>CATKUP010000072.1:1297500-2595000 GCA_949786385.1 Onychomys leucogaster
CAAAGCACTGGTCCTCTAACATCCAATGCTTGTCAGTTAAGATGGGAAACTTGTTAGCTTCGTGAACGATGTAGTTCATTTGAGCTGAAAAGTGACTGCCCTTACCTGAAAAGAAGTCTTGCTTGTAGGAAGACACAGCGCCTGGGATTTATCTCCATTTCTGAAGGGAAACACACAGCATAGCTCTCATCCATGGATCACACTCCGCTTTAGAGCAAGTAGGACGCTCTTGCTTTCTAGAGTCTTTAATATAGCAGGAAATGTGAGTGTGCTCAGAACAAAAGAACGGTGTTTCTTACACATAGGGACCATATCTAGTTCAACTGTGATTCTGAAACTGAAAAAAACCACAGGTCCTCTAACATACAGTGCTTGTCAGTTAAGATGAGAAACGTGTGAGCCACGTGAACAATGTAGTTCGTTTGAGCTGTAAAGTAACTGCCCTTACTTGAAACGAAGTCTTCCTTGGTGGAAGACTCAGAGCCTAGGCTTTAACTCCATTTCTGAAGTGAAACACACAGCAGAGTTGTCATCCATTGATCACACTCTGCTTTAGAGCAAGAAGCATGCTCGAGCTTTCTAGAGTCTCTAAGACAGCAAGAAACTTGAGTGTGCTGAGAATAAAAGAACGGTGTTTCCTACACATACGGACCATATCTAGAAGAACTCTGTCTCTGAAATTGATACAAAGCACAGGTCCTCTACCATCCAATGCTTGTCAGTTAAGATGAGAAACGAGTGAGATTCGTGAACGATGTAGTTCATTTGAGCTGTAAAGTAACTGCCCTTACCTGAAACAATGTCTTGCTTTTAGGAAGACTCAGAGCCTGGGATTTAACTACATTTCTGAAGTGAAACACAGCAGAGTTGTGATCCATTGATCACACTCTGCTTTAGAGCAAGAAGCACGCTCTAGCTTTCTAGAGTCTCTAATACAGCAGGAAACGTGAATGTGCTCAGAAAAAAAGAACGGTGTTTGCTACACATACGGGCCATATCTAGTTCAACTCTGCTTCTGAAACTGAAACAAACCACAGGACCTCTATCATCCAATGCTTGTCAGTTAAGATGAGAAACGTGTGAGAATCGTGAACGATGTAGTTCTTTTGAGCTGTTAGTAACTACCCTTACCTGAAACGAAGTCTTGCTTGTAGGAAGACTCAGAGCCTGGGATTTAACTCCATTTCTGAAGTGAAACACACAGCAGAGTTCTCATATATAGATCACACTCTGCTTTAGAGCAAGAAGCATGCTCTTGCTTTCTAGAGTCTCTAAGAGAGCAGGAAACCTGAGTGTGCTGAGAACAAAAGAACGGTGTGTCCTACACATACGGACCATATCTAGAAGAAATCTGCCTCTGAAATTGATACAAAGCACAGGTCCTCTAACATCCAATGCTTGTCAGTTAAGATATGAAACGTGTGAGCTTCGTGAACGATGTAGTTCATTTGATATGTAAAGTAACTGCCCTTACCTGAAACGAAGTCTTGCTTGTAGGAAGACTCAGATCCTGGGATTTAACTCCATTTCTGAAGTGAAACACAAAACAGAGTTCTCTTCCATTGATCACACTCTGCTTTAGAGCAAGAAGCATGCTTTAGCTTTCTAGATTCTCTAAGACAGCAAGAAATTTGAGTGTGCTGAGAACAAAAGAACGGTGTTTCCTACACATACAGACCATATGTAGTCCAACTCTGCTTCTGAAACTGATACAAAGCACTGGTCCTCTAACATCCAATGCTTGTCAGTTAAGAGGGGAAACTTGTTAGCTTCATGAAAGATGTAGTTTTTTTGAGCTGAAACGTGACTGCCCTTACCTGAAAAGTAGTCTTGCTTGTAGGAAGATACAGCGCCTGGGATATATCTCCATTTCTGAAGTGAAACACACAGCATAGTTCTCATTCATGGATCACACTCTGCTTTAGAGCAAGTAGGAAGCTCTTGCTTTCTAGAGTCTCTAATACAGCAGGAAATGTGAGTGTGCTCAGAACAAAAGAACGGTGTTTCTTACACATAGGGACCATATCTAGTTCAACTGTGATTCTGAAACTGAAACAAACCACAGGTCCTCTAACATCCAGTGCTTGTCAGTTAAGATGAGAAACGTGTGAGCCTTGTGAACGATGTAGTTCGTTTGAGCTGTAAAGTAACTGCCCTTACTTGAAACGAAGTCTTCCTTGGAGGAAGACACAGAGCCTAGGCTTTCACTCCATTTCTAAAGTGAAACACACAACAGAGTTCTCATCCATTGATCACACTCTGCTTTAGAGCAAGAGCAAGCTCTAGCTTTCTATAGTCTCTAAGACACCAGGAAATGTGAGTGTCGTGAGAACAAAAGAAGGGTGTTTCCTACACATACGGACCAAATCTAGAAGAACTCTGTCTCTGAAATTGATACAAAGCACAGGTCCTCTACCATCCAATGCTTGTCAGTTAAGATGAGAAACGTGTGAGATTCGTGAACGATGTAGTTCATTTGAGCTGTAAAGTAACTGCCCTTACCTGAAACGAAGTCTTGCTTGTAGGAAGAAAATGAGCCTGGGACTTAACTCCATTTCTGAAGTGAAACACACAACAGAGTTCTCATCCATTGATCGCACTCTGCTTTATAGCAAGAAGCACGCTCTAGCTTTCTAGAGTCTCTACTACAGCAGGAAACCTGAGTGTGATGAGAACAAAAGAATGGTGTTTCCTACACATACGGACCATATCTAGTCCAACTCTGCTTCTGAAACTGATACAAAGCACGGGTCCTCTAACATCCAATGCTTCTCAGTTAAGATGAGAAACATGTGAGCTTCATGAACGATGTAGTTGGTTTGAGCTGTAAAGTAACTGCCCTTACATGAAAGGAACTTTTCTTGTAGGAAGAATCAGAGCCTGGGATTTAACCCATTTCTGAAGGGAAACACACAGCATAATTCTCATCCATGGATCTCACTCTGTTTTAGAACAAGAAGCATGCTCTTGCTTTCTATTGTCTCTAAGATAGCAGGAAATGTGAGTGTCCTGAAAACAAAAGAACGGTGTTTCCTACACATAAGGACCTTATCTCGTTCAACTGTGATTCTAAAACTGAAACAAACCACATGTCCTCTAACATCCAGTGCTTGTCAGTTAAGATGAGAAACGTGTGAGCTTAGTGAATGATGTAGTTCGTTTGAGCTGAAAAGTGAGTGCCCTTACCTGAAACGAAATCTTGCTTGTAGGAAGACACAGAGCATGGAATTTAACTCCATTTCTGAAGGGAAAGACACAGCATATTTCTCATCCATGGATCACAATCTGCTTTAGAGCTAGAAGCACGCTCTTGCTTTCTAGAGTCTCTAAAATCAGGAAACTTGAGAGTGCTCTGAACAAAAGAACGGTGTTTCCTACACATACGGGCCATATCTAGTTCAACTCTGCTTCTGAAACTGAAACAAACCAGAGTTCCTCTATCATCCCATGTTTGTCAGTTAAGATGAGAAACGTGTGAGCTTCGTGAACGATGTAGTTCGTTTGAGCTGTAAAGTAACTGCCCTTACCTGAAACGAAGTCTGGCTTGTAGGAAGACTCAGATCCTGGGATTTAACTCCATTTCTGAAGGGAAACACACAGCATAGTTCTCATCCATGGATCACACTCCGCTTTAGAGCAAGTAGGACGCTCTTGCTTTCTAGAGACTCTAATACAGCAGGAAATGTGAGTGTGCTCAGAACAAAAGAACGGTGTTTCTTACACATAGGGACCATATCTAGTTCAACTGTGATTCTGAAACTGAAACAAACCACAGGTCCTCTAACATCCAGTGCTTGTCAGTTAAGATGAGAAACGTGTGATCCTCGTGAACAATGTAGTTCGTTTGAGCTGTAAAGTAACTGCCCTTACTTGAAACGAAGTCTTCCTTGGAGGAAGACTCAGAGCCTAGGCTTTAACTCCATTTCTGAAGTGAAACACACAACAGAGTTCTCATCCATTGATCACACTCTGCTTTAGAGCAAGAAGCACTCTCTAGGTTTCTAGAGTCTCTAAGACAGCAAGAAACTGGAGTGTGCTGAGAACAAAAGAACGGTGTTTCCTACACATAGAGACCATATGTAGTCAAACTCGGCCTCTGAAACTGATACAAAGCACTGGTCCTCTAACATCCAATGCTTGTCAGTTAAGATGGGAAACTTGTTAGCTTCGTGAACGATGTAGTTCATTTGAGCTGAAAAGTGACTGCCCTTACCTGAAAAGAAGTCTTGCTTGTAGGAAGACACAGCGCCTGGGATTTATCTCCATTTCTGAAGGGAAACACACAGCATAGCTCTCATCCATGGATCACACTCCGCTTTAGAGCAAGTAGGACGCTCTTGCTTTCTAGAGTCTTTAATATAGCAGGAAATGTGAGTGTGCTCAGAACAAAAGAACGGTGTTTCTTACACATAGGGACCATATCTAGTTCAACTGTGATTCTGAAACTGAAACAAACCACAGGTCCTCTAACATCCAGTGCTTGTCAGTTAAGATGAGAAACGTGTGAGCCACGTGAACAATGTAGTTCGTTTGAGCTGTAAAGTAACTGCCCTTACTTGAAACGAAGTCTTCCTTTGTGGAAGACACAGAGCCTAGGCTTTCACTCCATTTCTAAAGTGAAACACACAACAGAGTTCTCATCCATTGATCACACTCTGCTTTAGAGCAAGAGCAAGCTCTAGCTTTCTATAGTCTCTAAGACACCAGGAAATGTGAGTGTCGTGAGAACAAAAGAAGGGTGTTTCCTACACATACGGACCAAATCTAGAAGAACTCTGTCTCTGAAATTGATACAAAGCACAGGTCCTCTACCATCCAATGCTTGTCAGTTAAGATGAGAAACGTGTGAGATTCGTGAACGATTTAGTTCATTTGAGCTGTAAAGTAACTGCCCTTACCTGAAACGAAGTCTTGCTTGTAGGAAGAAAATGAGCCTGGGACTTAACTCCATTTCTGAAGTGAAACACACAACAGAGTTCTCATCCATTGATCGCACTCTGCTTTATAGCAAGAAGCACGCTCTAGCTTTCTAGAGTCTCTACTACAGCAGGAAACCTGAGTGTGATGAGAACAAAAGAATGGTGTTTCCTACACATACGGACCATATCTAGTCCAACTCTGCTTCGGAAACTGATACAAAGCACGGGTCCTCTAACATCCAATGCTTCTCAGTTAAGATGAGAAACATGTGAGCTTCATGAACGATGTAGTTCGTTTGAGCTGTAAAGTAACTGCCCTTACATGAAAGGAACTTTTCTTGTAGGAAGAATCAGAGCCTGGGATTTAACCCATTTCTGAAGGGAAACACACAGCATAATTCTCATCCATGGATCTCACTCTGTTTTAGAACAAGAAGCATGCTCTTGCTTTCTATTGTCTCTAAGATAGCAGGAAATGTGAGTGTCCTGAAAACAAAAGAACGGTGTTTCCTACACATAAGGACCTTATCTCGTTCAACTGTGATTCTAAAACTGAAACAAACCACATGTCCTCTAACATCCAGTGCTTGTCAGTTAAGATGAGAAACGTGTGAGCTTCGTGAACGATGTAGTTCGTTTGAGCTGTAAAGTAACTGCCCTTACCTGAAACGAAGTCTGGCTTGTAGGAAGACTCAGATCCTGGGATTTAACTCCATTTCTGAAGGGAAACACACAGCATAGTTCTCATCCATGGATCACACTCCGCTTTAGAGCAAGTAGGACGCTCTTGCTTTCTAGAGACTCTAATACAGCAGGAAATGTGAGTTTGCTCAGAACAAAAGAACGGTGTTTCTTACACATAGGGACCATATCTAGTTCAACTTTGATTCTGAAACTGAAACAAACCACAGGTCCTCTAACATCCAGTGCTTCTCATTTAAGATGAGAAACGTGTGATCCTCGTGAACATTGTACTTCGTTTGAGCTGTAAAGTAACTGCCCTTACTTGAAACGAAGTCTTCCTTGGAGGAAGACTCAGAGCCTAGGCTTTAACTCCATTTCTGAAGTGAAACACACAACAGAGTTCTCATCCATTGATCACACTCTGCTTTAGAGCAAGAAGCACTCTCTAGGTTTCTAGAGTCTCTAAGACAGCAAGAAACTTGAGTGTGCTGAGAACAAAAGAACGGTGTTTCCTACACATAGAGACCATATGTAGTCGAACTCGGCTTGTGAAACTGATACAAAGCACTGGTCCTCTAACATCCAATGCTTGTCAGTTAAGATGGGAAACTTGTTAGCTTCGTGAACGATGTAGTTCATTTGAGCTGAAAAGTGACTGCCCTTACCTGAAAAGAAGTCTTGCTTGTAGGAAGACACAGCGCCTGGGATTTATCTCCATTTCTGAAGTGAAACACACAGCGTAGCTCTCATCCATGGATCACACTCCGCATTAGAGCAAGTAGGACGCTCTTGCTTTCTAGAGTCTTTAATATAGCAGGAAATGTGAGTGTGCTCAGAACAAAAGAACGGTGTTTCTTACACATAGGGACCATATCTAGTTCAACTGTGATTCTGAAACTGAAAAAAACCACAGGTCCTCTAACATACAGTGCTTGTCAGTTAAGATGAGAAACGTGTGAGCCACGTGAACAATGTAGTTCGTTTGAGCTGTAAAGTAACTGCCCTTACTTGAAACGAAGTCTTCCTTGGTGGAAGACTCAGAGCCTAGGCTTTAACTCCATTTCTGAAGTGAAACACACAGCAGAGTTGTCATCCATTGATCACACTCTGCTTTAGAGCAAGAAGCATGCTCGAGCTTTCTAGAGTCTCTAAGATAGCAAGAAACTTGAGTGTGCTGAGAATAAAAGAACGGTGTTTCCTACACATACGGACCATATCTAGAAGAACTCTGTCTCTGAAATTGATACAAAGCACAGGTCCTCTACCATCCAATGCTTGTCAGTTAAGATGAGAAACGAGTGAGATTCGTGAACGATGTAGTTCATTTGAGCTGTAAAGTAACTGCCCTTACCTGAAACGATGTCTTGCTTTTAGGAAGACTCAGAGCCTGGGATTTAACTACATTTCTGAAGTGAAACACAGCAGAGTTGTGATCCATTGATCACACTCTGCTTTAGAGCAAGAAGCACGCCCCAGCTTTCTAGAGTCTCTAATACAGCAGGAAACGTGAATGTGCTCAGAAAAAAAGAACGGTGTTTGCTACACATACGGGCCATATCTAGTTCAACTCTGCTTCTGAAACTGAAACAAACCACAGGACCTTTATCATCCAATGCTTGTCAGTTAAGATGAGAAACGTGTGAGAATCGTGAACGATGTAGTTCTTTTGAGCTGTTAGTAACTACCCTTACCTGAAACGAAGTCTTGCTTGTAGGAAGACTCAGAGCCTGGGATTTAACTCCATTTCTGAAGTGAAACACACAGCAGAGTTCTCATATATAGATCACACTCTGCTTTAGAGCAAGAAGCATGCTCTTGCTTTCTAGAGTCTCTAAGAGAGCAGGAAACCTGAGTGTGCTGAGAACAAAAGAACGGTGTGTCCTACACATACGGACCATATCTAGAAGAACTCTGCCTCTGAAATTGATACAAAGCACAGGTCCTCTAACATCCAATGCTTGTCAGTTAAGATATGAAACGTGTGAGCTTCGTGAACGATGTAGTTCATTTGATATGTAAAGTAACTGCCCTTACCTGAAACGAAGTCTTGCTTGTAGGAAGACTCAGATCCTGGGATTTAACTCCATTTCTGAAGTGAAACACAAAACAGAGTTCTCTTCCATTGATCACACTCTGCTTTAGAGCAAGAAGCATGCTTTAGCTTTCTAGATTCTCTAAGACAGCAAGAAATTTGAGTGTGCTGAGAACAAAAGAACGGTGTTTCCTACACATACAGACCATATGTAGTCCAACTCTGCTTCTGAAACTGATACAAAGCACTGGTCCTCTAACATCCAATGCTTGTCAGTTAAGAGGGGAAACTTGTTAGCTTCATGAAAGATGTAGTTTTTTTGAGCTGAAACGTGACTGCCCTTACCTGAAAAGTAGTCTTGCTTGTAGGAAGATACAGCGCCTGGGATATATCTCCATTTCTGAAGTGAAACACACAGCATAGTTCTCATTCATGGATCACACTCTGCTTTAGAGCAAGTAGGAAGCTCTTGCTTTCTAGAGTCTCTAATACAGCAGGAAATGTGAGTGTGCTCAGAACAAAAGAACGGTGTTTCTTACACATAGGGACCATATCTAGTTCAACTGTGATTCTGAAACTGAAACAAACCACAGGTCCTCTAACATCCAGTGCTTGTCAGTTAAGATGAGAAACGTGTGAGCCTTGTGAACGATGTAGTTCGTTTGAGCTGTAAAGTAACTGCCCTTACTTGAAACGAAGTCTTCCTTGGAGGAAGACACAGAGCCTAGGCTTTCACTCCATTTCTAAAGTGAAACACACAACAGAGTTCTCATCCATTGATCACACTCTGCTTTAGAGCAAGAGCAAGCTCTAGCTTTCTATAGTCTCTAAGACACCAGGAAATGTGAGTGTCGTGAGAACAAAAGAAGGGTGTTTCCTACACATACGGACCAAATCTAGAAGAACTCTGTCTCTGAAATTGATACAAAGCACAGGTCCTCTACCATCCAATGCTTGTCAGTTAAGATGAGAAACGTGTGAGATTCGTGAACGATGTAGTTCATTTGAGCTGTAAAGTAACTGCCCTTACCTGAAACGAAGTCTTGCTTGTAGGAAGAAAATGAGCCTGGGACTTAACTCCATTTCTGAAGTGAAACACACAACAGAGTTCTCATCCATTGATCGCACTCTGCTTTATAGCAAGAAGCACGCTCTAGCTTTCTAGAGTCTCTACTACAGCAGGAAACCTGAGTGTGATGAGAACAAAAGAATGGTGTTTCCTACACATACGGACCATATCTAGTCCAACTCTGCTTCTGAAACTGATACAAAGCACGGGTCCTCTAACATCCAATGCTTCTCAGTTAAGATGAGAAACATGTGAGCTTCATGAACGATGTAGTTGGTTTGAGCTGTAAAGTAACTGCCCTTACATGAAAGGAACTTTTCTTGTAGGAAGAATCAGAGCCTGGGATTTAACCCATTTCTGAAGGGAAACACACAGCATAATTCTCATCCATGGATCTCACTCTGTTTTAGAACAAGAAGCATGCTCTTGCTTTCTATTGTCTCTAAGATAGCAGGAAATGTGAGTGTCCTGAAAACAAAAGAACGGTGTTTCCTACACATAAGGACCTTATCTCGTTCAACTGTGATTCTAAAACTGAAACAAACCACATGTCCTCTAACATCCAGTGCTTGTCAGTTAAGATGAGAAACGTGTGAGCTTAGTGAATGATGTAGTTCGTTTGAGCTGAAAAGTGAGTGCCCTTACCTGAAACGAAATCTTGCTTGTAGGAAGACACAGAGCATGGAATTTAACTCCATTTCTGAAGGGAAAGACACAGCATATTTCTCATCCATGGATCACAATCTGCTTTAGAGCTAGAAGCACGCTCTTGCTTTCTAGAGTCTCTAAAATCAGGAAACTTGAGAGTGCTCTGAACAAAAGAACGGTGTTTCCTACACATACGGGCCATATCTAGTTCAACTCTGCTTCTGAAACTGAAACAAACCAGAGTTCCTCTATCATCCCATGTTTGTCAGTTAAGATGAGAAACGTGTGAGCTTCGTGAACGATGTAGTTCGTTTGAGCTGTAAAGTAACTGCCCTTACCTGAAACGAAGTCTGGCTTGTAGGAAGACTCAGATCCTGGGATTTAACTCCATTTCTGAAGGGAAACACACAGCATAGTTCTCATCCATGGATCACACTCCGCTTTAGAGCAAGTAGGACGCTCTTGCTTTCTAGAGACTCTAATACAGCAGGAAATGTGAGTGTGCTCAGAACAAAAGAACGGTGTTTCTTACACATAGGGACCATATCTAGTTCAACTGTGATTCTGAAACTGAAACAAACCACAGGTCCTCTAACATCCAGTGCTTGTCAGTTAAGATGAGAAACGTGTGATCCTCGTGAACAATGTAGTTCGTTTGAGCTGTAAAGTAACTGCCCTTACTTGAAACGAAGTCTTCCTTGGAGGAAGACTCAGAGCCTAGGCTTTAACTCCATTTCTGAAGTGAAACACACAACAGAGTTCTCATCCATTGATCACACTCTGCTTTAGAGCAAGAAGCACTCTCTAGGTTTCTAGAGTCTCTAAGACAGCAAGAAACTGGAGTGTGCTGAGAACAAAAGAACGGTGTTTCCTACACATAGAGACCATATGTAGTCAAACTCGGCCTCTGAAACTGATACAAAGCACTGGTCCTCTAACATCCAATGCTTGTCAGTTAAGATGGGAAACTTGTTAGCTTCGTGAACGATGTAGTTCATTTGAGCTGAAAAGTGACTGCCCTTACCTGAAAAGAAGTCTTGCTTGTAGGAAGACACAGCGCCTGGGATTTATCTCCATTTCTGAAGGGAAACACACAGCATAGCTCTCATCCATGGATCACACTCCGCTTTAGAGCAAGTAGGACGCTCTTGCTTTCTAGAGTCTTTAATATAGCAGGAAATGTGAGTGTGCTCAGAACAAAAGAACGGTGTTTCTTACACATAGGGACCATATCTAGTTCAACTGTGATTCTGAAACTGAAAAAAACCACAGGTCCTCTAACATACAGTGCTTGTCAGTTAAGATGAGAAACGTGTAAGCCACGTGAACAATGTAGTTCGTTTGAGCTGTAAAGTAACTGCCCTTACTTGAAACGAAGTCTTCCTTTGTGGAAGACTCAGAGCCAAGGCTTTAACTCCATTTCTGAAGTGAAACACACAGCAGAGTTGTCATCCATTGATCACACTCTGCTTTAGAGCAAGAAGCATGCTCGAGCTTTCTAGAGTCTCTAAGACAGCAAGAAACTTGAGTGTGCTGAGAATAAAAGAACGGTGTTTCCTACACATACGGACCATATCTAGAAGAACTCTGTCTCTGAAATTGATACAAAGCACAGGTCCTCTACCATCCAATGCTTGTCAGTTAAGATGAGAAACGAGTGAGATTTGGGAACGATGTAGTTCATTTGAGCTGTAAAGTAACTGCCCTTACCTGAAACGATGTCTTGCTTTTAGGAAGACTCAGAGCCTGGGATTTAACTACATTTCTGAAGTGAAACACACAGCAGAGTTCTCATATATAGATCACACTCTGCTTTAGAGCAAGAAGCATGCTCTTGCTTTCTAGAGTCTCTAAGAGAGCAGGAAACCTGAGTGTGCTGAGAACAAAAGAACGGTGTGTCCTACACATACGGACCATATCTAGAAGAAATCTGCCTCTGAAATTGATACAAAGCACAGGTCCTCTAACATCCAATGCTTGTCAGTTAAGATATGAAACGTGTGAGCTTCGTGAACGATGTAGTTCATTTGATATGTAAAGTAACTGCCCTTACCTGAAACGAAGTCTTGCTTGTAGGAAGACTCAGATCCTGGGATTTAACTCCATTTCTGAAGTGAAACACAAAACAGAGTTCTCTTCCATTGATCACACTCTGCTTTAGAGCAAGAAGCATGCTCTAGCTTTCTAGATTCTCTAAGACAGCAAGAAATTTGAGTGTGCTGAGAACAAAAGAACGGTGTTTCCTACACATACAGACCATATGTAGTCCAACTCTGCTTCTGAAACTGATACAAAGCACTGGTCCTCTAACATCCAATGCTTGTCAGTTAAGAGGGGAAACTTGTTAGCTTCATGAAAGATGTAGTTTTTTTGAGCTGAAACGTGACTGCCCTTACCTGAAAAGTAGTCTTGCTTGTAGGAAGATACAGCGCCTGGGATATATCTCCATTTCTGAAGTGAAACACACAGCATAGTTCTCATTCATGGATCACACTCTGCTTTAGAGCAAGTAGGAAGCTCTTGCTTTCTAGAGTCTCTAATACAGCAGGAAATGTGAGTGTGCTCAGAACAAAAGAACGGTGTTTCTTACACATAGGGACCATATCTAGTTCAACTGTGATTCTGAAACTGAAACAAACCACAGGTCCTCTAACATCCAGTGCTTGTCAGTTAAGATGAGAAACGTGTGAGCCTTGTGAACGATGTAGTTCGTTTGAGCTGTAAAGTAACTGCCCTTACTTGAAACGAAGTCTTCCTTGGAGGAAGACACAGAGCCTAGGCTTTCACTCCATTTCTAAAGTGAAACACACAACAGAGTTCTCATCCATTGATCACACTCTGCTTTAGAGCAAGAGCAAGCTCTAGCTTTCTATAGTCTCTAAGACACCAGGAAATGTGAGTGTCGTGAGAACAAAAGAAGGGTGTTTCCTACACATACGGACCAAATCTAGAAGAACTCTGTCTCTGAAATTGATACAAAGCACAGGTCCTCTACCATCCAATGCTTGTCAGTTAAGATGAGAAACGTGTGAGATTCGTGAACGATTTAGTTCATTTGAGCTGTAAAGTAACTGCCCTTACCTGAAACGAAGTCTTGCTTGTAGGAAGAAAATGAGCCTGGGACTTAACTCCATTTCTGAAGTGAAACACACAACAGAGTTCTCATCCATTGATCGCACTCTGCTTTATAGCAAGAAGCACGCTCTAGCTTTCTAGAGTCTCTACTACAGCAGGAAACCTGAGTGTGATGAGAACAAAAGAATGGTGTTTCCTACACATACGGACCATATCTAGTCCAACTCTGCTTCTGAAACTGATACAAAGCACGGGTCCTCTAACATCCAATGCTTCTCAGTTAAGATGAGAAACATGTGAGCTTCATGAACGATGTAGTTCGTTTGAGCTGTAAAGTAACTGCCCTTACATGAAAGGAACTTTTCTTGTAGGAAGAATCAGAGCCTGGGATTTAACCCATTTCTGAAGGGAAACACACAAAATTCTCATCCATGGATCTCACTCTGTTTTAGAACAAGAAGCATGCTCTTGCTTTCTATTGTCTCTAAGATAGCAGGAAATGTGAGTGTCCTGAAAACAAAAGAACGGTGTTTCCTACACATAAGGACCTTATCTCGTTCAACTGTGATTCTAAAACTGAAACAAACCACATGTCCTCTAACATCCAGTGCTTGTCAGTTAAGATGAGAAACGTGTGAGCTTAGTGAATGATGTAGTTCGTTTGAGCTGAAAAGTGAGTGCCCTTACCTGAAACGAAATCTTGCTTGTAGGAAGACACAGAGCATGGAATTTAACTCCATTTCTGAAGGGAAAGACACAGCATATTTCTCATCCATGGATCACAATCTGCTTTAGAGCTAGAAGCACGCTCTTGCTTTCTAGAGTCTCTAAAATCAGGAAACTTGAGAGTGCTCTGAACAAAAGAACGGAGTTTCCTACACATACGGGCCATATCTAGTTCAACTCTGCTTCTGAAACTGAAACAAACCAGAGTTCCTCTATCATCCCATGTTTGTCAGTTAAGATGAGAAACGTGTGAGCTTCGTGAACGATGTAGTTCGTTTGAGCTGTAAAGTAACTGCCCTTACCTGAAACGAAGTCTGGCTTGTAGGAAGACTCAGATCCTGGGATTTAACTCCATTTCTGAAGGGAAACACACAGCATAGTTCTCATCCATGGATCACACTCCGCTTTAGAGCAAGTAGGACGCTCTTGCTTTCTAGAGACTCTAATACAGCAGGAAATGTGAGTGTGCTCAGAACAAAAGAACGGTGTTTCTTACACATAGGGACCATATCTAGTTCAACTGTGATTCTGAAACTGAAACAAACCACAGGTCCTCTAACATCCAGTGCTTGTCAGTTAAGATGAGAAACGTGTGATCCTCGTGAACAATGTAGTTCGTTTGAGCTGTAAAGTAACTGCCCTTACTTGAAACGAAGTCTTCCTTGGAGGAAGACTCAGAGCCTAGGCTTTAACTCCATTTCTGAAGTGAAACACACAACAGAGTTCTCATCCATTGATCACACTCTGCTTTAGAGCAAGAAGCACTCTCTAGGTTTCTAGAGTCTCTAAGACAGCAAGAAACTGGAGTGTGCTGAGAACAAAAGAACGGTGTTTCCTACACATAGAGACCATATGTAGTCAAACTCGGCCTCTGAAACTGATACAAAGCACTGGTCCTCTAACATCCAATGCTTGTCAGTTAAGATGGGAAACTTGTTAGCTTCGTGAACGATGTAGTTCATTTGAGCTGAAAAGTGACTGCCCTTACCTGAAAAGAAGTCTTGCTTGTAGGAAGACACAGCGCCTGGGATTTATCTCCATTTCTGAAGGGAAACACACAGCATAGCTCTCATCCATGGATCACACTCCGCTTTAGAGCAAGTAGGACGCTCTTGCTTTCTAGAGTCTTTAATATAGCAGGAAATGTGAGTGTGCTCAGAACAAAAGAACGGTGTTTCTTACACATAGGGACCATATCTAGTTCAACTGTGATTCTGAAACTGAAAAAAACCACAGGTCCTCTAACATACAGTGCTTGTCAGTTAAGATGAGAAACGTGTAAGCCACGTGAACAATGTAGTTCGTTTGAGCTGTAAAGTAACTGCCCTTACTTGAAACGAAGTCTTCCTTTGTGGAAGACTCAGAGCCAAGGCTTTAACTCCATTTCTGAAGTGAAACACACAGCAGAGTTGTCATCCATTGATCACACTCTGCTTTAGAGCAAGAAGCATGCTCGAGCTTTCTAGAGTCTCTAAGACAGCAAGAAACTTGAGTGTGCTGAGAATAAAAGAACGGTGTTTCCTACACATACGGACCATATCTAGAAGAACTCTGTCTCTGAAATTGATACAAAGCACAGGTCCTCTACCATCCAATGCTTGTCAGTTAAGATGAGAAACGAGTGAGATTTGGGAACGATGTAGTTCATTTGAGCTGTAAAGTAACTGCCCTTACCTGAAACGATGTCTTGCTTTTAGGAAGACTCAGAGCCTGGGATTTAACTACATTTCTGAAGTGAAACACACAGCAGAGTTCTCATATATAGATCACACTCTGCTTTAGAGCAAGAAGCATGCTCTTGCTTTCTAGAGTCTCTAAGAGAGCAGGAAACCTGAGTGTGCTGAGAACAAAAGAACGGTGTGTCCTACACATACGGACCATATCTAGAAGAAATCTGCCTCTGAAATTGATACAAAGCACAGGTCCTCTAACATCCAATGCTTGTCAGTTAAGATATGAAACGTGTGAGCTTCGTGAACGATGTAGTTCATTTGATATGTAAAGTAACTGCCCTTACCTGAAACGAAGTCTTGCTTGTAGGAAGACTCAGATCCTGGGATTTAACTCCATTTCTGAAGTGAAACACAAAACAGAGTTCTCTTCCATTGATCACACTCTGCTTTAGAGCAAGAAGCATGCTCTAGCTTTCTAGATTCTCTAAGACAGCAAGAAATTTGAGTGTGCTGAGAACAAAAGAACGGTGTTTCCTACACATACAGACCATATGTAGTCCAACTCTGCTTCTGAAACTGATACAAAGCACTGGTCCTCTAACATCCAATGCTTGTCAGTTAAGAGGGGAAACTTGTTAGCTTCATGAAAGATGTAGTTTTTTTGAGCTGAAACGTGACTGCCCTTACCTGAAAAGTAGTCTTGCTTGTAGGAAGATACAGCGCCTGGGATATATCTCCATTTCTGAAGTGAAACACACAGCATAGTTCTCATTCATGGATCACACTCTGCTTTAGAGCAAGTAGGAAGCTCTTGCTTTCTAGAGTCTCTAATACAGCAGGAAATGTGAGTGTGCTCAGAACAAAAGAACGGTGTTTCTTACACATAGGGACCATATCTAGTTCAACTGTGATTCTGAAACTGAAACAAACCACAGGTCCTCTAACATCCAGTGCTTGTCAGTTAAGATGAGAAACGTGTGAGCCTTGTGAACGATGTAGTTCGTTTGAGCTGTAAAGTAACTGCCCTTACTTGAAACGAAGTCTTCCTTGGAGGAAGACACAGAGCCTAGGCTTTCACTCCATTTCTAAAGTGAAACACACAACAGAGTTCTCATCCATTGATCACACTCTGCTTTAGAGCAAGAGCAAGCTCTAGCTTTCTATAGTCTCTAAGACACCAGGAAATGTGAGTGTCGTGAGAACAAAAGAAGGGTGTTTCCTACACATACGGACCAAATCTAGAAGAACTCTGTCTCTGAAATTGATACAAAGCACAGGTCCTCTACCATCCAATGCTTGTCAGTTAAGATGAGAAACGTGTGAGATTCGTGAACGATTTAGTTCATTTGAGCTGTAAAGTAACTGCCCTTACCTGAAACGAAGTCTTGCTTGTAGGAAGAAAATGAGCCTGGGACTTAACTCCATTTCTGAAGTGAAACACACAACAGAGTTCTCATCCATTGATCGCACTCTGCTTTATAGCAAGAAGCACGCTCTAGCTTTCTAGAGTCTCTACTACAGCAGGAAACCTGAGTGTGATGAGAACAAAAGAATGGTGTTTCCTACACATACGGACCATATCTAGTCCAACTCTGCTTCTGAAACTGATACAAAGCACGGGTCCTCTAACATCCAATGCTTCTCAGTTAAGATGAGAAACATGTGAGCTTCATGAACGATGTAGTTCGTTTGAGCTGTAAAGTAACTGCCCTTACATGAAAGGAACTTTTCTTGTAGGAAGAATCAGAGCCTGGGATTTAACCCATTTCTGAAGGGAAACACACAAAATTCTCATCCATGGATCTCACTCTGTTTTAGAACAAGAAGCATGCTCTTGCTTTCTATTGTCTCTAAGATAGCAGGAAATGTGAGTGTCCTGAAAACAAAAGAACGGTGTTTCCTACACATAAGGACCTTATCTCGTTCAACTGTGATTCTAAAACTGAAACAAACCACATGTCCTCTAACATCCAGTGCTTGTCAGTTAAGATGAGAAACGTGTGAGCTTAGTGAATGATGTAGTTCGTTTGAGCTGAAAAGTGAGTGCCCTTACCTGAAACGAAATCTTGCTTGTAGGAAGACACAGAGCATGGAATTTAACTCCATTTCTGAAGGGAAAGACACAGCATATTTCTCATCCATGGATCACAATCTGCTTTAGAGCTAGAAGCACGCTCTTGCTTTCTAGAGTCTCTAAAATCAGGAAACTTGAGAGTGCTCTGAACAAAAGAACGGAGTTTCCTACACATACGGGCCATATCTAGTTCAACTCTGCTTCTGAAACTGAAACAAACCAGAGTTCCTCTATCATCCCATGTTTGTCAGTTAAGATGAGAAACGTGTGAGCTTCGTGAACGATGTAGTTCGTTTGAGCTGTAAAGTAACTGCCCTTACCTGAAACGAAGTCTGGCTTGTAGGAAGACTCAGATCCTGGGATTTAACTCCATTTCTGAAGGGAAACACACAGCATAGTTCTCATCCATGGATCACACTCCGCTTTAGAGCAAGTAGGACGCTCTTGCTTTCTAGAGACTCTAATACAGCAGGAAATGTGAGTGTGCTCAGAACAAAAGAACGGTGTTTCTTACACATAGGGACCATATCTAGTTCAACTGTGATTCTGAAACTGAAACAAACCACAGGTCCTCTAACATCCAGTGCTTGTCAGTTAAGATGAGAAACGTGTGATCCTCGTGAACAATGTAGTTCGTTTGAGCTGTAAAGTAACTGCCCTTACTTGAAACGAAGTCTTCCTTGGAGGAAGACTCAGAGCCTAGGCTTTAACTCCATTTCTGAAGTGAAACACACAACAGAGTTCTCATCCATTGATCACACTCTGCTTTAGAGCAAGAAGCACTCTCTAGGTTTCTAGAGTCTCTAAGACAGCAAGAAACTGGAGTGTGCTGAGAACAAAAGAACGGTGTTTCCTACACATAGAGACCATATGTAGTCAAACTCGGCCTCTGAAACTGATACAAAGCACTGGTCCTCTAACATCCAATGCTTGTCAGTTAAGATGGGAAACTTGTTAGCTTCGTGAACGATGTAGTTCATTTGAGCTGAAAAGTGACTGCCCTTACCTGAAAAGAAGTCTTGCTTGTAGGAAGACACAGCGCCTGGGATTTATCTCCATTTCTGAAGGGAAACACACAGCATAGCTCTCATCCATGGATCACACTCCGCTTTAGAGCAAGTAGGACGCTCTTGCTTTCTAGAGTCTTTAATATAGCAGGAAATGTGAGTGTGCTCAGAACAAAAGAACGGTGTTTCTTACACATAGGGACCATATCTAGTTCAACTGTGATTCTGAAACTGAAAAAAACCACAGGTCCTCTAACATACAGTGCTTGTCAGTTAAGATGAGAAACGTGTGAGCCACGTGAACAATGTAGTTCGTTTGAGCTGTAAAGTAACTGCCCTTACTTGAAACGAAGTCTTCCTTTGTGGAAGACTCAGAGCCTAGGCTTTAACTCCATTTCTGAAGTGAAACACACAGCAGAGTTGTCATCCATTGATCACACTCTGCTTTAGAGCAAGAAGCATGCTCGAGCTTTCTAGAGTCTCTAAGACAGCAAGAAACTTGAGTGTGCTGAGAATAAAAGAACGGTGTTTCCTACACATACGGACCATATCTAGAAGAACTCTGACTCTGAAATTGATACAAAGCACAGGTCCTCTACCATCCAATGCTTGTCAGTTAAGATGAGAAACGAGTGAGATTTGTGAACGATGTAGTTCATTTGAGCTGTAAAGTAACTGCCCTTACCTGAAACGATGTCTTGCTTTTAGGAAGACTCAGAGCCTGGGATTTAACTACATTTCTGAAGTGAAACACACAGCAGAGTTCTCATATATAGATCACACTCTGCTTTAGAGCAAGAAGCATGCTCTTGCTTTCTAGAGTCTCTAAGAGAGCAGGTAACCTGAGTGTGCTGAGAACAAAAGAACGGTGTGTCCTACACATACGGACCATATCTAGAAGAAATCTGCCTCTGAAATTGATACAAAGCACAGGTCCTCTAACATCCAATGCTTGTCAGTTAAGATATGAAACGTGTGAGCTTCGTGAACGATGTAGTTCATTTGATATGTAAAGTAACTGCCCTTACCTGAAACGAAGTCTTGCTTGTAGGAAGACTCAGATCCTGGGATTTAACTCCATTTCTGAAGTGAAACACAAAACAGAGTTCTCTTCCATTGATCACACTCTGCTTTAGAGCAAGAAGCACGCTCTAGCTTTCTAGATTCTCTAAGACAGCAAGAAATTTGAGTGTGCTGAGAACAAAAGAACGGTGTTTCCTACACATACAGACCATATGTAGTCCAACTCTGCTTCTGAAACTGATACAAAGCACTGGTCCTCTAACATCCAATGCTTGTCAGTTAAGAGGGGAAACTTGTTAGCTTCATGAAAGATGTAGTTTTTTTGAGCTGAAACGTGACTGCCCTTACCTGAAAAGTAGTCTTGCTTGTAGGAAGATACAGCGCCTGGGATATATCTCCATTTCTGAAGTGAAACACACAGCATAGTTCTCATTCATGGATCACACTCTGCTTTAGAGCAAGTAGGAAGCTGTTGCTTTCTAGAGTCTCTAATACAGCAGGAAATGTGAGTGTGCTCAGAACAAAAGAACGGTGTTTCTTACACATAGGGACCATATCTAGTTCAACTGTGATTCTGAAACTGAAACAAACCACAGGTCCTCTAACATCCAGTGCTTGTCAGTTAAGATGAGAAACGTGTGAGCCTTGTGAACGATGTAGTTCGTTTGAGCTGTAAAGTAACTGCCCTTACTTGAAACGAAGTCTTCCTTGGAGGAAGACACAGAGCCTAGGCTTTCACTCCATTTCTAAAGTGAAACACACAACAGAGTTCTCATCCATTGATCACACTCTGCTTTAGAGCAAGAGCAAGCTCTAGCTTTCTATAGTCTCTAAGACACCAGGAAATGTGAGTGTCGTGAGAACAAAAGAAGGGTGTTTCCTACACATACGGACCAAATCTAGAAGAACTCTGTCTCTGAAATTGATACAAAGCACAGGTCCTCTACCATCCAATGCTTGTCAGTTAAGATGAGAAACGTGTGAGATTCGTGAACGATTTAGTTCATTTGAGCTGTAAAGTAACTGCCCTTACCTGAAACGAAGTCTTGCTTGTAGGAAGAAAATGAGCCTGGGACTTAACTCCATTTCTGAAGTGAAACACACAACAGAGTTCTCATCCATTGATCGCACTCTGCTTTATAGCAAGAAGCACGCTCTAGCTTTCTAGAGTCTCTACTACAGCAGGAAACCTGAGTGTGATGAGAACAAAAGAATGGTGTTTCCTACACATACGGACCATATCTAGTCCAACTCTGCTTCTGAAACTGATACAAAGCACGGGTCCTCTAACATCCAATGCTTCTCAGTTAAGATGAGAAACATGTGAGCTTCATGAACGATGTAGTTGGTTTGAGCTGTAAAGTAACTGCCCTTACATGACAGGAACTTTTCTTGTAGGAAGAATCAGAGCCTGGGATTTAACCCATTTCTGAAGGGAAACACACAGCATAATTCTCATCCATGGATCTCACTCTGTTTTAGAACAAGAAGCATGCTCTTGCTTTCTATTGTCTCTAAGATAGCAGGAAATGTGAGTGTCCTGAAAACAAAAGAACGGTGTTTCCTACACATAAGGACCTTATCTCGTTCAACTGTGATTCTAAAACTGAAACAAACCACATGTCCTCTAACATCCAGTGCTTGTCAGTTAAGATGAGAAACGTGTGAGCTTCGTGAACGATGTAGTTCGTTTGAGCTGTAAAGTAACTGCCCTTACCTGAAACGAAGTCTGGCTTGTAGGAAGACTCAGATCCTGGGATTTAACTCCATTTCTGAAGGGAAACACACAGCTTAGTTCTCATCCATGGATCACACTCCGCTTTAGAGCAAGTAGGACGCTCTTGCTTTCTAGAGACTCTAATACAGCAGGAAATGTGAGTTTGCTCAGAACAAAAGAACGGTGTTTCTTACACATAGGGACCATATCTAGTTCAACTTTGATTCTGAAACTGAAACAAACCACAGGTCCTCTAACATCCAGTGCTTCTCAGTTAAGATGAGAAACGTGTGATCCTCGTGAACATTGTAGTTCGTTTGAGCTGTAAAATAACTGCCCTTACTTGAAACGAAGTCTTCCTTGGAGGAAGACTCAGAGCCTAGGCTTTAACTCCATTTCTGAAGTGAAACACACAACAGAGTTCTCATCCATTGATCACACTCTGCTTTAGAGCAAGAAGCACTCTCTAGGTTTCTAGAGTCTCTAAGACAGCAAGAAACTTGAGTGTGCTGAGAACAAAAGAACGGTGTTTCCTACACATAGAGACCATATGTAGTCGAACTCGGCTTCTGAAACTGATACAAAGCACTGGTCCTCTAACATCCAATGCTTGTCAGTTAAGATGGGAAACTTGTTAGCTTCGTGAACGATGTAGTTCATTTGAGCTGAAAAGTGACTGCCCTTACCTGAAAAGAAGTCTTGCTTGTAGGAAGACACAGCGCCTGGGATTTATCTCCATTTCTGAAGGGAAACACACAGCATAGCTCTCATCCATGGATCACACTCCGCTTTAGAGCAAGTAGGACGCTCTTGCTTTCTAGAGTCTTTAATATAGCAGGAAATGTGAGTGTGCTCAGAACAAAAGAACGGTGTTTCTTACACATAGGGACCATATCTAGTTCAACTGTGATTCTGAAACTGAAAAAAACCACAGGTCCTCTAACATACAGTGCTTGTCAGTTAAGATGAGAAACGTGTGAGCCACGTGAACAATGTAGTTCGTTTGAGCTGTAAAGTAACTGCCCTTACTTGAAACGAAGTCTTCCTTGGTGGAAGACTCAGAGCCTAGGCTTTAACTCCATTTCTGAAGTGAAACACACAGCAGAGTTGTCATCCATTGATCACACTCTGCTTTAGAGCAAGAAGCATGCTCGAGCTTTCTAGAGTCTCTAAGACAGCAAGAAACTTGAGTGTGCTGAGAATAAAAGAACGGTGTTTCCTACACATACGGACCATATCTAGAAGAACTCTGTCTCTGAAATTGATACAAAGCACAGGTCCTCTACCATCCAATGCTTGTCAGTTAAGATGAGAAACGAGTGAGATTCGTGAACGATGTAGTTCATTTGAGCTGTAAAGTAACTGCCCTTACCTGAAACGATGTCTTGCTTTTAGGAAGACTCAGAGCCTGGGATTTAACTACATTTCTGAAGTGAAACACAGCAGAGTTGTGATCCATTGATCACACTCTGCTTTAGAGCAAGAAGCACGCTCTAGCTTTCTAGAGTCTCTAATACAGCAGGAAACGTGAATGTGCTCAGAAAAAAAGAACAGTGTTTGCTACACATACGGGCCATATCTAGTTCAACTCTGCTTCTGAAACTGAAACAAACCACAGGACCTCTATCATCCAATGCTTGTCAGTTAAGATGAGAAACGTGTGAGAATCGTGAACGATGTAGTTCTTTTGAGCTGTTAGTAACTACCCTTACCTGAAACGAAGTCTTGCTTGTAGGAAGACTCAGAGCCTGGGATTTAACTCCATTTCTGAAGTGAAACACACAGCAGAGTTCTCATATATAGATCACACTCTGCTTTAGAGCAAGAAGCATGCTCTTGCTTTCTAGAGTCTCTAAGAGAGCAGGAAACCTGAGTGTGCTGAGAACAAAAGAACGGTGTGTCCTACACATACGGACCATATCTAGAAGAAATCTGCCTCTGAAATTGATACAAAGCACAGGTCCTCTAACATCCAATGCTTGTCAGTTAAGATATGAAACGTGTGAGCTTCGTGAACGATGTAGTTCATTTGATATGTAAAGTAACTGCCCTTACCTGAAACGAAGTCTTGCTTGTAGGAAGACTCAGATCCTGGGATTTAACTCCATTTCTGAAGTGAAACACAAAACAGAGTTCTCTTCCATTGATCACACTCTGCTTTAGAGCAAGAAGCACGCTCTAGCTTTCTAGATTCTCTAAGACAGCAAGAAATTTGAGTGTGCTGAGAACAAAAGAACGGTGTTTCCTACACATACAGACCATATGTAGTCCAACTCTGCTTCTGAAACTGATACAAAGCACTGGTCCTCTAACATCCAATGCTTGTCAGTTAAGAGGGGAAACTTGTTAGCTTCATGAAAGATGTAGTTTTTTTGAGCTGAAACGTGACTGCCCTTACCTGAAAAGTAGTCTTGCTTGTAGGAAGATACAGCGCCTGGGATATATCTCCATTTCTGAAGTGAAACACACAGCATAGTTCTCATTCATGGATCACACTCTGCTTTAGAGCAAGTAGGAAGCTCTTGCTTTCTAGAGTCTCTAATACAGCAGGAAATGTGAGTGTGCTCAGAACAAAAGAACGGTGTTTCTTACACATAGGGACCATATCTAGTTCAACTGTGATTCTGAAACTGAAACAAACCACAGGTCCTCTAACATCCAGTGCTTGTCAGTTAAGATGAGAAACGTGTGAGCCTTGTGAACGATGTAGTTCGTTTGAGCTGTAAAGTAACTGCCCTTACTTGAAACGAAGTCTTCCTTGGAGGAAGACACAGAGCCTAGGCTTTCACTCCATTTCTAAAGTGAAACACACAACAGAGTTCTCATCCATTGATCACACTCTGCTTTAGAGCAAGAGCAAGCTCTAGCTTTCTATAGTCTCTAAGACACCAGGAAATGTGAGTGTCGTGAGAACAAAAGAAGGGTGTTTCCTACACATACGGACCAAATCTAGAAGAACTCTGTCTCTGAAATTGATACAAAGCACAGGTCCTCTACCATCCAATGCTTGTCAGTTAAGATGAGAAACGTGTGAGATTCGTGAACGATTTAGTTCATTTGAGCTGTAAAGTAACTGCCCTTACCTGAAACGAAGTCTTGCTTGTAGGAAGAAAATGAGCCTGGGACTTAACTCCATTTCTGAAGTGAAACACACAACAGAGTTCTCATCCATTGATCGCACTCTGCTTTATAGCAAGAAGCACGCTCTAGCTTTCTAGATTCTCTACTACAGCAGGAAACCTGAGTGTGATGAGAACAAAAGAATGGTGTTTCCTACACATACGGACCATATCTAGTCCAACTCTGCTTCTGAAACTGATACAAAGCACGGGTCCTCTAACATCCAATGCTTCTCAGTTAAGATGAGAAACATGTGAGCTTCATGAACGATGTAGTTCGTTTGAGCTGTAAAGTAACTGCCCTTACATGAAAGGAACTTTTCTTGTAGGAAGAATCAGAGCCTGGGATTTAACCCATTTCTGAAGGGAAACACACAGCATAATTCTCATCCATGGATCTCACTCTGTTTTAGAACAAGAAGCATGCTCTTGCTTTCTATTGTCTCTAAGATAGCAGGAAATGTGAGTGTCCTGAAAACAAAAGAACGGTGTTTCCTACACATAAGGACCTTATCTCGTTCAACTGTGATTCTAAAACTGAAACAAACCACATGTCCTCTAACATCCAGTGCTTGTCAGTTAAGATGAGAAACGTGTGAGCTTAGTGAATGATGTAGTTCGTTTGAGCTGAAAAGTGAGTGCCCTTACCTGAAACGAAATCTTGCTTGTAGGAAGACACAGAGCATGGAATTTAACTCCATTTCTGAAGGGAAAGACACAGCATATTTCTCATCCATGGATCACAATCTGCTTTAGAGCTAGAAGCACCCTCTTGCTTTCTAGAGTCTCTAAAATCAGGAAACTTGAGAGTGCTCTGAACAAAAGAACGGTGTTTCCTACACATACGGGCCATATCTAGTTCAACTCTGCTTCTGAAACTGAAACAAACCAGAGTTCCTCTATCATCCCATGTTTGTCAGTTAAGATGAGAAACGTGTGAGCTTCGTGAATGATGTAGTTCGTTTGAGCTGTAAAGTAACTGCCCTTACCTGAAACGAAGTCTGGCTTGTAGGAAGACTCAGATCCTGGGATTTAACTCCATTTCTGAAGGGAAACACACAGCATAGTTCTCATCCATGGATCACACTCCGCTTTAGAGCAAGTAGGACGCTCTTGCTTTCTAGAGACTCTAATACAGCAGGAAATGTGAGTGTGCTCAGAACAAAAGAACGGTGTTTCTTACACATAGGGACCATATCTAGTTCAACTGTGATTCTGAAACTGAAACAAACCACAGGTCCTCTAACATCCAGTGCTTGTCAGTTAAGATGAGAAACGTGTGATCCTCGTGAACAATGTAGTTCGTTTGAGCTGTAAAGTAACTGCCCTTACTTGAAACGAAGTCTTCCTTGGAGGAAGACTCAGAGCCTAGGCTTTAACTCCATTTCTGAAGTGAAACACACAACAGAGTTCTCATCCATTGATCACACTCTGCTTTAGAGCAAGAAGCACTCTCTAGGTTTCTAGAGTCTCTAAGACAGCAAGAAACTGGAGTGTGCTGAGAACAAAAGAACGGTGTTTCCTACACATAGAGACCATATGTAGTCAAACTCGGCCTCTGAAACTGATACAAAGCACTGGTCCTCTAACATCCAATGCTTGTCAGTTAAGATGGGAAACTTGTTAGCTTCGTGAACGATGTAGTTCATTTGAGCTGTAAAGTAACTGCCCTTACCTGAAACGATGTCTTGCTTTTAGGAAGACTCAGATCCTGGGATTTAACTACATTTCTGAAGTGAAACACACAGCAGAGTTCTCATATATAGATCACACTCTGCTTTAGAGCAAGAAGCATGCTCTTGCTTTCTAGAGTCTCTAAGAGAGCAGGAAACCTGAGTGTGCTGAGAACAAAAGAACGGTGTGTCCTACACATACGGACCATATCTAGAAGAAATCTGCCTCTGAAATTGATACAAAGCACAGGTCCTCTAACATCCAATGCTTGTCAGTTAAGATATGAAACGTGTGAGCTTCGTGAACGATGTAGTTCATTTGATATGTAAAGTAACTGCCCTTACCTGAAACGAAGTCTTGCTTGTAGGAAGACTCAGATCCTGGGATTTAACTCCATTTCTGAAGTGAAACACAAAACAGAGTTCTCTTCCATTGATCACACTCTGCTTTAGAGCAAGAAGCACGCTCTAGCTTTCTAGATTCTCTAAGACAGCAAGAAATTTGAGTGTGCTGAGAACAAAAGAACGGTGTTTCCTACACATACAGACCATATGTAGTCCAACTCTGCTTCTGAAACTGATACAAAGCACTGGTCTTCTAACATCCAATGCTTGTCAGTTAAGAGGGGAAACTTGTTAGCTTCATGAAAGATGTAGTTTTTTTGAGCTGAAACGTGACTGCCCTTACCTGAAAAGTAGTCTTGCTTGTAGGAAGATACAGCGCCTGGGATATATCTCCATTTCTGAAGTGAAACACACAGCATAGTTCTCATTCATGGATCACACTCTGCTTTAGAGCAAGTAGGAAGCTCTTGCTTTCTAGAGTCTCTAATAAAGCAGGAAATGTGAGTGTGCTCAGAACAAAAGAACGGTGTTTCTTACACATAGGGACCATATCTAGTTCAACTGTGATTCTGAAACTGAAACAAACCACAGGTCCTCTAACATCCAGTGCTTGTCAGTTAAGATGAGAAACGTGTGAGCCTTGTGAACGATGTAGTTCGTTTGAGCTGTAAAGTAACTGCCCTTACTTGAAACGAAGTCTTCCTTGGAGGAAGACACAGAGCCTAGGCTTTCACTCCATTTCTAAAGTGAAACACACAACAGAGTTCTCATCCATTGATCACACTCTGCTTTAGAGCAAGAGCAAGCTCTAGCTTTCTATAGTCTCTAAGACACCAGGAAATGTGAGTGTCGTGAGAACAAAAGAAGGGTGTTTCCTACACATACGGACCAAATCTAGAAGAACTCTGTCTCTGAAATTGATACAAAGCACAGGTCCTCTACCATCCAATGCTTGTCAGTTAAGATGAGAAACGTGTGAGATTCGTGAACGATTTAGTTCATTTGAGCTGTAAAGTAACTGCCCTTACCTGAAACGAAGTCTTGCTTGTAGGAAGAAAATGAGCCTGGGACTTAACTCCATTTCTGAAGTGAAACACACAACAGAGTTCTCATCCATTGATCGCACTCTGCTTTATAGCAAGAAGCACGCTCTAGCTTTCTAGAGTCTCTACTACAGCAGGAAACCTGAGTGTGATGAGAACAAAAGAATGGTGTTTCCTACACATACGGACCATATCTAGTCCAACTCTGCTTCTGAAACTGATACAAAGCACGGGTCCTCTAACATCCAATGCTTCTCAGTTAAGATGAGAAACATGTGAGCTTCATGAACGATGTAGTTCGTTTGAGCTGTAAAGTAACTGCCCTTACATGAAAGGAACTTTTCTTGTAGGAAGAATCAGAGCCTGGGATTTAACCCATTTCTGAAGGGAAACACACAGCATAATTCTCATCCATGGATCTCACTCTGTTTTAGAACAAGAAGCATGCTCTTGCTTTCTATTGTCTCTAAGATAGCAGGAAATGTGAGTGTCCTGAAAACAAAAGAACGGTGTTTCCTACACATAAGGACCTTATCTCGTTCAACTGTGATTCTAAAACTGAAACAAACCACATGTCCTCTAACATCCAGTGCTTGTCAGTTAAGATGAGAAACGTGTGAGCTTCGTGAACGATGTAGTTCGTTTGAGCTGTAAAGTAACTGCCCTTACCTGAAACGAAGTCTGGCTTGTAGGAAGACTCAGATCCTGGGATTTAACTCCATTTCTGAAGGGAAACACACAGCATAGTTCTCATCCATGGATCACACTCCGCTTTAGAGCAAGTAGGACGCTCTTGCTTTCTAGAGACTCTAATACAGCAGGAAATGTGAGTTTGCTCAGAACAAAAGAACGGTGTTTCTTACACATAGGGACCATATCTAGTTCAACTGTGATTCTGAAACTGAAACAAACCACAGGTCCTCTAACATCCAGTGCTTGTCAGTTAAGATGAGAAACGTGTGATCCTCGTGAACAATGTAGTTCGTTTGAGCTGTAAAGTAACTGCCCTTACTTGAAACGAAGTCTTCCTTGGAGGAAGACTCAGAGCCTAGGCTTTAACTCCATTTCTGAAGTGAAACACACAACAGAGTTCTCATCCATTGATCACACTCTGCTTTAGAGCAAGAAGCACTCTCTAGGTTTCTAGAGTCTCTAAGACAGCAAGAAACTTGAGTGTGCTGAGAACAAAAGAACGGTGTTTCCTACACATACAGACCATATGTAGTCGAACTCGGCTTCTGAAACTGATACAAAGCACTGGTCCTCTAACATCCAATGCTTGTCAGTTAAGATGGGAAACTTGTTAGCTTCGTGAACGATGTAGTTCATTTGAGCTGAAAAGTGACTGCCCTTACCTGAAAAGAAGTCTTGCTTGTAGGAAGACACAGCGCCTGGGATTTATCTCCATTTCTGAAGGGAAACACACAGCGTAGCTCTCATCCATGGATCACACACCGCATTAGAGCAAGTAGGACGCTCTTGCTTTCTAGAGTCTTTAATATAGCAGGAAATGTGAGTGTGCTCAGAACAAAAGAACGGTGTTTCTTACACATAGGGACCATATCTAGTTCAACTGTGATTCTGAAACTGAAAAAAACCACAGGTCCTCTAACATACAGTGCTTGTCAGTTAAGATGAGAAACGTGTGAGCCACGTGAACAATGTAGTTCGTTTGAGCTGTAAAGTAACTGCCCTTACTTGAAACGAAGTCTTCCTTGGTGGAAGACTCAGAGCCTAGGCTTTAACTCCATTTCTGAAGTGAAACACACAGCAGAGTTGTCATCCATTGATCACACTCTGCTTTAGAGCAAGAAGCATGCTCGAGCTTTCTAGAGTCTCTAAGACAGCAAGAAACTTGAGTGTGCTGAGAATAAAAGAACGGTGTTTCCTACACATACGGACCATATCTAGAAGAACTCTGTCTCTGAAATTGATACAAAGCACAGGTCCTCTACCATCCAATGCTTGTCAGTTAAGATGAGAAACGAGTGAGATTCGTGAACGATGTAGTTCATTTGAGCTGTAAAGTAACTGCCCTTACCTGAAACGATGTCTTGCTTTTAGGAAGACTCAGAGCCTGGGATTTAACTACATTTCTGAAGTGAAACACAGCAGAGTTGTGATCCATTGATCACACTCTGCTTTAGAGCAAGAAGCACGCTCTAGCTTTCTAGAGTCTCTAATACAGCAGGAAACGTGAATGTGCTCAGAAAAAAAGAACGGTGTTTGCTACACATACGGGCCATATCTAGTTCAACTCTGCTTCTGAAACTGAAACAAACCACAGGACCTCTATCATCCAATGCTTGTCAGTTAAGATGAGAAACGTGTGAGAATCGTGAACGATGTAGTTCTTTTGAGCTGTTAGTAACTACCCTTACCTGAAACGAAGTCTTGCTTGTAGGAAGACTCAGAGCCTGGGATTTAACTCCATTTCTGAAGTGAAACACACAGCAGAGTTCTCATATATAGATCACACTCTGCTTTAGAGCAAGAAGCATGCTCTTGCTTTCTAGAGTCTCTAAGAGAGCAGGAAACCTGAGTGTGCTGAGAACAAAAGAACGGTGTGTCCTACACATACGGACCATATCTAGAAGAAATCTGCCTCTGAAATTGATACAAAGCACAGGTCCTCTAACATCCAATGCTTGTCAGTTAAGATATGAAACGTGTGAGCTTCGTGAACAATGTAGTTCATTTGATATGTAAAGTAACTGCCCTTACCTGAAACGAAGTCTTGCTTGTAGGAAGACTCAGATCCTGGGATTTAACTCCATTTCTGAAGTGAAACACAAAACAGAGTTCTCTTCCATTGATCACACTCTGCTTTAGAGCAAGAAGCATGCTCTAGCTTTCTAGATTCTCTAAGACAGCAAGAAATTTGAGTGTGCTGAGAACAAAAGAACGGTGTTTCCTACACATACAGACCATATGTAGTCCAACTCTGCTTCTGAAACTGATACAAAGCACTGGTCCTCTAACATCCAATGCTTGTCAGTTAAGAGGGGAAACTTGTTAGCTTCATGAAAGATGTAGTTTTTTTGAGCTGAAACGTGACTGCCCTTACCTGAAAAGTAGTCTTGCTTGTAGGAAGATACAGCGCCTGGGATATATCTCCATTTCTGAAGTGAAACACACAGCATAGTTCTCATTCATGGATCACACTCTGCTTTAGAGCAAGTAGGAAGCTCTTGCTTTCTAGAGTCTCTAATACAGCAGGAAATGTGAGTGTGCTCAGAACAAAAGAACGGTGTTTCTTACACATAGGGACCATATCTAGTTCAACTGTGATTCTGAAACTGAAACAAACCACAGGTCCTCTAACATCCAGTGCTTGTCAGTTAAGATGAGAAACGTGTGAGCCTTGTGAACGATGTAGTTCGTTTGAGCTGTAAAGTAACTGCCCTTACTTGAAACGAAGTCTTCCTTGGAGGAAGACACAGAGCCTAGGCTTTCACTCCATTTCTAAAGTGAAACACACAACAGAGTTCTCATCCATTGATCACACTCTGCTTTAGAGCAAGAGCAAGCTCTAGCTTTCTATAGTCTCTAAGACACCAGGAAATGTGAGTGTCGTGAGAACAAAAGAAGGGTGTTTCCTACACATACGGACCAAATCTAGAAGAACTCTGTCTCTGAAATTGATACAAAGCACAGGTCCTCTACCATCCAATGCTTGTCAGTTAAGATGAGAAACGTGTGAGATTCGTGAACGATTTAGTTCATTTGAGCTGTAAAGTAACTGCCCTTACCTGAAACGAAGTCTTGCTTGTAGGAAGAAAATGAGCCTGGGACTTAACTCCATTTCTGAAGTGAAACACACAACAGAGTTCTCATCCATTGATCGCACTCTGCTTTATAGCAAGAAGCACGCTCTAGCTTTCTAGAGTCTCTACTACAGCAGGAAACCTGAGTGTGATGAGAACAAAAGAATGGTGTTTCCTACACATACGGACCATATCTAGTCCAACTCTGCTTCTGAAACTGATACAAAGCACGGGTCCTCTAACATCCAATGCTTCTCAGTTAAGATGAGAAACATGTGAGCTTCATGAACGATGTAGTTCGTTTGAGCTGTAAAGTAACTGCCCTTACATGAAAGGAACTTTTCTTGTAGGAAGAATCAGAGCCTGGGATTTAACCCATTTCTGAAGGGAAACACACAGCATAATTCTCATCCATGGATCTCACTCTGTTTTAGAACAAGAAGCATGCTCTTGCTTTCTATTGTCTCTAAGATAGCAGGAAATGTGAGTGTCCTGAAAACAAAAGAACGGTGTTTCCTACACATAAGGACCTTATCTCGTTCAACTGTGATTCTAAAACTGAAACAAACCACATGTCCTCTAACATCCAGTGCTTGTCAGTTAAGATGAGAAACGTGTGAGCTTCGTGAACGATGTAGTTCGTTTGAGCTGTAAAGTAACTGCCCTTACCTGAAACGAAGTCTGGCTTGTAGGAAGACTCAGATCCTGGGATTTAACTCCATTTCTGAAGGGAAACACACAGCATAGTTCTCATCCATGGATCACACTCCGCTTTAGAGCAAGTAGGACGCTCTTGCTTTCTAGAGACTCTAATACAGCAGGAAATGTGAGTGTGCTCAGAACAAAAGAACGGTGTTTCTTACACATAGGGACCATATCTAGTTCAACTGTGATTCTGAAACTGAAACAAACCACAGGTCCTCTAACATCCAGTGCTTGTCAGTTAAGATGAGAAACGTGTGATCCTCGTGAACAATGTAGTTCGTTTGAGCTGTAAAGTAACTGCCCTTACTTGAAACGAAGTCTTCCTTGGAGGAAGACTCAGAGCCTAGGCTTTAACTCCATTTCTGAAGTGAAACACACAACAGAGTTCTCATCCATTGATCACACTCTGCTTTAGAGCAAGAAGCACTCTCTAGGTTTCTAGAGTCTCTAAGACAGCAAGAAACTTGAGTGTGCTGAGAACAAAAGAACGGTGTTTCTTACACATAGGGACCATATCTAGTTCAACTGTGATTCTGAAACTGAAACAAACCACAGGTCCTCTAACATCCAGTGCTTGTCAGTTAAGATGAGAAACGTGTGATCCTCGTGAACAATGTAGTTCGTTTGAGCTGTAAAGTAACTGCCCTTACTTGAAACGAAGTCTTCCTTGGAGGAAGACTCAGAGCCTAGGCTTTAACTCCATTTCTGAAGTGAAACACACAACAGAGTTCTCATCCATTGATCACACTCTGCTTTAGAGCAAGAAGCACTCTCTAGGTTTCTAGAGTCTCTAAGACAGCAAGAAACTGGAGTGTGCTGAGAACAAAAGAACGGTGTTTCCTACACATAGAGACCATATGTAGTCAAACTCGGCCTCTGAAACTGATACAAAGCACTGGTCCTCTAACATCCAATGCTTGTCAGTTAAGATGGGAAACTTGTTAGCTTCGTGAACGATGTAGTTCATTTGAGCTGAAAAGTGACTGCCCTTACCTGAAAAGAAGTCTTGCTTGTAGGAAGACACAGCGCCTGGGATTTATCTCCATTTCTGAAGGGAAACACACAGCATAGCTCTCATCCATGGATCACACTCCGCTTTAGAGCAAGTAGGACGCTCTTGCTTTCTAGAGTCTTTAATATAGCAGGAAATGTGAGTGTGCTCAGAACAAAAGAACGGTGTTTCTTACACATAGGGACCATATCTAGTTCAACTGTGATTCTGAAACTGAAAAAAACCACAGGTCCTCTAACATACAGTGCTTGTCAGTTAAGATGAGAAACGTGTGAGCCACGTGAACAATGTAGTTCGTTTGAGCTGTAAAGTAACTGCCCTTACTTGAAACGAAGTCTTCCTTTGTGGAAGACTCAGAGCCTAGGCTTTAACTCCATTTCTGAAGTGAAACACACAGCAGAGTTGTCATCCATTGATCACACTCTGCTTTAGAGCAAGAAGCATGCTCGAGCTTTCTAGAGTCTCTAAGACAGCAAGAAACTTGAGTGTGCTGAGAATAAAAGAACGGTGTTTCCTACACATACGGACCATATCTAGAAGAACTCTGTCTCTGAAATTGATACAAAGCACAGGTCCTCTACCATCCAATGCTTGTCAGTTAAGATGAGAAACGAGTGAGATTTGTGAACGATGTAGTTCATTTGAGCTGTAAAGTAACTGCCCTTACCTGAAACGATGTCTTGCTTTTAGGAAGACTCAGAGCCTGGGATTTAACTACATTTCTGAAGTGAAACACACAGCAGAGTTCTCATATATAGATCACACTCTGCTTTAGAGCAAGAAGCATGCTCTTGCTTTCTAGAGTCTCTAAGAGAGCAGGAAACCTGAGTGTGCTGAGAACAAAAGAACGGTGTGTCCTACACATACGGACCATATCTAGAAGAAATCTGCCTCTGAAATTGATACAAAGCACAGGTCCTCTAACATCCAATGCTTGTCAGTTAAGATATGAAACGTGTGAGCTTCGTGAACGATGTAGTTCATTTGATATGTAAAGTAACTGCCCTTACCTGAAACGAAGTCTTGCTTGTAGGAAGACTCAGATCCTGGGATTTAACTCCATTTCTGAAGTGAAACACAAAACAGAGTTCTCTTCCATTGATCACACTCTGCTTTAGAGCAAGAAGCACGCTCTAGCTTTCTAGATTCTCTAAGACAGCAAGAAATTTGAGTGTGCTGAGAACAAAAGAACGGTGTTTCCTACACATACAGACCATATGTAGTCCAACTCTGCTTCTGAAACTGATACAAAGCACTGGTCCTCTAACATCCAATGCTTGTCAGTTAAGAGGGGAAACTTGTTAGCTTCATGAAAGATGTAGTTTTTTTGAGCTGAAACGTGACTGCCCTTACCTGAAAAGTAGTCTTGCTTGTAGGAAGATACAGCGCCTGGGATATATCTCCATTTCTGAAGTGAAACACACAGCATAGTTCTCATTCATGGATCACACTCTGCTTTAGAGCAAGTAGGAAGCTCTTGCTTTCTAGAGTCTCTAATACAGCAGGAAATGTGAGTGTGCTCAGAACAAAAGAACGGTGTTTCTTACACATAGGGACCATATCTAGTTCAACTGTGATTCTGAAACTGAAACAAACCACAGGTCCTCTAACATCCAGTGCTTGTCAGTTAAGATGAGAAACGTGTGAGCCTTGTGAACGATGTAGTTCGTTTGAGCTGTAAAGTAACTGCCCTTACTTGAAACGAAGTCTTCCTTGGAGGAAGACACAGAGCCTAGGCTTTCACTCCATTTCTAAAGTGAAACACACAACAGAGTTCTCATCCATTGATCACACTCTGCTTTAGAGCAAGAGCAAGCTCTAGCTTTCTATAGTCTCTAAGACACCAGGAAATGTGAGTGTCGTGAGAACAAAAGAAGGGTGTTTCCTACACATACGGACCAAATCTAGAAGAACTCTGTCTCTGAAATTGATACAAAGCACAGGTCCTCTACCATCCAATGCTTGTCAGTTAAGATGAGAAACGTGTGAGATTCGTGAACGATTTAGTTCATTTGAGCTGTAAAGTAACTGCCCTTACCTGAAACGAAGTCTTGCTTGTAGGAAGAAAATGAGCCTGGGACTTAACTCCATTTCTGAAGTGAAACACACAACAGAGTTCTCATCCATTGATCGCACTCTGCTTTATAGCAAGAAGCACGCTCTAGCTTTCTAGAGTCTCTACTACAGCAGGAAACCTGAGTGTGATGAGAACAAAAGAATGGTGTTTCCTACACATACGGACCATATCTAGTCCAACTCTGCTTCTGAAACTGATACAAAGCACGGGTCCTCTAACATCCAATGCTTCTCAGTTAAGATGAGAAACATGTGAGCTTCATGAACGATGTAGTTCGTTTGAGCTGTAAAGTAACTGCCCTTACATGAAAGGAACTTTTCTTGTAGGAAGAATCAGAGCCTGGGATTTAACCCATTTCTGAAGGGAAACACACAGCATAATTCTCATCCATGGATCTCACTCTGTTTTAGAACAAGAAGCATGCTCTTGCTTTCTATTGTCTCTAAGATAGCAGGAAATGTGAGTGTCCTGAAAACAAAAGAACGGTGTTTCCTACACATAAGGACCTTATCTCGTTCAACTGTGATTCTAAAACTGAAACAAACCACATGTCCTCTAACATCCAGTGCTTGTCAGTTAAGATGAGAAACGTGTGAGCTTAGTGAATGATGTAGTTCGTTTGAGCTGAAAAGTGAGTGCCCTTACCTGAAACGAAATCTTGCTTGTAGGAAGACACAGAGCATGGAATTTAACTCCATTTCTGAAGGGAAAGACACAGCATATTTCTCATCCATGGATCACAATCTGCTTTAGAGCTAGAAGCACGCTCTTGCTTTCTAGAGTCTCTAAAATCAGGAAACTTGAGAGTGCTCTGAACAAAAGAACGGTGTTTCCTACACATACAGGCCATATCTAGTTCAACTCTGCTTCTGAAACTGAAACAAACCAGAGTTCCTCTATCATCCCATGTTTGTCAGTTAAGATGAGAAACGTGTGAGCTTCGTGAACGATGTAGTTCGTTTGAGCTGTAAAGTAACTGCCCTTACCTGAAACGAAGTCTGGCTTGTAGGAAGACTCAGATCCTGGGATTTAACTCCATTTCTGAAGGGAAACACACAGCATAGCTCTCATCCATGGATCACACTCCGCTTTAGAGCAAGTAGGACGCTCTTGCTTTCTAGAGACTCTAATACAGCAGGAAATGTGAGTGTGCTCAGAACAAAAGAACGGTGTTTCTTACACATAGGGACCATATCTAGTTCAACTGTGATTCTGAAACTGAAACAAACCACAGGTCCTCTAACATCCAGTGCTTGTCAGTTAAGATGAGAAACGTGTGATCCTCGTGAACAATGTAGTTCGTTTGAGCTGTAAAGTAACTGCCCTTACTTGAAACGAAGTCTTCCTTGGAGGAAGACTCAGAGCCTAGGCTTTAACTCCATTTCTGAAGTGAAACACACAACAGAGTTCTCATCCATTGATCACACTCTGCTTTAGAGCAAGAAGCACTCTCTAGGTTTCTAGAGTCTCTAAGACAGCAAGAAACTGGAGTGTGCTGAGAACAAAAGAACGGTGTTTCCTACACATAGAGACCATATGTAGTCAAACTCGGCCTCTGAAACTGATACAAAGCACTGGTCCTCTAACATCCAATGCTTGTCAGTTAAGATGGGAAACTTGTTAGCTTCGTGAACGATGTAGTTCATTTGAGCTGAAAAGTGACTGCCCTTACCTGAAAAGAAGTCTTGCTTGTAGGAAGACACAGCGCCTGGGATTTATCTCCATTTCTGAAGGGAAACACACAGCATAGCTCTCATCCATGGATCACACTCCGCTTTAGAGCAAGTAGGACGCTCTTGCTTTCTAGAGTCTTTAATATAGCAGGAAATGTGAGTGTGCTCAGAACAAAAGAACGGTGTTTCTTACACATAGGGACCATATCTAGTTCAACTGTGATTCTGAAACTGAAAAAAACCACAGGTCCTCTAACATACAGTGCTTGTCAGTTAAGATGAGAAACGTGTGAGCCACGTGAACAATGTAGTTCGTTTGAGCTGTAAAGTAACTGCCCTTACTTGAAACGAAGTCTTCCTTTGTGGAAGACTCAGAGCCTAGGCTTTAACTCCATTTCTGAAGTGAAACACACAGCAGAGTTGTCATCCATTGATCACACTCTGCTTTAGAGCAAGAAGCATGCTCGAGATTTCTAGAGTCTCTAAGACAGCAAGAAACTTGAGTGTGCTGAGAATAAAAGAACGGTGTTTCCTACACATACGGACCATATCTAGAAGAACTCTGTCTCTGAAATTGATACAAAGCACAGGTCCTCTACCATCCAATGCTTGTCAGTTAAGATGAGAAACGAGTGAGATTTGTGAACGATGTAGTTCATTTGAGCTGTAAAGTAACTGCCCTTACCTGAAACAATGTCGTGCTTTTAGGAAGACTCAGAGCCTGGGATTTAACTACATTTCTGAAGTGAAACACACAGCAGAGTTCTCATATATAGATCACACTCTGCTTTAGAGCAAGAAGCATGCTCTTGCTTTCTAGAGTCTCTAAGAGAGCAGGAAACCTGAGTGTGCTGAGAACAAAAGAACGGTGTGTCCTACACATACGGACCATATCTAGAAGAAATCTGCCTCTGAAATTGATACAAAGCACAGGTCCTCTAACATCCAATGCTTGTCAGTTAAGATATGAAACGTGTGAGCTTCGTGAACGATGTAGTTCATTTGATATGTAAAGTAACTGCCCTTACCTGAAACAAAGTCTTGCTTGTAGGAAGACTCAGATCCTGGGATTTAACTCCATTTCTGAAGTGAAACACAAAACAGAGTTCTCTTCCATTGATCACACTCTGCTTTAGAGCAAGAAGCACGCTCTAGCTTTCTAGATTCTCTAAGACAGCAAGAAATTTGAGTGTGCTGAGAACAAAAGAACGGTGTTTCCTACACATACAGACCATATGTAGTCCAACTCTGCTTCTGAAACTGATACAAAGCACTGGTCCTCTAACATCCAATGCTTGTCAGTTAAGAGGGGAAACTTGTTAGCTTCATGAAAGATGTAGTTTTTTTGAGCTGAAACGTGACTGCCCTTACCTGAAAAGTAGTCTTGCTTGTAGGAAGATACAGCGCCTGGGATATATCTCCATTTCTGAAGTGAAACACACAGCATAGTTCTCATTCATGGATCACACTCTGCTTTAGAGCAAGTAGGAAGCTCTTGCTTTCTAGAGTCTCTAATAAAGCAGGAAATGTGAGTGTGCTCAGAACAAAAGAACGGTGTTTCTTACACATAGGGACCATATCTAGTTCAACTGTGATTCTGAAACTGAAACAAACCACAGGTCCTCTAACATCCAGTGCTTGTCAGTTAAGATGAGAAACGTGTGAGCCTTGTGAACGATGTAGTTCGTTTGAGCTGTAAAGTAACTGCCCTTACTTGAAACGAAGTCTTCCTTGGAGGAAGACACAGAGCCTAGGCTTTCACTCCATTTCTAAAGTGAAACACACAACAGAGTTCTCATCCATTGATCACACTCTGCTTTAGAGCAAGAGCAAGCTCTAGCTTTCTATAGTCTCTAAGACACCAGGAAATGTGAGTGTCGTGAGAACAAAAGAAGGGTGTTTCCTACACATACGGACCAAATCTAGAAGAACTCTGTCTCTGAAATTGATACAAAGCACAGGTCCTCTACCATCCAATGCTTGTCAGTTAAGATGAGAAACGTGTGAGATTCGTGAACGATTTAGTTCATTTGAGCTGTAAAGTAACTGCCCTTACCTGAAACGAAGTCTTGCTTGTAGGAAGAAAATGAGCCTGGGACTTAACTCCATTTCTGAAGTGAAACACACAACAGAGTTCTCATCCATTGATCGCACTCTGCTTTATAGCAAGAAGCACGCTCTAGCTTTCTAGAGTCTCTACTACAGCAGGAAACCTGAGTGTGATGAGAACAAAAGAATGGTGTTTCCTACACATACGGACCATATCTAGTCCAACTCTGCTTCTGAAACTGATACAAAGCACGGGTCCTCTAACATCCAATGCTTCTCAGTTAAGATGAGAAACATGTGAGCTTCATGAACGATGTAGTTCGTTTGAGCTGTAAAGTAACTGCCCTTACATGAAAGGAACTTTTCTTGTAGGAAGAATCAGAGCCTTGGATTTAACCCATTTCTGAAGGGAAACACACAGCATAATTCTCATCCATGGATCTCACTCTGTTTTAGAACAAGAAGCATGCTCTTGCTTTCTATTGTCTCTAAGATAGCAGGAAATGTGAGTGTCCTGAAAACAAAAGAACGGTGTTTCCTACACATAAGGACCTTATCTCGTTCAACTGTGATTCTAAAACTGAAACAAACCACATGTCCTCTAACATCCAGTGCTTGTCAGTTAAGATGAGAAACGTGTGAGCTTAGTGAATGATGTAGTTCGTTTGAGCTGAAAAGTGAGTGCCCTTACCTGAAACGAAATCTTGCTTGTAGGAAGACACAGAGCATGGAATTTAACTCCATTTCTGAAGGGAAAGACACAGCATATTTCTCATCCATGGATCACAATCTGCTTTAGAGCTAGAAGCACGCTCTTGCTTTCTAGAGTCTCTAAAATCAGGAAACTTGAGAGTGCTCTGAACAAAAGAACGGTGTTTCCTACACATACGGGCCATATCTAGTTCAACTCTGCTTCTGAAACTGAAACAAACCAGAGTTCCTCTATCATCCCATGTTTGTCAGTTAAGATGAGAAACGTGTGAGCTTCGTGAACGATGTAGTTCGTTTGAGCTGTAAAGTAACTGCCCTTACCTGAAACGAAGTCTGGCTTGTAGGAAGACTCAGATCCTGGGATTTAACTCCATTTCTGAAGGGAAACACACAGCATAGTTCTCATCCATGGATCACACTCCGCTTTAGAGCAAGTAGGACGCTCTTGCTTTCTAGAGACTCTAATACAGCAGGAAATGTGAGTGTGCTCAGAACAAAAGAACGGTGTTTCTTACACATAGGGACCATATCTAGTTCAACTGTGATTCTGAAACTGAAACAAACCACAGGTCCGCTAACATCCAGTGCTTGTCAGTTAAGATGAGAAACGTGTGATCCTCGTGAACAATGTAGTTCGTTTGAGCTGTAAAGTAACTGCCCTTACTTGAAACGAAGTCTTCCTTGGAGGAAGACTCAGAGCCTAGGCTTTAACTCCATTTCTGAAGTGAAACACACAACAGAGTTCTCATCCATTGATCACACTCTGCTTTAGAGCAAGAAGCACTCTCTAGGTTTCTAGAGTCTCTAAGACAGCAAGAAACTGGAGTGTGCTGAGAACAAAAGAACGGTGTTTCCTACACATAGAGACCATATGTAGTCAAACTCGGCCTCTGAAACTGATACAAAGCACTGGTCCTCTAACATCCAATGCTTGTCAGTTAAGATGGGAAACTTGTTAGCTTCGTGAACGATGTAGTTCATTTGAGCTGAAAAGTGACTGCCCTTACCTGAAAAGAAGTCTTGCTTGTAGGAAGACACAGCGCCTGGGATTTATCTCCATTTCTGAAGGGAAACACACAGCATAGCTCTCATCCATGGATCACACTCCGCTTTAGAGCAAGTAGGACGCTCTTGCTTTCTAGAGTCTTTAATATAGCAGGAAATGTGAGTGTGCTCAGAACAAAAGAACGGTGTTTCTTACACATAGGGACCATATCTAGTTCAACTGTGATTCTGAAACTGAAAAAAACCACAGGTCCTCTAACATACAGTGCTTGTCAGTTAAGATGAGAAACGTGTGAGCCACGTGAACAATGTAGTTCGTTTGAGCTGTAAAGTAACTGCCCTTACTTGAAACGAAGTCTTCCTTTGTGGAAGACTCAGAGCCTAGGCTTTAACTCCATTTCTGAAGTGAAACACACAGCAGAGTTGTCATCCATTGATCACACTCTGCTTTAGAGCAAGAAGCATGCTCGAGCTTTCTAGAGTCTCTAAGACAGCAAGAAACTTGAGTGTGCTGAGAATAAAAGAACGGTGTTTCCTACACATACGGACCATATCTAGAAGAACTCTGTCTCTGAAATTGATACAAAGCACAGGTCCTCTACCATCCAATGCTTGTCAGTTAAGATGAGAAACGAGTGAGATTTGTGAACGATGTAGTTCATTTGAGCTGTAAAGTAACTGCCCTTACCTGAAACGATGTCTTGCTTTTAGGAAGACTCAGAGCCTGGGATTTAACTACATTTCTGAAGTGAAACACACAGCAGAGTTCTCATATATAGATCACACTCTGCTTTAGAGCAAGAAGCATGCTCTAGCTTTCTAGAGTCTCTAAGAGAGCAGGAAACCTGAGTGTGCTGAGAACAAAAGAACGGTGTGTCCTACACATACGGACCATATCTAGAAGAAATCTGCCTCTGAAATTGATACAAAGCACAGGTCCTCTAACATCCAATGCTTGTCAGTTAAGATATGAAACGTGTGAGCTTCGTGAACGATGTAGTTCATTTGATATGTAAAGTAACTGCCCTTACCTGAAACAAAGTCTTGCTTGTAGGAAGACTCAGATCCTGGGATTTAACTCCATTTCTGAAGTGAAACACAAAACAGAGTTCTCTTCCATTGATCACACTCTGCTTTAGAGCAAGAAGCACGCTCTAGCTTTCTAGATTCTCTAAGACAGCAAGAAATTTGAGTGTGCTGAGAACAAAAGAACAGTGTTTCCTACACATACAGACCATATGTAGTCCAACTCTGCTTCTGAAACTGATACAAAGCACTGGTCCTCTAACATCCAATGCTTGTCAGTTAAGAGGGGAAACTTGTTAGCTTCATGAAAGATGTAGTTTTTTTGAGCTGAAACGTGACTGCCCTTACCTGAAAAGTAGTCTTGCTTGTAGGAAGATACAGCGCCTGGGATATATCTCCATTTCTGAAGTGAAACACACAGCATAGTTCTCATTCATGGATCACACTCTGCTTTAGAGCAAGTAGGAAGCTCTTGCTTTCTAGAGTCTCTAATAAAGCAGGAAATGTGAGTGTGCTCAGAACAAAAGAACGGTGTTTCTTACACATAGGGACCATATCTAGTTCAACTGTGATTCTGAAACTGAAACAAACCACAGGTCCTCTAACATCCAGTGCTTGTCAGTTAAGATGAGAAACGTGTGAGCCTTGTGAACGATGTAGTTCGTTTGAGCTGTAAAGTAACTGCCCTTACTTGAAACGAAGTCTTCCTTGGAGGAAGACACAGAGCCTAGGCTTTCACTCCATTTCTAAAGTGAAACACACAACAGAGTTCTCATCCATTGATCACACTCTGCTTTAGAGCAAGAGCAAGCTCTAGCTTTCTATAGTCTCTAAGACACCAGGAAATGTGAGTGTCGTGAGAACAAAAGAAGGGTGTTTCCTACACATACGGACCAAATCTAGAAGAACTCTGTCTCTGAAATTGATACAAAGCACAGGTCCTCTACCATCCAATGCTTGTCAGTTAAGATGAGAAACGTGTGAGATTCGTGAACGATTTAGTTCATTTGAGCTGTAAAGTAACTGCCCTTACCTGAAACGAAGTCTTGCTTGTAGGAAGAAAATGAGCCTGGGACTTAACTCCATTTCTGAAGTGAAACACACAACAGAGTTCTCATCCATTGATCGCACTCTGCTTTATAGCAAGAAGCACGCTCTAGCTTTCTAGAGTCTCTACTACAGCAGGAAACCTGAGTGTGATGAGAACAAAAGAATGGTGTTTCCTACACATACGGACCATATCTAGTCCAACTCTGCTTCTGAAACTGATACAAAGCACGGGTCCTCTAACATCCAATGCTTCTCAGTTAAGATGAGAAACATGTGAGCTTCATGAACGATGTAGTTCGTTTGAGCTGTAAAGTAACTGCCCTTACATGAAAGGAACTTTTCTTGTAGGAAGAATCAGAGCCTGGGATTTAACCCATTTCTGAAGGGAAACACACAGCATAATTCTCATCCATGGATCTCACTCTGTTTTAGAACAAGAAGCATGCTCTTGCTTTCTATTGTCTCTAAGATAGCAGGAAATGTGAGTGTCCTGAAAACAAAAGAACGGTGTTTCCTACACATAAGGACCTTATCTCGTTCAACTGTGATTCTAAAACTGAAACAAACCACATGTCCTCTAACATCCAGTGCTTGTCAGTTAAGATGAGAAACGTGTGAGCTTCGTGAACGATGTAGTTTGTTTGAGCTGTAAAGTAACTGCCCTTACCTGAAACGAAGTCTGGCTTGTAGGAAGACTCAGATCCTGGGATTTAACTCCATTTCTGAAGGGAAACACACAGCATAGTTCTCATCCATGGATCACACTCCGCTTTAGAGCATGTAGGACGCTCTTGCTTTCTAGAGACTCTAATACAGCAGGAAATGTGAGTTTGCTCAGAACAAAAGAACGGTGTTTCTTACACATAGGGACCATATCTAGTTCAACTGTGATTCTGAAACTGAAACAAACCACAGGTCCTCTAACATCCAGTGCTTCTCAGTTAAGATGAGAAACGTGTGATCCTCGTGAACAATGTAGTTCGTTTGAGCTGTAAAGTAACTGCCCTTACTTGAAACGAAGTCTTCCTTGGAGGAAGACTCAGAGCCTAAGCTTTAACTCCATTTCTGAAGTGAAACACACAACAGAGTTGTCATCCATTGATCACACTCTGCTTTAGAGCAAGAAGCACTCTCTAGGTTTCTAGAGTCTCTAAGACAGCAAGAAACTTGAGTGTGCTGAGAACAAAAGAACGGTGTTTCCTACACATAGAGACCATATGTAGTCGAACTCGGCTTCTGAAACTGATACAAAGCACTGGTCCTCTAACATCCAATGCTTGTCAGTTAAGATGGGAAACTTGTTAGCTTCGTGAACGATGTAGTTCATTTGAGTTGAAAAGTGACTGCCCTTACCTGAAAAGAAGTCTTGCTTGTAGGAAGACACAGCGCCTGGGATTTATCTCCATTTCTGAAGGGAAACACACAGCATAGCTCTCATCCATGGATCACACTCCGCTTTAGAGCAAGTAGGACGCTCTTGCTTTCTAGAGTCTTTAATATAGCAGGAAATGTGAGTGTGCTCAGAAGAAAAGAACGGTGTTTCTTACACATAGGGACCATAACTAGTTCATCTGTGATTCTGAAACTGAAAAAAACCACAGGTCCTCTAACATACAGTGCTTGTCAGTTAAGATGAGAAACGTGTGAGCCACGTGAACAATGTAGTTCGTTTGAGCTGTAAAGTAACTGCCCTTACTTGAAACGAAGTCTTCCTTGGTGGAAGACTCAGAGCCTAGGCTTTAACTCCATTTCTGAAGTGAAACACACAGCAGAGTTGTCATCCATTGATCACACTCTGCTTTAGAGCAAGAAGCATGCTCGAGCTTTCTAGAGTCTCTAAGACAGCAAGAAACTTGAGTGTGCTGAGAATAAAAGAACGGTGTTTCCTACACATACGGACCATATCTAGAAGAACTCTGTCTCTGAAATTGATACAAAGCACAGGTCCTCTACCATCCAATGCTTGTCAGTTAAAATGAGAAACGAGTGAGATTCGTGAACGATGTAGTTCATTTGAGCTGTAAAGTAACTGCCCTTACCTGAAACGATGTCTTGCTTTTAGGAAGACTCAGAGCCTGGGATTTAACTACATTTCTGAAGTGAAACACAGCAGAGTTGTGATCCATTGATCACACTCTGCTTTAGAGCAAGAAGCACGCTCTAGCTTTCTAGAGTCTCTAATACAGCAGGAAACGTGAATGTGCTCAGAAAAAAAGAACGGTGTTTGCTACACATACGGGCCATATCTAGTTCAACTCTGCTTCTGAAACTGAAACAAACCACAGGACCTCTATCATCCAATGCTTGTCAGTTAAGATGAGAAACGTGTGAGAATCGTGAACGATGTAGTTCTTTTGAGCTGTTAGTAACACCCTTACCTGAAACGAAGTCTTGCTTGTAGGAAGACTCAGAGCCTGGGATTTAACTCCATTTCTGAAGTGAAACACACAGCAGAGTTCTCATATATAGATCACACTCTGCTTTAGAGCAAGAAGCATGCTCTTGCTTTCTAGAGTCTCTAAGAGAGCAGGAAACCTGAGTGTGCTGAGAACAAAAGAACGGTGTGTCCTACACATACGGACCATATCTAGAAGAAATCTGCCTCTGAAATTGATACAAAGCACAGGTCCTCTAACATCCAATGCTTGTCAGTTAAGATATGAAACGTGTGAGCTTCGTGACCGATGTAGTTCATTTGATATGTAAAGTAACTGCCCTTACCTGAAACGAAGTCTTGCTTGTAGGAAGACTCAGATCCTGGGATTTAACTCCATTTCTGAAGTGAAACACAAAACAGAGTTCTCTTCCATTGATCACACTCTGCTTTAGAGCAAGAAGCATGCTCTAGCTTTCTAGATTCTCTAAGACAGCAAGAAATTTGAGTGTGCTGAGAACAAAAGAACGGTGTTTCCTACACATACAGACCATATGTAGTCCAACTCTGCTTCTGAAACTGATACAAAGCACTGGTCCTCTAACATCCAATGCTTGTCAGTTAAGAGGGGAAACTTGTTAGCTTCATGAAAGATGTAGTTTTTTTGAGCTGAAACGTGACTGCCCTTACCTGAAAAGTAGTCTTGCTTGTAGGAAGATACAGCGCCTGGGATATATCTCCATTTCTGAAGTGAAACACACAGCATAGTTCTCATTCATGGATCACACTCTGCTTTAGAGCAAGTAGGAAGCTCTTGCTTTCTAGAGTCTCTAATACAGCAGGAAATGTGAGTGTGCTCAGAACAAAAGAACGGTGTTTCTTACACATAGGGACCATATCTAGTTCAACTGTGATTCTGAAACTGAAACAAACCACAAGTCCTCTAACATCCAGTGCTTGTCAGTTAAGATGAGAAACGTGTGAGCCTTGTGAACGATGTAGTTCGTTTGAGCTGTAAAGTAACTGCCCTTACTTGAAACGAAGTCTTCCTTGGAGGAAGACACAGAGCCTAGGCTTTCACTCCATTTCTAAAGTGAAACACACAACAGAGTTCTCATCCATTGATCACACTCTGCTTTAGAGCAAGAGCAAGCTCTAGCTTTCTATAGTCTCTAAGACACCAGGAAATGTGAGTGTCGTGAGAACAAAAGAAGGGTGTTTCCTACACATACGGACCAAATCTAGAAGAACTCTGTCTCTGAAATTGATACAAAGCACAGGTCCTCTACCATCCAATGCTTGTCAGTTAAGATGAGAAACGTGTGAGATTCGTGAACGATTTAGTTCATTTGAGCTGTAAAGTAACTGCCCTTACCTGAAACGAAGTCTTGCTTGTAGGAAGAAAATGAGCCTGGGACTTAACTCCATTTCTGAAGTGAAACACACAACAGAGTTCTCATCCATTGATCGCACTCTGCTTTATAGCAAGAAGCACGCTCTAGCTTTCTAGAGTCTCTACTACAGCAGGAAACCTGAGTGTGATGAGAACAAAAGAATGGTGTTTCCTACACATACGGACCATATCTAGTCCAACTCTGCTTCTGAAACTGATACAAAGCACGGGTCCTCTAACATCCAATGCTTCTCAGTTAAGATGAGAAACATGTGAGCTTCATGAACGATGTAGTTCGTTTGAGCTGTAAAGTAACTGCCCTTACATGAAAGGAACTTTTCTTGTAGGAAGAATCAGAGCCTGGGATTTAACCCATTTCTGAAGGGAAACACACAGCATAATTCTCATCCATGGATCTCACTCTGTTTTAGAACAAGAAGCATGCTCTTGCTTTCTATTGTCTCTAAGATAGCAGGAAATGTGAGTGTCCTGAAAACAAAAGAACGGTGTTTCCTACACATAAGGACCTTATCTCGTTCAACTGTGATTCTAAAACTGAAACAAACCACATGTCCTCTAACATCCAGTGCTTGTCAGTTAAGATGAGAAACGTGTGAGCTTAGTGAATGATGTAGTTCGTTTGAGCTGAAAAGTGAGTGCCCTTACCTGAAACGAAATCTTGCTTGTAGGAAGACACAGAGCATGGAATTTAACTCCATTTCTGAAGGGAAAGACACAGCATATTTCTCATCCATGGATCACAATCTGCTTTAGAGCTAGAAGCACGCTCTTGCTTTCTAGAGTCTCTAAAATCAGGAAACTTGAGAGTGCTCTGAACAAAAGAACGGTGTTTCCTACACATACGGGCCATATCTAGTTCAACTCTGCTTCTGAAACTGAAACAAACCAGAGTTCCTCTATCATCCCATGTTTGTCAGTTAAGATGAGAAACGTGTGAGCTTCGTGAACGATGTAGTTCGTTTGAGCTGTAAAGTAACTGCCCTTACCTGAAACGAAGTCTGGCTTGTAGGAAGACTCAGATCCTGGGATTTAACTCCATTTCTGAAGGGAAACACACAGCATAGTTCTCATCCATGGATCACACTCCGCTTTAGAGCAAGTAGGACGCTCTTGCTTTCTAGAGACTCTAATACAGCAGGAAATGTGAGTGTGCTCAGAACAAAAGAACGGTGTTTCTTACACATAGGGACCATATCTAGTTCAACTGTGATTCTGAAACTGAAACAAACCACAGGTCCTCTAACATCCAGTGCTTGTCAGTTAAGATGAGAAACGTGTGATCCTCGTGAACAATGTAGTTCGTTTGAGCTGTAAAGTAACTGCCCTTACTTGAAACGAAGTCTTCCTTGGAGGAAGACTCAGAGCCTAGGCTTTAACTCCATTTCTGAAGTGAAACACACAACAGAGTTCTCATCCATTGATCACACTCTGCTTTAGAGCAAGAAGCACTCTCTAGGTTTCTAGAGTCTCTAAGACAGCAAGAAACTGGAGTGTGCTGAGAACAAAAGAACGGTGTTTCCTACACATAGAGACCATATGTAGTCAAACTCGGCCTCTGAAACTGATACAAAGCACTGGTCCTCTAACATCCAATGCTTGTCAGTTAAGATGGGAAACTTGTTAGCGTCGTGAACGATGTAGTTCATTTGAGCTGAAAAGTGACTGCCCTTACCTGAAAAGAAGTCTTGCTTGTAGGAAGACACAGCGCCTGGGATTTATCTCCATTTCTGAAGGGAAACACACAGCATAGCTCTCATCCATGGATCACACTCCGCTTTAGAGCAAGTAGGACGCTCTTGCTTTCTAGAGTCTTTAATATAGCAGGAAATGTGAGTGTGCTCAGAACAAAAGAACGGTGTTTCTTACACATAGGGACCATATCTAGTTCAACTGTGATTCTGAAACTGAAAAAAACCACAGGTCCTCTAACATACAGTGCTTGTCAGTTAAGATGAGAAACGTGTGAGCCACGTGAACAATGTAGTTCGTTTGAGCTGTAAAGTAACTGCCCTTACTTGAAACGAAGTCTTCCTTTGTGGAAGACTCAGAGCCTAGGCTTTAACTCCATTTCTGAAGTGAAACACACAGCAGAGTTGTCATCCATTGATCACACTCTGCTTTAGAGCAAGAAGCATGCTCGAGCTTTCTAGAGTCTCTAAGACAGCAAGAAACTTGAGTGTGCTGAGAATAAAAGAACGGTGTTTCCTACACATACGGACCATATCTAGAAGAACTCTGTCTCTGAAATTGATACAAAGCACAGGTCCTCTACCATCCAATGCTTGTCAGTTAAAATGAGAAACGAGTGAGATTCGTGAACGATGTAGTTCATTTGAGCTGTAAAGTAACTGCCCTTACCTGAAACGATGTCTTGCTTTTAGGAAGACTCAGAGCCTGGGATTTAACTACATTTCTGAAGTGAAACACAGCAGAGTTGTGATCCATTGATCACACTCTGCTTTAGAGCAAGAAGCACGCTCTAGCTTTCTAGAGTCTCTAATACAGCAGGAAACGTGAATGTGCTCAGAAAAAAAGAACGGTGTTTGCTACACATACGGGCCATATCTAGTTCAACTCTGCTTCTGAAACTGAAACAAACCACAGGACCTCTATCATCCAATGCTTGTCAGTTAAGATGAGAAACGTGTGAGAATCGTGAACGATGTAGTTCTTTTGAGCTGTTAGTAACACCCTTACCTGAAACGAAGTCTTGCTTGTAGGAAGACTCAGAGCCTGGGATTTAACTCCATTTCTGAAGTGAAACACACAGCAGAGTTCTCATATATAGATCACACTCTGCTTTAGAGCAAGAAGCATGCTCTTGCTTTCTAGAGTCTCTAAGAGAGCAGGAAACCTGAGTGTGCTGAGAACAAAAGAACGGTGTGTCCTACACATACGGACCATATCTAGAAGAAATCTGCCTCTGAAATTGATACAAAGCACAGGTCCTCTAACATCCAATGCTTGTCAGTTAAGATATGAAACGTGTGAGCTTCGTGACCGATGTAGTTCATTTGATATGTAAAGTAACTGCCCTTACCTGAAACGAAGTCTTGCTTGTAGGAAGACTCAGATCCTGGGATTTAACTCCATTTCTGAAGTGAAACACAAAACAGAGTTCTCTTCCATTGATCACACTCTGCTTTAGAGCAAGAAGCATGCTCTAGCTTTCTAGATTCTCTAAGACAGCAAGAAATTTGAGTGTGCTGAGAACAAAAGAACGGTGTTTCCTACACATACAGACCATATGTAGTCCAACTCTGCTTCTGAAACTGATACAAAGCACTGGTCCTCTAACATCCAATGCTTGTCAGTTAAGAGGGGAAACTTGTTAGCTTCATGAAAGATGTAGTTTTTTTGAGCTGAAACGTGACTGCCCTTACCTGAAAAGTAGTCTTGCTTGTAGGAAGATACAGCGCCTGGGATATATCTCCATTTCTGAAGTGAAACACACAGCATAGTTCTCATTCATGGATCACACTCTGCTTTAGAGCAAGTAGGAAGCTCTTGCTTTCTAGAGTCTCTAATACAGCAGGAAATGTGAGTGTGCTCAGAACAAAAGAACGGTGTTTCTTACACATAGGGACCATATCTAGTTCAACTGTGATTCTGAAACTGAAACAAACCACAAGTCCTCTAACATCCAGTGCTTGTCAGTTAAGATGAGAAACGTGTGAGCCTTGTGAACGATGTAGTTCGTTTGAGCTGTAAAGTAACTGCCCTTACTTGAAACGAAGTCTTCCTTGGAGGAAGACACAGAGCCTAGGCTTTCACTCCATTTCTAAAGTGAAACACACAACAGAGTTCTCATCCATTGATCACACTCTGCTTTAGAGCAAGAGCAAGCTCTAGCTTTCTATAGTCTCTAAGACACCAGGAAATGTGAGTGTCGTGAGAACAAAAGAAGGGTGTTTCCTACACATACGGACCAAATCTAGAAGAACTCTGTCTCTGAAATTGATACAAAGCACAGGTCCTCTACCATCCAATGCTTGTCAGTTAAGATGAGAAACGTGTGAGATTCGTGAACGATTTAGTTCATTTGAGCTGTAAAGTAACTGCCCTTACCTGAAACGAAGTCTTGCTTGTAGGAAGAAAATGAGCCTGGGACTTAACTCCATTTCTGAAGTGAAACACACAACAGAGTTCTCATCCATTGATCGCACTCTGCTTTATAGCAAGAAGCACGCTCTAGCTTTCTAGAGTCTCTACTACAGCAGGAAACCTGAGTGTGATGAGAACAAAAGAATGGTGTTTCCTACACATACGGACCATATCTAGTCCAACTCTGCTTCTGAAACTGATACAAAGCACGGGTCCTCTAACATCCAATGCTTCTCAGTTAAGATGAGAAACATGTGAGCTTCATGAACGATGTAGTTCGTTTGAGCTGTAAAGTAACTGCCCTTACATGAAAGGAACTTTTCTTGTAGGAAGAATCAGAGCCTGGGATTTAACCCATTTCTGAAGGGAAACACACAGCATAATTCTCATCCATGGATCTCACTCTGTTTTAGAACAAGAAGCATGCTCTTGCTTTCTATTGTCTCTAAGATAGCAGGAAATGTGAGTGTCCTGAAAACAAAAGAACGGTGTTTCCTACACATAAGGACCTTATCTCGTTCAACTGTGATTCTAAAACTGAAACAAACCACATGTCCTCTAACATCCAGTGCTTGTCAGTTAAGATGAGAAACGTGTGAGCTTAGTGAATGATGTAGTTCGTTTGAGCTGAAAAGTGAGTGCCCTTACCTGAAACGAAATCTTGCTTGTAGGAAGACACAGAGCATGGAATTTAACTCCATTTCTGAAGGGAAAGACACAGCATATTTCTCATCCATGGATCACAATCTGCTTTAGAGCTAGAAGCACGCTCTTGCTTTCTAGAGTCTCTAAAATCAGGAAACTTGAGAGTGCTCTGAACAAAAGAACGGTGTTTCCTACACATACGGGCCATATCTAGTTCAACTCTGCTTCTGAAACTGAAACAAACCAGAGTTCCTCTATCATCCCATGTTTGTCAGTTAAGATGAGAAACGTGTGAGCTTCGTGAACGATGTAGTTCGTTTGAGCTGTAAAGTAACTGCCCTTACCTGAAACGAAGTCTGGCTTGTAGGAAGACTCAGATCCTGGGATTTAACTCCATTTCTGAAGGGAAACACACAGCATAGTTCTCATCCATGGATCACACTCCGCTTTAGAGCAAGTAGGACGCTCTTGCTTTCTAGAGACTCTAATACAGCAGGAAATGTGAGTGTGCTCAGAACAAAAGAACGGTGTTTCTTACACATAGGGACCATATCTAGTTCAACTGTGATTCTGAAACTGAAACAAACCACAGGTCCTCTAACATCCAGTGCTTGTCAGTTAAGATGAGAAACGTGTGATCCTCGTGAACAATGTAGTTCGTTTGAGCTGTAAAGTAACTGCCCTTACTTGAAACGAAGTCTTCCTTGGAGGAAGACTCAGAGCCTAGGCTTTAACTCCATTTCTGAAGTGAAACACACAACAGAGTTCTCATCCATTGATCACACTCTGCTTTAGAGCAAGAAGCACTCTCTAGGTTTCTAGAGTCTCTAAGACAGCAAGAAACTGGAGTGTGCTGAGAACAAAAGAACGGTGTTTCCTACACATAGAGACCATATGTAGTCAAACTCGGCCTCTGAAACTGATACAAAGCACTGGTCCTCTAACATCCAATGCTTGTCAGTTAAGATGGGAAACTTGTTAGCGTCGTGAACGATGTAGTTCATTTGAGCTGAAAAGTGACTGCCCTTACCTGAAAAGAAGTCTTGCTTGTAGGAAGACACAGCGCCTGGGATTTATCTCCATTTCTGAAGGGAAACACACAGCATAGCTCTCATCCATGGATCACACTCCGCTTTAGAGCAAGTAGGACGCTCTTGCTTTCTAGAGTCTTTAATATAGCAGGAAATGTGAGTGTGCTCAGAACAAAAGAACGGTGTTTCTTACACATAGGGACCATATCTAGTTCAACTGTGATTCTGAAACTGAAAAAAACCACAGGTCCTCTAACATACAGTGCTTGTCAGTTAAGATGAGAAACGTGTGAGCCACGTGAACAATGTAGTTCGTTTGAGCTGTAAAGTAACTGCCCTTACTTGAAACGAAGTCTTCCTTTGTGGAAGACTCAGAGCCTAGGCTTTAACTCCATTTCTGAAGTGAAACACACAGCAGAGTTGTCATCCATTGATCACACTCTGCTTTAGAGCAAGAAGCATGCTCGAGCTTTCTAGAGTCTCTAAGACAGCAAGAAACTTGAGTGTGCTGAGAATAAAAGAACGGTGTTTCCTACACATACGGACCATATCTAGAAGAACTCTGTCTCTGAAATTGATACAAAGCACAGGTCCTCTACCATCCAATGCTTGTCAGTTAAAATGAGAAACGAGTGAGATTCGTGAACGATGTAGTTCATTTGAGCTGTAAAGTAACTGCCCTTACCTGAAACGATGTCTTGCTTTTAGGAAGACTCAGAGCCTGGGATTTAACTACATTTCTGAAGTGAAACACAGCAGAGTTGTGATCCATTGATCACACTCTGCTTTAGAGCAAGAAGCACGCTCTAGCTTTCTAGAGTCTCTAATACAGCAGGAAACGTGAATGTGCTCAGAAAAAAAGAACGGTGTTTGCTACACATACGGGCCATATCTAGTTCAACTCTGCTTCTGAAACTGAAACAAACCACAGGACCTCTATCATCCAATGCTTGTCAGTTAAGATGAGAAACGTGTGAGAATCGTGAACGATGTAGTTCTTTTGAGCTGTTAGTAACACCCTTACCTGAAACGAAGTCTTGCTTGTAGGAAGACTCAGAGCCTGGGATTTAACTCCATTTCTGAAGTGAAACACACAGCAGAGTTCTCATATATAGATCACACTCTGCTTTAGAGCAAGAAGCATGCTCTTGCTTTCTAGAGTCTCTAAGAGAGCAGGAAACCTGAGTGTGCTGAGAACAAAAGAACGGTGTGTCCTACACATACGGACCATATCTAGAAGAAATCTGCCTCTGAAATTGATACAAAGCACAGGTCCTCTAACATCCAATGCTTGTCAGTTAAGATATGAAACGTGTGAGCTTCGTGACCGATGTAGTTCATTTGATATGTAAAGTAACTGCCCTTACCTGAAACGAAGTCTTGCTTGTAGGAAGACTCAGATCCTGGGATTTAACTCCATTTCTGAAGTGAAACACAAAACAGAGTTCTCTTCCATTGATCACACTCTGCTTTAGAGCAAGAAGCATGCTCTAGCTTTCTAGATTCTCTAAGACAGCAAGAAATTTGAGTGTGCTGAGAACAAAAGAACGGTGTTTCCTACACATACAGACCATATGTAGTCCAACTCTGCTTCTGAAACTGATACAAAGCACTGGTCCTCTAACATCCAATGCTTGTCAGTTAAGAGGGGAAACTTGTTAGCTTCATGAAAGATGTAGTTTTTTTGAGCTGAAACGTGACTGCCCTTACCTGAAAAGTAGTCTTGCTTGTAGGAAGATACAGCGCCTGGGATATATCTCCATTTCTGAAGTGAAACACACAGCATAGTTCTCATTCATGGATCACACTCTGCTTTAGAGCAAGTAGGAAGCTCTTGCTTTCTAGAGTCTCTAATACAGCAGGAAATGTGAGTGTGCTCAGAACAAAAGAACGGTGTTTCTTACACATAGGGACCATATCTAGTTCAACTGTGATTCTGAAACTGAAACAAACCACAAGTCCTCTAACATCCAGTGCTTGTCAGTTAAGATGAGAAACGTGTGAGCCTTGTGAACGATGTAGTTCGTTTGAGCTGTAAAGTAACTGCCCTTACTTGAAACGAAGTCTTCCTTGGAGGAAGACACAGAGCCTAGGCTTTCACTCCATTTCTAAAGTGAAACACACAACAGAGTTCTCATCCATTGATCACACTCTGCTTTAGAGCAAGAGCAAGCTCTAGCTTTCTATAGTCTCTAAGACACCAGGAAATGTGAGTGTCGTGAGAACAAAAGAAGGGTGTTTCCTACACATACGGACCAAATCTAGAAGAACTCTGTCTCTGAAATTGATACAAAGCACAGGTCCTCTACCATCCAATGCTTGTCAGTTAAGATGAGAAACGTGTGAGATTCGTGAACGATTTAGTTCATTTGAGCTGTAAAGTAACTGCCCTTACCTGAAACGAAGTCTTGCTTGTAGGAAGAAAATGAGCCTGGGACTTAACTCCATTTCTGAAGTGAAACACACAACAGAGTTCTCATCCATTGATCGCACTCTGCTTTATAGCAAGAAGCACGCTCTAGCTTTCTAGAGTCTCTACTACAGCAGGAAACCTGAGTGTGATGAGAACAAAAGAATGGTGTTTCCTACACATACGGACCATATCTAGTCCAACTCTGCTTCTGAAACTGATACAAAGCACGGGTCCTCTAACATCCAATGCTTCTCAGTTAAGATGAGAAACATGTGAGCTTCATGAACGATGTAGTTCGTTTGAGCTGTAAAGTAACTGCCCTTACATGAAAGGAACTTTTCTTGTAGGAAGAATCAGAGCCTGGGATTTAACCCATTTCTGAAGGGAAACACACAGCATAATTCTCATCCATGGATCTCACTCTGTTTTAGAACAAGAAGCATGCTCTTGCTTTCTATTGTCTCTAAGATAGCAGGAAATGTGAGTGTCCTGAAAACAAAAGAACGGTGTTTCCTACACATAAGGACCTTATCTCGTTCAACTGTGATTCTAAAACTGAAACAAACCACATGTCCTCTAACATCCAGTGCTTGTCAGTTAAGATGAGAAACGTGTGAGCTTAGTGAATGATGTAGTTCGTTTGAGCTGAAAAGTGAGTGCCCTTACCTGAAACGAAATCTTGCTTGTAGGAAGACACAGAGCATGGAATTTAACTCCATTTCTGAAGGGAAAGACACAGCATATTTCTCATCCATGGATCACAATCTGCTTTAGAGCTAGAAGCACGCTCTTGCTTTCTAGAGTCTCTAAAATCAGGAAACTTGAGAGTGCTCTGAACAAAAGAACGGTGTTTCCTACACATACGGGCCATATCTAGTTCAACTCTGCTTCTGAAACTGAAACAAACCAGAGTTCCTCTATCATCCCATGTTTGTCAGTTAAGATGAGAAACGTGTGAGCTTCGTGAACGATGTAGTTCGTTTGAGCTGTAAAGTAACTGCCCTTACCTGAAACGAAGTCTGGCTTGTAGGAAGACTCAGATCCTGGGATTTAACTCCATTTCTGAAGGGAAACACACAGCATAGTTCTCATCCATGGATCACACTCCGCTTTAGAGCAAGTAGGACGCTCTTGCTTTCTAGAGACTCTAATACAGCAGGAAATGTGAGTGTGCTCAGAACAAAAGAACGGTGTTTCTTACACATAGGGACCATATCTAGTTCAACTGTGATTCTGAAACTGAAACAAACCACAGGTCCTCTAACATCCAGTGCTTGTCAGTTAAGATGAGAAACGTGTGATCCTCGTGAACAATGTAGTTCGTTTGAGCTGTAAAGTAACTGCCCTTACTTGAAACGAAGTCTTCCTTGGAGGAAGACTCAGAGCCTAGGCTTTAACTCCATTTCTGAAGTGAAACACACAACAGAGTTCTCATCCATTGATCACACTCTGCTTTAGAGCAAGAAGCACTCTCTAGGTTTCTAGAGTCTCTAAGACAGCAAGAAACTGGAGTGTGCTGAGAACAAAAGAACGGTGTTTCCTACACATAGAGACCATATGTAGTCAAACTCGGCCTCTGAAACTGATACAAAGCACTGGTCCTCTAACATCCAATGCTTGTCAGTTAAGATGGGAAACTTGTTAGCGTCGTGAACGATGTAGTTCATTTGAGCTGAAAAGTGACTGCCCTTACCTGAAAAGAAGTCTTGCTTGTAGGAAGACACAGCGCCTGGGATTTATCTCCATTTCTGAAGGGAAACACACAGCATAGCTCTCATCCATGGATCACACTCCGCTTTAGAGCAAGTAGGACGCTCTTGCTTTCTAGAGTCTTTAATATAGCAGGAAATGTGAGTGTGCTCAGAACAAAAGAACGGTGTTTCTTACACATAGGGACCATATCTAGTTCAACTGTGATTCTGAAACTGAAAAAAACCACAGGTCCTCTAACATACAGTGCTTGTCAGTTAAGATGAGAAACGTGTGAGCCACGTGAACAATGTAGTTCGTTTGAGCTGTAAAGTAACTGCCCTTACTTGAAACGAAGTCTTCCTTTGTGGAAGACTCAGAGCCTAGGCTTTAACTCCATTTCTGAAGTGAAACACACAGCAGAGTTGTCATCCATTGATCACACTCTGCTTTAGAGCAAGAAGCATGCTCGAGCTTTCTAGAGTCTCTAAGACAGCAAGAAACTTGAGTGTGCTGAGAATAAAAGAACGGTGTTTCCTACACATACGGACCATATCTAGAAGAACTCTGTCTCTGAAATTGATACAAAGCACAGGTCCTCTACCATCCAATGCTTGTCAGTTAAGATGAGAAACGAGTGAGATTTGTGAACGATGTAGTTCATTTGAGCTGTAAAGTAACTGCCCTTACCTGAAACGATGTCTTGCTTTTAGGAAGACTCAGAGCCTGGGATTTAACTCCATTTCTGAAGTGAAACACACAGCAGAGTTCTCATATATAGATCACACTCTGCTTTAGAGCAAGAAGCATGCTCTTGCTTTCTAGAGTCTCTAAGAGAGCAGGAAACCTGAGTGTGCTGAGAACAAAAGAACGGTGTGTCCTACACATACGGACCATATCTAGAAGAAATCTGCCTCTGAAATTGATACAAAGCACAGGTCCTCTAACATCCAATGCTTGTCAGTTAAGATATGAAACGTGTGAGCTTCGTGACCGATGTAGTTCATTTGATATGTAAAGTAACTGCCCTTACCTGAAACGAAGTCTTGCTTGTAGGAAGACTCAGATCCTGGGATTTAACTCCATTTCTGAAGTGAAACACAAAACAGAGTTCTCTTCCATTGATCACACTCTGCTTTAGAGCAAGAAGCACGCTCTAGCTTTCTAGATTCTCTAAGACAGCAAGAAATTTGAGTGTGCTGAGAACAAAAGAACGGTGTTTCCTACACATACAGACCATATGTAGTCCAACTCTGCTTCTGAAACTGATACAAAGCACTGGTCCTCTAACATCCAATGCTTGTCAGTTAAGAGGGGAAACTTGTTAGCTTCATGAAAGATGTAGTTTTTTTGAGCTGAAACGTGACTGCCCTTACCTGAAAAGTAGTCTTGCTTGTAGGAAGATACAGCGCCTGGGATATATCTCCATTTCTGAAGTGAAACACACAGCATAGTTCTCATTCATGGATCACACTCTGCTTTAGAGCAAGTAGGAAGCTCTTGCTTTCTAGAGTCTCTAATAAAGCAGGAAATGTGAGTGTGCTCAGAACAAAAGAACGGTGTTTCTTACACATAGGGACCATATCTAGTTCAACTGTGATTCTGAAACTGAAACAAACCACAGGTCCTCTAACATCCAGTGCTTGTCAGTTAAGATGAGAAACGTGTGAGCCTTGTGAACGATGTAGTTCGTTTGAGCTGTAAAGTAACTGCCCTTACTTGAAACGAAGTCTTCCTTGGAGGAAGACACAGAGCCTAGGCTTTCACTCCATTTCTAAAGTGAAACACACAACAGAGTTCTCATCCATTGATCACACTCTGCTTTAGAGCAAGAGCAAGCTCTAGCTTTCTATAGTCTCTAAGACACCAGGAAATGTGAGTGTCGTGAGAACAAAAGAAGGGTGTTTCCTACACATACGGACCAAATCTAGAAGAACTCTGTCTCTGAAATTGATACAAAGCACAGGTCCTCTACCATCCAATGCTTGTCAGTTAAGATGAGAAACGTGTGAGATTCGTGAACGATTTAGTTCATTTGAGCTGTAAAGTAACTGCCCTTACCTGAAACGAAGTCTTGCTTGTAGGAAGAAAATGAGCCTGGGACTTAACTCCATTTCTGAAGTGAAACACACAACAGAGTTCTCATCCATTGATCGCACTCTGCTTTATAGCAAGAAGCACGCTCTAGCTTTCTAGAGTCTCTACTACAGCAGGAAACCTGAGTGTGATGAGAACAAAAGAATGGTGTTTCCTACACATACGGACCATATCTAGTCCAACTCTGCTTCTGAAACTGATACAAAGCACGGGTCCTCTAACATCCAATGCTTCTCAGTTAAGATGAGAAACATGTGAGCTTCATGAACGATGTAGTTCGTTTGAGCTGTAAAGTAACTGCCCTTACATGAAAGGAACTTTTCTTGTAGGAAGAATCAGAGCCTGGGATTTAACCCATTTCTGAAGGGAAACACACAGCATAATTCTCATCCATGGATCTCACTCTGTTTTAGAACAAGAAGCATGCTCTTGCTTTCTATTGTCTCTAAGATAGCAGGAAATGTGAGTGTCCTGAAAACAAAAGAACGGTGTTTCCTACACATAAGGACCTTATCTCGTTCAACTGTGATTCTAAAACTGAAACAAACCACATGTCCTCTAACATCCAGTGCTTGTCAGTTAAGATGAGAAACGTGTGAGCTTCGTGAACAATGTAGTTCGTTTGAGCTGTAAAGTAACTGCCCTTACTTGAAACGAAGTCTTCCTTGTAGGAAGACTCAGAGCCTGGGATATAACTCAATTTCTGAAGTGAAACACACAGCAGAGTTGTCATCCATTGATCATACTCTGCTTTAGAGAAGAAACACGCTCTAGCTTTATAGATTCTCTAGACAGCAGGAAACGTGAGTGTGCTGAGAACAAATGAATGGTGTTTCCTACACATAAGGACCATATCTAGTCCAACTCTGCTTCTGAAGCTGATACAAAGCAGTGGTCCTCTAACATCCAATGCTTGTCAGTTAAGATGAGAAACGTGTGAGCTTAGTGAATGATGTAGTTCGTTTGAGCTGAAAAGTTACTGCCCTTACCTGAAACGAAATCTTGCTTGTAGGAAGACACAGAGCATGGAATTTAACTCCATTTCTGAAGGGAAAGACACAGCATATTTCTCATCCATGGATCACAATCTGCTTTAGAGCTAGAAGCACGCTCTTACTTTCTAGAGTCTCTAATATCAGGAAACTTGAGAGTGCTCTGAACAAAAGAACGGTGTTTCCTACACATACGGGCCATATCTAGTTCAACTCTGCTTCTGAAACTGAAACAAACCAGAGTTCCTCTATCATCCCATGTTTGTCAGTTAAGATGAGAAACATGTGAGCTTCCTGAACGATGTAGTTCGTTTGAGCTGTTAGTAACTGCCCTTACCTGAAACGAAGTCTTGCTTGTAGGAAGACTCAGATCCTGGGATTTAACTCCATTTCTGAAGTGAAACACACATCAGAGTTCAAATATATAGATCACACTCTGCTTTAGAGCAAGAAGCACGCTCTTATTTCTAGATTCTCTAAGACTGCAGGAAACCTGAGTGTGCTGAGAACAAATGAACGGTGTTTCCTACACATACGGACCTTATCTAGAAGAACTCTGTCTCTGAAATTGATACAAAGCACAGGTCCTCTAACATCCAATGCTTGTCAGTTAAGATGAGAAACGTGTGAGCTTCGTGAACGATGTAGTTCGTTTGAGCTGTAAAGTAACTGCCCTTACCTGAAAGGAAGTTTGGCTTGTAGGAAGACTCACATCCTGGGATTTAACACCATTTCTGAAGGGAAACACACAGCATAGTTCTCATCCATGGATCACACTCTGCTTTAGAGCAAGTAGGACACTCTTGCTTTCTAGAGACTCTACTACAGCAGGTAATGTGAGTGTGCTCAGAACAAAAGAACGGTGTTTCTTACACATAGGGACCATATCTAGTTCAACTGTGATTCTGAAACTGAAACAAACCACAGGTTCTCTAACATCCAGTGCTTGTCAGTTAAGATGAGAAACGTGTGATCCTCGTGAACAATGTAGTTCGTTTGAGCTGTAAAATAACTGCCCTTACTTGAAACGAAGTCTTCCTTGGAGGAAGACTCAGAGCCTAGGCTTTAACTCCATTTCTGAAGTGAAACACACAGCAGAGTTGTCATCCATTGATCACACTCTGCTTTCGAGCAAGAAGCACGCTCTAGCTTTCTAGAGTCTCTAAGACAGCAAGAAACTTGAGTGTGCTGAGAATAAAAGAACGGTGTTTCCTACACATACGGACCATATCTAGAAGAACTCTGTCTCTGAAACTGATACAAAGCACTGGTCCTCTAACATCCAGTGCTTCTCAGTTAAGATGAGAAACATGTGAGCTTCATGAACGATGTAGTTCATTTGAGCTGTAAAGTAACTGCCCTTACATGAAAGGAACTTTTCTTGTAGGAAGAATCAGAGCCTGGGATTTAACTCCATTTCTGAAGTGAAACACACAGCAGAGTTGTCATCCATTGATCACACTCTGCTTTAGAGCAAGAAGCATGCTCGAGCTTTCTAGAGTCTCTAAGACAGCAAGAAACTTGAGTGTGCTGAGAATAAAAGAACGGTGTTTCCTACACATACGGACCATATCTAGAAGAACTCTGTCTCTGAAATTGATACAAAGCACAGGTCCTCTACCATCCAATGCTTGTCAGTTAAGATGAGAAACGAGTGAGATTTGTGAACGATGTAGTTCATTTGAGCTGTAAAGTAACTGCCCTTACCTGAAACGATGTCTTGCTTTTAGGAAGACTCAGAGCCTGGGATTTAACTACATTTCTGAAGTGAAACACACAGCAGAGTTCTCATATATAGATCACACTCTGCTTTAGAGCAAGAAGCATGCTCTTGCTTTCTAGAGTCTCTAAGAGAGCAGGAAACCTGAGTGTGCTGAGAACAAAAGAACGGTGTGTCCTACACATACGGACCATATCTAGAAGAAATCTGCCTCTGAAATTGATACAAAGCACAGGTCCTCTAACATCCAATGCTTGTCAGTTAAGATATGAAACGTGTGAGCTTCGTGACCGATGTAGTTCATTTGATATGTAAAGTAACTGCCCTTACCTGAAACGAAGTCTTGCTTGTAGGAAGACTCAGATCCTGGGATTTAACTCCATTTCTGAAGTGAAACACAAAACAGAGTTCTCTTCCATTGATCACACTCTGCTTTAGAGCAAGAAGCACGCTCTAGCTTTCTAGATTCTCTAAGACAGCAAGAAATTTGAGTGTGCTGAGAACAAAAGAACGGTGTTTCCTACACATACAGACCATATGTAGTCCAACTCTGCTTCTGAAACTGATACAAAGCACTGGTCCTCTAACATCCAATGCTTGTCAGTTAAGAGGGGAAACTTGTTAGCTTCATGAAAGATGTAGTTATTTTGAGCTGAAACGTGACTGCCCTTACCTGAAAAGTAGTCTTGCTTGTAGGAAGATACAGCGCCTGGGATATATCTCCATTTCTGAAGTGAAACACACAGCATAGTTCTCATTCATGGATCACACTCTGCTTTAGAGCAAGTAGGAAGCTCTTGCTTTCTAGAGTCTCTAATAAAGCAGGAAATGTGAGTGTGCTCAGAACAAAAGAACGGTGTTTCTTACACATAGGGACCATATCTAGTTCAACTGTGATTCTGAAACTGAAAAAAACCACAGGTCCTCTAACATACAGTGCTTGTCAGTTAAGATGAGAAACGTGTGAGCCACGTGAACAATGTAGTTCGTTTGAGCTGTAAAGTAACTGCCCTTACTTGAAACGAAGTCTTCCTTTGTGGAAGACTCAGAGCCTAGGCTTTAACTCCATTTCTGAAGTGAAACACACAGCAGAGTTGTCATCCATTGATCACACTCTGCTTTAGAGCAAGAAGCATGCTCGAGCTTTCTAGAGTCTCTAAGACAGCAAGAAACTTGAGTGTGCTGAGAATAAAAGAACGGTGTTTCCTACACATACGGACCATATCTAGAAGAACTCTGTCTCTGAAATTGATACAAAGCACAGGTCCTCTACCATCCAATGCTTGTCAGTTAAGATGAGAAACGAGTGAGATTTGTGAACGATGTAGTTCATTTGAGCTGTAAAGTAACTGCCCTTACCTGAAACGATGTCTTGCTTTTAGGAAGACTCAGAGCCTGGGATTTAACTACATTTCTGAAGTGAAACACACAGCAGAGTTCTCATATATAGATCACACTCTGCTTTAGAGCAAGAAGCATGCTCTTGCTTTCTAGAGTCTCTAAGAGAGCAGGAAACCTGAGTGTGCTGAGAACAAAAGAACGGTGTGTCCTACACATACGGACCATATCTAGAAGAAATCTGCCTCTGAAATTGATACAAAGCACAGGTCCTCTAACATCCAATGCTTGTCAGTTAAGATATGAAACGTGTGAGCTTCGTGACCGATGTAGTTCATTTGATATGTAAAGTAACTGCCCTTACCTGAAACGAAGTCTTGCTTGTAGGAAGACTCAGATCCTGGGATTTAACTCCATTTCTGAAGTGAAACACAAAACAGAGTTCTCTTCCATTGATCACACTCTGCTTTAGAGCAAGAAGCACGCTCTAGCTTTCTAGATTCTCTAAGACAGCAAGAAATTTGAGTGTGCTGAGAACAAAAGAACGGTGTTTCCTACACATACAGACCATATGTAGTCCAACTCTGCTTCTGAAACTGATACAAAGCACTGGTCCTCTAACATCCAATGCTTGTCAGTTAAGAGGGGAAACTTGTTAGCTTCATGAAAGATGTAGTTTTTTTGAGCTGAAACGTGACTGCCCTTACCTGAAAAGTAGTCTTGCTTGTAGGAAGATACAGCGCCTGGGATATATCTCCATTTCTGAAGTGAAACACACAGCATAGTTCTCATTCATGGATCACACTCTGCTTTAGAGCAAGTAGGAAGCTCTTGCTTTCTAGAGTCTCTAATAAAGCAGGAAATGTGAGTGTGCTCAGAACAAAAGAACGGTGTTTCTTACACATAGGGACCATATCTAGTTCAACTGTGATTCTGAAACTGAAACAAACCACAGGTCCTCTAACATCCAGTGCTTGTCAGTTAAGATGAGAAACGTGTGAGCCTTGTGAACGATGTAGTTCGTTTGAGCTGTAAAGTAACTGCCCTTACTTGAAACGAAGTCTTCCTTGGAGGAAGACACAGAGCCTAGGCTTTCACTCCATTTCTAAAGTGAAACACACAACAGAGTTCTCATCCATTGATCACACTCTGCTTTAGAGCAAGAGCAAGCTCTAGCTTTCTATAGTCTCTAAGACACCAGGAAATGTGAGTGTCGTGAGAACAAAAGAAGGGTGTTTCCTACACATACGGACCAAATCTAGAAGAACTCTGTCTCTGAAATTGATACAAAGCACAGGTCCTCTACCATCCAATGCTTGTCAGTTAAGATGAGAAACGTGTGAGATTCGTGAACGATTTAGTTCATTTGAGCTGTAAAGTAACTGCCCTTACCTGAAACGAAGTCTTGCTTGTAGGAAGAAAATGAGCCTGGGACTTAACTCCATTTCTGAAGTGAAACACACAACAGAGTTCTCATCCATTGATCGCACTCTGCTTTATAGCAAGAAGCACGCTCTAGCTTTCTAGAGTCTCTACTACAGCAGGAAACCTGAGTGTGATGAGAACAAAAGAATGGTGTTTCCTACACATACGGACCATATCTAGTCCAACTCTGCTTCTGAAACTGATACAAAGCACGGGTCCTCTAACATCCAATGCTTCTCAGTTAAGATGAGAAACATGTGAGCTTCATGAACGATGTAGTTCGTTTGAGCTGTAAAGTAACTGCCCTTACATGAAAGGAACTTTTCTTGTAGGAAGAATCAGAGCCTGGGATTTAACCCATTTCTGAAGGGAAACACACAGCATAATTCTCATCCATGGATCTCACTCTGTTTTAGAACAAGAAGCATGCTCTTGCTTTCTATTGTCTCTAAGATAGCAGGAAATGTGAGTGTCCTGAAAACAAAAGAACGGTGTTTCCTACACATAAGGACCTTATCTCGTTCAACTGTGATTCTAAAACTGAAACAAACCACATGTCCTCTAACATCCAGTGCTTGTCAGTTAAGATGAGAAACGTGTGAGCTTCGTGAACAATGTAGTTCGTTTGAGCTGTAAAGTAACTGCCCTTACTTGAAACGAAGTCTTCCTTGTAGGAAGACTCAGAGCCTGGGATATAACTCAATTTCTGAAGTGAAACACACAGCAGAGTTGTCATCCATTGATCATACTCTGCTTTAGAGAAGAAACACGCTCTAGCTTTATAGATTCTCTAGACAGCAGGAAACGTGAGTGTGCTGAGAACAAATGAATGGTGTTTCCTACACATAAGGACCATATCTAGTCCAACTCTGCTTCTGAAGCTGATACAAAGCAGTGGTCCTCTAACATCCAATGCTTGTCAGTTAAGATGAGAAACGTGTGAGCTTAGTGAATGATGTAGTTCGTTTGAGCTGAAAAGTTACTGCCCTTACCTGAAACGAAATCTTGCTTGTAGGAAGACACAGAGCATGGAATTTAACTCCATTTCTGAAGGGAAAGACACAGCATATTTCTCATCCATGGATCACAATCTGCTTTAGAGCTAGAAGCACGCTCTTACTTTCTAGAGTCTCTAATATCAGGAAACTTGAGAGTGCTCTGAACAAAAGAACGGTGTTTCCTACACATACGGGCCATATCTAGTTCAACTCTGCTTCTGAAACTGAAACAAACCAGAGTTCCTCTATCATCCCATGTTTGTCAGTTAAGATGAGAAACATGTGAGCTTCCTGAACGATGTAGTTCGTTTGAGCTGTTAGTAACTGCCCTTACCTGAAACGAAGTCTTGCTTGTAGGAAGACTCAGATCCTGGGATTTAACTCCATTTCTGAAGTGAAACACACATCAGAGTTCAAATATATAGATCACACTCTGCTTTAGAGCAAGAAGCACGCTCTTATTTCTAGATTCTCTAAGACTGCAGGAAACCTGAGTGTGCTGAGAACAAATGAACGGTGTTTCCTACACATACGGACCTTATCTAGAAGAACTCTGTCTCTGAAATTGATACAAAGCACAGGTCCTCTAACATCCAATGCTTGTCAGTTAAGATGAGAAACGTGTGAGCTTCGTGAACGATGTAGTTCGTTTGAGCTGTAAAGTAACTGCCCTTACCTGAAAGGAAGTTTGGCTTGTAGGAAGACTCACATCCTGGGATTTAACACCATTTCTGAAGGGAAACACACAGCATAGTTCTCATCCATGGATCACACTCTGCTTTAGAGCAAGTAGGACGCTCTTGCTTTCTAGAGACTCTACTACAGCAGGTAATGTGAGTGTGCTCAGAACAAAAGAACGGTGTTTCTTACACATAGGGACCATATCTAGTTCAACTGTGATTCTGAAACTGAAACAAACCACAGGTTCTCTAACATCCAGTGCTTGTCAGTTAAGATGAGAAACGTGTGATCCTCGTGAACAATGTAGTTCGTTTGAGCTGTAAAATAACTGCCCTTACTTGAAACGAAGTCTTCCTTGGAGGAAGACTCAGAGCCTAGGCTTTAACTCCATTTCTGAAGTGAAACACACAGCAGAGTTGTCATCCATTGATCACACTCTGCTTTCGAGCAAGAAGCACGCTCTAGCTTTCTAGAGTCTCTAAGACAGCAAGAAACTTGTGTGTGCTGAGAACAAAAGAACGGTGTTTCCTACACATACGGACCATATCTAGAAGAACTCTGTCTCTGAAACTGATACAAAGCACTGGTCCTCTAACATCCAGTGCTTCTCAGTTAAGATGAGAAACATGTGAGCTTCATGAACGATGTAGTTCATTTGAGCTGTAAAGTAACTGCCCTTACATGAAAGGAACTTTTCTTGTAGGAAGAATCAGAGCCTGGGATTTAACTCCATTTCTGAAGTGAAACACACAGCAGAGTTGTCATCCATTGATCACACTCTGCTTTAGAGCAAGAAGCACGCTCTTGCTTTCTAGAGTCTCTAATACAGCAAGAAACTTGAGTGTGCTCAGAACAAAAGGACGGTGTTTCCTGCACATACGCGCCATATCTAGTTCAAATCTGCTTCTGAAACTGAAACTAACCACAGGTCCTCTATCATCCAATGCTTGTCAGTTAAGATTAGAAACGTGTGAGCTTCGTGAATGATGTAGTTCGTTTGAGCTGAAATGTGACTGCCCTTACCTGAAACGAAGTCTTGCTTGTAGGAAGACACAGAGCCTAGAATTTAACTCCATTTCTGAATGGAAACACACAGCATAATTCTCTTCCATGGATCACACTCTGCTTTAGAGCAAGAAGCACGCTCTTGCTTTCTAGAGTCTCTAATAGAGCACGAAACTTGAGTGTGCTCAGAACAAAAGAACGGTGTCTCCTACACATATGAGCAATATCTTGTTCAACTCTGATTCAAAAACTGAAACAAACCACAGGTCCTCTAAAATCCAATGCTTGTCAATTAAGATGAGAAACGTGTGAGCTTCGTGAACGATGTAGTTCATTTGAACTGTAAAGTAACTGCCCTTACCTGAAATGATGTCTTGCTTGTAGGAAGAGTCAGAGCCTGGGATTTAACTCCATTTCTGAAGTGAAACACACAACAGAGTTCTCATCCATTGATCACACTCTGCTTTAGAGCAAGAAGTACGCTCTAGCTTTCTACAGTCTCTAAGACATCAGGAAACATGAGTGTGCTGAGAACAAAAGAACGGTGTTTCCTATACATGCGGACCACATCTAGAAGAACTCTGCCTCCGAAAATGAAAGACAGCACAGGTCCTCTAACATCCAATGCTTGTCAGTTAAGAAGAGAATGTGTGAGCTTCGTGAACGATGTAGTTTGTTTCAGCTGTAAAGTAATGCCCTTACCTGAAATGAAATCTTGCTTTTAGGAAGACTCAGAGCTTGGGATTTATCTCCATTTCTGAAGTGAAACACACAACAGAGTTCTCATCCATTGATCACACTCTGCTTTAGAGAAGAAGCACGCTCTAGCTTTCTAGAGTCTCTAACAAAGCAGGAAACTTGAGTGTGCTCAGAACAAAAGAACGGTGTTTCCTACACATACAAGCCATATCCAGTTCAACTCTGCTTCTGAAACTGAAACAAACCACAGGTCCACTAACATCCAATGCTTGTCATTTAAGATGAGAAACGTGTGAGAGTCCTGAACGATGTATTTCGTTTGACCTGTAAAGTAACTGCCCTTACCTGAAACGAAGTCTTTTTTGTAGGAAGACTCATAGCCTGGGATTTAACTCCATTTCTGAAGTGAAACACACAACAGAGTTCTCATCCATTGAACACACTCTGCTTTAGAGCAAGAAGCATGCTCTAGCTTTCTAGAGTCTCTAAGACAACAGTAAAATTAAGTGTGTGGAGAACAAAAGAACGGTGTTTCCTACACATAGGGACCATATCTAGTCCAACTCTGCTTCTGAAACTGATACAAAGCACTGGTCGTCTAACATCCAATGCTTCTCAGTTAAGATGAGAAACGTGTGAGCTTCATGAACGACCTAGTGCGTTTGAGCTTAAAAGTTTCTGCCCTTACCTGAAATGAAGTCTTGCTCGTAGGAAGACACAGAGCATGGAATTTAACTCCATTTTTGAAGGGAAATACACAGCATAGGACTCATCCATGGATCACACTCTGCTTTAGAGCAAGAAGCACGCTCTTGATATCTAGAGTCTCAAAAAAGCAGGAAACTTGAGTGTGCTCAGAACAAAAGAACAGTGTTTCCTACACATACGAGCCATATCCAGTTCAACTCTGATTCTAAAACTGAAACAAACCACAGGTCCTCTAAAATCCAATGCTTGTCAGTTAAGATGAGAAACGTGTGAGCTTCGTGAAGGATGTAGTTCGTTTGAGCTGAAAAGTGACTGCCCTTACCTGAAACGAAGTCTTGCTTGTAGGAAGACACAGAGAATGTAATTTAACTCCATTTCTGAAGGGAAACACACAGAATAGTTCTCATCCATTGAACACACTCTGCTTTAGAGCAAGAGGCACGCTCTTGCTTTCTAGAGTCTCTAATACAGCAGGAAACATTAGTGTGCTCAGAACAAAAGAACGGTGTTTCCTACACATACGGACCATATCTAGTCTAACTCTGCTTCTGAAACTGATACAAAGCACTGGTCCTCTAAAATCCAATGCTTGTCAGTTAAGATGAGAACAGTGTGAGCTTCGTGAACGATGTAGTTCGTTTGAGCTGTTAGTAACTGCCCTTACTTGAAACGAAGTGTTGGTGGTAGGGAGACTCAGCGCCTGTGATTTAACTCCATTTCTGAAGTGAAACACACAGCAGAGTTCTCATATATAGATCACCCTCTGCTGTAGAGCAAGAAGCACGCTCTTGCTTTCTAGAGTCTCTAAGACAGCGGGAAAAATGAGTGTGCTGAGAAAAAAAGAATGGTGTTTCCTACACATACAGACCATATCTAGATGAACTCTGTCTCAGAAATTGATACTAAAAACAGGTCCTCTAACATCCAATGCTTGTCAGTTAAGATGAGAAATGTGTGAGCTTTGTGAACGATGTAGTTCGTTTCAGCTGTAAAGTAACTGCCCTTACCTGAAACGAAGTCTTGCTTTTAAAAGACTCAGAGCCTGGGATTTAACTCCATTTCTGACGTGAAACACACAGCAGAGTTCTCATCCATAGATCACACTCTGCTTTAGAGCAAGAAGCACACTCTTGCTTTCTATTGTCTCTAACACAGCAGGAAATGTGAGTGTCCTGAGAACAAAAGAGCGGTGTTTCCTACACATACGGACCATATCTAGTCCAACTCTGCTTCTGAAACTGATACAAAGCACAGGTCTTCTAACATCCAATGCTTGTCAGTTACGATGGGAAACTTGTTAGCTTCGTGAACGATGTAGTTCGTTTGAGCTGAAAAGTTACTGCCATTACCTGAAACGAATTCTTGCTTGTAGGAAGACACAGCAGCTGGGATTTAACTCCATTACTGAAGGGAAACACACAGCATAGTTATCATCCATGGATCACACTCTGCTTTAGAGCAAGAAGCACGCTTTTGCTTTCTAGAGTCTCTAATACACCAGGAAACTTGAGTGTGCTCAGAACAATAGAACGGTGTTTCCTACACATACGGACCATATCTATTCCAACTCTGCTTCTGAAACTGATACAAAGCACAGGTCCTCTAACATCCAATGCTTGTCAGTTAGGATGGGAAACTTGTTAGCTTAGTGAACAATGTAGTTCGTTTGAGCTGAAAAGTGACTGCCATTACCTGAAAAGAATTCTTGCTTGTAGGAAGACACAGCACCTGGGATTTAACTCCATTACTGAAGGGAAACACACAGCATAGTTATCATCCATGGATCACACTCTGCTTTAGAGCAAGAAGCACGCATTTGATTTCTAGAGTCTCTAATACACCAGGAAACTTGAGTGTGCTCATAACAAAAGAACGGTGTTTCCTACACATACAGGCCATATCTAGTTCAACTCTGCTTCTGAAACTGAAACAAACCACAGGTCCTCTATCATCCAATGCTTGTCACTTAAGATGAGAAACGTGTGAGATTCGTGAACGATGTTGTTCGTTTGAGCTGTTAGTAACTGCCCTTACCTGAAACGAAGTCTTGCTTGTAGGAAGACTCATAGCCTGGGATTTAACTCCATTTCTGAAGTGAAACACACAGCAGAGTTCTCATATATAGATCACACTCTGCTTTAGAGCAAGAAGCACGCTCTTGCTTTCTAGAGTCTCTAAGACAGCAGGAAACATGAGTGTGCTGAGAACAAAAGAACGGTATTTCCTACACATATGGACCATATCTAGAAGAACTCTGCCTCTGAAATTGATACAAAGCACAGGTCCTCTAACATCCAATGCTTGTCATTTAAGATGAGAAACGTGTGAGCTTCGTGAACGATGTAGTTCTTTTGAGCTGAAAAGTGACTGCCCTTACATGAAACGAAGTCTTGCTTTTAAAAGACTCACAGCCTGGGATTTGACTCCATTTCTGAAGTGAAACAAACAGCAGTGTTGTCATCCATTGATCACACTCTGCTTTAGAGCAAGAAGCACCCACTAGCTTTCTAGAGTCTCTAAGACAGCATGAAACATGAGTGTGCTGAGAACAATAGAATGGTGTTTCCTACACATACGGACCATATTTAGTTCAACTCTGCTTCTGAAACTGATACAAAGCACTGGTCCTCTAACATCCAATGCTTGTCAGTTAAGATTAGAAACGTGTGAGCTTCGTGAATGATGTAGTTCGTTTGAGCTGTAAAGTAACTGCCCTAACTTGAAAGGAAGTCTTCCTTGTAGGAAGACTCAGAGCCTGGGCTTTAACTCCATTTCTGAAGTGAAACACATAGCAGAGTTGTCATCCATTGATCACACTCTGCTTTAGAGCAAGAAGCAAGCTCTAGCTTTCTAGAGTCTCTAAGACACCAGGAAACGTGAGTGTGCTGAGAACAAAATAAAGGTGTTTTCTACACATACGGACCATATCTAGTCCAACTCTGCTTCTGTAATTGATACAAAGCACTGGTCCTCTAACATCCAATGTTTGTCAGTTAAGATGGGAAACTTGTTAGCTTCGTGAACGATGTAGTTCGTTTGAGATGAAAAGTGACTGCCCTTACATGAAACTAAGTCTTGCTTGTTGGAAGACACAGAGCCAGGAATTTAATTCCATTTCCGAAGGGAAACACATAGCGTAGTTCTCATCCATGGATCACACTCTGCATTAGAGCAAGAAGGACGCTCTTGCTTTCTAGAGTCTCTAATACAGCAAGAAACTTGAGTGTGCTCAGAACAAAAGAACGGTGTTTCTTACACATACGAAACATATCTAGTTCAGCTGTGCTTCTGAAACTGAAACAAACCACAGGTCCTCTAACATCCGATGCTTGTCAGTTAAGTTGAGAAACGTGTGAGCTTCGTTAAAGATGTAGTTCGTTTGAGCTGTAAAGAAACTGCCCTTACCGGAAACGATGTCTTGCTTGTAGGAAGACTCAGAGCAAGGGATTTACCTCCATTTCTGAAGTGAAACACACAACAGAGTCCTCATCCATTGATCACACTCTGCTTTAGAGCAAGAATCACGCTCTTGCTTTCTATTGTCTCTAAGACAGTAGGAAATATGAGTGTCCTGAGAACAAAAGAACGGTGTTTCCTACACATACGGACCATATCTAGTCCAACTCTGCTTCTGAAACTGATACAAAGCACTGGTCCTCTAACATCCAATGCTTGTCAGTTACGATGGGAAACTAGTTAGCTTCGTGAACGATGTTGTTCGTTTGTGCTGAAATGTGACTGCCCTTACCTGAAACGAAGTCTTTCTTGTAGGAAGACCCAGCAAATGGGATTTAACTCCACTACTGAAGAGAAACACACAGCATAGTTATCATCCATGGATCACACTCTGCTTTAGAGCAAGAAGCACGCTTTTGCTTTCTAGAGTCTCTAATACAGCAGGAAACGTGAGTGTGCTCAGAACAAAAAAAGGGTGTTTCTTACACATACGGACCATATCTAGTTCAATGGTGCTTCTGAAACTGAAACAAACCACAGGTCCTCTAACATCCAATGCTTCTCAGTTAAGATGTGAAACGTGTGAGTTTCATAAATGATGGAGTTCGATTGAGCTGTAAAGTAAATGCCCTTACTTGAAACGAAGTCTTCATTGTAGTAAGACTCAGAGCCTGGGATTTACCTGCATTTCTGAAGTGAAACACACAGCAGAGTTGTCATCCATTGATCACACTCTGCTTTAGAGCAAGAAGCACGCTCTAGCTTCTAGAGTCTCTAATACAGCAAGAAACTTGAGTGTGCTAAAAAAAAATGAAAAGTGTTTCCTACACATACTGGCCATATCTTGTTCAACTCTGCTTCTGAAACTGAAACAAACCACAGGTTCTCTATCATCCAATGCTTGTCAGTTAAGATGAGAAATGTGTGAGCTTCGTTAACGATGTAGTTCTTTTGAGCTGAAAAGTGACTGCCCTTACCTGAAATGAAGTCTTGCTTGTAGGAAGACACAGAGCATAGAATTTAACTCCATTTCTGAAGGGAAACACACAGCATAGTTCTCATCCATGGATCACACTCTGCTTTAGAGCAAGAAGCAAGCTCTTGCTTTCTATGGTCTCTAAGACAGCAGGAAATGTGAGTGTCCTGGGAACAAAAGAACGGTGTTTCCTACACATACGGACCATATCTAGTCCAACTCTGCTTCTGAAACTGATTCAAACACTGGTCCTCTAACATCCAATGCTTGTCAGTTACGTTTAGGAACTTGTTAGCTTCCTGAACGATGTAGTTCGTTTGAGCTGAAAAGTGACTGCCCTTACCTGAAATATGTCTTGCTTGTAGGAAGACACAGAACCTGGGATTTAACTCCATTACTAAAGGGAAACACACAGCATAGTTATCATCCATGGATCACATACTGCTTTAGAGTAAGAAGCATGCTTTTGCTTTCTAGAGTCTCTAACACAGTAGGAAACGTGAGTGTGCTCAGAACAAAAGAACTGTGTTTCTTACACATACGGACCTTATCTAGTTCAACTGTGCTTCTGAAACTGATACAAAGCACTGGTCCTCTAACATCCAATGCTTGTCAGTTCAGATGAAAAACGTGTGATCTTCGTGAACGATGTAGTTCTTTTGAGCTGTAAAGTAACTGCCCTTACTTGAAACGAAGTCTTCCTTGTAGGAAGACTCAGAGCCTGGGATTTTACTCCATTTCTGAAGTGAAACACACAGCAGAGTTGTCATTCATTGATCACACTCTGCTTTAGAGCAAGAAGCATGCTCTAGCTTTCTAGAGTCTCTAATACAGCAGGAAACATTAGTGTGCTCAGAACAAAAGAACGGTGTTTCCTACACATACGGACCATATCTAGTCTAACTCTGCTTCTGAAACTGATACAAAGCACTGGTCCTCTAACATCCAATGCTTGTCAGTTAAGATGAGAAACGTGTGAGCTTCGTGAACGATGTAGTTCGTTTGAGCTGTTAGTAACTGCCCTTACTTGAAACGAAGTGTTGGTGGTAGGGAGACTCAGCGCCTGTGATTTAACTCCATTTCTGAAGTGAAACACACAGCATAGTTATCATCCATGGATCACACTCTGCTGTAGAGCAAGAAGCACGCTCCTGCTTTCTAGAGTCTCTAAGACAGCGGGAAAAATGAGTGTGCTGAGAAAAAAAGAATGGTGTTTCCTACACATACGGACCATATCTATTCCAACTCTGCTTCTGAAACTGATACAAAGCACAGGTCCTCTAACATCCAATGCTTGTCAGTTACGATGGGAAACTTGTTAGCTTAGTGAACAATGTAGTTCGTTTGAGCTGAAAAGTGACTGCCATTACCTGAAAAGAATTCTTGCTTGTAGGAAGACACAGCACCTGGGATTTAACTCCATTACTGAAGGGAAACACACAGCATAGTTATCATCCATGGATCACACTCTGCTTTAGAGCAAGAAGCACGCATTTGATTTCTAGAGTCTCTAATACACCAGGAAACTTGAGTGTGCTCATAACAAAAGAACGGTGTTTCCTACACATACAGGCCATATCTAGTTCAACTCTGCTTCTGAAACTGAAACAAACCACAGGTCCTCTATCATCCAATGCTTGTCACTTAAGATGAGAAACGTGTGAGATTCGTGAACGATTTTGTTCGTTTGAGCTGTTAGTAACTGCCCTTACCTGAAACGAAGTCTTGCTTGTAGGAAGACTCATAGCCTGGGATTTAACTCCATTTCTGAAGTGAAACACACAGCAGAGTTCTCATATATAGATCACACTCTGCTTTAGAGCAAGAAGCACGCTCTTGCTTTCTAGAGTCTCTAAGACAGCAGGAAACATGAGTGTGCTGAGAACAAAAGAACGGTATTTCCTACACATATGGACCATATCTAGAAGAACTCTGCCTCTGAAATTGATACAAAGCACAGGTCCTCTAACATCCAATGCTTGTCATTTAAGATGAGAAACGTGTGAGCTTCGTGAACGATGTAGTTCTTTTGAGCTGAAAAGTGACTGCCCTTACATGAAACGAAGTCTTGCTTTTAAAAGACTCACAGCCTGGGATTTAACTCCATTTCTGAAGTGAAACACATAGCAGAGTTGTCATCCATTGATCACACTCTGCTTTAGAGCAAGAAGCAAGCTCTAGCTTTCTAGAGTCTCTAAGACACCAGGAAACGTGAGTGTGCTGAGAACAAAATAAAGGTGTTTCCTACACATACGGACCATATCTAGTCCAACTCTGCTTCTGTAATTGATACAAAGCACTGGTACTCTAACATCCAATGTTTGTCAGTTAAGATGGGAAACTTGTTAGCTTCGTGAACGATGTAGTTCGTTTGAGATGAAAAGTGACTGCCCTTACATGAAACTAAGTCTTGCTTGTTGGAAGACACAGAGCCAGGAATTTAATTCCATTTCCGAAGGGAAACACATAGCGTAGTTCTCATCCATGGATCACACTCTGCATTAGAGCAAGAAGGACGCTCTTGCTTTCTAGAGTCTCTAATACAGCAAGAAACTTGAGTGTGCTCAGAACAAAAGAACGGTGTTTCTTACACATACGAAACATATCTAGTTCAGCTGTGCTTCTGAAACTGAAACAAACCACAGGTCCTCTAACATCCGATGCTTGTCAGTTAAGTTGAGAAACGTGTGAGCTTCGTTAAAGATGTAGTTCGTTTGAGCTGTAAAGAAACTGCCCTTACCGGAAACGATGTCTTGCTTGTAGGAAGACTCAGAGCAAGGGATTTACCTCCATTTCTGAAGTGAAACACACAACAGAGTCCTCATCCATTGATCACACTCTGCTTTAGAGCAAGAATCACGCTCTTGCTTTCTATTGTCTCTAAGACAGTAGGAAATATGAGTGTCCTGAGAACAAAAGAACGGTGTTTCCTACACATACGGACCATATCTAGTCCAACTCTGCTTCTGAAACTGATACAAAGCACTGGTCCTCTAACATCCAATGCTTGTCAGTTACGATGGGAAACTTGTTAGCTTCGTGAACGATGTTGTTCGTTTGTGCTGAAATGTGACTGCCCTTACCTGAAACGAAGTCTTTCTTGTAGGAAGACCCAGCAAATGGGATTTAACTCCACTACTGAAGAGAAACACACAGCATAGTTATCATCCATGGATCACACTCTGCTTTAGAGCAAGAAGCACGCTTTTGCTTTCTAGAGTCTCTAATACAGCAGGAAACGTGAGTGTGCTCAGAACAAAAAAAGGGTGTTTCTTACACATACGGACCATATCTAGTTCAATGGTGCTTCTGAAACTGAAACAAACCACAGGTCCTCTAACATCCAATGCTTCTCAGTTAAGATGTGAAACGTGTGAGTTTCATAAATGATGGAGTTCGATTGAGCTGTAAAGTAAATGCCCTTACTTGAAACGAAGTCTTCATTGTAGTAAGACTCAGAGCCTGGGATTTACCTGCATTTCTGAAGTGAAACACACAGCAGAGTTGTCATCCATTGATCACACTCTGCTTTAGAGCAAGAAGCACGCTCTAGCTTCTAGAGTCTCTAATACAGCAAGAAACTTGAGTGTGCTAAAAAAAATGAAAAGTGTTTCCTACACATACTGGCCATATCTTGTTCAACTCTGCTTCTGAAACTGAAACAAACCACAGGTTCTCTATCATCCAATGCTTGTCAGTTAAGATGAGAAATGTGTGAGCTTCGTTAACGATGTAGTTCTTTTGAGCTGAAAAGTGACTGCCCTTACCTGAAATGAAGTCTTGCTTGTAGGAAGACACAGAGCATAGAATTTAACTCCATTTCTGAAGGGAAACACACAGCATAGTTCTCATCCATGGATCACACTCTGCTTTAGAGCAAGAAGCAAGCTCTTGCTTTCTATGGTCTCTAAGACAGCAGGAAATGTGAGTGTCCTGGGAACAAAAGAACGGTGTTTCCTACACATACGGACCATATCTAGTCCAACTCTGCTTCTGAAACTGATTCAAACACTGGTCCTCTAACATCCAATGCTTGTCAGTTACGTTTAGGAACTTGTTAGCTTCCTGAACGATGTAGTTCGTTTGAGCTGAAAAGTGACTGCCCTTACCTGAAATATGTCTTGCTTGTAGGAAGACACAGAACCTGGGATTTAACTCCATTACTAAAGGGAAACACACAGCATAGTTATCATCCATGGATCACATACTGCTTTAGAGTAAGAAGCATGCTTTTGCTTTCTAGAGTCTCTAACACAGTAGGAAACGTGAGTGTGCTCAGAACAAAAGAACTGTGTTTCTTACACATACGGACCTTATCTAGTTCAACTGTGCTTCTGAAACTGATACAAAGCACTGGTCCTCTAACATCCAATGCTTGTCAGTTCAGATGAAAAACGTGTGATCTTCGTGAACGATGTAGTTCTTTTGAGCTGTAAAGTAACTGCCCTTACTTGAAACGAAGTCTTCCTTGTAGGAAGACTCAGAGCCTGGGATTTTACTCCATTTCTGAAGTGAAACACACAGCAGAGTTGTCATTCATTGATCACACTCTGCTTTAGAGCAAGAAGCATGCTCTAGCTTTCTAGAGTCTCTAATACAGCAGGAAACATTAGTGTGCTCAGAACAAAAGAACGGTGTTTCCTACACATACGGACCATATCTAGTCTAACTCTGCTTCTGAAACTGATACAAAGCACTGGTCCTCTAACATCCAATGCTTGTCAGTTAAGATGAGAAACGTGTGAGCTTCGTGAACGATGTAGTTCGTTTGAGCTGTTAGTAACTGCCCTTACTTGAAACGAAGTGTTGGTGGTAGGGAGACTCAGCGCCTGTGATTTAACTCCATTTCTGAAGTGAAACACACAGCATAGTTATCATCCATGGATCACACTCTGCTGTAGAGCAAGAAGCACGCTCCTGCTTTCTAGAGTCTCTAAGACAGCGGGAAAAATGAGTGTGCTGAGAAAAAAAGAATGGTGTTTCCTACACATACGGACCATATCTATTCCAACTCTGCTTCTGAAACTGATACAAAGCACAGGTCCTCTAACATCCAATGCTTGTCAGTTACGATGGGAAACTTGTTAGCTTAGTGAACAATGTAGTTCGTTTGAGCTGAAAAGTGACTGCCATTACCTGAAAAGAATTCTTGCTTGTAGGAAGACACAGCACCTGGGATTTAACTCCATTACTGAAGGGAAACACACAGCATAGTTATCATCCATGGATCACACTCTGCTTTAGAGCAAGAAGCACGCATTTGATTTCTAGAGTCTCTAATACACCAGGAAACTTGAGTGTGCTCATAACAAAAGAACGGTGTTTCCTACACATACAGGCCATATCTAGTTCAACTCTGCTTCTGAAACTGAAACAAACCACAGGTCCTCTATCATCCAATGCTTGTCACTTAAGATGAGAAACGTGTGAGATTCGTGAACGATTTTGTTCGTTTGAGCTGTTAGTAACTGCCCTTACCTGAAACGAAGTCTTGCTTGTAGGAAGACTCATAGCCTGGGATTTAACTCCATTTCTGAAGTGAAACACACAGCAGAGTTCTCATATATAGATCACACTCTGCTTTAGAGCAAGAAGCACGCTCTTGCTTTCTAGAGTCTCTAAGACAGCAGGAAACATGAGTGTGCTGAGAACAAAAGAACGGTATTTCCTACACATATGGACCATATCTAGAAGAACTCTGCCTCTGAAATTGATACAAAGCACAGGTCCTCTAACATCCAATGCTTGTCATTTAAGATGAGAAACGTGTGAGCTTCGTGAACGATGTAGTTCTTTTGAGCTGAAAAGTGACTGCCCTTACATGAAACGAAGTCTTGCTTTTAAAAGACTCACAGCCTGGGATTTAACTCCATTTCTGAAGTGAAACACATAGCAGAGTTGTCATCCATTGATCACACTCTGCTTTAGAGCAAGAAGCAAGCTCTAGCTTTCTAGAGTCTCTAAGACACCAGGAAACGTGAGTGTGCTGAGAACAAAATAAAGGTGTTTCCTACACATACGGACCATATCTAGTCCAACTCTGCTTCTGTAATTGATACAAAGCACTGGTACTCTAACATCCAATGTTTGTCAGTTAAGATGGGAAACTTGTTAGCTTCGTGAACGATGTAGTTCGTTTGAGATGAAAAGTGACTGCCCTTACATGAAACTAAGTCTTGCTTGTTGGAAGACACAGAGCCAGGAATTTAATTCCATTTCCGAAGGGAAACACAAAGCATAGTTCTCATCCATGGATCACACTCTGCATTAGAGCAAGAAGGACGCTCTTGCTTTCTAGAGTCTCTAATACAGCAAGAAACTTGAGTGTGCTCAGAACAAAAGAACGGTGTTTCTTACACATACGAAACATATCTAGTTCAGCTGTGCTTCTGAAACTGAAACAAACCACAGGTCCTCTAACATCCGATGCTTGTCAGTTAAGATGAGAAACGTGTGAGCTTCGTTAAAGATGTAGTTCGTTTGAGCTGTAAAGAAACTGCCCTTACCGGAAACGATGTCTTGCTTGTAGGAAGACTCAGAGCAAGGGATTTACCTCCATTTCTGAAGTGAAACACACAACAGAGTCCTCATCCATTGATCACACTCTGCTTTAGAGCAAGAATCACGCTCTTGCTTTCTATTGTCTCTAAGACAGTAGGAAATATGAGTGTCCTGAGAACAAAAGAACGGTGTTTCCTACACATACGGATCATATCTAGTCCAACTCTGCTTCTGAAACTGATACAAAGCACTGGTCCTCTAACATCCAATGCTTGTCAGTTACGATGGGAAACTTGTTAGCTTCGTGAACGATGTTGTTCGTTTGTGCTGAAATGTGACTGCCCTTACCTGAAACGAAGTCTTTCTTGTAGGAAGACCCAGCAAATGGGATTTAACTCCACTACTGAAGAGAAACACACAGCATAGTTATCATCCATGGATCACACTCTGCTTTAGAGCAAGAAGCACGCTTTTGCTTTCTAGAGTCTCTAATACAGCAGGAAACGTGAGTGTGCTCAGAACAAAAAAACGGTGTTTCTTACACATACGGACCATATCTAGTTCAATGGTGCTTCTGAAACTGAAACAAACCACAGGTCCTCTAACATCCAATGCTTCTCAGTTAAGATGTGAAACGTGTGAGTTTCATAAATGATGGAGTTCGATTGAGCTGTAAAGTAAATGCCCTTACTTGAAACGAAGTCTTCATTGTAGTAAGACTCAGAGCCTGGGATGTAACTCCATTTCTGAAGTGAAACACACAGCAGAGTTGTCATCCATTGATCACACTCTGCTTTAGAGCAAGAAGCACGCTCTAGCTTCTAGAGTCTCTAATACAGCAAGAAACTTGAGTGTGCTAAAAAAAAATGAAAAGTGTTTCCTACACATACTGGCCATATCTTGTTCAACTCTGCTTCTGAAACTGAAACAAACCACAGATCCTCTATCATCCAATGCTTGTCAGTTAAGATGAGAAATGTGTGAGCTTCGTTAACGATGTAGTTCTTTTGAGCTGAAAAGTGACTGCCCTTACCTGAAATGAAGTCTTGCTTGTATGAAGACACAGAGCATGGAATTTAACTCCATTTCTGAAGGGAAACACACAGCATAGTTCTCATCCATGGATCACACTCTGCTTTAGAGCAAGAAGCAAGCTCTTGCTTTCTATGGTCTCTAAGACAGCAGGAAATGTGAGTGTCCTGGGAACAAAAGAACGGTGTTTCCTACACATACGGACCATATCTAGTCCAACTCTGCTTCTGAAACTGATTCAAACACTGGTCCTCTAACATCCAATGCTTGTCAGTTACGTTTAGGAACTTGTTAGCTTCCTGAACGATGTAGTTCGTTTGATCTGAAAAGTGACTGCCCTTACCTGAAATAAGTCTTGCTTGTAGGAAGACACAGAACCTGGGATTTAACTCCATTACTAAAGGGAAACACACAGAATAGTTATCATCCATGGATCACATACTGCTTTAGAGTAAGAAGCATGCTTTTGCTTTCTAGAGTCTCTAATACAGCAGGAAACGTGAGTGTGCTCAGAACAAAAGAATTGTGTTTCTTACACATACGGACTATATCTAGTTCAACTGTGCTTCTGAAACTGATACAAAGCACTGGTCCTCTAACATCCAATGCTTGTCAGTTCAGATGAAAAACGTGTGATCTTCGTGAACGATGTAGTTCTTTTGAGCTGTAAAGTAACTGCCCTTACTTGAAAAGAAGTCTTCCTTGTAGGAAGACTCAGAGCCTGGGATTTTACTCCATTTCTGAAGTGAAACACACAGCAGAGTTGTCATTCATTGATCACACTCTGCTTTAGAGCAAGAAGCATGCTCTAGCTTTCTAGAGTCTCTAAGACACCAGGAACCGTAAGTGTGCTCTGAACAAATGAATGGGGTTTCCTACACATACGGACCATATCTAGTCCAACACTGATTCTGAAACTGATACAAAGCAATGGTCCTCTAACATCCAATGTTTGTCAGTTAAGATGGGAAACTTGTTAGCTTCGTGAACGATGTAGTTAGTTTGAGCTGAAAATGACTGCATTAACATGAAACTAAGTCTTGCTTGTAGGAAGACACAGAGCCTGGAATTTAAGTCCATTTCCGAATGGAAACACACAGCATAGTTCTCATCCATGGATCACACTCTGCATTAGAGCAAGAAGCATGCTCTTGCATTCTAGGGTCTCTAATACAGCAGGAAACTTGAGTGTGCTCAGAACAAAAGAACAGTGTTTGCTACAGTTACGGGCCATATCTAGTTCAACTCTGCTTCTGAAACTGATACAAAGCACTGGTCCTCTAACATCCAATGCTTGTCAGTTAAGATGAGAAACGTGTGAGCTTCGTGACCGATGTAGTTCCTTTGAGCTGTAAAGTAAAGCCCTTACTTGAAACGAAGTCTTCCTTGTAGGAAGACTCAGAGCCTGGTATTTAACTCCATTTCTGAAGTGAAACACAAAACAGAGTTCTCTTCCATTGATCACACTCTGCTTTAGAGCAAGAAGCAGGCTCTAGCTTTATACAGTCTCTAAGACACCAGGAACCGTGAGTGTGCTGAGAACAAAGTATGGTGTTTCCTACTCATGCGGACCATATCTAGAAGAACTCTGCCTCTGAAATTGATACAAAGCACAGGTCCTCTAACATCCAATGTTTGTCAGTTAAGATGACAAACGTGTGAGCTTCGTGAACGATGTCGTTAGTTTGAGCTGTAAAGTAACTGCCCTTACCTGAAACGAAGTCTTGCTTTTAAAAGACTCACAGCCTGGGATTTAACTCCATTTCTGAAGTGAAACAAACAGCAGTGTTGTCATCCATTGATCACACTCTGCTTTAGAGCAAGAAGCACCCACTAGCTTTCTAGAGTCTCTAAGACAGCATGAAACATGAGTGTGCTGAGAACAAAAGAATGGTGTTTCCTACACATACGGACCATATTTAGTTCAACTCTGCTTCTGAAACTGATACAAAGCACTGGTCCTCTAACATCCAATGCTAGTCAGTTAAGATTAGAAACGTGTGAGCTTCGTGAATGATGTAGTTCGTTTGAGCTGTAAAGTAACTGCCCTTACCTGAAATGATGTCTTGCTTGTAGGAAGACTCAGAGCCTGGGATTTAACTCCATTACTGAAGGGAAACACACAGCATAGTTATCATCCATGGATCACACTCGGCTTTAGAGCAAGAAGCACGCTTTTGCTTTCTAGAGTCTCTAATACAGCAGGAAACGTGAGTGTGCTCAGAACAAAAAAACGGTGTTTCTTACACATACGGACCATATGTAGTTCACCGGTCCTTCTGAAACTGAAACAAACCACAGGGTCCTCTAACATCCAATGCTTGTCAGTTAAGATGAGAAACGTGTGAGCTTCGGAAATGATGTAGTTCGATTGAGCTGTAAAGTAACTGCCCTTACTTGAAATGAAGTCTTCATTGTAGTAAGACTCAGAGCCTGGGATTTAACTCCATTCCTGAAGTGAAACACACAGCAGAGTTGTCATCCATTGATCAAACTCTGCTTTAGTGCAAGAAGCACGCTCTAGCTTTCTAGAATCTCTAAGACACCAGGAACTGTGAGTGTGCTGAGAACAAATGAATGGGGTTTCCTACACATACGGACCATATCCAGTCCAACTCTGCTTCTGAAACTGATACAAAGCACTGGTCCTCTAACCTCCAATGTTTGTGAGTTAAGATGGGAAACTTGTTAGCTTCGTGAACGATGTAGTTCGTTTGAGTTGTTAGTAACTGCCCTTACCTTAAACGAAGTCTTGCTGGTAGAAAGACCCAGAGCCTGGGTTTTAACTCCATCTGAAGTGAAACACACAGCAGAGTTCTCATATATAGATCACACTCTGTTTTAGAGCAAGAAGCACGCTCTTGCTTTCTAGAGTCTCTAATACAGCAGGAAACATGAGTGTGCTCAGAACAAAAGAACTGTGTTTCTTACACATACGGACTATATCTAGTTCAACTGTGCTTCTGAAACTGATACAAAGCACTGGTCCTCTAACATCCAATGCTTGTCAGTTAAGATGAGAAACGTGTGAGCTTCGTGAACGATGTAGTTCATTTGAGCTCTAAAGTAATTGCCCTTACCTGAAATGATGTCTTGCTTGTAGGAAGACTCAGAGCCTGGGATTTAACTCCATTTCTGAAGTGAAACACACAACAGAGTTCTCATCCATTGATCACATGCTGCTTTAGAGCAAAAAGCACGCTCTATCTTTCTAGAGTCTCTAATACAACAAGGAACTTAAGTGTGCTCAGAACAAAAGAATGGTGTTTTTACACATACGGAACATATCTAGTTCAGCTGTACTTCTGAAACTGAAACAAACCACAGGTCCTCTAACCGTGAGGGTGCTGAGAACAAATGAATGGGGGTTCCTACACATACAGACCATATCTAGTCCAACTCTGCTTCTGAAACTGATACAAAGCACTGGTCCTCTAACATCCAATGTTTGTCAGTTAAGATGGGAAACTTGTTAGCTTCGTGAACGATGTAGTTCCTTTGAGCTGAAAAGTGACTGCCCTTACATGAAACTAAGTCTTGCTTGTAGGAAGACACAGAGCCTGGAATTTAACTCCATTTTTGAAGGGAAATACACAGCATAGTTCTCATCCATGGATCACACTCTGCTTTAGAGCAAGAAGCACGCTCTTGATTTCTAGAGTCTCTAAAAAGCAGGAAACTTGAGTGTGCTCAGAACAAAAGAACAGTATTTCCTACACATACGAGCCATATCCAGTTCAACTCTGATTCTAAAACTGAAACAAACCACAGGTCCTCTAAAATCCAATGCTTGTCAGTTAAGATGAGAAACGTGTGAGCTTCGTGAAGGATGTAGTTCGTTTGAGCTGAAAAGTGACTACCCTTACCTGAAACGAAGTCTTTCTTGTAGGAAGACACAGAGAATATACTTTAACTCCATTTTTGAAGGGAAACATACAGAATAGTTCTCATCCATTGAACACACTCTGCTTTAGAGCAAGAAGCACGCTCTTGCTTTCTAGAGTCTCTAATACAGCAGGAAACATTAGTGTGCTCAAAACAAAAGAACGGTGTTTCCTACACATACGGCCCATAGCTCGTTCAACTCTGCTTCTGTAACTGAAACAAAGCACAGGACCTCTAACATCCAATGCTTGTCAATTAAGATGAGAAACGAGTGAGCTTCGTGAACGATGTAGTTCGTTTGAGATGTTAGTAACTGCCCTTACCTGAAAGGAAGTGTTGGTGGTAGGGAGACTCAGCGCCTGGGATTGAACTCCATTTCCGAAGTGAAACACACAGCAGAGTTCTCATATATAGATCACACTCTGTTTTAGAGCAAGAAGCACGCTCTTGCTTTCTAGAGTCTCTAATACAGCAGGAAACATGAGTGTGCTCGGAACAAAAGAACGGTGTTTCTTACACATAGGGACCATATCTAGTTCAACGGTGATTCTGAAACTGAAACAAACCACAGGTCCTCTAACATCCAATACTTGTCAGTTAAGATGAGAAACGTTTGAGCTTCGTAAATGATGTAGTTCAATTGAGCTGTAAAGTAACTGCCCTTACTTGAAACGAAGTCTTCATTGTAGTAAGACTCAGAGCCTGGGATTTTACTCCATTCCTGAAGTGAAACACACAGTAGAGTTGTCATCCATTGACCACACCCTTCTTTAGAGCAAGAAGCACGCTCTAGCTTTCTAGAGTCTCTAAGACACCAGGAACCGTGAGTGTGCTGAGAACAAATGAATGGGGTTTCCTACACATACAGACCATATCTAGTCCAACTCTGCTTCTGAAACTGATACAAAGCACTGGTCCTCTAACATCCAATGTTTGTCAGTTAAGATGGGAAACTTGTTAGCTTCGTGAACGATGTAGTTCCTTTGAGCTGAAAAGTGACTGCCCTTACATGAAACTAAGTCTTGCTTGTAGGAAGTCACAGAGCCTGGAATTTAACTCCATTTTTGAAGGGAAATACACAGCATAGTTCTCATCCATGGATCACACTCTGCTTTAGAGCAAGAAGCACGCTCTTGATTTCTAGAGTCTCTAAAAAGCAGGAAACTTGAGTGTGCTCAGAACAAAAGAACAGTGTTTCCTACACATACAAGCCATAACCAGTTCAACTCTGATTCTAAAACTGAAACAAACCACAGGTCCTCTAAAATCCAATGCTTGTCAGTTAAGATGAGAAACGTGTGAGCTTCGTGAAGGATGTAGTTCGTTTGAGCTGAAAAGTGACTGCCCTAACCTGAAACAAAGTCTTTCTTGTAGGAAGACACAGAGAATGTAATTTAACTCCATTTTTAAAGGGAAACATACAGAATAGTTCTCATCCATTGAACACACTCTGCTTTAGAGCAAGAAGCACGCTCTTGCTTTCTAGAGTCTCTAATACAGCAGGAAACATTAGTGTGCTCAGAACAAAAGAACGGTGTTTCCTACACATATGGCCCATAGCTTGTTCAACTCTGCTTCTGAAACTGAAACAAAGCACAGGACCTCTAACATCCAATGCTTGTCAGTTAAAATGAGAAACGAGTGAGCTTCGTGAACGATGTAGTTCGTTTGAGATGTTAGTAACTGCCCTTACCTGAAACGAAGTGTTGGTGGTAGGGAGACTCAGCGCCTGGGATTGAACTCCATTTCTGAAGTGAAACACACAGCAGAGTTCTCATCTATAGATCACCCTCTGCTGTAGAGCAAGAAGCACACTCTTGCTTTCTAGAGTCTCTAAGACATCGGGAAAAATGAATGTGCTGAGAAAAAAAGAATGGTGTTTCCTACACATACAGACCATATCTAGATGAACTCTGTCTCAGAAATTGATACTAAAAACAGGTCCTCTAACATCCAATGCTTGTCAGTTAAGATGAGAAACGTGTGAGCTTCGTGAACGATGTAGTTCGTTTGAGCTGTAAAGTAACTGCCCTTACTTGAAACGAAGTCTTCCCAGTAGGAAGACTCAGAGCCTGGGATTTAACTACATTTCTGAAGTGAAACACAAAACAGAGTTCTCTTCCATTGATCACACTCTGCTTTAGAGCAAGAAGCACGCTCTAGCTTTCTACAGTCTCTAAGACACCAGGAACCGTGAGTGTGCTGAGAACAAAGTATGGTGTTTCCTACTCATGAGGACCATATCTAGAAGAACTCTGCCTCTGAAATTGATACAAAGCACAGGTCCTCTAACATCCAATGTTTGTCAGTTAAGATGACAAACGTGTGAGCTTCGTGAACGATGTCGTTAGTTTGAGCTGTAAAGTAACTGCCCTTACCTGAAACGAAGTCTTGCTTTGAAAAGACTCACAGCCTGGGATTTAACTCCATTTCTGAAGTGAAAGAAACAGCAGTGTTGTCATCCATTGATCACACTCTGCTTTAGAGCAAGAAGCACCCACTAGCTTTCTAGAGTCTCTAAGACAGCGGGAAAAATGAGTGTGCTGAGAAAAAAAGAATGGTGTTTCCTACACATACAGACCATATCTAGATGAACTCTGTCTCAGAAATTGATACTAAAAACAGGTCCTCTAACATCCAATGCTTGTCAGTTAAGATGAGAAACGTGTGAGCTTCGTGAATGATGTAGTTCATTTGAGCTGTAAAGTAACTGCCCTAAATTGAAAGGAATTCTTCCTTGTAGGAAGACACAGAGCCTGGGCTTTAACTCCATTTCTGAAGTGAAACACATAGCAGAGTTGTCATCCATTGATCACACTCTGCTTTAGAGCAAGAAGCAAGCTCTAGCTTTCTAGAGTCTCTAAGACACCAGGAAACGTGAGTGTGCTGAGAACAAAATAACGGTGTTTCCTACACATATGGACCATATCTAGTCCAACTCTGCTTCTGTAATTGATACAAAGCACTGGTCCTCTAACATCCAATGTTTGTCAGTTAAGATGGGAAACTTGTTAGGTTCGTGAACGATGTAGTTCGTTTGAGATGAAAAGTGACTGCCCTTACATGAAACTAAGTCTTGCTTGTTGGAAGACACAGTGCCTGGAATTTAATTCCATTTCCGAAGGGAAACATAATGCATAGTTCTCATCCATGGATCATACTCTGCATTAGAGCAAGAAGCACGCTCTTGCTTTCTAGAGTCTCTAATACAACAAGAAACTTGAGTGTGCTCAGAACAAAAGAACGGTGTTTCTTACACATACGGAACATATCTAGTTCAGCTGTGATTCTGAAACTGAAACAAAGCACAGTTCCTCTAACATCCGATGCTTGTCAGTTAAGATGAGAAACGTGTGAGCTTCGTTAAAGATGTAGTTAGTTTGAGCTGTAAAGAAACTGCCCTTACTGGAAATGATGTCTTGCTTGTAGCAAGACTCAGAGCCAGGGATTTACCTCCATTTCTGAAGTGAAACACACAACAGAGTCCTCATCCATTGATCACACTCTGCTTTAGAGCAAGAATCACGCTCTTGCTTTCTATTGTCTCTAAGACAGCAGGAAATATGAGTGTCATGAGAACAAATGAACGGTGTTTCCTACACATATGGACCATATCTAGTCCAATTCTGCTTCTGAAACTGATACAAAGCACTGGTCCTCTAACATCCAATGCTTGTCAGTTAAGATGAGAAACGTGTGAGCTTCGTGAACGATGTTGTTCGTTTGTGCTGAAATGTGACTGCCCTTACCTGAAACGAAGTCTTTCTTGTAGGAAGACCCAGCAACTGGGATTTAACTCCATTACTGAAGAGAAACACACAGCATAGTTATCATCCATGTATCACACTCTGCTTTAGAGCAAGAAGCAGCACGCTTTTGCTTTCTAGAGTCTCTAATACAGCAGGAAACGTGAGTGTGCTCAGAACAAAAGAACGGTGTTTCTTACACATACGGACCGTATTTAGTCCAACTCTGCTTCTGAATCTGATACAAAGCACTGGTCCTCTAACATCCAATGCTTGTCAGTTAAGATGAGAAACGTGTGAGCTTCGTGAACGATGTAGTTCTTTTGAGCTCTAAAGTAATTGCCCTTACCTGAAATGATGTCTTGCTTTTAGGAAGACTCAGAGCCTGGGATTTAACTCCATTTCTGAAGGGAAACACACAACAGAGTTCTCATCCATTGATCACATGCTGCTTTAGAGCAAAAAGCACGCTCTATTTTTCTAGAGTCTCTAATACAGCAAGGAACTTAAGTGTGCTCAGAACAAAAGAATGGTGTTTTTACACATAAGGAACATATCTAGTTCAGCTGTGCTTCTGAAACTGAAACAAACCACAGGTCCTCTAACATCCAATGCTTGTCAGTTTAGATGAGAAACGTGTGAGCTTCGTGAACGATGTAGTTTGTTTGAGCTGAAAAGTAACTGCCCTTACTAGAAACGAAATCTTACTTGTAGGAATACTCAGATCCTGTGCTTTAACTCCATTTCTGAATTGAAATACATTGCAGAGTTGTCTTCCATTGATCACACTCTGCTTTAGAGCAAGAAGCACGCTCTTGCTTTCTATTGTCTCTAAGACAGCGGGAAATGTGAGTGTCCTGAGAACAAAAGAACGGTGTTTCCTACACATGCGGACCATATCTAGTCCAACTCTGCTTCTGAAACTGATACAAAGCACTGGTCCTCTAACATCCAATGCTTGTCAGTGAAGATGAGAAACGTGTGATCTTCGTAAACGATGTAGCTCGTTTGAGCTGAAAAGTGACTGCCCTTACATGAAACGAAGTCTTGCATGTAGGAAGACACAGCACCTGGTATTTAACTCCATTACTGAAGGGAAACACACAGCATAGTTATCATCCATGGATCACACTCTTCTTTAGAGCAAGAAGCACGCTTTTGATTTCTAGAGTCTCTAATACAGCAAGAAACGTGAGTGTGCTCAGAACAAAAAAAAAACGGTGTTTCTTACACATACTGACCATATCTAGTTCAACGGTGATTCTGAAACTGAAACAAACCACAGGTCCTCTAACATCCAATGCTTGTCAGTTAAGATGAGAAACGTGTGAGCTTCGTAAATGATGTAGTTCGATTGAGCTGTAAAGTAACTGCCCTTACCTGAAACGAAGTCTTGCTGGTAGGAAGACTCAGAGCCTGGGATTTAACTCCATTTCTGAAGTGAAACACACAGCAGAGTTCTCATATGTAGATCACACTGTGTTTTAGAGCAAGAAGCACACTCTAGCTTTCCAGAGTCTCTAAGACAGCAGGAAACTTGAGTGTGCTGAGAACAAATGAATGGTGTTTCCAACAAATACGGACCATATCTAGTCCAACTCTGCTTCTGAAACTGATACAAAGCACTGGTCCTCTAACATCCAATGCTTGTTGGTTAAGATTAGAAACGTGTGAGTTTCGTGAATGATGTAGTTCGTTTGAGGTGAAATGTGACTGCCCTTACCTGAAACGAAGTCTTGCTTGTAGGAAGACACAGAGCCTAGAATTTAACTCCATTTCTGAATGGAAACACACAGCATCGTTGTCATCCATGGATCACACTCTGCTTTTGAGCAAGAAGCACGCTCTTGCTTTCTAGTGTCTCTAATAGAGCATGAAACTTGAGTGTGCTCAGAACAAAAGAACGGTGTTTCCTACACATATGAGCCATATCTAGTTCAACGGTGCTTCTGAAACTGAAACAACCCACAGGTCCTCTAACATCCAATGCTTGTCAGTTAAGATGAGAAACGTGTGAGCTTCGTAAATGATGTAGTTCGATTGAGCTGTAAAGTAACTGCCCTTACTTGAAAGGAAGTCTTCATTGTAGTAAGACTCAGAGCCTGGATTTAACTCCATTCATGAAGTGAAACACACAGTAGAATTGTCATCCATTGATCACACTCTGCTTTAGAGCAAGAAGCATGCTCTAGGTTTCTAGAGTCTCTAAGACACCAGGAACCGTGAGTGTGCTGAGGACAAATTAATGGGGTTTCATACACATACGGACCATATCTTTCCAACTCTGCTTCTGAAACTGATACAAAGCACTGGGCCTCTAACATCCGAGGTTTGTCAGTTAAGATGGGAAACTTCTTAGCTTCGTGAACGATGTAATTCGTTTGAGCTGAAAAGTGACTGCCCTTACATGAAACTAAGTCTTGCTTGTAGGAAGACACAGAGCCTGGAATTTAACTCCATTTCCGAAAGGAATCACACAGCATAGTTCTCATCCAGGGATCACACTCTGCATCAGAGCAAGAAGCACGCTCTTGCTTTCTATTGTCTCTAAGAAAGCAGGAAACTTGAGTGTGCTCAGAACAAAAGAACGGTGTTTCCTACACATACGGGCCATATCTAGTTCCACTCTGCTTCTGAAACCGAAACAAACCACAGGTCCTCTAACATCCAAAGCTTGTCAGTTAAGATGAGAAACGTGTGAGCTTCGTGAACGATGTAGTTCGTTTGAGCTGTTAGTAACTGCCCTTACCTCAAACGAAGTCTTGGTGGTAGGAAGACTCAGAGCCTGGGATTTAACTCCATTTCTGAAGAGAAACACAAAACAGAGTTCTCATCCATTGATCACACTCTGCTTTAGAGCAAGAAGCACTCTCTAGCTTCTAGAGTCTCAAATACAGCAAGAAACTTGAGTGTGCTAAGAACAAATAAAAAGGTGTTTCCTACACATACGGGCCATATCTTGTTCCACTCTGCTTCTGAAACTGAAACAAACCACAGGTCCTCTATCATCCAATGCTTGTCAGTTAAGATGAGAAACGTGTGAGCCTCATGAACGATGTAGTTCGTTTGAGCTGTAAAGTAACTGCCCTTACTTGAAACGAAGTCTTCCTTGGAGGAAGACTCAGAGCCTGGGATTTAACTCCATTTCTGAAGTGAAACACACATCAGAGTTCTCATATATAGATCACACTCTGCTTGAGAGCAAGAAGCACGCTCTTGCTTCTAGAGTCTCTAAGATAGCAGGAAACATTAGTGTGCTGAGAACAAAAGAACGGTGTTTCCTACACATATGGACCATATCTAGAAGAACTCTGCCTCTGAAATTGATACAAAGCACAGGTCCTCTAATAATCAATGCTTGTCAGTTAAGATGAGAAACGTGTGAGATTCGTGAACGATGTAGTTCGTTTGAGATGTTAGTAACTGCCCTTACCTGAAACGAAGTCTTGCTTGTAGGAAGACTCAGAGCCTGGGATTTAACTCCATTTCTGAAGTGAAACACACATCAGAGTTCTCATATATCGATCACACTCTGCTTGAGAGCAAGAAGCACGCTCTTTCTTCTAGAGTCTCTAAGACAGCAGGAAACATGAGTGTGCTGAGAACAAAAGGACGGTGTTTCCTACACATACGGACCATACCTAGTCCAACTCTCCTTCTGAAACTGATAGAAAGCACTGGTCCTCTAACATCCAATGCTTGTCAGTTAAGATGAGAAACGTGTGAGCTTCGTAAATGATGTAGTTCGATTGAGCTGTAAAGTAACTGCCCTTACTTGAAACGAAGTCTTGCTCTTAGGAAGACTCAGAGCCTGGGATTTAACTCCATTTCAGAAGTGAAACGCACAGCAGAGTTGTCATCCATTGATCACACTCTGCTTTAGAGCAAGAAGCACGCTCTAGCTTTCTAGAGTCTCTAAGACACCAGGAAACTTGATTGTGCTCAGAACAAAAGAAGGGTGTTTCCTACACATATGGGCCATATCTAGTTCAACTCTGCTTCTGAAACTGATACAAAGCACTGGTCCTCTAACATCCAATGCTTGTCAGTTAAGAAGAGAAACGTGTGATCTTCGTAAACGATGTAGCTCGTTTGAGCTGAAAAGTGACTGCCCTTACCTGAAACGAAGTCTTGCTTGTATGAAGACTCAGAGCCTGTGATTTCTATTCATTTCTGAATTGAAACACACAACAGAGTTCTCATCCACTGATCACACTGTGCTTTAGAGCAAGAAGCACGCTCTAGGTTTCTAGAGTCTCTAAGACACCAGGAACCGTGAGTGTGCTGAGGACAAATGAATGGGGTTTCATACACATACGGACCATATCTTTCCAACTCTGCTTCTGATACGGAAACAAACCACAGGTCCTCTAATATCCAATGCTTGTCAGTTAAGATGAGCAACGTGTGAGATTCGTGAGTGATGTAGTTCGTTTGAGCTGTAAAGTAACTGCCCTTACCTGAAACGAATTCTTGCATGTAGGAAGACACAGAGCATGGAATTTAACTCCATTTCTGAAGTGAAACACACAAGAGAGTTCTCATTCATTGATCACAATCTGCTTTAGAGCAAGAAGCACGCTCTAGCTTTCTAGAGTCTCTAAGACACCAGGAAACGTGAGTGTGCTGAGAACAAATGAATGGTGTGTCCTACATATACGGACCATATCTAGTCCAACTCTGCTTCTGAAACTGATACAAAGCACTGGTCCTCTAACATCCAATGTTTCTCAATTAAGATGGGAAACTTGTTAGCTTCATGAACGATGTCGTTCGTTTGAGCTGAAACGTGCCTGCCCTTACATGAAACGAAGTCTTGCTTGTAGGAAGACACAGAGCCTGGAATTTAACTCCATTTCCGAAAGGAAACACTAAGCATAGTTCTCATCCATGGTTCACACTCTGCTTTAGAGTAAGAAGCATGCTCTTGCTTTCTATTGTCTCTAATATAGCAGGAAACTTGATTGTGCTCAGAACAAAAGAAGGGTGTTTCCTACAAATACAGGCCATATCTAGTTCAACTCTGCTTCTGAAACTGATACAAAGCACTGGTCCTCTAACATCCAATGTTGTCAGTTAAGATGAGAAACGTGTGATCTTCGTAAACGATGTAGCTCGTTTGAGCTGAAAAGTGACTGCCCTTACCTGAAACGAAGTCTTGCTTGTATGAAGACACAGAGCATGGAATTTAACCCCATTTCTGAAGGGAAACACCCAGCATAGTTCTCATACATGGATCACACTCTGCTTTAGAGCAGGAAGCATGCTCTTGCTTTCTAGAATCTCTAAGACAGCAGGAAACTTGAGTGTGCTGAGAACAAAAGAATGGTGTTTCCTACACATATGGACCATATCTAGAAGAACTCTGCCTCTGAAATTTATACAAAGCACAGGTCCTCTAATATCCAATGATTGTCAGTTAAGATGAGAAACGTGTGAGCTTCGTGAACAATGTAGTTAGTTTGAGCTTAAAGTAACTGCCCTTACCTGAAACGAATTCTTGCATGTAAGAAGACACAGAGCATGGAATTTAACTCCATTTCTGAAGTGAAACAGACAAGAGAGTTCTCATTCATTGATCACAATCTGCTTTAGAGCAAGAAGCACGCTCTAGCTTTCTAGAGTCTCTAAGTCACCAGGAAACATGAGTGTGCTGAGAACAAATGAATGGTGTTTCCTACAAATACCATATCTAGTCCAACTCTGCTTCTGAAACTGATACAAAGCACTGGTCCTCTAACATCCAATATTTGTCAATTAAGATGGGAAACTTGTTAGCTTTGTGAACGATGTTGTTCGTTTGGCCTGAAACGTGCCTGCCCTTACATGAAACGAAGTCCTGCGTGTAGGAAGACACAGAGCCTGGAATTTAACTCAATTTCCGAAAGGAAACACACAGCATAGTTCTCATCCATCGATCACACTCTGCATTAGAGCAAGAAGCATGCTCTTGCTTTCTAGAATCTCTAATACAGCAGGAAACTTGAGTGTGCTCAGAACAAAAGAACGGTGTTTCCTACACATACTGGCCATATCTAGTCAACTCTGCTTCTGAAACTGAAATAAACCACAGGTCTTCTATCATCCAATGCTTGTCAGCTAAGATGAGAAACGTGTGAGATTCGTGAATGATGTAGTTCGTTTGAGCTGTTAGTAACTGCCCTTACCTGAAAGGAAGTCTTGCTTGTAGGAAGACTCAGAGCCTGGGATTTAACTCAATTTCTGAAGTGAAACACACATCAGAGTTCTCATATATAGATCACACTCTGCTTTAGAGCAAGAAGCACGCTCTTGCTTTCTAGAGTGTCTAAGACAGCAGGAAACATGAGTGTGCTGAGAACAAAAGAACGGTGTTTCCTACACATACGGACCATATCTAGAAGAACTCAGCCTCTGAAATTGATACAAAGCACAGGTCCTCTAACATCCAATGCTTGTCAGTTACGATGAGAAACGTGTGAGCTTCGTGAATGATGTACTTAGTTTGAGCTGAAAAGTGACTGCCCTTACATGAAACGAAGTCTTGCCTGTAGGAAGACACAGCACTTCGGATTTAACTCCATTACTGAAGGGAAACACACAGCATAGTTATCATGAATGGATCACACTCTGCTTTAGATCAAGAAGCACGCTTTTGTTTTGTATAGTCACTAACACAGCAGGAAATGTGAGTGTGCTCAGAACAAAAGAACGGTGTTTCTTACACATACGGACCATATCTAGTTCATCTGTGCTTCTGTAACTGAAACAAACCACAGGTCCTCTAACATCCAATGCTTGTCAGTTCAGATGAGAAACGTGAGAGCTTTGTAAATGATGTAGTTCGATTGAGCTGTAAAGTAACTGCCCTTACTTGAAACGAAGTCTTGCTCGTAGGAAGACTCAGAGCCTGGGATTTAACTCCATTTCAGAAGTGAAATGCATAGCAGAGTTGTCATCCATTGATCACACTCTGCTTTAGAGCAAGAAACACGCTCTAGCTTTCTAGAGTCTCTAAGACACCAGGAAACTTGATTGTGCTCAGAACAAAAGAAGGGTGTTTCCTACACATATGGGCCATATCTAGTTCAACTCTGCTTCTGAAACTGATACAAAGCACTGGTCCTCTAACATCCAATGCTTGTCAGTTAAGATGAGAAACGTGTGAGCTTCGTGAACGATGTAGTTCGTTTGAGCTGAAAAGTGACTGCCCTTACATGAAACGAAGTCTTGCTTGTAGGAAGACACAGAGCCTGGAATTTAACTCTATTTCCGAAGGGAAACACAGAGCATAGTTCTCATCCATGGATCACACTCTGCATTAGAGCAAGAAGCACGCTCTTTCTTTCTAGAGTCTCTAATAGAGCAGGAAACTTGATTGTGCTCAGAACAAAAGAACAGTGTTTCCTACACATAAGGGCCATATCTAGTTCAACTCTGCTTCTGAAACTGATACAAAGCACTGGTCCTCTAACATCCAATGCTTGTCAGTTAAGATGAGAAACGTGTGATCTTCGTAAACGATGTAGTTCGTTTGAGCTGAAAAGTGACTGTCCTTACCTGAAATGAAGTCTTGCTTGTATGAAGACACAGAGCATGGAATTTAACTCCATTACTGAAGGGAAACACCCAGCATAGTTCTCATCCATGGATCACACTCTGCTATAGAGCAAGAAGCATGCTCTTGCTTTCTAGAGTCTCTAAGACAGCAGGAAACTTGAGTGTGCTGAGAACAAAAGAATGGTGTTTCCTACACTTACGGACCATATCTAGAAGAACTCTGCCTCTGAAAATGATACAAAGCACAGGTCCTCTAATATCCAATGATTGTCAGTTAAGATGAGAAACGTGTGAGCTTCGTGAACGATGTAGTTAGTTTGAGCTGTAAAGTAACTGCCCTTACCTGAAACGAATTCTTGCTGGTAGCAAGACTCAGAGCCTGGGATTTAACTCCATTTCTGAAGTGAAACATACAGCAGAGTTCTCATATATAGATCACACTCTGTTTTAGAGCAAGAAGCACGCTCTTTCTTTCTAGAGTCTCTAATATAGCAGGAAATATGAGTGTGCTGAGAACAAAAGAATGGTGTTTCCTACACATATGGACCATATCTAGAAGAACTCTGCCTCTGAAATGGATACAAAGCACAGGTCCTCTCACATCCAATGCTTGTCAGTTAAGATGACAAACTTGTGAGCTTCGTGAACCATGTTGTTCGTTTGAGCTGTAAAGTAACTGCCCTTACCTGAAACGAATTCTTGCATGTAGGAAGACACAGAGCATGGAATTTAACTCCATTTCTGAAGTGAAACACACAAGAGAGTTCTCATTCATTGATCACAATCTGCTTTAGAGCAAGAAGCACTCTCTAGCTTTCTATAGTCTCTAAGACACCAGGAAATGTGAGTGTGCTGAGAACAAATGAATGGTGTTTCCTGCAAATACGGACCATATCTAGTCCAACTCTGCTTCTGAAACTGATACAAAGCACTGGTCCTCTAACATCCAATGTTTGTCAATTAAGATGTGAAACTTGTTAGCTTCGTAAACGATGTTGTTCGTTTGAGCTGAAACGTGCCTGCCCTTACATGAAACGAAGTCTTGCTTGTAGGAAGACACAGAGCCTGGAATTTAACTCCATTTCCAAAAGGAAACACACAGCACAGTTCTCATCCATGGATCACACTCTGCATTAGAGCAAGAAGCATGCTCTTGCTTTCTATTGTCTCTAATACAGCAGGAAACTTGAGTGTGCTCAGAACAAAAGAACGGTGTTTCCTACACATACTGGCCATATCTAGTCAACTCTGCTTCTGAAACTGAAATAAACCACAGGTCTTCTATCATCCAATGCTTGTCAGTTAAGATGAGAAACGTGTGAGATTCGTGAATGATGTAGTTCGTTTGAGCTGTTAGTAACTGCCCTTACCTGAAACGAATTCTTGCTTGTAGGAAGACTCAGAGCATGGGATTTAACTCAATTTCTGAAGTGAAACACACATCAGAGTTCTCATATATAGATCACACTCTGCTTTAGAGCAAGAAGCACGCTCTTGCTTTCTAGAGTGTCAAAGACAGCAGGAAACATGTGTATGCTGAGAACAAAAGAACGGTGTTTCCTACACATACGGACCATATCTAGAAGAACTCAGCCTCTGAAATTGATACAAAGCACAGGTCCTCTAACATCCAATGCTTGTCAGTTACGATGAGAAACGTGTGAGCTTTTTGAACGATGTAGTTCGTTTGAGCTGAAAAGTGACTGCCCTTACATGAAAAGAAGTGTTGCATGTAGGATCACACAGCACTTTGGATTTAACTCCGTTACTGAAGGGAAACACACAGCATAGTTATCATGCATGGATCACACTCTGTTTTAGAGCTTGAAGCGCGCTTTTGCATTGTAGAGTCACTAATACAGCAGGAAACATGAGTGTGCTCAGAACAAAAGAACGGTGTTTCTTACACATATGCACCATATCTAGTTCAACTGTGCTTCTGTAACTGAAACAAACCACAGGTCCTCTAACATCCAATGCTTGTCAGTTAACATGAGAAACGTGTGAGCTTCGTAAATGATGTAGTTCGATGGAGCTGTAAAGTAACTGCCCTTACTTGAAACGAATTCTTGCTTGTAGGAAGACTCAGAGCCTGGGATTTAACTCCATTTCAGAAGTGAAACGCACAGCAGAGTTGTCATCCATTTTTCACACTCTGCTTTAGAGCAAGAAGCACGCTCTAGCTTTCTAGATTCTCTAAGACACCAGGAACAGTGAGTGTGCTGAGAACAAATGAATGGGGTTTCCTACACATACGGACCATATCTGATCAAACTCTGCTTCTGAAACTGATACAAAGCACTGGTCCTCTAACATCCAATGCTTGTCAGTAAAGATGAGAAACGTGTGAGATTCGTGAATGATGTAGTTCGTTCGAGCTGTTAGTAACTGCCCTTACCTTAAACGAATTCTTGCTTGTAGGAAGATCAGAGCATGGGATTTAACTCTATTTCCGAAGGGAAACACAGAGCATAGTTCTCATCCATGGATCACACTCTGCATTAGAGCAAGAAGCACACTCTTTCTTTCTAGAGTCTCTAATAGAGCAGGAAACTTGATTGTGCTCAGAACAAAAGAACGGTGTTTCCTACACATAAGGGCCATATCTAGTTCAACTCTGCTTCTGAAACTGATACAAAGCACTAGTCTTCTAACATCCAATGCTTGTCAGTTAAGATGAGAAACGTGTGATCTTCGTAAACGATGTAGTTCGTTTGAGCTGAAAAGTGACTGCCCTTACATGAAAAGAAGTGTTGCATGTAGGATCACACAGCACTTTGGATTTAACTCCGTTACTGAAGGGAAACACACAGCATAGTTATCATGCATGGATCACACTCTGCTATAGAGCAAGAAGCATGCTCTTGCTTTCTAGAGTCTCTAAGACAGCAGGAAACATGAGTGTGCTGAGAACAAAAGAATGGTGTTTCCTACACATACGGACCATATCTAGAAGAACTGTGCCTCTGAAACTGATACCAAGCACAGGTCCTCTAATATCCAATGATTGTCAGTTAAGATGACAAACGTGTGAGCTTCGTGAACGATGTAGTTAGTTTGAGCTGTAAAGTAACTGCCCTTACCTGAAACGAATTCTTGCTTGTAGGAAGACTCAGAGCCTGGGATTTAACTCCATTTCAGAAGTGAAACGCACAGCAGAGTTGTCATCCATTGATCACACTCTGCTTTAGAGCAAGAAGCACGCTCTAGCTTTCTAGAGTTCTAAGACACCAGGAACCGTGAGTGTGCTGAGAACAAATGAATGGGGTTTCCTACACATACAGACCATATCTAATCCAACTCTGCTTCTGAAACTGATACAAAGCACTGGTCCTCTAACATCCAATGTTTGTCAGTTAAGATGGGAAACTTGTTAGCTTCGTGAACGATGTAGTTCGTTTGAGCTGAAAAGTGACTGCCCTTACATGAAACGAAGTCTTGCTTGTAGGACGACACAGAGCCTGGAATTTAACTCTATTTCCGAAGGGAATCACACAGCATAGTTCTCATCCATGGATCACACTCTGCATTAGAGCAAGAAGCATGCTCTCTCTTTGTAGAGTCTCTAATAGAGCAAGAAACTTGATTGCGCCCAGAACAAAAGAACGGTGTTTCCTACACATACCGGCCATATCTAGTTCAACTCTGCTTCTGAAACTTATACAAAGCACTGGTCCTCTAACATCCAATGCTTGTCATTTCAGATGAGAAACGTGTGATCTTCGTAAACGATGTAGCTCGTTTGAGCTGAAAAGTGACTGCCCTTACCTGAAACGAAGTCTTGCTTGTATGAAGACACAGAGCATGGAATTTAACTCCATTTCGGAGGGAAACACCCAGCATAGTTCTCATCCATGGATCACACTCTGCTATAGAGCAAGAAGCATGCTCTTGCTTTCTAGAGTCGCTAAGACAGCAGGAAACTTGAGTGTGCTGAGAACAAAAGAATGGTGTTTCCTACACATACGGACCATATCTAGAAGGATTCTGCCTCTGAAACTGATACAAAGCACAGGTCCTCTAATATCCAATGATTGTCAGTTAAGATGAGAAACGTGTGAGCTTCGTGAACGATGTAGTTAGTTTGAGCGGTAAAGTAAGTGCCCTTACCTGAAACGAAGTCTTGCTTGTAGGAAGACTCAGAGCCTGGGATTTATATCCATTTCTGAAGTGAAACACACAACAGACTTCTCATCCATTGATCACAATCTGCTTTAGAGCAAGAGGCACGCTCTAGGTTTCTAGAGTCTCTAATACAGCAGGAAACTTGAATGTGCTCAGAACAAAAGAACAGTGTTTCCTACACATACGGGCCATAACTAGTTCAACTCTGCTTCTGATACGGAAACAAACCACAGGTCCTCTAATATCCAATGCTTGTCAGTTAAGATGAGAAACGTGTGAGCTTCGTTAAAGATGTAGTTCGTTTGAGCTGTTAGTAAGTGCCCTTACCTGAAACGAAGTCTTGCTGGTAGGAAGACTCAGAGCCTGGGATTAAACTACATTTCTGAAGTAAAACAAACAGCAGAGTTGTCATCCATTGATCACACTCTGCTTTAGAGCAAGAATCACACTCTTGCTTTCTAGAGTCTCTAAGACAGCAGGAAACATGAGTGTGCTGAGAACAAAGAACGGTGTTTCCTACTCATAGGGACCATATCTAGAAGAACTCTGCCTCTGAAATTTATACAAAGCACAGGTCCTCTAACATCCAATGTTTGTCAGTTAAGATGACAAACGTGTGAGCTTTGTGAACGATGCAGTTTGTTTGAGATGAAAAGTGACTGCCCTTGCCTGAAACATAGTCTTGCATGTAGGAAGACACTGAGCATGGAATTTAACACCATTTCTGAAGGGAAACTCACAGCATAGTTCTCATCCATGGATCACAATCTGCTTTAGAGCAAGAAGCATGGTCTTGCTTTCTAGAGGCTCTAATACAGCAGGAAACTTGAGTGTGTTCAGAACAAAAGAACGGTGTTTCCTACACATACTGGCCATATCTAGTCAACTCTGCTTCTGAAACTGAAATAAACCACAGGTCTTCTATCATCCAATGCTTGTCAGTTAAGATGAGAAACATGTGAGATTCGTGAATGATGTAGTTCGTTTGAGCTGTTAGTAACTGCCCTTACCTGAAACGAATTCTTGCTTGTAGGAAAACTCAGAGCCTGGGATTTAACTCAATTTCTGAAGTGAAACACACATCAGAGTTCTCATATATAGATCACACTCTGCTTTAGAGCAAGAAGCACGCTCTTACTTTCTAGAGTTTCTAAGACAGCAGGAAACATGAGTGTGCTGAGAACAAAGAACGGTGTTTCCAACACATACAGACCATATCTAGAAGAACTCAGCCTATGAAATTGATACAAAGCACAGGTCCTCTAACATCCAATGATTGTCAGTTACGATGAGAAACGTGTGAGCTTCGTGAACGATGTAGTTCGTTTGAGCTGAAAAGTGACTGCCCTCACATGAAACGAAGTCTTGCCTGAAGGATGACACAGCACTTCGGATTTAACTCCATTACTGAAGGGAAACACACAACAGAGTTATCATGCATGGATCACACTCTGCTTTAGAGCAAGAAGCACGCTTTTGCATTGTAGAGTCACTAATACAGCAAGAAACGTGAGTGTGCTCAGAAGAAAAGAACGGTGTTTCTTACACATACGGACCATATCTAGTTCAACTGTGCTTCTGTAACTGAAACAAACCACAGGTCCTCTAACATCCAATGCTTGTCAGTTAAGATGAGAAACGTGTGAGCTTGGTGAATGATGTAGTTCTTTTGAGCTGAAAAGTGACTGCCATTACCTGAAACGAAGTCTTGCTTGTAGGAATACACAGAGCATGGAATTAAACTCCATTTCTGAAGGGAAACACACAGCATAGTTCTCATCCATGGACCACAATCTGCTTTAGAGCAAGAAGCACGATCTTGGTTTCTATTGTCTCTAAGACAGCAGGAAATGTGAGTGTCCTGAGAACAAAAGAACGGTGTTTCCTACACATACAGACCATACCTAGTCCAACTCTGCTTCTGAAACTGATACAAAGCACTGGTCCTCTAACATCCAATGCTTGTCAGTTAAGATGAGAAACGTGTTATCTATGTAGAAGATTTAGCTCGTTTGAGCTGAAAAGTGACTGCCCTTAGCTGAAACGAGGTCTTGCTTGTATGAAGACACAGAGCATGGAATTTAACTCCATTTCTGAAGGGAAACACACAGCATAGTTCTCATCCATGGATCACACTCTGCTTTAGAGCAAGAAGCACGCTTTTTTTTGTAGAGTCACTAATACAGCAGGAAATGTGAGTGTGCTCAGAACAAAAGAACGGTGTTTCTTACACATACGGACCATATCTAGTTCAACTGTGCTTCTGTAACTGAAACAAACCACAGGTCCTCTAACATCCAATGCTTGTCAGTTAAGATGAGAAACGTGTGAGCTTCGTAAATGTTGTAGTTCGATTGAGCTGTAAAGTAACTGCCCTTACTTGAAACGAAGTCTTGCTCGTAGGAAGACTCAGAGCCAGGGATTTAACTCCATTTCAGAAGAGAAACGCACAGCAGAGTTGTCATCCATTGATCACACTCTGCTTTAGAACAAGAAGCAAGCTCTAGCTTTCTAGAGTCTCTAAGACACCAGGAAACTTGATTGTGCTCAGAACAAAAGAAGGGTGTTTCCTACACATACGGGCCATATCTAGTTCAACTATGCTTCTGAAACTGATACAAAGGACTGGTCCTCTAACATCCAATGCTTGTCAGTTAAGATAAGAAACGTGTGATCTTCGTAAACGATGTAGCTCGTTTGAGCTGAAAAGTGACTGCCCTTACCTAAAACGAAGTCTTGCTTGTATGAAGACACAGAGCATGGAATTTAACTCCATTTCTGAAGGGAAACACCCAGCATAGTTCTCATCCATGGATCACACTCTGCTTTAGAGCAAGAAGCATGGTCTTGCTTTCTAGATTCTCTAAGACAGCAGGAAACTTGAGTGTGCTGAGAACAACAGAATGGTGTTTCCTACACATACGGACCATATCTAGAAGAACTCTGCCTCTGAAATTGATACAAAGCAGAGGTCCTCTAATATCCAATGATTGTCAGTTAAGATGAGAAACGTGTGAGCTTCGTGAACGATGTAGTTAGTTTGAGCTGTAAAGTAGCTGCCCTTAACTGAAACGAAGTCTTGCTTGTAGGAAGACTCAGAGCCTGAGACTTATATCCATTTCTGAATTGAAACACATAACAGAGTTCTCATCCATTGATCACACACTGCTTTAGAGCAAGAAGCACGCTCTAGGTTTCTAGAGTCTCTAATACAGCAGGAATGTTGAATGTGCTCAGAACAAAAGAATGGTGTTTCCTACACATACGGGCCATAAGTAGTTCAACTCTGCTTCTGATACTGAAACAAACCACAGGTCCTCTAATATCCAATGCTTGTCAGTTAAGATGAGAAACGTGTGAGATTCGTGAACGATGTAGTTCGTTTAGGCTGTTAGTAACTGCCCTTACCTGAAACGAAGTCTTGCTGGTAGGAAGACTCAGAGCCTGGGATTTAACTCCATTTCTGAAGTGAAACACACAGCAGAGTTCTCATATATAGATCACATTCTGTTTTAGAGCAAGAAGCACGCTCTTTCTTTCTAGAATCTCTAATACAGCAGGAAACATGAGTGTGCTGAGAACAAAAGAATGGTTTTTCCTACACATACGGACCATATCTAGAAAACTCTGCCTCTGAAATTGATACAAAGCACAGGTCCTCTAACATCCAATGTTTGTCAGTTAAGATGACAAACGTGTGAGCTTCGTGAACCATGTTGTTAGTATGAGCTGTAAAGTAACTGCCCTTACCTGAAACGAATTCTTGCATGTAGGAAGACACAGAGCATGGAATTTAACTCCATTTCTGAAGTGAAACACACAAGAGAGTTCTCATTTATTGATCACAATCCGCTTTAGAGCAAGAAGCATGCTCTAGTTTTCTAGAGTCTCTAAGAAACCAAAAAACGTGAGTGTGCTGAGAACTAATGAATGGTATTTCCTACAAATACGGACCATATCTAGTCCAACTCTGCTTCTGAAACTGATACAAAGCACTGGTCCTCTAACATCCAATGTTTGTCAATTAAGATGTGAAACTTTTTAGCTTCGTAAACGATGTTGTTCGTTTGAGCTGAAACGTGCCTGCCCTTACATGAAACGAAGTCTTGCTTGTAGGAAGACACAGAGCCTGGAATTTAACTCCATTTCTGAAAGGAAACACACAGCACAGTTCTCATCCATGGATCACACTCTGCATTAGAGCAAGAAGCATGCTCTTGCTTTCTATTGTCTCTAATACAGCAGGAAACTTGAGTGTGCTCAGAACAAAAGAACGGTGTTTCCTACACATACTGGCCATATCTAGTCAACTCTGCTTCTGAAACTGAAATAAACCACAGGTCTTCTATCATCCAATGCTTGTCAGTTAAGATGAGAAACGTGTGAGATTCGTGAATGATGTAGTTCGTTTGAGCTGTTAGTAACTGCCCTTACCTGAAACGAATTCTTGCTTGTAGGAAAACTCAGAGCCTGGGATTTAACTCAATTTCTGAAGTGAAACACACATCAGAGTTCTCATATATAGATCACACTCTGCTTTAGAGCAAGAAGCACGCTCTTGCTTTCTAGAGTTTCTAAGACAGCAGGAAACATGAGTGTGCTGAGAACAAAAGAACGGTGTTTCCAACACATACAGACCATATCTAGAAGAACTCAGCCTCTGAAATTGATACAAAGCACAGGTCCTCTAACATCCAATGATTGTCAGTTACGATGAGAAACGTGTGAGCTTCGTGAACGATGTAGTTCTTTTGAGCTGAAAAGTGACTGCCCTTACCTGAAACGAAGTCTTGCTTGTAGGAAGACACAGAGCATGGAATTTAACTCCATTTCTGAAGGGAAACACACAGCATAGTTCTCATCCACGGATCACACTCTGCTTTAGAGCAAGAAGCACGCTCTTGCTTTCTATTGTCTCTAAGACAGCAGGATATGTGAGTGTCCTGAGAACAAAAGAACGGTGTTTCCTACACATACGGACCATATCTAGTCCAACTCTGCTTCTGAAACTGCTACAAAGCACTGGTCCTCTAACATCCAATGCTTGTCAGTTACGTTGAGAAACGTGTGAGCTTCATGAACGATGTAGTTCGTTTGAGCTGAAAGTGACTGCCCTTACATGAAACGAAATCTTGCATGTAGGAAGACACAGCACCTGGGATTTAAATCCATTACTGAAGGGAAACACACATCATAGTTATCATCCATGGATCACACTCTGCTTTAGAGCAAGAAGCATGCTTTTGCTTTGTAGAGTCTCTAATACAGCAAGAAACATGAGTGTGCTAAGAACAAAAGAGCGGTGTTTCTTACACATAAGGACCATATCTTGTTCAACTGTGCTTCTGAAACTGAAACAAACCACAAGTCCTAAACATCCAATGCTTGTCAGTTAAGATGAAAAACGTGTGATATTCGTAAATGATGTAGTTCAATTGAGCTGTTAAGTAAATGCCCTTACTTGAAACGAAGTCTTGCTTGTAGGAAGACACAGAGCCTGGGATTTAACTCCATTTCTGAAGGTAAACACCCAGCATAGTTCTCATCCTTGGATCACACTCTGCATTAGAGCAAGAAGCACGCTCTTGCTTTCTAGAGTCTCTAATACAGGAGGAAACTTGAGTGTGCTCAGAACAAAAGAACGGTGTTTCCTACACATACGGGCCATATCTAGTCAACTCTGCTTTTGAAACTGAAATAACCCACAGGTCCTCTATCATCCAATGCTTGTCAGTTAAGATAAGAAACGTGTGAGCTTCGTGAACGATGTAGTTCTTTTGAGCTGAAAAGTGACTGCCCTTACCTGAAACGAAGTCTTGCTTGTAGGAAGACACAGAGCATGTAATTTAAATCAATTTCTGAAGGGAAACACACAGCATAGTTCTCATCCATGGATCACACTCTGCTTTAGAGCAAGAAGCACACTCTTGATTTCTATTTTCTCTAAGACAGCAGGAAATGTGAGTGTCCTGAGAACCAAAGTACGGTGTTTCCTACACATATGGACCATAATTATTCCAACTCTGCTTCTGAAACTGATACAAAGCACTGGTCCTCTATCGTCCAATGCTTGTCAGTTACGATGAGAAACGTGTGAGCTTCGTGAACGATGTAGTTCGTTTGAGCTGAAAAGTGACTGCCCTTACATGAAATGAAGTCTTGCTTGTAGGAAGACACAGCACCTGGGATTTAACTCCATTACTGAAGGGAAACACACAGCATAGATATCATCCATGGATCACACTCTGCTTTAGAGCAAGAAGGATGCTTTTGCTTTGTACAGTCTCTAATACAGCAAGAAACATGAGTGTGCTCTGAACAATAGAACGGTGTTTCTTACAAATACAGACCATATCTAGTTCAACTGTGCTTCTGAAACTGAAACAAACCACAGGTCCTCTAACATCCAATGCCTGTCAGTTAAGATGAGAAACGTGTGAGATTCGTAAATGATGTAGTTCTGTTGAGCTGTAAAGTAACTGCCCTTACTTGTAACGAATTCTGGCTTGTAGGAAGACTCAGATCCTGGGATTTAAATCCATTTCCGAAGGGAAACACAAGGCATAGTTCTCATCCATGGATCACACTCTGGTTTAGAGCAAGAAGCATGCTCTTGCTTTCTAGAGTCTCTAAGACAGCAAGAAACATGAGTGTGCTGAGAACAATAGAATGGTGTTTCCTACACATACGGACCATATCTAGAAGAACTCTGCCTCTGAAATAGATACAAAGCACAGGTCCTCTAATATCCAATGATTGTCATTTAAGATGAGAAACGTGTGAGCTTCGTGAACGATGTAGTTAGTTTGAGGTGTAAAGTAACTGCCCTTACCTGAAATGAAGTCTTGCTTGTAGGAAGACTCAGAGCCTGGGATTTGTATCCATTTCTTAAGTGAAACACAGAACAGAGTTCTCATCCATTGATCACACTCTGCTTTAGAGCAAGAAGCACGCTCTTGCTTTCTAGAGTCTCTAATACAGCAGGAAACTTGAATGTGCTCAGAACAAAAGAACGGTGTTTCCTACACATACGGGCCATAACTAGTTCAACTCTGCTTCTGATACTTAAAGAAACCACAGGTCCTCTATCATCCAATGCTTGTCAGTTATGATGAGAAACGTGTGAGATTCGTGAACGATGTAGTTCGTTTGAGCTGAAAAGTGACTGCCCTTACATGAAATGAATTTTTGCTTGTAGGAAGACACATAGCCTGGAATTTAACTCCATTTACGAAGGGAAACACACAGCGTAGTTCTCATCCATGGATCACACTCTGCATTAGAGCAAGAAGCACGCTCTTGCTTTCTAGAGTCTCTAATACAGCAGGAAACTTGATTGTGCTCAGAAGAAAAGAACGGTGTTTCCGACACATACGGGCCATATCTAGTCAACTCTGCTTTTGAAACTGAAATAACCCACAGGTCCTCTATCATCCAATGCTTGTCAGTTAAGATGAGAAACGTGTGAGCTTCGTGAACGATGTAGTTCTTTTGAGCTGAAAAGTGACTGCCCTTACCTGAAACGAAGTCTTGCTTGTAGGAAGACACAGAGCATGGAATTTAAATCCATTTCTGAAGGGAAACACACAGCATAGTTCTCATCCATGGATCACACTCTGCTTTAGAGCAAGAAGCACGCTCTTGCTTTCTAGAGTCTCTAAGACACCAGGAAATGTGAGTGTCCTTAGAACAAAAGAACTGTGTTTCCTACACATACGGACCATATTTAGTTCAACTCTGCTTCTGAAACTGATACGAAGCACTGGTCCTGTAACATCCAATGCTTGTCGGTTAAGATGAGAAACGTGTGATCTTCGTAAACACTTTAGCTCATTTGAGCTGAAAAGTGACTGCCCTAACCTGAAACGAAGTCTTGCTTGTATGAAGACACAGAGCATGGAATTTAACTCCATTTCTGATGGGAAACACCCAGCATAGTTCTCATCCATGGATCACACTCTGGTTTAGAGCAAGAAGCATGCTCTGCTTTCTAGAGTCTCTAAGACAGCAGGAAACTTGAGTGTGCTGAGAACAAAAGAATGGTGTTTCCTACACATACGGATCATATCTAGAAGAACTCTGCCTCTGAAATTGATACAAAGCACAGGTCCTCTAACATCCAATGCTTGTCAGTTAAGATGAGAAACGTGTGAACTTCGAGACCTATGTAGTTCGTTTGAGCTGTTAGTAACTGCCCTTACCTGAAATGAAGTCTCGCTTATAGGAAGACTCAGCGATTGGGATTTAACTCCATTTCTGAAGTAAAACAAACAGCAGAGTTGTCATCCATTAATCACACTCTGCTTTAGAGCAAGAAGCACGCTCTTGCTTTCTAGAGTCTCTAATACAGCAGGAAATATGAGTGTGCGGAGAACAAATAAATGGTGTTTCCTACACATACTGGCCATATCTAGTCCAACTCTGCTTCTGAAACTGATACAAAGCACTGGTCCTCTAACATCCAAAGTTTGTCAGTTAAGATGGGAAACTTGTTAGCTTCGTGAACGATGTAGTTCGTTTGAGCTGAAACGTGCCTGACCTTACCTGAAACGAAGTCTTTCTTGTAGGAAGACAGAGAGACTGGAATTTAAATCCATTTCCGAAGGGAAACACAAAGAATAGTTCTCATCCATGGATTACACTCTGCATTAGAGCAAGAAGCACGCTCTTGCTTTCTAGAGTCTCTAATACAGGAGGAAACTTGAGTGTGCTCAGAACAAAAGAACGGTGTTTCCTACATATACTGGCCATATCTAGTCAACTCTGCTTCTGAAACTGAAATAACCCACAGGTCCTCTATCATCCAATGCTTGTCAGTTAAGATTAGAAACGTGTGAGCTTCATGAACGATGTAGTTTGTTTGAGCTGTTAGTAACTCCCTTACCTGAAACGAAGTCGCTCATGTAGGAAGACTCAGCGATTGGGATTTAACTCCATTTCTGAAGTAAAACAAACAGCAGAGTCGTCATCAATTGATCACACTCTGCTTTAGAGCAAGAATCATGCTCTTGCTTTATAGAGTCTCTAAGACAGCGGGAAACATGAGTGTGCTGAGAACAAAGAACGGTGTTTCCTACTCATACGGACCATATCTAGAAGAACTCTGCCTCTGGAATTTATACAAAGCACAGGTCCTCTAACATCCAATGTTTGTCAGTTAAGATGACAAACGTGTGAGCTTCGTGAATGATGCAGTTTGTTTGAGCTGAAAAGTGACTGCCCTTACCTGAAACTAAGTCTTGCATGTAGGAGGACTCTGAGTATGGAATTTAACTCCATTTCGGAAGGGAAACACACAGCATAGTTCTCATCCATGGATCACAATCTGCTTTAGAGCAAGAAGCATGCTCTTGCTTTCTAGAGTCTCTAATACACCAGGAAACATTAGTGTGCTCAGAACAAAACAATGGGGTTTCCTACACATACGGGCCATATCTAGTTCAACTCTGCTTCTGAAACTGAAACAAACCACAGGTCCTCTAACATCCAGTGCTTGTCAGTTAAGATGAGCAACGTGTGAGCTTCGTGAACGATGTAGTTCGTTTGAGCTGTAAAGTAAATGCCCTTACCTGAATCAAAGTTTTGCTGTAGGAAAACTCAGAGCCTGGGATTTAACTCCATTTCTGAAGTGAAAGACACAACAGAGTTCTCATCCATTGATCACACTCTGCTTTAGAGCAAGACGCACGCTATAACTTTCTATAGTCTCTAAGACACCAGGAAATGTGAGTGTCTTGAGAACAAAAGAACGGTGTTTCCTACACATACGGACCATATCTAGTCCAACTCTGCTTCTGAAACTGATACAAAGCACTGGTCCTCTAACATCCAATGCTTGTCAGTTACGATGGGAAACTTGTTAGCTTCGTGAACGACGTAGTTCGTTTGAGCTGAAAAGTGACTGCCCTTACCTGAAACGAAGTCGTGCGTGTAAGAAGACACAGCACCTGGGATTTAACTCCATTACTGAAGGGAAACACACAGCATAGTTATCATCCATGGATCACACTCTGCTTTAGAGCAAGAATCACGCTTTTGCTTTATAGAGTCTCTAATATAGCAGGAAACGTGAGTATGCTCAGAACAAAAGAACGGTGTTTCTTACACATACGGACCATATCTAGTTCAAATGTGCTTCTGAAACTGAAACAAACCACAGGTCCTCTAACATCCAATGCTTGTCAGTTAAGATGATAAACGTGTGAGCTTCGTAAATGATGTAGTTCGATTGAGTTGTAAAGTAACTGCCCTTACCTGAAACGAAGTCTTCCTTGTAGGAAGACTCAGAGCCTGGGCTTTAACTCCATTTCTGAAGTGAAACACACAGCAGAGTTGTCATCCATTGATCACACTCTGTTTAGAGCAAGAAGCGCTCTCTAGATTTCTAGAGTCTCTAAGACACCAGGAACCGTTAGTGTGCTGAGAAAAAATGAATGGGGTTTCCTACACATACAGACCATATCTAGAAGAACTCTGCCTGTGAAATTGATACAAAGCACAGGTACTCTAATATCAAATGCTTGTCAGTTAAGATGAGAAACGTGTGAGCTTCGTGAATGATGTAGTTAGTTTAGGCTGTAAAGTAACTGCCCTTACCTGAAACGAAGTCTTGCTTGTAGGAAGACTCAGAGCATGGGATTTAACTCCATTTCTGAAGTGGAACACACAACAGAGTTCTCATCCATTGATCACACTCTGCTTTAGAGCCAAGAAGCACGCTCTAGCTTTCTAGATTCTCTAAGACACCTGGAAAGGTGAGTGTGCTGAGAACAAATAAATGGTGTTTCCTACACATACGGACCATATCTAGTCCAACTCTGCTTCTGAAACTGATACAAAGCACTGGTCCTCTAACATCCAATGTTTGTCAGTTAAGATGGGAAACTTGTTAGCTTCGTGAACGATGTAGTTCGTTTGAGCTGAAACGTGCCTGCCCTTACCTGAAACGAAGTCTTTCTTGTAGGAAGACAGAGAGCCTGGAATTTAAATCCATTTCCGAAGGGAAACACAAAGAATAGTTCTCATCCATGGATTACACTCTGCATTAGAGCAAGAAGCAGGCTCTTGCTTTCTAGAGTCTCTAAGACAGCAGGAAACTTGAGTGTGCTGAGAACAAAAGAACGGTGTTTCCTACACACAGACCATATCTAGTCCAACTCTGCTTCTGATACTGATACAAAGCACTGGTCCTCTAACATCCAATGCTTGTCAGTTAAGATTAGAAACGGGTGAGCTTCCTGAATGATGTTGTTCGTTTGAGCTGAAATGTGACTGCCCTTACCTGAAACGAAGTCTTGCTTATGGGAAGACACAGAGCCTAGAATTTAACTCCATTTCTGAATGGAAACACACAGCATAGTTCTCATCCATGGATCACACTCTACTTTAGAGCAAGAAGCACGCTCTTGCTTTCTAGAGTCTGTAATAGAGCAGGAAACTTGAGTGAGCTGAGAACAAAAGAACGGTGTTTCCTACACATATGAGCCATATCTAGTTCAACTCTGATTCAAAAACTGAAACAAACAACAGGTCCTCTAAAATCCAATGCTTGTCACTTAAGATGAGAAACGTGTGAGCTTCGTGAACGATGTAGTTCGTTTGAGTTGTTAGTAACTGCACTTACCTGAAACGAAGTCGCGCTTGTAGGAAGACTCAGCGATTGGGATTTAACTCCATTTCTGAAGTAAAACAAACAGCAGAGTTGTCATACATTAATCACACTCTGCTTTAGAGCAAGAATCACGCTCTTGCTTTCTAGAGTCTCTAAGAGAGCAGGAAACATGAGTGTGCTGAGAACAAAGAACGGTGTTTCCTACTCATACGGACCATATCTAGAAGAACTCTGCCTCTGAAATTGATACAAAGCACAGGTCCTCTAATATCCAATTCTTGTCAGATAAGATGAGAAAGGTGTGAGCTTCGTGAACGATGTAGTTCTTTTGAGCTGAAAAGTCACTGCCCTTACCTGAAATGAAGTCTTGCTTGTAGGAAGACACAGAGCATGGAATTTAACTCCATTTCTGAAGGGAAACACACAGCATAGTTCTCATCCATGGATCACACTCTGCTTTAGAGCAAGAAGCATGCTCTTGCTTTCTAGAGTCTCTAATACAGCAGGAAATGTGATTGTGCTCAGGAAAAAAGAACGGTGTTTCCTACACATAAGGACCATATCTAGTTCAACTCTGCTTCTGAAACTGATACAAAGCACTGGTCCTCTAACATCCAATGCTTGTCATTTAAGATGAGAAACGTGTGATCTTCGTAAACAATTTAGCTCGTTTGAGCTGAAAAGTGACTGCCCTTACCTGAAACGAAGTCTTGCTTGTAGGAAGACACAGAGCCTGGAATTTAACTCCATTTCTGAAGGGAAACACACAGCATCGTTCTCATCCATGGATTACACTCTGCTTTAGAACAAGAAGCACGCTCTTGCTTTCTAGAGTCTCTAATACAGCAGGAAACTTGAGTGTGCTCAGAACAAAAGAACGTTGTTTCCTACACATATGAGCCATATCTACTTCAACTCTGATTCTAAAACTGAAACAAACCACATGTCCTCTATAATCCAATGCTTGTCAGTTAAGATGAGAAACGTGTGAGCTTTGTGAACGATGCAGTTCGTTTGAGCTGAAAGGTGAATGCCCTTAACTGAAACGAAGTCTTGCATGTAGGAAGACACAGAGCATGTAATTTAACTCCATTTCTGAAGCGAAACACACAGCATAGTTCTCATCCATGGATCACACTCTGCTTTCAGCAAGAAGCATGCTCTTGCATTCTAGAGTCTCTAATACACCAGGAATTATTAGTGTGCTCAGAACAAAAGAAGGGTGTTTCCTACACATACGGGCCATATCTAGTTCAACTCTGGTTCTGAAACTTAAACAAACCACAGGTCCTCTAACATCCAATGCTTGTCAGTTAAGATGAGAAATGTGTGAGCTTCGTAAATGATGTAGTTCGATTGAGCTATAAATTAATTGCCCTTACCTGAAACGAAGTTTTGCTGTAGGAAAACTCAGAGCCTGGGATTTAACTCCATTTCTGAAGTGAAACACCGCAGAGGTGTCATCCATTGATCACACTCTGCTTTAGAGCAAGAAGCACGCTCTAGCTTTCTAGAGTCTCTAAGACACCAGGAACCGTGAGTGTGCTGAGAACAAATGAATGGGGTTTCCTACACATACTTACCATATCTAGTCCAACTCTGCTTCTGAAACTGATACAAAGCACTGGTCCTCTAACATCCAATGTTTGTCAGTTAAGATGGGAAACTTGTTAGCTTTGTGAACGATGTAGTTTGTTTGAGCTGAAAAGTGACTGCCCTTACCTGAAACGAAGTCTTGCTTGTAGGAAGACACAGAGCATGGAATTTAACTCCATTTCTGAAGGGAAACACACAGCATACTTCTCATCCATGGATCACACTCTGCTTTGGAGCAAGAAGCACTCTCTTGCTTTCTAGAGTCTCTAAGACAGCAGGAAACTTGAGTGTGCTCAGAACATAAGAATGGTGTTTCCTACACATACGGGCCATAACTAGTTCAACTCTGCTTCTGAAACTGAAACAAACCACAGGTCCTCTATCATCCAAAGCTTGTCAGTTAAGATGAGAAACGTGTGAGCTTCGTGAACGATGTAGTTTCTTTGAGCTGTTAGTAACTGCCCTTACCTGAAACGAAGTCTTCCTTGTAGGGAGACTCGGAGCATGGGATTTAACTCCATTTCTGAATTGAAACACACAGCATAGTTCTCATCCATGGATCACAATCTTGTTTAGAGCAAGAAGCACTCTCTTGCTTTATAGAGACTCTAAGACAGCAGGAAACTTGAGTGTGTTGAGAAAAAAAGAATGGTGTTTCCTACACATACGGACCATATCTAGAAGAACTCTGCCTCTGAAATTGATACAAAGCACAGGTACTCTAATATCCAATGGTTGTCAGTTAAGATGATTACCGTGTGAGTTTCGTGAATGGTGTAGTTTGTTTGAGTTGTAAAATAACTGCCGTTACATGAAACGACGACTTTCTTGTAGGAAGACTCAGAGCCTGGGATTTAAATCCATTTCTGAAGTGAAACACACAACAGAGTTCTCATCCTTTGATCACAATCTGCTTTAGAGCAAGAAGCATGCTCTTGCTTTCTAGAGTCTCTAATACAGCAGAAAACTTGAGTGAGCTCAGAACAAATGAATGGGTTTTCCTACACATATGGACCATATCTAGTCCAATTCTGCTTCTGAAACTGATACAAAGCACTGGTCCTCTAACATCCAATGTTTGTCAGTTAAGATGGGAATCTTGTTAGCTTCGTGAACGATGTAGTTTGTTTGAGCTGAAAAGTGACTGCCCTTACCTGAAACAACCTCTTGCTTGTAGGAAGACACAGAGCATAGAATTTAACTCCATTTCTGAAGGGAAACACACAGCATAGTTCTCATCCATGGATCACACTCTGCTTCAGAACAAGAAGCACTCTCTTGCTTTCTAGAGTCTCTAAGACAGCAGGAAAATTGAATGTGCTCAGAACAAAAGAATGGTGTTTCCTACACATACGGGCCATATCTAGTTCAACTCTGCTTCAGAAACTGAAACAAACCGCAGGTCCTCTATCATCCAAAGCTTGTCAGTTAAGATGAGAAACGTGTGAGCTTCGTGAAAGATGTAGTTCGTTTGAGCTGTTAGTAACTGCCCTTCCCTGAACCGAAGTCTTGCTGGTAGGAAGACTCAGAGCCTGGGATTTAACTCCATTTCTGAAGTGAAACACACAACAGAGTTCTCATATATAGATCAAACTCTCTTTTAGAGCAAGAAGCACGCTCTTGCTTTCTAGAGTCTCTAATACAGCAGGAAACATGAGTGTGCTGAGAACAAAAGAATGGTGTTTCCTACACATAAGGACCATATCTAGAAGAACTCTGCTTCTGTAATTGATACAAAGCACAGGTCCTCTAACATCCAATGCTTGTCAGCTAAGATGACAAACGTGTGAACTTCGTGAACGATGTAGTTAGTTTGAGCTGTAAAGTAACTGCCCTTACCTGAAACGAAGTCTTGCTTGTAGGAAGACTCAGAGCCTGGGATTTAACTCCATTTCTGAAGTGAAACAAACAGCAGAGTTGTCATCCATTGATCACACTCTGCTTTAGAGCAAGAAGCACGCACTAGCTTTCTAGAGTCTCTAAGACAGCAGGAAACTTGAGTGTGCTGAGAACAAAAGAACGGTGTTTCCTACACATACAGCCCATATCTAGTCCAACTCTGCTTCTGATACTGATACAAAGCACTGGTCTTTTAACATCCAATGCTTGTCAGTTAAGATTAGAAACAGGTGAGCTTCGTGAATGATGTAGTTCGTTTGAACTGTTAGTAACTGCCCTTACCTGAAACGAAGTCTCGCTTGTAGGAAGACTCAGCGATTGGGATTTAACTCCATTTCTGAAGGGAAACACACAGCATCGTTCTCATCCATGGATTACACTCTGCTTTAGAACAAGAAGCACGCTCTTGCTTTCTAGAGTCTCTAATACAGCAGGAAACTTGAGTGTGCTCAGAACAAAAGAACGTTGTTTCCTACACATATGAGCCATATCTACTTCAACTCTGATTCTAAAACTGAAACAAACCACATGTCCTCTATAATCCAATGCTTGTCAGTTAAGATGAGAAACGTGTGAGCTTTGTGAACGATGCAGTTCGTTTGAGCTGAAAGGTGACTGCCCTTACCTGAAACGAAGTCTTGCATGTAGGAAGACACAGAGCATGTAATTTAACTCCATTTCTGAAGCGAAACACACAGCATAGTTCTCATCCATGGATCACACTCTGCTTTCAGCAAGAAGCATGCTCTTGCATTCTAGAGTCTCTAATACACCAGGAATTATTAGTGTGCTCAGAACAAAAGAAGGGTGTTTCCTACACATACGGGCCATATCTAGTTCAACTCTGGTTCTGAAACTTAAACAAACCACAGGTCCTCTAACATCCAATGCTTGTCAGTTAAGATGAGAAATGTGTGAGCTTCGTAAATGATGTAGTTCGATTGAGCTATAAATTAATTGCCCTTACCTGAAACGAAGTTTTGCTGTAGGAAAACTCAGAGCCTGGGATTTAACTCCATTTCTGAAGTGAAACACACAGCAGAGGTGTCATCCATTGATCACACTCTGCTTTAGAGCAAGAAGCACGCTCTAGCTTTCTAGAGTCTCTAAGACACCAGGAACCGTGAGTGTGCTGAGAACAAATGAATGGGGTTTCCTACACATACTTACCATATCTAGTCCAACTCTGCTTCTGAAACTGATACAAAGCACTGGTCCTCTAACATCCAATGTTTGTCAGTTAAGATGGGAAACTTGTTAGCTTTGTGAACGATGTAGTTTGTTTGAGCTGAAAAGTGACTGCCCTTACCTGAAACGAAGTCTTGCTTGTAGGAAGACACAGAGCATGGAATTTAACTCCATTTCTGAAGGGAAACACACAGCATACTTCTCATCCATGGATCACACTCTGCTTTGGAGCAAGAAGCACTCTCTTGCTTTCTAGAGTCTCTAAGACAGCAGGAAACTTGAGTGTGCTCAGAACATAAGAATGGTGTTTCCTACACATACGGGCCATATCTAGTTCAACTCTGCTTCTGAAACTGAAACAAACCACAGGTCCTCTAACATCCAATGCTTGTCAGTTAAGATGAGAAATGTGTGAGCTTCGTAAATGATGTAGTTCGATTGAGCTATAAATTAATTGCCCTTACCTGAAACGAAGTTTTGCTGTAGGAAAACTCAGAGCCTGGGATTTAACTCCATTTCTGAAGTGAAACACACAGCAGAGGTGTCATCCATTGATCACACTCTGCTTTAGAGCAAGAAGCACGCTCTAGCTTTCTAGAGTCTCTAAGACACCAGGAACCGTGAGTGTGCTGAGAACAAATGAATGGGGTTTCCTACACATACTTACCATATCTAGTCCAACTCTGCTTCTGAAACTGATACAAAGCACTGGTCCTCTAACATCCAATGTTTGTCAGTTAAGATGGGAAACTTGTTAGCTTTGTGAACGATGTAGTTTGTTTGAGCTGAAAAGTGACTGCCCTTACCTGAAACGAAGTCTTGCTTGTAGGAAGACACAGAGCATGGAATTTAACTCCATTTCTGAAGGGAAACACACAGCATACTTCTCATCCATGGATCACACTCTGCTTTGGAGCAAGAAGCACTCTCTTGCTTTCTAGAGTCTCTAAGACAGCAGGAAACTTGAGTGTGCTCAGAACATAAGAATGGTGTTTCCTACACATACGGGCCATATCTAGTTCAACTCTGCTTCTGAAACTGAAACAAACCACAGGTCCTCTATCATCCAAAGCTTGTCAGTTAAGATGAGAAACGTGTGAGCTTCGTGAACAATGTAGTTTCTTTGAGCTGTTAGTAACTGCCCTTACCTGAAACGAAGTCTTCCTTGTAGGGAGACTCGGAGCATGCGATTTAACTCCATTTCTGAATTGAAACACACAGCATAGTTCTCATCCATGGATCACAATCTTGTTTAGAGCAAGAAGCACTCTCTTGCTTTATAGAGACTCTAAGACAGCAGGAAACTTGAGTGTGTTGAGAACAAAAGAATGGTGTTTCCTACACATACGGACCATATCTAGAAGAACTCTGCCTCTGAAATTGATACAAAGCACAGGTACTCTAATATCCAATGGTTGTCAGTTAAGATGATTACCGTGTGAGTTTCGTGAACGGTGTAGTTTGTTTGAGTTGTAAAATAACTGCCGTTACATGAAACGACGACTTTCTTGTAGGAAGACTCAGAGCCTGGGATTTAAATCCATTTCTGAAGTGAAACACACAACAGAGTTCTCATCCTTTGATCACAATCTGCTTTAGAGCAAGAAGCATGCTCCTGCTTTCTAGAGTCTCTAATACAGCAGAAAACTTGAGTGAGCTCAGAAAAAATGAATGGGTTTTCCTACACATATGGACCATATCTAGTCCAATTCTGCTTCTGAAACTGATACAAAGCACTGGTCCTCTAACATCCAATGTTTGTCAGTTAAGATGGGAATCTTGTTAGCTTCGTGAACGATGTAGTTTGTTTGAGCTGAAAAGTGACTGCCCTTACCTGAAACAAACTCTTGCTTGTAGGAAGACACAGAGCATAGAATTTAACTCCATTTCTGAAGGGAAACACACAGCATAGTTCTCATCCATGGATCACACTCTGCTTCAGAACAAGAAGCACTCTCTTGCTTTCTAGAGTCTCTAATACAGCAGGAAACATGAGTGTGCTGAGAACAAAAGAATGGTGTTTCCTACACATAAGGACCATATCTAGAAGAACTCTGCTTCTGTAATTGATACAAAGCACAGGTCCTCTAACATCCAATGCTTGTCAGCTAAGATGACAAACGTGTGAACTTCGTGAACGATGTAGTTAGTTTGAGCTGTAAAGTAACTGCCCTTACCTGAAACGAAGTCTTGCTTGTAGGAAGACTCAGAGCCTGGGATTTAACTCCATTTCTGAAGTGAAACAAACAGCAGAGTTGTCATCCATTGATCACACTCTGCTTTAGAGCAAGAAGCACGCACTAGCTTTCTAGAGTCTCTAAGACAGCAGGAAACCTGAGTGTGCTGAGAACAAAAGAACGGTGTTTCCTACACATACAGCCCATATCTAGTCCAACTCTGCTTATGATACTGATACAAAGCACTGGTCTTTTAACATCCAATGCTTGTCAGTTAAGATTAGAAACAGGTGAGCTTCGTGAATGATGTAGTTCGTTTGAACTGTTAGTAACTGCCCTTACCTGAAACGAAGTCTCGCTTGTAGGAAGACTCAGCGATTGGGATTTAACTCCATTTCTGAATTGAAACAAACAGCAGAGTTGTCATCCATTGATCACACTCTGCTTTAGAGCAAGAATCACGCTCTTGCTTTCTAGAGTCTCTAAGAAGCAGGAAACATGAGTGTGCTGAGAATAAAGAATGGTGTTTCATACTCATAGGGACCATATCTAGAAGAACTCTGCCTCTGAAATTGATACAAAGCACAGGTCCTCTAACATCCACTGTTTGTCAGTTAAGATGACAAACGTGTGAGCTTCGTGAATGATGTAGTTAGTTTGAGCTATAAAGTAAATGCCCTTACCTGAAACGAAGTCCTGCTTGTAGGAAGACACAGAGCCAGGAATTTAGCTCTATTTCAGAAGGGAAACACACAGCATAGTTCTCATCCATGGATCATACTTTGCTTAAGAAGAAGAAGCACGCTCTTGCTTTCTAGAGTCTCTAAGACAGCAGGAAAATTGCGTGTGCTCAGAACAAAAGAATGGTGTTTCCTACACATACGGGCCATATCTAGTTCAACTCTGCTTCTGAAACTGAAACAAACCGCAGGTCCTCTATCATCCAAAGCTTGTCAGTTAAGATGAGAAACGTGTGAGCTTCGTGAACGATGTAGTTCGTTTGAGCTGTAAAGTAACTGCCCTTACCTGAAACAAAGTCTTGCTTGTAGGAAGACTCGGACCATGGGATTTAACTCCATTTCTGAAGTGAAACACACAGCATAGTTCTCATCCATGGATCACACTCTGGTTTAGAGCAAGAAGCACTTTCTTGCTTTCTAGAGTCTCTAAGACAGCAGGAAACTTGAGTTTGTTGAGAACAAAAGAATGGTGTTTCCTACACATACGGACCATATCTAGTCCAATTCTGCTTCTGAAACTGATACAAAGCACTGGTCCTCTAACATCCAATGTTTGTCAGTTAAGATGGGAAACTTGTTAGCTTCGTGAACGATGTAGTTTGTTTCAGCTGAAAAGTGACTTCCCTTACCTGAAACGAAGTCTTGCTTGTAGGAAGACACAGAGCATAGAATTTAACTCCATTTCTGAAGGGAAACACACAGCATAGTTCTCATCCATGGATCACACTCTGGTTTAGAGCAAGAAGCACTCTCTTGTTTTCTAGAGTCTCTAAGACAGCAGGAAAATTGCGTGTGCTCAGAACAAAAGAATGGTGTTTCCTACACATACGGGCCATATCTAGTTCAAATCTGCTTCTGAAACTGAAACAAACCGCAGGTCCTCTATCATCCAAAGCTTGTCAGTTAAGATGAGAAACGTGTGAGCTTCGTGAACGATGTAGTTCGTTTGAGCTTTTAGTAACTGCCCTTCCCTGAAACGAAGTCTTGCTGGTAGGAAGACTCAGATCCTGGGATTTAACTCCATTTCTGATGTGAAACACACAGCAGAGTTCTCATATATAGATCACACTCTCTTTTAGAGCAAGAAGCACGCTCTTGCTTTCTAGAATCTCTAATACAGCAGGAAACATGAGTGTGCTGAGAACAAAAGAATGGTGTTTCCTACACATACGGACCATATTTAGTCCAACTCTGCTTCTGATACTGATACAGCACTGGTCCTCTAACATCCAATGCTTGTCAGTTAAGATTAGAAACAGGTGAGCTTCGTGAATGATGTAGTTCGTTTGAGCTGAAATGTGACTGCCCTTACCTGAAACGAGGTCTTGCTTGCGGGAAGACACAGAGCCTAGAATTTTACTCCATTTCTGAATGGAAACACACAGCATAGTTCTCATCCATGGATCACACTCTGCTTTAGAGCAAGAAGCACGCTCTTGCTTTCTAGAGTGTAATAGAGCAGGAAACTTGAGTGTGCTGAGAACAAAAGAACGGTGTTTCCTACACATATGAGCCATATCTAGTTCAACTCTGATTCAAAAACTAAAACAAACCACAGGTCCTCTAAAATCCAATGTTTGTCACTTAAGATGAGAAACGTGTGAGCTTCGTGAACAATGAAGTTCGTTTGAGCTGTAAAGTAACTGCCCTTACCTGAAATGATGTCTTGCTTGTAGGAAGACTCAGAGCCTGGGATTTAACTCCATTTCTGAAGTGAAACACACAACAGAGTTCTCATCCATTGATTACATTCTGCTTTAGAGCAAGAAGCACGCTCTAGCATTCTAGAGTCTCTAATACAGCAAGAAACTTGAGTGTGCTCAGAACAAAAGAACGGTGTTTCTTACACATACCGACCATATCTAGTTCAGCTGTGCTTCTGAAACTGAAACAAACCACAGGTCCTCTAACATCCAATGCTTGTCATTTAAGATGATAAACGTGTGAGCTTCGTGAACGATGTAGTTCGTTTGAGCTGTAAAGTAACTGCCCTTACTTGAAATGAAGTATTCCTTGTAGGAAGACTCAGAGCGTGGGCTTTAACTCCATTTCTGAAGTGCAACACACAGCAGCGTTTTCTTCCATTGATCACACTCTGCTTTAGAGCAAGAAGCACGCACTAGCTTTCTAGAGTCTCTAAGACAGCAGGAAACTTGAGTGTGCTGAAAACAAATGAATGGGGTTTCCTACACATATGGACCATATCTAGTCCACTCTGCTTCTGAAACTCATACAAAGCACTGGTCCTCTAACATCCAATGTTTGTCAGTGAAGATGGGAAACTTGTTAGCTTCGTGAACGATGTAGTTCGTTTGAGCTGAAAAGTGATTGCCCTTACCTGAAACGAAGTCTTGCTTGTAGGAAGACACAGAGCATGGAATTTAAATCCATTTCTGAAGGGAAACACACAGCATAGTTCTCATCCATGGATCACACTCTGGTTTAGAGCAAGAAGCACTCTCTTGCTTTCTAGAGTCTCTAAGACAGCAGGAAACTTGAGTGTGTGGAGAACAAAAGGATGATGTTTCCTGCACATACGGACCATATCTAGAAGAACTCTGCCTCTGAAATTGATACAAAGCACAGGTAATCTAATATCCGATGCTTGTCAGTTAAGATGAGAAACGTGTGAGCTTCGTGAACGATGTAGATAGTTTGAGTTGTAAAATAACTGCCGTTACATGAAACGACGACTTTCTTGTAGGAAGATTCAGAGCCTGGGATTTAAATCCATTTCTGAAGTGAAACACACAACAGAGTTCTCATCCTTTGATCACACTCTGCTTTAGAACAAGAAGCATGCTCTTGCTTTCTAAAGTCTCTAATACAGCAGAAAACTTGAGTGTGCTCAGAACAAATGAATGGATTTTCCTACACATATGGACCATATCTAGTCCAATTCTGCTTTTGAAACTGATACAAAGCACTGGTCCTCTAACATCCAATGTTTGTCAGTTAAGATGGGAAACTTGTTAGCTTCGTGAACGATGTAGTTTGTTTGAGCTGAAAAGTGACTGCCCTTACCTGAAACGAACTCTTGCTTGTAGGAAGACAACGAACATAGAATTTAACTCCATTTCTGAAGGGAAACACACAGCATAGTTCTCATCCATGGATCACACTCTGCTTTAGAACAAGAAGCACTCTCTTGCTTTCTAGACTCTCTAAGACAGCAGGAAAATTGAGTGTGCTCAGAACAAAAGAATGGTGTTTCCTACACATATGGGCCATATCTAGTTCAACTCTGCTTCTGAAACTGAAACAAACCGCAGGTCCTCTATCATCCAAAGCTTGTCAGTTAAGATGACAAACGTGTGAGCTTCGTGAACGATGTAGTTAGTTTGAGCTGTAAAGTCACTGCCCTTACCTGAAACGAAGTCTTGCTTGTAGGAAGACTCAGAGCCTGGGATTTAACTCCATTTCTGAAGTGAAACAAACAGCAGAGTTGTCATCCATTGATCACACTTTGCTTTAGAGCAAGAAGCACGCACTAGCTTTCTAGAGTCTCTAAGACAGCAGGAAACTTGAGTGTGCTGAGAACAAAAGAACGGTGTTTCCTACACATACAGACCATATCTAGTCCAACTCTGCTTCTGATACTGATACAAAGCACTGGTCCTCTAACATCCAATGCTTGTCAGTTAAGATTAGAAACAGGTGAGCTTCGTGAATGATGTAGTTCCTTTGAACTGTTAGTAACTGCCATTACCTGAAACGAAGTCTCGCTTGTAGGAAGACTCAGCGATTGGGATTTAACTCCATTTCTGAAGTGAAACAAACAGCAGAGTTGTCATCCATTGATCACACTCTGCTTTAGAGCAAGAATCACGCTCTTGCTTTCTAGAGTCTCTAAGACAGCAGGAAACATGAGTGTGCTGGGAACAAAAGAACGGTGTTTCCTACTCATACGGACCATATCTAGAAGAACTCTGCCTCTGAAATTGATACAAAGCACAGGTCCTCTAACATCCACTGTTTGTCAGTTAAGATGACAAACGTGTGAGCTTCGTGAACGATGTAGTTAGTTTGAGCTATAAAGTAAATGCCCTTACCTGAAACAAAGTCCTGCTTGTAGGAAGACACAGAGCCAGGAATTTAGCTCTATTTCGGAAGGGAAACACACAGCATAGTTCTCATCCATGGATCACACTTTGCTTAAGAACAAGAAGCACGCTCTTGCTTTCTAGAGTCTCTAATACACCAGGAAACTTGAGTGTGCTCAGAACAAAAGAACGTTGTTTCATGCACATACAAGTCATACCTACTGCAACTCTGATTCTGAAACTGAAACAAACCACAGGTCCCCTAACATCCAATGCTTGTCAGTTAAGATGAGAAACGTGTGAGCTTTGTGAACGATGTAGTTAATTTGAGCTGTAAAGTAACTGCCCTTACCTGAAACGAAGTCTTGCTTGTAGGAAGACTCGGACCATGGGATTTAACTCCATTTCTGAAGTGAAACACACAACAGAGTTCTCATCCATGGATCACACTCTGGTTTAGAGCAAGAAGCACTTTCTTGCTTTCTAGAGTCTCTAAGACAGCAGGAAACTTGAGTGTGTTGAGAACAAAAGAATGGTGTTTCCTACACATACGGACCATATCTAGTCCAATTCTGCTTCTGAAACTGATACAAAGCACTGGTCCTCTAACATCCAATGTTTGTCAGTTAAGATGGGAAACTTGTTAGCTTCGTGAACGATGTAGTTTGTTTGTGCTGAAAAGTGACTGCCCTTACCTGAAACGAACTCTTGCTTGTAGGAAGACACAGAGCATAGAATTTAACTCCATTTCTGAAGGGAAACACACAGCATAGTTCTCATCCATGGATCACACTCTGCTTCAGAACAAGAAGCACTCTCTTGCTTTCTAGAGTCTCTAAAACAGCAGGAAAATTGAATGTGCTCAGAACAAAAGAATGGTGTTTCCTACACATACGGGCCATATCTAGTTCAACTCTGCTTCAGAAACTGAAACAAACCGCAGGTCCTCTATCATCCAAAGCTTGTCAGTTAAGATGAGAAAAAGTGAGCTTCGTGAACGATGTAGTTCGTTTTGAGCTGTTAGTAACTGCCCTTCTCTGAACCGAAGTCTTGCTGGTAGGAAGACTCAGAGCCTGGGATTTAACTCCATTTCTGAAGTGAAACACCCAACAGAGTTCTCATATATAGATCACACTCTCTTTTAGAGCAAGAAGCACGCTCTTGCTTTCTAGGGTCTCTAATACAGCAGGAAACATGAGTGTGCTGAGAACAAATGAATGGTGTTTCCTACACATAAGGACCATATCTAGAAGAACTCTGCTTCTGTAATTGATACAAAGCACAGGTCCTCTAACATCCAATGCTTGTCAACTAAGATGACAAACGTTTGAGCTTCGTGAACGATGTAGTTAGTTTGAGCTGTAAAGTAACAGCCCTTACCTGAAACGAAGTCTTGCTTGTAGGAAGACTCAGAGCCTGGGATTTAACTCCATTTCTGAAGTGAAACACACAGCATAGTTCTTATCCATGGAGCACACTTTCCTTAAGAACAAGAAGCACGCTCTTGCTTTCTAGAGACTCTAAGACAGCAGGAAAATTGCGTGTGCTCAGAACAAAAGAATGGTGTTTCCTACACATACGGGCCATATCTAGTTCAACTCTGCTTCTGAAACTGAAACAAACCGCAGGTCCTCTATCATCCAAAGCTTGTCAGTTAAGATGAGAAACGTGTGAGCTTCGTGAACGATGTAGTTCGTTTGAGCTGTAAAGTAACTGCCCTTACCTGAAACAAAGTCTTGCTGGTAGGAAGACTCGGACCATGGGATTTAACTCCATTTCTGAAGTGAAACACACAGCATAGTTCTCATCCATGGATCACACTCTGGTTTAGAGCAAGAAGCACTTTCTTGCTTTCTAGAGTCTCTAAGACAGCAGGAAACTTGAGTTTGTTGAGAACAAAAGAATGGTGTTTCCTACACATACGGACCATATCTAGTCCAATTCTGCTTCTGAAACTGATACAAAGCACTGGTCCTCTAACATCCCATGTTTGTCAGTTAAGATGGGAAACATGTTAGCTTCGTGAACGATGTAGTTTGTTTCAGCTGAAAAGTGACTTCCCTTACCTGAAACCAAGTCTTGCTTGTAGGAAGACACAGAGCATAGAATTTAACTCCATTTCTGAAGGGAAACACACAGCATAGTTCTCATCCATGGATCACACTCTGGTTTAGAGCAAGAAGCACTCTCTTGCTTTCTAGAGTCTCTAAGACAGCAGGAAAATTGCGAGTGCTCAGAACAAAAGAATGGTGTTTCCTACACATACGGGCCATATCTAGTTCAACTCTGCTTCTGAAACTGAAACAAACCCCAGGTCCTCTAACATCCAATGCTTGTCATTTAAGATGATAAACGTGTAAGCTTCGTGAACGATGTAGTTCGTTTGAGCTGTAAAGTAACTGCCCTTACTTGAAATGAAGTATTCCTTGTAGGAAGACTCAGAGCCTGGGCTTTAACTCCATTTCTGAAGTGAAACACACAGCAGCGTTTTCTTCCATTGATCACACTCTGCTTTAGAGCAAGAAGCACGCACTAGCTTTCTAGAGTCTCTAAGACAGCAGGAAACTTGAGTGTGCTGAGAACAAATGAATGGGGTTTCCTACACATATGGACCATATCTAGTCCACTCTGCTTCTGAAACTGATACAAAGCACTGGTCCTCTAACATCCAATGTTTGTCAGTGAAGATGGGAAACTTGTTAACTTCATGAACGATGTAGTTCGTTTGAGCTGAAAAGTGATTGCCCTTACCTGAAACGAAGTCTTGCTTGTAGGAAGACACAGAGCATGGAATTTAAATCCATTTCTGAAGGGAAACACACAGCATAGTTCTCATCCATGGATCACACTCTGGTTTAGAGCAAGAAGCACTCTCTTGCTTTCTAGAGTCTCTAAGACAGCAGGAAACTTGAGTGTGTGGAGAACAAAAGGATGATGTTTCCTACACATACGGACCATATCTAGAAGAACTCTGCTTCTGAAATTGATACAAAGCACAGGTCCTCTAACATCCAATGCTTGTCAGTTAAGATGACAAACGTGTGAGCTTCGTGAACGATGTATTTACTTTGAGCTGTAAAGTAACTGCCCTTACCTGAAATGAAGTCTTGCTTGTAGGAAGACTCAGAGCCTGGGATTTAACTCCATTTCTGAAGTGAAACAAACAGCAGAGTTGTCATCCATTGATCACACTCTGCTTTAGGGCAAGAAGCACGCACTAGATTTCTAGAGTCTCTAAGACAGCAGGAAACTTGAGTGTGCTGAGAACAAAAGAACGGTGTTTCCTACACATACGGACCATATTTAGTCCAACTCTGCTTCTGATACTGATACAAAGCACTGGTCCTCTAACATCCAATGCTTGTCAGTTAAGATTAGAAACAGGTGAGCTTCGTGAATGATGTAGTTCGTTTGAGCTGAAATGTGACTGCCCTTACCTGAAACGAAGTCTTGCTTGCGGGAAGACACAGAGCCCAGAATTTAACTCCATTTCTGAATGGAAACACACAGCATAGTTCTCATCCATGGATCACACTCTGCTTAAGAGCAAGAAGCACGCTCTTGCTTTCTAGAGTCTGTAATAGAGCAGGAAACTTGAGTGTGCTGAGAACAAAAGAACGGTGTTTCCTACACATATGAGCCATATCTAGTTCAACTCTGATTCAAAAACTAAAACAAACCACAGGTCCTCTAAAATCCAATGCTTGTCACTTAAGATGAGAAACGTGTGAGCTTCGTGAACAATGTCGTTCGTTTGAGCTGTAAACTAACTGCCCTTACCTGAAATGATGTCTTGCTTGTAGGAAGACTCAGAGCCTGGGATTTAACTCCATTTCTGAAGTGAAACACACAACAGAGTTCTCATCCATTGATCACATTCTGCTTTAGAGCAAGAAGCACGCTCTAGCATTCTAGAGTCTCTAATACAGCAAGAAACTTGAGTGTGCTCAGAACAAAAGAACGGTGTTTCTTACACATACCGACCATATCTAGTTCAGCTGTGCTTCTGAAACTGAAACAAACCACAGGTCCTCTAACATCCAATGCTTGTCAGTTAAGATGAGAAACGTGTGAGCTTCGTGAACGATGTAGTTCGTTTGAGCTGTAAAGTAACTGCCCTTACTTGAAATGAAGTCTTCCTTGTAGGAAGACTCAGAGCCTGGGATTTAACTCCATTTCTGAAGTGAAACACACAGCAGCGTTTTCTTCCATTGATCACACTCTGCTTTAGAGCAAGAAGCACGCACTAGCTTTCTAGAGTCTCTAAGACTGCAGGAAACTTGAGTGTGCTGAGAACAAATGAATGGGGTTTCCTACACATATGGACCATATCTAGTCCACTCTGCTTCTGAAACTGATACAAAGCACTGGCCTCTAACATCCAATGTTTGTCAGTGAAGATGAGAAACTTGTTAGCTTAGTGAACGATGTAGTTCGTTTGAGCTGAAAAGTGATTGCCCTTACCTGAAACGAAGTCTTGCTTGGAGGAAGACACAGAGCATGGAATTTAAATCCATTTCTGAAGGGAAACACACAGCATAGTTCTCATCCATGGATCACACTCTGGTTTAGAGCAAGAAGCACTCTCTTGCTTTCTAGAGTCTCTAAGACAGCAGGAAACTTGAGTGTGTGGAGAACAAAAGAATGATGTTTCCTACACATACGGACCATATCTAGAAGAAGTCTGCCTCTGAAATTGATACAAAGCACAGGTACTCTAATATCCAATGCTTGTCAGTTAAGATGAGAAACGTGTGAGCTTCGTGAACGATGTAGTTATTTTGAGTTTTAAAATAACTGCCCTTACATGAAACGACGACTTTCTTGCAGGAAGACTCAGAGCCTGGGATTTAAATCCATTTCTGAAGTGAAACACACAACAGAGTTCTCATCCATTGATCACACTCTGCTTTGGAGCAAGAAGCACGCTCTAGCTTTCTAGAGTCTCTAATACAGCAGGAAACTTGAATGTGCTCAGAACAAAAGAACGGTGTTACCTACACATATGGGCCATATCTAGTTCAACTCTGCTTCTGAAACTGAAACAAACCACAGGTCCTCTATCATCCAATGCTTGTCAGGTAAGATGATAAACGTGTGAGATTGGTGAACGATGTAGTTCGTTTGAGCTGTTAGTAACTGCCCTTCCCTGAAACGAAGTCTTGCTGGTAGGAAGACTCAGAGCCTGGGATTTAATTCCATTTCTGAAGTGAAACAAATAGCAGAGTTCTCATATAAAGATCACACTCTGTTTTAGAGCAAGAAGCATGCTCTTCCTTTCTAGAGTCTCTAATACAGCAGGAAACATGAGTGTGCTGAGAACAAAAGAATGATGTTTCCTACACATACGGACCATATCTAGTCCAACGCTGCTTCTGATACTGATACAAAGCACTGGTCCTCTAACATCCAATGCTTGTCAGTTAAGATTAGAAACGGGTGAGCTTCGTGAATGATGTAGTTCGTTTGAGGTGAAATGTGACTGCCCTTACCTGAAACGAAATCTTGCTTGTGGGAAGACACAGAGCCTAGAATTTAACTCCATTTGTGAATGGAAACACACAGTATAGTTCTCATCCATGGATCACACTCTGCTTTAGAGCAAGAAGCACGCTTGCTTTCTAGAGTCTGTAATAGAGCAGGAAACTTGAGTGTGCTGAGAACAAAAGAACGGTGTTTCCTACACATATGAGCCATATCTAGTTCAACTCTGATTCAAAAACTGAAACAAACCACAGGTCCTCTAAAATCCAATGCTTGTCACTTAAGATGAGAAACGTGTGAGCTTCGTGAACAATGTCGTTCGTTTGAGCTGTAAAGTAACTGCCCTTACCTGAAATGATGTCTTGCTTGTAGGAAGACTCAGAGCCTGGGATTTAACTCCATTTCTGAAGTGAAACACACAACAGAGTTCTCATCCATTGATCACATTCTGCTTTAGAGCAAGAAGCACGCTCTAGCATTCTAGAGTCTCTAATACAGCAAGAAACTTGAGTGTGCTCAGAACAAAAGATCGGTGTTTCTTACACATACCGACCATATCTAGTTCAGCTGTGCTTCTGAAACTGAAACAAACCACAGGTCCTCTAACATCCAATGCTTGTCAGTTAAGATGAGAAACGTGTGAGCTTCGTGAACGATGTAGTTCGTTTGAGCTGTAAAGTAACTGCCCTTACTTGAAATGGAGTCTTCCTTGTAGGAAGACTCAGAGCCTGGGATTTAACTCCATTTCTGAAGTGAAACACACAGCAGCGTTTTCTTCCATTGATCACACTCTGCTTTAGAGCAAGAAGCACGCACTAGCTTTCTAGAGTCTCTAAGACAGCAGGAAAATTGAGTGTGCTGAGAACAAATGAATGGGGTTTCCTACACATATGGACCATATCTAGTCCATTCTGCTTCTGAAACTGATACAAAGCACTGGCCTCTAACATCCAATGTTTGTCAGTGAAGATGGGAAACTTGTTAGCTTCGTGAACGATGTAGTTCGTTTGAGCTGAAAAGTGATTGCCCTTACCTGAAACGAAGTCTTGCTTGGAGGAAGACACAGAGCATGGAATTTAAATCCATTTCTGAAGGGAAACACACAACATAGTTCTCATCCATGGATCACACTCTGGTTTAGAGCAAGAAGCACTCTCTTGCTTTCTAGAGTCTCTAAGACAGCAGGAAACTTGAGTGTGTGGAGAACAAAAGAATGATGTTTCCTACACATACGGACCATATCTAGAAGAAGTCTGCCTCTGAAATTGATACAAAGCACAGGTACTCTAATATCCAATGCTTGTCAGTTAAGATGAGAAACGTGTGAGCTTCGTGAACGATGTAGTTATTTTGAGTTTTAAAATAACTGCCCTTACATGAAACGACGACTTTCTTGCAGGAAGACTCAGAGCCTGGGATTTAAATCCATTTCTGAAGTGAAACACACAACAGAGTTCTCATCCATTGATCACACTCTGCTTTGGAGCAAGAAGCACGCTCTAGCTTTCTAGAGTCTCTAATACAGCAGGAAACTTGAATGTGCTCAGAACAAAAGAACGGTGTTTCCTACACATATGGGCCATATCTAGTTCAACTCTGCTTCTGAAACTGAAACAAACCACAGGTCCTCTATCATCCAATGCTTGTCAGTTAAGATGATAAACGTGTGAGATTGGTGAACGATGTAGTTCGTTTGAGCTGTTAGTAACTGCCCTTCCCTGAAACGAAGTCTTGCTGGTAGGAAGACTCAGAGCCTGGGCTTTAACTCCATTTCTGAAGTGAAACACACAGCAGAGTTGTCATCCATTGATCACACTCTGCTTTAGAACAAGAAGCACTCACTAGCTTTCTAGAGTCTCTAAGACAGCAGGAAACTTGAGTGTGCTGAGAACAAAAGAATGGTGTTTCCTACACATACGGACCGTATTTAGTCCAACTCTGCTTCTGAAACTGATACAAAGCACTGGTCCTCTAACATCCATTGCTTGTCAGTTAAGATTAGAAACATGTGAGCTTCGTGAATGGTGTAGTTCGTTTGAGCTGAAATGTGACTGCCCATACCTGAAACGAAGTCTTGCTTGTAGGAAGACACAGAGCCTAGAATCTTACTCCAATTCTGAATGGAAACACACAGCATAGTTCTCATCCATGGATCACACTCTGCTTTAGATCAAGAAGCACACTCTTGCTTTCTAGAGTCTCTAATAGAGCAGCAAACTTGAGTGTGCTCAGAACAAAAGAACGGTGTTTCCTACACATATGAGCCATATCTAGTTAATCTCTGATTCAAAAACTGAAACAAACCACAGGTCCTCTAAAATCCAATGCTTGTCACTTAAGATGAGAAACGGGTGAGCTTCGTGAACAATGTAGTTCCTTTGAGCTGTAAAGTAATTGCCCATACCTGAAATGATGTCTTGCTTGTAGGAAGACTCAGAGCCTGGGATTTAACTCCATTTCTGAAGTGAAACACACAACAGAGTTCTCATCCATTGATCACACTATGCTTTAGAGTAAGAAGCACGCTCTAGCTTTCTAGAGTCTCTAATACAGCAAGAAACTTGACTGTGCTCAGAACAAAAGAACGGTGTTTCTTACACATACGGACCATATCTCGTTCAGCTGTGCTTCTGAAACTAAAACAAACCAAAAGTTCTCTGACATCCAATGCTTGTCAGTTCAGATGAGAAACGTGTGAGCTTCGTGAACGATGTAGTTCGTTTGAGCTGTAAAGTAACTGCCCTTACTTGAAACGAAGTCTTCCTTGTAGGAAGACTCAGAGCCTGGGCTTTAACTCCATTTCTGAAGTGAAACACACAGCAGAGTTTTCTTCCATTGAACACACTCTGCTTTAGAGCAAAAGCACGCTCTAGCTTTCTATTGTCTCTAAGACAGAAGGAAATGTGAGTGTGCTGAGAACAAAAGAACGGTGTTTCCAACACATACAGACCATATCTCATCCAACTCTGCTTCTGAAACTGATACAAAGCACTGGTCGTGTAACATCCAATGCTTGTCAGTTACGATGGGAAACTTGTTAGCTTCGTGAACGATGTAGTTCGTTTGAGCTGAAAAGTGACTGCCCTTACCAGAAACGAATTCTTTCTTGTAGGAAGACACAGCACCTGGGATTTAACTCCATTGCTGAAGGGAAACACACAGCATAGTTCTCATCCATGGATCACACTCTGGTTTAGAGCAAGAAGCACTCTCTTGCTTTCTAGAGTCTCTAAGACAGCAGGAAACTTGAGTGTGTGGAGAACAAAAGGATGATGTTTCCTACACATACGGACCATATCTAGAAGAACTCTGCTTCTGAAATTGATACAAAGCACAGGTCCTCTAACATCCAATGCTTGTCAGTTAAGATGACAAACGTGTGAGCTTCGTGAACGATGTATTTACTTTGAGCTGTAAAGTAACTGCCCTTACCTGAAATGAAGTCTTGCTTGTAGGAAGACTCAGAGCCTGGGATTTAACTCCATTTCTGAAGTGAAACAAACAGCAGAGTTGTCATCCATTGATCACACTCTGCTTTAGGGCAAGAAGCACGCACTAGATTTCTAGAGTCTCTAAGACAGCAGGAAACTTGAGTGTGCTGAGAACAAAAGAACGGTGTTTCCTACACATACGGACCATATTTAGTCCAACTCTGCTTCTGATACTGATACAAAGCACTGGTCCTCTAACATCCAATGCTTGTCAGTTAAGATTAGAAACAGGTGAGCTTCGTGAATGATGTAGTTCGTTTGAGCTGAAATGTGACTGCCCTTACCTGAAACGAAGTCTTGCTTGCGGGAAGACACAGAGCCCAGAATTTAACTCCATTTCTGAATGGAAACACACAGCATAGTTCTCATCCATGGATCACACTCTGCTTAAGAGCAAGAAGCACGCTCTTGCTTTCTAGAGTCTGTAATAGAGCAGGAAACTTGAGTGTGCTGAGAACAAAAGAACGGTGTTTCCTACACATATGAGCCATATCTAGTTCAACTCTGATTCAAAAACTAAAACAAACCACAGGTCCTCTAAAATCCAATGCTTGTCACTTAAGATGAGAAACGTGTGAGCTTCGTGAACAATGTCGTTCGTTTGAGCTGTAAACTAACTGCCCTTACCTGAAATGATGTCTTGCTTGTAGGAAGACTCAGAGCCTGGGATTTAACTCCATTTCTGAAGTGAAACACACAACAGAGTTCTCATCCATTGATCACATTCTGCTTTAGAGCAAGAAGCACGCTCTAGCATTCTAGAGTCTCTAATACAGCAAGAAACTTGAGTGTGCTCAGAACAAAAGAACGGTGTTTCTTACACATACCGACCATATCTAGTTCAGCTGTGCTTCTGAAACTGAAACAAACCACAGGTCCTCTAACATCCAATGCTTGTCAGTTAAGATGAGAAACGTGTGAGCTTCGTGAACGATGTAGTTCGTTTGAGCTGTAAAGTAACTGCCCTTACTTGAAATGAAGTCTTCCTTGTAGGAAGACTCAGAGCCTGGGATTTAACTCCATTTCTGAAGTGAAACACACAGCAGCGTTTTCTTCCATTGATCACACTCTGCTTTAGAGCAAGAAGCACGCACTAGCTTTCTAGAGTCTCTAAGACTGCAGGAAACTTGAGTGTGCTGAGAACAAATGAATGGGGTTTCCTACACATATGGACCATATCTAGTCCACTCTGCTTCTGAAACTGATACAAAGCACTGGCCTCTAACATCCAATGTTTGTCAGTGAAGATGAGAAACTTGTTAGCTTAGTGAACGATGTAGTTCGTTTGAGCTGAAAAGTGATTGCCCTTACCTGAAACGAAGTCTTGCTTGGAGGAAGACACAGAGCATGGAATTTAAATCCATTTCTGAAGGGAAACACACAGCATAGTTCTCATCCATGGATCACACTCTGGTTTAGAGCAAGAAGCACTCTCTTGCTTTCTAGAGTCTCTAAGACAGCAGGAAACTTGAGTGTGTGGAGAACAAAAGAATGATGTTTCCTACACATACGGACCATATCTAGAAGAAGTCTGCCTCTGAAATTGATACAAAGCACAGGTACTCTAATATCCAATGCTTGTCAGTTAAGATGAGAAACGTGTGAGCTTCGTGAACGATGTAGTTATTTTGAGTTTTAAAATAACTGCCCTTACATGAAACGACGACTTTCTTGCAGGAAGACTCAGAGCCTGGGATTTAAATCCATTTCTGAAGTGAAACACACAACAGAGTTCTCATCCATTGATCACACTCTGCTTTGGAGCAAGAAGCACGCTCTAGCTTTCTAGAGTCTCTAATACAGCAGGAAACTTGAATGTGCTCAGAACAAAAGAACGGTGTTACCTACACATATGGGCCATATCTAGTTCAACTCTGCTTCTGAAACTGAAACAAACCACAGGTCCTCTATCATCCAATGCTTGTCAGGTAAGATGATAAACGTGTGAGATTGGTGAACGATGTAGTTCGTTTGAGCTGTTAGTAACTGCCCTTCCCTGAAACGAAGTCTTGCTGGTAGGAAGACTCAGAGCCTGGGATTTAATTCCATTTCTGAAGTGAAACAAATAGCAGAGTTCTCATATAAAGATCACACTCTGTTTTAGAGCAAGAAGCATGCTCTTCCTTTCTAGAGTCTCTAATACAGCAGGAAACATGAGTGTGCTGAGAACAAAAGAATGATGTTTCCTACACATACGGACCATATCTAGTCCAACGCTGCTTCTGATACTGATACAAAGCACTGGTCCTCTAACATCCAATGCTTGTCAGTTAAGATTAGAAACGGGTGAGCTTCGTGAATGATGTAGTTCGTTTGAGGTGAAATGTGACTGCCCTTACCTGAAACGAAATCTTGCTTGTGGGAAGACACAGAGCCTAGAATTTAACTCCATTTGTGAATGGAAACACACAGTATAGTTCTCATCCATGGATCACACTCTGCTTTAGAGCAAGAAGCACGCTTGCTTTCTAGAGTCTGTAATAGAGCAGGAAACTTGAGTGTGCTGAGAACAAAAGAACGGTGTTTCCTACACATATGAGCCATATCTAGTTCAACTCTGATTCAAAAACTGAAACAAACCACAGGTCCTCTAAAATCCAATGCTTGTCACTTAAGATGAGAAACGTGTGAGCTTCGTGAACAATGTCGTTCGTTTGAGCTGTAAAGTAACTGCCCTTACCTGAAATGATGTCTTGCTTGTAGGAAGACTCAGAGCCTGGGATTTAACTCCATTTCTGAAGTGAAACACACAACAGAGTTCTCATCCATTGATCACATTCTGCTTTAGAGCAAGAAGCACGCTCTAGCATTCTAGAGTCTCTAATACAGCAAGAAACTTGAGTGTGCTCAGAACAAAAGATCGGTGTTTCTTACACATACCGACCATATCTAGTTCAGCTGTGCTTCTGAAACTGAAACAAACCACAGGTCCTCTAACATCCAATGCTTGTCAGTTAAGATGAGAAACGTGTGAGCTTCGTGAACGATGTAGTTCGTTTGAGCTGTAAAGTAACTGCCCTTACTTGAAATGAAGTCTTCCTTGTAGGAAGACTCAGAGCCTGGGATTTAACTCCATTTCTGAAGTGAAACACACAGCAGCGTTTTCTTCCATTGATCACACTCTGCTTTAGAGCAAGAAGCACGCACTAGCTTTCTAGAGTCTCTAAGACAGCAGGAAAATTGAGTGTGCTGAGAACAAATGAATGGGGTTTCCTACACATATGGACCATATCTAGTCCATTCTGCTTCTGAAACTGATACAAAGCACTGGCCTCTAACATCCAATGTTTGTCAGTGAAGATGGGAAACTTGTTAGCTTCGTGAACGATGTAGTTCGTTTGAGCTGAAAAGTGATTGCCCTTACCTGAAACGAAGTCTTGCTTGGAGGAAGACACAGAGCATGGAATTTAAATCCATTTCTGAAGGGAAACACACAACATAGTTCTCATCCATGGATCACACTCTGGTTTAGAGCAAGAAGCACTCTCTTGCTTTCTAGAGTCTCTAAGACAGCAGGAAACTTGAGTGTGTGGAGAACAAAAGAATGATGTTTCCTACACATACGGACCATATCTAGAAGAAGTCTGCCTCTGAAATTGATACAAAGCACAGGTACTCTAATATCCAATGCTTGTCAGTTAAGATGAGAAACGTGTGAGCTTCGTGAACGATGTAGTTATTTTGAGTTTTAAAATAACTGCCCTTACATGAAACGACGACTTTCTTGTAGGAAGACACAGAGCCTAGAATTTAACTCCATTTCCGAAGGGAAACACAAAGCATAGTTCTCATACATGGATCACACTCTGCATTAGAGCAAGAAGCACGCTCTTGCTTTCTAGAGTCTCTAATACAACAGGAAACATGAGTGTGCTCAGAACAAAGAACGGTGTTTCCTACACATACGGGCCATATCTCCTTCAACTCTGCTTCTGACACTGAAATAAACCACAGGTCCTCTATCATCCAATGCTTGTCAGTTATGATGAGAAACCTGTGAGCTTTGTGAATGATGTAGTTCCTTTGAGCTATTACTAACTGCCCTTACCTGAAACGATGTCTTGCTTGTAGGAAGACACAGAGCCTGGGATTCAACTCCATTTCTGAAGTGAAACACACAACAGAGTTCTCATTCATTGGTCACACTCTGCTTTAGAGCAAGTAGCACGCTCTAGCTTTCTAGAGTCTCTAATATAGCAAGAAACTTGAGTGTGCTCAGAAAAAAAGAACGGTGTTTCTTACACATACCGACCATAAATAGTTCAGCTGTGCTTCTGAAACTGAAACAAACCACAGGTCCTCTAACATCCAATGCTTGTCAGTTAAGATGGGAAACTTGTTAGCTTCGTGAACGATGTAGTTCGTTTGAGCTGAAAAGTGACTGCCCTTACATGAAACGAAGTCTTGCTTGTAGGAAGACACAGCACCTGGGATTTAACTCCATTTCTGAAGGGAAACACACAGCATAGTTATCATCCATGGATCACACTCTGCTTTAGAGCAAGAAGCACGCTTTTCTTTCTAGAGTCTCTAATACAGCAGGAAACGTGAGTGTGCTCAGAAAAAAAGAACGGTGTTTCATACACATAAGGACCATATCAAGTTCAGCTGTGCTTCTGAACCTTAAACAAACCACAGGTCCTCTCATCCAATGCTTGTCAGTTAAGATGAGAAACGTGTGAGCTTTGTGAAAGATGTAGTTCGTTTGAGCTGAAAAGTGACTGCCCTTACCTGAAACGAAGTCTTCCTTGTAGGAAGACTCAGAGCCTGGGCTTTAACTCCATTTCTGAAGTGAAACACACAGCAGAGTTGTCATCCATTGATCACACTCTGCTTTAGAACAAGAAGCACTCACTAGCTTTCTAGAGTCTCTAAGACAGCAGGAAACTTGAGTGTGCTGAGAACAAAAGAATGGTGTTTCCTACACATACGGACCGTATTTAGTCCAACTCTGCTTCTGAAACTGATACAAAGCACTGGTCCTCTAACATCCATTGCTTGTCAGTTAAGATTAGAAACATGTGAGCTTCGTGAATGATGTAGTTCGTTTGAGCTGAAATGTGACTGCCCATACCTGAAACGAAGTCTTGCTTGTAGGAAGACACAGAGCCTAGAATCTTACTCCAATTCTGAATGGAAACACACAGCATAGTTCTCATCCATGGATCACACTCTGCTTTAGATCAAGAAGCACACTCTTGCTTTCTAGAGTCTCTAATAGAGCAGCAAACTTGAGTGTGCTCAGAACAAAAGAACGGTGTTTCCTACACATATGAGCCATATCTAGTTAATCTCTGATTCAAAAACTGAAACAAACCACAGGTCCTCTAAAATCCAATGCTTGTCACTTAAGATGAGAAACGGGTGAGCTTCGTGAACAATGTAGTTCCTTTGAGCTGTAAAGTAATTGCCCATACCTGAAATGATGTCTTGCTTGTAGGAAGACTCAGAGCCTGGGATTTAACTCCATTTCTGAAGTGAAACACACAACAGAGTTCTCATCCATTGATCACACTATGCTTTAGAGCAAGAAGCACGCTCTAGCTTTCTAGAGTCTCTAATACAGCAAGAAACTTGACTGTGCTCAGAACAAAAGAACGGTGTTTCTTACACATACGGACCATATCTCGTTCAGCTGTGCTTCTGAAACTAAAACAAACCAAAAGTCCTCTGACATCCAATGCTTGTCAGTTCAGATGAGAAACGTGTGAGCTTCGTGAACGATGTAGTTCGTTTGAGCTGTAAAGTAACTGCCCTTACTTGAAACGAAGTCTTCCTTGTAGGAAGACTCAGAGCCTGGGCTTTAACTCCATTTCTGAAGTGAAACACACAGCAGAGTTTTCTTCCATTGAACACACTCTGCTTTAGAGCAAAAGCACGCTCTAGCTTTCTATTGTCTCTAAGACAGAAGGAAATGTGAGTGTGCTGAGAACAAAAGAACGGTGTTTCCAACACATACGGACCATATCTCATCCAACTCTGCTTCTGAAACTGATACAAAGCACTGGTCGTGTAACATCCAATGCTTGTCAGTTACGATGGGAAACTTGTTAGCTTCGTGAACGATGTAGTTCGTTTGAGCTGAAAAGTGACTGCCCTTACCCGAAACGAATTCTTTCTTGTAGGAAGACACAGCACCTGGGATTTAACTCCAACACTGAAGGGAAACACACAGCATAGTTATCATCCATGGATCACACTCTGCTTTAGAGCAAGAAGCACGCATTTGCTTTCTAGAGTCTCTAATACAGCAGGAAACGTGAGTGTGCTCAGAACAAAAGAACGGTGTTTCTTACACATACGGACCATATCTAGTTCAACTGTGCTTCTGAAACTGAAACAAACCACAGGTCCTCTAACATCCAATGCTTGTCAGTTAAGATGAGAAACGTGTGAGCTCCGTAAATGATGTAGTTCGATTGAGCTGAAAAGTGACTGCCCTTACCTGAAAGGAAGTCTTCCTTGTAGGAAGACTCAGAGCCGTTGCTTTAACTCCATTTCTGAAGTGAAACACACAGCAGAGTTGTCATCCATTGATCACACTCTGTTTTAGATCAAGAAGCACGCTCTAGCTTTCTAGAGTCTCTAAGACAGCAGGAAATGTGAGTGTCCTGAGAACAAAAGAATGGTGTTTCCTACATATACGGACCATATCTAGTCCAACACTGCTTCTGAAACTGATACAAAGCACTGGTCCTCTAACATCCAATGCTTGTCAGTTACGATGGGAAACTTGTTAAGCTTTGTGAATGATGTAGTTCGTTTGAGATGAAAAGTGACTGCTCTTACCTGAAACGTAGTCTTGCTTGTAGGAAGACACAGCACCTGGGATTTAACTCCATTTCTGAGGTGAAACACACAGCAGAGTTGTCATCCATTGATCACACTCTGCTTTAGAGCAAGAAGCACGCTCTAGCTTTCTAGAGTCTCTAATACAGCAAGAAACTTGACTGTGCTCAGAAAAAAAGAACGGTGTTTCTTACACATACGGACCCTATCTAGTTCAACTGTGCTTCTGAAACTGAAACAAACCACAGGTCCTCTAACATCCAATGCTTGTCAGTTAAGATGAGAAACGTGTGATGTCCGTAAATGTTGTAGTTCAATTGAGCTGTAAATTAACTGCCCTTACTTGAAACGAAGTCTTCCTTGTAGGAAGACTCATAACAAGGGATTTAACTCCATTTCTGAAGTGAAACACACAAGAGAGTCCTCATCCATAGATCACACTCTGCTTTAGAGCAAGAAGCACCCTCTTGCTTTATATGGTCTCTAAGACAGCAGGAAATGTGAGTGTCCTGAGAACAAAAGAACGGTGTTTCCTATACATACGGACCATATCTAGTCCAAATCTTCTTCTGAAACTGATATAAAGCACTGTTCCTCTAACATCCAATGCTTGTCAGTTAGGATGGGAAACTTGTTAGCTTCGTGAACGATGTAGTTCGTTTGAGCTGAAAAGTGACTGCCCTTACCTGAAACGAAGTCTTGCTTGTAGGAAGACACAGAGCCTGGGATTTAACTCCATTACTGAAGGGAAACACACAGCAGAGTTGTCATCCATTGATCACACTCTGCTTTAGATCAAGAAGCACACTCTAGCTTTCTAGAGTCTCTAAGACACCAGGAACCATGAGTGTGCTGAAAACAAATGAATGGGGTTTCCTTCACCTACGGACCATATCTAGTCCAACTCTGCTACTGAAACTGATACAAAGCACTGGTCCTCTAAAATCCAATGCTTGTCAGTTAAGATGGGAAACTTGTTAGCTTCGTGAGCAATATAGTTCTTTTGAGCTGAAAAGTGACTGCCCTTACATGAAACGAAGTCTTGCTTGTAGGAAGACACAGCACCTGGGATTTAACTCCATTTCTGAAGGGAAACAAACAGCATAGTTATCATCCATGGATCACACTCTGCTTTAGAGAAAGTAGCACGCTTTTGCTTTCTAGAGTCTCTAATACAGCAGGAAACGTGAGTGTGCTCAGAAAAAAAGAACGGTGTTTCATATACATAAGGACCATATCAAGTTCAGCTGTGCTTCTGAACCTTAAACAAACCACAGGTCCTCTCATCCAATGCTTGTCAGTTAAGATGAGAAACGTGTGAGCTTTGTGAAAGATGTAGTTCGTTTGAGCTGAAAAGTGACTGCCCTTACCTGAAACGAAGTCTTCCTTGTAGGAAGACTCAGAGCCTGGGCTTTAACTCCATTTCTGAAGTGAAACACACAGCAAAGTTGTCATCCATTGATCACACTCTGATTTAGAGCAAGAAGCACGCTCTAGGTTTCTAGAGTCTCTAATACAGCAAGAGACTTGAGTGTGCTAAGAACAAAAGAACAGTGTTTCTTACACATACGGACCATATCTAGTTCAGCTGAGCTTCTGAAACTGAAACAAACCACAGGTCCACTAACATCCAATGCTTGTCAGTTAAGATGAGAAACGTGTGAGCTTCGTGAACGATGTAGTTCGTTTGAGCTGTAAAGTAACTGCCCTTACCTGAAACAAAGTCTTGATTGTAGGAAGACTCAGAGCCTGGGATTTAACTCCATTTCTGAAGTGAAACAAACAGCAGAGTTGTCATCCATTGATCACACTCTGCTTTAGAACAAGAAGCACGCACTAGCTTTCTAGAGTCTCTAAGACAGCAGGAAACTCGAGTGTGCTGAGAACCAAAGAATGGTGTTTCCTACACATACGGACCATATTTAGTCCAACTCTGCTTCTGAAACTGATACAAACCACTGGTCCTCTAACATCCAATGCTTGTCAGTTAAGATTAGAAACATGTGAGCTTCGTGAATGATGTAGTTCGTTTGAGCTGAAATGTGACTGCCCTTACCTGAAACGAAGTCTTGCTAGTAGGAAGACACAGAGCCTAGAATTTTACTCCATTTCTGAATGGAAACACACAGGATAGTTCTCCTCCATGGATCACACTCTGCTTTAGATCAAGAAGCACACTCTTGCTTTCTAGAGTCTCTAATAGAGCAGCAAACTTGAGTGTGCTCAGAACAAAAGAACGGTGTTTCCTACACATATGAGCCATATCTAGTTAATCTCTGATTCAAAAACTGAAACAAACCACAGGTCCTCTAAAATCCAATGCTTGTCACTTAAGATGAGAAACGGGTGAGCTTCGTGAACAATGTAGTTCCTTTGAGCTGTAAAGGAATTGCCCATACCTGAAATGATGTCTTGCTTGTAGGAAGACTCAGAGCCTGGGATTTAACTCCATTTCTGAAGTGAAACACACAACAGAGTTCTCATCCATTGATCACACTATGCTTTAGAGCAAGAAGCACGCTCTAGCTTTCTAGAGTCTCTAATACAGCAAGAAACTTGACTGTGCTCAGAACAAAAGAACGGTGTTTCTTACACATACGGACCATATCTCGTTCAGCTGTGCTTCTGAAACTAAAACAAACCAAAAGTCCTCTGACATCCAATGCTTGTCAGTTCAGATGAGAAACGTGTGAGCTTCGTGAACGATGTAGTTCGTTTGAGCTGTAAAGTAACTGCCCTTACTTGAAACGAAGTCTTCCTTGTAGGAAGACTCAGAGCCTGGGCTTTAACTCCATTTCTGAAGTGAAACACACAGCAGAGTTTTCTTCCATTGAACACACTCTGCTTTAGAGCAAAAGCACTCTCTAGCTTTCTATTGTCTCTAAGACAGAAGGAAATGTGAGTGTGCTGAGAACAAAAGAACGGTGTTTCCTACACATACGGACCATATCTCGTCCAACTCTGCTTCTGAAACTGATACAAAGCACTGGTCGTGTAACATCCAATGCTTGTCAGTTACGATGGGAAACTTGTTAGCTTCGTGAACGATGTAGTTCGTTTGAGCTGAAAAGTGACTGCCCTTACCTGAAACGAAGTCTTGCTTGTAGGAAGACACAGCACCTGGGATTTAACTCCATTACTGAAGGGAAACACAGCATAGTTATCATCCATGGATCACACTCTGCTTTAGAGCAAGAAGCACGCTTTTGCTTTCTAGAGTCTCTAATACAGCAGGAAACGTGAGTGTGCTCAGAAAAAAAGAACGGTGTTTCATACACATAAGGACCATATCAAGTTCAGCTGTGCTTCTGAACCTTAAACAAACCACAGGTCCTCTCATCCAATGCTTGTCAGTTAAGATGAGAAACGTGTGAGCTTTGTGAAAGATGTAGTTCGTTTGAGCTGAAAAGTGACTGCCCTTACCTGAAAGGAAGTCTTCCTTGTAGGAAGACTCAGAGCCTGGGCTTTAACTCCATTTCTGAAGTAAAACACACAGCAGAGTTGTCATCCATTGATCACACTCTGATTTAGAGCAAGAAGCACGCTCTAGGTTTCTAGAGTCTCTAATACAGCAAGAGATTTGAGTGTGCTAAGAACAAAAGAACGGTGTTTCTTACACATACGGACCATATCTAGTTCAGCTGAGCTTCTGAAACTGAAACAAACCACAGGTCCACTAACATCCAATGCTTGTCAGTTAAGATGAGAAACGTGTGAGCTTCGTGAACGATGTAGTTCGTTTGAGCTGTAAAGTAACTGCCCTTACCTGAAACAAAGTCTTGATTGTAGGAAGACTCAGAGCCTAGGATTTAACTCCATTTCTGAAGTGAAACAAACAGCAGAGTTGTCATCCATTGATCACACTCTGCTTTAGAACAAGAAGCACGCACTAGCTTTCTAGAGTCTCTAAGACAGCAGGAAACTCGAGTGTGCTGAGAACAAAAGAATGGTGTTTCCTACACATACAGACCATATTTAGTCCAACTCTGCTTCTGAAACTGATACAAAGCACTGGTCCTCTAACATCCAATGCTTGTCAGTTAAGATTAGAAACATGTGAGCTTCGTGAATGATGTAGTTCGTTTGAGCTGAAATGTGACTGCCCTTACCTGAAACGAAGTCTTGCTTGTAGGAAGACACAGAGCCTAGAATTTTACTCCATTTCTGAATGGAAACACACAGCATAGTTCTCCTCCATGGATCACACTCTGCTTTAGATCAAGAAGCACACTCTTGCTTTCTAGAGTCTCTAATAGAGCAGCAAACTTGAGTGTGCTCAGAACAAAAGAACGGTGTTTCCTACACATATGAGCCATATCTAGTTAATCTCTGATTCAAAAACTGAAACAAACCACAGGTCCTCTAAAATCCAATGCTTGTCACTTAAGATGAGAAACGGGTGAGCTTCGTGAACAATGTAGTTCCTTTGAGCTGTAAAGTAATTGCCCATACCTGAAATGATGTCTTGCTTGTAGGAAGACTCAGAGCCTGGGATTTAACTCCATTTCTGAAGTGAAACACACAACAGAGTTCTCATCCATTGATCACACTATGCTTTAGAGCAAGAAGCACGCTCTAGCTTTCTAGAGTCTCTAATACAGCAAGAAACTTGACTGTGCTCAGAACAAAAGAACGGTGTTTCTTACACATACGGACCATATCTCGTTCAGCTGTGCTTCTGAAACTAAAACAAACCAAAAGTCCTCTGACATCCAATGCTTGTCAGTTCAGATGAGAATCGTGTGAGCTTCGTGAACGATGTAGTTCGTTTGAGCTGTAAAGTAACTGCCCTTACTTGAAACGAAGTCTTCCTTGTAGGAAGACTCAGAGCCTGGGCTTTAACTCCATTTCTGAAGTGAAACACACAGCAGAGTTTTCTTCCATTGAACACACTCTGCTTTAGAGCAAAAGCACTCTCTAGCTTTCTATTGTCTCTAAGACAGAAGGAAATGTGAGTGTGCTGAGAACAAAAGAACGGTGTTTCCTACACATACGGACCATATCTCGTCCAACTCTGCTTCTGAAACTGATACAAAGCACTGGTCGTGTAACATCCAATGCTTGTCAGTTACGATGGGAAACTTGTTAGCTTCGTGAACGATGTAGTTCGTTTGAGCTGAAAAGTGACTGCCCTTACCTGAAACGAAGTCTTGCTTGTAGGAAGACACAGCACCTGGGATTTAACTCCATTACTGAAGGGAAACACAAAGCACAGTTATCATCCATGGATCACACTCTGCTTTAGAGCAAGAAGCACGCTTTTGCTTTCTAGAGTCTCTAATACAGCAGGAAACGTGAGTGTGCTCAGAACAAAAGAACGGTGTTTCTTACACATACGGACCATATCTAGTTCAACTGTGCTTCTGAAACTGAAACAAACCACTGGTCCTCTAACATACAATGCTTGTCAGTTAAGATGAGAAACGTGTGAGGTCCGTAAATGTTGTAGTTCGATTGAGTTGTAAATTAACTGCCCTTACTTGAAACGAAGTCTTCCTTGTAGGAAGACTCAGAGCCTGGGCTTTAACTCCATTTCTGAAGTGAAACACACAGCAGAGATGTCATCCATTGATCACACTCTGTTTTAGATCAAGAAGCACGCTCTAGCTTTATAGATTCTCTAAGACAGCAGGAAATGTGAGTGTCCTGAGAACAAAAGAATGGTGTTTCCTACATATACGGACCATATCTAGTCCAACACTGCTTCTGAAACTGATACAAAGCACTGGTCCTCTAACGTCCAATGCTTGTCAGTTACGATGGGAAAAGTGATAGCTTCGTGAATGATGTAGTTCGTTTGAGCTGAAAAGTGACTGCCCTTACCTGAAAAGAAGTCTTGCTTGTAGGAAGACACAGCACCTGGGATTTAACTCCATTTCTAAGTGAAACACACAACAGAGTTCTCATCCATTGATCACACTCTGCTTTAGAGCAAGAAGCACGCTCTAGTTTTCTAGAGTCTCTAATACAGCAAGAGACTTGAGTGTGCTCAGAACAAAAGAACGGTGTTTCTTACACATACGGACCATATCTAGTTCAGCTGTGCTTCTGAACCTGAAACAAACCACAGGTCCTCTAACATCAAATGCTTGTCAGTTCAGATGAGAAACTTGTTAGCTTCGTGAACGATGTAGTTCGTTTGAGCTGAAAAGTGACTGCCCTTACCTGAAACGAAGTCTTGCTTGTAGGAAGACACAGAGCCTGGGATTTAACTCCATTACTGAAGGGAAACACACAGCAGAGTTCTCATTCATCGATCACACTCTGCTTAAGAGCAAGAAGTACGCTCTTGCCTTCTAGAGTGTCTAACACACCAGGAAACGTGAGTGTGCTGAGAACAAATTTATGGTGTTTCCTACACATACGGACCATATCTAGTCCAACTCTGCTTCTGAAACTGATACAAAGCACTGGTCCTCTAACATCCAATGCTTGTCAGTTAAGATGGGAAACTTGTTAGCTTCGTGAATGATGTAGTTCGTTTGAGCTGAAAAGTGACTGCCCTTACCTGAAACGAAGTCTTGCTTGTAGGAAGACACAGAGCCTGGGATTTAACTCCATTACTGAAGGGAAACACACAGCAGAGTTCTCATCCATCGATCACACTCTGCTGTAGAGCAAGAAGCACGCTCTTGCTTTCTAGAGTCTCTGATAGAACCGGAAACATAAGTGTGCTCAGACCAAAAGAACGGTGTTCCTTACACATACGGACCATATCTAGTCCAACTCTGCTTCTGAAACTGAAACAAACCACAGGTCCTCTGACATACAGTGCGTGTCAGTTAAGATGAGAAACGTGTGAGCTTCGTGAACGATGTAGTTCGTTTGAGCTGTTAGTAACTGCCCTTACCTGAAAAGAATTTTTCTTGTAGGAAGACTCAGAGACTGGGATTTAATTCCATTTCTGACGTGAAACACACAGCAGAGTTGTCATCCATTGATCACACTCTGCTTTACAGCAAGAAGCACGCTCTTGCTTTCTAGATTCTCTAATAGAACAGGAAACGTGAGTGTGCTCAGAACAAAAGAACGGTGTTCCTTACACATACAGACCATATCTAGATAAATTGTGATTATGAAACTGAAACAAACCACAGGTCCTATAACACCCAGTGCTTGTCAGTTAAGATGAGAAACGTGTGAGCTTCATGAATGATGTAGTTCGTTTGAGCTGTAAAGTAACTGCCCTTACTTGAAATGAAGTCTTCCTTGTAGGAAGACTCAGAGACTGGGCTTTAACTCCATTTCTGAAGTGAAACACACAGCAGAGTTCTCATCCATAGATCATACTCTGCTTTAGAGCAAGAAGCACGCTCTTGCTTTCTATTTTCTCTAACACAGCAGGAAATGTGAGTGTCCTGAGAACAAAAGTACGGTGTTTCCTACACATAAGGACCATATCTAGTCCAACTGTGCTTCTGAAACTCATACAAAGCACTGGTCTTTTAACATCAAATGCTTGTCAGTTAAGATGGGAAACTTGTTACCTTCGTGAATGATGTAGTTCGTTTGAGCTGAAAAGTGACTGCACTTACCTGAAACGAAGTCTTGCTTGTAGGAAGACACAGCGCCTGGGATTTATCTCCATTTCTGAAGGGAAACACACAGCATAGTTCTCATCCATGGATCACACTCTGCTTTAGAGCAAGAAGCACGCTCTTGCTTACTAGAGTCTCTAATACAGCAGGAAACGTGAGTGAGCTCAGAAGAAAAGAACGGTGTTTCATACACATATGGACCACATGTAGTCCAACTCTGCTTCTGAAACTGAAACAAACCACAGGTCCTCTATCATCCAGTGCTTGTCAGTTAAGATGAGAAACGTGTGAGCTTCGTGAACGATGTAGTTGGTTTGAGCTTTAAATTAACTGCCCATACCGGCAACGAAGTGTTGCTTGTAGGAAGACTCAGAACCTGGGATTTAACTCCATTTCTGAAGAGAAACACACAACAGAGTTCTCATCCATTTATCACACTCTGCTTTACAGCAAAAAGCACGCTCTTGCTTTCTAGAGTCTCTTAGACAGCAGGAAACGTGAGTGTGCTCAGAACAAAAGAACGGTGTTTCTTACACATACGGACCATATCTAGTTCAAATCTGCTTCTGAAACTGATACAAAGCACTGGTCCTCTAACATCCAATGCTTGTCAGTTAAGATGAGAATTGGTTGAGCTTCAGGAACGATGTAGTTCGTTTGAGCTGTAAAGTAATTGCCCTTACCTGAAACGAAGTCTTGCTTGTAGGAAGACTCAGAGCCTGGGATTTAACTCCATTTCTGAAGTGAAACACACAGCAGAGTTGTCATCCATTGATCACAGTCTGCTTTAGAGCAAGAAGCACGCACTTGCTTTATATAGTCTCTAAGAGCCCAGGAAACATGGGTGTGCTGAGAACAAAAGAACGGTGTTTCCTACACATACGGAAAATATCTAGAAGAACTCTGCCTCTGAAATTGATACAAAGCACAGGTCCTATAACATCCAATGCTTGTCAGTTAAGATGAGAAACGTGTGAGCTTCGTGAACGATGTTGTTAGTTTGAGCTTTTAAGTAACTGCCCATACCTGAAACGAAGTCTTGCTTTTAGGAAGACTCAGAGCCTGGGATTTAACTCCATTTCTGAAGAGAAACATACAACAGAGTTCTCATCATTTATCACACTCTGCTTTAGAGCAAGAAGCACTCTCTTGCTTTCTAGAGTCTCTAAGACAGCAGGAAACATGAGTGTGCTTAGAACAAAAGAATGGTGTTTCCAACACATACGGACAATATCTAGAAGAACATTGCCTCTGAACTTGATACAAAGCACAGGTCCACTAACATCCAATGCTTGTCAGTTAAGATGAGAAACGTGTGAGCTTTGTGAACGAAGTAATTCGTTTGAGCTGTTAGTAACTGCCCTTACCTGAAATGAACTTTTCTTGTAGGAAGACTCAGAGCCTGGGATTTAACTCTATTTCTGACGAGAAACACACAGCAGAGTTCTCATCCATAGATCACACTCTGCTTTAGAGCAAGAAGCACAGCTCTTGCTTTCTAGAGTCTCTAATAGAACAGGAAACGTAGTGTGCTCAGAACAAACGAACGGTGTTCCTTACACATACGGACCATATCTAGTTCAACTGTGATTATGAAACTGAAACGAACCACAGGTCCTCTAACATCCAGTGCTTGTTAGTTAAGATGAGGAACGTGTGAGCTTTGTGAACGATGTAGTTTTTTTGAGCTGTAAAGAAACTGCCCTTACTTGAAACGAAGTCTTCCTTGTAGGAAGACTCAGAGCCTGGGATTTAACTCCATTACTGAATTGAAACACACAACAGAGTTGTCATCCATTGATCACAATCTGTTTTATAGCAAGAATCACGCTCTAGCTTTCTAGAGTCTCTTAGACACCAGGAAACGTGAGTGTGCTGAGAACAAATGAATGGTGTTTCCTACACATATGGACCATATCTAGGCCAACTCTGCTTCTGAAACTGAAACAAACCACAGGTCCTCTAACATCCAGTGCTTGTCAGTTAAGATGAGAAACGTGTGAGCTTCGTGAACGATGTAGTTCTTTTGAGCTGAAAAGTAACTGCCCTTACCAGAAACCAAGTCTTGCTTGTAGGAAGACTCAGAGCAAGGGATTTAACTCCATTTCTGAAGTGAAATACACAACAGAGTCCTCATTCATAGATCACACTCTTCTTTAGAGCAAGAACCATGCTCTTCCTTTCTATTGTCTCTAAGACAGCAGGAAATGTGAGTGTCCTGAGAACAAAAGAACGGTGTTTCCTAAACATACGGACCATATCTAGTCCAACTCTGCTTCTGAAACTGAAACAAACCACAGGTCTTCTAAGATCCAAAGCTTGTCAGTTAAGATGGGAAACTTGTTATCTTAGTGAACAATGTAGTTCGTTTGAGCTGAAAAGTGACTGCCCTTACCTGAAACGAAGTCTTGCTTGTAGGAAGACACAGCGCCATGGATTTATCTCCATTTTTGAAGGGAAACACAGAGCATAGTTCTCATCCATGGATCACACTCTGCATTAGAGCAAGAAGCACGCTTTGGCTTTCTAGAATCACTAATACAGCAGGAAACTTGAGTGTGCTCAGACCAAAGAACAGTGTTTTCTACACATATGGACCATATCTAGTTCAACTCTGCTTCTGAAACTGAAACAAACCACAGGTCCTCTATCATTCAATGCTTGTCAGTTAAGATGAGAAACGTGTGAGCTTCGTGAACGATGTAGTTCATTTGAGCTGTTAGTAACTGCCCTTACCTGAAACGAAATTTTTTGTAGGAAGACTCAGAGCCTGGGATTTAACTCCATTTCTGACGTGAATCACACAGCAGGGTTCTCATCCATAGATCACACTCTGCTTTAGAGCAAGAAGCACGCTCTTGCTTTCTATTGTCTCTATGACAGCAGGAAATGTGAGTGTCCTGAGAACAAAAGTACGGTGTTTCCTACACATAAGGACCATATCTAGTCCAACTCTGCTTCTGAAACTGATACAAAGCACTGGTCCTCTAACATCCAATGCTTGTCAGTTAAGATGGGAAACTTGTTAGTTTCGTGAACGATGTAGTTCGTTTGAACTGAAAAGTGACTTCCCTTACCTGAAACGAAGTATTGCTTGTAGGAAGACACAGCGCCTGGGATTTATCTCCATTTTTGAAGGGAAACACAGAGCATAGTTCTCATCTATGGATCACACTCTGCTTTAGAGCAAGAATCACGCTCTAGCTTTCTAGAGTCTCTAAGACACCAGGAAATGTGAGTGTGCTGAGAACAAATGAATGGTGTTTCCTACACATATGGACCATATCTGGTCCAACTCTGCTTCTGAGACTGAAACAAACCAAAGGTCCTCTAACATCCAGTGCATGTCATTTCAGATGAGAAATGTGTGAGCTTCGTGAACGATGTAGTTCGTTTAAGCTGTAAAGTAACTGCCCTTACTTGAAACGAAGTCTTCCTTGTAGGAAGACTCAGAGCCTGGGTTTAACTCCATTTCTGAAGTGAAACACACAGCAGAGTTGTCATCCATTGATCACACTCTGCTTTAGAGCAAGAAGCACGCTCTTGGTTTCTAGAGTCTCTAAGACAGCAGGAAACATGAGTGTGTTGAGAACAAAAGAACGGTGTTTCCTACACATACGGAAAATATCTAGAAGAACTCTGACTCTGAAACTGATACAAAGCACAGGTCCTCTAACATCCAATGCTTGTCAGTAAAGATGAGAAACGTGTGAGCTTCGCGAATGATGTAGTTCGTTTGAGCTGTAAAGTAACTGCCCTTACCTGAAACGAATATTTCGTGTAGGAAGACTCAGAGATTTCTGAAGTGAAACACACAGCAGAGTTCTCATCCATCGATCACACTCTGCTTAAGAGCAAGAAGTACGCTCTTGCTTTCTAGAGTCTCTAAGACACCAGGAAACATGAGTGTGCTGAGAACAAATTTATGGTGTTTCCTACACATACGGACCATATCTAGTCCAACTCTGCTTCTGAAACTGATACAAAGCACTGGTCCTCTAACATCCAATGCTTGTCAGTTAAGATGGGAAACTTGTTAGCTTCGTGAATGATGTAGTTCGTTTGAGCTGAAAAGTGACTGCCCTTTCCTGAAACGAAGTCTTGCCTGTAGGAAGACATAGCGCCATGGATTTATCTCCATTTATGAAGGGAAACACACAGCATAGTTCTCATCCATGGATCACACTCTGCTGTAGAGCAAGAAGCACGCTCTTGCTTTCTAGAGTCTCTAATAGAACCGGAAACATAAGTGTGCTCAGAACAAAAGAACGGTGTTCCTTACACATACGGACCATATCTAGTCCAACTCTGCTTCTGAAACTGAAACAAACCACAGGTCCTCTGACATCCAGTGCGTATCAGTTAAGATGAGAAACGTGTGAGCTTCGTGAACGATGTAGTTCGTTTGAGCTGAAAAGTGACTGCCCTTACTTGAAAGGAATTCTTGCTTGTAGGAAGACTCAGAGCCTGGGATTTAATTCCATTTCTGACGTGAAACACACAGCAGAGTTGTCATCCATTGATCACACTCTGCTTTAGAGCAAGAAGCACGCTCTTGCTTTCTGGATTCTCTAATAGAACAGGAAACATGAGTATGCTCAGAACAAAAGAACGGTGTTCCTTACACATACGGACCATATCTTGTTCAACTGTGATTATGAAACTGAAACAAACCACAGGTCCTATAACACCCAGTGCTTGTCAGTTAAGATGAGAAACGTGTGAGCTTCGTGAATGATGTAGTTCGTTTGAGCTGTAAAGTAACTGCCCTTACTTGAAACGAAGTCTTCCTTGTAGGAAGACTCAGAGACTGGGCTTTAACTCCATTTCTGAAGTGAAACACACAGCAGAGTTGTCATGCATTGATCACACTCTGCTTTAGAGCAAGAATCACGCTCTTGTTTCTAGAGTCTCTAAGACAGCAGGAAACATGAGTGAGCAGAGAACAAAAGAATGGTGTTTCCTACACATACGGAAAATATCTAGAAGAACTCTGCCTCTGGAAATTGATACAAAGCACAGGTCCTCTAACATCCAATGCTTGTCAGTTAAGATGAGAAACGTGTGTGCTTCGTGAAAGATGTAGTTCATTTGAGCTGTTAGTAACTGCCCTTACCTGAAACGAACTTTTCTTGTAGGAGGACTCAGAGCCTGGGATTTAACTCCATTTCTGACGTGAAACACACAGCAGAGTTCTGATCCATAGATCACACTCTGCTTTAGAGCAAGAAGCACACTCTTGCTTTCTATTGTCTCTAACACAGCAGGAAATGTGAGTGTCCTGAGAACAAAAGTACGGTGTTTCCTGCACGTAAGGACCATATCTAGTCCAACTCTGCTTCTGAAACTGATACAAAGCACTGGTCCTCTAACATCCAATGCTTGTCAGTTAAGATGAGAAACGTGTGAGCTTCGTGAACGATGTAGTTCATTTGAGCTTTAAAGTAACTGCCCATACCTGAAACTAAGTCTTGCTTGTAGGAAGACTCAGAGCCTGGGATTTAACTCCATTTCTGAAGTGAAACACACAACAGAGTTCTCATCATTTATCACACTCTGCTTTAGAGCAAGAAGCACGCTCTTGCTTTCTAGAGTCTCTAATACAGCAGGAAACGTGAGTGAGCTCAGAACAAAAGAATGGTGTTTCATACACATATGGACCACATGTAGTCCAACTCTGCTTCTGAAACTGAAACAAACCACAGGTCCTCTATCATCCAATGCTTGCCAGTTAAGATGAGAAACATGTGAGCTTCGTGAACGATGTAGTTCGTTTGAGCTGTTAGTAACTGCCCTTACCTGAAACGAACTTTTCTTCTAGGAACACTCAGAGCCTGGGATTTAACTCCATTTCTGAAGTGAAACACACAGCAGAGTACTCATCCATCGATCACACTCTGCTTTAGAGCAAGAAGCACGCTATTGCTTTCTAGAGTCTCTAAGACACCAGGAAACGTGAGTGTGCTGAGAACAAATGTATGGTGTTTCCTACACATACGGACCATATCTAGTCCAACTCTGCTTCTGAAATTGATACAAAACACTGGTCCTCTAACATCCAATGCTTGTCAGTTAAGATGGGAAACTTGTTAGCTTTGTGAACGATGTAGTTCGTTTGAGCTGAAAAGTGACTGCCCTTACCTGAAACGAAGTATTGCTTGTAGGAAGACACAGCGCCTGCGATTTATCTCCATTTCTGAAGGGAAACACACAGCATAGTTCTCATCCATGGATCACACTCTGCTTTAGAGCAAGAAGCACGCTCTTGCTTTCTACAATCTCTAATACAGCAGGAAACTTGAGGGTGCTCAGAACAAAATAACGGTGTTTCCTACACATATGGGCCATATCTAGTTCAACTATGCATCTGAAACTGAAACAAACCACAGGTCCTCTATCATCCAATGCTTGTCAGGTAAGATGAATAACGTGTGAGCTTCCTGAACCATGTAGTTAGTTTGAGCTGTGAAGTAACTGCCGATACCTGAAACGAAGTCTTGCTTGTAGGAAGACTCAGAGCCTGGGATTTAACTCCATTTCTGAAGAGAAACACACAAGAGAGTTCTCATCCATTTATCACACTCTGCTTTAGAGGAAGAAGCACGCACTTGCTTTCTGGAGTTTCTAAGACAGCAGGAAACTTGAGTGTGCTGAGAACAAAAGAACCGTGTTTCCTACACATACGGACCATATCTAGTCCAACTCTGCTTCTGAAACTGATACAAAACACTGGTCCTCTAACATCCAATGCTTGTCAGTTAAGATGGGAAACTTGTTAGATTCGTGAATGATGTAGATTGTTTGAGCTGAAAAGTGACTTCCCTTCCCTGAAATGAAGTCTTGCTTGTAGGAAGACACAGCGCCTGGGATTTATCACCATTTCTGAAATGAAACACACAACATATTTCTCATCATTTATCACACTCTGCTTTAGAGCAAGAAGCACGCTCTTGCTTTTTAGACTCTCTACGTCAGCAGGAAACATGAGTGTGCTTAGAACAAAAGAATGGTGTTTCCAACACATACGGACCATATCTAGAAGAACTCTGTCTCTGAAAATGATACAAAGCACAGGTCCTCTAACATCCAATGCTTGTCAGTTAAGATGAGAAACGTGTGAGCTTCGCGAATGATGTAGTTCGTTTGAGCTGTAAAGTAACTGCCCTTACCTGAAACGAACTTTTCTTGTAGGAAGACTCAGAGCCTGGGATTTAACTCCATTTCTGAAGTGAAACACACAGAAGAGTTCTCATCCATCGATCACACTCTGCTTTAGAGCAAGAAGCACGCTCTTGCTTTCTAGAGTCTCTAAGAGACCAGGAAATATGAGTGTGCGGAGAACAAAAGAACGGTGTTTCCTACACATACGGAAAATATCTAGAAGAACTCTGCCTCTGAAATTGATACAAACCACAGGTCCTCTAACATCCAATGCTTGTCAGTTAAGATGAGAAACGTGTGAGCTTCGTGAACGATGTAGTTAGTTTGAGCTTTAAAGTAACTGCCCATATTTGAAACGAAGTCTTGCTTGTAGGAAGACTCAGAGCCTGGGATTTAACTCCATTTCTGAAGTGAAACACACAACAGAGTTCTCATCCATGGATCACACTCTGCTTTAGAGCAAGAAGCATGCTCTTGCTTTCTAGAGTCTCTAAGACAGCAGGAAACATGAGTGTGCTTAGAAGAAAAGAATGGTGTTTCCAACACATACGGACCATATCTAGAAGAACTCTGCCTATGAAATTGATACAAAGCACAGGTCCTCCAACATCCAATGATTGTCAGTTAAGAAGAGAAACGTGTGAGCTTCATGAACGATGTAGTTCGTTTGAGCTGTTAGTAACTGCCCTTAACTGAAAAGAACTTTTCTTGTAGGAAGACTCAGAGCCTGGGATTTAACTCCATTTCTGACGTGAAACACACAACAGAGTTCTCATCCATGGATCACACTCTGCTTTATAGCAAGAAGCACGCTATTGCTGTCTATTGTCTCTAAGACAGCAGGAAATGTGAGTGTCCTGAGAACAAAAGTACGGTGTTTCCCACACATAAGAACCATATCTAGTTCAACTATGCTTCTGAAACTGATACAAAGCACTGGTCCTCTAACATCCAATGCTTGTCAGTTAAGATGGGAAACTTGTTAGCTTCGTGAATGATGTAGTTCGTTTGAGCTGAAAAGTGACTGCCCTTCCCAGAAACGAAGTCTTGCTTGTACGAAGACACAGCACCTGGGATTTATCTCCATTCTGAAGGGAAACACACAGCATAGTTCTCATCCATGGATCACACTCTGCTTTAGAGCAAGAAGCACGCTCTTGCTTTCTACAATCTCTAATACAGCAGGAAACTTGAGTGTGCTCAAAACAAAAGAACGGTGTTTCCTACACATATAGGCCATATCTAGTTCAACTCTGCTTCTGAAACTGAATCAAACCACAGGCCCTCTATCATCTCATGCCTGTCAGTTAAGATGAGAAAGTTGTGAGCTTCGTGAACGATGTAGTTCGTTTGATCTGTTAGTAACTGCGCTTACCTAAAACGAAGTATTGCTGGTAGGAAGACTCAGAGCCTGGGATTAAACTCCATTTCTGAAGTGAAACACACATCAGAGTTCTCATATATAGATCACACTCTGGTTTAGAGCAAGAAGCACGGTCTAGCTTTCTAGAGTCTCTAAGACAGCAAGAAACTTGAGTGTGCTGAGAACAAAAGAACGGTGTTTCCTACACATACGGACCATATATAGTCCAACTCTGCTTCTGAAACTGATACAAAACACTGGTCCTCTAACATCCAATGCTTGTCAATTAAGATGGGAAACTTGTTAGCTTCGTGAACGATGTAGTTCGTTTGAGCTGAAAAGTGACTGCCCTTCCCTGAAACGAAGTCTTGTTTGTAGGAAGACACAGCGCCTTGGATTTATCTCCATTTCTGAAGGGAAACACACAGCATAGTTCTCATCCATGGATCACACTCTGCTTTAGAGCAAGAAGCACGCTCTTGCTTTCTATAGTCTCTAATAGAACAGGAAACGTGATTGTGCTCAGAACAAAAGAACGGTGTTTCTTACACATACCGACCATATCTATTTAAACTGTGATTATGAAACTGAAACAAACCACAGGTCCTGTAACATCCAGTGCTTGTAGTTAAGATGAGGAACGTGTGAGCTTCGTGAAAGATGTAGTTTTTTTGAGCTGTAAAGTAACTGCCCTTACTTGAAACGATGTCTTCCTTGTAGGAAGACTCAGAGCCTGGGATTTAATTCCATTTCTGAATGGAAACTCACTGCAGAGTTGTCATCCATTGATCACAATCTGGTTTAGAGCTAGAATCACACTCTAGCTTTCTAGAGTCTCTAAGACACCAGGAAACGTGAGTGTGCTGAGAACAAATGAATGGTGTTTCCTACACATACGGACCATATCTAGTCCAACTCTGCTTCTGAAACTGATACAAAGCACTGGTCCTCTAACATCCAATGCTTGTCAGTTAAGATGAGAAACATGTGAGCTTCATGAACGATGTAGTTCGTTTGAGCTGTAAAGTAACTGCCCTTACTTGAAACGAAGTCTTCCTTGTAGGAAGACTCAGAGACTGGGCTTTAACTCAGTTTCTGAAGTGAAACACACAACAGAGTTGTCATCCATTGATCACACTCTCCTTTAGAGCAAGAAGCACTCTCTTGCTTTCTAGAGTCTCTAAGAGACAAGGAAACATGAGTGTGCTGAGAACAAAAGAACCGTGTTTCCTCCACATACAGAAAATATCTAGAAGAACTCTGCCTCTGAAATTGATACAAAGCACAGGTCCTCTAACATCCAATGCTTGTCAGTTAAGATGAGAAACGTGTGAGCTTCGTGAACGATGTAGTTAGTTTGAGCTTTAAAGTAACTGCCCATACCTGAAACGTAGTCTTGCTTTTAGGAAGACTCAGAGCCTGGGATTTAACTCCATTTCTGAAGAGAAACACACAACAGAGTTCTCATCCATGGATCACACTCTGCATTAGAGCAAGAAGCACGCTCTTGCTTTCTAGAGTCTCTAAGACAGCAGGAAACATGAGTGTACTTAGAACAAAAGAATGGTGTTTCCAACACATACGGAAAATATCTAGAAGTACTCTGCCTCTGAAATTGATACAAAGCACAGGTCCTCTAACATCCAATGCTTGCCAGTTAAGATGAGAAACGTGTGAGCTTCGTGAACGATGTAGTTCCTTTGAGCTGTTAGTAACTGCCCTTACCTGAAACGAACTTTTCTTGTAGGAAGACTCAGAGCCTGGGATTTAACTCCATTTCTGAAGTGAAACACACAACAGAGTTCTCATCCATCGATCACACTCTGCTTTAGAGCAAGAAGCACACTATTGCTTTCTAGATTCTCTAAGACACCAGGAAACGTGAGTGTGCTGAGAACAAATTTATGGTGTTTCCTACACATACGGACCATATCTAGTCTAACTCTGCTTCTGAAACTGATACAAAACACTGGTCCTCTAACATCCAATGCTTTTCAGTTAAGATGGGAAACTTGTTAGCTTCATAAACGATGTAGTTCCTTTGAGCTGAAAAGTGACTGCCCTTACCTGAAACGAAGTCTTGCTTGTAGGAAGACACAGTGCCTGGGATTTATCTCCATTTCTGAAGAGAAACACACAACAGAGTACTCATCCATTGATCACACTCTGCTTTAGAGGAAGAAGCACGCTCTTGCCTTCTAGAGTCTCTGAGACAGCAGGAAACTTGAATGTGCTGAGAACAAAAGAACGGTGCTTCCTACACATACGGACCATATTTAGTCCAGCTCTGCTTCTGAAACTGAAACAAACCACAGGTCCGCTATCATCCAATGCTTGTCAGTTAAGATGAGAAACGTATGAGCTTCGTAAATGATGTAGTTCGTTTGAACTGTTAGTAACTGCCCTTACCTGAAACGAAATCTTGCTGGGAGGAAGACTCAGAGCCTGGGATTTAACTCCATTTCTGAAGAGAAACACACATCAGAGTTCTCATATATAGATCACACTCTGCTTTAGAGCAAGAAGCGCGCTCTTGCTTTCTACAGTCTCTAAGACAGCAAGAAAATTGAGTATGCTGAGAACCAAAGAACGGTGTTTCCTACACATACGGACCATATCTAGTCCAACTCTGCTTCTGAAACTGATACAAAGCCCTGGACCTCTAACATCCAATGCTTTTCAGTTAAGATGGGAATCTTGTTACCTTCGTGATCGATGTAGTTCGTTAAAGCTGAAAAGTGACTGCCCTTACCTGAAATGAAGTCTTGCTTGTAGGAAGACACAGCGCCTGGGATTTATCTCCATTTCTGAAGGGAAACACACAGCATAGTTCTCATCCATGGATCACACTCTGCTTTAGAGCAAGAAGCACGCTCTTGCTTACTAGAGTCTCTAATACAGCAGGAAACATGAGTGTGCTCAGAACAAAAGAACGGTGTTTCATGCACATATGGACCACATGTAGTCCAACTCTGCTTCTGAAACTGAAACAAACCACAGGTCCTCTATCATCCAGTGCTTGTCAGTTAAGATGAGAAACATGTGAGCTTTGTGAACGATGTAGTTCGTTTGAGCTGTTAGTAATTGCCGTCACCTGAAACGAAGTCTTGCTGGTAGGAAGACTCAGAGAAAGGGCTTTAACTCCAATTCTGAAGTGAAACACACAGCAGAGTTGTCATCCATTGATCAAACTCTCCTTTAGAGCAAGAAGCACGCTCTTGCTTTCTAGAGTCTCTAGGAGACCAGGAAACATGAGTGTGCTGAGAACAAAAGAACTGTGTTTCCTACACATACGGAAAATATCTAGAAGAACTCTGCCTCTGGAAATTGATACAAAGCACAGGTACTCTAACATCCAATGCTTGCCAGTTAAGATGAGAAACGTGTGAGCTTCGTGAACGATGTAGTTTGTTTGAGCTGTTAGTAACTGCCCTTATCTGAAACGAACTTTTCTTGTAGGAAGACTCAGAGCCTGGGATTTAACTCCATTTCTGAAGTGAAACACACAGCAGAGTTCTCATCCATCAATCACACACTGCTTTAGAGCAAGAAGCACAGTATTGCTTTCTAGAGTCTCTAAGACACCAGGAAACGTGAGTGTGCTGAGAACAAATTTATGGTGTTTCCTACACATACGGACCATATCTAGTCCAACTCTGCTTCTGAAACTGAAACAAACCACAGGTCCTCTATCATCCAATGCTTGTCAGTTAAGATGAGAAACTTGTGAGCTTCGTGAACGATGTAGTTCGTTTGATGTGTTAGTAACTGCCCTTACCTGAAACGAAGTCTTGCTGGTAGGAAGACTCAGAGCCTGGGATTAAACTCCATTTCTGAAGTGAAACACACATCAGAGTTCTCATATATAGATCACACTCTGTTTTAGAGCAAGAATCACGTTCTAGCTTTCTAGAGTCTCTAAGACAGCAAGAAACTTGAGTGTGCTGAGAACAAAAGAACGGTGTTTCCTACACATACGGACCTTATCTAGTCCAACTCTGCTTCTGAAACTGATACAAAACACTGGTCCTCTAACATCCAATGCTTGTCAGTTAAGATGGGAAACTTGTTAGCTTCGTGAACGATGTAGTTCGTTTGAGCTGAAAGGTGACTGCCCTTCCCTGAAACGAAGTCTTGCTTGTAGGAAGACACAGCGCCTGGGATTTATCTCCATTTCTGAAGGGAAACACACAGCATAGTTCTCATCCATGGATCACACTCTGCTTTAGAGCAAGAAGCACGCTCTTGCTTTCTAGAGTCTCTAATAGAACAGGAAACGTGATTGTGCTCAGAACAAAAGAACGGTGTTTCTTACACATACAGACCATATCTAGTTCAACTGTGATTATGAAACTGAAACACTCCACAGGTCCTGTAACATCCAGTGCTTGTAGTTAAGATGAGGAACGTGTGAGCTTCGTGAAAGATGTAGTTTTGTTGAGCTGTAAAGTAACTGCCCTTACTTGAAACGATGTCTTCCTTGTAGGAAGACTCAGAGCCTGGGATTTAACTCCATTTCTGAATTGAAACTCACTGCAGAGTTGTCATCCATTGATCACAATCTGTTTTAGAGCTAGAATCACGCTCTAGCTTTCTAGAGTCTCTAAGACAGCAGGAAACGTGAGTGTGCTGAGAAAAAATGAATGGTGTTTCCTACACATACGGACCAGATCTAGTCCAACTCTGCTTCTGAAACTGATACAAAGCACTGGTCCTCTAAAATCCAATGCTTGTCAGTTAAGATGAGAAACATGTGAGCTTCGTGAACGATGTAGTTCGTTTGAGCTTTAAAGTAAATGCCCTTACTTGAAACGAAGTCTTCCTTGTACGAAGACTCAGAGACTGAGCTTTAACTCCATTTCTGAAGTGAAACACACAACAGAGTTGTCATCCATTGATCACACTCTCCTTTAGAGCAAGAAGCACGCTCTTGCTTTCCAGAGTGTCTAAGACAGCAGGAAACATGAGTGTGCTGAGAACAAAAGAACCGTGTTTCCTACACATACGGAAAATATCTAGAAGAACTCTGCCTCTGAAATTGATACAAAGCACAGGTCCTCTAACATCCAATGCTTGTCAGTTACAATTAGAAACTTGTGAACTTCGTGAATGATGTAGTTAGTTTGAGCTTTAAAGTAACTGCCCATACCTGAAACGAAGTCTTGCTTGTAGGAAGACTCATAGCCTGGGATTTAACTCCATTTCTGAAGAGAAACACACAACAGAGTTCTCATCATTTATCACACTCTGCTTTAGAGCAAGAAGCATGCTCTTGCTTTCTAGAGTCTCTAAGAAAGCAGGAAACATGAGTGTGCTTAGAACAAAAGAATGGAGATTCCAACACATACGGACCATTTCTAGAAGAACTCTGCCTCTGAAATTGATACAAAGCACAGGTCCTCTAACATCCAATGCTTGCCAGTTAAGATGAATAACGTGTGAGCTTCGTGAACTATGTAGTTAGTTTGAGCTGTGAAGTAACTGCCCATACCTGAAACGAAGTCTTGCTTGTAGGAAGACTCAGAGCCTGGGATTTAACTCCATTTCTGAAGAGAAACACACAACAGAGTTCTCATCCATTTATCACACTCTGCTTTAGAGGAAGAAGCACGCCCTTGCTTTCCAGAGTGTCTAAGACAGCAGGAAACTTGAGTGTGCTGAGAACAAAAGAACGGTGCTTCCTACACATACGGACCATATTTAGTCGAGCTCTGCTTCTGAAACTGAAACAAACCACAGGTCCTCTATCATCCAATGCTTGTCAGTTAAGATGAGAAACTTGTGAGCTTCGTGAACGATGTAGTTCGTTTGATGTGTTAGTAACTGCCCTTACCTGAAACGAAGTCTTGCTGGTAGGAAGACTCAGAGCCTGGGATTAAACTCCATTTCTGAAGTGAAACACACATCAGAGTTCTCATATATAGATCACACTCTGTTTTAGAGCAAGAATCACGTTCTAGCTTTCTAGAGTCTCTAAGACAGCAAGAAACTTGAGTGTGCTGAGAACAAAAGAACGGTGTTTCCTACACATACGGACCTTATCTAGTCCAACTCTGCTTCTGAAACTGATACAAAACACTGGTCCTCTAACATCCAATGCTTGTCAGTTAAGATGGGAAACTTGTTAGCTTCGTGAACGATGTAGTTCGTTTGAGCTGAAAGGTGACTGCCCTTCCCTGAAACGAAGTCTTGCTTGTAGGAAGACACAGCGCCTGGGATTTATCTCCATTTCTGAAGGGAAACACACAGCATAGTTCTCATCCATGGATCACACTCTGCTTTAGAGCAAGAAGCACGCTCTTGCTTTCTATAGTCTCTAATAGAACAGGAAACGTGATTGTGCTCAGAACAAAAGAACGGTGTTTCTTACACATACCGACCATATCTATTTAAACTGTGATTATGAAACTGAAACAAACCACAGGTCCTGTAACATCCAGTGCTTGTAGTTAAGATGAGGAACGTGTGAGCTTCGTGAAAGATGTAGTTTTTTTGAGCTGTAAAGTAACTGCCCTTACTTGAAACGATGTCTTCCTTGTAGGAAGACTCAGAGCCTGGGATTTAATTCCATTTCTGAATGGAAACTCACTGCAGAGTTGTCATCCATTGATCACAATCTGGTTTAGAGCTAGAATCACACTCTAGCTTTCTAGAGTCTCTAAGACACCAGGAAACGTGAGTGTGCTGAGAACAAATGAATGGTGTTTCCTACACATACGGACCATATCTAGTCCAACTCTGCTTCTGAAACTGATACAAAGCACTGGTCCTCTAACATCCAATGCTTGTCAGTTAAGATGAGAAACATGTGAGCTTCATGAACGATGTAGTTCGTTTGAGCTGTAAAGTAACTGCCCTTACTTGAAACGAAGTCTTCCTTGTAGGAAGACTCAGAGACTGGGCTTTAACTCAGTTTCTGAAGTGAAACACACAACAGAGTTGTCATCCATTGATCACACTCTCCTTTAGAGCAAGAAGCACTCTCTTGCTTTCTAGAGTCTCTAAGAGACAAGGAAACATGAGTGTGCTGAGAACAAAAGAACCGTGTTTCCTCCACATACAGAAAATATCTAGAAGAACTCTGCCTCTGAAATTGATACAAAGCACAGGTCCTCTAACATCCAATGCTTGTCAGTTAAGATGAGAAACGTGTGAGCTTCGTGAACGATGTAGTTAGTTTGAGCTTTAAAGTAACTGCCCATACCTGAAACGTAGTCTTGCTTTTAGGAAGACTCAGAGCCTGGGATTTAACTCCATTTCTGAAGAGAAACACACAACAGAGTTCTCATCCATGGATCACACTCTGCATTAGAGCAAGAAGCACGCTCTTGCTTTCTAGAGTCTCTAAGACAGCAGGAAACATGAGTGTACTTAGAACAAAAGAATGGTGTTTCCAACACATACGGAAAATATCTAGAAGTACTCTGCCTCTGAAATTGATACAAAGCACAGGTCCTCTAACATCCAATGCTTGCCAGTTAAGATGAGAAACGTGTGAGCTTCGTGAACGATGTAGTTCCTTTGAGCTGTTAGTAACTGCCCTTACCTGAAACGAACTTTTCTTGTAGGAAGACTCAGAGCCTGGGATTTAACTCCATTTCTGAAGTGAAACACACAACAGAGTTCTCATCCATCGATCACACTCTGCTTTAGAGCAAGAAGCACACTATTGCTTTCTAGATTCTCTAAGACACCAGGAAACGTGAGTGTGCTGAGAACAAATTTATGGTGTTTCCTACACATACGGACCATATCTAGTCTAACTCTGCTTCTGAAACTGATACAAAACACTGGTCCTCTAACATCCAATGCTTTTCAGTTAAGATGGGAAACTTGTTAGCTTCATAAACGATGTAGTTCCTTTGAGCTGAAAAGTGACTGCCCTTACCTGAAACGAAGTCTTGCTTGTAGGAAGACACAGTGCCTGGGATTTATCTCCATTTCTGAAGAGAAACACACAACAGAGTACTCATCCATTGATCACACTCTGCTTTAGAGGAAGAAGCACGCTCTTGCCTTCTAGAGTCTCTGAGACAGCAGGAAACTTGAATGTGCTGAGAACAAAAGAACGGTGCTTCCTACACATACGGACCATATTTAGTCCAGCTCTGCTTCTGAAACTGAAACAAACCACAGGTCCGCTATCATCCAATGCTTGTCAGTTAAGATGAGAAACGTATGAGCTTCGTAAATGATGTAGTTCGTTTGAACTGTTAGTAACTGCCCTTACCTGAAACGAAATCTTGCTGGGAGGAAGACTCAGAGCCTGGGATTTAACTCCATTTCTGAAGAGAAACACACATCAGAGTTCTCATATATAGATCACACTCTGCTTTAGAGCAAGAAGCGCGCTCTTGCTTTCTACAGTCTCTAAGACAGCAAGAAAATTGAGTATGCTGAGAACCAAAGAACGGTGTTTCCTACACATACGGACCATATCTAGTCCAACTCTGCTTCTGAAACTGATACAAAGCCCTGGACCTCTAACATCCAATGCTTTTCAGTTAAGATGGGAATCTTGTTACCTTCGTGATCGATGTAGTTCGTTAAAGCTGAAAAGTGACTGCCCTTACCTGAAATGAAGTCTTGCTTGTAGGAAGACACAGCGCCTGGGATTTATCTCCATTTCTGAAGGGAAACACACAGCATAGTTCTCATCCATGGATCACACTCTGCTTTAGAGCAAGAAGCACGCTCTTGCTTACTAGAGTCTCTAATACAGCAGGAAACATGAGTGTGCTCAGAACAAAAGAACGGTGTTTCATGCACATATGGACCACATGTAGTCCAACTCTGCTTCTGAAACTGAAACAAACCACAGGTCCTCTATCATCCAGTGCTTGTCAGTTAAGATGAGAAACATGTGAGCTTTGTGAACGATGTAGTTCGTTTGAGCTGTTAGTAATTGCCGTCACCTGAAACGAAGTCTTGCTGGTAGGAAGACTCAGAGAAAGGGCTTTAACTCCAATTCTGAAGTGAAACACACAGCAGAGTTGTCATCCATTGATCAAACTCTCCTTTAGAGCAAGAAGCACGCTCTTGCTTTCTAGAGTCTCTAGGAGACCAGGAAACATGAGTGTGCTGAGAACAAAAGAACTGTGTTTCCTACACATACGGAAAATATCTAGAAGAACTCTGCCTCTGGAAATTGATACAAAGCACAGGTACTCTAACATCCAATGCTTGCCAGTTAAGATGAGAAACGTGTGAGCTTCGTGAACGATGTAGTTTGTTTGAGCTGTTAGTAACTGCCCTTATCTGAAACGAACTTTTCTTGTAGGAAGACTCAGAGCCTGGGATTTAACTCCATTTCTGAAGTGAAACACACAGCAGAGTTCTCATCCATCAATCACACACTGCTTTAGAGCAAGAAGCACAGTATTGCTTTCTAGAGTCTCTAAGACACCAGGAAACGTGACTGTGCTGAGAACAAATTTATGGTGTTTCCTACACATACGGACCATATCTAGTCCAACTCTGCTTCTGAAACTGAAACAAACCACAGGTCCTCTATCATCCAATGCTTGTCAGTTAAGATGAGAAACTTGTGAGCTTCGTGAACGATGTAGTTCGTTTGATGTGTTAGTAACTGCCCTTACCTGAAACGAAGTCTTGCTGGTAGGAAGACTCAGAGCCTGGGATTAAACTCCATTTCTGAAGTGAAACACACATCAGAGTTCTCATATATAGATCACACTCTGTTTTAGAGCAAGAATCACGTTCTAGCTTTCTAGAGTCTCTAAGACAGCAAGAAACTTGAGTGTGCTGAGAACAAAAGAACGGTGTTTCCTACACATACGGACCTTATCTAGTCCAACTCTGCTTCTGAAACTGATACAAAACACTGGTCCTCTAACATCCAATGCTTGTCAGTTAAGATGGGAAACTTGTTAGCTTCGTGAACGATGTAGTTCGTTTGAGCTGAAAGGTGACTGCCCTTCCCTGAAACGAAGTCTTGCTTGTAGGAAGACACAGCGCCTGGGATTTATCTCCATTTCTGAAGGGAAACACACAGCATAGTTCTCATCCATGGATCACACTCTGCTTTAGAGCAAGAAGCACGCTCTTGCTTTCTAGAGTCTCTAATAGAACAGGAAACGTGATTGTGCTCAGAACAAAAGAACGGTGTTTCTTACACATACAGACCATATCTAGTTCAACTGTGATTATGAAACTGAAACACTCCACAGGTCCTGTAACATCCAGTGCTTGTAGTTAAGATGAGGAACGTGTGAGCTTCGTGAAAGATGTAGTTTTGTTGAGCTGTAAAGTAACTGCCCTTACTTGAAACGATGTCTTCCTTGTAGGAAGACTCAGAGCCTGGGATTTAACTCCATTTCTGAATTGAAACTCACTGCAGAGTTGTCATCCATTGATCACAATCTGTTTTAGAGCTAGAATCACGCTCTAGCTTTCTAGAGTCTCTAAGACAGCAGGAAACGTGAGTGTGCTGAGAAAAAATGAATGGTGTTTCCTACACATACGGACCAGATCTAGTCCAACTCTGCTTCTGAAACTGATACAAAGCACTGGTCCTCTAAAATCCAATGCTTGTCAGTTAAGATGAGAAACATGTGAGCTTCGTGAACGATGTAGTTCGTTTGAGCTTTAAAGTAAATGCCCTTACTTGAAACGAAGTCTTCCTTGTACGAAGACTCAGAGACTGAGCTTTAACTCCATTTCTGAAGTGAAACACACAACAGAGTTGTCATCCATTGATCACACTCTCCTTTAGAGCAAGAAGCACGCTCTTGCTTTCCAGAGTGTCTAAGACAGCAGGAAACATGAGTGTGCTGAGAACAAAAGAACCGTGTTTCCTACACATACGGAAAATATCTAGAAGAACTCTGCCTCTGAAATTGATACAAAGCACAGGTCCTCTAACATCCAATGCTTGTCAGTTACAATTAGAAACTTGTGAACTTCGTGAATGATGTAGTTAGTTTGAGCTTTAAAGTAACTGCCCATACCTGAAACGAAGTCTTGCTTGTAGGAAGACTCATAGCCTGGGATTTAACTCCATTTCTGAAGAGAAACACACAACAGAGTTCTCATCATTTATCACACTCTGCTTTAGAGCAAGAAGCATGCTCTTGCTTTCTAGAGTCTCTAAGAAAGCAGGAAACATGAGTGTGCTTAGAACAAAAGAATGGAGATTCCAACACATACGGACCATTTCTAGAAGAACTCTGCCTCTGAAATTGATACAAAGCACAGGTCCTCTAACATCCAATGCTTGCCAGTTAAGATGAATAACGTGTGAGCTTCGTGAACTATGTAGTTAGTTTGAGCTGTGAAGTAACTGCCCATACCTGAAACGAAGTCTTGCTTGTAGGAAGACTCAGAGCCTGGGATTTAACTCCATTTCTGAAGAGAAACACACAACAGAGTTCTCATCCATTTATCACACTCTGCTTTAGAGGAAGAAGCACGCCCTTGCTTTCCAGAGTGTCTAAGACAGCAGGAAACTTGAGTGTGCTGAGAACAAAAGAACGGTGCTTCCTACACATACGGACCATATTTAGTCGAGCTCTGCTTCTGAAACTGAAACAAACCACAGGTCCTCTATCATCCAATGCTTGTCAGTTAAGATGAGAAACTTGTGAGCTTCGTGAACGATGTAGTTCGTTTGATGTGTTAGTAACTGCCCTTACCTGAAACGAAGTCTTGCTGGTAGGAAGACTCAGAGCCTGGGATTAAACTCCATTTCTGAAGTGAAACACACATCAGAGTTCTCATATATAGATCACACTCTGTTTTAGAGCAAGAATCACGTTCTAGCTTTCTAGAGTCTCTAAGACAGCAAGAAACTTGAGTGTGCTGAGAACAAAAGAACGGTGTTTCCTACACATACGGACCTTATCTAGTCCAACTCTGCTTCTGAAACTGATACAAAACACTGGTCCTCTAACATCCAATGCTTGTCAGTTAAGATGGGAAACTTGTTAGCTTCGTGAACGATGTAGTTCGTTTGAGCTGAAAGGTGACTGCCCTTCCCTGAAACGAAGTCTTGCTTGTAGGAAGACACAGCGCCTGGGATTTATCTCCATTTCTGAAGGGAAACACACAGCATAGTTCTCATCCATGGATCACACTCTGCTTTAGAGCAAGAAGCACGCTCTTGCTTTCTATAGTCTCTAATAGAACAGGAAACGTGATTGTGCTCAGAACAAAAGAACGGTGTTTCTTACACATACCGACCATATCTATTTAAACTGTGATTATGAAACTGAAACAAACCACAGGTCCTGTAACATCCAGTGCTTGTAGTTAAGATGAGGAACGTGTGAGCTTCGTGAAAGATGTAGTTTTTTTGAGCTGTAAAGTAACTGCCCTTACTTGAAACGATGTCTTCCTTGTAGGAAGACTCAGAGCCTGGGATTTAATTCCATTTCTGAATGGAAACTCACTGCAGAGTTGTCATCCATTGATCACAATCTGGTTTAGAGCTAGAATCACACTCTAGCTTTCTAGAGTCTCTAAGACACCAGGAAACGTGAGTGTGCTGAGAACAAATGAATGGTGTTTCCTACACATACGGACCATATCTAGTCCAACTCTGCTTCTGAAACTGATACAAAGCACTGGTCCTCTAACATCCAATGCTTGTCAGTTAAGATGAGAAACATGTGAGCTTCATGAACGATGTAGTTCGTTTGAGCTGTAAAGTAACTGCCCTTACTTGAAACGAAGTCTTCCTTGTAGGAAGACTCAGAGACTGGGCTTTAACTCAGTTTCTGAAGTGAAACACACAACAGAGTTGTCATCCATTGATCACACTCTCCTTTAGAGCAAGAAGCACGCTCTTGCTTTCTAGAGTCTCTAAGAGACAAGGAAACATGAGTGTGCTGAGAACAAAAGAACCGTGTTTCCTCCACATACAGAAAATATCTAGAAGAACTCTGCCTCTGAAATTGATACAAAGCACAGGTCCTCTAACATCCAATGCTTGTCAGTTAAGATGAGAAACGTGTGAGCTTCGTGAACGATGTAGTTAGTTTGAGCTTTAAAGTAACTGCCCATACCTGAAACGTAGTCTTGCTTTTAGGAAGACTCAGAGCCTGGGATTTAACTCCATTTCTGAAGAGAAACACACAACAGAGTTCTCATCCATGGATCACACTCTGCATTAGAGCAAGAAGCACGCTCTTGCTTTCTAGAGTCTCTAAGACAGCAGGAAACATGAGTGTACTTAGAACAAAAGAATGGTGTTTCCAACACATACGGAAAATATCTAGAAGTACTCTGCCTCTGAAATTGATACAAAGCACAGGTCCTCTAACATCCAATGCTTGCCAGTTAAGATGAGAAACGTGTGAGCTTCGTGAACGATGTAGTTCCTTTGAGCTGTTAGTAACTGCCCTTACCTGAAACGAACTTTTCTTGTAGGAAGACTCAGAGCCTGGGATTTAACTCCATTTCTGAAGTGAAACACACAACAGAGTTCTCATCCATCGATCACACTCTGCTTTAGAGCAAGAAGCACACTATTGCTTTCTAGAGTCTCTAAGACACCAGGAAACGTGAGTGTGCTGAGAACAAATTTATGGTGTTTCCTACACATACGGACCATATCTAGTCTAACTCTGCTTCTGAAACTGATACAAAACACTGGTCCTCTAACATCCAATGCTTTTCAGTTAAGATGGGAAACTTGTTAGCTTCATAAACGATGTAGTTCCTTTGAGCTGAAAAGTGACTGCCCTTACCTGAAACGAAGTCTTGCTTGTAGGAAGACACAGTGCCTGGGATTTATCTCCATTTCTGAAGAGAAACACACAACAGAGTACTCATCCATTGATCACACTCTGCTTTAGAGGAAGAAGCACGCTCTTGCCTTCTAGAGTCTCTGAGACAGCAGGAAACTTGAATGTGCTGAGAACAAAAGAACGGTGCTTCCTACACATACGGACCATATTTAGTCCAGCTCTGCTTCTGAAACTGAAACAAACCACAGGTCCGCTATCATCCAATGCTTGTCAGTTAAGATGAGAAACGTATGAGCTTCGTAAATGATGTAGTTCGTTTGAACTGTTAGTAACTGCCCTTACCTGAAACGAAATCTTGCTGGGAGGAAGACTCAGAGCCTGGGATTTAACTCCATTTCTGAAGAGAAACACACATCAGAGTTCTCATATATAGATCACACTCTGCTTTAGAGCAAGAAGCGCGCTCTTGCTTTCTACAGTCTCTAAGACAGCAAGAAAATTGAGTATGCTGAGAACAAAAGAACGGTGTTTCCTACACATACGGACCATATCTAGTCCAACTCTGCTTCTGAAACTGATACAAAGCCCTGGACCTCTAACATCCAATGCTTTTCAGTTAAGATGGGAATCTTGTTACCTTCGTGATCGATGTAGTTCGTTAAAGCTGAAAAGTGACTGCCCTTACCTGAAATGAAGTCTTGCTTGTAGGAAGACACAGCGCCTGGGATTTATCTCCATTTCTGAAGGGAAACACACAGCATAGTTCTCATCCATGGATCACACTCTGCTTTAGAGCAAGAAGCACGCTCTTGCTTACTAGAGTCTCTAATACAGCAGGAAACATGAGTGTGCTCAGAACAAAAGAACGGTGTTTCATGCACATATGGACCACATGTAGTCCAACTCTGCTTCTGAAACTGAAACAAACCACAGGTCCTCTATCATCCAGTGCTTGTCAGTTAAGATGAGAAACATGTGAGCTTTGTGAACGATGTAGTTCGTTTGAGCTGTTAGTAATTGCCGTCACCTGAAACGAAGTCTTGCTGGTAGGAAGACTCAGAGAAAGGGCTTTAACTCCAATTCTGAAGTGAAACACACAGCAGAGTTGTCATCCATTGATCAAACTCTCCTTTAGAGCAAGAAGCACGCTCTTGCTTTCTAGAGTCTCTAGGAGACCAGGAAACATGAGTGTGCTGAGAACAAAAGAACTGTGTTTCCTACACATACGGAAAATATCTAGAAGAACTCTGCCTCTGGAAATTGATACAAAGCACAGGTACTCTAACATCCAATGCTTGCCAGTTAAGATGAGAAACGTGTGAGCTTCGTGAACGATGTAGTTTGTTTGAGCTGTTAGTAACTGCCCTTATCTGAAACGAACTTTTCTTGTAGGAAGACTCAGAGCCTGGGATTTAACTCCATTTCTGAAGTGAAACACACAGCAGAGTTCTCATCCATCAATCACACACTGCTTTAGAGCAAGAAGCACAGTATTGCTTTCTAGAGTCTCTAAGACACCAGGAAACGTGAGTGTGCTGAGAACAAATTTATGGTGTTTCCTACACATACGGACCATATCTAGTCCAACTCTGCTTCTGAAACTGAAACAAACCACAGGTCCTCTATCATCCAATGCTTGTCAGTTAAGATGAGAAACTTGTGAGCTTCGTGAACGATGTAGTTCGTTTGATGTGTTAGTAACTGCCCTTACCTGAAACGAAGTCTTGCTGGTAGGAAGACTCAGAGCCTGGGATTAAACTCCATTTCTGAAGTGAAACACACATCAGAGTTCTCATATATAGATCACACTCTGTTTTAGAGCAAGAATCACGTTCTAGCTTTCTAGAGTCTCTAAGACAGCAAGAAACTTGAGTGTGCTGAGAACAAAAGAACGGTGTTTCCTACACATACGGACCTTATCTAGTCCAACTCTGCTTCTGAAACTGATACAAAACACTGGTCCTCTAACATCCAATGCTTGTCAGTTAAGATGGGAAACTTGTTAGCTTCGTGAACGATGTAGTTCGTTTGAGCTGAAAGGTGACTGCCCTTCCCTGAAACGAAGTCTTGCTTGTAGGAAGACACAGCGCCTGGGATTTATCTCCATTTCTGAAGGGAAACACACAGCATAGTTCTCATCCATGGATCACACTCTGCTTTAGAGCAAGAAGCACGCTCTTGCTTTCTAGAGTCTCTAATAGAACAGGAAACGTGATTGTGCTCAGAACAAAAGAACGGTGTTTCTTACACATACAGACCATATCTAGTTCAACTGTGATTATGAAACTGAAACACTCCACAGGTCCTGTAACATCCAGTGCTTGTAGTTAAGATGAGGAACGTGTGAGCTTCGTGAAAGATGTAGTTTTGTTGAGCTGTAAAGTAACTGCCCTTACTTGAAACGATGTCTTCCTTGTAGGAAGACTCAGAGCCTGGGATTTAACTCCATTTCTGAATTGAAACTCACTGCAGAGTTGTCATCCATTGATCACAATCTGTTTTAGAGCTAGAATCACGCTCTAGCTTTCTAGAGTCTCTAAGACACCAGGAAACGTGAGTGTGCTGAGAAAAAATGAATGGTGTTTCCTACACATACGGACCAGATCTAGTCCAACTCTGCTTCTGAAACTGATACAAAGCACTGGTCCTCTAAAATCCAATGCTTGTCAGTTAAGATGAGAAACATGTGAGCTTCGTGAACGATGTAGTTCGTTTGAGCTTTAAAGTAACTGCCCTTACTTGAAACGAAGTCTTCCTTGTACGAAGACTCAGAGACTGAGCTTTAACTCCATTTCTGAAGTGAAACACACAACAGAGTTGTCATCCATTGATCACACTCTCCTTTAGAGCAAGAAGCACGCTCTTGCTTTCCAGAGTGTCTAAGACAGCAGGAAACATGAGTGTGCTGAGAACAAAAGAACCGTGTTTCCTACACATACGGAAAATATCTAGAAGAACTCTGCCTCTGAAATTGATACAAAGCACAGGTCCTCTAACATCCAATGCTTGTCAGTTACAATTAGAAACTTGTGAACTTCGTGAATGATGTAGTTAGTTTGAGCTTTAAAGTAACTGCCCATACCTGAAACGAAGTCTTGCTTGTAGGAAGACTCATAGCCTGGGATTTAACTCCATTTCTGAAGAGAAACACACAACAGAGTTCTCATCATTTATCACACTCTGCTTTAGAGCAAGAAGCATGCTCTTGCTTTCTAGAGTCTCTAAGAAAGCAGGAAACATGAGTGTGCTTAGAACAAAAGAATGGTGATTCCAACACATACGGACCATTTCTAGAAGAACTCTGCCTCTGAAATTGATACAAAGCACAGGTCCTCTAACATCCAATGCTTGCCAGTTAAGATGAATAACGTGTGAGCTTCGTGAACTATGTAGTTAGTTTGAGCTGTGAAGTAACTGCCCATACCTGAAACGAAGTCTTGCTTGTAGGAAGACTCAGAGCCTGGGATTTAACTCCATTTCTGAAGAGAAACACACAACAGAGTTCTCATCCATTTATCACACTCTCCTTTAGAGGAAGAAGCACGCCCTTGCTTTCCAGAGTGTCTAAGACAGCAGGAAACTTGAGTGTGCTGAGAACAAAAGAACAGTGCTTCCTACACATACGGACCATATTTAGTCGAGCTCTGCTTCTGAAACTGAAACAAACCACAGGTCCTCTATCATCCAATGCTTGTCAGTTAAGATGAGAAACTTGTGAGCTTCGTGAACGATGTAGTTCGTTTGATGTGTTAGTAACTGCCCTTACCTGAAACGAAGTCTTGCTGGTAGGAAGACTCAGAGCCTGGGATTAAACTCCATTTCTGAAGTGAAACACACATCAGAGTTCTCATATATAGATCACACTCTGTTTTAGAGCAAGAATCACGTTCTAGCTTTCTAGAGTCTCTAAGACAGCAAGAAACTTGAGTGTGCTGAGAACAAAAGAACGGTGTTTCCTACACATACGGACCTTATCTAGTCCAACTCTGCTTCTGAAACTGATACAAAACACTGGTCCTCTAACATCCAATGCTTGTCAGTTAAGATGGGAAACTTGTTAGCTTCGTGAACGATGTAGTTCGTTTGAGCTGAAAGGTGACTGCCCTTCCCTGAAACGAAGTCTTGCTTGTAGGAAGACACAGCGCCTGGGATTTATCTCCATTTCTGAAGGGAAACACACAGCATAGTTCTCATCCATGGATCACACTCTGCTTTAGAGCAAGAAGCACGCTCTGGCTTTCTAGAGTCTCTAATAGAACAGGAAACGGGATTGTGCTCAGAACAAAAGAACGGTGTTTCTTACACATACAGACCATATCTAGTTCAACTGTGATTATGAAACAGAAACAATCCACAGGTCCTGTAACATCCAGTGCTTGTAGTTAAGATGAGGAACGTGTGAGCTTCGTGAAAGATGTAGTTTTGTTGAGCTGTAAAGTAACTGCCCTTACTTGAAACGATGTCTTCCTTGTAGGAAGACTCAGAGCCTGGGATTTAACTCCATTTCTGAATTGAAACTCACTGCAGAGTTGTCATCCATTGATCACAATCTGTTTTAGAGCTAGAATCACGCTCTAGCTTTCTAGAGTCTCTAAGACACCAGGAAACGTGAGTGTGCTGAGAAAAAATGAATGGTGTTTCCTACACATACGGACCAGATCTAGTCCAACTCTGCTTCTGAAACTGATACAAAGCACTGGTCCTCTAAAATCCAATGCTTGTCAGTTAAGATGAGAAACATGTGAGCTTCGTGAACGATGTAGTTCGTTTGAGCTTTAAAGTAACTGCCCTTACTTGAAACGAAGTCTTCCTTGTACGAAGACTCAGAGACTGAGCTTTAACTCCATTTCTGAAGTGAAACACACAACAGAGTTGTCATCCATTGATCACACTCTCCTTTAGAGCAAGAAGCACGCTCTTGCTTTCCAGAGTGTCTAAGACAGCAGGAAACATGAGTGTGCTGAGAACAAAAGAACCGTGTTTCCTACACATACGGAAAATATCTAGAAGAACTCTGCCTCTGCAATTGATACAAAGCACAGGTCCTCTAACATCCAATGCTTGTCAGTTACAATTAGAAACTTGTGAGCTTCGTGAACGATGTAGTTCGTTTGAGCTGTTAGTAACTGCCCTTACCTGAAACGAAGTCTTTCTGGTAGGAAGACTCAGAGCCTGGGATTAAACTCCATTTCTGAAGTGAAACACACATCAGAGTTCTCATATATAGATCACACTCTGGTTTAGAGCAAGAAGCACGGTCTAGCTTTCTAGAGTCTCTAAGACAGCAAGAAACTTGAGTGTGCTGAGAGCAAAAAACGGTGTTTCCTACACATACGGACCATATATAGTCCAACTCTGCTTCTGAAACTGATACAAAACACTGGTCATCTAACATCCAATGCTTGTCAGTTAAGATGGGAAACTTGTTAGCTTCGTGAACGATGTAGTTCGTTTGAGCTGAAAGGTGACTGCCCTTCCCTGAAACGAAGTCTTGCTTGTAGGAAGACACAGCGCCTGGGATTTATCTCCATTTCTGCAGGGAAACAGACAGCATAGTCCTCATCCATGGATCACACTCTGCTTTAGAGCAAGAAGCACGCTCTTGCTTTCTCCAATCTCTAATACAGCAGGAAACTTGAGTGTGCTCAGAACAAAAGAACGGTGTTTCCTACACATATAGTCCATATCTAGTTCAACTCTGCTTCTGAAACTGAAACAAACCACAGGCCCTCTATCATCTAATGCATGTCAGTTAATATGAGAAAGTTGTGAGCATCGTGAACGATGTAGTTCGTTTGATCTGTTAGTAACTGCCCTTACCTGAAACGAAGTCTTGCTGGTAGGAAGACTCAGAACCTGGGATTAAACTCCATTTCTGAAGTGAAACACACATCAGAGTTCTCATATATAGATCACACTCTGGTTTAGAGCAAGAAGCACGGTCTAGCTTTCTAGAGTCTCTAAGACAGCAAGAAATTTGAGTGTGCTGAGAACAAAAGAACGGTGTTTCCTACACATACAGACCTTATCTAGTCCAACTCTGCTTCTGCAACTGATACAAAACACTGGTCCTCTAACATCCAATGCTTGTCAGTTAAGATGGGAAACTTGTTAGCTTCGTGAACGATGTAGTTCGTTTGAGCTGAAAGGTGACTGCCCTTCCGTGAAACGAAGTCTTGCTTGTAGGAAGACACAGCGCCTGGGATTTATCTCCATTTCTGAAGGGAAACACACAGTATAGTTCTCATCCATGGATCACACTCTGCTTTAGAGCAAGAATCACGCTCTTGCTTTCTAGAGTCTCTAATAGAACAGGAAACGTGATTGTGCTCAGAACAAAAGAACGGTGTTTCTTACACATACAGACCATATCTAGTTCAACTGTGATTATTAAACTGAAACAAACCACAGGTCGTGTAACATCCAGTGATTGTAGTTAAGATGAGGAACGTGTGAGCTTCGTGAAAGATGTAGTTTTTTTGAGCTGTAAAGTAACTGCCCTTATTTGAAATGATGTCTTCCTTGTAGGAAGACTCAGAGCCTGGGATTTAACTCCATTTCTGAATTGAAACTCACTGCAGAGTTGTCATCCATTGATAACAATCTGTTTTAGAGCTAGAATCACGCTCTACCTTTCTAGAGTCTCTAAGACACCAGGAAACGTGAGTGTGCTGAGAACAAATGAATGGTGTTTCCTACACATACGGACCATATCTAGTCCAACTCTGCTTCTGAAACTGATACAAAGCACTGGTCCTCTAAAATCCAATGCTTGTCAGTTAAGATGAGAAACATGTGAGCTTCGTGAATGATGTAGTTCGTTTGAGCTGTAAAGTAACTGCCCTTACTTGAAACGAAGTCTTCCTTGTAGGAAGACTCAGAGACTGAGCTTTAACTCCATGTCTGAAGTGAAACACACAACAGAGTTGTCATCCATTGATCACACTCTCCTTTAGAGCAAGAAGCACGCTCTTGCTTTCTAGGGTCTGTAAGAGACCAGGAAACATGAGTGTGCTGAGAACAAAAGAACCGTGTTTCCTACACATACGGAAAATATCTAGAAGAACTGTGCCTCTAAAATTGATACAAAGCACAGGTCCTCTAACATCCAATGCTTGTCAGTTACAATGAGAAACGTGTGAACTTCGTGAATGATGTAGTTAGTTTGAGCTTTAAAGTAACTGCCCATACCTGAAACGAAGTCTTGCTTGTAGGAAGACTCATAGCCTGGGATTTAACTCCATTTGTGAAGAGAAACACACAACAGAGTTCTCATCATTTATCACACTCTGCTTTAGAGCAAGAAGCACGCTCTTGCTTTCTAGAGTCTCTAAGACAGCAGGAAACATGAGTGTGCTTAGAAGAAAAGAATGGTGTTTCCAACACATACGGACCATATCTAGAAGAACTCTGCCTCTGAAATTGATACAAAGCACAGGTCCTCTAACATCCCATGCTTGCCAGTTAAGATGAGAAACGTGTGAGCTTCGTGAACGATGTAGTTTGTTTGAGCTGTTAGTAACTGCCCTTACCTGAAACGAACTTTTCTTGTAGGAAGACTTAGAGCCTGGGATTTAACTCCATTTCTGAAGTAAAACACACAGCAGAGTTCTCATCCATCAATCACACTCTGCTTTAGAGTAAGAAGCACGCTATTGCTTTCTAGAGTCTCTAAGACACCAGGAAACGTGAGTGTGCTGAGAACAAATGTATGGTATTTCCTACACATACGGACCATATCTAGTCCAACTCTGCTTCTGAAACTGAAACAAACCACAGGTCCTCTATCATCCAATGCTTGTCAGGTAAGATGAATAACGTGTGAGCTTCGTGAAAGATGTAGTTAGTTTGAGCTGTGAAGTAACTGCCCCTACCTGAAACGAAGTCTTGCTTGTAGGAAGACTCAGAGCCTGGGATTAAACTCCATTTCTGAAGTGAAACACACATCAGAGTTCTCATATATAGATCACACTCTGGTTTAGAGCAAGAAGCACGGTCTAGCTTTCTGGAGTCTCTAAGACAGCAAGAAACTTGAGTGTGCTGAGAGCAAAGAACGGTGTTTCCTACACATACGGACCATATATAGTCCAACTCTGCTTCTGAAACTGATACAAAACACTGGTCCTCTAACATCCAATGCTTGTCAGTTAAGATGGGAAACTTGTTAGCTTCGTGAACGATGTAGTTCGTTTGAGCTGAAAAGTGACTGCCCTTCCCTGAAACGAAGTCTTGCATGTAGGAAGACACAGAGCCCAGGATTTATCTCCATTTCTGAAGGGAAACACACAGCATAGTTCTCATCCATGGATCACACTCTGCTTTAGAGAAAGAAGCACGCTCTTGCTTTCTAGAGTCTCTAATAGAACAGGAAACGTGATTGTGCTCAGAACAAAAGAACGGTGTTCCTTACACATACGGACCATATCTAGTCCAACTCTGCTTCTGAAACTGAAACAAACCACAGGTCCTGTAACATCCAGTGCTTGTAGTTAAGATGAGGAACGTGTGAGCTTCGTGAACGGTGTAGTTTTTTTGAGCTGTAAAGTAACTGCCCTTACTTGATACGAAGTCTTCCTTGTAGGAAGACTCAGAGACTGGGCTTTAACTCCATTTCTGAAGTGAAACACACAACAGAGTTGTCATCCAGTGATCACACTCTCCTTTAGAGCAAGAAGCACGCTCTTGCTTTCTAGAGTTTGTAAGACAGCAGGAAAAATGAGTGTGCTTAGAAAAAAAGAATGGTGTTTCCAACACATACGGACCATATCTAGAAGAACTCTGCCTCTGAAATTGATACAAAGCACAGGTCCTCTAACATCCAATGTTTGCCAGTTACGATGAGAAACGTGTGAGCTTCGTGAACGATGTAGTTCGTTTGAGCTGTTAGTAACTGCCCTTACCTGAAACGAACTTTTCTTGTAGGAAGACTCAGACCATGGGATTTAACTCCAATTCTGAAGTGAAACACACAGCAGAGTTCTCATCCATCAATCAAACTCTGCTTTAGAGCAAGAAGCACGCTATTGCTTTCTAGAGTCTCTAAGAAACCAGGTAACGTGAGTGTGCTGAGAACAAATTTATGGTGTTTCCTACATATACGGACCATATCTAGTCCAACTCTGCTTCTGAAACTGAAACAAACCACAGGTCCTCTATCATCCAATGCTTGTCAGGTAAGATGAATAACGTGTGAGTTTCGTGGACTATGTAGGTAGTTTGAGCTGTGTAGTAACTGCCCATACCTGAAACGAAGTCTTGCTTGTAGGAAGACTCAGAGCCTGGGATTTAACTCCATTTCTGAAGAGAAACACACAACAGAGTTCTCATCCATTTATCACACTCTGCTTTAGAGGAAGAAGCACGCTCTTGCTTTCTAGAGTGTCTAAGACAGCAGGAAACTTGAGTGTGCTGAGAACAAAAGAACGGTGCTTGCTACACATACAGACCATATTTAGTCCAGCTCTGCTTCTGAAACTGAAACAAACCACAGGTCCTCTATCATCCAATGCTTGTCAGTTAAGATGAGAAACATGTGAGCTTCGTAAACGATGTAGTTCGTTTGAGCTGTAAAGTAACTGCCCTTACTTGAAACGAAGTCTTCCTTGTAGGAAGACTCAGAGACTGAGCTTTAACTCCATTTCTGAAGTGAAACACACAACAGAGTTGTCATCCATTGGTCATACTCTCCTTTAGATCAAGAAGCACACTCTTGCTTTCTAGAGTCTCTAAGAGACCAGGAAACATGAGTGTGCTGAGAACAAAAGAACCGTGTTTCCTACATATGGAAAATATCTAGAAATACTCTGCCTCTGAAATTGATACAAAGCACAGGTCCTCTAACATCCAATGCTTGTCAGTTAAGATGAGAAACGTGTGAACTTCGTGAATGATGTAGTTAGTTTGAGGTTTAAAGTAACTGCCCATACCTGAAACGAAGTCTTGCTTGTAGGAAGACTCAGAGCCTGGGATTTAACTCCATTTCTGAAGAGAAACACACAACAGAGTACTCATCATTTATCACACTCTGCTTTAGAGCAAGAACCATGCTCTTGCTTTCCAGAGTCTCTAAGACAGCAGGAAACATGAGTGTGCTTAGAACAAAAGAATGGTGTTTCCAACACATACGGACCCTATCTAGAAGAACTCTGCCTCTGAAATTGATACAAAGCACAGGTCCTCTAACATCCAATGCTTGCCAGTTAAGATGAGAAACGTGTGAGCTTCGTGAACAATGTAGTTCGTTTGAGCTGTTAGTAACTGCCCTTACCTGAAACGAACTTTTCTTGTAGGAAGACTCAGAGCCTGGGATTTAACTCCATTTCTGAAGTGAAACACACAGCAGAGTTCTCATCCATCAATCACACTCTGCTTTAGAGCAAGAAGCATGCTATTGCTTTCTAGAGTCTCTAAGACACCAGGAAACGTGAGTGTGCGGAGAACAAATGAATGGTGTTTCCTACACATAGGGACCATATCTAGTCCAACTCTGCTTCTGAAACTGAAACAAACCACAGGTCCTCTATCATCCAATGCTTGTCAGGTAAGATGAATAACGTGTGAGCTTCGTGAACGATGTAGTTAGTTTGCGCTGTGAAGTAACTGCCCATACCTGAAACGAAGTCTTGCTTTTAGGAAGACTCAGAGCCTGGGATTTAACTCCATTTCTGAAGAGAAACACACAACAGAGTTCTCATCCATTTATCACACTCTGCTTTGGAGGAAGAAGCACGCCCTTGCTTTCTAGAGTCTCTAAGACAGCAGGAAACTTGAGTGTGCTGAGAAGAAAAGAACGGTTCTTCCTACACATACGGACCATATTTAGTCCAGCTCTGCTTCTGAAACTGAAACAAACCACAGGTCCTCTATCATCCAATGCTTGTCAGTTAAGATGAGAAACTTGTGAGCTTCGTGAACGATGTAGTTCGTTTGATGTGTTAGTAACTGCCCTTACCTGAAACGAAGTCTTGCTGGTAGGAAGACTCAGAGCCTGGGATTAAACTCCATTTCTGAAGTGAAACACACGTCTGAGTTCTCATATATAGATCACACTCTGGTTTAGAGCAAGAAGCACGGTCTAGCTTTCTAGAGTCTCTAAGACAGCAAGAAACTTGAGTGTGCTGAGAGCAAAAGAACGGTGTTTCCTACACATACGGACCATATCTAGTCCAACTCTGCTTCTGAAACTGATACAAAACACTGGTCCTCTAACATCAAATGCTTGTCAGTTAAGATGGGAAACATGTTAGCTTCGTGAACGATGTAGTTCGTTTGAGCTGAAAAGTGACTGCCCTTCCCTGAAACGAAGTCTTGCTTGTAGGAAGACACAGCGCCTGGGATTTATCTCCATTTCTGAAGGGAAACACACAGCATAGTTCTCATCCATGGATCACACTCTGCTTTAGAGCAAGAAGCACGCTCTTCCTTTCTAGAGTCTCTAATAGAGAGGAAACATGATTGTGCTCAGAACAAAAGAACTGTGTTTCTTACACATACGGACCATATCTAGTTCAAATGTGATTAGGAAACTGAAACAAACCACAGGTCCTTTAACATCCAGTGCTTGTAGTTAAGATGAGGAACGTGTGAGCTTCGTCAAAGATGTACTTTTTTGAGCTGTAAAGTAACTGCCCTTACTTGAAACGATGTCTTCCTTGTAGGAAGACTCAGAGCCTGGGATTTAACTCCATGTCTGAATTGAAACTCACTGCAGAGTTGTCATCCATTGATCACAATCTGTTTTAGAGCTAGAATCACGCTCTAGCTTTCAGGAGTCTCTAAGACACCAGGAAACGTGAGTCTGCTGAGAACAAATGAATGGGGTTTCCTACACATACGGACCATATCTAGTCCAACTCTGCTTCTGAAACTGATACAAAGCACTGGCCCTCTAACATCCAATGCTTGTCAGTTAAGATGAGAAACATGTGAGCTTCGTGAACGATGTAGTTCGTTTGAGCTGTAAAGTAACTGCCCTTACTTGAAACGAAGTCTTCCTTGTAGGAAGACTCAGAGACTGGGCTTTAACTCCATTTCTGAAGTGAAACACACAAGAGAGTTGTCATCCATTGATCACACTCTCCTTTAGAGCAAGAAGCACGCTCTTGCTTTCTAGAGTCTCTAAGAGACCAGGAAACATGAGTGTGCTGAGAACAAAAGAACCGTGTTTCCTACATATGGAAAATATCTAGAAATACTCTGCCTCTGAAATTGATACAAAGCACAGGTCCTCTAACATCCAATGCTTGTCAGTTAAGAGGAGAAACGTGTGAACTTCGTGAATGATGTAGTAAGTTTGAGCTTTAAAGTAACTGCCCATACCTGAAACGAAGTCTTGCTTGTAGGAAGCCTCAGAGCCTGGGATTTAACTCCATTTCTGAAGAGAAACACACAACAGAGTACTCATCATTTATCACACTCTGCTTTAGAGCAAGAACCATGCTCTTGCTTTCTAGAGTCTCTAAGACAGCAGGAAACATGAGTGTGCTTAGAACAAAAGAATGGTGTTTCCAACACATACGGACCCTATCTAGAAGAACTCTGCCTCTGAAATTGATACAAAGCACAGGTCCTCTAACATCCAATGCTTGCCAGTTAAGATGAGAAACGTGTGAGCTTCGTGAACAATGTAGTTCGTTTGAGCTGTTAGTAACTGCCCTTACCTGAAACGAACTTTTCTTGTAGGAAGACTCAGAGCCTGGGATTTAACTCCATTTCTGAAGTGAAACACACAGCAGAGTTCTCATCCATCAATCACACTCTGCTTTAGAGCAAGAAGCATGCTATTGCTTTCTAGAGTCTCTAAGACACCAGGAAACGTGAGTGTGCTGAGAACAAATGAATGGTGTTTCCTACACATAGGGACCATATCTAGTCCAACTCTTCTTCTGAAACTGAAACAAACCACAGGTCCTCTATCATCCAATGCTTGTCAGGTAAGATGAATAACGTGTGAGCTTCGTGAACGATGTAGTTAGTTTGAGCTGTGAAGTAACTGCCCATACCTGAAACGAAGTCTTGCTTGTAGGAAGACTCAGAGCCTGGGATTTAACTCCATTTCTGAAGAGAAACACACAACAGAGTTCTCATCCATTTATCACACTCTGCTTTGGAGCAAGAAGCACGGTCTAGCTTTCTAGAGTCGCTAAGACAGCAAGAAACTTGAGTGTGCTGAGAGCAAAAGAACGGTGTTTCCTACACATACAGACCATATCTAGTCCAACTCTGCTTCTGAAACTGATACAAAACACTGGTCCTCTAACATCCAATGCTTGTCAGTTAAGATGGGAAACATGTTAGCTTCGTGAACGATGTAGTTCGTTTGAGCTGAAAAGTGACTGCCCTTCCCTGAAATGAAATCTTGCTTGTAGGAAGACACAGCGCCTGGGATTTATCTCCATTTCTGAAGGGAAACACACAGCATAGTTTTCATCCATGGATCACACTCTGCTTTAGAGCATGAAGCATGCTCTTGCTTTCTAGAGTCTCTAATAGAACAGGAAACGTGATTGTGCTCAGAACAAAAAAAAGGTGTTTCTTACACCTACGGACCATATCTGGTAGAACTGTGATTATGAAACTGAAACAAACCACAGGTCCTGTAACATCCAGTGCTTGTAGTTAAGATGAGGAACGTGTGAGCTTCGTGAAAGATGTAGTTTTTTTGAGCTGTAAAGTAACTGCCCTTACTTGAAACGATGTCTTCCTTGTAGGAAGACTCAGAGCCTGGGATTTAACTCCATGTCTGAATTGAAACTCACTGCAGAGTTGTCATCCATTGATCACAATCTGTTTTAGAGCTGGAATCACGCTCTAGCTTTCTAGAGTCTCTAAAACACCAGGAAACGTGAGTGTGCTGAGAACAAATGAATGGTGTCTCCTACACATACGGACCATATCTAGTCCAACTCTGCTTCTGAAACTGATACAAAGCACTGGTCCTCTAACATCCAATGCTTGTCAGTTAAGATGAGAAACATGTGAGCTTCGTGAACGATGTAGTTCATTTGAGCTGTAAAGTAACTGCCCTTACTTGAAACGAAGTCTTCCTTGTAGGAAGACTCAGAGACTGGGCTTTAACTCCATTTCTGAAGTGAAACACACAACAGAGTTGTCATCCATTGATCTCACTCTCCTTTAGAGCAAGAAGCACGCTCTTGCTTTCTAGATTCTCTAAGAGACGAGGAAACATGAGTGTGCTGAGAACAAAAGAACCGCGTTTCCTACACATACGGAAAATATCTAGAAGAACTCTGCCTCTGAAATTGATACAAAGCACAGGTCCTCTAACATCCAATGCTTGTCAGTTAAGATGAGAAACGTGTGAACTTCGTGAATGATGTAGTTAGTTTTAGCTTTAAAGTAACTGCCCATACCTGAAACGAAGTCTTGCTTGTAGGAAGCCTCAGAGCCTGGGATTTAACTCCATTTCTGAAGAGAAACACACAACAGAGTACTCATCATTTATCACACTCTGCTTTAGAGCAAGAACCACGCTCTTGCTTTCTAGAGTCTCTAAGACAGCAGGAAACATAAGTGTGCTTAGAACAAAAGAATGGTGTTTCCAACACATACGGACCATATCTAGAAGAACTCTGCCTCTGAAATTCATACAAAGCACAGGTCCTCTAACATCCAATGCTTGCCAGTTAAGAAGAGAAACATGTGAGCTTCGTGAACGATGTAGTTCGTTTTAGCTTTAAAGTAACTGCCCATACCTGAAACAAAGTCTTGCTTGTAGGAAGACTCAGATCCTGGGATTTAACTCCATTTCTGAAGAGAAACACACAACAGAGTTCTCATCATTTTTCACAATCTGCTTTAGAGCAAGAAGCACGCTCTTGCTTTCTAGAGTCTCTAAGACAGCAGGAAAAATGAGTGTGCTTAGAACAAAAGAATGGTGTTTCCAACACATAATGACCATATCTAGAAGAACTCTGCCTCTGAAATTGATACAAAGCACAGGTCCTCTAACATCTAATGCTTGTCAGGTAAGATGAATAACGTGTGAGCTTCGTGAACGATGTAGTTAGTTTGAGCTGTGAAGTAACTGCCCATACCTGAAACGAAGTCTTGCTTGTAGGAAGACTCAGAGCCTGGGATTTAACTCCATTTCTGAAGAGAAACACACAACAGAGTTCTCATCCATTTATCACACTCTGCTTTGGAGGAAGAAGCACGCCCTTGCTTTCTAGAGTCTCTAAGACAGCAGGAAACTTGAGTGTGCTGAGAAGAAAAGAACGGTTCTTCGTACACATACGGACCATATTTAGTCCAGCTCTGCTTCTGAAACTGAAACAAACCACAGGTCCTCTATCATCCAATGCTTGTCACTTAAGATGAGAAACTTGTGAGCTTCGTGAACGATGTAGTTCGTTTGATCTGTTAGTAACTGCCCTTACCTGATACGAAGTCTTGCTTGTAGGAAGACTCAGAGCCTGGGATTAAACTCCATTTCTGAAGTGAAACACAGATCAGAGTTCTCATATATAGATCACACTCTGGTTTAGAGCAAGAAGCACGGTCTAGCTTTCTAGAGTCTCTAAGACAGCAAGAAACTTGAGTGTGCTGAGAACAAAAGAATGGTGTTTCCTACACATACGGACCATACCTAGTACAACTCTGCATCTGAAACTGATACAAAACACTGGTCCTCTAAGATCCAATGCTTGTCAGTTAAGATGGGAAACTTGTTAGATTCGTGAACGATGTAGTTCGTTTGAGCTTAAAAGTGACTGCCCTTCCCTGAAATGAAGTATTGCTTGTAGGAAGACACAGCGCCTGGGATTTATCTCCATTTCTGAAGGGAAGCACACAGCATAGTTCTCATCCATGGATCACACTCTGCTTTAGAGCAAGAAGCACGCTCTTGCTTTCTAGAGACTCTAATAGAACAGGAAACATGATTGTGCTCAGAACAAAAGAACGGTGTTTCTTACACATACGGACCATATCTAGTTCAACTGTGATTATGAAACTGAAACAACCACAGGTCCTGTAACATCCAGTGCTTGTAGTTAAGATGAGGAACGTGTGAGCTTCGTGAAAGATGTAGTTTTTTTGAGCTATAAAGTAACTGCCCTTACTTGAAACAATGTCTTCCTTGTAGGAAGACTCAGAGCCTGGGATTTAACTCCATTTCTGAATGGAAACTCACGCAGAGTTGCCATCCATTGACCACAATCTGTTTTAGAGCTAGAATCACGCTCTAGCATTCTAGAGTCTCTAAGATACCAGGAAACGTGAGTGTGCTGAGAACAAATGAATGGTGTTTCCTACACATACGGACCATATCTAGTCCAACTCTGCTTCTGAAACAGATACAAAGCACTGGTCCTCTAACATCCAATGCTTGTCAGTTAAGAAGAGAAACATGTGAGCTTCGTGAACGATGTAGTTCACCTGAAACCTGAGTCTTGTAGGAAGACTCAGAGCCTGGGATTTAACTCCATTTCTGAAGAGAAACACACAACAGAGTTCTCATCATTTTTCACAGTCTGCTTTAGAGCAAGAAGCATGCTCTTGCTTTCTAGAGTCTCTAAGACAGCAGGAAAAATGAGTGTGCTTAGAACAAAAGAATGGTGTTTCCAACACATACTGACCATATCTAGAAGATCTCTGCCTCTGAAATTGATACAAAGCACAGATCCTCTAACATCATATGCTTGCCAGTTAAGAAGAGAAACGTGTGAGCTTCGTGAACGATGTAGTTCGTTTTAGCTTTAAAGTAACTGCCCATACCTGAAACAAAGTCTTGCTTGTAGGAAGACTCAGATCCTGGGATTTAACTCCATTTCTGAAGAGAAACACACAACAGAGTTCTCATCATTTTTCACAATCTGCTTTAGAGCAAGAAGCACGCTCTTGCTTTCTAGAGTCTCTAAGACAGCAGGAAAAATGAGTGTGCTTAGAACAAAAGAATGGTGTTTCCAACACATACGGACCATATCTAGAAGAACTCTGCCTCTGAAATTGATACAAAGCACAGGTCCTCTAACATCCAATGTTTGCCAGTTACGATGAGAAACGTGTGAGCTTCGTGAACGATGTAGTTCGTTTGAGCTGTTAGTAACTGCCCTTACCTGAAACGAACTTTTCTTGTAGGAAGACTCAGACCATGGGATTTAACTCCAATTCTGAAGTGAAACACACAGCAGAGTTCTCATCCATCAATCAAACTCTGCTTTAGAGCAAGAAGCACGCTATTGCTTTCTAGAGTCTCTAAGAAACCAGGTAACGTGAGTGTGCTGAGAACAAATTTATGGTGTTTCCTACATATACGGATCATATCTAGTCCAACTCTGCTTCTGAAACTGAAACAAACCACAGGTCCTCTATCATCCAATGCTTGTCAGGTAAGATGAATAACGTGTGAGTTTCGTGGACTATGTAGTTAGTTTGAGCTGTGTAGTAACTGCCCATACCTGAAACGAAGTCTTGCTTGTAGGAAGACTCAGAGCCTGGGATTTAACTCCATTTCTGAAGAGAAACACACAACAGAGTTCTCATCCATTTATCACACTCTGCTTTAGAGGAAGAAGCACGCTCTTGCTTTCTAGAGTGTCTAAGACAGCAGGAAACTTGAGTGTGCTGAGAACAAAAGAACGGTGCTTGCTACACATACAGACCATATTTAGTCCAGCTCTGCTTCTGAAACTGAAACAAACCACAGGTCCTCTATCATCCAATGCTTGTCAGTTAAGATGAGAAACATGTGAGCTTCGTAAACGATGTAGTTCGTTTGAGCTGTAAAGTAACTGCCCTTACTTGAAACGAAGTCTTCCTTGTAGGAAGACTCAGAGACTGAGCTTTAACTCCATTTCTGAAGTGAAACACACAACAGAGTTGTCATCCATTGATCATACTCTCCTTTAGATCAAGAAGCACACTCTTGCTTTCTAGAGTCTCTAAGAGACCAGGAAACATGAGTGTGCTGAGAACAAAAGAACCGTGTTTCCTACATATGGAAAATATCTAGAAATACTCTGCCTCTGAAATTGATACAAAGCACAGGTCCTCTAACATCCAATGCTTGTCAGTTAAGATGAGAAACGTGTGAACTTCGTGAATGATGTAGTTAGTTTGAGGTTTAAAGTAACTGCCCATACCTGAAACGAAGTCTTGCTTGTAGGAAGACTCAGAGCCTGGGATTTAACTCCATTTCTGAAGAGAAACACACAACAGAGTACTCATCATTTATCACACTCTGCTTTAGAGCAAGAACCATGCTCTTGCTTTCTAGAGTCTCTAAGACAGCAGGAAACATGAGTGTGCTTAGAACAAAAGAATGGTGTTTCCAACACATACGGACCCTATCTAGAAGAACTCTGCCTCTGAAATTGATACAAAGCACAGGTCCTCTAACATCCAATGCTTGCCAGTTAAGATGAGAAACGTGTGAGCTTCGTGAACAATGTAGTTCGTTTGAGCTGTTAGTAACTGCCCTTACCTGAAACGAACTTTTCTTGTAGGAAGACTCAGAGCCTGGGATTTAACTCCATTTCTGAAGTGAAACACACAGCAGAGTTCTCATCCATCAATCACACTCTGCTTTAGAGCAAGAAGCATGCTATTGCTTTCTAGAGTCTCTAAGACACCAGGAAACGTGAGTGTGCGGAGAACAAATGAATGGTGTTTCCTACACATAGGGACCATATCTAGTCCAACTCTGCTTCTGAAACTGAAACAAACCACAGGTCCTCTATCATCCAATGCTTGTCAGGTAAGATGAATAACGTGTGAGCTTCGTGAACGATGTAGTTAGTTTGCGCTGTGAAGTAACTGCCCATACCTGAAACGAAGTCTTGCTTTTAGGAAGACTCAGAGCCTGGGATTTAAATCCATTTCTGAAGAGAAACACACAACAGAGTTCTCATCCATTTATCACACTCTGCTTTGGAGGAAGAAGCACGCCCTTGCTTTCTAGAGTCTCTAAGACAGCAGGAAACTTGAGTGTGCTGAGAAGAAAAGAACGGTTCTTCCTACACATACGGACCATATTTAGTCCAGCTCTGCTTCTGAAACTGAAACAAACCACAGGTCCTCTATCATCCAATGCTTGTCAGTTAAGATGAGAAACTTGTGAGCTTCGTGAACGATGTAGTTCGTTTGATGTGTTAGTAACTGCCCTTACCTGAAACGAAGTCTTGCTGGTAGGAAGACTCAGAGCCTGGGATTAAACTCCATTTCTGAAGTGAAACACACGTCTGAGTTCTCATATATAGATCACACTCTGGTTTAGAGCAAGAAGCACGGTCTAGCTTTCTAGAGTCTCTAAGACAGCAAGAAACTTGAGTGTGCTGAGAGCAAAAGAACGGTGTTTCCTACACATACGGACCATATCTAGTCCAACTCTGCTTCTGAAACTGATACAAAACACTGGTCCTCTAACATCAAATGCTTGTCAGTTAAGATGGGAAACATGTTAGCTTCGTGAACGATGTAGTTCGTTTGAGCTGAAAAGTGACTGCCCTTCCCTGAAACGAAGTCTTGCTTGTAGGAAGACACAGCGCCTGGGATTTATCTCCATTTCTGAAGGGAAACACACAGCATAGTTCTCATTCATGGATCACACTCTGCTTTAGAGCAAGAAGCACGCTCTTCCTTTCTAGAGTCTCTAATAGAGAGGAAACATGATTGTGCTCAGAACAAAAGAACTGTGTTTCTTACACATACGGACCATATCTAGTTCAAATGTGATTAGGAAACTGAAACAAACCACAGGTCCTTTAACATCCAGTGCTTGTAGTTAAGATGAGGAACGTGTGAGCTTCGTCAAAGATGTACTTTTTTGAGCTGTAAAGTAACTGCCCTTACTTGAAACGATGTCTTCCTTGTAGGAAGACTCAGAGCCTGGGATTTAACTCCATGTCTGAATTGAAACTCACTGCAGAGTTGTCATCCATTGATCACAATCTGTTTTAGAGCTAGAATCACGCTCTAGCTTTCAGGAGTCTCTAAGACACCAGGAAACGTGAGTCTGCTGAGAACAAATGAATGGGGTTTCCTACACATACGGACCATATCTAGTCCAACTCTGCTTCTGAAACTGATACAAAGCACTGGCCCTCTAACATCCAATGCTTGTCAGTTAAGATGAGAAACATGTGAGCTTCGTGAACGATGTAGTTCGTTTGAGCTGTAAAGTAACTGCCCTTACTTGAAACGAAGTCTTCCTTGTAGGAAGACTCAGAGACTGGGCTTTAACTCCATTTCTGAAGTGAAACACACAAGAGAGTTGTCATCCATTGATCACACTCTCCTTTAGAGCAAGAAGCACGCTCTTGCTTTCTAGAGTCTCTAAGAGACCAGGAAACATGAGTGTGCTGAGAACAAAAGAACCGTGTTTCCTACATATGGAAAATATCTAGAAATACTCTGCCTCTGAAATTGATACAAAGCACAGGTCCTCTAACATCCAATGCTTGTCAGTTAAGAGGAGAAACGTGTGAACTTCGTGAATGATGTAGTAAGTTTGAGCTTTAAAGTAACTGCCCATACCTGAAACGAAGTCTTGCTTGTAGGAAGCCTCAGAGCCTGGGATTTAACTCCATTTCTGAAGAGAAACACACAACAGAGTACTCATCATTTATCACACTCTGCTTTAGAGCAAGAACCATGCTCTTGCTTTCTAGAGTCTCTAAGACAGCAGGAAACATGAGTGTGCTTAGAACAAAAGAATGGTGTTTCCAACACATACGGACCCTATCTAGAAGAACTCTGCCTCTGAAATTGATACAAAGCACAGGTCCTCTAACATCCAATGCTTGCCAGTTAAGATGAGAAACGTGTGAGCTTCGTGAACAATGTAGTTCGTTTGAGCTGTTAGTAACTGCCCTTACCTGAAACGAACTTTTCTTGTAGGAAGACTCAGAGCCTGGGATTTAACTCCATTTCTGAAGTGAAACACACAGCAGAGTTCTCATCCATCAATCACACTCTGCTTTAGAGCAAGAAGCATGCTATTGCTTTCTAGAGTCTCTAAGACACCAGGAAACGTGAGTGTGCTGAGAACAAATGAATGGTGTTTCCTACACATAGGGACCATATCTAGTCCAACTCTTCTTCTGAAACTGAAACAAACCACAGGTCCTCTATCATCCAATGCTTGTCAGGTAAGATGAATAACGTGTGAGCTTCGTGAACGATGTAGTTAGTTTGAGCTGTGAAGTAACTGCCCATACCTGAAACGAAGTCTTGCTTGTAGGAAGACTCAGAGCCTGGGATTTAACTCCATTTCTGAAGAGAAACACACAACAGAGTTCTCATCCATTTATCACACTCTGCTTTGGAGCAAGAAGCACGGTCTAGCTTTCTAGAGTCGCTAAGACAGCAAGAAACTTGAGTGTGCTGAGAGCAAAAGAACGGTGTTTCCTACACATACAGACCATATCTAGTCCAACTCTGCTTCTGAAACTGATACAAAACACTGGTCCTCTAACATCCAATGCTTGTCAGTTAAGATGGGAAACATGTTAGCTTCGTGAACGATGTAGTTCGTTTGAGCTGAAAAGTGACTGCCCTTCCCTGAAATGAAATCTTGCTTGTAGGAAGACACAGCGCCTGGGATTTATCTCCATTTCTGAAGGGAAACACACAGCATAGTTTTCATCCATGGATCACACTCTGCTTTAGAGCATGAAGCATGCTCTTGCTTTCTAGAGTCTCTAATAGAACAGGAAACGTGATTGTGCTCAGAACAAAAAAAAGGTGTTTCTTACACCTACGGACCATATCTGGTAGAACTGTGATTATGAAACTGAAACAAACCACAGGTCCTGTAACATCCAGTGCTTGTAGTTAAGATGAGGAACGTGTGAGCTTCGTGAAAGATGTAGTTTTTTTGAGCTGTAAAGTAACTGCCCTTACTTGAAACGATGTCTTCCTTGTAGGAAGACTCAGAGCCTGGGATTTAACTCCATGTCTGAATTGAAACTCACTGCAGAGTTGTCATCCATTGATCACAATCTGTTTTAGAGCTGGAATCACGCTCTAGCTTTCTAGAGTCTCTAAAACACCAGGAAACGTGAGTGTGCTGAGAACAAATGAATGGTGTCTCCTACACATACGGACCATATCTAGTCCAACTCTGCTTCTGAAACTGATACAAAGCACTGGTCCTCTAACATCCAATGCTTGTCAGTTAAGATGAGAAACATGTGAGCTTCGTGAACGATGTAGTTCATTTGAGCTGTAAAGTAACTGCCCTTACTTGAAACGAAGTCTTCCTTGTAGGAAGACTCAGAGACTGGGCTTTAACTCCATTTCTGAAGTGAAACACACAACAGAGTTGTCATCCATTGATCTCACTCTCCTTTAGAGCAAGAAGCACGCTCTTGCTTTCTAGATTCTCTAAGAGACGAGGAAACATGAGTGTGCTGAGAACAAAAGAACCGCGTTTCCTACACATACGGAAAATATCTAGAAGAACTCTGCCTCTGAAATTGATACAAAGCACAGGTCCTCTAACATCCAATGCTTGTCAGTTAAGATGAGAAACGTGTGAACTTCGTGAATGATGTAGTTAGTTTTAGCTTTAAAGTAACTGCCCATACCTGAAACGAAGTCTTGCTTGTAGGAAGCCTCAGAGCCTGGGATTTAACTCCATTTCTGAAGAGAAACACACAACAGAGTACTCATCATTTATCACACTCTGCTTTAGAGCAAGAACCACGCTCTTGCTTTCTAGAGTCTCTAAGACAGCAGGAAACATAAGTGTGCTTAGAACAAAAGAATGGTGTTTCCAACACATACGGACCATATCTAGAAGAACTCTGCCTCTGAAATTCATACAAAGCACAGGTCCAATAACATCCAATGCTTGCCAGTTAAGAAGAGAAACATGTGAGCTTCGTGAACGATGTAGTTCGTTTTAGCTTTAAAGTAACTGCCCATACCTGAAACAAAGTCTTGCTTGTAGGAAGACTCAGATCCTGGGATTTAACTCCATTTCTGAAGAGAAACACACAACAGAGTTCTCATCATTTTTCACAATCTGCTTTAGAGCAAGAAGCACGCTCTTGCTTTCTAGAGTCTCTAAGACAGCAGGAAAAATGAGTGTGCTTAGAACAAAAGAATGGTGTTTCCAACACATAATGACCATATCTAGAAGAACTCTGCCTCTGAAATTGATACAAAGCACAGGTCCTCTAACATCTAATGCTTGTCAGGTAAGATGAATAACGTGTGAGCTTCGTGAACGATGTAGTTAGTTTGAGCTGTGAAGTAACTGCCCATACCTGAAACGAAGTCTTGCTTGTAGGAAGACTCAGAGCCTGGGATTTAACTCCATTTCTGAAGAGAAACACACAACAGAGTTCTCATCCATTTATCACACTCTGCTTTGGAGGAAGAAGCACGCCCTTGCTTTCTAGAGTCTCTAAGACAGCAGGAAACTTGAGTGTGCTGAGAAGAAAAGAACGGTTCTTCGTACACATACGGACCATATTTAGTCCAGCTCTGCTTCTGAAACTGAAACAAACCACAGGTCCTCTATCATCCAATGCTTGTCACTTAAGATGAGAAACTTGTGAGCTTCGTGAACGATGTAGTTCGTTTGATCTGTTAGTAACTGCCCTTACCTGATACGAAGTCTTGCTTGTAGGAAGACTCAGAGCCTGGGATTAAACTCCATTTCTGAAGTGAAACACAGATCAGAGTTCTCATATATAGATCACACTCTGGTTTAGAGCAAGAAGCACGGTCTAGCTTTCTAGAGTCTCTAAGACAGCAAGAAACTTGAGTGTGCTGAGAACAAAAGAATGGTGTTTCCTACACATACGGACCATACCTAGTACAACTCTGCATCTGAAACTGATACAAAACACTGGTCCTCTAAGATCCAATGCTTGTCAGTTAAGATGGGAAACTTGTTAGATTCGTGAACGATGTAGTTCGTTTGAGCTTAAAAGTGACTGCCCTTCCCTGAAATGAAGTATTGCTTGTAGGAAGACACAGCGCCTGGGATTTATCTCCATTTCTGAAGGGAAGCACACAGCATAGTTCTCATCCATGGATCACACTCTGCTTTAGAGCAAGAAGCACGCTCTTGCTTTCTAGAGACTCTAATAGAACAGGAAACATGATTGTGCTCAGAACAAAAGAACGGTGTTTCTTACACATACGGACCATATCTAGTTCAACTGTGATTATGAAACTGAAACAACCACAGGTCCTGTAACATCCAGTGCTTGTAGTTAAGATGAGGAACGTGTGAGCTTCGTGAAAGATGTAGTTTTTTTGAGCTATAAAGTAACTGCCCTTACTTGAAACAATGTCTTCCTTGTAGGAAGACTCAGAGCCTGGGATTTAACTCCATTTCTGAATGGAAACTCACGCAGAGTTGCCATCCATTGACCACAATCTGTTTTAGAGCTAGAATCACGCTCTAGCATTCTAGAGTCTCTAAGATACCAGGAAACGTGAGTGTGCTGAGAACAAATGAATGGTGTTTCCTACACATACGGACCATATCTAGTCCAACTCTGCTTCTGAAACAGATACAAAGCACTGGTCCTCTAACATCCAATGCTTGTCAGTTAAGAAGAGAAACATGTGAGCTTCGTGAACGATGTAGTTCACCTGAAACCTGAGTCTTGTAGGAAGACTCAGAGCCTGGGATTTAACTCCATTTCTGAAGAGAAACACACAACAGAGTTCTCATCATTTTTCACAGTCTGCTTTAGAGCAAGAAGCAGGCTCTTGCTTTCTAGAGTCTCTAAGACAGCAGGAAAAATGAGTGTGCTTAGAACAAAAGAATGGTGTTTCCAACACATACTGACCATATCTAGAAGATCTCTGCCTCTGAAATTGATACAAAGCACAGATCCTCTAACATCATATGCTTGCCAGTTAAGAAGAGAAACGTGTGAGCTTCGTGAACGATGTAGTTCGTTTTAGCTTTAAAGTAACTGCCCATACCTGAAACAAAGTCTTGCTTGTAGGAAGACTCAGATCCTGGGATTTAACTCCATTTCTGAAGAGAAACACACAACAGAGTTCTCATCATTTTTCACAATCTGCTTTAGAGCAAGAAGCACGCTCTTGCTTTCTAGAGTCTCTAAGACAGCAGGAAAAATGAGTGTGCTTAGAACAAAAGAATGGTGTTTCCAACACATAATGACCATATCTAGAAGAACTCTGCCTCTGAAATTGATACAAAGCACAGGTCCTCTAACATCTAATGGTTGCCAGTTTAGATGAGAAACGTGTGAGCTTCGTGTACGATGTAGTTCGTTTGAGCAGTTAGTATATGCCCTTACCTGAAACGAACTTTTCTTGTAGGAAGACTCAGAGCCTGGGATTTAACTCCATTTCTGAAGTGAAACACACAGCAGAGTTCTCATCCATCGATCACACTCTGCTTTAGAGCAAGAAGCATGCTATTGCTTTCTAGAGTCTCTAAGACACCAGGAAACGTGAGTGTGCTGAGAACAAATGAATGGTGTTTCCTACACATAGGTACCATATCTAGTCCAAATCTGCTTCTGAAACTGAAACAAACCACAGGTCCTCTATCATCCAATGCTTGTCAGGTAAGATGAATAACGTGTGAGCTTCGTGAACGATGTAGTTAGTTTGAGCTGTGAAGTAACTGCCCATACCTGAAACGAAGTCTTGCTTGTAGGAAGACTCAGAGCCTGGGATTTAACTCCATTTCTGAAGAGAAACACACAACAGAGTTCTCATCCATTTATCACACTCTGCTTTGGAGGAAGAAGCACGCCCTTGCTTTCTAGAGTCTCTAAGACAGCAGGAAACTTGAGTGTGCTGAATAGAAAAGAACGGTTCTTCGTACACATACGGACCATATTTAGTCCAGCTCTGCTTCTGAAACTGAAACAAACCACAGGTCCTCTATCATCCAATGCTTGTCACTTAAGATGAGAAACTTGTGAGCTTCGTGAACGATGTAGTTCGTTTGATCTGTTAGTAAATGCCCTTACCTGATACGAAGTCTTGCTTGTAGGAAGACTCAGAGCCTGGGATTAAACTCCATTTCTGAAAGGAAACACAGATCAGAGTTCTCATATATAGATCACACTCTGGTTTAGAGCAAGAAGCACGGTCTAGCTTTCTAGAGTCTCTAAGACAGCAAGAAACTTGAGTGTGCTGAGAACAAGAGAATGGTGTTTCCTACACATACGGACCATACCTAGTACAACTCTGCATCTGAAACTGATACAAAACACTGGTCCTCTAAGATCCAATGCTTGTCAGTTAAGATGGGAAACTTGTTAGATTCGTGAACGATGTAGTTCGTTTGAGCTTAAAAGTGACTGCCCTTCCCTGAAATGAAGTCTTGCTTGTAGGAAGACACAGCGCCTGGGATTTATCTCCATTTCTGAAGGGAAGCACACAGCATAGTTCTCATCCATGGATCACACTCTGCTTTAGAGCAAGAAGCACGCTCTTGCTTTCTAGAGACTCTAATAGAACAGGAAACATGATTATGCTCAGAACAAAAGAACGGTGTTTCTTACACATACGGACCATATCTAGTTCAACTGTGATTATGAAACTGAAACAAACCACAGGTCCTGTAACATCCAGTGCTTGTAGTTAAGAGGAGGAACGTGTGAGCTTCATGAAAGATGTAGTTTTTTTGAGCTATAAAGTAACTGCCCTTACTTGAAACAATGTCTTCCTTGTAGGAAGACTCAGAGCCTGGGATTTAACTCCATTTCTGAATGGAAACTCACTGCAGAGTTGCCATCCATTGATCACAATCTGTTTTAGAGCTAGAATCACGCTCTAGCTTTCTAGAGTCTCTAAGATACCAGGAAACGTGAGTGTGCTGAGAACAAATGAATGGTGTTTCCTACACATACGGACCATATCTAGTCCAACTCTGCTTCTGAAACAGGTACAAAGCACTGGTCCTCTAACATCCAATGCTTGTCAGTTAAGAAGAGAAACATGTGAGCTTCGTGAACGATGTAGTTCACCTGAAACCTGAGTCTTGTAGGAAGACTCAGAGCCTGGGATTTAACTCCATTTCTGAAGAGAAACACACAACAGAGTTCTCATCATTTTTCACAGTCTGCTTTAGAGCAAGAAGCATGCTCTTGCTTTCTAGAGTCTCTAAGACAGCAGGAAAAATGAGTGTGCTTAGAACAAAAGAATGGTGTTTCCAACACATACTGACCATATCTAGAAGATCTCTGCCTCTGAAATTGATACAAAGCACAGATCCTCTAACATCATATGCTTGCCAGTTAAGATGAGAAACGTGTGAGCTTCGTGAACGATGCAGTTCGTTTGAGCTGTTAGTAACTGCCCTTACCTGAAACAAACTTTTCTTGTAGGAAGACTCAGAGCCTGGGATTTAACTCCATTTCTGAAGGAAACACACAGCATAGTTCTCATCCATTGTTTTCACTCTGCTTTAGAGCAAGAAGCACGCTCTTGCTTTCTAGAATCTCTAATACAGCAGGAAACCTGAGTGTGCTCAGAAAAAAAGAACGGTGTTTCCTACACATACGGACCATATCTATTCCAACTCTGCTTCTGAAACTGAAACAAACCACAGGTCCTCTATCATCCAGTGCTTGTCAGTTAAGATGAGGAACGTGTGAGCTTTGTGAACGATGTAGGTTTTTTGAGCTGTTAGTAACTGCCCTTACCTTAAACGAAGTCTTGCTTGTAGGAAGACTCAGAGCCTGGGATTTAACTCCATTTCTGAAGGGAAACACACAGCATAGTTCTCATCCATTGATCTCACTCTGCTTTAGAGCAAGAAGCACGCTCTTGCTTTCTAGAGTTTCTAATACAGCAGGAAACGTGAGTGTGCTCAGAACAAAAGAACGGTATTTCATACACATACGGACCATATCTAGTCCAACTCTGCTTCTGAAACTGAAACAAACCACAGGTCCTCTATCATCCAGTGCTTGTCAATTAGATGAGAAACGTGTGAGCTTCGTGAAAGATGTAGTTCGTTTGAGCTGTTAGTAACTGCCCCTACCTTAAACGAAGTCTTGCTGGTAGGAAGACGCAGAACCTGGGATTTAACTCCATTTCTTAAGTGAAACACACAGCAGTTTCTCTATATACATCACACTCTGCTTTAAAGCAAGAAGCACGCTCTTGCTTTCTAGAGTATCTAAGAGAGGAGGAAACATGAGTGTGCTGAGAACAAAAGAATGGTGTTTCCTACACATACGGGCCATATCTAGAAGAACTCTGCCTCTGAAATTGATACAAACCACAGGTCCTCTATCATCCAGTGCTTGTCAGTTAAGATGAGAAACGTGTGAGCTTCCTGAACGATGTAGTTTGTTTGAGCTGTTAGTAACTGCCCTTACCTTAAACGAAGTCTTGATGGTAGGAAGACTCAGAGCCTGGGATTTAATTCCATTTCTGAAGAGAAACACACAGCAGATGTCTCATATATACACCACACTCTGCTTTAATGAGTATGCTGAGAACAAAGAATGGTGTTTCCTACACATACGGACCATATCTAGAAGAACTCTGCCTCTGAAATTGTTACAAAGCACAGGTCCTCTAAAATCCAATGCTTGTCAGTTATGATGAGAAACGTGTGAGCTTCATGAGCGATGTAGTTCGTTTGAGCTGTAAAGTAACTGCCCTTACCTGAAACGAAGTCTTGCTTGTAGGAAGACTCAGATCCTGGTATTTAACTCCATTTCTGAAGTGAAACACACAACAGAGTTCTCATCCATTTATCACACTCTGCTTTAGAGCAAGAAGCACGCTCTAGATTTCTAGAGTCTCTAAGAGAGCAAGAAACGTGAGTGTGCTAAGAACAAAAGAACGGTGTTCCCTACACATACGGACCATATCTAGTCCAACTCTGCTTCTGAAACTGATACAAAGCACTGGTCCTCTGACATCCAATGCTTGTCAGTTAAGATGGGAAACTTGTTAGCTGCGTAAACGATGTAGTTCGTTTGAGCTGAAAAGTGACTGCCCTTACGTGAAACAAAGTCTTGCTTGTAGGAAGACACAGCGCCTGGGATTTATCTCCATTCTGAAGGGAAACACACAGCATAGTTCTCATCCATTGATCTCACTCTGCTTTAGAGCAAGAAGCACCCTCTTGCTTTCTAGAGTCTCTAATACAGCAGGAAACGTGAGTGTGCTCAGAACAAAAGAACGGTGTTTCCTACACATACGGACCATATCTAGTCCAACTCTGCTTCTGAAACTGAAACAAACCACAGGTCCTCTATCATCCAGTGCTTGTCAGTTAAGATGAGAAACGTGTGAGCTTCGTGAACGATGTAGTTCGTTTGAGCTGTTAGTAACTGCCCCTACCTGAAACGAAGCCTTGCTGGTAGGAAGACTCAGAGCCTGGGATTTAACTCCATTTCTGAAGTGAAACACACAGCAGAGTTCTCATATATCCATCACACTCTGCTTTAGAGGAAGAAGCACGCTCTTGCTTTCTAGAGTCTCTAAGACAGCAAGAAACTTGAGTGTGCTGAGACCAAAGAACGGTGTTTCCTACACATTAGGACCATATCTAGAAGAACTCTGCCTCTGAAATTGATACAAACCACAGGTCCTCTATCATCCAGTGCTTGTCAGTTAAGATGAGAAACGTGTGAGCTTTGTGAACGATGTAGTTCGTTTGAGCTATAAAGTAACTGCCCTTACTTGAAACAATGTCTTCCTTGTAGGAAGACTCAGAGCCTGGGATTTAACTCCATTTCTGAATGGAAACTCACTGCAGAGTTGCCATCCATTGATCACAATCTGTTTTAGAGCTAGAATCACGCTCTAGCTTTCTAGAGTCTCTAAGATACCAGGAAACGTGAGTTTGCTGAGAACAAATGAATGGTGTTTCCTACACATACGGACCATATCTGGTCCAACTCTGCTTCTGAAACTGATACAAAGCACTGGTCCTCTAACATCCAATGCTTGTCAGTTAAGAAGAGAAACATGTGAGCTTCGTGAACGATGTAGTTCACCTGAAACCTGAGTCTTGTAGGAAGACTCAGAGCCTGGGATTTAACTCCATTTCTGAAGAGAAACACACAACAGAGTTCTCATCATTTTTCACAGTCTGCTTTAGAGCAAGAAGCAGGCTCTTGCTTTCTAGAGTCTCTAAGACAGCAGGAAAAATGAGTGTGCTTAGAACAAAAGAATGGTGTTTCCAACACATACTGACCATATCTAGAAGATCTCTGCCTCTGAAATTGATACAAAGCACAGATCCTCTAACATCATATGCTTGCCAGTTAAGATGAGAAACGTGTGAGCTTCGTGAACGATGCAGTTCGTTTGAGCTGTTAGTAACTGCCCTTACCTGAAACAAACTTTTCTTGTAGGAAGACTCAGAGCCTGGGATTTAACTCCATTTCTGAAGGAAACACACAGCATAGTTCTCATCCATTGTTTTCACTCTGCTTTAGAGCAAGAAGCACGCTCTTGCTTTCTAGAATCTCTAATACAGCAGGAAACCTGAGTGTGCTCAGAAAAAAAGAACGGTGTTTCCTACACATACGGACCATATCTATTCCAACTCTGCTTCTGAAACTCAAACAAACCACAGGTCCTCTATCATCCAGTGCTTGTCAGTTAAGATGAGGAACGTGTGAGCTTTGTGAACGATGTAGGTTTTTTGAGCTGTTAGTAACTGCCCTTACCTTAAACGAAGTCTTGCTTGTAGGAAGACTCAGAGCCTGGGATTTAACTCCATTTCTGAAGGGAAACACACAGCATAGTTCTCATCCATTGATCTCACTCTGCTTTAGAGCAAGAAGCACGCTCTTGCTTTCTAGAGTTTCTAATACAGCAGGAAACGTGAGTGTGCTCAGAACAAAAGAACGGTATTTCATACACATACGGACCATATCTAGTCCAACTCTGCTTCTGAAACTGAAACAAACCACAGGTCCTCTATCATCCAGTGCTTGTCAGTTAAGATGAGAAACGTGTGAGCTTCGTGAAAGATGTAGTTCGTTTGAGCTGTTAGTAACTGCCCCTACCTGAAACGAAGTCTTGCTGGTAGGAAGACGCAGAACCTGGGATTTAACTCCATTTCTTAAGTGAAACACACAGCAGTTTCTCTATATACATCACACTCTGCTTTAAAGCAAGAAGAACGCTCTTGCTTTCTAGAGTATCTAAGAGAGGAGGAAACATGAGTGTGCTGAGAACAAAAGAATGGTGTTTCCTACACATACGGGCCATATCTAGAAGAACTCTGCCTCTGAAATTGATACAAACCACAGGTCCTCTATCATCCAGTGCTTGTCAGTTAAGATGAGAAACGTGTGAGCTTCCTGAACGATGTAGTTTGTTTGAGCTGTTAGTAACTGCCCTTACCTTAAACGAAGTCTTGATGGTAGGAAGACTCAGAGCCTGGGATTTAATTCCATTTCTGAAGAGAAACACACAGCAGAGTTCTCATATATACACCACACTCTGCTTTAATGAGTATGCTGAGAACAGAGAATGGTGTTTCCTACACATACGGACCATATCTAGAAGAACTCTGCCTCTGAAATTGTTACAAAGCACAGGTCCTCTAAAATCCAAGGCTTGTCAGTTATGATGAGAAACGTGTGAGCTTCATGAGCGATGTAGTTCGTTTTTAGCTGTAAAGTAACTGCCCTTACCTGAAACGAAGTCTTGCTTGTAGGAAGACTCAGAGCCTGGTATTTAACTCCATTTCTGAAGTGAAACACACAACAGAGTTCTCATCCATTTATCACACTCTGCTTTAGAGCAAGAAGCACGCTCTAGATTTCTAGAGTCTCTAAGAGAGCAAGAAACGTGAGTGTGCTAAGAACAAAATAACGGTGTTCCCTACACATACGGACCATATCTAGTCCAACTCTGCTTCTGAAACTGATACAAAGCACTGGTCCTCTAACATCCAATGCTTGTCAGTTAAGATGGGAAACTTGTTAGCTGCGTGAACGATGTAGTTCGTTTGAGCTGAAAAGTGACTGCCCTTACGTGAAACAAAGTCTTGCTTGTAGGAAGACACAGCGCCTGGGATTTATCTCCATTCTGAAGGGAAACACACAGCATAGTTCTCATCCATTGATCTCACTCTGCTTTAGAGCAAGAAGCACCCTCTTGCTTTCTAGAGTCTCTAATACAGCAGGAAACGTGAGTGTGCTCAGAACAAAAGAACGGTGTTTCCTACACATACGGACCATATCTAGTCCAACTCTGCTTCTGAAACTGAAACAAACCACAGGTCCTCTATCATCCAGTGCTTGTCAGTTAAGATGAGAAAAGTGTGAGCTTCGTGAACGATGTAGTTCGTTTGAGCTGTTAGTAACTGCTCCTACCTGAAACGAATTCTTGCTGGTAGGAAGACTCAGAGCCTGGGATTTAACTCCATTTCTGAAGTGAAACACACATCAGAGTTCTCATATATCCATCACACTCTGCTTTAGAGGAAGAAGCACGCTCTTGCTTTCTAGAGTATCTAAGGGAGCAGGAAACATGAGTATGCTGAGAACAAAAGAATGGTGTTTCCTACACCTACGGACCATGTCTAGAAGAACTCTGCCTCTGAAATTGTTACAAAGCACAGGTCCTCTAACATCGAATGCTTGTCAGTTATGATGAGAAACGTGTGAGCTTCATGAGCGATGTAGTTCGTTTGAGCTGTAAAGTAACTTCCCTTACCTGAAATGAAGTCTTGCTTGTAGGAAGACACAGGGCCTGGGATGTATCTCCATTTCTGAAGGGAAACACACAGCATAGTTCTCATCCATTGATCTCACTCTGCTTTAGAGCAAGAAGCACGCACTTGCTTTCTAGATTCTCTAATACAGCAGGAAACGTGAGTGTGCTCAGAACAAAAGAACGGTGTTTCATACGCATACGGACCGTATCTAGTCCAACTCTGCTTCTGAAAATGAAACAAACCACAGGTTCTCTATCATCCAGTGCTTGTCAGTTTAGATGAGAAACATGTGAGCTTCGTGAACCATGTAGTTCGTTTGAGCTGTTAGTAACTGCCCATCCCTGAAACGAAGTCTTGCTGGTAGGAAGACTCAGAGCCTGGGATTTAACTCCAAATCTGAAGTGAAACACACAACAGAGTTCTCATATATAGATCACACTCTGGTTTAGAGGAAGAAGCACGCTCTAGCTTTCTAGAGTCTCTAAGACAGCAAGAAACTTGAGTGTGCTGAGACCAAAGAACGGTGTTTCCTACACATATGGACCATATCTAGAAGAACTCTGCCTCTGAAATTGATACAAACCACAGGTCCTCTATCATCCAGTGCTTGTCAGTTAAGATGAGAAACGTGTGAGCTTTGTGAACGATGTAGTTCGTTTGAGCTGTAAAGTAACTGCCCTTACTTGAAACGAAGTCTTCCTTGTAGGAAGACTCAGAGACTGGGATTTAACTCTATTTCTGAATTGAAACACACTGCAGAGTTGTAATCCATTGATCACAATCTGTTTTAGAGCAAGAATCACGTTCTAGCTTTCTAGAGTCTCTAAGACACCAGGAAACGTGAGTGTGCTGAGAACAAATGAATGGTGTTTCCTACACATACGGACCATATCTAGTCCAACTCTGCTTCTGAAACTGATACAAAGCACTGGTCCTCTAACATCCAGTGCTTGTCAGTTAAGATGAGAACATGTGAGCTTCGTGAACGATTTAGTTCGTTTGAGCTGTTAGTAACTGCCCTTACCTTAAACGAAGTCTTGCTTGTAGGAAGACACAGCGCCTGGGATTTATCTCCATTTCTGAAGTGAAACAGAAAGCAGGTTCTCCTATATACATCACACTCTGCTTTAAAGCAAGAAGCACGCTCTTGCTTTCTAGAGTATCTAAGAGAGCAGGAAACATGAGTGTGCTCAGAACAAAAGAACAGTGTTTCATACACATACGGACCATATCTAGTCCAACTCTGCTTCTGAAACTGAAACAAACCACAGGTACTCTATCATCCAGTGCTTGTCAGTTAAGATGAGAAACGTGTGAGCTTTGTGAACGATGTAGTTCGTTTGAGTTGTTAATACCTGCCCCTACGTAAAACGAAGTCTTGCTGGTAGGAAGACTCAGAGCCTGGGATTTAACTCCATTTCTGAAGTGAAACACACAGCAGAGTTCTCATATATACATTACACTCTGCTTTAGAGCAAGAAGCATGCTCTTGCTTTCTAGAGTATCTAAGAGAGCAGGAAACATGAGTGTGCTGAGAACAAAAGAATGGTGTTTCCTACACATACAGACCATATATAGAAGAACTCTGTCTCGGAAATTGATACAAAGCACAGGTCGTCTAACATCCAATGCTTGTCAGTTAAGATGGGAAACGTGTGAGCTTCGTGAACGATGTAGTTCGTTTGATCTGAAAAGTGACTGCCTTTACATGAAACAAAGTGTTGCATGTAGGAAGACACAGCGCCTGGGATTTATCTCCATTTCTGAAGGGAAACACACCTCATAGTTCTCATCCATTGATCTCACTCTGCTTTAGAGCAAGAAGCACGCTCTTGCTTTCTAGAGGCTCTAATACAGCAGGAAACGTGAGTGTGCTCAGAACAAAAGAACGGTGTTTCATACATATACGGACCATATCTAGTCTAACTCTGCTTCTGAAACTGAAACAAAACACAGGTCCTCTATCATCCAGTGCTTGTCATTTAAGATGAGAAATGTGTGAGCTTCGTGAATGATGTAGTTCGTTTGAGCTGTAAAGTAACTGCCCTTACTTGAAAAGAATTGTTTCTTGTAGGAAGACTCGGAGCCTGGGATTTAACTCCATTTCTGAAGTGAAACACATAACAGAGTTCTCATCCATTTATCACACTCTGCTTTAGAGCAAGAAGCATGCTCTAGATTTCTAGAGTCTCTAAGACAGCAAGAAATTTGAGTGTTCTAAGAACAAAAGAACGGTGTTCCCTACACATACGGACCATATATAGTCCAACTCTGCTTCTGAAACTGATACAAAACACTGGTCCTCTAACATGCAATGCTTGTCAGTTAAGATGGGAAACTTGTTAGCTTCGTGAACGATGTAGTTCGTTTGAGCTGAAAAGTGACTGCCCTTACGTGAAACGAAGTCTTGCTTGTAGGAAGACACAGCGCCTGGGATTTATCTCCATTTCTGAAGGGAAACACACAGCATAGTTGTCATCCATTGATCTCACTCTGCTTTAGAGCAAGAAGCACGCTCTTGCTTTCTAGAGTTTCTAATACAGCAGGAAACGTGAGTGTGCTCAGAACAAAAGAACAGTGTTTCATACACATACAGACCATATCTAGTCCAACTCTGCTTCTGAAACTGAAACAAACCACAGGTCCTCTATCATCCAGTGCTTGTCAGTTAAGATGAGAAACGTGTGAGCTTCGTGAACGATGTAGTTCGTTTGAGCTGTTAGTAACTGCCCCTACCTGAAACGAAGTCTTGCTGGTATGAAGACACAGCGCCTGGGATTTATCTCCATTTCTGAAGGAAAACACACAGCATAGTTCTCATCCATGGATCACACTCTGCTTTAGAGCAAGAAGCACGCTCTTGCTTTCTAGATTCTCTAATAGAACAGGAAACGTGAGTGTGCTCAGAACAAAAGAACGGTGTTTCGTACACATAAGGACAATATCCAGTTCAACTGTGATTATGAAACTGAAACAAACCACAGGTCCTCTAACATCCAGTGCTTGTCAGTTAAGATGGGAAACTTGTTAGCTTTGTGAACTATGTAGTTCCGTTTGAGCTGAAAAGTGACTGCCCTTACATGAAACGACGTCTTGCATGTAGGAAGACACAGCGCCTGTGATTTATCTCCATTTCTGAAGGAAACACACAGCATAGTTCTCATCCATTGATCTCACTCTGCTTTAGAGCAAGAAGCACGCTCTTGCTTTCTAGAGTACCTAAGAGAGCAGGAAACGTGAGTGTGCTCAGAACAAAAGAACGGTGTTTCATACACATACGGACCATATCTAGTCCAACTCTGCTTCTGAAACTGAAACAAACCACAGGTCCTCTATCCTCCAGTGCTTGTCAGTTAAGATGAGAAACGTGTGAGCTTCGTGAACGATGTAGTTCGTTTGAGCTGTTAGTGACTGCCCCTACCTGAAACGAAGTCTTGCTGGTAGGAAGACACAGAGCCTGGGATTTAACTCCATTTCTGAAGTGAAACACACAGCAGGCTCTCATATATACATCACACTCTGCTTTAAAGCAAGAAGCACGCTCTTGCTTTCTAGAGTATCTAAGAGAGCAGGAAACATGAGTGTGCTGAGAACAAAAGAACGGTGTTTCCTACACATACGGACCATATCTAGTCCAACTCTGCTTCTGAAACTGAAACAAACCACAGGTCCTCTATCATCCAGTGCTTGTCAGTTAAGATGAGAAACGTGTGAGCTTCATGAACGATGTAGTTCGTTTGAGTTGTTAGTACCTGCCCCTACGTGAAACGAAGTCTTGCTGGTAGGAAGACTCAGAGCCTGGGATTTAACTCCATTTCTGAAGTGAAACACACAGCAGAGTTCTCATATATACATCACACTCTGCTTTAGAGCAAGAAGCATGCTCTTGCTTTCTAGAGTATCTAAGAGAGCAGGAAACATGAGTGTGCTGAGAACAAAATGATGGTGTTTCCTACACATACGGACCATATCTAGTTCAACTCTGCTTCTGAAACTGATACAAAACACAGGTCCTCTATCATCCAGGGCTTGTCAGTTAAGATGAGAAATGTGTGAGCTTCGTGAACGATGTAGTTCATTTGACCTCTTAGTAACTGCCCCTACCTGAAACGAAGTCTTGCTGGTAGGAAGACACAGAGCCTGGGATTTAACTCCATATCTGAAGTGAAACACACAGCATGTTCTCATATATACATCACACTCTGCTTAAAAGGAAGAAGCACGCTCTTGCTTTCTAGAGTATCTAAGAGAGCAGGAAACATGAGTGTGCTCAGAACAAAAGAACGGTGTTTCCTACACATACGGACCATATCTAGTGCAACTCTGCTTCTGAAACTGAAACAAACCACAGGTCCTCTAACATCCAATGCTTGTCAGTTATGATGAGAAACATGTGAGCTTCATGAGCGATGTAGTTTATTTGAGATATAAAGTAACTGCCCTTACCTGAAACGAAGTCTTGCTTGTAGGAAGACTCAGAGCCTGGGATTTAACTCCATTTCTGAAGTGAAACACACAACAGAGTTCTCATCCATTTATCACACTCTGCTTAGAGCAAGAAGCACGCTCTAGATTTCTAGAGTCTCTGAGACATCCAGAAACTTGAGTGTGCTGAGAACAAAAGAACGGTGTTTCCTACACATACGGATCATATCTAGTCCAACTCTGCTTCTGAAACTGATACAAAACACTGGTCCTCTAACATCCAATGCTTGTCAGTTAAGATGGGAAACTTGTTAGCTTCGTGAACTATGTAGTTCCGTTTGAGCTGAAAAGTGACTGCCCTTACATGAAACGAAGTCTTGCATGTAGGAAGACACAGCGCCTGTGCTTTATCTCCATTTTTGAAGGAAACACACAGCATAGTTCTCATCCATTGATCTCACTCTGCTTTAAAGGAAGAAGCACGCTCTTGCTTTCTAGAATCTCTAATACAGCAGGAAACTTGAGTGTGCTCAGAACAAAAGAACGGTGTTTCATACATACGGACCATATCTAGTCCAACTCTCCTTCTGAAACTGAAACAAACCACAGGTCCTCTATCATCCAGTGCTTGTCAGTTAAGATGAGAAACGTGTGAGCTTCGTGAACGAAGTAGTTCTTTTGAATTGTTAGTAACTGCCCCTACCTGAAACGAAGTCTTGCTGGTAGGAAGACTCAGAGCCTGGGTTTTAACTCCATTTCTGAAGTGAAACACACAGCAGAGTTCTGATATATACATCACACTCTGCTTTATTGGAAGAAGCATGCTCTTGCTTTCTAGAGTATCTAAGAGAGCAGGAAACATGAGTGTGCGGAGAACAAAAGAATGGTGTTTCCTACACATACGGACCATATCTACAAGAACTCTGCCTCTGAAATTGATACAAACCTCAGGTCCTCTATCATCCAGTGCTTGTCAGTTAAGATGAGAAACGTGTGAGCTTCGTGAACGATGTGGTACGTTTGAGCTGTTAGTACCTGCCCCTACATGAAACGAAGTCTTGCTGGTAGGAAGACTCAGAGCCTGGGATTTAACTCCATTTCTGAAGTGAAACACACAGCAGAGTTCTCATATATACATCACACTCTGCTTAGAGCAAGAAGCACCCTCTAGATTTCTAGAGTCTCTAAGACAGCCAGAAACTTGAGTGTGCTGAGAACAAAAGAACGGTGTTTCCTACACATACGGACCATATCTAGTCCAACTCTGCTTCTGAAACTGATACAAAACACTGGTCCTCTAACATCCAATGCTTGTCAGTTAAGATGGGAAACTTGTTAGCTTCGTGAACAATGTAGTTCCGTTTGAGCTGAAAAGTGACTGCCCTTACATGAAACGACGTCTTGCTTGTAGGAATACACAGCGCCTGGGATTTATCTCCATTTCTGAAGGAAACACACAGCATAGTTCTCATCCATTGATCTCACTCTGCTTTAGAGCAAGAAGCATGCTCTTGCTTTCTAGAATCTCTATTAGAGCAGGAAACGTGAGTGTGCTCAGAACAAAAGAACGGTGTTTCATACACATACGGACCATATCTAGTCCAACTCTGCTTCTGAAACTGAAACAAACCACAGGTCCTCTATCATCCAGTGCTTGTCAATTAAGATGAGAAATGTGTGAGCTTCGTGAACGATGTAGTTCGTTTGAGCTGTTAGTAACTGCCCCTACCTGAAACAAAGTCTTGCTGGTAGGAAGACTCAGAGCCTGGGATTTAACTCCATTTCTGAAGTGAAACTCACAGCAGAGTTCTCATATATACATCACACTCTGCTTTTGAGCAAGAAGCACGCTCTTGCTTTCTAGAGTACCTATGAGAGAAGGAAACGTGTGTGTGCTCAGAACAAAAGAACGGTGTTTCATACACATACAGACCATATCTAGTCCAACTGTGCTTCTGAAACTGAAACAAACCACAGTTCCTCTATCCTCCAGTGCTTGTCAGTTAAGATGAGAAACGTGTGAGCTTCATGAGCGATGTAGTTCGTTTCAGCTGTAAAGTAACTGCCCTTACATGAAACGACGTCTTGCTTTTAGGAAGACACAGCGCCTGGGATTTATCTCCATTTCTGAAGGAAACACACAGCATAGTTCTCATCCATTGATCTCACTCTGCTTTAGAGCAAGAAGCACGCACTTGCTTTCTAGAGTCTCTAATAGAGCAGGAAACTTGAGTGTGCTCAGAACAAAAGGATGGTGTTTCATACACATACGGACCATATCTTGTCCAACTCTGCTTCTGAAACTGAAACAAACCACAGGTCCTCTATCATCCAGTGCTTGTCAGTTAAGATGAGAAACGTGTGAGCTTCGGGAACGATGTAGTTCGTTTGAGCTGTTAGTAACTGCCCCTACCTGAAATGAAGTCTTGCTGGTAGGAAGTCTCAGAGCCTGGGATTTAACTCCATTTCTGAAGTGAAACACTCAGCAGAGTTCTCATATATACATCACACTCTGCTTTAGAGCAAGAAGCATGCTCTTGCTTTCTAGAGTATCTAAGAGAGCAGGAAACATGAGTGTGCTGAGAACAAAAGAATGGTGTTTCCTACACATACTGACCACATCTAGAAGAACTCTCCCTCTGAAATTGATACGAAGCACAGGTCCTCTAACATCCAATGCTTGTCAGTTATGATGAGAAACTTGTGAGCTTCATGAACGATGTAGTTTGTTTGAGCTGTAAAGTAACTGCCCTTACCTGAAACGAAGTCTTGCTTGTAGGAAGACTCAGAGCCTGGGATTTAACTCCATTTCTGAAGTGAAACACACAACAGACTTCTCATCCATTGATCACACTCTGCGTTAGAGCAAGAACCACGCTCTTTCTTTCTAGAGTCTCTAATACAGCAGGAAACTTGAGTGTACTCAGAACAAAAGGATGGTGTTTCATACACATACGGACCATATCTAGTCCAACTCTGCTTCTGAAACTGAAACAAACCACAGGTCCTCTATCATCCAGTGCTTGTCAGTTAAGATGAGAAACGTGTGAGCTTCGGGAACGATGTAGTTCGTTTGAGCTGTTAGTAACTGCCCCTACCTGAAACGAAGCCTTGCTGGTAGGAAGACTCAGAGCCTGGGATTTAACTCCATTTCTCAAGTGAAACACACAGCAGAGTTCTCATATATACATCACATTCTGCTTTAGAGCAATAAGCACGCTCTTCCTTTCTAGAGTATCTAAGAGAGCAGGAAACATGACTGTGCTCAAAACAAAAGAACGGTGTTTCATACACATACGGACCATATCTAGTCCAACTCTGCTTCTGAAACTGAAACAAACCACAGGTCCTCTATAATCCAGTGCTTGTCAGTTAAGATGAGAAACGTGTGAGCTTCGTGAACGATGTAGTTAGTTTGAGCTGTAAATAACTGCCCATACCTGAAACGAAGTCTTGCTTGTAGGAAGACTCAGAGCCTGGGATTTAAATGCATTTCTGAAGTGAAACACAAGGAAGAGTTCTCATATATACATCACACTCTGCTTTAGAGCAAGAAGCACGCTCTTGCTTTCTAGAGTGTCTAAGAGAGCAGGAAACATGAGTATGCTGAGAACAAAAGAATGGTGTTCCTACACATACGGACCATATCTAGAAGAAATCTGCCTCTGAAATTGATACAAAGCACTGGTCCTCTAACATCCAATGCTTGTCGTTTAAGATGGGAAACTTGTTAACTTCGAGAACGATGTAGTACCTTTGAGCTGAAAAGTGACGGCCCTTACATGAAACGACGTCTTGCTTGTAGGAAGACACAGCGCCTGGATTTATCTCCATTTCTGAAGGAAACACACAGCATAGTTCTCATCCATTGATCTCACTCTGCTTTAGAGCAAGAAGCACGCTCTTGCTTTCTAGAATCTCTAATACTGCAGGAAACTTCAGTGTGCTCAGAACAAAAGGACGGTGTTTCATACACATATGGACCATATCTAGTCCAACTGTGCTTCTGAAACTGAAACAAACCACAGGTCCTCTATCATCCAGTGCTTGTCAGTTAAGATGAGAAACGTGTGAGCTTCGTGAACGATGTAGTTCGTTTGAGCTGTTAGTAACTGCCCCTACCTGAAACGAAGTCTTGCTGGTAGGAAAACTCAGAGCCTGGGTTTTAACTCCATTTCTGAAGTGAAAGACACAGCAGAGTTCTCATATATACATCACACTCTGCTTTATTGCAAGAAGCATGCTCTTGCTTTCTAGAGTATCTAAGAGAGCAGGAAACATGAGTGTGCTGAGAAAAAAAGAATGGTGTTTCCTACACATACGGACCATATCTAGAAGAACTCTGTCTCTGAAATTGATACAAAACACAGGTCCTCTAACATCCAATGCTTGTCAGTTATGATGAGAAACGTGTGAGCTTCATGAGCGATGTAGTTAATTTGAGATATAAAGTAACTGCCCTTACCTGAAACGAAGTCTTGCTTGTAGGAAGACTCAGAGCCTGGGATTTAACTCCATTTCTGAGTGAAACACACAACAGTGTTCTCATCCATTTATCACACTCTGCTTTAGAGCAAGAAGCACGCTCTAGATTTCTAGAGTCTCTAAGACAGCAAGAAACTTGAGTGTGCTGAGAACAAAAGAACGGTGTTTCCTACACATACGGAACATATCTAGTCCAACTCTGCTTCTGAAACTGATACAAAACACTGGTCCTCTAACATCCAATGCTTGTCAGTTAAGATGGGAAACTTGTTAGCTTCGTGAACGATGTAGTTCCGTTTGAGCTGAAAAGTGACTGCCCTTACATGAAACGACGTCTTGCTTGTAGGAAGACACAGCGCCTGTGATTTATCTCCATTTCTGAAGGAAACACACAGCATAGTTCTCATCCATTGATCTCACTCTGCTTTAGAGCAAGAAGCACGCTCTTGCTTTCTAGAATCTCTAATACAGCAGGAAACTTGAGTGTGCTCAGAACAAAAGGACGGTGTTTCATACACTTACGGACCATATCTAGTCCAACTTGCTTCTGAAACTGAAACAAACCACAGGTCCTCTATCATCCAGTGCATGTCAGTTAAGATGAGAAACGTGTGAGCTTCGTGAACGATTTAGTTCGTTTGAGGTGTTAGTAACTGCCCCTACCTGAAACGAAGTCTTGCTGGTAGGAAGACTCAGAGCCTGGGATTTAACTCCATTTCTGAAGTGAAACTCACAGCAGAGTTCTCATATATACATCACACTCTGCTTTTGAGCAAGAAGCACGCTCTTGCTTTCTAGAGTACCTATGAGAGAAGGAAACGTGAGTGTGCTCAGAACAAAAGAACGGTGTTTCCTACACATATGGACCATATCTTGTCCACCTCTGCTTCTGAAACTGATACAAAGCACTGGTCCTCTAACATCCAATGCTTGTCAGTTAAGATGGGAAACGTGTGAGCTTCGTGAACGATGTAGTTCGTTTGAGCTGTAAAGTAAATGCCCTTACATGAAACGAAGTCTTGCTTGTAGGAAGACTCAGAGCCTGGGATTTAACTCCATTTCTGAAGTGAAACACACAACAGAGTTTGCATCCATTTATCACACTCTTCTTTAGAGCAAGAAGCACCCTCTAGATTTCTAGAGTCTCTAAGACAGCAAGAAACTTGAGTGTGCTGAGAACAAAAGAACGGTGTTTCCTACACATACGGACCTTATCTAGTCCAACTCTGCTTCTGAAACTGATACAAAGCACTGGTCCTCTAACATCCAATGCTTGTCAGTTAAGATGAGAAAGGTGTGAGCTTCGTGAACGATGTAGTTCCTTTGAGCTGAAAAGTGACTGCCCTTACTTGAAAGGAATTCTTGCTTGTAGGAAGACACAGAGCCTGGGATTTAACTCCATTTCTGAAGGGAAACACACAGCATAGTTCTCATCCATGGATCACACTCTGCTTCAGAGCGAGAAGCATGCTCTTGCTTTTCAGAGTCACTAAGACAGCAGGAAACATGAGTGTGCTGAGAACAAAAGAACGGTGTTTCCTACACATAAGGAACATATCTAGTCCATCTCTACTTTTGAAACTGAGACAAATTACTAGTCCTCTATCATCCGATGCTTGTCATTTAAGATGAGAAACGTGTGAGCTTCGTTAACGATGTAGTTCGTTTGAGCTGTAAAGTAACTGCCTTTACCTGAATCGAGGTCTTGCTTGTAGGAAGACTCAGAGCCTGCGATTTAACTGCATTTCGAAAGAAAACACACAGTAGAGTTCTCTGCCATGGATCACACTCTGCTTTAGAGCAAGAAGCATGCTCTAGCTTTCTAGAGTCTCTAAGACAGCAGGAAATGTGAGTGTGCTGAGAACAAAAGAATGCTGTTTCCTACACATACGGACCATATCTAGTCCAACTCTGCTTCTGAAACTGATACAAAGCACTGGTACTCTAACATCCAATGTTTGTCAGTTAAGATGAGAAACGTGTGAGCTTCGTGAACGATGTAGTTCGTTTGAGCTGAAAAGTGACTGCCCTTACTTGAAAGGAATTTTTGCTTGTAGGAAGACACAGAGCCTGGAATTTAACTCCATTTCTGAAGGAAACACATAGCATAGTTCTCATCAATTGATCTCACTCTGCTTTGGAGCAAGAAGCACGCTCTTCCTTTCTAGAGTCTCTAAGACAGCAGGAAACATGAGTGTGCTGAGAACAAAAGAACTGTGTTTCCTACACATACGGACCATATCTAGAAGAACTCTGCATCTGAAATTGATACAAAGCAGAGGTCCTCTAACATCCAATGCTTGTCAGTTATGATGAGAAACGTGTGTGCTTCATGAGCGATGTAATTCGTTTGAGGTGTAAAGTAACTGCCCTTAACTGAAACGAAGTCTTGCTTGTAGGAAGACTCAGACCCTGGGATTTAACTCCATTTCTGAAGTGAAACACACAACAGAGTTCTCATCCATTTATCACACTCTGCTTTAGAGCAAGAAGCACGCTCTAGATTTCTAGAGTCTCTAAGACAGCAAGAAACTTGAGTGTGCTGAGACCAAAGAACGGTGTTTCCTACACATACGGACCATATCTAGTCCAACTCTGCTTCTGAAACTGATACAAAACACTGGTCCTCTAACATCCAATGCTTGTCAGTTAAGATGGGAAACTTGTTAGCTTCGTGAACGATGTAGTTCGTTTGAGCTGAAAAGTGACTGCCCTTACATGAAACGACGTCTTGCTTCTGGGAAGACACAGCGCCTGGGATTTATCTCCATTTCTGAAGGAAACACACAGCATAGTTCTCATCAATTGATCTCACTCTGCTTTAGAGCAAGAAGCACGCTCTTGCTTTGTAGAGTCTCTAATACTGCAGGAAACGTGAGTGTGCTCAGAACAAAAGGACGGTGTTTCATACACATACGGACCATATCTAGTCCAACTCTGCTTCTGAAACTGAAACAAACCACAGGTCCTCTATCATCCAGTGCTTGTCAGTGAAGATGAGAAACGTGTGAGCTTCGTGAATGATGTAGTTCATTTGAGCTGTTAGTAACTGCCCATACCTGAAACGAAGTCTTGCTGGTAGGAAGACTCAGAGCCTGGGATTTAACTCCATTTCTGAAGTGAAACACACAGCAGAGTTCTCATACATGCATCACACTCTGCTTTAGAGCAAGAAGCACGCTCTTGCTTTGGAGAGTATCTAAGAGAGCAGGAAACATGAGTGTGCTCAAAACAAAAGAACGGTGTTTCATACACATACGGACCATATCTAGTCCAACTCTGCTTCTGAAACTGAAACAAACCACAGGTCCTCTATCATCCAGTTCTTGTCAGTTAAGATGAGAAACGTGTGAGCTTCGTGAACGATGTAGTTCGTTTGAGTTGTTAGTAACTGCCCCTACCTGAAACGAAGTCTAGCTTGTAGGAAGACTCAGAGCCTGGGATTTAACTCCATTTCTGAAGTGAAACACACAGCAGAGTTCTCATATATACATCACACTCTGCTTTAGAGCGAGAAGCATGCTCTTGCTTTCTAGAGTATCTAAGAGAGCAGGAAACATGAGTGTGCTGAGAACAAAAGAATGGTGTTCCCTACACATACGGATCATATCTAGAAGAACTCTCCCTCTGAAAGTGATACAAAGCACAGGTCCTCTAACATCTAATGCTTTCAGTTATGATGAGAAACGTGTGAGCTTCATGAACGATGTAGTTCGTTTGAGCTGTAAAGTAACTGCCCTTACCTGAAACGAAGTCTAGCTTGTAGGAAGACTCAGAGCCTGGGATTTAACTCCATTTCTGAAGTGAAACACACAACAGAGTTCTCATCCATTTATCACACTCTGCTTAGAGCAAGAAGCACGCTCTAGATTCTAGAGTCTCTAAGACAACAAGAAACTTGAGTGTGCTGAGAACAAAAGAACGGTGTTTCCTACACATACGGACCATATCTAATCCAACTCTGCTTCTGAAACTGATACAAAACACTGGTCCTCTAACATCCAATGCTCGTCAGTTAAGATGGGAAACTTGTTAGCTTCGTGAACTGTTTAGTTCCGTTTGAGCTGAAAAGTGACTGCCCATACATGAAACGACGTGTTGCATGTAGGAAGACACAGCGCCTGTGATTTATCTCCATTTTTGAAGGAAACACACAGCATAGTTCTCATCCATTGATCTCACTCTGCTTTAAAGGAAGAAGCACGCTCTTGCTTTCTAGAATCTCTAATACAGCAGGAAACTTGAGTGTGCTCAGAACAAAAGAACGGTGTTTCATACACATACGGACCATATCTAGTCCAACTCTGCTTCTGAAAGTGAAACAAACCACAGGTCCTCTATCATCCAGTGCTTGTCAGTTAAGATGAGAATCGTGTGAGCTTCGTGAACGAAGTAGTTCTTTTGAGTTGTTAGTAACTGCCCCTACCTGAAACGAAGTCTTGCTGGTAGGAAGACTCAGAGCCTGGGTTTTAACTCCATTTCTGAAGTGAAACACACAGCAGAGTTCTGATATATACATCACACTCTGCTTTATTGGAAGAAGCATGCTCTTGCTTTCTAGAGTATCTAAGAGAGCAGGAAACATGAGTGTGCGGAGAACAAAAGAATGGTGTTTCCTACACATACGGACCATATCTACAAGAACTCTGCCTCTGAAATTGATACAAACCTCAGGTCCTCTATCATCCAGTGCTTGTCAGTTAAGATGAGAAACGTGTGAGCTTCGTGAACGATGTGGTACGTTTGAGCTGTTAGTACCTGCCCCTACATGAAACGAAGTCTTGCTGGTAGGAAGACTCAGAGCCTGGGATTTAACTCCATTTCTGAAGTGAAACACACAGCAGAGTTCTCATATATACATCACACTCTGCTTAGAGCAAGAAGCACCCTCTAGATTTCTAGAGTCTCTAAGACAGCCAGAAACTTGAGTGTGCTGAGAACAAAAGAACGGTGTTTCCTACACATACGGACCATATCTAGTCCAACTCTGCTTCTGAAACTGATACAAAACACTGGTCCTCTAACATCCAATGCTTGTCAGTTAAGATGGGAAACTTGTTAGCTTCGTGAACGATGTAGTTCCGTTTGAGCTGAAAAGTGACTGCCCTTACATGAAACGACGTCTTGCTTTTAGGAAGACACAGCGCCTGGGATTTATCTCCATTTCTGAAGGAAACACACAGCATAGTTCTCATCCATTGATCTCACTCTGCTTTAGAGCAAGAAGCACGCTCTTGCTTTGTAGAGTCTCTAATACTGCAGGAAACGTGAGTGTGCTCAGAACAAAAGGACGGTGTTTCATACACATACGGACCATATCTAGTCCAACTCTGCTTCTGAAACTGAAACAAACCACGGGTCCTCTATCATCCAGTGCTTGTCAATTAAGATGAGAAATGTGTGAGCTTCGTGAACGATGTAGTTCGTTTGAGCTGTTAGTAACTGCCCCTACCTGAAACAAAGTCTTGCTGGTAGGAAGACTCAGAGCCTGGGATTTAACTCCATTTCTGAAGTGAAACTCACAGCAGAGTTCTCATATATACATCACACTCTGCTTTTGAGCAAGAAGCACGCTCTTGCTTTCTAGAGTACCTATGAGAGAAGGAAACGTGTGTGTGCTCAGAACAAAAGAACGGTGTTTCATACACATACAGACCATATCTAGTCCAACTGTGCTTCTGAAACTGAAACAAACCACAGTTCCTCTATCCTCCAGTGCTTGTCAGTTAAGATGAGAAACGTGTGAGCTTCATGAGCGATGTAGTTCGTTTCAGCTGTAAAGTAACTGCCCTTACATGAAACGACGTCTTGCTTTTAGGAAGACACAGCGCCTGGGATTTATCTCCATTTCTGAAGGAAACACACAGCATAGTTCTCATCCATTGATCTCACTCTGCTTTAGAGCAAGAAGCACGCACTTGCTTTCTAGAGTCTCTAATAGAGCAGGAAACTTGAGTGTGCTCAGAACAAAAGGATGGTGTTTCATACACATACGGACCATATCTTGTCCAACTCTGCTTCTGAAACTGAAACAAACCACAGGTCCTCTATCATCCAGTGCTTGTCAGTTAAGATGAGAAACGTGTGAGCTTCGGGAACGATGTAGTTCGTTTGAGCTGTTAGTAACTGCCCCTACCTGAAATGAAGTCTTGCTGGTAGGAAGTCTCAGAGCCTGGGATTTAACTCCATTTCTGAAGTGAAACACTCAGCAGAGTTCTCATATATACATCACACTCTGCTTTAGAGCAAGAAGCATGCTCTTGCTTTCTAGAGTATCTAAGAGAGCAGGAAACATGAGTGTGCTGAGAACAAAAGAATGGTGTTTCCTACACATACTGACCACATCTAGAAGAACTCTCCCTCTGAAATTGATACGAAGCACAGGTCCTCTAACATCCAATGCTTGTCAGTTATGATGAGAAACTTGTGAGCTTCATGAACGATGTAGTTTGTTTGAGCTGTAAAGTAACTGCCCTTACCTGAAACGAAGTCTTGCTTGTAGGAAGACTCAGAGCCTGGGATTTAACTCCATTTCTGAAGTGAAACACACAACAGACTTCTCATCCATTGATCACACTCTGCGTTAGAGCAAGAACCACGCTCTTTCTTTCTAGAGTCTCTAATACAGCAGGAAACTTGAGTGTACTCAGAACAAAAGGATGGTGTTTCATACACATACGGACCATATCTAGTCCAACTCTGCTTCTGAAACTGAAACAAACCACAGGTCCTCTATCATCCAGTGCTTGTCAGTTAAGATGAGAAACGTGTGAGCTTCGGGAACGATGTAGTTCGTTTGAGCTGTTAGTAACTGCCCCTACCTGAAACGAAGCCTTGCTGGTAGGAAGACTCAGAGCCTGGGATTTAACTCCATTTCTCAAGTGAAACACACAGCAGAGTTCTCATATATACATCACATTCTGCTTTAGAGCAATAAGCACGCTCTTCCTTTCTAGAGTATCTAAGAGAGCAGGAAACATGACTGTGCTCAAAACAAAAGAACGGTGTTTCATACACATACGGACCATATCTAGTCCAACTCTGCTTCTGAAACTGAAACAAACCACAGGTCCTCTATAATCCAGTGCTTGTCAGTTAAGATGAGAAACGTGTGAGCTTCGTGAACGATGTAGTTAGTTTGAGCTGTAAATAACTGCCCATACCTGAAACGAAGTCTTGCTTGTAGGAAGACTCAGAGCCTGGGATTTAAATGCATTTCTGAAGTGAAACACAAGGAAGAGTTCTCATATATACATCACACTCTGCTTTAGAGCAAGAAGCACGCTCTTGCTTTCTAGAGTGTCTAAGAGAGCAGGAAACATGAGTATGCTGAGAACAAAAGAATGGTGTTCCTACACATACGGACCATATCTAGAAGAAATCTGCCTCTGAAATTGATACAAAGCACTGGTCCTCTAACATCCAATGCTTGTCGTTTAAGATGGGAAACTTGTTAACTTCGAGAACGATGTAGTACCTTTGAGCTGAAAAGTGACGGCCCTTACATGAAACGACGTCTTGCTTGTAGGAAGACACAGCGCCTGGATTTATCTCCATTTCTGAAGGAAACACACAGCATAGTTCTCATCCATTGATCTCACTCTGCTTTAGAGCAAGAAGCACGCTCTTGCTTTCTAGAATCTCTAATACTGCAGGAAACTTCAGTGTGCTCAGAACAAAAGGACGGTGTTTCATACACATATGGACCATATCTAGTCCAACTGTGCTTCTGAAACTGAAACAAACCACAGGTCCTCTATCATCCAGTGCTTGTCAGTTAAGATGAGAAACGTGTGAGCTTCGTGAACGATGTAGTTCGTTTGAGCTGTTAGTAACTGCCCCTACCTGAAACGAAGTCTTGCTGGTAGGAAAACTCAGAGCCTGGGTTTTAACTCCATTTCTGAAGTGAAAGACACAGCAGAGTTCTCATATATACATCACACTCTGCTTTATTGCAAGAAGCATGCTCTTGCTTTCTAGAGTATCTAAGAGAGCAGGAAACATGAGTGTGCTGAGAAAAAAAGAATGGTGTTTCCTACACATACGGACCATATCTAGAAGAACTCTGTCTCTGAAATTGATACAAAACACAGGTCCTCTAACATCCAATGCTTGTCAGTTATGATGAGAAACGTGTGAGCTTCATGAGCGATGTAGTTAATTTGAGATATAAAGTAACTGCCCTTACCTGAAACGAAGTCTTGCTTGTAGGAAGACTCAGAGCCTGGGATTTAACTCCATTTCTGAGTGAAACACACAACAGTGTTCTCATCCATTTATCACACTCTGCTTTAGAGCAAGAAGCACGCTCTAGATTTCTAGAGTCTCTAAGACAGCAAGAAACTTGAGTGTGCTGAGAACAAAAGAACGGTGTTTCCTACACATACGGAACATATCTAGTCCAACTCTGCTTCTGAAACTGATACAAAACACTGGTCCTCTAACATCCAATGCTTGTCAGTTAAGATGGGAAACTTGTTAGCTTCGTGAACGATGTAGTTCCGTTTGAGCTGAAAAGTGACTGCCCTTACATGAAACGACGTCTTGCTTGTAGGAAGACACAGCGCCTGTGATTTATCTCCATTTCTGAAGGAAACACACAGCATAGTTCTCATCCATTGATCTCACTCTGCTTTAGAGCAAGAAGCACGCTCTTGCTTTCTAGAATCTCTAATACAGCAGGAAACTTGAGTGTGCTCAGAACAAAAGGACGGTGTTTCATACACTTACGGACCATATCTAGTCCAACTTGCTTCTGAAACTGAAACAAACCACAGGTCCTCTATCATCCAGTGCATGTCAGTTAAGATGAGAAACGTGTGAGCTTCGTGAACGATTTAGTTCGTTTGAGGTGTTAGTAACTGCCCCTACCTGAAACGAAGTCTTGCTGGTAGGAAGACTCAGAGCCTGGGATTTAACTCCATTTCTGAAGTGAAACTCACAGCAGAGTTCTCATATATACATCACACTCTGCTTTTGAGCAAGAAGCACGCTCTTGCTTTCTAGAGTACCTATGAGAGAAGGAAACGTGAGTGTGCTCAGAACAAAAGAACGGTGTTTCCTACACATATGGACCATATCTTGTCCACCTCTGCTTCTGAAACTGATACAAAGCACTGGTCCTCTAACATCCAATGCTTGTCAGTTAAGATGGGAAACGTGTGAGCTTCGTGAACGATGTAGTTCGTTTGAGCTGTAAAGTAAATGCCCTTACATGAAACGAAGTCTTGCTTGTAGGAAGACTCAGAGCCTGGGATTTAACTCCATTTCTGAAGTGAAACACACAACAGAGTTTGCATCCATTTATCACACTCTTCTTTAGAGCAAGAAGCACCCTCTAGATTTCTAGAGTCTCTAAGACAGCAAGAAACTTGAGTGTGCTGAGAACAAAAGAACGGTGTTTCCTACACATACGGACCTTATCTAGTCCAACTCTGCTTCTGAAACTGATACAAAGCACTGGTCCTCTAACATCCAATGCTTGTCAGTTAAGATGAGAAAGGTGTGAGCTTCGTGAACGATGTAGTTCCTTTGAGCTGAAAAGTGACTGCCCTTACTTGAAAGGAATTCTTGCTTGTAGGAAGACACAGAGCCTGGGATTTAACTCCATTTCTGAAGGGAAACACACAGCATAGTTCTCATCCATGGATCACACTCTGCTTCAGAGCGAGAAGCATGCTCTTGCTTTTCAGAGTCACTAAGACAGCAGGAAACATGAGTGTGCTGAGAACAAAAGAACGGTGTTTCCTACACATAAGGAACATATCTAGTCCATCTCTACTTTTGAAACTGAGACAAATTACTAGTCCTCTATCATCCGATGCTTGTCATTTAAGATGAGAAACGTGTGAGCTTCGTTAACGATGTAGTTCGTTTGAGCTGTAAAGTAACTGCCTTTACCTGAATCGAGGTCTTGCTTGTAGGAAGACTCAGAGCCTGCGATTTAACTGCATTTCGAAAGAAAACACACAGTAGAGTTCTCTGCCATGGATCACACTCTGCTTTAGAGCAAGAAGCATGCTCTAGCTTTCTAGAGTCTCTAAGACAGCAGGAAATGTGAGTGTGCTGAGAACAAAAGAATGCTGTTTCCTACACATACGGACCATATCTAGTCCAACTCTGCTTCTGAAACTGATACAAAGCACTGGTACTCTAACATCCAATGTTTGTCAGTTAAGATGAGAAACGTGTGAGCTTCGTGAACGATGTAGTTCGTTTGAGCTGAAAAGTGACTGCCCTTACTTGAAAGGAATTTTTGCTTGTAGGAAGACACAGAGCCTGGAATTTAACTCCATTTCTGAAGGAAACACATAGCATAGTTCTCATCAATTGATCTCACTCTGCTTTGGAGCAAGAAGCACGCTCTTCCTTTCTAGAGTCTCTAAGACAGCAGGAAACATGAGTGTGCTGAGAACAAAAGAACTGTGTTTCCTACACATACGGACCATATCTAGAAGAACTCTGCATCTGAAATTGATACAAAGCAGAGGTCCTCTAACATCCAATGCTTGTCAGTTATGATGAGAAACGTGTGTGCTTCATGAGCGATGTAATTCGTTTGAGGTGTAAAGTAACTGCCCTTAACTGAAACGAAGTCTTGCTTGTAGGAAGACTCAGACCCTGGGATTTAACTCCATTTCTGAAGTGAAACACACAACAGAGTTCTCATCCATTTATCACACTCTGCTTTAGAGCAAGAAGCACGCTCTAGATTTCTAGAGTCTCTAAGACAGCAAGAAACTTGAGTGTGCTGAGACCAAAGAACGGTGTTTCCTACACATACGGACCATATCTAGTCCAACTCTGCTTCTGAAACTGATACAAAACACTGGTCCTCTAACATCCAATGCTTGTCAGTTAAGATGGGAAACTTGTTAGCTTCGTGAACGATGTAGTTCGTTTGAGCTGAAAAGTGACTGCCCTTACATGAAACGACGTCTTGCTTCTGGGAAGACACAGCGCCTGGGATTTATCTCCATTTCTGAAGGAAACACACAGCATAGTTCTCATCAATTGATCTCACTCTGCTTTAGAGCAAGAAGCACGCTCTTGCTTTGTAGAGTCTCTAATACTGCAGGAAACGTGAGTGTGCTCAGAACAAAAGGACGGTGTTTCATACACATACGGACCATATCTAGTCCAACTCTGCTTCTGAAACTGAAACAAACCACAGGTCCTCTATCATCCAGTGCTTGTCAGTGAAGATGAGAAACGTGTGAGCTTCGTGAATGATGTAGTTCATTTGAGCTGTTAGTAACTGCCCATACCTGAAACGAAGTCTTGCTGGTAGGAAGACTCAGAGCCTGGGATTTAACTCCATTTCTGAAGTGAAACACACAGCAGAGTTCTCATACATGCATCACACTCTGCTTTAGAGCAAGAAGCACGCTCTTGCTTTGGAGAGTATCTAAGAGAGCAGGAAACATGAGTGTGCTCAAAACAAAAGAACGGTGTTTCATACACATACGGACCATATCTAGTCCAACTCTGCTTCTGAAACTGAAACAAACCACAGGTCCTCTATCATCCAGTTCTTGTCAGTTAAGATGAGAAACGTGTGAGCTTCGTGAACGATGTAGTTCGTTTGAGTTGTTAGTAACTGCCCCTACCTGAAACGAAGTCTAGCTTGTAGGAAGACTCAGAGCCTGGGATTTAACTCCATTTCTGAAGTGAAACACACAGCAGAGTTCTCATATATACATCACACTCTGCTTTAGAGCGAGAAGCATGCTCTTGCTTTCTAGAGTATCTAAGAGAGCAGGAAACATGAGTGTGCTGAGAACAAAAGAATGGTGTTCCCTACACATACGGATCATATCTAGAAGAACTCTCCCTCTGAAAGTGATACAAAGCACAGGTCCTCTAACATCTAATGCTTTCAGTTATGATGAGAAACGTGTGAGCTTCATGAACGATGTAGTTCGTTTGAGCTGTAAAGTAACTGCCCTTACCTGAAACGAAGTCTAGCTTGTAGGAAGACTCAGAGCCTGGGATTTAACTCCATTTCTGAAGTGAAACACACAACAGAGTTCTCATCCATTTATCACACTCTGCTTAGAGCAAGAAGCACGCTCTAGATTCTAGAGTCTCTAAGACAACAAGAAACTTGAGTGTGCTGAGAACAAAAGAACGGTGTTTCCTACACATACGGACCATATCTAATCCAACTCTGCTTCTGAAACTGATACAAAACACTGGTCCTCTAACATCCAATGCTCGTCAGTTAAGATGGGAAACTTGTTAGCTTCGTGAACTGTTTAGTTCCGTTTGAGCTGAAAAGTGACTGCCCATACATGAAACGACGTGTTGCATGTAGGAAGACACAGCGCCTGTGATTTATCTCCATTTTTGAAGGAAACACACAGCATAGTTCTCATCCATTGATCTCACTCTGCTTTAAAGGAAGAAGCACGCTCTTGCTTTCTAGAATCTCTAATACAGCAGGAAACTTGAGTGTGCTCAGAACAAAAGAACGGTGTTTCATACACATACGGACCATATCTAGTCCAACTCTGCTTCTGAAAGTGAAACAAACCACAGGTCCTCTATCATCCAGTGCTTGTCAGTTAAGATGAGAAACGTGTGAGCTTCGTGAACGAAGTAGTTCTTTTGAGTTGTTAGTAACTGCCCCTACCTGAAACGAAGTCTTGCTGGTAGGAAGACTCAGAGCCTGGGTTTTAACTCCATTTCTGAAGTGAAACACACAGCAGAGTTCTGATATATACATCACACTCTGCTTTATTGGAAGAAGCATGCTCTTGCTTTCTAGAGTATCTAAGAGAGCAGGAAACATGAGTGTGCGGAGAACAAAAGAATGGTGTTTCCTACACATACGGACCATATCTACAAGAACTCTGCCTCTGAAATTGATACAAACCTCAGGTCCTCTATCATCCAGTGCTTGTCAGTTAAGATGAGAAACGTGTGAGCTTCGTGAACGATGTGGTACGTTTGAGCTGTTAGTACCTGCCCCTACATGAAACGAAGTCTTGCTGGTAGGAAGACTCAGAGCCTGGGATTTAACTCCATTTCTGAAGTGAAACACACAGCAGAGTTCTCATATATACATCACACTCTGCTTAGAGCAAGAAGCACCCTCTAGATTTCTAGAGTCTCTAAGACAGCCAGAAACTTGAGTGTGCTGAGAACAAAAGAACGGTGTTTCCTACACATACGGACCATATCTAGTCCAACTCTGCTTCTGAAACTGATACAAAACACTGGTCCTCTAACATCCAATGCTTGTCAGTTAAGATGGGAAACTTGTTAGCTTCGTGAACGATGTAGTTCCGTTTGAGCTGAAAAGTGACTGCCCTTACATGAAACGACGTCTTGCTTTTAGGAAGACACAGCGCCTGGGATTTATCTCCATTTCTGAAGGAAACACACAGCATAGTTCTCATCCATTGATCTCACTCTGCTTTAGAGCAAGAAGCACGCTCTTGCTTTGTAGAGTCTCTAATACTGCAGGAAACGTGAGTGTGCTCAGAACAAAAGGACGGTGTTTCATACACATACGGACCATATCTAGTCCAACTCTGCTTCTGAAACTGAAACAAACCACGGGTCCTCTATCATCCAGTGCTTGTCAATTAAGATGAGAAATGTGTGAGCTTCGTGAACGATGTAGTTCGTTTGAGCTGTTAGTAACTGCCCCTACCTGAAACAAAGTCTTGCTGGTAGGAAGACTCAGAGCCTGGGATTTAACTCCATTTCTGAAGTGAAACTCACAGCAGAGTTCTCATATATACATCACACTCTGCTTTTGAGCAAGAAGCACGCTCTTGCTTTCTAGAGTACCTATGAGAGAAGGAAACGTGTGTGTGCTCAGAACAAAAGAACGGTGTTTCATACACATACAGACCATATCTAGTCCAACTGTGCTTCTGAAACTGAAACAAACCACAGTTCCTCTATCCTCCAGTGCTTGTCAGTTAAGATGAGAAACGTGTGAGCTTCATGAGCGATGTAGTTCGTTTCAGCTGTAAAGTAACTGCCCTTACATGAAACGACGTCTTGCTTTTAGGAAGACACAGCGCCTGGGATTTATCTCCATTTCTGAAGGAAACACACAGCATAGTTCTCATCCATTGATCTCACTCTGCTTTAGAGCAAGAAGCACGCACTTGCTTTCTAGAGTCTCTAATAGAGCAGGAAACTTGAGTGTGCTCAGAACAAAAGGATGGTGTTTCATACACATACGGACCATATCTTGTCCAACTCTGCTTCTGAAACTGAAACAAACCACAGGTCCTCTATCATCCAGTGCTTGTCAGTTAAGATGAGAAACGTGTGAGCTTCGGGAACGATGTAGTTCGTTTGAGCTGTTAGTAACTGCCCCTACCTGAAATGAAGTCTTGCTGGTAGGAAGTCTCAGAGCCTGGGATTTAACTCCATTTCTGAAGTGAAACACTCAGCAGAGTTCTCATATATACATCACACTCTGCTTTAGAGCAAGAAGCATGCTCTTGCTTTCTAGAGTATCTAAGAGAGCAGGAAACATGAGTGTGCTGAGAACAAAAGAATGGTGTTTCCTACACATACGGACCACATCTAGAAGAACTCTCCCTCTGAAATTGATACGAAGCACAGGTCCTCTAACATCCAATGCTTGTCAGTTATGATGAGAAACTTGTGAGCTTCATGAACGATGTAGTTTGTTTGAGCTGTAAAGTAACTGCCCTTACCTGAAACGAAGTCTTGCTTGTAGGAAGACTCAGAGCCTGGGATTTAACTCCATTTCTGAAGTGAAACACACAACAGACTTCTCATCCATTGATCACACTCTGCGTTAGAGCAAGAACCACGCTCTTTCTTTCTAGAGTCTCTAATACAGCAGGAAACTTGAGTGTACTCAGAACAAAAGGATGGTGTTTCATACACATACGGACCATATCTAGTCCAACTCTGCTTCTGAAACTGAAACAAACCACAGGTCCTCTATCATCCAGTGCTTGTCAGTTAAGATGAGAAACGTGTGAGCTTCGGGAACGATGTAGTTCGTTTGAGCTGTTAGTAACTGCCCCTACCTGAAACGAAGCCTTGCTGGTAGGAAGACTCAGAGCCTGGGATTTAACTCCATTTCTCAAGTGAAACACACAGCAGAGTTCTCATATATACATCACATTCTGCTTTAGAGCAATAAGCACGCTCTTCCTTTCTAGAGTATCTAAGAGAGCAGGAAACATGACTGTGCTCAAAACAAAAGAACGGTGTTTCATACACATACGGACCATATCTAGTCCAACTCTGCTTCTGAAACTGAAACAAACCACAGGTCCTCTATAATCCAGTGCTTGTCAGTTAAGATGAGAAACGTGTGAGCTTCGTGAACGATGTAGTTAGTTTGAGCTGTAAATAACTGCCCATACCTGAAACGAAGTCTTGCTTGTAGGAAGACTCAGAGCCTGGGATTTAAATGCATTTCTGAAGTGAATCACAAGGAGAGTTCTCATATATACATCACACTCTGCTTTAGAGCAAGAAGCACGCTCTTGCTTTCTAGAGTGTCTAAGAGAGCAGGAAACATGAGTATGCTGAGAACAAAAGAATGGTGTTCCTACACATACGGACCATATCTAGAAGAAATCTGCCTCTGAAATTGATACAAAGCACTGGTCCTCTAACATCCAATGCTTGTCGTTTAAGATGGGAAACTTGTTAACTTCGTGAACGATGTAGTTCCTTTGAGCTGAAAAGTGACGGCCCTTACATGAAACGACGTCTTGCTTGTAGGAAGACACAGCGCCTGGATTTATCTCCATTTCTGAAGGAAACACACAGCATAGTTCTCATCCATTGATCTCACTCTGCTTTAGAGCAAGAAGCACGCTCTTGCTTTCTAGAATCTCTAATACTGCAGGAAACTTCAGTGTGCTCAGAACAAAAGGACGGTGTTTCATACACATATGGACCATATCTAGTCCAACTGTGCTTCTGAAACTGAAACAAACCACAGGTCCTCTATCATCCAGTGCTTGTCAGTTAAGATGAGAAACGTGTGAGCTTCGTGAACGATGTAGTTCGTTTGAGCTGTTAGTAACTGCCCCTACCTGAAACGAAGTCTTGCTGGTAGGAAAACTCAGAGCCTGGGTTTTAACTCCATTTCTGAAGTGAAAGACACAGCAGAGTTCTCATATATACATCACACTCTGCTTTATTGCAAGAAGCATGCTCTTGCTTTCTAGAGTATCTAAGAGAGCAGGAAACATGAGTGTGCTGAGAAAAAAAGAATGGTGTTTCCTACACATACGTACCATATCTAGAAGAACTCTGTCTCTGAAATTGATACAAAACACAGGTCCTCTAACATCCAATGCTTGTCAGTTATGATGAGAAACGTGTGAGCTTCATGAGCGATGTAGTTCATTTGAGATATAAAGTAACTGCCCTTACCTGAAACGAAGTCTTGCTTGTAGGAAGACTCAGAGCCTGGGATTTAACTCCATTTCTGAAGTGAAACACACAACAGAGTTCTCATCCATTTATCACACTCTGCTTTAGAGCAAGAAGCACGCTCTAGATTTCTAGAGTCTCTAAGACAGCAAGAAACTTGAGTGTGCTGAGAACAAAAGAACGGTGTTTCCTACACATACGGAACATATCTAGTCCAACTCTGCTTCTGAAACTGATACAAAACACTGGTCCTCTAACATCCAATGCTTGTCAGTTAAGATGGGAAACTTGTTAGCTTCGTGAACGATGTAGTTCCGTTTGAGCTGAAAAGTGACTGCCCTTACATGAAACGACGTCTTGCTTGTAGGAAGACACAGCGCCTGTGATTTATCTCCATTTCTGAACGAAACACACAGCATAGTTCTCATCCATTGATCTCACTCTGCTTTAGAGCAAGAAGCACGCTCTTGCTTTCTAGAATCTCTAATACAGCAGGAAACTTGAGTGTGCTCAGAACAAAAGGACGGTGTTTCATACACTTACGGACCATATCTAGTCCAACTCTGCTTCTGAAACTGAAACAAACCACAGGTCCTCTATCATCCAGTGCTTGTCAGTGAAGATGAGAAACGTGTGAGCTTCGTGAATGATGTAGTTCATTTGAGCTGTTAGTAACTGCCCATACCTGAAACGAAGTCTTGCTGGTAGGAAGACTCAGAGCCTGGGATTTAACTCCATTTCTGAAGTGAAACACACAGCAGAGTTCTCATACATGCATCACACTCTGCTTTAGAGCAAGAAGCACGCTCTTGCTTTTGAGAGTATCTAAGAGAGCAGGAAACATGAGTGTGCTCAAAACAAAAGAACGGTGTTTCATACACATACGGACCATATCTAGTCCAACTCTGCTTCTGAAACTGAAACAAACCACAGGTCCTCTATCATCCAGTTCTTGTCAGTTAAGATGAGAAACGTGTGAGCTTCGTGAACGATGTAGTTCGTTTGAGTTGTTAGTAACAGCCCCTACCTGAAACGAAGTCTAGCTTGTAGGAAGACTCAGAGCCTGGGATTTAACTCCATTTCTGAAGTGAAACACACAGCAGAGTTCTCATATATACATCACACTCTGCTTTAGAGCGAGAAGCATGCTCTTGCTTTCTAGAGTATCTAAGAGAGCAGGAAACATGAGTGTGCTGAGAACAAAAGAATGGTGTTCCCTACACATACGGATCATATCTAGAAGAACTCTCCCTCTGAAAGTGATACAAAGCACAGGTCCTCTAACATCTAATGCTTTCAGTTATGATGAGAAACGTGTGAGCTTCATGAACGATGTAGTTCGTTTGAGCTGTAAAGTAACTGCCCTTACCTGAAACGAAGTCTAGCTTGTAGGAAGACTCAGAGCCTGGGATTTAACTCCATTTCTGAAGTGAAGCACACAGCATAGTTCTCATCCATTGATCTCACTCTGCTTTAGAGCAAGAAGCACGCGCTTGCATTCTATAGTCTCTAATAAACAGGAAACGTGAGTGTGCTCAGAACAAAAGAACGGTGTTTCTTACACATACGGACCATATCTAGTTCAACGGTGATTTTGAAACTGAAACAAAGCAGAGGTCCTCGAACATCCAATGCTTGTCAGTTAAGATGAGAAACGTGTGAGCTTCTTGATCGATGTAGTTAGTTTGAGCTGTAAATACCTGCCCATACCTGAAACGAAGTCTTGCTTGTAGGAAGACTCAGAGCCTGGGATTTAACTCCATTTCTGAAGTGAAACACACAGCAGAGTTCTCATATATACATCACACTATGCTTTAGAGCAAGAAGCACGCTCTTGCTTTCTAGAGTATCTAAGAGAGCAGGAAACATGAGTATGCTGAGAATAAAAGAATGGTGTTTCCTACACATACGGACCATATCTAGAAGAAATCTGCCTCTGAAATTGATAAAAAGCACTGGTCCTCTAACATCCAATGCTTGTCAGTTAAGATGGGAAACTTGTTAGCTTCGTGAACGATGTAGTTCCTTTGAGCTGAAAAGTGACAGCCCTTACATGAAAGACGTCTTGCTTCTGGGAAGGCACAGCACCTGTGATTTATCTCCATTTCCGAAGGATACACACAGCATAGTTCTCATCCATTGATCTCACTCTGCTTTAGAGCAAGAAGCACGCTCTTCCTTTCTAGAGTCTCTAAGACAGCAGGAAATATGAGTGTGCTGAGAACAAAAGAACGGTGTTTCCTACACATACGGACTATATCTAGAAGAACTCTGCCTCTGAAATTGATAAAAGCAGAGGTCCTCTAAAATCCAATGCTTGTCCGTTATGATGAGAACCGTGTGATCTTCATGAGCGATGTAATTCGTTTGAGCTGTAAAGTAACTGCCCTTACCTGAAACGAAGTCTGGCTTGTAGGAAGACTCAGCGCCTGGAATTTAACTCCATTTCTGAAGTGAAACACACAGCAGAGTTCTCATATATACATCACACTCTGCTTTAGAGCGAGAAGCATGCTCTTGCTTTCTAGAGTATCTAAGAGAGCAGGAAACATGAGTGTGCTGAGAACAAAAGAATGGTGTTCCCTACACATACGGATCATATCTAGAAGAACTCTCCCTCTGAAAGTGATACAAAGCACAGGTCCTCTAACATCTAATGCTTTCAGTTATGATGAGAAACGTGTGAGCTTCATGAACGATGTAGTTCGTTTGAGCTGTAAAGTAACTGCCCTTACCTGAAACGAAGTCTAGCTTGTAGGAAGACTCAGAGCCTGGGATTTAACTCCATTTCTGAAGTGAAGCACACAGCATAGTTCTCATCCATTGATCTCACTCTGCTTTAGAGCAAGAAGCACGCTCTTGCTTTCTATAGTCTCTAATAAACAGGAAACGTGAGTGTGCTCAGAACAAAAGAACGGTGTTTCTTACACATACGGACCATATCTAGTTCAACTGTGATTTTGAAACTGAAACAAAGCAGAGGTCCTCGAACATCCAATGCTTGTCAGTTAAGATGAGAAACGTGTGAGCTTCGTGATCGATGTAGTTCGTTTGAGCTGTTAGTAACTGCCCCTACCTGAAACGAAGTCTTGCTGGTAGGAAGACTCAGACCCTGGGATTTAACTCCATTTCTGAAGGGAAACACACAACAGAGTTCTCATCCATTTATCACACTCTGCTTTAGAATAAGAAGCACGCTCTAGATTTCTAGAGTCTCTAAGACAGCAAGAAACTTGAGTGTGCTAAGAACAAAAGAATGGTGTTTCCTACACATACGGACCATATCTAGTCCAACTCTGCTTCTGAAACTGATACAAAACACTGGTCCTCTAACATCCAATGCTTGTCAGTGAAGATGGGAACCTTGTTAGCTTTGTGAACGATGTAGTTCGTTTGAGCTGAAAAGTGACTTGCCTTTTTCTGAAACGAAGTCTTGCTTGTAGGAAGACACAGCGCCTGGGATTTAACTCCATTTCTGAAGGGAAACACACAGCATAGTTCTCATCCATGGATCACACTCTGCTTTAGTGCAAGAAGCATGCTCTTGCTTTCTAGAGTCTCCATTACAGCAAGAAACGTGAGTGTGCTCAGAACAAAAGAACGGTGTTTCATACACATATGGACCATAGCTAGTCCAACTCTGCTTCTGAAACTGAAACTAAACACAGGTCCTCTATCATCCAGTGCTTGTCTGTTAAGATGAGAATCGTGTGAGCTTCGTGAACGATGTAGTTCGTTTGAGCTGTTAGTAACTGCCCCTACCTGAAACGAAGTCTTGCTTGTAGGAAGACTCAGAGCCTGGGATTTAACTCCATTTCTAAAGAGAAACACACAACAGAGTTCTCATCCATTTATCACACTCTGCTTTAGAGCAAGAAGCTGGCTCTTGCATTCTAGAGTCTCTAAGACAGCAGGAAACTTGAGTGTGCTGAGAACAAAAGAATGGTGTTTCCTACACATACGGACTATATCTAGAAGAACTCTGCCTCTGAAATTGATAAAAGCAGAGGTCCTCTAAAATCCAATGCTTGTCCGTTATGATGAGAACCGTGTGAGCTTCATGACCGATGTAATTCGTTTGAGCTGTAAAGTAACTGCCCTTACCTGAAACGAAGTCTAGCTTGTAGGAAGACTCAGCGCCTGGGATTTAACTCCATTTCTGAAGTGAAACACACAGCAGAGTTCTCATATATACATCACACTCTGCTTTAGAGCGAGAAGCATGCTCTTGCTTTCTAGAGTATCTAAGAGAGCAGGAAACATGAGTATGCTGAGAACAAAAGAATGGTGTTTCCTACACATACGGACCATATCTAGAAGAAATCCGCCTCTGAAATTGATAAAAAGCACTGGTCCTCTAACATCCAATGCTTGTCAGTTAAGATGGGAAACTTGTTAGCTTTGTGAACGATGTAGTTCGTTTGAGCTGAAAAGTGACAGCCCTTACATGAAATGACGTCTTGCTTCTGGGAAGGCACAGCGCCTGTGATTTATCTCCATTTCCGAAGGATACACACAGCATAGTTCTCATCCATTGATCTCACTCTGCTTTAGAGCAAGAAGCACGCTCTTCCTTTCTAGAGTCTCTAAGACAGCAGGAAATATGAGTGTGCTGAGAACAAAAGAACGGTGTTTCCTACACATACGGACCATATCTAGAAGAACTCTGCCTCTGAAATTGATACAAAGCAGAGGTCCTCTAAAATCCAATGCTTGTCAGTTATGATGAGAAACGTGTGAGCTTCATGAGCGATGTAGTTCGTTTGAGCGGTAAAGTAACTGCCCTTACCTGAAACGAAGTTTTGCTGGTAGGAAGACTCAGACCCTGGGATTTAACTCCATTTCTTAAGTGAAACACACAATAGAGTTCTCATCCTTTTATCACACTCTGCTTTAGAGCAAGAAGCATGCTCTAGATTTCAAGAGTCTCTAAGACAGCAAGAAACTTGAGTGTGCTGAGAACAAAAGAACGGTGTTTCCTACACATACGGACCATATCTAGTCCAACTCTGCTTCTGAAACTGATACAAGACACTAGTCCTCTAACATCCAATGCTTGTCAGTTAAGATGGGAAACTTGTTAGCTTCGTGAACGATGTAGTTCGTTTGAGCTGAAAAGTGACTGCCCTTACCTGAAACGAAGTCTTGCTTGTAGGAAGACACAGCGCCTGGGATTTATCTCCATTTCTGAAGGAAACACACAGCATAGTTCTCATCCATTGATCTCACTCTGCTTTAGAGCAAGAAGCACGTTCTTGCTTTCTAGAGTCTCTAATACAGCAGGAAACGTGAGTGAGCGCAGAACAAAAGAATGGTGTTTCATACACATACGTACCATATCTAGTCCAACACTGCTTCTGATCTGAAACAAACCACAGGTCCTCTACCATCCAGTGCTTGTCAGTTAAGATGAGAAACGTGTGAGCTTCGTGAACGATGTAGATCGTTTGAGCTCTTAGTAACTGCCCCTACCTGAAACGAAGTCTTGCTGGTAGGAAGACTCAGAGCCTGGGATTTAACTCCATTTCTGAAGTGAATCACACAGCAGCGTTCTCATATATACATCACACTCTGCTTTAGAGCACGAAGCATGCTCTTGCTTTCTAGAGTATCTAAGCGAGCAGGAAACATGAGTGTGCTCAGAACAAAAGAACGGTGTTTCATACACACATGGACCATATCTAGTCCAACTCTGCTTCTGAAACTGAAACTAAACACAGGTCCTCTATCATCCAGTGCTTGTCTGTTAAGATGAGAATCGTGTGAGCTTCGTGAACGATGTAGTTCGTTTGAGCTGTTAGTAACTGCCCCTACCTGAAACGAAGTCTTGCTTGTAGGAAGACTCAGAGCCTGGGATTTAACTCCATTTCTAAAGAGAAACACACAACAGAGTTCTCATCCATTTATCACACTCTGCTTTAGAGCAAGAAGCAGGCTCTTGCATTCTAGAGTCTCTAAGACAGCAGGAAACTTGAGTGTGCTGAGAACAAAAGAACGGTGTTTTCTACACATACGGACCATATTTAGTCCAGCTCTGCTTCTGAAACTGAAGCAAACCACAGGTCCTCTATCATTCAATGCTTGTCAGTTAAGATGAGAAACGTGTGAGCTTCGTCAACGATGTAGTTCGTTTGACCTGTTAGGAAATGCCCTTACCTGAAACGAAGTCTTGCTGGTAGGAAGACTCAGAGCCTGGGATTTAACTCCATTTCTGAAGTGAAACACACAGCAGAGTACTCATATATAGATCACACTCTGCTTTAGAGCAAGAAGCTCGCTCTAGCTTTCTAGAATCTCTAAGACAGCAAGAAAGATGAGTGTGCTGAGAACAAAAGAACGGTGTTTCCTACACATACGTACCATATTTAGTCCAGCTCTGCTTCTGAAACTGATACAAAGCCCTGGTCCTCTAAAATCCAATGCTTTTCAGTTAAGATGGGAAACTTGTTACCTTCGTGAAGGATGTATTTTGTTTGAGCTGAAAAGTGACTGCCCTTACCTGAAACGAAGTCTTGCTTGTAGGAAGACAAAACGCCTGGGATTTATCTCCATTTCTGAAGGGAAACACACAGCATAGTTCTCATCCATGGATCACACTCTGCTTTAGAGCAAGAAGCACGCTCTTGCTTTCTAGATTATCTAAGAGAGCAGGAAACATGAGTGTGCTGAGAACAAAAGAATGGTGTTTCCTACACATACGGACCATATCTAGAAGAACTCTCCCTCTGAAAGTGATACAAAGCACAGGTCCTCTAACATCTAATGCTTTCAGTTATGATGAGAAACGTGTGAGCTTCATGAACGATGTAGTTCGTTTGAGCTGTAAAGTAACTACCCTTACCTGAAACGAAGTCTAGCTTGTAGGAAGACTCAGAGCCTGGGATTTAACTCCATTTCTGAAGTGAAACACACAGCAGAGTTCTCATATATACATCACACTCTGCTTTAGAGCGAGAAGCATGCTCTTGCTTTCTAGAGTATCTAAGAGAGCAGGAAACATGAGTGTGCTGAGAACAAAAGAATGGTGTTCCCTACACATACGGATCATATCTAGAAGAACTCTCCCTCTGAAAGTGATACAAAGCACAGGTCCTCTAACATCTAATGCTTTCAGTTATGATGAGAAACGTGTGAGCTTCATGAACGATGTAGTTCGTTTGAGCTGTAAAGTAACTGCCCTTACCTGAAACGAAGTCTAGCTTGTAGGAAGACTCAGAGCCTGGGATTTAACTCCATTTCTGAAGTGAAGCACACAGCATAGTTCTCATCCATTGATCTCACTCTGCTTTAGAGCAAGAAGCACGCTCTTGCTTTCTATAGTCTCTAATAAACAGAAAACGTGAGTGTGCTCAGAACAAAAGAACGGTGTTTCTTACACATACGGACCATATCTAGTTCAACTGTGATTTTGAAACTGAAACAAAGCACAGGTCCTCGAACATCCAATGCTTGTCAGTTAAGATGAGAAACGTGTGAGCTTCGTGATCGATGTAGTTAGTTTGAGCTGTAAATACCTGCCCCTACCTGAAACGAAGTCTTCCTTGTAGGAAGACTCAGAGCCTGGGATTTAACTCCATTTCTGAAGGGAAACACACAGCATTGTTCTCATCCATGGATCACACTCTGCTTTAGAGCAAGAAGCTCGCTCTTGCTTTCTAGATTATCTAAGAGAGCAGGAAACATGAGTGTGCTGAGAACAAAAGAATGGTGTTTCCTACACATACGGACCATATCTTGTCCAACTCTCCATCTGAAACTGATACAAGGCACTGGTTCTCTAACATCCAATGCTTTTCAGTTAAGATGAGAAACATGTGAGCTTCGTGAACGATGTAGTTCGTTTAAGCTGAAAACTGACTGCCCTTATCTGAAACGAAGTCTTGCTTGTAGGAAGACACAGAGCATGGAATTAACTCCATTTCTGAATGGAAAGACACAGCAGAGTTGTCATCCATTGATCACACTCTGCTTTAGACCAAGAAGCACGTTCTTTCTTTCTAGAGTCTCTAATACAGCAGGAAACATGAGTGTGCTGAGAACAAAAGAACGGTGTTTCCTACACATACGGACCATATTTAGTCCAGCTCTGCTTATGAAACTGAAACAAACCACAGGTCCTCTATCATCCAATGCTTGTCAGTTAAGATGGGAATCATTTGAGCTTCGTGTACGATGTAGTTCGTTTGTGCTGTTAGTAACTGCCCCTACCTGAAACGAAGTCTTGCTGGTAGGAAGACTCAGACCCTGGGATTTAACTCCATTTCTGAAGGGAAACACACAGCAGAGTTCTCATCCATTTATCACACTCTGCTTTAGAATAAGAAGCACGCTCTAGATTTCTAGAGTCTCTAAGTCAGCAAGAAACTTGAGTGTGCTCAGAACAAAAGAACGGTGTTTCATACACATGTGGACCATATCTAGTCCAACTCTGCTTCTGAAACTGAAACTAAACACAGGTCCTCTATCATCCAGTGCTTTTCAGTTAAGATGAGAAACGTGTGAGCTTCGTGAATGATGTAGTTCGTTTGAGCTGTTAGTATCTGCCCCTATCTGAAACGAAGTCTTGCTTGTAGGAAGACTGAGATCCTGGGATTTAACTCTATTTCTAAAGGGAAAGACACAGCATATTTCTCATCCATGGATCACACTCTGCTTTAGACCTAGAAGCACGCTCTTGCTCTCTAGAGTCTCTAATACAGCAAGAAACTTGAGTGTGCTGAGAACAAAAGAACGGTGTTTCCTACACATACGGACCATATGTGGTCCAAATCTGCTTCTGAAACTGATACAAACCCCTGGTCCTCTAACATCCAATGCTTTTCAGTTAAGATGGGAAACTTGTTAGCTTCGTGAACGATGTAGTTCGTTTGAGCTGAAAAGTGACTGCCCTTACCTGAAACGAAGTCTTGCCCTTAGGAAGACACAGAGCCTAGAATTTAACTAAATTTCTCAATGGAAACACACAGCATAGTTCTCATCAATGGATCACACTCTACTTTAGAGCAAGAAGCAGGATCTTGCTTTCTAGAGTCTCTAATAGAGCACGAAACTTGTGTGTGCTCAGAACAAAAGAACGCTGTTTCCTACAAATATGAGCCATATCTAGTTCAACTCTGATTCAATAACTGAAACAAACCACAGGTCTTCTAAAATCCAATGCTTGTCAGTTAAGTTGAGAAACGTGTGAGCTTCATGAACAATGTAGTTCGTTTGAACTGTAAAGTAACTGCTCTTACCTGAAATGATGTCTTGCTTGTAGGAGGACTCAGAGCCTGGGATTTAACTCCATTTCTGAAGTGATACACACAGCAGAGTTGTCATCCATTGATCACACTCTGCTTTAGAGCAAGAAGCATGCTCTAGCTTTCTAGAGTCTCAAATACAGCAAGAAACTTGAGTGTGCTGAGAACAAAAGAACGGTGTTTCTTACACATACGGACCATATCTAGTTAAGCTGTGCTTCTGAAACTGAAACAAACCACAGGTCCTCTATCATCCAATGCTTGTCAGTTAAGATGAGAAACGAGTGAGCTTCGTGAACAATGTAGTTCGTTTGAGCTGTAAAGTAACTGCCCTTACTTGAAACGAAGACTTCCTTGTAGGAAGACTCAGAGCCTGGGATTTAACTCCATTTCTGAAGTGAAACACAAAACAGAGTTCTCATCCATTGATCACACTCTGCTTTAGAGCAAGAAGCACGCACTAGCTCTCTAGATTCTCTAAGACAGCAGGAAAATTGAGTGTGCTGAGAACAAAAGAACGGTGTTTCCTACACATACGGACCATACTTAGTCCAACTCTGCTTCTGAAACTGATACAAAGCACTGGTCCTCTAACATCCAATGCTTGTCAGTTAAGATTAGAAACGTGTGAGCTTCGTGAATGATATAGTTCGTTGGAGGTGAAATGTGACTGCCCTTACCTGAAACGAAATCTTGCTTGTAGGAAGACACAGAGCATGGAATTTAACTCCATTTCTGAAGGGAAAGACACAGCATATTTCTCATCCATGGATCACACTCTGCTTTAGAGCTAGAAGCACGCTCTTGCTCTCTAGAGTCTCTACTACAGCAAGAAACTTGAGTGTGCTGAGAACAAAAGAACGGTGTTTCCTACACATACGGACCATATATAGTTCAACTCTGCTTCTGAAGCTGATAGAAACCCCTGGTCCTCTAACATCCAATGCTTTTCAGTTAAGATGGGAAACTTGTTAGCTTCGTGAACGATGTAGTTCGTTTGAGCTGAAAAGTGACTGCCCATACCTGAAACGAAGTGTTGCTGGTAGGAAGACTCAGAGCCTGGGATTTAACTCCATTTCTGAAGTGAAACACACAACACAGTTCTCATCCATTGATCACACTCTGCTTTAGAGCAAGAAGCATGCACTAGCTTTCTAGAGTCTCTAAGTCAGCAGGAAATTTGAGTGTGCTCAGAACAAAAGTACGGTGTTTCCTACTCATAAGGACCATATCTAGAAGAACTCTGCCTCTGAAATTGATACAAAGCACAGGTCCTCTAACATCCAATGCTTGTCAGTTAAGTTTAGAAACGTGTGTGCTTCGTGAATGATGTACTTCGTTTGAGCTGAAATGTGACTACCCTTACCTGAAACGAAGTCTTGCCCTTAGGAAGACACAGAGCCTAGAATTTAACTAAATTTCTCAATGGAAACACAGCATAGTTCTCATCCATGGATCACACTCTACTTTAGAGCAAGAAGCACGATCTTGCTTTCTAGAGTCTCTAATAGAGCACGAAACTTGAGTGTGCTCAGAACAAAAGAACGCTGTTTCCTACACATATGAGCCATATCTAGTTCAACTCTGATTCAAAACTGAAGCAAACCACAGGTTCTCTAAAATCCAATGCTTGTCAGTTAAGATGAGAAACGTGTGAGCTTCGTGAAAGATGTAGTTCTTTTGAACTGTAAAGTAACTGCCCTTACCTGAAAAGATGTCTTGCTTGTAGGAGGACTCAGAGCCTGGGATTTAACTCCATTTCTGAAGTGAAACACACAACAGAGTTCTCATATATACATCACACTCTGCTTTAGAGCAAGAAGTACGCTCTTGCTTTCTAGTTTCTCTAATACAGCAGGAAACGTTAGTGTGCTCAGAACAAAAGAACGGAGTTTCATACACATACGGACCATATCTAGTCCAACTCTGCTTCTGAAACTGAAACAAAACACAGGTCCTCTATCATCCAGTGCTTGTCAGTTAAGATGAGAAACGTGTGAGCTTCGTGAACGATGTAGTTCGTTTGAGCTGTTAGTAACTGCCCCTACCTGAAACGAAGTCTTGCTGGTAGGAAGACTCAGACCCTGGGATTTAACTCCATTTCTGAAGGGAAACACACAACAGAGTTCTCATCCATTTATCACACTCTGCTTTAGAATAAGAAGCACGCTCTAGATTTCTAGAGTCTCTAAGACAGCAAGAAACTTGAGTGTGCTGAGAACAAAAGAATGGTGTTTCCTACACATACGGACCATATCTAGTCCAACTCTGCTTCTGAAACTGATACAAAACACTGGTCCTCTAACATCCAATGCTTGTCAGTGAAGATGGGAACCTTGTTAGCTTTGTGAACGATGTAGTTCGTTTGAGCTGAAAAGTGACTGCCCTTACCTGAAACGAAGTCTTGCTTGTAGGAAGACACAGCGCCTGGGATTTAACTCCATTTCTGAAGGGAAACACACAGCATAGTTATCATCCATGGATCACACTCTGCTTTAGAGCAAGAAGCATGCTCTTGCTTTCTAGAGTCTCTAATACAGCAGGAAACGTGAGTGTGCTCAGAACAAAAGAACGGTGTTTCATACACATATGGACCATATCTAGTCCAACTCTGCTTCTGAAACTGATACAAAGCACTGGTCCTCTAACATCCAATGCTTGTCAGTTAAGATGGGAACCTTTTTAGCTTCAGGAACGATGTATTTCGTTTGAGCTGAAAATTGACTGCCCTTACCTGAAAGGATGTCTTGCTTGTAGGAAGACACAGCGCCTTGGATTTAACTCCATTTCTGAAGGTAAACACACAGCATAGTTCTCATCCATGGATCACACTCTGCTTTAGAGCAAGTAGGACGCTCTTGCTTTCTAGAGTCTCTAATACAGCAGGAAACATGAGTGTGCTGAGAACAAAAGAACGGTGTTTCCTACACATACGGACCATATTTAGTCCAGCTCTGCTTATGAAACTGAAACAAACCACAGGTCCTCTATCATCCAATGCTTGTCAGTTAAGATGGGAATCATTTGAGCTTCGTGTACGATGTAGTTCGTTTGTGCTGTTAGTAACTGCCCCTACCTGAAACGAAGTCTTGCTGGTAGGAAGACTCAGACCCTGGGATTTAACTCCATTTCTGAAGGGAAACACACAACAGAGTTCTCATCCATTGATCACACTCTGCTTTAGAGCAAGAAGCACGCACTAGCTCTCTAGATTCTCTAAGACAGCAGGAAAATTGAGTGTGCTGAGAACAAAAGAACGGTGTTTCCTACACACACGGACCATACTTAGTCCAACTCTGCTTCTGAAACTGATACAAAGCACTGGTCCTCTAACATCCAATGCTTGTCAGTTATGATTAGAAACGTGTGAGCTTCGTGAATGATATAGTTCGTTGGAGGTGAAATGTGACTGCCCTTACCTGAAACGAAATCTTGCTTGTAGGAAGACACAGAGCATGGAATTTAACTCCATTTCTGAAGGGAAAGACACAGAATATTTCTCATCCATGGATCACACTCTGCTTTAGAGCTAGAAGCACGCTCTTGCTCTCTAGAGTCTCTAATACAGCAAGAAACTTGAGTGTGCTGAGAACAAAAGAACGGTGTTTCCTACACATACGGACCATATATAGTCCAACTCTGCTTCTGAAGCTGATACAAACCCCTGGTCCTCTAACATCCAATGCTTTTCAGTTAAGATGGGAAACTTGTTAGCTTCGTGAACGATGTAGTTCGTTTGAGCTGAAAAGTGACTGCCCTTACCTGAAACGAAGTCTTGCCCTTAGGAAGACACAGAGCCTAGAATTTAACTAAATTTCTCAATGGAAACACACAGCATAGTTCTCATCAATGGATCACACTCTACTTTAGAGCAAGAAGCAGGATCTTGCTTTCTAGAGTCTCTAATAGAGCACGAAATTGAGTGTGCTCAGAACAAAAGAACGCTGTTTCCTACAAATATGAGCCATATCTAGTTCAACTATGATTCAATAACTGAAACAAACCACAGGTCTTCTAAAATCCAATGCTTGTCAGTTAAGTTGAGAAACGTGTGAGCTTCATGAACAATGTAGTTCGTTTGAACTGTAAAGTAACTGCTCTTACCTGAAATGATGTCTTGCTTGTAGGAGGACTCAGAGCCTGGGATTTAACTCCATTTCTGAAGTGATACTCACAGCAGAGTTGTCATCCATTGATCACACTCTGCTTTAGAGCAAGAAGCATGCTCTAGCTTTCTAGAGTCTCAAATACAGCAAGAAACTTGAGTGTGCTGAGAACAAAAGAACGGTGTTTCTTACACATACGGACCATATCTAGTTAAGCTGTGCTTCTGAAACTGAAACAAACCACAGGTCCTCTATCATCCAATGCTTGTCAGTTAAGATGAGAAACGAGTGAGCTTCGTGAACAATGTAGTTCGTTTGAGCTGTAAAGTAACTGCCCTTACTTGAAACGAAGACTTCCTTGTAGGAAGACTCAGAGCCTGGGATTTAACTCCTTTTCTGAAGTGAAACACAAAACAGAGTTCTCATCCATTGATCACACTCTGCTTTAGAGCAAGAAGCACGCACTAGCTCTCTAGATTCTCTAAGACAGCAGGAAAATTGAGTGTGCTGAGAACAAAAGAACGGTGTTTCCTACACATACGGACCATACTTAGTCCAACTCTGCTTCTGAAACTGATACAAAGCACTGGTCCTCTAACATCCAATGCTTGTCAGTTAAGATTAGAAACGTGTGAGCTTCGTGAATGATATAGTTCGTTGGAGGTGAAATGTGACTGCCCTTACCTGAAACGAAATCTTGCTTGTAGGAAGACACAGAGCATGGATTTTAACTCCATTTCTGAAGGGAAAGACACAGCATATTTCTCATCCATGGATCACACTCTGCTTTAGAGCTAGAAGCACGCTCTTGCTCTCTAGAGTCTCTAATACAGCAAGAAACTTGAGTGTGCTGAGAACAAAAGAACGGTGTTTCCTACACATACGGACCATATATAGTCCAACTCTGCTTCTGAAGCTGATACAAACCCCTGGTCCTCTAACATCCAATGCTTTTCAGTTAAGATGGGAAACTTGTTAGCTTCGTGAAGGATGTAGTTCGTTTGAGCTGAAAAGTGACTGCCCATACCTGAAACGAAGTGTTGCTGGTAGGAAGACTCAGAGCCTGGGATTTAACTCCATTTCTGAAGTGAAACACACAACACAGTTCTCATCCATTGATCACACACTGCTTTAGAGCAAGAAGCATGCACTAGCTTTCTAGAGTCTCTAAGTCAGCAGGAAATTTGAGTGTGCTCAGAACAAAAGTACGGTGTTTCCTACTCATAAGGACCATATCTAGAAGAACTCTGCCTCTGAAATTGATACAAAGCACAGGTCCTCTAACATCCAATGCTTGTCAGTTAAGTTTAGAAACGTGTGTGCTTCGTGAATGATGTACTTCGTTTGAGTTGAAATGTGACTACCCTTACCTGAAACGAAGTCTTGCCCTTAGGAAGACACAGAGCCTAGAATTTAACTAAATTTCTCAATGGAAACACAGCATAGTTCTCATCCATGGATCACACTCTACTTTAGAGCAAGAAGCACGATCTTGCTTTCTAGAGTCTCTAATAGAGCACGAAACTTGAGTGTGCTCAGAACAAAAGAACGCTGTTTCCTACACATATGAGCCATATCTAGTTCAACTCTGATTCAAAACTGAAGCAAACCACAGGTTCTCTAAAATCCAATGCTTGTCAGTTAAGATGAGAAACGTGTGAGCTTCGTGAAAGATGTAGTTCTTTTGAACTGTAAAGTAACTGCCCTTACCTGAAAAGATGTCTTGCTTGTAGGAGGACTCAGAGCCTGGGATTTAACTCCATTTCTGAAGTGAAACACACAACAGAGTTCTCATATATACATCACACTCTGCTTTAGAGCAAGAAGTACGCTCTTGCTTTCTAGTTTCTCTAATACAGCAGGAAACGTTAGTGTGCTCAGAACAAAAGAACGGAGTTTCATACACATACGGACCATATCTAGTCCAACTCTGCTTCTGAAACTGAAACAAAACACAGGTCCTCTATCATCCAGTGCTTGTCAGTTAAGATGAGAAACGTGTGAGCTTCGTGAACGATGTAGTTCGTTTGAGCTGTTAGTAACTGCCCCTACCTGAAACGAAGTCTTGCTGGTAGGAAGACTCAGACCCTGGGATTTAACTCCATTTCTGAAGGGAAACACACAACAGAGTTCTCATCCATTTATCACACTCTGCTTTAGAATAAGAAGCACGCTCTAGATTTCTAGAGTCTCTAAGACAGCAAGAAACTTGAGTGTGCTGAGAACAAAAGAATGGTGTTTCCTACACATACGGACCATATCTAGTCCAACTCTGCTTCTGAAACTGATACAAAACACTGGTCCTCTAACATCCAATGCTTGTCAGTGAAGATGGGAACCTTGTTAGCTTTGTGAACGATGTAGTTCGTTTGAGCTGAAAAGTGACTGCCCTTACCTGAAACGAAGTCTTGCTTGTAGGAAGACACAGCGCCTGGGATTTAACTCCATTTCTGAAGGGAAACACACAGCATAGTTATCATCCATGGATCACACTCTGCTTTAGAGCAAGAAGCATGCTCTTGCTTTCTAGAGTCTCTAATACAGCAGGAAACGTGAGTGTGCTCAGAACAAAAGAACGGTGTTTCATACACATATGGACCATATCTAGTCCAACTCTGCTTCTGAAACTGATACAAAGCACTGGTCCTCTAACATCCAATGCTTGTCAGTTAAGATGGGAACCTTTTTAGCTTCAGGAACGATGTATTTCGTTTGAGCTGAAAATTGACTGCCCTTACCTGAAAGGATGTCTTGCTTGTAGGAAGACACAGCGCCTTGGATTTAACTCCATTTCTGAAGGTAAACACACAGCATAGTTCTCATCCATGGATCACACTCTGCTTTAGAGCAAGTAGGACGCTCTTGCTTTCTAGAGTCTCTAATACAGCAGGAAACATGAGTGTGCTGAGAACAAAAGAACGGTGTTTCCTACACATACGGACCATATTTAGTCCAGCTCTGCTTATGAAACTGAAACAAACCACAGGTCCTCTATCATCCAATGCTTGTCAGTTAAGATGGGAATCATTTGAGCTTCGTGTACGATGTAGTTCGTTTGTGCTGTTAGTAACTGCCCCTACCTGAAACGAAGTCTTGCTGGTAGGAAGACTCAGACCCTGGGATTTAACTCCATTTCTGAAGGGAAACACACAACAGAGTTCTCATCCATTGATCACACTCTGCTTTAGAGCAAGAAGCACGCACTAGCTCTCTAGATTCTCTAAGACAGCAGGAAAATTGAGTGTGCTGAGAACAAAAGAACGGTGTTTCCTACACATACGGACCATACTTAGTCCAACTCTGCTTCTGAAACTGATACAAAGCACTGGTCCTCTAACATCCAATGCTTGTCAGTTATGATTAGAAACGTGTGAGCTTCGTGAATGATATAGTTCGTTGGAGGTGAAATGTGACTGCCCTTACCTGAAACGAAATCTTGCTTGTAGGAAGACACAGAGCATGGAATTTAACTCCATTTCTGAAGGGAAAGACACAGCATATTTCTCATCCATGGATCACACTCTGCTTTAGAGCTAGAAGCACGCTCTTGCTCTCTAGAGTCTCTAATACAGCAAGAAACTTGAGTGTGCTGAGAACAAAAGAACGGTGTTTCCTACACATACGGACCATATATAGTCCAACTCTGCTTCTGAAGCTGATAGAAACCCCTGGTCCTCTAACATCCAATGCTTTTCAGTTAAGATGGGAAACTTGTTAGCTTCGTGAACGATGTAGTTCGTTTGAGCTGAAAAGTGACTGCCCTTACCTGAAACGAAGTCTTGCCCTTAGGAAGACACAGAGCCTAGAATTTAACTAAATTTCTCAATGGAAACACACAGCATAGTTCTCATCAATGGATCACACTCTACTTTAGAGCAAGAAGCAGGATCTTGCTTTCTAGAGTCTCTAATAGAGCACGAAACTTGAGTGTGCTCAGAACAAAAGAACGCTGTTTCCTACAAATATGAGCCATATCTACTTCAACTCTGATTCAATAACTGAAACAAACCACAGGTCTTCTAAAATCCAATGCTTGTCAGTTAAGTTGAGAAACGTGTGAGCTTCATGAACAATGTAGTTCGTTTGAACTGTAAAGTAACTGCTCTTACCTGAAATGATGTCTTGTTTGTAGGAGGACTCAGAGCCTGGGATTTAACTCCATTTCTGAAGTGATACACACAGCAGAGTTGTCATCCATTGATCACACTCTGCTTTAGAGCAAGAAGCATGCTCTAGCTTTCTAGAGTCTCAAATACAGCAAGAAACTTGAGTGTGCTGAGAACAAAAGAACGGTGTTTCTTACACATACGGACCATATCTAGTTAAGCTGTGCTTCTGAAACTGAAACAAACCACAGGTCCTCTATCATCCAATGCTTGTCAGTTAAGATGAGAAACGAGTGAGCCTCGTGAACGATGTAGTTTGTTTGAGCTGTTAGTAACTGCCCTTACCTGAAACGAAGTGTTGCTGGTAGGGAGACTCAGCGCCTGGGATTTAACTCCATTTCTGAAGTGATACACACAGCAGAGTTGTCATTCATTGATCACACTCTGCTTTAGAGCAAGAAGCACGCTCTAGCTTTCTAGATCTCTAAGACAGCAAGAAACTTGAGTGTGCTGAGAACAAAGAACGGTGTTTCCTACACATACAGACCATACTTAGTCCAACTCTGCTTCTGAAACTGACACAAAGCACTGGTCCTCTAACATCCAATGCTTGTCAGTTATGATTAGAAACGTGTGAGCTTCGTGAATGATATAGTTCGTTGGAGGTGAAATGTGACTGCCCTTACCTGAAACGAAATCTTGCTTGTAGGAAGACACAGAGCATGGAATTTAACTCCATTTCTGAAGGGAAAGACACAGCTTATTTCTCATCCATGGATCACACTCTGCTTTAGAGCTAGAAGCACGCTCTTGCTCTCTAGAGTCTCTAATACAGCAAGAAACTTGAGTGTGCTGAGAACAAAAGAACGGTGTTTCCTACACATACGGACCATATATAGTCCAACTCTGCTTCTGAAGCTGATACAAACCCCTGGTCCTCTAACATCCAATGCTTTTCAGTTAAGATGGGAAACTTGTTAGCTTCGTGAACGATGTAGTTCGTTTGAGCTGAAAAGTGACTGCCCTTACCTGAAACGAAGTCTTGCCCTTAGGAAGACACAGAGCCTAGAATTTAACTAAATTTCTCAATGGAAACACACAGCATAGTTCTCATCAATGGATCACACTCTACTTTAGAGCAAGAAGCAGGATCTTGCTTTCTAGAGTCTCTAATAGAGCACGAAACTTGAGTGTGCTCAGAACAAAAGAACGCTGTTTCCTACAAATATGAGCCATATCTAGTTCAACTCTGATTCAATAACTGAAACAAACCACAGGTCTTCTAAAATCCAATGCTTGTCAGTTAAGTTGAGAAACGTGTGAGCTTCATGAACAATGTAGTTCGTTTGAACTGTAAAGTAACTGCTCTTACCTGAAATGATGTCTTGCTTGTAGGAGGACTCAGAGCCTGGGATTTAACTCCATTTCTGAAGTGATACACACAGCAGAGTTGTCATCCATTGATCACACTCTGCTTATGAGCAAGAAGCATGCTCTAGCTTTCTAGAGTCTCAAATACAGCAAGAAACTTGAGTGTGCTGAGAACAAAAGAACGGTGTTTCTTACACATACGGACCATATCTAGTTAAGCTGTGCTTCTGAAACTGAAACAAACCACAGGTCCTCTATCATCCAATGCTTGTCAGTTAAGATGAGAAACGAGTGAGCTTCGTGAACAATGTAGTTCGTTTGAGCTGTAAAGTAACTGCCCTTACTTGAAACGAAGACTTCCTTGTAGGAAGACTCAGAGCCTGGGATTTAACTCCATTTCTGAAGTGAAACACAAAACAGAGTTCTCATCCATTGATCACACTCTGCTTTAGAGCAAGAAGCACGCACTAGCTCTCTAGATTCTCTAAGACAGCAGGAAAATTGAGTGTGCTGAGAACAAAAGAACGGTGTTTCCTACACATACGGACCATACTTAGTCCAACTCTGCTTCTGAAACTGATACAAAGCACTGGTCCTCTAACATCCAATGCTTGTCAGTTAAGATTAGAAACGTGTGAGCTTCGTGAATGATATAGTTCGTTGGAGGTGAAATGTGACTGCCCTTACCTGAAACGAAATCTTGCTTGTAGGAAGACACAGAGCATGGAATTTAACTCCATTTCTGAAGGGAAAGACACAGCATATTTCTCATCCATGGATCACACTCTGCTTTAGAGCTAGAAGCACGCTCTTGCTCTCTAGAGTCTCTAATACAGCAAGAAACTTGAGTGTGCTGAGAACAAAAGAACGGTGTTTCCTACACATACGGACCATATATAGTCCAACTCTGCTTCTGAAGCTGATACAAACCCCTGGTCCTCTAACATCCAATGCTTTTCAGTTAAGATGGGAAACTTGTTAGCTTCGTGAACGATGTAGTTCGTTTGAGCTGAAAAGTAACTGCCCTTACCTGAAACGAAGTGTTGTTGGTAGGAAGACTCAGAGCCTGGGATTTAACTCCATTTCTGAAGTGAAACACACAACACAGTTCTCATCCATTGATCACACTCTGCTTTAGAGCAAGAAGCATGCACTAACTTTCTAGAGTCTCTAAGACAGCAGGAAATTTGAGTGTGCTCAGAAAAAAAGTACGGTGTTTCCTACTCATAAGGACCATATCTAGAAGAACTCTGCCTCTGAAATTGATACAAAGCACAGGTCCTCTAACATCCAATGCTTGTCAGTTAAGTTTAGAAACGTGAGTGCTTCGTGAATGATGTACTTCGTTTGAGCTGAAATGTGACTACCATTACCTGAAACGAAGTCTTGCCCTTAGGAAGACACAGAGCCTAGAATTTAACTAAATTTCTCAATGGAAACACAGCATAGTTCTCATCCATGGATCACACTCTACTTTAGAGCAAGAAGCACGAACTTGCTTTCTAGAGTCTTTAATAGAGCACGAAACTTGAGTGTGCTCAGAACAAAAGAACGCTGTTTCCTACACATATGAGCCATATCTAGTTCAACTCTGATTCAAAACTGAAGCAAACCACAGGTTCTCTAAAATCCAATGCTTGTCAGTTAAGATGAGAAACGTGTGAGCTTCGTGAAAGATGTAGTTCTTTTGAACTGTAAAGTAACTGCCCTTGCCTGAAAAGATGTCTTGCTTGTAGGAGGACTCAGAGCCTGGGATTTAACTCCATTTCTGAAGTGAAACACACAACAGAGTTCTCATCCATTGATCACACGCTGGTTTAGAGCAAAAAGCACGCTCTAGCTTACTAGAGTCTCTAATACAGCAAGAAACTTGAGTGTGCTCAGAACAAAAGAACGGTGTTTCTTACACATACGAACCATAACTAGTTAAGCTGTGCTTCTGAAACTGAAACTAACCACAGGTCATCTATCATCCAATGCTTGTCAGTTAAGATGAGAAACGAGTGAGCCTCGTGAACGATGTAGTTTGTTTGAGCTGTTAGTAACTGCCCTTACCTGAAACGAAGTGTTGCTGGTAGGGAGACTCAGCGCCTGGGATTTAACTCCATTTCTGAAGTGATACACACAGCAGAGTTGTCATTCATTGATCACACTCTGCTTTAGAGCAAGAAGCACGCTCTAGCTTTCTAGAGTCTCTAAGACAGCAAGAAACTTGAGTGTGCTGAGAACAAAGAACGGTGTTTCCTACACATACAGACCATATCTAGTCCAACTCTGCTTCTGTAACTGATACAAAGCACTGGTCCTCTAACATCCAATGCTTGTCAGTTAAGATGGGAACCTTGTTAGCTTCAGGAACGATGTATTTCGTTTGAGCTGAAAATTGACTGCCCTTACCTGAAAGGATGTCTTGCTTGTAGGAAGACACAGCGCCTCTGATTTAACTCCATTTCTGAAGGTAAACACACAGCATAGTTCTCATCCATGGATCACACTCTGCTTTAGAGCAAGTAGGACTCTCTTGCTTTCTAGAGTCTCTAATACAGCAGGAAACTTGAGTGTGCTCTGAACAAAAGAACGGTGTTTCTTACCCATAGGGACCATATCTAGTTCAACTGTTATTCTTAAACTGAAACAAACCACAGGTTCTCTAATATCCAGTGCTTTTCAGTTAAGATGAGAAACATGTGAGCCTCGTGAACAATGTAGTTCGTTTGAGCTGAAAAGTGACTGCCCTTACCTGAAATGAAGTGTTGCTGGTAGGAAGACTCAGAGCCTGGGATTTAACTCCATTTCTGAAGTGAAACACACAACAGAGTTCTCATCCATTGATCACACTCTGCTTTAGAGCAAGAAGCACACAATAGCTTTCTAGATTCTCTAAGACAGCAGGAATTGAATGTGCTGAGAACAAAAGAACGGTGATTCCTACACATACGGACTATACTTAGTCCAACTCTGCTTCTGAAACTGATACAAAGCACTGGTCCTCTAACATCCAATGCTTGTCAGTTAAGATTAGAAACGTGTGAGGTTCGTGAATGATATAGTTCGTTGGAGCTGAAATGTGACTGCCCTTACCTGAAACGAAATCTTGCTTGTAGGAAGACACAGAGCTTGGAATTTAACTCCATTTCTGAAGGGAAAGACACAGCATATTTCTCATCCATGGATCACACTCTGCTTTAGAGCTAGAAGCACGCTCTTGCTCTCTAGAGTCTCTAATACAGCAAGAAACTTGAGTTTGCTGAGAACAAAAGAACGGTGTTTCCTACACATACGGACCATATATAGTCCAACTCTACTTCTGAAGCTGATACAAACCCCTGGTCCTCTAACATCCAATGCTTTTCAGTTAAGATGGGAAACTTGTTAGCTTCGTGAACGATGTAGTTCGTTTGAGCTGAAAAGTGACTGCCCTTACCTGAAACGAAGTGTTGCTGGTAGGAAGACTCAGAGCCTGGGATTTAACTCCATTTCTGAAGAGAAGCACACAGCAGAGTTCTCATATATAGATCTCACTCTGCTGTAGAGCAAGAAGCACGCTCTTGCTTTCTAGAGTCTCTAAGACAGCGGGAAACATGAGTGTGCTGAGAAAAAAAGAATGCTGTTTCCTACACATACGGACCATATTTAGATGAACTCTGTCTCTGAAATTGATACTAAAAACAGGTCCTCTAACATCCAATGCTTGTCAGTTAAGATGAGAAACGTGTGAGCTTCGTGAACAATGTAGTTCGTTTGAGCTGTAAAGTAACTGCCCTTACTTGAAACGAAGACTTCCTTGTAGGAAGACTCAGAGCCTGGGATTTAACTCCATTTCTGAAGTGATACACACAGCAGAGTTGTCATCCATTGATCACACTCTGCTTTAGAGCAAGAAGCATGCTCTAGCTTTCTAGAGTCTCTAAGACAGCAAGAAACTTGAGTGTGCTGAGAACAAAGGAACAGTGTTTCCTACACATACAGACCATATCTAGTCCAACTCTGCTTCTGAAACTGATACAAAGCACTGGTCCTCTAACATCCAATGCTTGTCAGTTAAGATGGGAACCTTGTTAGCTTCTGGAACGATGTATTTCGTTTGAGCTGAAAATTGACTGCCCTTACCTGAAAGGATGTCTTGCTTGTAGGAAGACACAGCGCCTGGAATTTATCTCCATTTCTGAAGGTAAACACACAGCATAGTTATCATCCATGGATCACACTCTGCTTTAGGGCAAGTAGGACGCACTTGCTTTCTAGAGTCTCTAATACAGCAGGAAACTTGAGTGTGCTCTGAACAAAAGAACGGTGTTTCTTACCCATAGGGACCATATCTAGTTCAACTGTGATTCTTAAACTGAACCAAACCACAGGTTCTCTAATATCCAGTGCTTTTCAGTTAAGATGAGAAACATGTGAGCCTCGTGAACAATGTAGTTTGTTTGAGCTGAAAAGTGACTGCCCTTACCTGAAAAAAGTGCTGCTGGTAGGAAGACTCAGAGCCTGGGATTTAACTCCATTTCTGAAGGGAAAGACACAGCATATTTCTCATCCATGGATCACACTCTACTTTAGAGCTAGAAGCACGCTCTTGCTCTCTAGATTCTCTAATACAGCAAGAAACTTGAGTGTGCTGAGAACAAAAGGACGGTGTTTCTTACACATACGGACCATATCTAGTTCAACTGTGATTCTGAAACTGAAACAAACCACATGTCCTCTAATATCCAGTGCTTGTCAGTTAAGATGAGAAACGTGTGAGCTTTGTGAACGATGTAGTTCGTTTGAGCTGTAAAGTGACTGCCCTTACCTGAAACGAAGTCTTCCTTGTAGGAAGACTCAGAGCCTGGGCTCAAACTCCATTTCTGAACTGAAACACACAGCAGAGTTCTCATATATAGATCACACTCTGCTTTAGGGCAAGAAGGACGCTCTTGCTTTCTAGAGTCTCTAAGAGAGTGGGAAACATGAGTGTGCTGAGAACAAAAGAATGGTGTTTCCCACACATACGGACTATATCTAGAAGATCTCTGTCTCTGAAATTGATACAAAGCACAGGTCCTCTAACATCCAATGCTTTTCAGTTAAGATGAGAAACGTGTGAGCTTCGTGAACAATGTAGTTCGTTTGAGCTGTAAAGTAACTGCCATTACCTGAAACAAAGTCTTGCTTGTAGGAAGACTCAGATCCTGGAATTTAACTCCATTTCTGAAGGGAAACAAACAACTGAATTCTCTTCCATTGATCACACTCTGATTTAGAGCAAGAAGCACGCTCTAGCTTTCTAGAGTCTCTAAGACAGCAAGAAACTTGAGTGTGCTGAGAACAAAAGAACGGTGTTTCCTACACATACAGACCATATGTAGTCCAACTCTGCTTCTGAAACTGATACAAAGCCCTGGTCCTCTAACATCCAATGCTTGTCAGTTAAGATGGGAAACTTGTTAGCTTCGTGAACGATGTAGTTCATTTGAGCTGAAAAGTGACTGCCCTTACCTGAAAAGAATTCTTGCTTGTCGGAAGACACAGCGCCTGGGATTTATCTCCATTTCTGAAGGGACACACAGCATAGTTCTCATCCATGGATCACACTCTGCTTTAGAGCAAGAAGCACGCTCTAGCTTTCTAGAGTCTCTAAGACAGCAACAAACTTGAGTGTGCTGAGAACAAAAGAACGGTGTTTCCTACACATACAGACCATATGTAGTCCAACTCTGCTTCTGAAACTGATACAAAGCACTGGTCCTCTAACATCCAATGCTTTTCAGTTAAGATGGGAAACTTGTTAGCTTCGTGAGATATGCAGTTCGTTTGAGCTTATAGTGACTGCCCTTACCTGAAAAGAAGTCTTGCTTGTAGGAAGACACAGCGCCTGGGATTTATCTCCATTTCTGAAGGGAAACACACAGCGTAGTTCTCATCCATGGATCACACTCTGCATTAGAGCAAGAATGACGCTCTTGCTTTCTAGAGTCTCTAATACAGCAGGAAAATTGAGCGTGCTCTGAACAAAAGAACGGTGTTTCTTACCCATAGGGACAATATCTAGTTCAACTGTGATTCTTAAACTGAAACAAACCACAGATCCTCTAACATCTAGTGCTTTTCAGTTAAGATGTGAAACGTGTGAGCCTCGTGAACGATGTAGTTCCTTTCAGCTGTAAAGTAACTGCCCTTACTTGAAACGAAGTCTTCCTTGTATGAAGACTCAGAGCCTAGGCTTTAACTCCATTTCTGAAGTGAAACACACAGCAGAGTTGTCATCCATTGATCACACTCTGCTTTAGAGCAAGAAGCACGCTCTAGCTTTCTAGAGTCTCTAAGACAGCAGCAAACTTGAGTGTGCTGAGAACAAAAGAACGGTGTTTCCTACACATATGGACCATACTTAGTCCAACTCTGCTTCTGAAAGTGATACAAAGCAGTGGTCCTCTAACATCCAATGCTTGTCATTTAAGATTAGAAACGTGTGAGCTTTGTGAATGATGTAGTTCGTTTGAGCTGAAATGAGACTGCCCTTACCTGAAACAAAGTCTTGCTTGTAGAAAGACTCAGAGCCTGGGATTTAACTCCATTTCTGAAGTGAAACACACAGCAGAGTTGTCATCCATTGATCACACTCTGCTTTAGAGCTAGAAGGACGCTCTTGCTCTCTAGATTCTCTAATACAGCAAGAAACTTGAGTGTGCTGAGAACAAAAGAACGGTGTTTCCTACACATACAGACCATATATACTCCAACTCTGCTTCTGAAGCTGATACAAACCCCTGGTCCTCTAACATCCAATGCTTTTCAGTTAAGATGGGAAACTTGTTAGCTTCGTGAACGATGTAGTTCGTTTGAGCTGAAAAATGACTGCCCTTACCTGAAACGAAGTGTTGCTGGTAGGAAGACTGAGAGTCTGGGATTTAACTCCATTTCTGAAGTGAAACACACAACAGAGTTCTCATCCATTGATCACACTCTGCTTTAGAGCAAGAAGCACGCTCTAGCTTTCTAGAGTCTGTAATTCACCAGGAAACTTGAGTGTGCTCAGAACAAAAGAAAGGTGTTTCCCACACATACAGGCCATATCTAGTTCAACTCTGCATCTGAAACTGAAACAAACCTCAGGACCTCTATCATACAATGCTTGTCAGTTAAGATGGGAAACTTGTTAGCTTCGTGAACGATGTAGTTCGTTTGAGCTGAAAAGTGACTGCCCTTACCTGAAAAGAAGTCTTGCTTGTAGGAAGACACAGCGCCTGGGATTTATCTCCATTTCTGAAGGGAAAGACACAGCATAGTTCTCATCCATGGATCACACTCCGCTTTAGAGCAAGTAGGACGTTCTTGCTTTCTAGAGTCTCTAATACAGCAGGAAATGTGAGTGTGCTCAGAACAAAAGAACGGTGTTTCTTACACATAGGGACCATATCTAGTTCAACTGTGATTCTGAAACTGAAACAAACCACAGGTCTTCTAACATCCAGTGCTTGTCAGTTAAGATGAGAAACGTGTGAGCCTCGTGAAGGATGTAGTTCGTTTGAGCTGTAAATTAACTGCCCTTACTTGAAACGAAGTCTTCCTTGGAGGAAGACTCAGAGCCTAGGCTTTAACTCCATTTCTGAAGTGAAACACACAGCAGAGTTGTCATCCATTGATCACACTCTGCTTTAGAGCAAGAAGCACGCTGTAGCTTTATAGAGTCTCTAAGACAGCAAGAAAATTGAGTGTGCTGAGAACAAAAGATCGGTGTTTCCTACACATACGGACCATATCTAGAAGAACTCAGTCTCTGAATTTGATACAAAGCACAGGTCCTCTACCATCCAATGCTTGTCAGTTAAGATGAGAAACGTGTGAGATTCGTGAACGATGTAGTTCATTTGAGCTGTAAAGTAACTGCCCTTACCTGAAACGAAGTCTTGCTTGTAGGAAGAAAATGAGCCTGGGACTTAACTCCATTTCTGAAGTGAAACACACAAAAGAGTTCTCATCCATTGATCGCACTCTGCTTTATAGCAAGAAGCACACTCTAGCTCTCTAGAGTCTCTAAGAAAGCAGGGAACCTGAGTGTGTTGAGAACAAAAGAATGGTGTTTCCTACACATACAGACCATATCTAGTCCAACTCTGCTTCTGAAACTGATACAAAGCACTGGTCCTCTAACATCCAATGCTTCTCAGTTAAGATGAGAAACGTGTGAGCTTCGTGAACGATGTAGTTCTTTTGAGCTGTAAAGAAACTGCCCTTACCTGAAACGAACTTTTCTTGTAGGAAGAATCAGAGCCTGGGATTTAACCCATTTCTGAAGGGAAACACACAGCATAATTCTCATCCATGGATCACACTCTGTTTTAGAACAAGAAGCAGGCTCTTGCTTTCTATTGTCTCTAAGATAGCAGGAAATGTGAGTGTCCTGAAAACAAAAGAACGGTGTTTCTTACACATACAGACCATATCTAGTTCAACTGTGATTCTGAAACTGAAACAAACCACATGTCCTCTAACATCCAGTGCTTGTCAGTTAAGATGAGAAACGTGTGAGATTCGTGAACGATGTAGTTCGTTTGAGCTGTAAAGTAACTGCCCTTACCTGAAACGAAGTCTTGCTTGTAGGAAGAAAATGAGCCTGGGACTTAACTCCATTTCTGAAGTGAAACACACAACAGAGTTCTCATCCATTGATCGCACTCTGCTTTATAGCAAGAAGCACGCTCTATCTTTCTAGAGTCTCTAAGAAAGCAGGAAACATGAGTGTGCTGAGAACAAAAGAACGGTGTTTCCTACACATACGGACCATATCTAGTCCAACTCTGCTTCTGAAACTGATACAAACCCCTGGTCCTCTAACATCCAATGCTTTTCAGTTAAGATGGGAAACTTGTTAGCTTCGTGAATGATGTACTTCGTTTGAGCTGAAAAGTGACTGCCTTTACCTAAAACGAAGTGTTACTGGTAGGAAGACTCAGAGCCTGGGATTTAACTCCATTTCTGAAGTGAAACACACAACAGAGTTCTCATCCATTGATCACACTCTGCTTTAGAACAAGAAGCACGCTCTAGCTTTCTAGAGTCTCTAAGACAGCAACAAACTTGAGTGTGCTGAGAACAAAAGAACGGTGTTTCCTACACATACAGACCATATGTAGTCCAACTCTGCTTCTGAAACTGATACAAAGCACTGGTCCTCTAACATCCAATGCTTGTCAGTTAAGATGGGAAACTTGTTAGCTTTGTGAACGATGCAGTTCGTTTGAGCTGAAAGTGACTGCCCTTACCTGAAAAGAAGTCTTGCTTGTAGGAAGACACAGCGCCTGGGATTTATCTCCATTTCTGAAGGGAAACACACAGCGTAGTTCTCATCCATGGATCACACTCTGCATTAGAGCAAGAATGACGCTCTTGCTTTCTAGAGTCTCTAATACAGCAGGAAATTTGAGTGTGCTCAGAACAAAAGAACAGTGTTTCCTACACATAAGGGCCATATCTAGTTCCACTCTGCTTCTGAAACTGATACTAAGCACTGGTTCTCTAACATCCAATGCTTGTCAGTTAAGATGAGAAACGTGTGAGATTCGTGAACGATGTAGTTCTTTTGAGCTGTTAGTAACTGCCCTTACCTGAAACGAAGTCTTGCTTGTAGGAAGACTCAGAGCCTGGGATTTAACTCCATTTCTGAAGTGAAACACACATTAGAGTTCTCATATACAGAACACACTCTGCTTTATAGCAATAATCATGCTCTTGCTTTCTAGAGTCTCTAAGACAGCAGGAAACATGAGTGTGCTGAAACAAAAGAAAGGTGTTTCCTACACATACGGACCATATCTAGAAGAACTCTGCCTCTGAAATTGATACAAAGCACAGGTCCTCTAACATCCAATGCTTGTCATTTAAGATGACAAACGTGTGAGCTTTGTGAACGATGTAGTTCTTTTGAGCTGAAAAGTGACTGCCCTTACCTGAAACGAAGTCTTGCTTGTAGGAAGACACAGAGCATGGAATTTAACTCCATTTCCGAAGGGAAACTCACAGCATAGTTCTCATCCATGGATCACACTCTGCTTTAGAGCAAGAAGCACGCTCTTGCTTTCTAGAGTCTCTAAGACACCAGGAAACGTGAGTGTGCTGAGAACAAAATAAGTGTGTTTCCTACACATTCAGACCATATCTAATCCAACTCTGCTTCTGAAACTGATACAAAGCACTGGTCCTCTAACATCCGATGCTTGTCAGTTAAGATGAGAAACGTGTGAGCTTCGTGAACGATGTAGTTCATTTGTGCTGTAAAGAAACTGCCCTTACCGGAAACCATGTCTTGCTTGTAGGAAGACTCAGAGCAAGGGATTTAACTCCATTTCTGAAGTGAAACACACAGCAGAGTCCTCATCCATAGATCACACTCTGCTTTAGAGCAAGAAGCACGCTCTTGCTTTCTATTATCTCTAAGACAGCAGGAAATGTGAGTGTCCTGAGAACAAAAGTATGGTCTTTCCTACACATACGGACCATATCTAGTCCAACTCTGCTTCTGAAACTGATACAAAGCACTGGTCCTCTAACATCCAATGCTTGTCAGTTATGATGGGAAACTTGTTAGCTTCGTGAACGATGTAGTTCGTTTGAGCTTAAAAGTGACTGCCCTTACCTGAAACGAAGTCTTGCTTGTAGGAAGACACAGCGCCTGGGATTTAACTCCATTTCTGAAGGGAAACAAACAGCATATTTCTCATCCATGGATCACACTCTGCTTTAGAGCAAGAAGCACGCTCTTGCTTTCTAGATTCTCTAATACAGCAGGAATCTTGATTGAGCTCAGAACAAATGAACGTTGTTTGTTACACATACGGAACATATCTAGTTCAGGTGTGCTTCTGAAACTGAAACAAACCACAGGTCCTCTAACATCCAATGCTTGTCAGTTCAGATGAGAAACGTGTTAGCTTCATGAACGATTTAGTTCGTTTGAGGTGTAAAGTAACTGCCATTACTTGAAACGAAGTCTTCCTTGTATGAAGACTCAAAGCCTGGGCTTTAACTCCATTTCTGAAGTGAAACACATAGCAGAGTTGTCTTCCATTGATCACACTCTGCTTTAGAGCAAGAAGCACGCACTAGCTTTCTAGAATCTCTAAGACAGCAGGAAACTTGAGTGTGCTGAGAACAAAAGAACAGTGTTTACTACACATACGGACCATACTTAGTCCAACTCTGCTTCTGAAACTGATACAAAGCAGTAGTCCTCTAACATCCAATGCTTGTCAGTTAAGCTTAGAAACATGTGAGCTTCGTGAATGATGTAGAGCGTTTGAGCTGAAGTGTGACTGCCCTTACCTGAAACGAATTCTTGCTTGTAGGAAGACACAGAGCATGGAATTTAACTCCATTTCTGAAGGGAAAGACACAGCATATTTCTCATCCATGGATCACACTCTGCTTTAGAGCAAGAAGCACGCTCTTGCTCTCTAGAGTCTCTAATACAGCAAGGAACTTGAGTGTGCTGAGAACAAAAGAACGGTGTTTCCTACACATACGGACCATATCTAGTCAAACTCTGCTTCTGAAACTGATACAAACCCCTGGTCCTCTAACATCCAATGCTTTTCAGTTAAGGTGGGAAACTTGTTAGCTTCGTGAATGATGTACTTCGTTTGAGCTGAAAAGTGACTGCCTTTACCTAAAACGAAGTGTTGCTGGTAGGAAGACTCAGAGCCTGGGATTTAACTCCATTTCTGAAGTGAAACACACAACAGAGTTCTCATGCATTGATCACACTCTGCTTTAGAGCAAGAAGCACGCTCTAGCTTTCTAGAGTCTCTAAGACAGCAGGAAACTTGAGTGTGCTGAGAACAAAAGATCGGTGTTTCCTACACATACGGACCATATCTAGAAGAACTCAGTCTCTGAATTTGATACAAAGCACAGGTCCTCTACCATCCAATGCTTGTCAGTTAAGATGAGAAACGTGTGAGATTCGTGAACGATGTAGTTCATTTGAGCTGTAAAGTAACTGCCCTTACCTGAAACGAAGTCTTGCTTGTAGGAAGAAAATGAGCCTGGGACTTAACTCCATTTCTGAAGTGAAACACACAAAAGAGTTCTCATCCATTGATCGCACTCTGCTTTATAGCAAGAAGCACACTCTAGCTCTCTAGAGTCTCTAAGAAAGCAGGGAACCTGAGTGTGTTGAGAACAAAAGAATGGTGTTTCCTACACATACAGACCATATCTAGTCCAACTCTGCTTCTGAAACTGATACAAAGCACTGGTCCTCTAACATCCAATGCTTCTCAGTTAAGATGAGAAACGTGTGAGCTTCGTGAACGATGTAGTTCTTTTGAGCTGTAAAGAAACTGCCCTTACCTGAAACGAACTTTTCTTGTAGGAAGAATCAGAGCCTGGGATTTAACCCATTTCTGAAGGGAAACACACAGCATAATTCTCATCCATGGATCACACTCTGTTTTAGAACAAGAAGCAGGCTCTTGCTTTCTATTGTCTCTAAGATAGCAGGAAATGTGAGTGTCCTGAAAACAAAAGAACGGTGTTTCTTACACATACAGACCATATCTAGTTCAACTGTGATTCTGAAACTGAAACAAACCACATGTCCTCTAACATCCAGTGCTTGTCAGTTAAGATGAGAAACGTGTGAGATTCGTGAACGATGTAGTTCGTTTGAGCTGTAAAGTAACTGCCCTTACCTGAAACGAAGTCTTGCTTGTAGGAAGAAAATGAGCCTGGGACTTAACTCCATTTCTGAAGTGAAACACACAACAGAGTTCTCATCCATTGATCGCACTCTGCTTTATAGCAAGAAGCACGCTCTATCTTTCTAGAGTCTCTAAGAAAGCAGGAAACATGAGTGTGCTGAGAACAAAAGAACGGTGTTTCCTACACATACGGACCATATCTAGTCCAACTCTGCTTCTGAAACTGATACAAACCCCTGGTCCTCTAACATCCAATGCTTTTCAGTTAAGATGGGAAACTTGTTAGCTTCGTGAATGATGTACTTCGTTTGAGCTGAAAAGTGACTGCCTTTACCTAAAACGAAGTGTTACTGGTAGGAAGACTCAGAGCCTGGGATTTAACTCCATTTCTGAAGTGAAACACACAACAGAGTTCTCATCCATTGATCACACTCTGCTTTAGAACAAGAAGCACGCTCTAGCTTTCTAGAGTCTCTAAGACAGCAACAAACTTGAGTGTGCTGAGAACAAAAGAACGGTGTTTCCTACACATACAGACCATATGTAGTCCAACTCTGCTTCTGAAACTGATACAAAGCACTGGTCCTCTAACATCCAATGCTTGTCAGTTAAGATGGGAAACTTGTTAGCTTTGTGAACGATGCAGTTCGTTTGAGCTGAAAGTGACTGCCCTTACCTGAAAAGAAGTCTTGCTTGTAGGAAGACACAGCGCCTGGGATTTATCTCCATTTCTGAAGGGAAACACACAGCGTAGTTCTCATCCATGGATCACACTCTGCATTAGAGCAAGAATGACGCTCTTGCTTTCTAGAGTCTCTAATACAGCAGGAAATTTGAGTGTGCTCAGAACAAAAGAACAGTGTTTCCTACACATAAGGGCCATATCTAGTTCCACTCTGCTTCTGAAACTGATACTAAGCACTGGTTCTCTAACATCCAATGCTTGTCAGTTAAGATGAGAAACGTGTGAGATTCGTGAACGATGTAGTTCTTTTGAGCTGTTAGTAACTGCCCTTACCTGAAACGAAGTCTTGCTTGTAGGAAGACTCAGAGCCTGGGATTTAACTCCATTTCTGAAGTGAAACACACATTAGAGTTCTCATATACAGAACACACTCTGCTTTATAGCAATAATCATGCTCTTGCTTTCTAGAGTCTCTAAGACAGCAGGAAACATGAGTGTGCTGAAACAAAAGAAAGGTGTTTCCTACACATACGGACCATATCTAGAAGAACTCTGCCTCTGAAATTGATACAAAGCACAGGTCCTCTAACATCCAATGCTTGTCATTTAAGATGACAAACGTGTGAGCTTTGTGAACGATGTAGTTCTTTTGAGCTGAAAAGTGACTGCCCTTACCTGAAACGAAGTCTTGCTTGTAGGAAGACACAGAGCATGGAATTTAACTCCATTTCCGAAGGGAAACTCACAGCATAGTTCTCATCCATGGATCACACTCTGCTTTAGAGCAAGAAGCACGCTCTTGCTTTCTAGAGTCTCTAAGACACCAGGAAACGTGAGTGTGCTGAGAACAAAATAAGTGTGTTTCCTACACATTCAGACCATATCTAATCCAACTCTGCTTCTGAAACTGATACAAAGCACTGGTCCTCTAACATCCGATGCTTGTCAGTTAAGATGAGAAACGTGTGAGCTTCGTGAACGATGTAGTTCATTTGTGCTGTAAAGAAACTGCCCTTACCGGAAACCATGTCTTGCTTGTAGGAAGACTCAGAGCAAGGGATTTAACTCCATTTCTGAAGTGAAACACACAGCAGAGTCCTCATCCATAGATCACACTCTGCTTTAGAGCAAGAAGCACGCTCTTGCTTTCTATTATCTCTAAGACAGCAGGAAATGTGTGTGTCCTGAGAACAAAAGTATGGTCTTTCCTACACATACGGACCATATCTAGTCCAACTCTGCTTCTGAAACTGATACAAAGCACTGGTCCTCTAACATCCAATGCTTGTCAGTTATGATGGGAAACTTGTTAGCTTCGTGAACGATGTAGTTCGTTTGAGCTTAAAAGTGACTGCCCTTACCTGAAACGAAGTCTTGCTTGTAGGAAGACACAGCGCCTGGGATTTAACTCCATTTCTGAAGGGAAACAAACAGCATATTTCTCATCCATGGATCACACTCTGCTTTAGAGCAAGAAGCACGCTCTTGCTTTCTAGATTCTCTAATACAGCAGGAATCTTGATTGAGCTCAGAACAAATGAACGTTGTTTGTTACACATACGGAACATATCTAGTTCAGGTGTGCTTCTGAAACTGAAACAAACCACAGGTCCTCTAACATCCAATGCTTGTCAGTTCAGATGAGAAACGTGTTAGCTTCATGAACGATTTAGTTCGTTTGAGGTGTAAAGTAACTGCCATTACTTGAAACGAAGTCTTCCTTGTATGAAGACTCAAAGCCTGGGCTTTAACTCCATTTCTGAAGTGAAACACATAGCAGAGTTGTCTTCCATTGATCACACTCTGCTTTAGAGCAAGAAGCACGCACTAGCTTTCTAGAATCTCTAAGACAGCAGGAAACTTGAGTGTGCTGAGAACAAAAGAACAGTGTTTACTACACATACGGACCATACTTAGTCCAACTCTGCTTCTGAAACTGATACAAAGCAGTAGTCCTCTAACATCCAATGCTTGTCAGTTAAGCTTAGAAACATGTGAGCTTCGTGAATGATGTAGAGCGTTTGAGCTGAAGTGTGACTGCCCTTACCTGAAACGAATTCTTGCTTGTAGGAAGACACAGAGCATGGAATTTAACTCCATTTCTGAAGGGAAAGACACAGCATATTTCTCATCCATGGATCACACTCTGCTTTAGAGCAAGAAGCACGCTCTTGCTCTCTAGAGTCTCTAATACAGCAAGGAACTTGAGTGTGCTGAGAACAAAAGAACGGTGTTTCCTACACATACGGACCATATCTAGTCAAACTCTGCTTCTGAAACTGATACAAACCCCTGGTCCTCTAACATCCAATGCTTTTCAGTTAAGGTGGGAAACTTGTTAGCTTCGTGAATGATGTACTTCGTTTGAGCTGAAAAGTGACTGCCTTTACCTAAAACGAAGTGTTGCTGGTAGGAAGACTCAGAGCCTGGGATTTAACTCCATTTCTGAAGTGAAACACACAACAGAGTTCTCATGCATTGATCACACTCTGCTTTAGAGCAAGAAGCACGCTCTAGCTTTCTAGAGTCTCTAAGACAGCAGGAAACTTGAGTGTGCTGAGAACAAAAGAACGGTATTTCCTACACAAACGGACCATACTTAGTCCAACTCTGCTTCTGAAACTGATACAAAGCACTGTCCTCTAACATCCAATGCTTGTCAGTTAAGATGAGAAACGTGTGAGCTTCATGAACGATGTAGTTCGTTTGAGCTGTTAGTAACTGCCCTTACCTGAAACGAAGTCTTGCTTGTAGGAAGACACAGCGCCTGGGATTTATCTCCATTTCTGAGGGAAACACACAGCGTAGTTCTCATCCATGGATCACACTCTGCATTAGAGCAAGAATGACGCTCTTGCTTTCTAGAGTCTCTAATACAGCAGGAAATTTGAGTGTGCTCAGAACAAAAGAACAGTGTTTCCTACACATAAGGGCCATATCTAGTTCCACTCTGCTTCTGAAACTGATACTAAGCACTGGTTCTCTAACATCCAATGCTTGTCAGTTAAGATGAGAAACGTGTGAGATTTGTGAACGATGTAGTTCGTTTGAGCTGTTAGTAACTGCCCTTACCTGAAACGAAGTCTTGCTTGTAGGAAGACTCAGAGCCTGGGATTTAACTCCATTTCTGAAGTGAAACACACATTAGAGTTCTCATATACAGAACACACTCTGCTTTATAGCAATAATCATGCTCTTGCTTTCTAGAGTCTCTAAGACAGCAGGAAACATGAGTGTGCTGAAACAAAAGAAAGGTGTTTCCTACACATACGGACCATATCTAGAAGAACTCTGCCTCTGAAATTGATACAAAGCACAGGTCCTCTAACATCCAATGCTTGTCATTTAAGATGACAAACGTGTGAGCTTTGTGAACGATGTAGTTCTTTTGAGCTGAAAAGTGACTGCCCTTACCTGAAACGAAGTCTTGCTTGTAGGAAGACACAGAGCATGGAATTTAACTCCATTTCCGAAGGGAAACTCACAGCATAGTTCTCATCCATGGATCACACTCTGCTTTAGAGCAAGAAGCACGCTCTTGCTTTCTAGAGTCTCTAAGACACCAGGAAACGTGAGTGTGCTGAGAACAAAATAAGTGTGTTTCCTACACATACAGACCATATCTAATCCAACTCTGCTTCTGAAACTGATACAAAGCACTGGTCCTCTAACATCCAATGCTTGTCAGTTCAGATGAGAAACGTGTTAGCTTCATGAACGATTTAGTTCGTTTGAGGTGTAAAGTAACTGCCATTACTTGAAACGAAGTCTTCCTTGTATGAAGACTCAAAGCCTGGGCTTTAACTCCATTTCTGAAGTGAAACACATAGCAGAGTTGTCTTCCATTGATCACACTCTGCTTTAGAGCAAGAAGCACGCACTAGCTTTCTAGAATCTCTAAGACAGCAGGAAACTTGAGTGTGCTGAGAACAAAAGAACAGTGTTTACTACACATACGGACCATACTTAGTCCAACTCTGCTTCTGAAACTGATACAAAGCAGTAGTCCTCTAACATCCAATGCTTGTCAGTTAAGCTTAGAAACGTGTGAGCTTCGTGAATTATGTAGAGCGTTTGAGCTGAAGTGTGACTGCCCTTACCTGAAACGAATTCTTGCTTGTAGGAAGACACAGAGCATGGAATTTAACTCCATTTCTGAAGGGAAAGACACAGCATATTTCTCATCCATGGATCACACTCTGCTTTAGAGCAAGAAGCACGCTCTTGCTCTCTAGAGTCTCTAATACAGCAAGGAACTTGAGTGTGCTGAGAACAAAAGAACGGTGTTTCCTACACATACGGACCATATCTAGTCAAACTCTGCTTCTGAAACTGATACAAACCCCTGGTCCTCTAACATCCAATGCTTTTCAGTTAAGGTGGGAAACTTGTTAGCTTCGTGAATGATGTACTTCGTTTGAGCTGAAAAGTGACTGCCTTTACCTAAAACGAAGTGTTGCTGGTAGGAAGACTCAGAGCCTGGGATTTAACTCCATTTCTGAAGGGAAACACACAACAGAGTTCTCATGCATTGATCACACTCTGCTTTAGAGCAAGAAGCACGCTCTAGCTTTCTAGAGTCTCTAAGACAGCAGGAAACTTGAGTGTGCTGAGAACAAAAGAACGGTATTTCCTACACATACGGACCATACTTAGTCCAACTCTGCTTCTGAAACTGATACAAAGCACTGTCCTCTAACATCCAATGCTTGTCAGTTAAGATGAGAAACGTGTGAGCTTCATGAACGATGTAGTTCGTTTGAGCTGTTAGTAACTGCCCTTACCTGAAACGAAGTCTTGCTTGTAGGAAGACACAGCGCCTGGGATTTATCTCCATTTCTGAGGGAAACACACAGCGTAGTTCTCATCCATGGATCACACTCTGCATTAGAGCAAGAATGACGCTCTTGCTTTCTAGAGTCTCTAATACAGCAGGAAATTTGAGTGTGCTCAGAACAAAAGAACAGTGTTTCCTACACATAAGGGCCATATCTAGTTCCACTCTGCTTCTGAAACTGATACTAAGCACTGGTTCTCTAACATCCAATGCTTGTCAGTTAAGATGAGAAACGTGTGAGATTTGTGAACGATGTAGTTCGTTTGAGCTGTTAGTAACTGCCCTTACCTGAAACGAAGTCTTGCTTGTAGGAAGACTCAGAGCCTGGGATTTAACTCCATTTCTGAAGTGAAACACACATTAGAGTTCTCATATACAGAACACACTCTGCTTTATAGCAATAATCATGCTCTTGCTTTCTAGAGTCTCTAAGACAGCAGGAAACATGAGTGTGCTGAAACAAAAGAAAGGTGTTTCCTACACATACGGACCATATCTAGAAGAACTCTGCCTCTGAAATTGATACAAAGCACAGGTCCTCTAACATCCAATGCTTGTCATTTAAGATGACAAACGTGTGAGCTTTGTGAACGATGTAGTTCTTTTGAGCTGAAAAGTGACTGCCCTTACCTGAAACGAAGTCTTGCTTGTAGGAAGACACAGAGCATGGAATTTAACTCCATTTCCGAAGGGAAACTCACAGCATAGTTCTCATCCATGGATCACACTCTGCTTTAGAGCAAGAAGCACGCTCTTGCTTTCTAGAGTCTCTAAGACACCAGGAAACGTGAGTGTGCTGAGAACAAAATAAGTGTGTTTCCTACACATACAGACCATATCTAATCCAACTCTGCTTCTGAAACTGATACAAAGCACTGGTCCTCTAACATCCGATGCTTGTCAGTTAAGATGAGAAACGTGTGAGCTTCGTGAACGATGTAGTTCATTTGTGCTGTAAAGAAACTGCCCTTACCGGAAACCATGTCTTGCTTGTAGGAAGACTCAGAGCAAGGGATTTAACTCCATTTCTGAAGGGAAAGACACAGCATATTTCTCATCCATGGATCACACTCTGCTTTAGAGCTAGAAGGACGCTCTTGCTCTCTAGAGTCTCTAATACAGCAAGAAACTTGAGTGTCCTGAGAACAAAAGAACGGTGTTTCCTACACATACAGACCATATATACTCCAACTCTGCTTCTGAAGCTGATACAAACCCCTGGTCCTCTAACATCCAATGCTTGTCAGTTAAGATGGGAAACTTGTTAGCTTCGTGAACGATGTAGTTCGTTTGAGCTGAAAAGTGACTGCCCTTACCTGAAAAGAAGTCTTGCTTGTAGGAAGACACAGCGCCTGGGATTTATCTCCATTTCTGAAGGGAAACACACAGCATAGTTCTCATCCATGGATCACACTCCGCTTTAGAGCAAGTAGGACGTTCTTGCATTCTAGATTTTCTAATACAGCAGGAAATGTGAGTGTGCTCAGAACAAAAGACCGCTGTTTCTTACACATTGGAACCAAATCTAGTTCAACTTTGATTCTGAAACTGAAACAAACCACAGGTCCTCTAACATCCAGTGCTTGTCAGTTTAGATGAGAAACGTTTGAGCTTCATGAACGATGTATTTCTTTTGAGCTGAAAAGTGACTGCCCTTACCTGAAACGAAGTGTTGCTTGTAGGAAGACACAGAGCATGGAATTTAACTCCATTTCCGAAGGGAAACACACAGCATAGTTCTCATCCATGGATCACACTCTGCATTAAAGCAAGAAGCACGCTCTTGCTTTCTAGAGTCTCTAATACAGCAGGAAATGTGAGTGTGCTCAGAACAAAAGAACGGTGTTTCTTACACATAGGGACCATATCTAGTTCAACTGTGATTCTGAAACTGAAACAAACTACAGGTCTTCTAACATCCAGTGCTTGTCAGTTAAGATGAGAAACGTGTGAGCCTCGTGAAGGATGTAGTTCGTTTGAGCTGTAAATTAACTGCCCTTACTTGAAACGAAGTCTTCCTTGGAGGAAGACTCAGAGCCTAGGCTTTAACTCCATTTCTGAAGTGAAACACACAGCAGAGTTGTCATCCATTGATCACACTCTGCTTTAGAGCAAGAAGCACGCTCTAGCTTTATAGAGTCTCTAAGACAGCAAGAAAATTGAGTGTGCTGAGAACAAAAGATCGGTGTTTCCTACACATACGGACCATATCTAGAAGAACTCAGTCTCTGAATTTGATACAAAGCACAGGTCCTCTACCATCCAATGCTTGTCAGTTAAGATGAGAAACGTGTGAGATTCGTGAACGATGTAGTTCATTTGAGCTGTAAAGTAACTGCCCTTACCTGAAACGAAGTCTTGCTTGTAGGAAGAAAATGAGCCTGGGACGTAACTCCATTTCTGAAGTGAAACACACAACAGAGTTCTCATCCATTGATCGCACTCTGCTTTATAGCAAGAAGCACACTCTAGCTCTCTAGAGTCTCTAAGAAAGCAGGGAACCTGAGTGTGTTGAGAACAAAAGAATGGTGTTTCCTACACATACAGACCATATCTAGTCCAACTCTGCTTCTGAAACTGATACAAAGCACTGGTCCTCTAACATCCAATGCTTCTCAGTTAAGATGAGAAACGTGTGAGCTTCGTGAACGATGTAGTTCTTTTGAGCTGTAAAGAAACGGCCCTTACCTGAAACGAACTTTTCTTGTAGGAAGAATCAGAGCCTGGGATTTAACCCATTTCTGAAGGGAAACACACAGCATAATTCTCATCCATGGATCACACTCTGTTTTAGAACAAGAAGCAGGCTCTTGCTTTCTATTGTCTCTAAGATAGCAGGAAATGTGAGTGTCCTGAAAACAAAAGAACGGTGTTTCTTACACATACAGACCATATCTAGTTCAACTGTGATTCTGAAACTGAAACAAACCACATGTCCTCTAACATCCAGTGCTTGTCAGTTAAGATGAGAAACGTGTGAGCTTCGTGAACGATGTAGTTCGTTTGAGCTGTAAAGTAACTGCCCTTACCTGAAACGAAGTCTTGCTGTAGGAAAAAAATGAGCCTGGGACTTAACTCCATTTCTGAAGTGAAACACACAACAGAGTTCTCATCCATTGATCGCACTCTGCTTTATAGCAAGAAGCACGCTCTATCTTTCTAGAGTCTCTAAGAAAGCAGGAAACATGAGTGGGCTGAGAACAAAAGAACGGTGTTTCCTACACATACGGACCATATCTAGTCCAACTCTGATTCTGAAACTGATACAAACCCCTGGTCCTCTAACATCCAATGCTTTTCAGTTAAGATAGGAAACTTGTTAGCTTCGTGAATGATGTACTTCGTTTGAGCTGAAAAGTGACTGCCTTTACCTAAAACGAAGTGTTGCTGGTAGGAAGACTCAGAGCCTGGGATTTAACTCCATTTCTGAAGTGAAACACACAACAGAGTTCTCATCCATTGATCACACTCTGCTTTAGAGCAAGAAGCACGCTCTAGCTTTCTAGAGTCTCTAAGACAGCAACAAACTTGAGTGTGCTGAGAACAAAAGAACGGTGTTTCCTACACATACAGACCATTGGTAGTCCAACTCTGCTTCTGAAACTGATACAAAGCACTGGTCCTCTAACATCCAATGCTTGTCAGTTAAGATGGGAAACTTGTTAGCTTCGTGAACGATGCAGTTCGTTTGAGCTGAAAGTGACTGTCCTTACCTGAAAAGAAGTCTTGCTTGTAGGAAGACACAGCGCCTGGGATTTATCTCCATTTCTGAAGGGAAACACACAGCGTAGTTCTCATCCATGGATCACACTCTGCATTAGAGCAAGAATGACGCTCTTGCTTTCTAGAGTCTCTAATACAGCAGGAAATTTGAGTGTGCTCAGAACAAAAGAACAGTGTTTCCTACACATAAGGGCCATATCTAGTTCCACTCTGCTTCTGAAACTGATACTAAGCACTGGTTCTCTAACATCCAATGCTTGTCAGTTAAGATGAGAAACGTGTGAGATTCGTGAACGATGTAGTTCTTTTGAGCTGTTAGTAACTGCCCTTACCTGAAACGAAGTCTTGCTTGTAGGAAGACTCAGAGCCTGGGATTTAACTCCATTTCTGAAGTGAAACACACATTAGAGTTCTCATATACAGAACACACTCTGCTTTATAGCAATAATCATGCTCTTGATTTCTAGAGTCTCTAAGACAGCAAGAAACATGAGTGTGCTGAAACAAAAGAAAGGTGTTTCCTACACATACGGACCATATCTAGAAGAACTCTGCCTCTGAAATTGATACAAAGCACAGGTCCTCTAACATCCAATGCTTGTCATTTAAGATGACAAACGTGTGAGCTTTGTGAACGATGTAGTTCTTTTGAGCTGAAAAGTGAGTGCCCTTACCTGAAACGAAGTCTTGCTTGTAGGAAGACACAGAGCATGGAATTTAACTCCATTTCCAAAGGGAAACTCACAGCATAGTTCTCATCCATGGATCACACTCTGCTTTAGAGCAAGAAGCACGCTCTTGCTTTCTAGAGTCTCTAAGACACCAGGAAACGTGAGTGTGCTGAGAACAAAATAAGTGTGTTTCCTACACATACAGACCATATCTAATCCAACTCTGCTTCTGAAACTGATACAAAGCACTGGTCCTCTAACATCCGATGCTTGTCAGTTAAGATGAGAAACGTGTGAGCTTCGTGAACGATGTAGTTCATTTGTGCTGTAAAGAAACTGCCCTTACCGGAAACCATGTCTTGCTTGTAGGAAGACTCAGAGCAAGGGATTTAACTCCATTTCTGAAGTGAAACACACAGCAGAGTCCTCATCCATAGATCACACTCTGCTTTAGAGCAAGAAGCACGCTCTTGCTTTCTATTATCTCTAAGACAGCAGGAAATGTGAGTGTCCTGAGAACAAAAGTACGGTGTTTCCTACACATACGGACCATATCTAGTCCAACTCTGCTTCTGAAACTGATACAAAGCACTGGTCCTCTAACATCCAATGCTTGTCAGTTATGATGGGAAACTTGTTAGCTTCGTGAACGATGTAGTTCATTTGAGCTTAAAAGTGACTGCCCTTACCTGAAACGAAGTCTTGCTTGTAGGAAGACACAGCGCCTGGGATTTAACTCCATTTCTGAAGGGAAACAAACAGCATATTTCTCATCCATGGATCACACTCTGCTTTAGAGCAAGAAGCACGCTCTTGCTTTCTAGATTCTCTAATACAGCAGGAATCTTGATTGAGCTCAGAACAAATGAACGTTGTTTGTTACACATACGGAACATATCTAGTTCAGGTGTGCTTCTGAAACTGAAACAAACCACAGGTCCTCTAACATCCAATGCTTGTCAGTTCAGATGAGAAACGTGTTAGCTTCATGAACGATTTAGTTCGTTTGAGGTGTAAAGTAACTGCCATTACTTGAAACGAAGTCTTCCTTGTATGAAGACTCAAAGCCTGGGCTTTAACTCCATTTCTGAAGTGAAACACATAGCAGAGTTGTCTTCCATTGATCACACTCTGCTTTAGAGCAAGAAGCACGCACTAGCTTTCTAGAATCTCTAAGACAGCAGGAAACTTGAGTGTGCTGAGAACAAAAGAACAGTGTTTACTACACATATGGACCATACTTAGTACAACTCTGCTTCTGAAACTGATACAAAGCAGTAGTCCTCTAACATCCAATGCTTGTCAGTTAAGCTTAGAAACGTGTGAGCTTCGTGAATGATGTAGAGCGTTTGAGCTGAAGTGTGACTGCCCTTACCTGAAACGAATTCTTGCTTGTAGGAAGACACAGAGCATGGAATTTAACTCCATTTCTGAAGGGAAAGACACAGCATATTTCTCCTCCATGGATCACACTCTGCTTTAGAGCAAGAAGCACGCTCTTGCTCTCTAGAGTCTCTAATACAGCAAGGAACTTGAGTGTGCTGAGAACAAAAGAACGGTGTTTCCTACACATACGGACCATATCTAGTCCAACTCTGCTTCTGAAACTGATACAAACCCCTGGTCCTCTAACATCCAATGCTTTTCAGTTAAGGTGGGAAACTTGTTAGCTTCGTGAATGATGTACTTCGTTTGAGCTGAAAAGTGACTGCCTTTACCTAAAACGAAGTGTTGCAGGTAGGAAGACACAGCGCCTGGGATTTAACTCCATTTCTGAAGTGAAACACACAACAGAGTTCTCATCCATTGATCACACTCTGCTTTAGAGCAAGAAGCCCGCTCTAGCTTTCTAGAGTCTCTAAGACAGCAGGAAAATTGAGTGTGCTGAGAACAAAAGAACGGTATTTCCTACACATACGGACCATACTTAGTCCAACTCTGCTTCTGAAACTGATACAAAGCACTGTCCTCTAACATCCAATGCTTGTCAGTTAAGATGAGAAACGTGTGAGCTTCATGAACGATGTAGTTCGTTTGAGCTGTTAGTAACTGCCCTTACCTGAAACGAAGTCTTGCTTGTAGGAAGACACAGCGCCTGGGATTTATCTCCATTTCTGAGGGAAACACACAGCGTAGTTCTCATCCATGGATCACACTCTTCATTAGAGCAAGAATGACGCTCTTGCTTTCTAGAGTCTCTAATACAGCAAGAAATTTGAGTGTGCTCAGAACAAAAGAACAGTGTTTCCTACACATAAGGGCCATATCTAGTTCCACTCTGCTTCTGAAACTGATACTAAGCACTGGTTCTCTAACATCCAATGCTTGTCAGTTAAGATGAGAAACGTGTGAGATTTGTGAACGATGTAGTTCGTTTGAGCTGTTAGTAACTGCCCTTACCTGAAACGAAGTCTTGCTTGTAGGAAGACTCAGAGCCTGGGATTTAACTCCATTTCTGAAGTGAAACACACATTAGAGTTCTCATATACAGAACACACTCTGCTTTATAGCAATAATCATGCTCTTGCTTTCTAGAGTCTCTAAGACAGCAGGAAACATGAGTGTGCTGAAACAAAAGAAAGGTGTTTCCTACACATACGGACCATATCTAGAAGAACTCTGCCTCTGAAATTGATACAAAGCACAGGTCCTCTAACATCCAATGCTTGTCATTTAAGATGACAAACGTGTGAGCTTTGTGAACGATGTAGTTCTTTTGAGCTGAAAAGTGAGTGCCCTTACCTGAAACGAAGTCTTGCTTGTAGGAAGACACAGAGCATGGAATTTAACTCCATTTCCAAAGGGAAACTCACAGCATAGTTCTCATCCATGGATCACACTCTGCTTTAGAGCAAGAAGCACGCTCTTGCTTTCTAGAGTCTCTAAGACACCAGGAAACGTGAGTGTGCTGAGAACAAAATAAGTGTGTTTCCTACACATACAGACCATATCTAATCCAACTCTGCTTCTGAAACTGATACAAAGCACTGGTCCTCTAACATCCGATGCTTGTCAGTTAAGATGAGAAACGTGTGAGCTTCGTGAACGATGTAGTTCATTTGTGCTGTAAAGAAACTGCCCTTACCGGAAACCATGTCTTGCTTGTAGGAAGACTCAGAGCAAGGGATTTAACTCCATTTCTGAAGTGAAACACACAGCAGAGTCCTCATCCATAGATCACACTCTGCTTTAGAGCAAGAAGCACGCTCTTGCTTTCTATTATCTCTAAGACAGCAGGAAATGTGAGTGTCCTGAGAACAAAAGTACGGTGTTTCCTACACATACAGACCATATCTAGTCCAACTCTGCTTCTGAAACTGATACAAAGCACTGGTCCTCTAACATCCAATGCTTGTCAGTTATGATGGGAAACTTGTTAGCTTCGTGAACGATGTAGTTCATTTGAGCTTAAAAGTGACTGCCCTTACCTGAAACGAAGTCTTGCTTGTAGGAAGACACAGCGCCTGGGATTTAACTCCATTTCTGAAGGGAAACAAACAGCATATTTCTCATCCATGGATCACACTCTGCTTTAGAGCAAGAAGCACGCTCTTGCTTTCTAGATTCTCTAATACAGCAGGAATCTTGATTGAGCTCAGAACAAATGAACGTTGTTTGTTACACATACGGAACATATCTAGTTCAGGTGTGCTTCTGAAACTGAAACAAACCACAGGTCCTCTAACATCCAATGCTTGTCAGTTCAGATGAGAAACGTGTTAGCTTCATGAACGATTTAGTTCGTTTGAGGTGTAAAGTAACTGCCATTACTTGAAACGAAGTCTTCCTTGTATGAAGACTCAAAGCCTGGGCTTTAACTCCATTTCTGAAGTGAAACACATAGCAAAGTTGTCTTCCATTGATCACACTCTGCTTTAGAGCAAGAAGCACGCACTAGCTTTCTAGAATCTCTAAGACAGCAGGAAACTTGAGTGTGCTGAGAACAAAAGAACAGTGTTTACTACACATATGGACCATACTTAGTACAACTCTGCTTCTGAAACTGATACAAAGCAGTAGTCCTCTAACATCCAATGCTTGTCAGTTAAGCTTAGAAACGTGTGAGCTTCGTGAATGATGTAGAGCGTTTGAGCTGAAGTGTGACTGCCCTTACCTGAAACGAATTCTTGCTTGTAGGAAGACACAGAGCATGGAATTTAACTCCATTTCTGAAGGGAAAGACACAGCATATTTCTCATCCATGGATCACACTCTGCTTTAGAGCAAGAAGCACGCTCTTGCTCTCTAGAGTCTCTAATACAGCAAGGAACTTGAGTGTGCTGAGAACAAAAGAACGGTGTTTCCTACACATACGGACCATATCTAGTCCAACTCTGCTTCTGAAACTGATACAAACCCCTGGTCCTCTAACATCCAATGCTTTTCAGTTAAGGTGGGAAACTTGTTAGCTTCGTGAATGATGTACTTCGTTTGAGCTGAAAAGTGACTGCCTTTACCTAAAACGAAGTGTTGCAGGTAGGAAGACTCAGAGCCTGGGATTTAACTCCATTTCTGAAGTGAAACACACAACAGAGTTCTCATCCATTGATCACACTCTGCTTTAGAGCAAGAAGCCCGCTCTAGCTTTCTAGAGTCTCTAAGACAGCAGGAAAATTGAGTGTGCTGAGAACAAAAGAACGGTATTTCCTACACATACGGACCATACTTAGTCCAACTCTGCTTCTGAAACTGATACAAAGCACTGTCCTCTAACATCCAATGCTTGTCAGTTAAGATGAGAAACGTGTGAGCTTCATGAACGATGTAGTTCGTTTGAGCTGTTAGTAACTGCCCTTACCTGAAACGAAGTCTTGCTTGTAGGAAGACACAGCGCCTGGGATTTATCTCCATTTCTGAGGGAAACACACAGCGTAGTTCTCATCCATGGATCACACTCTTCATTAGAGCAAGAATGACGCTCTTGCTTTCTAGAGTCTCTAATACAGCAAGAAATTTGAGTGTGCTCAGAACAAAAGAACAGTGTTTCCTACACATAAGGGCCATATCTAGTTCCACTCTGCTTCTGAAACTGATACTAAGCACTGGTTCTCTAACATCCAATGCTTGTCAGTTAAGATGAGAAACGTGTGAGATTTGTGAACGATGTAGTTCGTTTGAGCTGTTAGTAACTGCCCTTACCTGAAACGAAGTCTTGCTTGTAGGAAGACTCAGAGCCTGGGATTTAACTCCATTTCTGAAGTGAAACACACATTAGAGTTCTCATATACAGAACACACTCTGCTTTATAGCAATAATCATGCTCTTGCTTTCTAGAGTCTCTAAGACAGCAGGAAACATGAGTGTGCTGAAACAAAAGAAAGGTGTTTCCTACACATACGGACCATATCTAGAAGAACTCTGCCTCTGAAATTGATACAAAGCACAGGTCCTCTAACATCCAATGCTTGTCATTTAAGATGACAAACGTGTGAGCTTTGTGAACGATGTAGTTCTTTTGAGCTGAAAAGTGAGTGCCCTTACCTGAAACGAAGTCTTGCTTGTAGGAAGACACAGAGCATGGAATTTAACTCCATTTCCAAAGGGAAACTCACAGCATAGTTCTCATCCATGGATCACACTCTGCTTTAGAGCAAGAAGCACGCTCTTGCTTTCTAGAGTCTCTAAGACACCAGGAAACGTGAGTGTGCTGAGAACAAAATAAGTGTGTTTCCTACACATACAGACCATATCTAATCCAACTCTGCTTCTGAAACTGATACAAAGCACTGGTCCTCTAACATCCGATGCTTGTCAGTTAAGATGAGAAACGTGTGAGCTTCGTGAACGATGTAGTTCATTTGTGCTGTAAAGAAACTGCCCTTACCGGAAACCATGTCTTGCTTGTAGGAAGACTCAGAGCAAGGGATTTAACTCCATTTCTGAAGTGAAACACACAGCAGAGTCCTCATCCATAGATCACACTCTGCTTTAGAGCAAGAAGCACGCTCTTGCTTTCTATTATCTCTAAGACAGCAGGAAATGTGAGTGTCCTGAGAACAAAAGTACGGTGTTTCCTACACATACAGACCATATCTAGTCCAACTCTGCTTCTGAAACTGATACAAAGCACTGGTCCTCTAACATCCAATGCTTGTCAGTTATGATGGGAAACTTGTTAGCTTCGTGAACGATGTAGTTCATTTGAGCTTAAAAGTGACTGCCCTTACCTGAAACGAAGTCTTGCTTGTAGGAAGACACAGCGCCTGGGATTTAACTCCATTTCTGAAGGGAAACAAACAGCATATTTCTCATCCATGGATCACACTCTGCTTTAGAGCAAGAAGCACGCTCTTGCTTTCTAGATTCTCTAATACAGCAGGAATCTTGATTGAGCTCAGAACAAATGAACGTTGTTTGTTACACATACGGAACATATCTAGTTCAGGTGTGCTTCTGAAACTGAAACAAACCACAGGTCCTCTAACATCCAATGCTTGTCAGTTCAGATGAGAAACGTGTTAGCTTCATGAACGATTTAGTTCGTTTGAGGTGTAAAGTAACTGCCATTACTTGAAACGAAGTCTTCCTTGTATGAAGACTCAAAGCCTGGGCTTTAACTCCATTTCTGAAGTGAAACACATAGCAGAGTTGTCTTCCATTGATCACACTCTGCTTTAGAGCAAGAAGCACGCACTAGCTTTCTAGAATCTCTAAGACAGCAGGAAACTTGAGTGTGCTGAGAACAAAAGAACAGTGTTTACTACACATATGGACCATACTTAGTACAACTCTGCTTCTGAAACTGATACAAAGCAGTAGTCCTCTAACATCCAATGCTTGTCAGTTAAGCTTAGAAACGTGTGAGCTTCGTGAATGATGTAGAGCGTTTGAGCTGAAGTGTGACTGCCCTTACCTGAAACGAATTCTTGCTTGTAGGAAGACACAGAGCATGGAATTTAACTCCATTTCTGAAGGGAAAGACACAGCATATTTCTCATCCATGGATCACACTCTGCTTTAGAGCAAGAAGCACGCTCTTGCTCTCTAGAGTCTCTAATACAGCAAGGAACTTGAGTGTGCTGAGAACAAAAGAACGGTGTTTCCTACACATACGGACCATATCTAGTCCAACTCTGCTTCTGAAACTGATACAAACCCCTGGTCCTCTAACATCCAATGCTTTTCAGTTAAGGTGGGAAACTTGTTAGCTTCGTGAATGATGTACTTCGTTTGAGCTGAAAAGTGACTGCCTTTACCTAAAACGAAGTGTTGCAGGTAGGAAGACTCAGAGCCTGGGATTTAACTCCATTTCTGAAGTGAAACACACAACAGAGTTCTCATCCATTGATCACACTCTGCTTTAGAGCAAGAAGCCCGCTCTAGCTTTCTAGAGTCTCTAAGACAGCAGGAAAATTGAGTGTGCTGAGAACAAAAGAACGGTATTTCCTACACATACGGACCATACTTAGTCCAACTCTGCTTCTGAAACTGATACAAAGCACTGTCCTCTAACATCCAATGCTTGTCAGTTAAGATGAGAAACGTGTGAGCTTCATGAACGATGTAGTTCGTTTGAGCTGTTAGTAACTGCCCTTACCTGAAACGAAGTCTTGCTTGTAGGAAGACACAGCGCCTGGGATTTATCTCCATTTCTGAGGGAAACACACAGCGTAGTTCTCATCCATGGATCACACTCTTCATTAGAGCAAGAATGACGCTCTTGCTTTCTAGAGTCTCTAATACAGCAAGAAATTTGAGTGTGCTCAGAACAAAAGAACAGTGTTTCCTACACATAAGGGCCATATCTAGTTCCACTCTGCTTCTGAAACTGATACTAAGCACTGGTTCTCTAACATCCAATGCTTGTCAGTTAAGATGAGAAACGTGTGAGATTTGTGAACGATGTAGTTCGTTTGAGCTGTTAGTAACTGCCCTTACCTGAAACGAAGTCTTGCTTGTAGGAAGACTCAGAGCCTGGGATTTAACTCCATTTCTGAAGTGAAACACACATTAGAGTTCTCATATACAGAACACACTCTGCTTTATAGCAATAATCATGCTCTTGCTTTCTAGAGTCTCTAAGACAGCAGGAAACATGAGTGTGCTGAAACAAAAGAAAGGTGTTTCCTACACATACGGACCATATCTAGAAGAACTCTGCCTCTGAAATTGATACAAAGCACAGGTCCTCTAACATCCAATGCTTGTCATTTAAGATGACAAACGTGTGAGCTTTGTGAACGATGTAGTTCTTTTGAGCTGAAAAGTGACTGCCCTTACCTGAAACGAAGTCTTGCTTGTAGGAAGACACAGAGCATGGAATTTAACTCCATTTCCGAAGGGAAACTCACAGCATAGTTCTCATCCATGGATCACACTCTGCTTTAGAGCAAGAAGCACGCTCTTGCTTTCTAGAGTCTCTAAGACACCAGGAAACGTGAGTGTGCTGAGAACAAAATAAGTGTGTTTCCTACACATACAGACCATATCTAATCCAACTCTGCTTCTGAAACTAATACAAAGCACTGGTCCTCTAACATCCGATGCTTGTCAGTTAAGATGAGAAACGTGTGAGCTTCGTGAACGATGTAGTTCATTTGTGCTGTAAAGAAACTGCCCTTACCGGAAACCATGTCTTGCTTGTAGGAAGACTCAGAGCAAGGGATTTAACTCCATTTCTGAAGTGAAACACACAGCAGAGTCCTCATCCATAGATCACACTCTGCTTTAGAGCAAGAAGCACGCTCTTGCTTTCTATTATCTCTAAGACAGCAGGAAATGTGAGTGTCCTGAGAACAAAAGTACGGTGTTTCCTACACATACGGACCATATCTAGTCCAACTCTGCTTCTGAAACTGATACAAAGCACTGGTCCTCTAACATCCAATGCTTGTCAGTTATGATGGGAAACTTGTTAGCTTCGTGAACGATGTAGTTCGTTTGAGCTTAAAAGTGACTGCCCTTACCTGAAACGAAGTCTTGCTTGTAGGAAGACACAGCGCCTGGGATTTAACTCCATTTCTGAAGGGAAACAAACAGCATATTTCTCATCCATGGATCACACTCTGCTTTAGAGCAAGAAGCACGCTCTTGCTTTCTAGATTCTCTAATACAGCAGGAATCTTGATTGAGCTCAGAACAAATGAACGTTGTTTGTTACACATACGGAACATATCTAGTTCAGGTGTGCTTCTGAAACTGAAACAAACCACCGGTCCTCTAACATCCAATGCTTGTCAGTTCAGATGAGAAACGTGTTAGCTTCATGAACGATTTAGTTCGTTTGAGGTGTAAAGTAACTGCCATTACTTGAAACGAAGTCTTCCTTGTATGAAGACTCAAAGCCTGGGCTTTAACTCCATTTCTGAAGTGAAACACATAGCAGAGTTGTCTTCCATTGATCACACTCTGCTTTAGAGCAAGAAGCACGCACTAGCTTTCTAGAATCTCTAAGACAGCAGGAAACTTGAGTGTGCTGAGAACAAAAGAACAGTGTTTACTACACATACGGACCATACTTAGTACAACTCTGCTTCTGAAACTGATACAAAGCAGTAGTCCTCTAACATCCAATGCTTGTCAGTTAAGCTTAGAAACGTGTGAGCTTCGTGAATGATGTAGAGCGTTTGAGCTGAAGTGTGACTGCCCTTACCTGAAACGAATTCTTGCTTGTAGGAAGACACAGAGCATGGAATTTAACTCCATTTCTGAAGGGAAAGACACAGCATATTTCTCATCCATGGATCACACTCTGCTTTAGAGCAAGAAGCACGCTCTTGCTCTCTAGAGTCTCTAATACAGCAAGGAACTTGAGTGTGCTGAGAACAAAAGAACGGTGTTTCCTACACATACGGACCATATCTAGTCCAACTCTGCTTCTGAAACTGATACAAACCCCTGGTCCTCTAACATCCAATGCTTTTCAGTTAAGGTGGGAAACTTGTTAGCTTCGTGAATGATGTACTTCGTTTGAGCTGAAAAGTGACTGCCTTTACCTAAAACGAAGTGTTGCTGGTAGGAAGACTCAGAGCCTGGGATTTAACTCCATTTCTGAAGTGAAACACACAACAGAGTTCTCATCCATTGATCACACTCTGCTTTAGAGCAAGAATCCCGCTCTAGCTTTCTAGAGTCTCTATGACAGCAGGAAACTTGAGTGTGCTGAGAACAAAAGAACGGTATTTCCTACACATACGGACCATACTTAGTCCAACTCTGCTTCTGAAACTGATACAAAGCACTGTCCTCTAACATCCAATGCTTGTCAGTTAAGATGAGAAACGTGTGAGCTTCATGAACGATGTAGTTCGTTTGAGCTGTTAGTAACTGCCCTTACCTGAAACGAAGTCTTGCTTGTAGGAAGACACAGCGCCTGGGATTTATCTCCATTTCTGAGGGAAACACACAGCGTAGTTCTCATCCATGGATCACACTCTGCATTAGAGCAAGAATGACGCTCTTGCTTTCTAGAGTCTCTAATACAGCAGGAAATTTGAGTGTGCTCAGAACAAAAGAACAGTGTTTCCTACACATAAGGGCCATATCTAGTTCCACTCTGCTTCTGAAACTGATACTAAGCACTGGTTCTCTAACATCCAATGCTTGTCAGTTAAGATGAGAAACGTGTGAGATTTGTGAACGATGTAGTTCGTTTGAGCTGTTAGTAACTGCCCTTACCTGAAACGAAGTCTTGCTTGTAGGAAGACTCAGAGCCTGGGATTTAACTCCATTTCTGAAGTGAAACACACATTAGAGTTCTCATATACAGAACACACTCTGCTTTATAGCAATAATCATGCTCTTGCTTTCTAGAGTCTCTAAGACAGCAGGAAACATGAGTGTGCTGAAACAAAAGAAAGGTGTTTCCTACACATACGGACCATATCTAGAAGAACTCTGCCTCTGAAATTGATACAAAGCACAGGTCCTCTAACATCCAATGCTTGTCATTTAAGATGACAAACGTGTGAGCTTTGTGAACGATGTAGTTCTTTTGAGCTGAAAAGTGACTGCCCTTACCTGAAACGAAGTCTTGCTTGTAGGAAGACACAGAGCATGGAATTTAACTCCATTTCCGAAGGGAAACTCACAGCATAGTTCTCATCCATGGATCACACTCTGCTTTAGAGCAAGAAGCACGCTCTTGCTTTCTAGAGTCTCTAAGACACCAGGAAACGTGAGTGTGCTGAGAACAAAATAAGTGTGTTTCCTACACATACAGACCATATCTAATCCAACTCTGCTTCTGAAACTGATACAAAGCACTGGTCCTCTAACATCCGATGCTTGTCAGTTAAGATGAGAAACGTGTGAGCTTCGTGAACGATGTAGTTCATTTGTGCTGTAAAGAAACTGCCCTTACCGGAAACCATGTCTTGCTTGTATGAAGACTCAGAGCAAGGGATTTAACTCCATTTCTTAAGTGAAACACACAGCAGAGTCCTCATCCATAGATCACACTCTGCTTTAGAGCAAGAAGCACGCTCTTGCTTTCTATTATCTCTAATACAGCAGGAAATGTGAGTGTCCTGAGAACAAAAGTACGGTGTTTCTTACACATACGGACCATATGAAGTCCAACTCTGCTTCTGAAACTGATACAAAGCACTGGTCCTCTAACATCCAATGCTTGTCAGTTATGATGGGAAACTTGTTAGCTTCGTGAACGATGTAGTTCGTTTGAGCTTAAAAGTGACTGCCCTTACCTGAAACGAAGTCTTGCTTGTAGGAAGACACAGTGCCTGGGATTTAACTCCATTTCTGAAGGGAAACAAACAGCATATTTCTCATCCATGGATCACACTCTGCTTTAGAGCAAGAAGCACGCTCTTGCTTTCTAGATTCTCTAATACAGCAGGAATCTTGATTGAGCTCAGAACAAATGAACGTTGTTTGTTACACATACGGAACATATCTAGTTCAGGTGTGCTTCTGAAACTGAAACAAACCACAGGTCCTCTAACATCCAATGCTTGTCAGTTCAGATGAGAAACGTGTTAGCTTCATGAACGATTTAGTTCGTTTGAGGTGTAAAGTAACTGCCATTACTTGAAACGAAGTCTTCCTTGTATGAAGACTCAAAGCCTGGGCTTTAACTCCATTTCTGAAGTGAAACACATAGCAGAGTTGTCTTCCATTGATCACACTCTGCTTTAGAGCAAGAAGCACGCACTAGCTTTCTAGAATCTCTAAGACAGCAGGAAACTTGAGTGTGATGAGAACAAAAGAACAGTGTTTACTACACATACGGACCATACTTAGTACAACTCTGCTTCTGAAACTGATACAAAGCAGTAGTCCTCTAACATCCAATGCTTGTCAGTTAAGCTTAGAAACGTGTGAGCTTCGTGAATGTTGTAGAGCGTTTGAGCTGAAGTGTGACTGCCCTTACCTGAAACGAATTCTTGCTTGTAGGAAGACACAGAGCATGGAATTTAACTCCATTTCTGAAGGGAAAGACACAGCATATTTCTCATCCATGGATCACACTCTGCTTTAGAGCAAGAAGCACGCTCTTGCTCTCTAGAGTCTCTAATACAGCAAGGAACTTGAGTGTGCTGAGAACAAAAGAACGGTGTTTCCTACACATACGGACCATATCTAGTCCAACTCTGCTTCTGAAACTGATACAAACCCCTGGTCCTCTAACATCCAATGCTTTTCAGTTAAGGTGGGAAACTTGTTAGCTTCGTGAATGATGTACTTCGTTTGAGCTGAAAAGTGACTGCCTTTACCTAAAACGAAGTGTTGCTGGTAGGAAGACTCAGAGCCTGGGATTTAACTCCATTTCTGAAGTGAAACACACAACAGAGTTCTCATCCATTGATCACACTCTGCTTTAGAGCAAGAAGCCCGCTCTAGCTTTCTAGAGTCTCTAAGACAGCAGGAAACTTGAGTGTGCTGAGAACAAAAGAACGGTATTTCCTACACATACGGACCATACTTAGTCCAACTCTGCTTCTGAAACTGATACAAAGCACTGTCCTCTAACATCCAATGCTTGTCAGTTAAGATGAGAAACGTGTGAGCTTCATGAACGATGTAGTTCGTTTGAGCTGTTAGTAACTGCCCTTACCTGAAACGAAGTCTTGCTTGTAGGAAGACACAGCGCCTGGGATTTATCTCCATTTCTGAGGGAAACACACAGCGTAGTTCTCATCCATGGATCACACTCTGCATTAGAGCAAGAATGACGCTCTTGCTTTCTAGAGTCTCTAATACAGCAGGAAATTTGAGTGTGCTCAGAACAAAAGAACAGTGTTTCCTACACATAAGGGCCATATCTAGTTCCACTCTGCTTCTGAAACTGATACTAAGCACTGGTTCTCTAACATCCAATGCTTGTCAGTTAAGATGAGAAACGTGTGAGATTTGTGAATGATGTAGTTCGTTTGAGCTGTTAGTAACTGCCCTTACCTGAAACGAAGTCTTGCTTGTAGGAAGACTCAGAGCCTGGGATTTAACTCCATTTCTGAAGTGAAACACACATTAGAGTTCTCATATACAGAACACACTCTGCTTTATAGCAATAATCATGCTCTTGCTTTCTAGAGTCTCTAAGACAGCAGGAAACATGAGTGTGCTGAAACAAAAGAAAGGTGTTTCCTACACATACGGACCATATCTAGAAGAACTCTGCCTCTGAAATTGATACAAAGCACAGGTCCTCTAACATCCAATGCTTGTCATTTAAGATGACAAACGTGTGAGCTTTGTGAACGATGTAGTTCTTTTGAGCTGAAAAGTGACTGCCCTTACCTGAAACGAAGTCTTGCTTGTAGGAAGACACAGAGCATGGAATTTAACTCCATTTCCGAAGGGAAACTCACAGCATAGTTCTCATCCATGGATCACACTCTGCTTTAGAGCAAGAAGCACGCTCTTGCTTTCTAGAGTCTCTAAGACACCAGGAAACGTGAGTGTGCTGAGAACAAAATAAGTGTGTTTCCTACACATACAGACCATATCTAATCCAACTCTGCTTCTGAAACTGATACAAAGCACTGGTCCTCTAACATCCGATGCTTGTCAGTTAAGATGAGAAACGTGTGAGCTTCGTGAACGATGTAGTTCATTTGTGCTGTAAAGAAACTGCCCTTACCGGAAACCATGTCTTGCTTGTAGGAAGACTCAGAGCAAGGGATTTAACTCCATTTCTGAAGTGAAACACACAGCAGAGTCCTCATGCATAGATCACACTCTGCTTTAGAGCAAGAAGCACGCTCTTGCTTTCTATTATCTCTAATACAGCAGGAAATGTGAGTGTCCTGAGAACAAAAGTACGGTGTTTCTTACACATACGGACCATATGAAGTCCAACTCTGCTTCTGAAACTGATACAAAGCACTGGTCCTCTAACATCCAATGCTTGTCAGTTATGATGGGAAACTTGTTAGCTTCGTGAACGATGTAGTTCGTTTGAGCTTAAAAGTGACTGCCCTTACCTGAAACGAAGTCTTGCTTGTAGGAAGACACAGTGCCTGGGATTTAACTCCATTTCTGAAGGGAAACAAACAGCATATTTCTCATCCATGGATCACACTCTGCTTTAGAGCAAGAAGCACGCTCTTGCTTTCTAGATTCTCTAATACAGCAGGAATCTTGATTGAGCTCAGAACAAATGAACGTTGTTTGTTACACATACGGAACATATCTAGTTCAGGTGTGCTTCTGAAACTGAAACAAACCACAGGTCCTCTAACATCCAATGCTTGTCAGTTCAGATGAGAAACGTGTTAGCTTCATGAACGATTTAGTTCGTTTGAGGTGTAAAGTAACTGCCATTACTTGAAACGAAGTCTTCCTTGTATGAAGACTCAAAGCCTGGGCTTTAACTCCATTTCTGAAGTGAAACACATAGCAGAGTTGTCTTCCATTGACCACACTCTGCTTTAGAGCAAGAAGCACGCACTAGCTTTCTAGAATCTCTAAGACAGCAGGAAACTTGAGTGTGCTGAGAACAAAAGAACAGTGTTTACTACACATACGGACCATACTTAGTACAACTCTGCTTCTGAAACTGATACAAAGCAGTAGTCCTCTAACATCCAATGCTTGTCAGTTAAGCTTAGAAACGTGTGAGCTTCGTGAATGATGTAGAGCGTTTGAGCTGAAGTGTGACTGCCCTTACCTGAAACGAATTCTTGCTTGTAGGAAGACTCAGAGCCTGGTATTTAACTCCATTTCTGAAGTGAAACACACAGCAGAGTTCTCCTCCATTGATCACGCTCTGCTTTAGAGCAAGAAGCACGCTCTAGCTTTCTAGAGTCTCTAATACAGCAAGAAACTTGAGTGTGCTCAGAACAAAAGAACGGTGTTTCTTACACATACGGAAAATATCTAATCCAACTCTGCTTCTGAAACTGATACAAAGCACTGGTCCTCTAACATCCGATGCTTGTCAGTTCAGATGAGAAACGTGTGAGCTTCGTGAACGATGTGGTTCGATTGAGCTGTAAAGTAACTGCCCTTACTTGAAACGAAGTCTTCCTTGTAGGAAGCCTCAGAGCCTGGGATTTAACTCCATTTCTGAAGTGAAACACACAGCAGAGTTGTCATCCATTGATCACACTCTGCTTTGGAGCAAAAAGGACCCTCTAGCTTTCTAGAGTCTCTAAGACACCAGGAACCGTGAGTGTGCTGAGAACAAATGAATGGGGTTTCCTACACCTACGGACCATATCTAGTCCAACTCTGCTTCTGTAACTGATACAAAGCACTGGTCCTCTAACATCCAATGTTTGTCAGTTAATATGGGAAACTAGTTAGCTTCGTGAACAATGTAGTTTGTTTGAGCTGAAAGTGAGTGCCCTTACGTGAAACTAAGTCTTGCTTGTTGGAAGACACAGAGCCTGGAATTTAATTCCATTTCCGAAGGGAAACACACAGAATAGTTCTCATCCATGGATCACACTCTGCATTAGAGCAAGAAGCACGCTCTTGCTTTCTAGAGTCTCTAATAGAGCAGGAAAATTGAGCGTGCTCAGAACAAAAGAACGGTGTTTCCTACACATATGGGCCATTTCTAGTTCAACTCTGCTTCTGAAACTGAAACAAACCACAGGTCCCCTATCATCCAAAGCTTGTTAGTTAAGATGAGAAACGTGTGAGCTTCGTGAACGATGTAGTTCGTTTGAGCTGTTAGTAACTGCCCTTACCTGAAACGAAGTCTTGCTTGTAGGAAGACTCAGAGCCTGGGATTTAACTCCATTTCTCAAGTGAAACAAACAGCAGAGTTGTCATCCATTGATCACACTCTGCTTTAGAGCAAGAAACACGCACTAGCTTTCTAGAGTCACTAAGACAGCACAAAACTTGAGTGTGCTCAGAACAAAAGAACGGTGTTGCCTACACATATGAGCCATATCTAGTTCAACTCTGATTCAAAAACTGAAACAAACCACAGGTCCTCCAAAATCCAATGCTTGTCAGTTAAGATGAGAAACGTGTGAGCTTCGTGAACGATGTAGTTCGTTTGAGCTGTAAGTAACTGCCATTACCTGAAATGATATCTTGCTTGTAGGAAGACTCAGAGCATGGGATTTAACTCCATTTCTGAAGTGAAACACACAGCATAGTTCTCATCCATGGATCAATCTCTGCTTTTGAGCAAGATGCACGCTCTTGCTTTCTAGATTCTCTAATAGAGCACGAAACTTGAGTGTGCTCAGAACAAAAGAACGGTGTTTCCTACACATATGAGCCATATCTAGTTCAACTCTGATTCAAAAACTGAAACAAACCACAGGTCCTCTAAAATCCAATGCTTGTCAGTTAAGATGAGAAACGTATGAGCTTCGTGAATGATGTAGTTCGTTTGAGCTGAAAAGTAACTGCCCTTACCTGAAATGATGTCTTGCTTGTAGGATGACTCAGAGCCTGGGATTTAACTCCATTTCTGAAGTGAAACACACAACAGATTCCTCATCCATAGATCACGCTCTGCTTTAGAGCAAGAAGCACGCTCTAGCTTTCTGGAGTCTCTAATACAGCAAGAAACTTGACTGTGCTCAGAACAAAAGATCGGTGTTTCTTACACATACGGAAAATATCTATTTCAGCTGTGCTTCTGAAACTGAAACAAACCACAGGTCCTCTAACATCCAATTCTTGTCAGTTCAGATGATAAACGTGTGAGCTTCGTAAATGATGTGGTTCGATTGAGCTGTAAATTAACTGCCCTAACTTGAAACGAAGTCTTCCTTGTAGGAAGACTCAGAGCCTGGGATTTAACTCCATTTCTGAAGTGAAACACACAGCAGAGTTGTCATCCATTGATCACACTCTGCTTTGGAGCAAAAAGGACCCTCTAGCTTTCTAGAGTCTCTAAGACACCAGGAACCGTGAGTGTGCTGAGAACAAATGAATGGGGTTTCCTACACCTACGGACCATATCTAGTCCAACTCTGCTTCTGTAACTGATACAAAGCACTGGTCCTCTAACATCCAATGTTTGTCAGTTAATATGGGAAACTTGTTAGCTTCGTGAACAATGTAGTTCGTTTGAGCTGATAGTGACTGCCCTTACATGAAACTAAGTCTTGCTTCTTGGAAGACACAGAGCCTGGAATTAAATTCCATTTCCGAAGGGAAACACACAGCATAGTTCTCATCCATGGATCACACTCTGCTTTAGAGCAAGAAGCACGCTCTTGCATTCTAGAGTCTCTAATAGAGCACAAAACTTGAGTGTTCTCAGAACAGAAGAACGGTGTTTCCTACACAAATGAGCCATATCTAGTTCAACTCTGATTCAAAAACTGAAACAAACCACAGGTCCTCTAAAATCGAATGATTGTCAGTTAAGATGAGAAACGTGTGAGCTTCGTTAAAGATGTAGTTCGTTTGAGCTGTAAAGAAACTGCCCTTACTGGAAAACATGTCTTGCTTGTAGGAAGACACAGAGCATGGAATTTAACTCCATTTCTGAAGGGAAACACACAGCATAGTTCTCATCCATGGATCACACTCTGCTTTAGAGCAAGAAGCACGTGCTAGCTTTCTAGAGTCTCTAATACAGCAGGAAACTTGAATGTGCTCAGAACAAATGAAAAGATGTTTCCTACACATACGGGCCATATCTAGTTCAACTGTGCTTCTGAAACTGAAACAAACCACTGGTCCTCTAACATCCAATGCTTGTCAGTTAAGATGAGAAACGTGTGAGCTTCATAAATGATGTAGTTCGATTGAGCTGTAAAGTAAATGCCCTTACCTGAAACGAAGTCTTCCTTGTAGGAAGACTCAGAACCTGGGCTTTAACTCCATTTCTGAAGTTAAACACATAGCAGAGTTGTCTTTCATTGATCACACTCTGCTTTAGAGCAAGAAGCAAGCTCTAGCTTTCTAAAGTCTCTAAGACACCAGGAAACCTGATGTGCTGAGAACAAAAGAACGGTGTTTCCTACACATACGGACCATATCTAGTTCAACTGTGCTTCTGAAACTGAAACAAACCACAGGTCCCCTATCATCCAAAGCTTGTTAGTTAAGATGAGAAACATGTGAGCTTCGTGAACGATGTAGTTCGTTTGCGCTGTTAGTAACTGCCCTTACCTGAAACGAAATCTTTCTTGTAGGAAGACTCAGAGCCTGGGATTTAACTCCATTTCTCAAGTGAAAGAAAAAGCAGAGTTGTCATCCACTGATCACACTCTGCTTTAGAGCAAGAAACACGCACTAGCTTTCTAGAGTCACTAAGACAGCACAAAACTTGAGTGTGCTCAGAACAAAAGAACGGTGTTTCCTACACATATGAGCCTTATCTAGTTCAACTCTGATTCAAAAACTGAAACAAACCACAGGTCCTCTAAAATCCAATGCTTGTCAGTTAAGATGAGAAACGTGTGAGCTTCGTGAACGATGTAGTTCGTTTGAGCTGTAAAGTAACTGCCCTTACCTGAAATGATGTCTTGCTTGTAGGAAGACTCAGAGCATGGGATTTAACTCCATTTCTGAAGTGAAACACACAGCATAGTTCTCATCCATGGATCACACTCTGCTTTTGAGCAAGAAGCACGCTCTTGCTTTCTAGATTCTCTAATAGAGCACGAAACTTGAGTGTGCTCAGAACAAAAGAACGGTGTTTCCTACACATATGAGCCATATCTAGTTCAACTCTGATTCAAAAACTGAAACAAACCACAGGTCCTCTAAAATCCAATGCTTGTCAGTTAAGATGAGAAACGTGTGAGCTTCGTGAACGATGTAGTTCGTTTGAGCTGTAAAGTAACTGCCCTTACCTGAAATGATGTCTTGCTTGTAGGAAGACTCAGAGCATGGGATTTAACTCCATTTCTGAAGTGAAACACACAGCATAGTTCTCATCCATGGATCACACTCTGCTTTTGAGCAAGAAGCACGCTCTTGCTTTCTAGATTCTCTAATAGAGCACGAAACTTGAGTGTGCTCAGAACAAAAGAACGGTGTTTCCTACACATATGAGCCATATCTAGTTCAACTCTGATTCAAAAACTGAAACAAACCACAGGTCCTCTAAAATCCAATGCTTGTCAGTTAAGATGAGAAACGTATGAGCTTCGTGAATGATGTAGTTCCTTTGAGCTAAAAAGTAACTGCCCTTACCTGAAATGATGTCTTGCTTGTAGGAAGACTCAGAGCCTGGGATTTAACTCCATTTCTGAACTGAAACACACAACAGATTCCTCATCCATAGATCACACTCTGCTTTAGAGCAAGAAGCACGCTCTTTCTTTGTATTGTCTCTAATACAGCAGGAAACGTTAGTGTGCATAGAACAAAAAAAACGGTGTTTCTTACACATAAGGACCATATCTAGTTCAACGGTGCTTCTGAAACTGAAACAAACCACAGGTCCTCTAACATCCAATGCTTGTCAGTTAAGATGAGAAACGTGTGAGCTTCGTTAAAGATGTAGTTCGTTTGAGCTGTAAAGAAACTGCCCTTACTGGAAACCATGTCTTGCTTGTAGGAAGACTCAGAGCAAGGGATTTAAGTCCATTTCTGAAGTGAAACACACAACAGAGTCCTCATCCATTGATCACACTCTGCTTTAGAGCAAGAAGCACGCTCTTGCTTTCTATTGTCGCTAAGACAGCAGGAAATATGAGTGTCCTGAGAACAAAAGAACGGTGTTTCCTACACATACGGACCATATCTAGTCCAACTCTGCTTCTGAAACTGATACAAAGCACTGGTCCTCGAACATCCAATGCTTGTCAGTTACGATGGGAAACTTGTTAGCTTCGTGAACGATGTAGTTAGTTTGAGCTGAAAATGACGGCACTTACATGAAACGAAGTCTTGCTTGTAGGAAGACACAGAGCCTGGAATTTAATCCATTTCCGAATGGAAACACACAGCATAGTTCTCATCCATGGATCACACTCTGCATTAGAGCAAGAAGCATTCTCTTGCTTTCTAGAGTCTCTAATACAGCACGAAACTTGAATGTGCTCAGAACAAAAGAACACTGTTTCCTACACATACGGGCCATATCTAGTTCAACTCTGCTTCTGAAACTGATACAAACCACAGGTCCCCTATCATCCAAAGCTTGTCAGTTAAGATGAGAAACGTGTGAGCTTCGTGAACGATGTAGTTCTTTTGAGCTGTTAGTAACTGCCCTTACCTGAAACGAAGTCTTGCTTGTAGGAAGACTCAGAGCCTGGGATTTAACTCTATTTCTGAAGTGAAACACACAACAGAGTCCTCATCCATAGATCACACTCTGCTTTAGAGCAAGAAGCACTGTCTTGCTTTCTATTGTCTCTAAGACAGCAGGAAATGTGAGTGTCCTGAAAACAAAAGAAAGGGGTTTCCTACACATACGGACCATATCTAGTCCAACTCTGCTTCTGAAACTGATACAAAGCACTGGTCCTCTAACATCCAATGCTTGTCAGTTACGATGGGAAACTTGTTAGCTTCGTGAACGATGTAGTTCGTTTGAGCTGAAAAGTGACTGCCCTTACCTGAAACGAAGTCTTTCTTGTAGGAAGACACAGCACCTGGGATTTAACTCCATTACTGAAGGGAAACACACAGCATAGTTATCATCCATGGATCAGACTCTGCTTTAGAGCAAGAAGCACGCTTTTGCTTTCTAGAGTCTCTTATACAGCAGGAAACGTGAGTGTGCTCAGAACAAAAAAACGGTGTTTCTTACACATACAGACCATATCTAGTTCAACTGTGCTTCTGAAACTGAAACAAACCACAGGTCCTCTAGCATCCAATGCTTGTTATTTAAGATGAGAAACGTGTGAGCTTAGTAAATGATGTAGTTGGATTGAGCTGTAAAGTAACTGCCCTTACTTGAAACGAAGTCTTCATTGTAGTAAGACTCAGAGCCTGGGATTTAACTCCATTCCTGAAATGAAACACACAGCAGAGTTGTCATCCATTGATCACACTCTGCTTTAGAGCAAGAAGCACGCTCTAGCTTTCTAGATTCTCTAAGACACCAGTAACCGTGAGTGTGCTGAGAACAAATGAATGGGGTTTCCTACACATACGGACCATATCTTTTCCAACTCTGCTTCTGAATCTGAAACAAAGCACTGGTCCTCTAACATCCGATGCTTGTCAGTTAAGATGAGAAACGTGTGAGCTTCGTTAAAGATGTAGTTCGTTTGAGCTGTAAAGAAACTGCCCTTACCTGAAATGAAGTCTTACTTGTAGGAAGACTCAGAGCCTGGGATTTAACTCCATTTCTGAAGTGAAACACACAACAGAGTCCTCATCCATTGATCACACTCTTCTTTAGAGCAAGAAACACGCACTAGCTTTCTAGAGTCACTAAGACAGCAGGAAACTTGAGTGTGCTGAGAACAAAAGAACGGTGTTTCCTACACATACGGACCATATCTAGTCCCACTCTGCTTCTGAAACTGATACAAAGCACTGGTCCTCTAACATCCAATGCTTGTCAGTTAAGATTAGAAACGTGTGAGCTTCGTGAATGATGTAGTTCGTTTGAGCTGAAATGTGACTGCCCTTACCTGAAATGAAGTCTTGCTTGTAGGAAGACAGAGAGCCTAGAATTTAACTCCATTTCTGATTGTAAACGCACAGCATAGTTCTCATCCATGGATCACACTCTGCTTTAGAGCAAGAAGCACGCTCATGCTTTCTAGAGTCTCTAATTGAGCACAAAACTTGAGTGTGCTCAGAACAGAAGAACGGTGTTTCCTACACATATGAGCCATATCTAGTTCAACTCTGATTCAAAAACTGAAACAAACCACAGGTCCTCAAAAATCCAATGCTTGTCAGTTAAGATGAGAAACGTATGAGCTTCGAGAATGATGTAGTTAGTTTGAGCTGAAAAGTAACTGCCCTTACCTGAAATGATGTCTTGCTTGTAGGAAGACTCAGAGCCTGGGATTTAACTCCATTTCTGAAGTGAAACACACAACAGATTCCTCATCCATAGATCACACTCTGCTTTAGAGCAAGAAGCATGCTCTTGCTTTCTATTGTCTCTAATACTGCAGGAAACGTTAGTGTGCTCAGAACAAAAAAACGGTGTTTCTTACACATAAGGACCATATCTAGTTCAACGGTGCTTCTGAAACTGAAACAAACCACAGGTCCTCTAACATCCAATGCTTGTCAGTTAAGATGAGAAACGTGTGAGCTTTGTAAATGATGTAGTTCGATTGAGCTGTAAAGTAACTGCCCTTACTTGAAACAAAGTCTTCATTGTAGTAAGACTCAGAGCCTGGGATTTAACTCCATTCCTGAAGTGAAACACACAGCAGATTTGTCATCCATTGATCACACTCTGCTTTAGAGCAAGAAGCACGCCCTAGCTTCCTAGATTCTCTAAGACACCAGTAACCGTGAGTGTGCTGAGAACAAATGAATGGGGTTTCCTACACATACGGACCATATCTTTTCCAACTCTGCTTCTGAAACTGAAACAAAGCACTGGTCCTCTAACATCCGATGCTTGTCAGTTAAGATGAGAAACGTGTGAGCTTCGTTAAAGATGTAGTTCGTTTGAGCTGTAAAGAAACTGCCCTTACTGGAAACCATGTCTTGCTTGTAGGAAGACTCAGAGCAAGGGATTTAACTCCATTTCTGAAGTGAAACACACAACAGAGTCCTCATCCATTGATCACACTCTGCTTTAGAGCAAGAAGCACGCTCTTGCTTTCTATTGTCTCTAAGACAGCAGGAAATATGAGTGTCCTGAGAACAAAAGAACAGTGTTTCCTACACATACGGACCATATCTAGTCCAACTCTGCTTCTGAAACAGATACAAAGCACTGGTCCTCGAACATCCAATGCTTGTCAGTTACGATGGGAAACTTGTTAGCTTCGTGAACGATGTAGTTCCTTTGAGCTGAAAAGTGACTGCCCTTACCTGAAACGAAGTCTTGCTTGTAGGAAGACACAGAGCATGGAATTTAACTCCATTTCTGAAGGGAAACACACAGCATAGTTCTCATCCATGGATCACACTCTGGTTTAGAGCAAGAAGCACGTGCTAGCTTTCTAGAGTCTCTAATACAGCAGGAAACTTGAATGTGCTCAGAACAAATGAAAAGGTGTTTCCTACACATACGGGCCATATCTAGTTCAACTGTGCTTCTGAAACTGAAATAAACCACCGGTCCTCTAACATGCAATGCTTGTCAGTTAAGATGAGAAACGTGTGAGCTTCGTAAATGATGTAGTTTGATTGAGCTGTAAAGTAACTGCCCTTACCTGAAACGAAGTCTTCCTTGTAGGAAGACTCAGAGCCTGGGCTTTAACTCCATTTCTGAAGTGAAACTCATAGCAGAGTTGTCTTTCATTGATCACACTCTGCTTTAGAGCAAGAAGCACGCTCTAGCTTTCTAAAGTCTCTAAGACACCAGGAAACCTGAGTGTGCTGAGAACAAAAGAACGGTGTTTCCTACACATACGGACCATATCTAGTTCAACTGTGCTTCTGAAACTGAAACAAACCACAGGTCCTCTATCATCCAAAGCTTGTCAGTTAAGATGAGAAACGTGTGAGCTTCGTGAATGATGTAGTTAGTTTGAGCTGTAAAGTAACAGCCCTTGCCTGAAACGAAGTCTTGCTTGGGGGAAGACTCAGAGCCTGGGATTTAACTCCATTTCTGAAGTGAAACAAACAGCAGAGTTGTCATCCATTGATCACACTCTGCTTTAGAGCAAGAAGCACGCACTAGATTTCGAGAGTCTCTAATACATCAGGAAATGTAAGTGTGCTCAGAACAAAAGAACTGTGTTTCTTGCACATACGAACCATATCCAGTTAAACTCTGCTTCTGAAATTGAAACAAACCACAGTTCCTCTATCATCCAAAGCTTGTCAGTTAAGATGAGAAACGTGTGAGCTTCGTGAATGATGTAGTTCGTTTGAGTTGTTAGTGACTGCCCTTACCTGAAACGAAGTCTTGCTGGTAGGAAGACTCAGAGCCTGTTTTTTAACTCCATTTCTGAAGTGCACACACAGCAGAGTTCTCATATATAGAACACACTCTGTTTTAGAGCAAGAAGCACGCTCTTGCTTTCTAGAGTCTCTAATACAGCAGGAAACATGAGTGTGCTCCGAACAAAAGAACGGTGTTTCTTACACATACGGACCATATTTAGTCCAACTCTGCTTCTGAAACTGATACAAAGCACTGGTCCTCTAAAATCCAATGCTTGTCAGTTAAGATTAGAAACCTGTGAGATTCGTGAATGATGTAGTTCGTTTGAGCTGAAATGTGACTGCCCTTACCTGAAAAGAAGTCTTGCTTGTAGGAAGACACAGAGCCTAGAATTTAACTCCATTTCTGAATGGAAACACACAGCATAGTTCTCATCCATGGATCACACTCTGCTTTAGAGCAAGAAGCACGCTCTTGCTTTCTAGAGTCTCTAATAGAGCACAAACTTGAGTGTGCTCAGAACAGAAGAACGGTGTTTCCTACACATATGAGCCATATCTAGTTCAACTCTGATTCAAAAACTGAAACAAACCACAGGTCCTCTAAAATCCCATGCTTGTCAGTTAAGATGAGAAACGTGTGAGCTTCGTGAACGATGTAGTTCCTTTGAGCTATAAAGTAACTGCCCTTACCTGAAATGATGTCTTGCTACAGGAAGACTCAGAGCATGGGAATTAACTCAATTTCTGAAGTGAAACACACAACAGAGTTCTCATCCATTGATCACACGCTGCTTTAGAGCAAGAAGCACGCTCTAGCTTTCTAGAGTCTCTAATACAGCAAGGAACTTAAGTGTGCTCAGAACAAAAGAACGGTGTTTCTTACACATACGGAACATATCTAGTTCAGCTGTGGATCTGAAACTGAAACAAACCACAGGTCGTCTAACATCCAATGCTTGTCAGTTTAGATGAGAAACGTGTGAGCTTCGTGAATGATGTAGTTTTTTTGAGCTGTAAAGTAACTGCCCTTACTTGAAACGAAGTCTTCCTTGTAGGAAGACTCAGAGCCAGGGCTTTAACTCCATTTCTGAATTGAAACACATTGCAGAGTTTTCTTCCATTGATCACACTCTGCTTTAGAGCAAGAAGCACGCTCTAGCTTTCTAGAGTCTCTAAGACACCAGGAAACGTGAGTGTGCTGAGCACAATATAATGGTGTTTCCTACACATACGGACCATATCTAATCCAACTCTGCTTCTGAAACTGATACAAAGCACTGGTCCTCTAACATCCAATGTTTGTCAGTTAAGGTGGGAAATTTGTTAGCTTCGTGAACAATGTAGTATGTTTGAGCTGAAAATGACGGCCCTTACATGAAACTAAGTCTTGCTTGTTGGAAGACACAGAGCCTGGAATTTAACTCCATTTCCGAAGGGAAACACAAAGCATAGTTCTCATCCATGGATCACACTCTGCATTAGAGCAAGAAGCACGCTCTTGCTTTGTAGAGTCTCTATTACAGCAGGAAACTTGAGTCTGCTCAGAACAAAAGAACGGTGTTTCCTACACATACGGGCCATTTCTAGTTCAACTCTGCTTCTGAAACTGAAACAAACCACAGGACCCCTATCATCCAAAGCTTGTCAGTTAAGATGAGAAACGTGTGAGCTTCGTGAATGATGTAGTTTTTTTGAGCTGTAAAGTAACTGCCCTTACTTGAAACGATGTCTTCCTTGTAGTAAGACACAGAGCCTGGGATTTAACTCCATTTCTGAAGTGAAACACACAGCAGAGTTGTCATCCATTGATCACACTCTGCTTTAGAGCAAGAAGCACGCTCTAGCTCTCTAGAGTCTCTAAGACACCAGGAACCGTGAGTGTGCTGAGAACAAATGAATGGGGTTTCCTACACATACGGACCATATCAAGTCCAACTCTGCTTCTAAAACTGATACAAAGCACTGGTCCTCTAACATCCAATGCTTGTCAGTTTAGATGAGAAACGTGTGAGCTTCGTGAATGATGTAGTTTGTTGAGCTGTAAAGTAACTGCCCTTACTTGAAACGAAGTATTCCTTGTAGGAAGTCTCAGAGCCAGGGCTTTAACTCCATTTCTGAATTGAAACACATTGCAGAGTTGTCTTCCATTGATCACACTCTGCTTTAGAGCAAGAAGCACGCTCTAGCTTTCTAGAGTCTCTAAGACACCAGGAAACGTGAGTGTGCTGAGCACAATATAATGGTGTTTCCTACACATACGGACCATATCTAATCCAACTCTGCTTCTGAAACTGATACAAAGCACTGGTCCTCTAACATCCAATGTTTGTCAGTTAAGGTGGGAAACTTGTTAGCTTCGTGAACAATGTAGTATGTTTGAGCTGAAAATGACGGCCCTTACATGAAACTAAGTCTTGCTTGTTGGAAGACACAGAGCCTGGAATTTAACTCCATTTCCGAAGGGAAACAGAAAGCATAGTTCTCATCCATGGATCACACTCTGCATTAGAGCAAGAAGCACGCTCTTGTTTTCTAGAGTCTCTAATACAGCAGGAAACTTGAGTGTGCTCAGAACAAAACAACGGTGTTTCCTACACATACGGGCCATTTCTAGTTCAACTCTGCTTCTGAAACTGAAACAAACCACAGGACCCCTATCATCCAAAGCTTGTCAGTTAAGATGAGAAACGTGTGAGCTTTGTGAACGATGTAGTTAGTTTGAGCTGTAAAATAACAGCCCTTGCCTGAAACGAAGTCTTGCTTGGGGGAAGACTCAGAGCCTGGGATTTATCTCCATTTCTGAAGTGAAACAAACAGCAGAGTTGTCATCCATTGATCACACTCTGCTTTAGAGCAAGAAGCACGCACTAGATTTCTAGAGTCTCTAATACATCAGGAAATGTAAGTGTGCTCAGAACAAAAGAACTGTGTTTCTTGCACATACGAACCATATCCAGTTAAACTCTGCTTCTGAAATTGAAACAAACCACAGTTCCTCTATCATCCAAAGCTTGTCAGTTAAGATGAGAAACGTGTGAGCTTCGTGAATGATGTAGTTCGTTTGAGTTGTTAGTGACTGCCCTTACCTGAAACGAAGTCTTGCTGGTAGGAAGACTCAGAGCCTGTTTTTTAACTCCATTTCTGAAGTGCACACACAGCAGAGTTCTCATATATAGAACACACTCTGTTTTAGAGCAAGAAGCACGCTCTTGCTTTCTAGAGTCTCTAATACAGCAGGAAACATGAGTGTGCTCCGAACAAAAGAACGGTGTTTCTTACACATACGGACCATATTTAGTCCAACTCTGCTTCTGAAACTGATACAAAGCACTGGTCCTCTAACATCCAATGCTTGTCAGTTAAGATTAGAAACCTGTGAGATTCGTGAATGATGTAGTTCGTTTGAGCTGAAATGTGACTGCCCATACCTGAAACGATGTCTTGCTTGTAGGAAGACACAGAGCCTAGAATTTAACTCCATTTCTGAATGGAAACACACAGCATAGTTCTCATCCATGGTTCACACTCTGCTTTTGAGCAAGAAGCACGCTCTTGCTTTCTAGTGTCTCTAATATAGCACGAAAAATGAGTGTGCTCAGAACAAAAGAATGGTGTGTCCTAGACATATGAGCCATATCTAGTTCAACTCTGATTCAAAAACTGAAACAAACCACAGGTCCTCTAAAATACAATGCTTGTCTGTTAAGATGAGAAACGTGTGAGCTTTGTGAACGATGTAGTTCGTTTGAGCTCTAAAGTAACTGCCCTTACCTGAAATGATGTCTTGCTTGTACGAAGACTCAGAGCCTGGGATTTAACTCCATTTCTGAAGTGAAACACACAAAAGAGTTCTCATCCATTGATCACACGCTGCTTTAGAGCAAGAATCACGCTCTAGCTTTCTAGAGTCTCTAATACAGCAAGGAACTTAAGTGTGCTCAGAACAAAAGAACGGTGTTTCTTACACATACGGAACATATCTAGTTCAGCTGTGGTTCTGAAACTGAAACAAACCACAGGTATTCTAACATCCAATGCTTGTCAGTTTACATGAGAAACGTGTGAGCTTCATGAATGATGTAGTTTTTTTGAGCTGTAAAGTAACTGCCCTTACTTGAATCGAAGTCTTCCTTGTAGGAAGACTCAGAGCCTGAGCTTTAACTCCATTTCTGAATTGAAACACATTGCAGAGTTGTCTTCCTTTGATCACACTCTGCTTTAGAGCAAGAAGCACGCTCTAGCTTTCTAGAGTCTCTAAGACACCAGGAACCGTTAGTGTGCTGAGAACAAATGAGTGGGGTTTCCTACACATACGGACCATATATAGTCCAACTCTGCTTCTGAAACTGATACAAAGCACTGGTCCTCTAACATCCAATGTTTGTCAGTTAAGATGAGAAATGTGTGATCTTCGTAAAAGTTTTAGTTCGTTTGAGCTGATAAGTGACTGCCCTTAGCTGAAACGAACTCTTGCTTGTAGGAAGACACAGAGCATGGAATTTAACTCCATTTCTGAAGGGAAACACAGAGCATAGTTCTCATCCATGGATCACACTCTGCTTTAGAGCAAGAAGCACGCGCTAGCTTTCTAGAGTCTCTAATACAGCAGGAAACTTGAATGTGCTCAGAACAAATGAAAAGATGTTTCCTACACATACGGGCCTTATCTAGTTCAACTGTGCTTCTGAAACTGAAACAAACGACAGGTCCTCTAACATCCAATGCTTGTCAGTTAAGATGAGAAACGTGTGAGCTTTGTAAATGATGTAGTTCTATTGAGCTGTAAAGTAACTGCCCTTACCTGAAATGATGTCTTCCGTGTAGGAAGACTCAGAGCCTGGGCGTTAACTCCATTTCTGAAGTGAAACACATAGCAGAGTTGTCTTTCATTGATCACACTCTGCTTTAGAGCAAGAAGCACGCTCTACCTTTCTAGAGTCTCTAAGACACCAGGAAACCTGAGTGTGCTGAGAACAAAAGAACGGTGTTTCCTACACATACAGACCATATCTAGTTCAACTGTGCTTCTGAAACTGAAACAAACCACAGGTCCTCTAAAATCCAATGCTTGTCAGTTTAGATGAGAAACGTGTGAGCTTCGTGAATGATGTAGTTCGTTTGAGCTAAAATGTGACTGCCCTTACCTGAAAAGAAGTCTTGCTTGTAGGAAGACACAGAGCCTAGAATTTAACTCCATTTCTGAATGGAAACACACAGCATAGTTCTCATCCATGGATCACACTCTGCTTTAGAGCAAGAAGCACGCTCTTGCTTTCTAGAGTCTCTAATAGAGCACAAACTTGAGTGTGCTCAGAACAGAAGAACGGTGTTTCCTACACATATGAGCCATATCTAGTTCAACTCTGATTCAAAAACTGAAACAAACCACAGGTCCTCTAAAATCCCATGCTTGTCAGTTAAGATGAGAAACGTGTGAGCTTCGTGAACGATGTAGTTCGTTTGAGCTATAAAGTAACTGCCCTTACCTGAAATGATGTCTTGCTACAGGAAGACTCAGAGCATGGGAATTAACTCAATTTCTGAAGTGAAACACACAACAGAGTTCTCATCCATTGATCACACTCTGCTTTAGAGCAAGAAGCACGCACTAGCTTTCTAGAGTCTCTAATACAGCAGGCAATGTAAGTGTGCTCAGAACAAAAGAACTGTGTTTCTTGCACACACGGACCATATCCAGTTCAACTGTGCTTCTGAAACTGAAACAAACCACAGGTCCTCTAACATCCAATGCTTGCCAGTTAAGATGAGAAACGTGTGAAATTCGTAAATGATGTAGTTCGATTGAGCTGTAAAGTAACTGCCCGTACTTGAAACGATGTCTTCCTTGTAGTAAGACTCAGAGCCTGGAATTTAACTCCATTTTCGAAGGGAAACACACAGCATAGTTCTCATCCATGGATCACACTCTGCATTAGAGCAAGAAGCACTCTCTTCCTTTCTAGAGTCTCTAAGACAGCAGGAAACTTGACTGTGCTCAGAACAAAAGAACGGTGTTTCCTACACATACGGGCCATATCTAGTTAAACTCTGCTTCTGAAACTGAAACAAACCACAGTTCCTCTATCATCCAAAGCTTGTCAGTTAAGATGAGAAACGTGTGAGCTTCGTGAACGATGTAGTTCGTTTGAGTTGTTAGTAACTGCCTTTACCTGAAACTAAGTCTTGCTGGTAGGAAGACTCAGAGCCTGGGATTTAACTCCATTTCTGAAGTGAAACACACAGCAGAGTTCTCATATATAGAACACACTCTGTTTTAGAACAAGAAGCACGCTCTTGCTTTCTAGAGTCTCTAATACAGCAGGAAACATGAGTGTGCTCAGAACAAAAGAACGGTGTTTCTTGCACATACGAACCATATTTAGTCCAACTCTGCTTCTGTAACTGATACAAAGCACTGGTCCTCTAACATCCAATGTTTGTCAGTTAAGGTGGGAAATTTGTTAGCTTCGTGAACAATGTAGTATGTTTGAGCTGAAAATGACGGCCCTTACATGAAACTAAGTCTTGCTTGTTGGAAGACACAGAGCCTGGAATTTAACTCCATTTCAGAAGGGAAACACAAAGCATAGTTCTCATCCATGGATCACACTCTGCATTAGAGCAAGAAGCACGCTCTTGCTTTCTAGAGTCTCTAATACAGCAGGAAACTTGAGTGTGCTCAGAACAAAAGAACGGTGTTTCCTACACATACGGGCCATTTCTAGTTCAACTCTGCTTCTGAAACTGAAACAAACCACAGGACCCCTATCATCCAAAGCTTGTCAGTTAAGATGAGAAACGTGTGAGCTTCGTGAACGATGTAGTTCGTTTGAGTTGTTAGTAACTGCCCTTACCTGAAACGAAGTCTTGCTGGTAGGAAGACTCAGAGCCTGGGATTTAACTCCATTTCTGAAATGAAACACACAGCAGAGTTCTCATATATAGAACACACTCTGTTTTAGAGCAAGAAGCGCGCTCTTGCTTTCTAGAGTCTCTAATACAACAGGAAACATGAGTGTGCTCCGAACAAAAGAACGGTGTTTCTTACACATACGGACCATATTTAGTCCAACTCTGCTTCTGAAACTGATACAAAGCACTGGTCCTCTAACATCCAACGCTTGTCAGTTAAGATTAGAAACCTGTGAGATTCGTGAATGATGTAGTTCGTTTGAGCTGAAATGTGACTGCCCATACCTGAAACGAAGTCTTGCTTGTAGGAAGACACAGAGCCTAGAATTTAACTCCATTTCTGAATGGAAACACACAGCATAGTTCTCATCCATGGTTCACACTCTGCTTTTGAGCAAGAAGCACGCTCTTGCTTTCTAGTGTCTCTAATAGAGCACGAAACTTGAGTGTGCTCAGAACAAAGGAATGGTGTGTCCTACACATATGAGCCATATCTAGTTCAACTGTGATTCAAAAACTGAAACAAACCACAGGTCCTCTAAAATCCAATGCTTGTCAGTTTAGATGAGAAACGTGTGAGCTTCGTGAATGATGTAGTTTGTTTGAGCTGTAAAGTAACTGCCCTTACTTGAAACGAAGTCTTCCTTGTAGGAAGACTCAGAGCCAGGGCTTTAACTCCATTTCTGAATTGAAACACATTGCAGAGTTGTCTTCCATTGATCACACTCTGCTTTAGAGCAAGAAGCACGCTCTAGCTTTCTAGAGTCTCTAAGACACCAGGAAACGTGAGTGTGCTGAGCACAATATAATGGTGTTTCCTACACATACGGACCATATCAAATCCAACTCTGCTTCTGAAACTGATACAAAGCACTGGTCCTCTAACATCCAATGTTTGTCAGTTAAGGTGGGAAATTTGTTAGCTTCCTGAACAATGTAGTATGTTTGAGCTGAAAATGACGGCCCTTACATGAAACTAAGTCTTGCTTGTTGGAAGACACAGAGCCTGGAATTTAACTCCATTTCCGAAGGGAAACACAAAGCATAGTTCTCATCCATGGATCACACTCTGCATTAGAGCAAGAAGCACGCTATTGCTTTCTAGAGTCTCTAATACAGCAGGAAACTTGAGTGTGCTCAGAATAAAAGAACGGTGTTTCCTACACATACGGGCCATTTCTAGTTCAACTCTGCTTCTGAAACTGAAACAAACCACAGGACCCCTATCATCCAAAGCTTGTCAGTTAAGATGAGAAACGTGTGAGCTTCGTGAACGATGTAGTTCGTTTGAGTTGTTAGTAACTGCCCTTACCTGAAACGAAGTCTTGCTGGTAGGAAGACTCAGAGCCTGGGATTTAACTCCATTTCTGAAATGGAACACACAGCAGAGTTCTCATATATAGAACACACTCTGTTTTAGAGCAAGAAGCACGCTCTTGCTTTCTAGAGTCTCTAATACAACAGGAAACATGAGTGTGCTCCGAACAAAAGAACGGTGTTTCTTACACATACGGACCATATTTAGTACAACTCTGCTTCTGAAACTGATACAAAGCACTGGTCCTCTAACATCCAATGCTTGTCAATTAAGATTAGAAACCTGTGAGATTCGTGAATGATGTAGTTCGTTTGAGCTGAAATGTGACTGCCCATACCTGAAACGAAGTCTTGCTTGTAGGAAGACACAGAGCCTAGAATTTAACTCCATTTCTGAATGGAAACACACAGCATAGTTCTCATCCATGGTTCACACTCTGCTTTTGAGCAAGAGAAGCACGCTCTTGCTTTCTAGTGTCTGTAATAGAGCACGAAACTTGAGTGTGCTCAGAACAAAAGAATGGTGTGTCCTACACATATGAGCCATATCTAGTTCAACTGTGATTCAAAAACTGAAACAAACCACAGGTCCTCTAAAATCCAATGCTTGTCAGTTAAGATGAGAAACGTGTGAGCTTTGTGAACGATGTAGTTCGTTTGAGCTCTAAAGTAACTGCCCTTACCTGAAATGATGTCTTGCTTGTACGAAGACTCAGAGCCTGGGATTTAACTCCATTTCTGAAGTGAAACACACAAAAGAGTTTTCATCCATTGATCACACGCTGCTTTAGTGCAAGAAGCACGCTCTAGCTTTCTAGAGTCTCTAATACAGCAAGGAACATAAGTGTGCTCAGAACAAAAGAATGGTGTTTCTTACACATACGGAACATATCTAGATCAGCTGTGGTTCTGAAACTGAAACAAACCACAGGTATTCTAACATCCAATGCTTGTCAGTTTAGATGAGAAACGTGTGAGCTTCGAGAATGATGTAGTTTGTTTGAGCTGTAAAGTAACTGCCCTTACTTGAAACGAAGTCTTCCTTGTAGGAAGACTCAGAGCCTGAGCTTTAACTCCATTTCTGAATTGAAACACATTGCAGAGTTGTCTTCCATTGATCACACTCTGCTTTAGAGCAAGAAGCACGCTCTACCTTTCTAGAGTCTCTAAGACACCAGGAAACCTGAGTGTGCTGAGAACAAAAGAACGGTATTTCCTACACATACGGACCATATCTAGTTCAACTGTGCTTCTGAAACTGAAACAAACCACAGGTCCTCTAACATCCAATGCTTGCCAGTTAAGATGAGAAACGTGTGAGCTTCGTAAATGATGTAGTTCGGTTGAGCTGTAAAGTAACTGTCCTTACTTGAAACGATGTCTTGCTTGTAGGAAGACACAGAGCCAGGAATTTAACTCCATTTTCGAGGGGAAACACACAGCATAGTTCTCATCCACGGATCACACTCTGCATTAGAGCAAGAAACACTCTCTTGCTTTCTAGAGTCTCTAAGACAGCAGGAAACATGAGTGTGCTGAGAACAAAAGAATGGTGTTTCCTACACATACGGACCATATCTAGAAGAACTCTGCCTCTGAAATTGATACAAAGCACAGGTCCTCTAACATCCAATGTTTGTCATTTAAGATGAAAAACGTGTGAGCTTTGTGAACGATGTAGTTAGATTGAGCTGTAAAGTAACAGCCCTTGCCTGAAACGAAGTCTTGCTTGTAGGAAGACTCAGAGCCTGGGATTTAACTCCATTTCTGAAGTGAAACAAACAGCAGAGTTGTCATCCATTGTTCACACTCTGCTTTAGAGTAAAAGCACGCACTAGCTTTCTAGAGTCTCTAATACATCAGGAAATGTAAGTGTGCTCAGAACAAAAGAACTGTGTTTCTTGCACATACGAACCATATCCAGTTAAACTCTGCTTCTGAAATTGAAACAAACCACAGGTCGTCTCTCATCCAAAGCTTGTCTGTTAAGATGAGAAACGTGTGATCTTCGTGAACGATGTAGTTCGTTTGAGTTGTTAGTAACTGCCCTTACCTGAAACGAAGTCTTGCTGGTAGGAAGACTCAGAGCCTGTTTTTTAACTCCATTTCTGAAGTGCAACACACAGCAGAGTTCTCATATATAGAACACACTCTCTTTTAGAGCAAGAAGCACGCTCTTGCTTTCTAGAGTCTCTAATACAGCAGGAAACATGAGTGTGCTCAGAACAAAAGAACGGTGTTTCTTGCACATACGGACCATATTTAGTCCAACTCTGCTTCTGAAACTGATACAAAGCACTGGTCCTGTAACATCCAATGCTTGTCAGTTAAGATTAGAAACCTGTGAGATTCGTGAATGATGTAGTTCGTTTGAGCTGAAATGTGACTGCCCATACCTGAAACGAAGTCTTGCTTGTAGGAAGACACAGAGCCTAGAATTTAACTCCATTTCTGAATGGAAACACACAGCATAGTTCTCATCCATGGTTCACACTCTGCTTTTGAGCAAGAAGCACGCTCTCGCTTTCTAGTGTCTCTAATAGAGCACGAAACTTGAGTGTGCTCAGAACAAAAGAATGGTGTGTCCTACACATATGAGCCATATCTAGTTCAACTGTGATTCAAAAACTGAAACAAACCACAGGTCCTCTAAAATCCAATGCTTGTCAGTTAAGATTAGAAACGTGTGAGCTACCTGAACAATGTAGTTCGTTTGAGCTCTAAAGTAACTGCCCTTACCTGAAATGATGTCTTGCTTGTACGAAGACTCAGAGCCTTGGATTTAACTCCATTTCTGAAGTGAAACACATAAAAGAGTTCTCATCCATTGATCACACGCTGCTTTAGAGCAAGAAGCACGCTCTAGCTTTTTAGAGTCTCTAATACAGCAAGGAACTTAAGTGTGCTCAGAACAAAAGAACGGTGTTTCTTACACATACGGAACATATCTAGTTCACCTGTGGTTCTGAAACTGAAACAAACCACAGGTATTCTAACATGCAATGCTTGTCAGTTTAGATGAGAAACGTGTGAGCTTCGAGAATGATGTAGTTTGTTTGAGCTGTAAAGTAACTGCCCTTACTTGAAACGAAGTCTTCCTTGTAGGAAGACTCAGAGCCTGAGCTTTAACTCCATTTCTGAATTGAAACACATTGCAGAGTTGTCTTCCATTGATCACACTCTGCTTTAGAGCAAGAAGCACGCTCTACCTTTCTAGAGTCTCTAAGACACCAGGAAACCTGAGTGTGCTGAGAACAAAAGAACGGTGTTTCCTACACATACGGACCATATCTAGTTCAACTGTGCTTCTGAAACTGAAACAAACCACAGGTCCTCTAACATCCAATGCTTGCCAGTTAAGATGAGAAACGTGTGAGCTTCGTAAATGATGTAGTTCGGTTGAGCTGTAAAGTAACTGTCCTTACTTGAAACGATGTCTTCCTTGTAGGAAGACACAGAGCCTGGAATTTAACTCCATTTCCGAGGGGAAACACACAGCATAGTTCTCATCCACGGATCACACTCTGCATTAGAGCAAGAAGCTCTCTCTTGCTTTCTAGAGTCTCTAAGACAGCAGGAAACATGAGTGTGCTGAGAACAAAAGAATGGTGTTTCCTACAAATACGGACCATATCCAGAAGAACTCTGCCTCTGAAATTGACACAAAGCACAGGTCCTCTAACATCCAATGTTTGTCATTTAAGATGAAAAACGTGTGAGTTTTGTGAACGATGTAGTTAGTTTGAGCTGTAAAGTAACAGCCCTTGCCTGAAACGAAGTCTTGCTTGTAGGAAGACTCAGATCCTGGGATTTAACTCCATTTCTGAAGTGAAACAAACAGCAGAGTTGTCATCCATTGATCACACTCTGCTTTAGAGCAAGAAGCACGCACTAGCTTTCTAGAGTCTGTAATACATCAGGAAATGTAAGTGTGCTCAGAACAAAAGAACTGTGTTTCTTGCACATACGAACCATATCCAGTTAAACTCTGCTTCTGAAATTGAAACAAACCACAGTTCCTCTATCATCCAAAGCTTGTCAGTTAAGATGAGAAACGTGTGAGCTTCGGGAACGATGTAGTTCGTTTGAGTTGTTAGTAACTGCCCTTACCTGAAACGAAGTCTTGCTGGTAGGAAGACTCAGAGCCTGTTTTTTAACTCCATTTCTGAAGTGCAACACACAGCAGAGTTCTCATATATAGAACACACTCTCTTTTAGAGCAAGAAGCACGCTCTTGCTTTCTAGAGTCTCTAATACAGCAGGAAACATGAGTGTGCTCAGAACAAAAGAACGGTGTTTCTTGCACATACGGACCATATTTAGTCCAACTCTGCTTCTGAAACTGATACAAAGCACTGGTCCTGTAACATCCAATGCTTGTCAGTTAAGATTAGAAACCTGTGAGATTCGTGAATGATGTAGTTCGTTTGAGCTGAAATGTGACTGCCCATACCTGAAACGAAGTCTTGCTTGTAGGAAGACACAGAGCCTAGAATTTAACTCCATTTCTGAATGGAAACACACAGCATAGTTCTCATCCATGGTTCACACTCTGCTTTTGAGCAAGAAGCACGCTCTCGCTTTCTAGTGTCTCTAATAGAGCACGAAACTTGAGTGTGCTCAGAACAAAAGAATGGTGTGTCCTACACATATGAGCCATATCTAGTTCAACTGTGATTCAAAAACTGAAACAAACCACAGGTCCTCTAAAATCCAATGCTTGTCAGTTAAGATTAGAAACGTGTGAGCTACCTGAACAATGTAGTTCGTTTGAGCTCTAAAGTAACTGCCCTTACCTGAAATGATGTCTTGCTTGTACGAAGACTCAGAGCCTTGGATTTAACTCCATTTCTGAAGTGAAACACATAAAAGAGTTCTCATCCATTGATCACACGCTGCTTTAGAGCAAGAAGCACGCTCTAGCTTTTTAGAGTCTCTAATACAGCAAGGAACTTAAGTGTGCTCAGAACAAAAGAACGGTGTTTCTTACACATACGGAACATATCTAGTTCAGCTGTGGTTCTGAAACTGAAACAAACCACAGGTATTCTAACATGCAATGCTTGTCAGTTTAGATGAGAAACGTGTGAGCTTCGAGAATGATGTAGTTTGTTTGAGCTGTAAAGTAACTGCCCTTACTTGAAACGAAGTCTTCCTTGTAGGAAGACTCAGAGCCTGAGCTTTAACTCCATTTCTGAATTGAAACACATTGCAGAGTTGTCTTCCATTGATCACACTCTGCTTTAGAGCAAGAAGCACGCTCTACCTTTCTAGAGTCTCTAAGACACCAGGAAACCTGAGTGTGCTGAGAACAAAAGAACGGTGTTTCCTACACATACGGACCATATCTAGTTCAACTGTGCTTCTGAAACTGAAACAAACCACAGGTCCTCTAACATCCAATGCTTGCCAGTTAAGATGAGAAACGTGTGAGCTTCGTAAATGATGTAGTTCGGTTGAGCTGTAAAGTAACTGTCCTTACTTGAAACGATGTCTTCCTTGTAGGAAGACACAGAGCCTGGAATTTAACTCCATTTCCGAGGGGAAACACACAGCATAGTTCTCATCCACGGATCACACTCTGCATTAGAGCAAGAAGCTCTCTCTTGCTTTCTAGAGTCTCTAAGACAGCAGGAAACATGAGTGTGCTGAGAACAAAAGAATGGTGTTTCCTACAAATACGGACCATATCCAGAAGAACTCTGCCTCTGAAATTGACACAAAGCACAGGTCCTCTAACATCCAATGTTTGTCATTTAAGATGAAAAACGTGTGAGTTTTGTGAACGATGTAGTTAGTTTGAGCTGTAAAGTAACAGCCCTTGCCTGAAACGAAGTCTTGCTTGTAGGAAGACTCAGATCCTGGGATTTAACTCCATTTCTGAAGTGAAACAAACAGCAGAGTTGTCATCCATTGATCACACTCTGCTTTAGAGCAAGAAGCACGCACTAGCTTTCTAGAGTCTGTAATACATCAGGAAATGTAAGTGTGCTCAGAACAAAAGAACTGTGTTTCTTGCACATACGAACCATATCCAGTTAAACTCTGCTTCTGAAATTGAAACAAACCACAGTTCCTCTATCATCCAAAGCTTGTCAGTTAAGATGAGAAACGTGTGAGCTTCGGGAACGATGTAGTTCGTTTGAGTTGTTAGTAACTGCCCTTACCTGAAACGAAGTCTTGCTGGTAGGAAGACTCAGAGCCTGTTTTTTAACTCCATTTCTGAAGTGCAACACACAGCAGAGTTCTCATATATAGAACACACTCTCTTTTAGAGCAAGAAGCACGCTCTTGCTTTCTAGAGTCTCTAATACAGCAGGAAAAAATGAGTGTGCTCAGAACAAAAGAACGGTGTTTCTTACACATACAGACCATATTTAGTCCAACTCTGCTTCTGAAACTGATACAAAGCACTGGTCCTCTAACATCCAATGCTTTTCAGTTAAGATTAGAAACGTGTGAGATTCGTGAATGATGTAGTTCGTTTGAGCTGAAATGTGACTGCCCATACCTGAAACGAAGTCTTGCTTGTAGGAAAACACAGAGCCTAGAATTTAACTCCATTTCTGAATGGAAACACACAGCATAGTTCTCATCCATCGTTCACACTCTGCTTTTGAGCAAGAAGCACGCTCTCGCTTTCTAGTGTCTCTAATAGAGCACGAAACTTGAGTGTGCTCAGAACAAAAGAATGGTGTGTCCTAGACATATGAGCCATATCTAGTTCAACTCTGATTCAAAAACTGAAACAAACCACAGGTCCTCTAAAATCCAATGCTTGTCAGTTAAGATTAGAAACGTGTGAGCTACCTGAACGATGTAGTTCGTTTGAGCTCTAAAGTAACTGCCCTTACCTGAAATGATGTCTTGCTTGTACGAAGACTCAGAGCCTTGGATTTAACTCCATTTCTGAAGTGAAACACATAAAAGAGTTCTCATCCATTGATCACACGCTGCTTTAGAGCAAGAAGCACGCTCTAGCTTTTTAGAGTCTCTAATACAGCAAGGAACTTAAGTGTGCTCAGAACAAAAGAACGGTGTTTCCTACACATACGGACCATATCTAGTTCAACTGTGCTTCTGAAACTGAAACAAACCACAGGTCCTCTAACATCCAATGCTTGCCAGTTAAGATGAGAAACGTGTGAGCTTCGTAAATGATGTAGTTCGGTTGAGCTGTAAAGTAACTGTCCTTACTTGAAACGATGTCTTCCTTGTAGGAAGACACAGAGCCTGGAATTTAACTCCATTTCCGAGGGGAAACACACAGCATAGTTCTCATCCACGGATCACACTCTGCATTAGAGCAAGAAGCTCTCTCTTGCTTTCTAGAGTCTCTAAGACAGCAGGAAACATGAGTGTGCTGAGAACAAAAGAATGGTGTTTCCTACAAATACGGACCATATCTAGAAGAACTCTGCCTCTGAAATTGACACAAAGCACAGGTCCTCTAACATCCAATGTTTGTCATTTAAGATGAAAAACGTGTGAGCTTTGTGAACGATGTAGTTAGTTTGAGCTGTAAAGTAACAGCCCTTGCCTGAAACGAAGTCTTGCTTGTAGGAAGACTCAGATCCTGGGATTTAACTCCATTTCTGAAGTGAAACAAACAGCAGAGTTGTCATCCATTGATCACACTCTGCTTTAGAGCAAGAAGCACGCACTAGCTTTCTAGAGTCTGTAATACATCAGGAAATGTAAGTGTGCTCAGAACAAAAGAACTGTGTTTCTTGCACATACGAACCATATCCAGTTAAACTCTGCTTCTGAAATTGAAACAAACCACAGTTCCTCTATCATCCAAAGCTTGTCAGTTAAGATGAGAAACGTGTGAGCTTCGGGAACGATGTAGTTCGTTTGAGTTGTTAGTAACTGCCCTTACCTGAAACGAAGTCTTGCTGGTAGGAAGACTCAGAGCCTGTTTTTTAACGCCATTTCTGAAGTGCAACACACAGCAGAGTTCTCATATATAGAACACACTCTCTTTTAGAGAAAGAAGCACGCTCTTGCTTTCTAGAGTCTCTAATACAGCAGGAAACATGAGTGTGCTCAGAACAAAAGAACGGTGTTTCTTACACATACAGACCATATTTAGTCCAACTCTGCTTCTGAAACTGATACAAAGCACTGGTCCTCTAACATCCAATGCTTGTCAGTTAAGATTAGAAACGTGTGAGATTCGTGAATGATGTAGTTCGTTTGAGCTGAAATGTGACTGCCCATACCTGAAACGAAGTCTTGCTTGTAGGAAGACACAGAGCCTAGAATTTAACTCCATTTCTGAATGGAAACACACAGCATAGTTCTCATCCACGGTTCACACTCTGCTTTTGAGCAAGAAGCACGCTCTTGCTTTCTAGTGTCTCTAATAGAGCACGAAACTTGAGTGTGCTCAGAACAAAAGAATGGTGTGTCCTACACATATGAGCCATATCTAGTTCAACTCTGATTCAAAAACTGAAACAAACCACAGGTCCTCTAAAATCCAATGCTTGTCAGTTAAGATGAGAAACGTGTGAGCTACGTGAACGATGTAGTTCGTTTGAGCTCTAAAGTAATTGCCCTTACCTGAAACGAAGTCTTGCTGGTAGGAAGATTCAGAGCCTGTTTTTTAACTCCATTTCTGAAGTGCAACACACAGCAGAGTTCTCATATATAGAACACACTCTCTTTTAGAGCAAGAAGCACGCTCTTGCTTTCTAGAGTCTCTAATACAGCAGGAAACATGAGTGTGCTCAGAACAAAAGAACGGTGTTTCTTGCACATACGGACCATATTTAGTCCAACTCTGCTTCTGAAACTGATACAAAGCACTGGTCCTGTAACATCCAATGCTTGTCAGTTAAGATTAGAAACCTGTGAGATTCGTGAATGATGTAGTTCGTTTGAGCTGAAATGTGACTGCCCATACCTGAAACGAAGTCTTGCTTGTAGGAAGACACAGAGCCTAGAATTTAACTCCATTTCTGAATGGAAACACACAGCATAGTTCTCATCCATGGTTCACACTCTGCTTTTGAGCAAGAAGCACGCTCTCGCTTTCTAGTGTCTCTAATAGAGCACGAAACTTGAGTGTGCTCAGAACAAAAGAATGGTGTGTCCTACACATATGAGCCATATCTAGTTCAACTGTGATTCAAAAACTGAAACAAACCACAGGTCCTCTAAAATCCAATGCTTGTCAGTTAAGATTAGAAACGTGTGAGCTACCTGAACAATGTAGTTCGTTTGAGCTCTAAAGTAACTGCCGTTACCTGAAATGATGTCTTGCTTGTACGAAGACTCAGAGCCTTGGATTTAACTCCATTTCTGAAGTGAAACACATAAAAGAGTTCTCATCCATTGATCACACGCTGCTTTAGAGCAAGAAGCACGCTCTAGCTTTTTAGAGTCTCTAATACAGCAAGGAACTTAAGTGTGCTCAGAACAAAAGAACGGTGTTTCTTACACATACGGAACATATCTAGTTCAGCTGTGGTTCTGAAACTGAAACAAACCACAGGTATTCTAACATGCAATGCTTGTCAGTTTAGATGAGAAACGTGTGAGCTTCGAGAATGATGTAGTTTGTTTGAGCTGTAAAGTAACTGCCCTTACTTGAAACGAAGTCTTCCTTGTAGGAAGACTCAGAGCCTGAGCTTTAACTCCATTTCTGAATTGAAACACATTGCAGAGTTGTCTTCCATTGATCACACTCTGCTTTAGAGCAAGAAGCACGCTCTACCTTTCTAGAGTCTCTAAGACACCAGGAAACCTGAGTGTGCTGAGAACAAAAGAACGGTGTTTCCTACACATACGGACCATATCTAGTTCAACTGTGCTTCTGAAACTGAAACAAACCACAGGTCCTCTAACATCCAATGCTTGCCAGTTAAGATGAGAAACGTGTGAGCTTCGTAAATGATGTAGTTCGGTTGAGCTGTAAAGTAACTGTCCTTACTTGAAACGATGTCTTCCTTGTAGGAAGACACAGAGCCTGGAATTTAACTCCATTTCCGAGGGGAAACACACAGCATAGTTCTCATCCACGGATCACACTCTGCATTAGAGCAAGAAGCTCTCTCTTGCTTTCTAGAGTCTCTAAGACAGCAGGAAACATGAGTGTGCTGAGAACAAAAGAATGGTGTTTCCTACAAATACGGACCATATCCAGAAGAACTCTGCCTCTGAAATTGACACAAAGCACAGGTCCTCTAACATCCAATGTTTGTCATTTAAGATGAAAAACGTGTGAGTTTTGTGAACGATGTAGTTAGTTTGAGCTGTAAAGTAACAGCCCTTGCCTGAAACGAAGTCTTGCTTGTAGGAAGACTCAGATCCTGGGATTTAACTCCATTTCTGAAGTGAAACAAACAGCAGAGTTGTCATCCATTGATCACACTCTGCTTTAGAGCAAGAAGCACGCACTAGCTTTCTAGAGTCTGTAATACATCAGGAAATGTAAGTGTGCTCAGAACAAAAGAACTGTGTTTCTTGCACATACGAACCATATCCAGTTAAACTCTGCTTCTGAAATTGAAACAAACCACAGTTCCTCTATCATCCAAAGCTTGTCAGTTAAGATGAGAAACGTGTGAGCTTCGGGAACGATGTAGTTCGTTTGAGTTGTTAGTAACTGCCCTTACCTGAAACGAAGTCTTGCTGGTAGGAAGACTCAGAGCCTGTTTTTTAACTCCATTTCTGAAGTGCAACACACAGCAGAGTTCTCATATATAGAACACACTCTCTTTTAGAGCAAGAAGCACGCTCTTGCTTTCTAGAGTCTCTAATACAGCAGGAAAAAATGAGTGTGCTCAGAACAAAAGAACGGTGTTTCTTACACATACAGACCATATTTAGTCCAACTCTGCTTCTGAAACTGATACAAAGCACTGGTCCTCTAACATCCAATGCTTTTCAGTTAAGATTAGAAACGTGTGAGATTCGTGAATGATGTAGTTCGTTTGAGCTGAAATGTGACTGCCCATACCTGAAACGAAGTCTTGCTTGTAGGAAAACACAGAGCCTAGAATTTAACTCCATTTCTGAATGGAAACACACAGCATAGTTCTCATCCATCGTTCACACTCTGCTTTTGAGCAAGAAGCACGCTCTCGCTTTCTAGTGTCTCTAATAGAGCACGAAACTTGAGTGTGCTCAGAACAAAAGAATGGTGTGTCCTAGACATATGAGCCATATCTAGTTCAACTCTGATTCAAAAACTGAAACAAACCACAGGTCCTCTAAAATCCAATGCTTGTCAGTTAAGATTAGAAACGTGTGAGCTACCTGAACGATGTAGTTCGTTTGAGCTCTAAAGTAACTGCCCTTACCTGAAATGATGTCTTGCTTGTACGAAGACTCAGAGCCTTGGATTTAACTCCATTTCTGAAGTGAAACACATAAAAGAGTTCTCATCCATTGATCACACGCTGCTTTAGAGCAAGAAGCACGCTCTAGCTTTTTAGAGTCTCTAATACAGCAAGGAACTTAAGTGTGCTCAGAACAAAAGAACGGTGTTTCCTACACATACGGACCATATCTAGTTCAACTGTGCTTCTGAAACTGAAACAAACCACAGGTCCTCTAACATCCAATGCTTGCCAGTTAAGATGAGAAACGTGTGAGCTTCGTAAATGATGTAGTTCGGTTGAGCTGTAAAGTAACTGTCCTTACTTGAAACGATGTCTTCCTTGTAGGAAGACACAGAGCCTGGAATTTAACTCCATTTCCGAGGGGAAACACACAGCATAGTTCTCATCCACGGATCACACTCTGCATTAGAGCAAGAAGCTCTCTCTTGCTTTCTAGAGTCTCTAAGACAGCAGGAAACATGAGTGTGCTGAGAACAAAAGAATGGTGTTTCCTACAAATACGGACCATATCTAGAAGAACTCTGCCTCTGAAATTGACACAAAGCACAGGTCCTCTAACATCCAATGTTTGTCATTTAAGATGAAAAACGTGTGAGCTTTGTGAACGATGTAGTTAGTTTGAGCTGTAAAGTAACAGCCCTTGCCTGAAACGAAGTCTTGCTTGTAGGAAGACTCAGATCCTGGGATTTAACTCCATTTCTGAAGTGAAACAAACAGCAGAGTTGTCATCCATTGATCACACTCTGCTTTAGAGCAAGAAGCACGCACTAGCTTTCTAGAGTCTGTAATACATCAGGAAATGTAAGTGTGCTCAGAACAAAAGAACTGTGTTTCTTGCACATACGAACCATATCCAGTTAAACTCTGCTTCTGAAATTGAAACAAACCACAGTTCCTCTATCATCCAAAGCTTGTCAGTTAAGATGAGAAACGTGTGAGCTTCGGGAACGATGTAGTTCGTTTGAGTTGTTAGTAACTGCCCTTACCTGAAACGAAGTCTTGCTGGTAGGAAGACTCAGAGCCTGTTTTTTAACGCCATTTCTGAAGTGCAACACACAGCAGAGTTCTCATATATAGAACACACTCTCTTTTAGAGAAAGAAGCACGCTCTTGCTTTCTAGAGTCTCTAATACAGCAGGAAACATGAGTGTGCTCAGAACAAAAGAACGGTGTTTCTTACACATACAGACCATATTTAGTCCAACTCTGCTTCTGAAACTGATACAAAGCACTGGTCCTCTAACATCCAATGCTTGTCAGTTAAGATTAGAAACGTGTGAGATTCGTGAATGATGTAGTTCGTTTGAGCTGAAATGTGACTGCCCATACCTGAAACGAAGTCTTGCTTGTAGGAAGACACAGAGCCTAGAATTTAACTCCATTTCTGAATGGAAACACACAGCATAGTTCTCATCCACGGTTCACACTCTGCTTTTGAGCAAGAAGCACGCTCTTGCTTTCTAGTGTCTCTAATAGAGCACGAAACTTGAGTGTGCTCAGAACAAAAGAATGGTGTGTCCTACACATATGAGCCATATCTAGTTCAACTCTGATTCAAAAACTGAAACAAACCACAGGTCCTCTAAAATCCAATGCTTGTCAGTTAAGATGAGAAACGTGTGAGCTACGTGAACGATGTAGTTCGTTTGAGCTCTAAAGTAATTGCCCTTACCTGAAACGAAGTCTTGCTGGTAGGAAGACTCAGAGCCTGTTTTTTAACTCCATTTCTGAAGTGCAACACACAGCAGAGTTCTCATATATAGAACACACTCTCTTTTAGAGCAAGAAGCACGCTCTAGCTTTCTAGAGTCTCTAAGACACCAGGAAACGTGAGAGTGCTGAGAACAAAATAACGGTGTTTCCTACACATACGGACCATATCTAATCCAACTCTACTTCTGAAACTGATACAAAGCACTGGTCCTCTAACATCCAATGTTTATCAGTTAAGATGGGAAACTTTTTAGCTTCGTGAACAATGTAGTTCGTTTGAGCTGAAAGAGACTGCCCTTACATGAAACTAAGTCTTGCTTGTTGGAAGACACAGAGCCTGGAATTTAACTCCATTTACGAAGGGAAACACACAGCATAGTTCTCATCCATGGATCCCACTCTGCATTAGAGCAAGAAGCACGCTCTTGCTTTCTAGAGTCTCTAATAGAGCACAAAAATTGGGTGTGCTCAGAACAAAAGAACGGTGTGTCCTACACATATGAGCCATATATAGTTCAACTCTGATTCAAAAACTGAAACAAACCACAGGTCCTCTAAAATCCAATGCTTGTCAGTTAAGATGAGAAACGTGTGAGCTTCGTGAACGATGTAGTTCGTTTGAGCTCTAAAGTAACTGCCCTTACCTGAAATGATGTCTTGCTTGTACGAAGACTCAGAGCCTGGGATTTAACTCCATTTCTGAAGTGAAACACACAACAGAGTTCTCATCCATTGATCACACGCTGCTTTAGAGCAAGAAGCACGCTCTAGCTTTCTAGAGTCTCTAATACAGCAAGGAACTTAAGTGTGCTCAGAACAAAAGAACGGTGTTTCTTACACATACGGACCATATTTAGTCCAACTCTGCTTCTGAAACTGATACAAAGCACTGGTCCTCTAACATCCAATGCTTGTCAGTTAAGATTAGAAACCTGTGAGATTCGTGAATGATGTAGTTCGTTTGAGCTGAAATGTGACTGCCCATACCTGAAACGAAGTCTTGCTTGTAGGAAGACACAGAGCCTAGAATTTAACTCCATTTCTGAATGGAAACACACAGCATAGTTCTCATCCATGGTTCACACTCTGCTTTTGAGCAAGAAGCACGCTCTTGCTTTCTAGTGTCTCTAATAGAGCACGAAACTTGAGTGTGCTCAGAACAAAGGAATGGTGTGTCCTACACATATGAGCCATATCTAGTTCAACTGTGATTCAAAAACTGAAACAAACCACAGGTCCTCTAAAATCCAATGCTTGTCAGTTTAGATGAGAAACGTGTGAGCTTCGTGAATGATGTAGTTTGTTTGAGCTGTAAAGTAACTGCCCTTACTTGAAACGAAGTCTTCCTTGTAGGAAGACTCAGAGCCAGGGCTTTAACTCCATTTCTGAATTGAAACACATTGCAGAGTTGTCTTCCATTGATCACACTCTGCTTTAGAGCAAGAAGCACGCTCTAGCTTTCTAGAGTCTCTAAGACACCAGGAAACGTGAGTGTGCTGAGCACAATATAATGGTGTTTCCTACACATACGGACCATATCTAATCCAACTCTGCTTCTGAAACTGATACAAAGCACTGGTCCTATAACATCCAATGTTTGTCAGTTAAGATGGGAAACTTGTTAGCTTCGTGAACGATGTAGTTCGTTTGAGCTGAAAAGTGACTGCCCTTACATGAAACTAAGTCATGCTTGTTGGAAGACACAGAGCCTGGAATTTAATCCATTTCCAAATCGAAACCCACAGCATAGTTCTCATCCATGGATCACACTCTGCATTAGAGCAAGAAGCACTCTCTTGCTTTCTAGAGTCTCTAAGACAGCAGGAAACGTGAGTGTGCTGAGAACAAACGAATGGTGTTTCCTACACATATGGACCATATCTAGAAGAACTCTGCCTCTGAAATTGATACAAAGCACATGTCCTCTAACATACGATGTTTGTCATTTAAGATGAAAAACGTGTGAGCTTTGTGAACGATGTAGTTAGTTTGAGCTGTAAAGTAACAGCACTTGCCAGAAACGAAGTCTTGCTTGGGGGAAGACTCAGAGCCTGGGATTTAACTCCATTTCTGAAGTGAAACAAACAGCAGAGTTGTCATCCATGGATCACACTCTGCTTTAGAGCAAGAAGCACACACTAGCTTTCTAGAGTCTCTAGTACAGCAGGAAATGTAAGTGTGCTCAGAACAATAGAACTGTGTTTCTTACACATGCAGACCATATCCAGTTCAACTGTGCTTCTGGAACTGAAACAAACTACAGGTCCTCTAACATCCAATGCTTGCCAGTAAGGATGAGAAACATGTGAACTTCATAAAGGATGTAGTTCGATTGAGCTGTAAAGTAACTGCCCTTACTTGAAACGATGTCTTCCTTGTAGTAAGACTCAGAGCCTGGGATTTAACTGCATTTCTGAAGTGAAACACACAGCAGAGTTGTCATCCATTGATCACACTCTGCTTTAGAGCAAGAAGCACGCTCTAGCTTTCTAGATTCTCTAAGAAACCAGGAACCGTGAGTGTGCTGAGAACAAATGAATGGGCTTTCCTACACATACGGACCATATCTAGTCCAACTCTGATTCTAAAACTGATACAAAGCACTGGTCCTCTAACATCCAATGTTTGTCAGTTAAGATGGGAAACTTGTTAGCTTCGTGAACGATGTAGTTCGTTTGAGGTGAAAAGTGACTGCCCTTACATGAAACTAAGTCTTGCTTGTAGGAACACACAGAGCCTGGAATTTAACTCCATTTCCGAAGGGAAACACACAGCATAGTTCTCATCCATGGATCACACTCTGCATTAGAGCAAGAAGCACTCTCTTCCTTTCTAGAGTGTCTAAGACAGATGGAAACCTGAGTGTGCTCAGAACAAAAGAACAGTGTTTCCTACACATACGGGCCATATCTAGTTAAACTCTGCTTCTGAACCTGAAACAAACCACAGTTCCTCTATCATCCAAAGCTTGTCAGTTAAGATGAGAAACGTGTGAGCTTCGTGAACGATGTAGTTCGTTTGAGTTGTTAGTAACTGCCCTTACCTGAAACTAAGTCTTGCTGGTAGGAAGACTCAGAGCCTGGGATTTAACTCCATTTCTGAAGTGAAACACAGCAGAGTTCTCATATATAGATCACACTCTGTTATAGAGCAAGAAGCACGCTCTTTCTTTCTAGAGTCTCTAATACAGCAGGAAACATGAGTGTGCTCAGAACAAAATAACGGTGATTCTTACACACACGGAACATATTTAGTCCAACTCTGCTTCTGAAACTGATACATAGCACTGGTCCTCTAACATCCAATGCTTGTCAGTTAAGATTAGAAACGTGTGAGCTTCGTGAATGATGTAGTTCGTTTGAGCTAAAATGTGACTGCCCTTACCTGAAACGAAGTCTTGCTTGTAGGAAGACACAGAGCCTAGAATTTAACTCGGTTTCTGAATGTACACACAGCATAGTTCTCATCCATGGATCACACTCTGCTTTTGAGCAAGAAACACGCTCTTGCTTTCTAGTGTCTCTAATAGAGCCCGAAACTTGAGTGTGCTCAGAACAAAAGAACGGTGTTTCCTACACATATGAGCCATATCTAGTTAAACTCTGATTCAAAAACTGAAACAAACCACAGGTCCTCTAAAATCCAATGCTTGTCAGTTAAGATGAGAAACGTGTGAGCTTCGTGAACGATGTAGTTCGTTTGAGCTCTAAAGTAACTGCCCTTACCTGAAATGATGTCTTGCTTGTACAAAGACTCAGAGCCTTGGATTTAACTCCATTTCTGAAGTGAAACACACAACAGAGTTCTCATCCATTGATCACACGCAGCTTTAGAGCAAGAAGCACGCTCTTGCTTTCTATTTCTCTAATACAGCAAGGAACTTAAGTGTGGTCAGAACAAAAGAACAGTGTTTCTTACACATACGGAACATATCTAGTTTAGCTGTGCTTCTGAAACTGAAACAAACCACAGGTCCTCTAACATCCAATGCTTGTCAGTTTAGATGAGAATCGTGTGAGCTTCGTGAATGATGTAGTTTGTTTGAGCTGTAAAGTAACTGCCCTTACTTGAAACGAAGTCTTCCTTGTAGGAAGACTCAGAGCCTGGGATTTAACTCCATTTCTGAAGTGAAACAAACAGCAGAGTTCTCATCCATTGATCACACTCTGCTTTGGAGCAAGAAGGACCCTCTAGCTTTCTAGAGTCTCTAGGACACCAGGAATCGTGAGTGTGCTGAGAACAAATGAATGGGGTTTCCTACACATACGGACCATATCTAGTCCAACTCTGCTTCTGTAACTGATACAAAGCACTGGTCCTATAACATCCAATGTTTGTCAGTTAAGATGGGAAACTTGTTAGCTTCATGAACGATGTAGTTCGTTTGAGCTGAAAAGTGACTGCCCTTACATGAAACTAAGTCATGCTTGTTGGAAGACACAGAGCCTGGAATTTAACTCCATTTCCGAAGCGAAACACAAAGCATACTTCTCATCCACGGTTCACACTCTGCTTTAGAGCAAGAAGCACGCTCTTGCTTTCTAGAGTCTCTAATACAGCAGGAAAATTGAGTGTGCTCAGAACAAAAGAACGGTGTTTAATACACATACGGGCCATTTCTAGTTCAACTCTGCTTCTGAAACTGAAACAAACCACAGGTCCCCTATCATCCAAAGCTTTTCAGTTAAGAAGAGAAACGTGTGAGCTTCGTGAACGATGTAGTTCGTTTGAGCTTATAGTAACTGCCCTTACCTGAAACGAAGTCTTGCTTGTAGGAAGACTCAGAGCCTGGGATTTAACTCCATTTCTGAAGTGAAACAAACAGCAGAGTTGTCATCCATTGATCACACTCTGCTTTAGAGCAAGAAACACACACTAGCTTTCTAGAGTCACTAAGACAGCAGGAAACTTGAGTGTGCTGAGAACAAAAGAACGGTGTTTCCTACACATACAGACCATATCTAGTCCAACTGTGCTTCTGAAACTGATACAAAGCACTGGTCCTCTAACTTCCAATGCTTGTCAGTTAAGATTAGAAACGTGTGAGCTTCGTGAATGATGTAGTTCGTTTGAGCTGAAATGTGACTGCCCTTACCTGAAACGAAGTCTTGCTTGTAGGAAGACACAGAGCATGGAATTTAACTCCATTTCTGAAGGGAAACACACAGCATAGTTCTCATCAATGGATCACACTCTGCTTTAGAGCAAGAAGCACGCTCTTGCTTTCTATAGTCTCTAAGACAGCAGGAAACTTGAGTGTGCTCATAACAAAAGAATGGTGTTTCCTACACATACGGACCATATCTAGAAGAAATCTGCCTCTGAAATTGATACAAAGCTCAGGTCCTCTAACATCCAATGCTTGTCAGTTAAGATGACAAACGTATGAGCTTCGTGAACGATGTAGTTAGTTTGAGCTGTAAAGTAAATGCCCTTACATGAAACGAAGTCTTGCTTGTAGGAAGACTCAGAGCCTGGGATTTAACTCCATTTCTGAAGTGAAACACACAACAGAGTTCTCATCCATTCATCACACGCTGCTTTAGAGCAAGAAGCATGCTCTTGCTTTCTAGAGTCTCTTATACAGCAAGGAACTTAAGTGTGCTCAGAACAAAAGAACGGTGTTTCTTACACATACGGAACATATCTAGTTCAGCTGTGCTTCGGAAAATGAAACAAACCACACATCCTCTAACATCCAATGCTTGTCAGTTTAAATGAGAAACGTGTGAGCTTCGTGAATGATGTAGTTTGTTTGAGCTGTAAAGTAACTGCCCTTACTTGAAACGAAGTCTTCCTTGTAGGAAGACTCAGAGCCTGGGCTTTAACTCCATTTCTGAATTGAAACTCATTGCAGAGTTGTCTTCCATTGATCACACTCTGCTTTAGAGCAAGAAGCACGCTCTAGCTTTCTATAGTCTCTAAGACACCAGGAACCGTGAGTGTGCTGAGAACAAATGAATGGTGTTTCCTACACATACGGGCCATATCTAGTCCAACTCTGCTTCTGAAACTGATACAAAGCACTGGTCGCCTAACATCCAATATTTGTCAGTTAAGATGGGAAACTTGTTAGCTTCGTGAACTATGTAGTTCGTTTGAGCTCTAAAGTAACTGCCCTTACCTGAAATGATGTCTTCCTTGTAGGAAGACTCAGAGCCTGGGATTTAACTCCATTTCTGAAGTGAAACACACAACAGAGTTCTCATCCATTGATCACACGCTGCTTTAGAGCAATAAGCACGCTCTCGCTTTCTAGAGTCTCTAATACAGCAGGAAACTTGAGTGTGCTCAGAACAAAAGAACGGTGTTTCCTACACATACGGACCATATCTAATCCAACTCTGCCTCTGAAATTGAAATAACACACAGGTCCTCTATCATCCAGTGCTTGTCAGTTAAGATGAGAAACGTGTGAGCTTCGTGAATGATGTAGTTCGTTTGAGCTGTTAGTAACTGCCCTTAACTGAAACGAAGTCGCGCTTGTAGGAAGACTCAGCGATTGGGATTTAACTCCATTTCTGAAGTGAAACAAACAGCAGAGTTGTCATCCATTAATCACACTCTGCTTTAGAGCAAGAATCACGCTCTTGCTTTCTAGAGTCTCTAAAACAGCAGGAAACATGAGTGTGCTGAGAACAAAGAACGGTGTTTCCTACTCTTACTGACCATATCTAGAAGAAATCTGCCTCTGAAATTGATACAAATCACAGGTCCTGTAACATCCAATGTTTGTCAGTTAAGATGACAAACGTGTTAGCTTCGTGAACGATGTAGTTAGTTTGAGCTGTAAAGTAACTGCCCTTACCTGAAACGAAGTCTTGCGTGTAGGAAGACACAGAGCCTGGAATTTAACTCCATTTCTGAAGGGAAACACACAGCATAGTTCTCATCCATTCATCACACGCTGCTTTAGAGCAAGAAGCAAGCTCTTGCTTTCTAGAGTCTCTTATACAGCAAGGAACTTAAGTGTGCTCAGAACAAAAGAACGGTGTTTCTTACACATACGGAACATATCTAGTTTAGCTGTGCTTCGGAAACTGAAACAAACCACAGGTCCTCTAACATCCAATGCTTGTCAGTTTAAATGAGAAACATGTGAGCTTCGTGAATGATGTAGTTTGTTTGAGCTGTAAAGTAACTGCCCTTACTTGAAACGAAGTCTTCCTTGTAGGAAGACTCAGAGCCTGGGCTTTAACTCCATTTCTGAATTGAAACTCATTGCAGAGTTGTCTTCCATTGATCACACTCTGCTTTAGAGCAAGAAGCACGCTCTAGCTTTCTATAGTCTCTAAGACACCAGGAACCGTGAGTGTGCTGAGAACAAATGAATGGTGGTTCCTACACATACGGACCATATCTAGTCCAACTCTGCTTCTGAAACTGATACAAAGCACTGGTCGCCTAACATCCAATATTTGTCAGTTAAGATGGGAAACTTGTTAGCTTCGTGAACGATGTAGCTCGTTTGAGCTGAAAAGTGCCTGCCCTTACATGAAACGAAGTCTTGCTTGTAGGAAGACACAGAGCCTGGAATTTAACTCCATTTCAGAAGGGAAACACAAAGCATAGTTCTCATCCATGGATCACACTCTGCATTAGAGCAAGAAGCAAGCTCTAGCTTTCTAGAGTCTCTAAGACACCAGGAACCGTGTGTGTGCTGAGAACAAATAAATGGGGTTTCCTACACAAACGGACCATATCTAGTCCAACTCTGCTTCTGAAACTGAAACAATCCACAGGTCCTCTATCATCCAAAGCTTGACAGTTAAGATGAGAAACGTGTGAGCATCGTGAATGATGTAGTTCGTTTGAGCTGTTAGTAACTGCCCTTACCTGAAACAATGTCTTGCTGGTAGGAAGACACAGCACCTGGGATTTAACTCCATTACTGAAGGGAATCACACAGCATAGTTGTCATCCATGGATCACACTCTGCTTTAGAGCAAGAAGCATGCTTTTGCTTTCTAGAGTCTCTAAAACAGCAGGAACCTTGAGTGTGCTGAGAACAAAAGAACGGTGTTTCCTACACATACGGACCCTAACTAGTCCAACTCTGCTTCTGAAACTGATACAAAGCACTGGTCCTCTAACATCTAATGCTTGTCAGTTAAGATGAGAAACGTGTGATCTTCATAAACTATTTAGCTCGTTTGACCTTAAAAGTGACTACCCTTAGCTGAAACGATGTCTTGCTTGTACGAAGACACAGAGCATGGAATTTATCTCCATTTCTGAAGGGAAACACACAGCATAGTTCTCATCAATGGATCACAATCTGCTTTAGAGTAAGAAGCACGCTCTTGCTTTCTATAGTCTCTAAGACAGCAGGAAACTTGAGTGTGCTGAGAACAAAAGAACGGTGTTTCCTACACTTATGGACCATATCTAGTCCAAATCTGCTTCTGAAACTGATACAAAGCACTGGTCCTCTAACATCCAATGCTTGTCAGTTCAGATGAGAAACGTGTGAGCTTCGTGAACGATGTAGTTCCTTTGAGCTCTAAAGTAACTGCCCATACTTGAAAAGAAGTCTTCTTTGTAGGAAGACTCAGAGCCTGGGCTTTAACTCCATTTCTGAAGTGAAACATATAGCAGAGTTGTCTTTCATTGATCACACTCTGCTTTAGAAGAGAAGCACGCTCTAGCTTTCTAGAGTCTCTAAGACACCAGGAACCGTGAGAGTGCTGAGAACAAATGAATGGGGTTTCCTACACATATGGACCATATCTAGACCAACTCTGCATCTGAAACTGATACAAAGCACTGGTCCTATAACATCCAATGTTTGTCAGTTAAGATGGGAAACTTGTTAGCTTCGTGAACGATGTAGTTCGTTTGAGCTGAAAAGTGACTGCCCTTAAATGAAACGAAGTCTTGCTTGTAGGAAGACACAGAGCCTGGAATTTAACTCCATTTCCAAAGGGAAACACACAGCATAATTCTCATCCATAGATCACACTCTGCATTAGCACAAGAAGCACGGTCTTGCTTTCTAGAGTCTCTAATACAGCAGGAAACCTGATTGTGCTCAGAACAAAAGAACGGTGTTTCCTACACATACGGGCCATATCTAGTTCAACTCTGCTTCTGAAACTGATACAAAGCACTGGTCCTCTAACATCCAATGTTTGTCAGTTAAGATGGGAAACTTGTTAGCTTCGTGAACGATGTAGTTCGTTTGGGCTGAAACGTGCCTGCCCTTACCTGAAACGAAGTCTTGCTTGTAGGAAGACACAGAGCCTGGAATTTAAATCCATTTCCGAAAGGAAACACAAAGCATAGTTCCCATCCTTGGATTATACTCTGCATTAGAGCAAGAAGCACGCTCTTGCTTTCTAGAGTCTCTAATACAGGAGGAAACTTGAGTGTGCTTAGAACAAAAGAACGGTGTTTCCTACACATACGGGCCATATCTAGTCAACTCTGCTTCTGAAACTGAAATAACCCACAGGTCCTCTATTATCCAATGCTTGTCAGTTAAGATGAGAAACGTGTGAACTTCATGAACGATGTAGTTCGTTTGAGCTGTTAGTAACTCCCTTACCTGAAACGAAGTCGCGCATGTAGGAAGACTCAGCGATTGGGATTTAACTCCATTTATGAAGTAAAACAAACAGCAGAGTTGTCATCCATTGATCACACTCTGCTTTAGAGCAAGAATCATGCTCTTGCTTACTAGAGTCTCTAAGACAGCAGGAAACATGAGTGTGCTGAGAACAAAGAACGGTGTTTCCTACTCATACTGACCGTATCTAGAAGAACTCTGCCTCTGAAATTTATACAAAGCACAGGTCCTCTAACATCCAATGTTTGTCAGTTAAGATGACAAACATGTGAGCTTCGTGAACGATGCAGTTTGTTTGAGCTGAAAAGTGACTGCCCTTACCTGAAACGTAGTCTTGCATGTAGGAAGACACAGAGCCTGGAATTTAAATCCATTTCTGAAGGGAAACACACAGCATAGTTTTCATCCATGGATCTCACTCTGCTTTAGAGCAAGAAGCATGCTCTTGCTTTCTAGAGTGTCTAATACACCAGGGAACATTAGTGTGCTCAGAACAAAAGAATGGGGTTTCCTACACATACGGGCCATGTCTAGTTCAACTCTGCTTCTGAAACTGAAACAAACCACAGGTCCTCTAACATCCAATGCTTGTCAGTGAAGATGAGAAACGTGTGAGCTTTGTGAACGATGTAGTTCGTTTGAGCTGTAAAGTAATTGCCCTTACCTGAAACGAAGTTTTGCTGTAGGAAAACTCAGAGCCTGGGATTTAACTCCATTTCTGAAGTGAAAGTCACAACAGAGTTCTCATCCATTGATCACACTCTGCTTTAGAGCAAGAGGCACGCTCTAGCTTTCCAGAGTCTCTAAGACACCAGGAAACGTGAGTGTGCTGAGAACAAATAAATGGTGTTTCCTACACATACGGACCATATCTAGTCCAACTCTGCTTCTGAAACTGATACAAAGCACTGGTCCTCTAACATGCAATGTTTGTCAGTCAAGATGGGAAACTTGTTAGCTTCGTGAACGATGTAGATCGTTTGGGCTGAAACGTGCCTGCCCTTACCTGAAACGAAGTCTTGCTTGTAGGAAGACACAGAGACTGGAATTTAAATCCATTTCCGAAGGGAAACAAAAAGCATAGTTCTCATCCTTGGATTATACTCTGCATTAGAGCAAGAAGCACGCTCTTGCTTTCTAGATTCTCTAATACCGCAGGAAACATGAGTGTGCTGAGAACAAAAGAATGGTGTTTCCTACACATAAGGACCATATCTTGAAGAACTCTGCCTCTGAAATTGTTACAAACCACAGGTCCTCTAACATCCAATACTTGTCAGTTAAGATGACAAACGTGTGAGCTTCGTGAACGATGCAGTTTGTTTGAGCTGAAAAGTGACTGCCCTTACCTGAAACGAAGTCTTGCATGTAGGAAGACACAGAGCCTGGAATTTAAATCCATTTCTGAAGGTAAACACACAGCATAGTTCTCATCCATGGATCTCATTCTGCTTTAGAGCAAGAAACATGCTCTTGCTCTCTAGAGTCTCTAATACACCAGGAAACATGAGTGTGCTCAGAACAAAAGTATGGTGTTTCCTACACATACGGCCATATCTAGTTCAACTATGCTTCTGAAACTGAAACAAACCACAGGTCCTCTAACATCCAAATCTTGTCAGTTAAGATGAGAAACGTGTGAGCTTCGTGAATGATGTAGTTCGATTGAGTTGTAAAGTAACTGCCCTTACTTGAAACGAAGTCTTCCTTGTAGGAAGACTCAGAGCCTGGGCTTTAACTCCATTTCTGAAGTGAAACACACAGCAGAGTTGTCATCCATTGATCACACTCTGTTTAGAGCAAGAAGCGCGCTCTAGCTTTCTAGAGTCTCTAAGACACCAGGAACTGTGAGTGTGCTGAGAACAAATGAATGGGGTTTCCTACACATACGGACCATATCTAGAAGAACTCTGCCTCTGAAATTGATACAAAGCACAGGTACTCTAATATCCAAATCTTGTCAGTTAAGATGAGAAACGTGTGAGCTTCGTGAATGATGTAGTTAGTTTGAGCTGTAAAGTAACTGCCCTTACCTTAAACGAAGTTTGCTTGTAGGAAGACTCAGAGCATGGGATTTAACTCCATTTCTGAAGTGAAACACACAACAGAGTTCTCATCCATTGATCACATTCTGCTTTAGAGCAAGAAGCACGCTCTAGCTTTCCAGAGTCTCTAAGACACCAGGAAACGTGATTGTGCTGAGAACAAATAAATGGTGTTTCCTACACATACGGACCATATCTAGTCCAACTCTGCTTCTGAAACTGATACAAAGCACTGGTCCTCTAACATCCAATGTTTGTCAGTTAAGATGGGAAACTTGTTAGCTTCGTGAACTATGTAGTTCGTTTGAGCTGAAACGTGCCTGCCCTTACCTGAAACGAAGTCTTGCTTGTAGGATGACACAGAGCCTGGAATTTAAATCCATTTCCGAAGGGAAACACAAAGCATAGTTCTCATCCTTGGATTATACTCTGCATTAGAGCAAGAAGCACGCTCTTGCTTTCTAGAGTCTCTAATACTGGAGGAAACTTGAGTGTGCTCAGAACAAAAGAACGGTGTTTCCTACACATACGGGCCATATCTAGTCAACTCTGCTTCTGAAACTGAAATAACCCACAAGTCCTCTATCATCCAATGCTTGTCAGTTAAGATGAGAAACGTGTGAGCTTCGTGAATGATGTAGTTCATTTGAGCTGTTAGTAACTCCCTTACCTGAAACCAAGTCGCGCATTTAGGAAGACTCAGCGATTGGGATTTAACTCCATTTCTGAAGTAAAACAAACAGCATAGTTCTCATCCATGGTTTTCACTCTGCTTTAGAGCAAGAAACATGCTCTTGCTCTCTAGAGTCTCTAATACACCAGGAAACATGAGTGTGCTCAGAACAAAAGTATGGTGTTTCCTACACATACGGCCATATCTAGTTCAACTATGCTTCTGAAACTGAAACAAACCACAGGTCCTCTAACATCCAAATCTTGTCAGTTAAGATGAGAAACGTGTGAGCGTCGTGAACGATGTAGTTCGTTTGAGCTGAAAAGTGACTGCCCTTACCTGAAACAAAGTATGGCTTGTAAGAAGACACAGCACCTGGGATTTAACTCCATTACTGAAGGGAAACACACAGCATAGTTATCATCCATGGATCACACTCTGATTTAGAGCAAGAAGCACGCTTTTGCTTTATAGAGTCTCTAATACAGCAGGAAACGTGAGTGTGTTCAGAACAAAAGTACGGTGTTTCTTTCACGTATGGACCATATCTAGTTTAAATGTGCTTCTGAAACTGAAACAAACCACAGGTCCTCTAATATCCAATGCTTGTCAGTTAAGATGAGAAACGTGTGAGCTTCGTAAATGATGTAGTTCGATTGAGTTGTAAAGTAACTGCCCTTACTTGAAACGAAGTCTTCCTTGTAGGAAGACTCAGAGCCTGGGCTTTAACTCCATTTCTGAAGTGAAACACACAGCAGAGTTGTCATCCATTGATCACACTCTGTTTAGAGCAAGAAGCACGCTCTAGCTTTCCAGAGTCTCTAAGACACCAGGAAACGTGATTGTGCTGAGAACAAATAAATGGTGTTTCCTACACATACGGACCATATCTAGTCCAACTCTGCTTCTGAAACTGATACAAAGCACTGGTCCTCTAACATCCAATGTTTGTCAGTTAAGATGGGAAACTTGTTAGCTTCGTGAACTATGTAGTTCATTAGAGCTGAAACGTGCATGCCCTTACCTGAAACGAAGTCTTGCTTGTAGGATGACACAGAGCCTGGAATTTAAATCCATTTCCGAAGGGAAACACAAAGCATAGTTCTCATCCTTGGATTATACTCTGCATTAGAGCAAGAAGCACGCTCTTGCTTTCTAGAGTCTCTCATACAGCAGGAAACTTGAGTGTGCTCAGAACAAAAGAACGGTGTTTCCTACACATACGGGCCATATCTAGTCAACTCTGCTTTCGAAACTGAAATAACCCACAGGTCCTCTATCATCCAATGCTTGTCAGTTAAGATGAGAAACGTGTGAACTTCATGAACGATGTAGTTCGTTTGAGCTGTTAGTAACTCCCTTACCTGAAACGAAGTCGCGCATGTAGGAAGACTCAGCGATTGGGATTTAACTCCATTTCTGAAGTAAAACAAACAGCAGAGTTGTCATCCATTAATCACACTCTGCTTTAGAGCAAGAATCATGCTCTTGCTTTCTAGAATCTCTAAGACAGCAGGAAACATGAGTGTGCTGAGAACAAAGAACGGTGTTTCCTACTCATACTGACCGTATCTAGAAGAACTCTGCCTCTGAAATTTATACAAAGCACAGGTCCTCTAACATCCAATGTTTGTCAGTTAAGATGAGAAACGTGTGAGCTTCGTGAACGATGCAGTTTGTTTGAGCTGAAAAGTGACTGCCCTTACCTGAAACGAAGTCTTGCATGTAGGAAGACACAGAGCCTGGAATTTAAATCCATTTCTGAAGGTAAACACACAGCATAGTTCTCATCCATGGATCTCACTCTGCTTTAGAGCAAGAAACATGCTCTTGCTCTCTAGAGTCTCTAATACACCAGGAAACATGAGTGTGCTCAGAACAAAAGTATGGTGTTTCCTACACATACGGGCCATATCTAGTTCAACTATGCTTCTGAAACTGAAACAAACCACAGGTCCTCTAACATCCAAATCTTGTCAGTTAAGATGAGAAACGTGTGAGCTTCGTGAACGATGTAGTTCGTTTGAGCTGAAAAGTGACTGCCCTTACCTGAAACGAAGTATGGCTTGTAAGAAGACACAGCACCTGGGATTTAACTCCATTACTGAAGGGAAACACACAGCATAGTTATCATCCATGGATCACACTCTGATTTAGAGCAAGAAGCACGCTTTTGCTTTATAGAGTCTCTAATACAGCAGGAAACGTGAGTGTGCTCAGAACAAAAGAACGGTGTTTCTTTCACGTATAGACCATATCTAGTTCAAATGTGCTTCTGAAACTGAAACAAACCACAGGTCCTCTAATATCCAATGCTTGTCAGTTAAGATGAGAAACGTGTGAGCTTCATAAATGATGTAGTTCGATTGAGTTGTAAAGTAACTGCCCTTACTTGAAACGAAGTCTTCCTTGTAGGAAGACTCAGAGCCTGGGCTTTAACTCCATTTCTGAAGTGAAACACACAGCAGAGTTGTCATCCATTGATCACACTCTGTTTAGAGCAAGAAGCGCGCTCTAGCTTTCTAGAGTCTCTAAGACACCAGGAACTGTGAGTGTGCTGAGAACAAATGAATGGGGTTTCCTACACATACGGACCATATCTAGAAGAACTCTGCCTCTGAAATTGATACAAAGCACAGGTACTCTAATATCCAAATCTTGTCAGTTAAGATGAGAAACGTGTGAGCTTCGTGAATGATGTAGTTAGTTTGAGCTGTAAAGTAACTGCCCTTACCTTAAACGAAGTTTGCTTGTAGGAAGACTCAGAGCATGGGATTTAACTCCATTTCTGAAGTGAAACACACAACAGAGTTCTCATCCATTGATCACATTCTGCTTTAGAGCAAGAAGCACGCTCTAGCTTTCCAGAGTCTCTAAGACACCAGGAAACGTGATTGTGCTGAGAACAAATAAATGGTGTTTCCTACACATACGGACCATATCTAGTCCAACTCTGCTTCTGAAACTGATACAAAGCACTGGTCCTCTAACATCCAATGTTTGTCAGTTAAGATGGGAAACTTGTTAGCTTCGTGAACTATGTAGTTCGTTTGAGCTGAAACGTGCCTGCCCTTACCTGAAACGAAGTCTTGCTTGTAGGATGACACAGAGCCTGGAATTTAAATCCATTTCCGAAGGGAAACACAAAGCATAGTTCTCATCCTTGGATTATACTCTGCATTAGAGCAAGAAGCACGCTCTTGCTTTCTAGAGTCTCTAATACTGGAGGAAACTTGAGTGTGCTCAGAACAAAAGAACGGTGTTTCCTACACATACGGGCCATATCTAGTCAACTCTGCTTCTGAAACTGAAATAACCCACAAGTCCTCTATCATCCAATGCTTGTCAGTTAAGATGAGAAACGTGTGAGCTTCGTGAATGATGTAGTTCATTTGAGCTGTTAGTAACTCCCTTACCTGAAACCAAGTCGCGCATTTAGGAAGACTCAGCGATTGGGATTTAACTCCATTTCTGAAGTAAAACAAACAGCATAGTTCTCATCCATGGTTTCACTCTGCTTTAGAGCAAGAAACATGCTCTTGCTCTCTAGAGTCTCTAATACTCCAGGAAACATTAGTGTGCTCAGAACAAAAGAACGGTGTTTCCTACACATACGGGCCATATCTAGTTCAACTATGCTTCTGAAACTGAAACAAACCACAGGTCCTCTAACATCCAAATCTTGTAAGTTAAGATGAGAAACGTGTGAGCTTCGTGAACGATGTAGTTCGTTTGAGCTGAAAAGTGACTGCCCTTACCTGAAACGAAGTCTGGCTTGTAAGAAGACACAGCACCTGGGATTTAACTCCATTACTGAAGGGAAACACACAGCATAGTTATCATCCATGGATCACACTCTGATTTAGAGCAAGAAGCACGCTTTTGCTTTATAGAGTCTCTAATACAGCAGGAAACGTGAGTGTGCTCAGAACAAAAGAACGTTGTTTCTTTCACGTATGGACCATATCTAGTTCAATGTGCTTCTGAAACTGAAACAAACCACAGGTCCTCTAACATCCAATGCTTGTCAGTTAAGATGAGAAACGTGTGAGCTTCGTAAATGATGTAGTTCGATTGAGTTGTAAAGTAACTGCCCTTACTTGAAACGAAGTCTTCCTTGTAGGAAGACTCAGAGCCTGGGCTTTAACTCCATTTCTGAAGTGAAACACACAGCAGAGTTGTCATCCATTGATCACACTCTGTTTAGAGCAAGAAGCGCGCTCTAGCTTTCTAGAGTCTCTAAGACACCAGGAACTGTGAGTGTGCGGAGAACAAATGAATGGGGTTTCCTACACATACGGACCATATCTAGAAGAACTCTGCCTCTGAAATTGATACAAAGCACAGGTACTCTAATATCCAAATCTTGTCAGTTAAGATGAGAAAAGTGTGAGCTTCGTGAATGATGTAGTTAGTTTGAGCTGTAAAGTAACTGCCCTTACCTTAAACGAAGTCTTGCTTGTAGGAAGACTCAGAGCATGGGATTTAACTCCATTTCTGAAGTGAAACACACAACAGAGTTCTCATCCATTGATCACATTCTGCTTTAGAGCAAGAAGCACGCTCTAGCTTTCCAGAGTCTCTAAGACACCAGGAAACGTGATTGTGCTGAGAACAAATAAATGGTGTTTCCTACACATACGGACCATATCTAGTCCAACTCTGCTTCTGAAACTGATACAAAGCACAGGTCCTGTAACATCCAATGTTTGTCAGTTAAGATGGGAAAAGTGTTAGCTTCGTGAATGATGTAGTTCGTTTTAGCTGAAACGTGCCTGCCCTTACCTGAAACGAAGTGTTGCTTGTAGGAAGACACAGAGCCTGGAATTTAAATCCATTTCCGAAGGGAAACACAAAGCATAATTCTCATCCTTGGATTATACTCTGCATTAGAGCAAGAAGCACGCTCTTGCTTTCTAGAGTCTCTAATACAGGAGGAAACTTGAGTGTGCTCAGAACAAAAGAACGGTGTTTCCTACACATACGGGCCATATCTAGTCAACTCTGCTTCTGAAACTGAAATAACCCACAGGTCCTCTATCATCCACTGCTTGTCAGTTAAGATGAGAAACGTGTGAGCTTCGTGAACGATGTAGTTCGTTTGAGCTGTTAGTAACTCCCTTACCTGAAACGAAGTCGCGCATGGAGGAAGACTCAGCGATTGGGATTTAACTCCATTTCTGAAGAAAAACAAACAGCAGAGTTGTCATCCATTGATCACACTCTGCTTTAGAGCAAGAATCATGCTGTTGCTTTCTAGATGCTCTAAGACAGCAGGAAACATGAGTGTGCTGAGAACAATGAACGGTGTTTCCTACTCATACTGACCGTATCTAGAAGAACTATGCCTCTGAAATTTATACAAAGCACAGGTCCTCTATCATCCAATGCTTGTCAGTTAAGATGAGAAACGTGTGAGCTTCGTGAACGATGTAGTTCGTTTGAGCTGTAAAGTAATTGCCCTTACCTGAAACGAAGTTTTGCTGTAGGAAAACTCAGAGCCTGGGATTTAACTCCATTTCTGAAGTGAAAGACACAACAGAGTTCTCATCCAATGACCACACTCTGCTTTAGAGCAAGAAGCATGCTCTAGCTATCTATAGTCTCTAAGACACCAGGAAATGTGAGTGTCCAGAGAACAAAAGAGCGGTGTTTCCTACACATACGGACCATATCTAGTCCAACTCTGCTTCTGAAACTGATACAAAGCACTGGTCCTCTAACATCCAATGCTTGTCAGTTACGATGGGAAACTTGTTAGCTTCGTGAACGATGTAGTTTGTTTGAGCTGAAAAGTGACTGCCCTTACCTGAAACGAAGTCTTGCTTGTAAGAAGACACAGCACCTGGGATTTAACTCCATTACTGAAGGGAAACACACAGCATAGTTATCATCCATGGATCACACTCTGCTTTAGAGCAAGAAGCATGCTTTTGCTTTATAGAGTCTCTAATACAGCAGGAAAGTTGAGTGTTCTCAGAACAAAAGAACGGTGTTTCTTACACATACGGACCATATCTAGTTCAAATGTGCTTCTGAAACTGAAACAAACCACAGGTCCTCTAACATGCAATGCTTGTCAGTTAAGATGAGAAACGTGTGAGCAGAGTTGTCATCCATTGATCACACTCTGTTAAGAGCAAGAAGCGCGCTCTAGCTTTCTAGAGTCTCTAAGACACCAGGAACCGTGAGTGTGCTGAGAAAAAATGAATGGGGTTTCCTACACATACGGACCATATCTAGAAGAACTCTGACTCTGAAATTGATACAAAGCACAGGTACTCTAATTTCCAATGCTTGTCAGTTAAGATGAGAAACGTGTGAGCTTCGTGAATGATGTAGTTAGTTTGAGCTGTAAAGTAACTGCCCTTACCTGAAACGAAGTCTTGCTTGTAGGAAGACTCAGAGCATGGGATTTAACTCCATTTCTGAAGTGAAACACACAACAGAGTTCTCATCCATTGATCACACTCTGCTTTAGAGCAAGAAGCACACTCTAGCTTTCCAGAGTCTCTAAGACACCAGGAAACGTGAGTGTGCTGAGATCAAATAAATGGTGTTTCCTACACATACAGACCATATCTAGTCCAACTCTGCTTCTGAAACTGATACAAAGCACTGGTCCTCTAACATCCAATGTTTGTCAGTTAAGATGGGAAACTTGTTAGCTTCATGAACTATGTAATTCGTTTGAGCTGAAACGTGCCTGCCCTTACCTGAAAAGAAGTCTTACTTGTAGGAAGACACAGAGCCTGGAATTTAAATCCATTTCCGAAGGGAAACACAAAGCATAGGTCTCATCCTTGGATTGTACTCTGCGTTAGAGCAAGAAGCACGCTCTTGCTTTCTAGAGTCTCTAATACAGGAGGAAACTTGAGTGTGCTCAGAACAAAGAACGGTGTTTCCTACACATACGGGCCATATCTAGTCAACTCTGCTTCTGAAACTGAAATAACCCACAGGTCCTCTATCATCCAATGCTTGTCAGTAAAGATGAGAAACGTGTGAGCTTCGTGAACGATGTAGTTCGTTTGAGCTGTTAGTAACTCCCTTACCTGAAACGAAGTCGCGCATGTAGGAAGACTCAGCGATTGGGATTTAACTCCATTTCTGAAGTAAAACAAACAGCAGAGTTGTCATCCATTGATCACACTCTGCTTTAGAGCAAGAATCATGCTGTTGCTTTCTAGAGTCTCTAAGACAGCAGGAAACATGAGTGTGCTGAGAACAGTGAACGGTGTTTCCTACTCATACTGACCGTATCTAGAAGAACTATGCCTCTGAAATTTATACAAAGCACAGGTCCTCTATCATCCAATGCTTGTCAGTTAAGATGAGAAACGTGTGAGCTTCGTGAACGATGTAGTTCGTTTGAGCTGTAAAGTAATTGCCCTTACCTGAAACGAAGTTTTGCTGTAGGAAAACTCAGAGCCTGGGATTTAACTCCATTTCTGAAGTGAAAGACACAACAGAGTTCTCATCCAATGATCACACTCTGCTTTAGAGCAAGAAGCATGCTCTAGCTATCTATAGTCTCTAAGACACCAGGAAATGTGAGTGTCCAGAGAACAAAAGAGCGGTGTTTCCTACACATACGGACCATATCTAGTCCAACTCTGCTTCTGAAACTGATACAAAGCACTGGTCCTCTAACATCCAATGCTTGTCAGTTACGATGGGAAACTTGTTAGCTTCGTGAACGATGTAGTTTGTTTGAGCTGAAAAGTGACTGCCCTTACCTGAAACGAAGTCTTGCTTGTAAGGAGACACAGCACCTGGGATTTAACTCCATTACTGAAGGGAAACACACAGCATAGTTATCATCCATGGATCACACTCTGCTTTAGAGCAAGAAGCACGCTTTTGCTTTATAGAGTCTCTAATACAGCAGGAAAGGTGAGTGTTCTCAGAAGAAAAGAACGGTGTTTCTTACACATACGGACCATATCTAGTTCAAATGTGCTTCTGAAACTGAAACAAACCACAGGTCCTCTAACATCCAATGCTTGTCAGTTAAGATGAGAAACGTGTGAGCTTCGTAAATGATGTAGTAAGATTGAGTTGTAAAGTAACTGCCCTTACTTGAAACGAAGTCTTCCTTGTAGGAAGACTCAGAGCCTGGGCTTTAACTCCATTTCTGAAGTGAAACACACAGCAGAGTTGTCATCCATTGATCACACTCTGTTTAGAGCGAGAAGCGCGCTCTATCTTTCTAGATTCTCTAAGACACCAGGAACTGTTAGTGTGCTGAGAACAAATGAATGGTGTTTCCTACACATACAGACCATATCTAGAAGAACTCTGCCTCTGAAATTGATACAAAGCACAGGTACTCTAATATCCAATGCTTGTCAGTTACGATGGGAAACTTGTTAGCTTCGTGAACGATGTAGTTTGTTTGAGCTGAAAAGTGACTGCCCTTACCTGAAACGAAGTCTTGCTTGTATGAAGACATAGAGCCTGGAATTTAAATCCATTTCCGAAAGGAAACACAAAGCATAGTTCTCATCCTTGGATTATACTCTGCATTAGAGCAAGAAGCACGCTCTTACTTTCTAGAGTCTCTAATACAGGAGGAAACTTGAGTGTGCTCAGAACAATAGAACGGTGTTTCCTACACATACGGGCCATATCTAGTCAACTCTGCTTCTGAAACTGAAATAACCCACAGGTCCTCTATCATCCAATGCTTGTCAATTAAGATGAGAAACGTTTGAGCTTCGTGAACGATGTAGTTCTTTTGTGCTGTTAGTAACTCCCTTACCTGAAACGAAGTCGCGCATGTAGGAAGACTCAGCGATTGGGATTTAACTCCATTTCTGAAGAAAAACAAACAGCAGAGTTGTCATCCATTGATCACACTCTGCTTTAGAGCAAGAATCATGCTGTTGCTTTCTAGAGTCTCTAAGACAGCAGGAAATATGTGTGTGCTGAGAACAAATAATGGTGTTTCCTACTCATACTGACCATATCTAGAAGAACTCTGCCTCTGAAATTTTTACAAAGCACAGGTCCTCTAACATCCAATGTTTGTCAGTTAAGAAGACAAACGTGTGAGCTTCGTGAACGATGCAGTTTGTTTGAGCTGAAAAGTGACTGCCCTTACCTGAAACGAAGTCTTGCATGTAGGAAGACACTGAGTATGTAATTTAACTCCATTTCTGAAGGGAAACACACAGCATAGTTCTCCTCCATGGATCTCACTCTGCTTTAGAGCAAGAAGCATGCTCTTGCGTTCTAGAGTCTCTAATACACCAGGAAACATTATTGTGCTCAGAACAAAACAAAGGTGATTCCTACACATACGGGCCATATCTAGTTCAACTCTGCTTCTGCAACTGAAACAAACCACAGGTCCTCTAACATCCAATGCTTGTCAGTTAAGATGAGAAACGTGTGAGCTTCATGAACGATGTAGTTCGTTTGAGCTGTAAAGTAATTTCCATTACCTGAAACGAAGTTTTGTTGTAGGAAAACTCAGAGCCTGGGATTTAACTCCATTTCTGAAGTGAAAGACACAACTGAGTTCTCATCCATTGATCACACTCTGCTTTAGAGCAAGAAGCACGCTCTTGCTTTCTATAGTCTCTAAGACACCAGGAAATGTGAGTGTCCTGAGAACAAAAGAACGGTGTTTCCTACACATACTGACCATATCTAGTCCAACTCTGCTTCTGAAACTGACACAAAGCACTGGTCCTCTATCATCCAATGCTTGTCAGTTACGATGGGAAACTTCTTAGCTTTGTGAATGATGTAGTTCGTTTGAGCTGAAAAGTGACTGCCCTTACCTCAAACGAAGTCTTGCTTGTAAAAAGACACAGCACCTGGGATTTAACTCCATTACTGAAGGGAAACACACAGCATAGTTATCATCCATGGATCACACTCTGCTTTAGAGCAAGAAGCACGCTTTTGCTTTATAGAGTCTCTAATACAGCCGGAAAGGTGAGTGTTCTCAGAACAAAAGAACGGTGTTTCTTACACATACGGACCATATCTAGTTCAAATGTGCTTCTGAAACTGAAACAAAGCACTGGTCCTCTAACATCCAATGCTTGTCAGTTACGATGGGAAACTTGTTAGCTTCGTGAACGATGTAGTTTGTTTGAGCTGAAAAGTGACTGCCCTTACCTGAAACGAAGTCTTGCTTGTATGAAGACATAGAGCCTGGAATTTAAATCCATTTCCGAAGGGAAACACAAAGCATAGTTCTCATCCTTGGATTATACTCTGCATTAGAGCAAGAAGCACGCTCTTACTTTCTAGAGTCTCTAATACAGGAGGAAACTTGAGTGTGCTCAGAACAAAAGAACGGTGTTTCCTACACATACGTGCCATATCTAGTCAACTCTGCTTCTGAAACTGAAATAACCCACAGGTCCTCTATCATCCAATGCTTGTCAATTAAGATGAGAAACGTTTGAGCTTCGTGAACGATGTAGTTCTTTTGTGCTGTTAGTAACTCCCTTACCTGAAACGAAGTCGCGCATGTAGGAAGACTCAGCGATTGGGATTTAACTCCATTTCTGAAGAAAAACAAACAGCAGAGTTGTCATCCATTGATCACACTCTGCTTTAGAGCAAGAATCATGCTGTTGCTTTCTAGAGTCTCTAAGACAGCAGGAAATATGTGTGTGCTGAGAACAAATAACGGTGTTTCCTACTCATACTGACCATATCTAGAAGAACTCTGCCTCTGAAATTTTTACAAAGCACAGGTCCTCTAACATCCAATGTTTGTCAGTTAAGAAGACAAACGTGTGAGCTTCGTGAACGATGCAGTTTGTTTGAGCTGAAAAGTGACTGCCCTTACCTGAAACGAAGTCTTGCATGTAGGAAGACACTGAGTATGTAATTTAACTCCATTTCTGAAGGGAAACACACAGCATAGTTCTCCTCCATGGATCTCACTCTGCTTTAGAGCAAGAAGCATGCTCTTGCGTTCTAGAGTCTCTAATACACCAGGAAACATTAGTGTGCTCAGAACAAAACAAAGGTGATTCCTACACATACGGGCCATATCTAGTTCAACTCTGCTTCTGCAACTGAAACAAACCACAGGTCCTCTAACATCCAATGCTTGTCAGTTAAGATGAGAAACGTGTGAGCTTCGTGAACGATGTAGTTCGTTTGAGCTGTAAAGTAATTTCCATTACCTGAAACGAAGTTTTGTTGTAGGAAAACTCAGAGCCTGGGATTTAACTCCATTTCTGAAGTGAAAGACACAACTGAGTTCTCATCCATTGATCACACTCTGCTTTAGAGCAAGAAGCACACTCTTGCTTTCTATAGTCTCTAAGACACCAGGAAATGTGAGTGTCCTGAGAACAAAAGAACGGTGTTTCCTACACATACTGACCATATCTAGTCCAACTCTGCTTCTGAAACTGACACAAAGCACTGGTCCTCTATCATCCAATGCTTGTCAGTTACGATGGGAAACTTGTTAGCTTTGTGAACGATGTAGTTCGTTTGAGCTGAAAAGTGACTGCCCTTACCTGAAACGAAGTCTTGCTTGTAAGAAGATACAGCACCTGGGATTTAACTCCATTACTGAAGGGAAACACACAGCATAGTTATCATCCATGGATCACACTCTGCATTAGAGCAAGAAGCACGATCTTGCTTTCTAGAGACTCTAATACAGCAGGAAAGTTGAGTGTGCTCAGAACAAAACAACGGTGTTTCCTACACATACAGGCCATATCTAGTCAACTCTGCTTCTGAAACTGAAACAAACCACAGGTCCTCTAACATCCAATGCTTGTCAGTTAAGATGAGAAACGTGTGAGCTTCGTAAATGACATAGTTCGATTGAGTTGTAAAGTAACTGCCCTTACTAGAAACGAATTCTTCCTTGTAGGAAGACTCAGAGCCTGGGCTTTAACTCCATTTCTGAAGTGAAACACACAGCAGAGTTGTCATCCATTGATCACACTCTGTTTAGAGCAAGAAGCGCGCTCTAGCTTTCTAGAGTCTCTAAGACACCAGGAACTGTGAGTGTGCTGAGAACAAATGAATGGGGTTTCCTACATATACGGACCTTATCTAGAAGAAATCTGCCTCTGAAATTGATACAAAGCACAGGTACTCTAATATCCAAATCTTGTCAGTTAAGATGAGAAACGTGTGAGCTTCGTGAATGATGTAGTTAGTTTGAGCTGTAAAGTAACTGCCCTTACCTAAAACGAAGTCTTGCTTGTAGGAAGACTCAGAGCATGGGATTTAACTCAATTTCTGAAGTGAAAAACACAACAGAGTTCTCCTCCATTGATCACACTCTGCTTTAGAGCAAGAGGCACGCTCTAGCTTTCCAGAGTCTCTAAGACACCAGGAAACATGAGTGTGCTGAGAACAAATAAATGGTGTTTCCTACACATACGGACCATATCTCGTCCAACTCTGCTTCTGAAACTGATACAAAGCACTGGTCCTCTAACATCCAATGTTTGTCAGTTAAGATGGGAAACTTGTTAGCTTCGTGAACGATGTAGTTCGTTTGAGCTGAAACGTGCCTGCCCTTACATGAAACGAAGTCTTGCTTGTAGGAAGACACAGAGCCTGGAATTTAAATCCATTTCCGAAGGGAAACACACAACAGAGTTCTCATCCATTGATCACACTCTGCTTTAGAGCAAGAAGCACGCTCTTGCTTTCTAGAGTCTCTAATACAGCAGGAAACGTGAGTGTGCTCAGAACAAAAGAACGGTGTTTCCTACACATACAGGCCATATCTAGTTCAACTATGCTTCTGAAACTGAAACAAACCACAGGTCCTCTAACATCCAAATCTTGTCAGTTAAGATGAGAAACGTGTGAGCTTCGTGAACGATGTAGTTCGTTTGAGCTGTAAAGTAATTGCCCTTACCTGAAACGAAGTTTTGCTGTAGGAAAACTCAGATCCTGGGATTTAACTCCATTTCTGAAGTGAAAGACACAACAGAGTTCTCATCCAATGATCACACTCTGCTTTAGAGCAAGAAGCACGCTCTAGCTTTCTATAGTCTCTAAGACACCAGGAAATGTGAGTGTCCTGAGAACAAAAGAGCGGTGTTTCCTACACATACGGACCATATCTAGTCCAACTCTGCTTCTGAAACTGATACAAAGCACTGGTCCTCTAACATCCAATGCTTGTCAGTTACGATGGGAAACTTGTTAGCTTCGTGAACGATGTAGTTTGTTTGAGCTGAAAAGTGACTGCCCTTACCTGAAACGAAGTCTTGCTTGTAAGAAGACACAGCACCTGGGATTTAACTCCATTACTGAAGGGAAACACACAGCATAGTTGTCATCCATGGATCACACTCTGCTTTAGAGCAAGAAGCACGCTTTTGCTTTATAGAGTCTCTAATACAGCAGGAAAGGTGAGTGTTCTCAGAAGAAAAGAACGGTGTTTCTTACACATACGGACCATATCTAGTTCAAATGTGCTTCTGAAACTGAAACAAACCACAGGTCCTCTAACATCCAATGCTTGTCAGTTAAGATGAGAAACGTGTGAGCTTCGTAAATGATGTAGTAAGATTGAGTTGTAAAGTAACTGCCCTTACTTGAAACGAAGTCTTCCTTGTAGGAAGACTCAGAGCCTGGGATTTAACTCCATTTCTGAAGTGAAACACACAGCAGAGTTGTCATCCATTGATCACACTCTGTTTAGAGCAAGAAGCGCGCTCTAGCTTTCTAGAGTCTCTAAGACACCAGGAACTGTGAGTGTGCTGAGAACAAATGAATGGGGTTTCCTACACATAAGGACCTTATCTAGAAGAACTCTGCCTCTGAAATTGATACAAAGCACAGGTACTCTAATATCCAAATCTTGTCAGTTAAGATGAGAAACGTGTGAGCTTCGTGAATGATGTAGTTAGTTTGAGCTGTAAAGTAACTGCCCTTACCTAAAACGAAGTCTTGCTTGTAGGAAGACTCAGAGCATGGGATTTAACTCCATTTCTGAAGTGAAACACACAACAGAGTTCTGCTCCATTGATCACACTCTGCTTTAGAGCAAGAGGCACGCTCTAGCTTTCCAGAGTCTCTAAGACACCAGGAAACGTGAGTGTGCTGAGAACAAATAAATGGTGTTTCCTACACATACGGACCATATCTAGTCCAACTCTGCTTCTGAAACTGATACAAAGCACTGGTCCTCTAACATCCAATGCTTGTCAGTTACGATGGGAAACTTGTTAGCTTCGTGAACGATGTAGTTTGTTTGAGCTGAAAAGTGACTGCCCTTACCTGAAACGAAGTCTTGCTTGTAAGAAGACACAGCACCTGGGATTTAACTCCATTACTGAAGGGAAACACACAGCATAGTTATCATCCATGGATCACACTCTGCTTTAGAGCAAGAAGCACGCTTTTGCTTTATAGAGTCTCTAATACAGCAGGAAAGGTGAGTGTTCTCAGAACAAAAGAACGGTGTTTCTTACACATACAGACCATATCTAGTTCAAATGTGCTTCTGAAACTGAAACAAAGCACTGGTCCTCTAACATCCAATGCTTGTCAGTTACGATGGGAAACTTGTTAGCTTCGTGAACGATGTAGTTTGTTTGAGCTGAAAAGTGACTGCCCTTACCTGAAACGAAGTCTTGCTTGTATGAAGACATAGAGCCTGGAATTTAAATCCATTTCCGAAGGGAAACACAAAGCATAGTTCTCATCCTTGGATTATACTCTGCATTAGAGCAAGAAGCACGCTCTTACTTTCTAGAGTCTCTAATACAGGAGGAAACTTGAGTGTGCTCAGAACAAAAGAACGGTGTTTCCTACACATACGGGCCATATCTAGTCAACTCTGCTTCTGAAACTGAAATAACCCACAGGTCCTCTATCATCCAATGCTTGTCAATTAAGATGAGAAACGTTTGAGCTTCGTGAACGATGTAGTTCTTTTGTGCTGTTAGTAACTCCCTTACCTGAAACGAAGTCGCGCATGTAGGAAGACTCAGCGATTGGGATTTAACTCCATTTCTGAAGAAAAACAAACAGCAGAGTTGTCATCCATTGATCACACTCTGCTTTAGAGCAAGAATCATGCTGTTGCTTTCTAGAGTCTCTAAGACAGCAGGAAATATGTGTGTGCTGAGAACAAATAACGGTGTTTCCTACTCATACTGACCATATCTAGAAGAACTCTGCCTCTGAAATTTTTACAAAGCACAGGTCCTCTAACATCCAATGTTTGTCAGTTAAGAAGACAAACGTGTGAGCTTCGTGAACGATGCAGTTTGTTTGAGCTGAAAAGTGACTGCCCTTACCTGAAACGAAGTCTTGCATGTAGGAAGACACTGAGTATGTAATTTAACTCCATTTCTGAAGGGAAACACACAGCATAGTTCTCCTCCATGGATCTCACTCTGCTTTAGAGCAAGAAGCATGCTCTTGCGTTCTAGAGTCTCTAATACACCAGGAAACATTAGTGTGCTCAGAACAAAACAAAGGTGATTCCTACACATACAGGCCATATCTAGTTCAACTCTGCTTCTGCAACTGAAACAAACCACAGGTCCTCTAACATCCAATGCTTGTCAGTTAAGATGAGAAACGTGTGAGCTTCGTGAACGATGTAGTTCGTTTGAGCTGTAAAGTAATTTCCATTACCTGAAACGAAGTTTTGTTGTAGGAAAACTCAGAGCCTGGGATTTAACTCCATTTCTGAAGTGAAAGACACAACTGAGTTCTCATCCATTGATCACACTCTGCTTTAGAGCGAGAAGCACGCTCTTGCTTTCTATAGACTCTAAGACACCAGGAAATGTGAGTGTCCTGAGAACAAAAGAACGGTGTTTCCTACACATACTGACCATATCTAGTCCAACTCTGCTTCTGAAACTGACACAAAGCACTGGTCCTCTATCATCCAATGCTTGTCAGTTACGATGGGAAACTTGTTAGCTTTGTGAACGATGTAGTTCGTTTGAGCTGAAAAGTGACTGCCCTTACCTGAAACGAAGTCTTGCTTGTAAGAAGACACAGCACCTGGGATTTAACTCCATTACTGAAGGGAAACACACAGCATAGTTATCATCCATGTTCAAACTCTGCTTTAGAGCAAGAAGCACGCTTTTGCTTTATAGAGTCTCTAATACAGCAGGAAAGGTGAGTGTTCTCAGAACAAAAGAACGGTGTTTCTTACACATACGGACCATATCTAGTTCAAATGTGCTTCTGAAACTGAAACAAAGCACTGGTCCTCTAACATCCAATGCTTGTCAGTTACGATGGGAAACTTGTTAGCTTCGTGAACGATGTAGTTTGTTTGAGCTGAAAAGTGACTGCCCATACCTGAAACGAAGTCTTGCTTGTATGAAGACATAGAGCCTGGAATTTAAATCCATTTCCGAAGGGAAACACAAAGCATAGTTCTCATCCTTGGATTATACTCTGCATTAGAGCAAGAAGCACGCTCTTACTTTCTAGAGTCTCTAATACAGGAGGAAACTTGAGTGTGCTCAGAACAAAAGAACGGTGTTTCCTACACATACGGGCCATATCTAGTCAACTCTGCTTCTGAAACTGAAATAACCCACAGGTCCTCTATCATCCAATGCTTGTCAATTAAGATGAGAAACGTTTGAGCTTCGTGAACGATGTAGTTCTTTTGTGCTGTTAGTAACTCCCTTACCTGAAACGAAGTCGCGCATGTAGGAAGACTCAGCGATTGGGATTTAACTCCATTTCTGAAGAAAAACAAACAGCAGAGTTGTCATCCATTGATCACACTCTGCTTTAGAGCAAGAATCATGCTGTTGCTTTCTAGAGTCTCTAAGACAGCAGGAAATATGTGTGTGCTGAGAACAAATAACGGTGGTTCCTACTCATACTGACCATATCTAGAAGAACTCTGCCTCTGAAATTTTTACAAAGCACAGGTCCTCTAACATCCAATGTTTGTCAGTTAAGAAGACAAACGTGTGAGCTTCGTGAACGATGCAGTTTGTTTGAGCTGAAAAGTGACTGCCCTTACCTGAAACGAAGTCTTGCATGTAGGAAGACACTGAGTATGTAATTTAACTCCATTTCTGAAGGGAAACACACAGCATAGTTCTCCTCCATGGATCTCACTCTGCTTTAGAGCAAGAAGCATGCTCTTGCGTTCTAGAGTCTCTAATACACCAGGAAACATTAGTGTGCTCAGAACAAAACAAAGGTGATTCCTACACATACAGACCATATCTAGTTCAACTCTGCTTCTGCAACTGAAACAAACCACAGGTCCTCTAACATCCAATGCTTGTCAGTTAAGATGAGAAACGTGTGAGCTTTGTGAACGATGTAGTTCGTTTGAGCTGTAAAGTAATTTCCATTACCTGAAACGAAGTTTTGTTGTAGGAAAACTCAGAGCCTGGGATTTAACTCCATTTCTGAAGTGAAAGACACAACTGAGTTCTCATCCATTGATCACACTCTGCTTTAGAGCAAGAAGCACGCTCTTGCTTTCTATAGTCTCTAAGACACCAGGAAATGTGAGTGTCCTGAGAACAAAAGAACGGTGTTTCCTACACATACTGACCATATCTAGTCCAACTCTGCTTCTGAAACTGACACAAAGCACTGGTCCTCTATCATCCAATGCTTGTCAGTTACGATGGGAAACTAGTTAGCTTTGTGAACGATGTAGTTCGTTTGAGCTGAAAAGTGACTGCCCTTACCTGAAACGAAGTCTTGCTTGTAAGAAGACATAGCACCTGGGATTTAACTCCATTACTGAAGGGAAACACACAGCATAGTTATCATCCATGGATCACACTCTGCTTTAGAGCAAGAGGCACGCTCTAGCTTTCCAGAGTCTCTAAGACACCAGGAAACGTGAGTGTGCTGAGAACAAATAAATGGTGTTTCCTACACATACGGACCATATCTAGTCCAACTCTGCTTCTGAAACTGATACAAAGCACTGGTCCTCTAACATCCAATGTTTGTCAGTTAAGATGGGAAACTTGTTAGCTTCGTGAACGATGTAGTTCGTTTGAGCTGAAACGTGCCTGCCCTTACATGAAACGAAGTCTTGCTTGTAGGAAGACACAGAGCCTGGAATTTAAATCCATTCCCGAAGGGAAACACACAACAGAGTTCTCATCCATTGATCACACTCTGCTTTAGAGCAAGAAGCACGCTCTTGCTTTCTAGAGTCTCTAATACAGCAGGAAACGGGAGTGTGCTCAGAACAAAAGAACGGTGTTTCCTACACATACAGGCCATATCTGGTTCAACTATGCTTCTGAAACTGAAACAAACCACAGGTCCTCTAACATCCAAATCTTGTCAGTTAAGATGAGAAACGTGTGAGCTTCGTGAACGATGTAGTTCATTTGAGCTGTAAAGTAATTGCCCTTACCTGAAACGGAGTTTTGCTGTAGGAAAACTCAGATCCTGGGATTTAACTCCATTTCTGAAGTGAAAGACACAACAGAGTTCTCATCCAATGACCACGCTCTGCTTTAGAGCAAGAAGCACGCTCTAGCTTTCTATAGTCTCTAAGACACCAGGAAATGTGAGTGTCCTGAGAACAAAAGAGCGGTGTTTCCTACACATACGGACCATATCTAGTCCAACTCTGCCTCTGAAACTGATACAAAGCACTGGTCCTCTAACATCCAATGCTTGTCAGTTACGATGGGAAACTTGTTAGCTTCGTGAACGATGTAGTTTGTTTGAGCTGAAAAGTGACTGCCCTTACCTGAAACGAAGTCTTGCTTGTAAGAAGACACAGCACCTGGGATTTAACTCCATTACTGAAGGGAAACACACAGCATAGTTGTCATCCATGGATCACACTCTGCTTTAGAGCAAGAAGCACGCTTTTGCTTTATAGAGTCTCTAATACAGCAGGAAAGGTGAGTGTTCTCAGAAGAAAAGAACGGTGTTTCTTACACATACGGACCATATCTAGTTCAAATGTGCTTCTGAAACTGAAACAAAGCACTGGTCCTCTAACATCCAATGCTTGTCAGTTACGATGGGAAACTTGTTAGCTTCGTGAACGATGTAGTTTGTTTGAGCTGAAAAGTGACTGCCCTTACCTGAAACGAAGTCTTGCTTGTATGAAGACATAGAGCCTGGAATTTAAATCCATTTCCGAAAGGAAACACAAAGCATAGTTCTCATCCTTGGATTATACTCTGCATTAGAGCAAGAAGCACGCTCTTACTTTCTAGAGTCTCTAATACAGGAGGAAACTTGAGTGTGCTCAGAACAAAAGAACGGTGTTTCCTACACATACGGGCCATATCTAGTCAACTCTGCTTCTGAAACTGAAATAACCCACAGGTCCTCTATCATCCAATGCTTGTCAATTAAGATGAGAAACGTTTGAGCTTCGTGAACGATGTAGTTCTTTTGTGCTGTTAGTAACTCCCTTACCTGAAACGAAGTCGCTCATGGAGGAAGACTCAGCGATTGGGATTTAACTCCATTTCTGAAGTAAAACAAACAGCAGAGTTGTCATCCATTGATCACACTCTGCTTTAGAGCAAGAATCATGCTCTTGCTTTCTGGAGTCTCTAAGACAGCAGGAAACATGAGTGTGCTGAGAACAAAGAACGGTGTTTCCTACTCATACTGACCATATCTAGAAGAACTCTGCCTCTGAAATTTATACAAAGCACAGGTCCTCTAACATCCAATGTTTGTCTGTTAAGATGAAAAACATGTGAGCTTCGTGAACGATGCAGATTGTTTGAGCTGAAAAGTGACTGCCCTTACCTGAAACGAAGTCTTGCATGTAGGAAGACACAGAGCCTGGAATTTAAATCCATTTCTGTAGGGAAACACACAGCATAGTTCTCATCCAGGATCTCACTCTGCTTTAGAGCAATAAGCATGTTCTTGCTCTCTAGAGTCTCTAATACACCAGGAAACATTAGTGTGCTCAGAACAAAAGAACGGTATTTCCTACACATACGGGCCATATCTAGTTCAACTCTGCTTCTGAAACTGACAAAAACCACAGGTGGTCTAACATCCAAATCTTGTCAGTTAAGATGAGAAACGTGTGAGCTTCGTGAACGATGTAGATCGTTTGAGCTGTAAAGTAATTTCCCTTACCTGAAATGAAATTTTGCTGTTGGAAAACTCAGAGCCTGGGATTTAACTCCATTTCTGAAGTGAAAGACACAACAGAGTTCTCATCCATTGATCACACTCTGCTTTAGAGCAAGAATCACGCTCTAGCTTTCTAAAGTCTCTAAGACACCAGGAAATGTGAGTGTCCTGAGAACAAAAGAACGGAGTTTCCTACACATACGGACCACATCTAGTCCAACTCTGCTTCTGAAACTGATACAAAGCACTGGTCCTCTAACATCCAATGCTTGTCAGTTACTATGGGAAACTTGTTAGCTTCGTGAACGATGTAGTTTGTTTGAGCTAAAAAGTTACTGCCCTTACCTGAAACGAAGTCTTGCATGTAAGAAGACACCGCACCTGGGATTTAACTCCATTACTGAAGGGAAACACACAGCATAGTTATCATCCATGGATCACACTCTGCTTTAGAGCAAGAAGCACGCTTTTGCTTTATAGAATATCTAATACAGCAGGAAACGTGAATGTGCTTAGAACAAAAGAACAGTGTTTCTTACACATACAGACCATATCTAGTTCAAATGTGCTTCTGAAACTGAAACAAACCACAGGTCCTCTAACATCCAATGCTTGTCAGTTAAGATGAGAAACGTGTGAGATTCATAAATGATGTAGTTCGAATGAGTTGTAAAGTAACTGCCCTTACTAGAAACGAAGTCTTCCTTGTAGGAAGACTCAGAGCCTGGGATTTAACTCCATTTCTTAAGTGAAACAAACAGCAGAGTTGTCATCCATTGATCACACTCTGCTTTAGAGCAAGAATCACGCTCTTGCTTTCTAGAGTCTCTAAGACAGCAGGAAACATGAGTGTGCTGAGAACAAAGAAAGGTGTTTCCTACACATACGGACCATATCTAGTCCAACTCTGCTTCAGAAACTGATACAAAGCACTGGTCCTCTAACATCCAATGTTTGTCAGTTAAGATGGGAAACTTGTTAGCTTCGTGAACAATGTAGTCGTTTGAGCTGAAAACTGACTGCCCTTACCTGAAACGAAGTCTTGCTTGTAGGAAGACACAGAGAATGGAATTTAACTCCATTTCTGAAGGGAAACACACAGCTTAGTTCTCATCCATGGATCACACTCTGCTTTAGAGCAAGAAGCATGCTCTTGCTTTCTAGAGTCTCTAATACACCAGGAATTATTAGAGTGCTCAGAACAAAAGAACGGTGTTTCCTACACATACGGGCCATATCTAGTTCAACTCTGCTTCTGAAACTGAAACAAACCACAGGTCCTCTAACATCCAATGCTTGTCAGTTAAGATGAGAAACGTGTGAGCTTTGTGAACGATGTATTTCGTTTGAGCTGTTAGTAACTGCCCTTACCTGAAACGCAGTCTCGCTTGTAGGAATACTCAGCGATTGGGATTTAACTCCATTTCTGAAGTGAAACAAACAGCAAAGTTGTCATCCATTGAACACACTCTGCTTTAGAGTAGGAATCACGCTCTTGCTTTCTAGATTCTCTAAGACAGCAGGAAACATGAGTGTGCTGGGAACAAAAGAACGGTGTTTCCTACTCATATGGACCATATCTAGAAGAACTCTGCCTCTGAAATTGATACAAAGCACAGGTCCTCTAATATCCACTGTTTGGCAGTTAAGATGACAAACGTGTGAGCTTCGTGAACGATGTAGTTAGTTTGAGCTGTAAAGTAAATGCCCTTACCTGAAACGAAGCCTTACTTGTAGGAAGACACAGAGCCTGGAATTTAACTCCATTTCTGAAGGGAAACAAACAGCATAGTTCTCATCCATGGATCACACTTTGCTTAAGAACAAGAAGCACGCTCTTGCTTCTAGAGTCTCTAATACACCAGGAAACTTGAGTGTGCTCAGAAAAAAAGAACGTTGTTTCATACACATAGGAGCCATATATACTTCAACTCTGACTCTGAAACTGAAAAAAACCACAGGTCCACTAACATCCAATGCTTGTCAGTTAAGATGAGAAACGTGTAAGCTTCGTGAATGATGTTGTTCGTTTGAGCTGTAAAGTAATTTCCCTTACCTGAAATGAAGTTTTGCTGTAGGAAAACTCAGAGCCTGGGATTTAACTCCATTTCTGAAGTTAAACACACAGCAGAGTTGTCATCCATTGATCACACTCTGCTTTAGAGCAAGAAGCAAGCTCTAGCTTTCTAGAGTCTCTAAGACACCAGGAACCGTGAGTATGCTGAGAACAAATGAATGGGTTTTCCTACAATGCGGACCATATCTAGTCCAATTCTGTTTCGAAACTGATACAAAGCACTGGTCCTCTAACATCCAATGTTTGTCAGTTAAGATGGGAATCTTGTTAGCTTCGTGAACGATGTAATTTGTTTGAGCTGAAAAGTGACTGCCCTTACCTGAAACGCAGTCTCGCTTGTAGGAAGACTCAGCGATTGGGATTTAACTCCATTTCTGAAGTGAACCAAACAGCAGAGTTGTCTTCCATTGATCACACTCTGCTTTAGAGCAAGAATCACGTTCTTGCTTTCTAGAGTTTCTAAGACAGCAGGTAACATGAGTGTGCTGAGAACAAGAACGGTGTTTCCTACTCATACGGACCATATCTAGAAGAACTCTGCCTCTGAAATTGATACAAAGCACAGGTCCTCTAACGTCCAATGTTTGTCAGTTAAGATGACAAACGTGTGAGCTTCGTGAACGATGTAGTTATTTTGAGCTATAAAGTGACTGCCCTTACCTGAAACGAAGTCTTGCTTGTAAGAAGACACAGAGCCTGGAATTTAACTCCATTTCTGAAGGGAAACACACAGCATAGTTATCATCCATGGATCACACTCTGCTTTAGAGCAAGAAGCACGCTTTTGCTTTATAGAGTCTCTAATACAGCAGGAAAGGTGAGTGTTCTCAGAACAAAAGAACGGTGTTTCTTACACATACGGACCATATCTAGTTCAAATGTGCTTCTGAAACTGAAACAAAGCACTGGTCCTCTAACATCCAATGCTTGTCAGTTACGATGGGAAACTTGTTAGCTTCGTGAACGATGTAGTTTGTTTGAGCTGAAAAGTGACTGCCCATACCTGAAACGAAGTCTTGCTTGTATGAAGACATAGAGCCTGGAATTTAAATCCATTTCCGAAGGGAAACACAAAGCATAGTTCTCATCCTTGGATTATACTCTGCATTAGAGCAAGAAGCACGCTCTTACTTTCTAGAGTCTCTAATACAGGAGGAAACTTGAGTGTGCTCAGAACAAAAGAACGGTGTTTCCTACACATACGGGCCATATCTAGTCAACTCTGCTTCTGAAACTGAAATAACCCACAGGTCCTCTATCATCCAATGCTTGTCAATTAAGATGAGAAACGTTTGAGCTTCGTGAACGATGTAGTTCTTTTGTGCTGTTAGTAACTCCCTTACCTGAAACGAAGTCGCGCATGTAGGAAGACTCAGCGATTGGGATTTAACTCCATTTCTGAAGAAAAACAAACAGCAGAGTTGTCATCCATTGATCACACTCTGCTTTAGAGCAAGAATCATGCTGTTGCTTTCTAGAGTCTCTAAGACAGCAGGAAATATGTGTGTGCTGAGAACAAATAACGGTGTTTCCTACTCATACTGACCATATCTAGAAGAACTCTGCCTCTGAAATTTTTACAAAGCACAGGTCCTCTAACATCCAATGTTTGTCAGTTAAGAAGACAAACCTGTGAGCTTCGTGAACGATGCAGTTTGTTTGAGCTGAAAAGTGACTGCCCTTACCTGAAACGAAGTCTTGCATGTAGGAAGACACTGAGTATGTAATTTAACTCCATTTCTGAAGGGAAACACACAGCATAGTTCTCCTCCATGGATCTCACTCTGCTTTAGAGCAAGAAGCATGCTCTTGCGTTCTAGAGTCTCTAATACACCAGGAAACATTAGTGTGCTCAGAACAAAACAAAGGTGATTCCTACACATACAGGCCATATCTAGTTCAACTCTGCTTCTGCAACTGAAACAAACCACAGGTCCTCTAACATCCAATGCTTGTCAGTTAAGATGAGAAACGTGTGAGCTTCGTGAACGATGTAGTTCGTTTGAGCTGTAAAGTAATTTCCATTACCTGAAACGAAGTTTTGTTGTAGGAAAACTCAGAGCCTGGGATTTAACTCCATTTCTGAAGTGAAAGACACAACTGAGTTCTCATCCATTGATCACACTCTGCTTTAGAGCAAGAAGCACGCTCTTGCTTTCTATAGTCTCTAAGACACCAGGAAATGTGAGTGTCCTGAGAACAAAAGAACGGTGTTTCCTACACATACTGACCATATCTAGTCCAACTCTGCTTCTGAAACTGACACAAAGCACTGGTCCTCTATCATCCAATGCTTGTCAGTTACGATGGGAAACTTGTTAGCTTTGTGAACGATGTAGTTCGTTTGAGCTGAAAAGTGACTGCCCTTACCTGAAACGAAGTCTTGCTTGTAAGAAGACACAGCACCTGGGATTTAACTCCATTACTGAAGGGAAACACACAGCATAGTTATCATCCATGGATCACACTCTGCATTAGAGCAAGAAGCACGATCTTGCTTTCTAGAGACTCTAATACAGCAGGAAACTTGAGTGTGCTCAGAACAAAACAACGGTGTTTCCTACACATACAGGCCATATCTAGTCAACTCTGCTTCTGAAACTGAAACAAACCACAGGTCCTCTAACATCCAATGCTTGTCAGTTAAGATGAGAAACGTGTGAGCTTCGTAAATGACATAGTTCGATTGAGTTGTAAAGTAACTGCCCTTACTAGAAACGAATTCTTCCTTGTAGGAAGACTCAGAGCCTGGGCTTTAACTCCATTTCTGAAGTGAAAGACACAACAGAGTTCTCATCCAATGATCACGCTCTGCTTTAGAGCAAGAAGCACGCTCTAGCTTTCTATAGTCTCTAAGACACCAGGAAATGTGAGTGTCCTGAGAACAAAAGAGCGGTGTTTCCTACACATACGGACCATATCTAGTCCAACTCTGCTTCTGAAACTGATACAAAGCACTGGTCCTCTAACATCCAATGCTTGTCAGTTACGATGGGAAACTTGTTAGCTTCGTGAACGATGTAGTTTGTTTGAGCTGAAAAGTGACTGCCCTTACCTGAAACGAAGTCTTGCTTGTAAGAAGACACAGCACCTGGGATTTAACTCCATTACTGAAGGGAAACACACAGCATAGTTGTCATCCATGGATCACACTCTGCTTTAGAGCAAGAAGCATGCTTTTGCTTTATAGAGTCTCTAATACAGCAGGAAAGGTGAGTGTTCTCAGAAGAAAAGAACGGTGTTTCTTACACATACGGACCATATCTAGTTCAAATGTGCTTCTGAAACTGAAACAAACCACAGGTCCTCTAACATCCAATGCTTGTCAGTTAAGATGAGAAACATGTGAGCTTCGTAAATGATGTAGTAAGATTGAGTTGTAAAGTAACTGCCCTTACTTGAAACGAAGTCTTCCTTGTAGGAAGACTCAGAGCCTGGGATTTAACTCCATTTCTGAAGTGAAACACACAACAGAGTTCTCCTCCATTGATCACACTCTGCTTTAGAGCAAGAGGCACGCTCTAGCTTTCCAGAGTCTCTAAGACACCAGGAAACGTGAGTGTGCTGAGAACAAATAAATGGTGTTTCCTACACATAAAGGCCATATCTAGTTCAACTATGCTTCTGAAACTGAAACAAACCACAGGTCCTCTAACATCGAAATCTTGTCAGTTAAGATGAGAAACGTGTGAGCTTCGTAAATGATGTAGTAAGATTGAGTTGTAAAGTAACTGCCCTTACTTGAAACGAAGTCTTCCTTGTAGGAAGACTCAGAGCCTGGGATTTAACTCCATTTCTGAAGTGAAACACACAGCAGAGTTGTCATCCATTGATCACACTCTGTTTAGAGCAAGAAGCGCGCTCTAGCTTTCTAGAGTCTCTAAGACACCAGGAACTGTGAGTGTGCTGAGAACAAATGAATGGGGTTTCCTACACATACGGACCTTATCTAGAAGAACTCTGCCTCTGAAATTGATACAAAGCACAGGTACTCTAATATCCAAATCTTGTCAGTTAAGATGAGAAACGTGTGAGCTTCGTGAATGATGTAGTTCGTTTGAGCTGTAAAGTAACTGCCCTTACCTAAAACGAAGTCTTGCTTGTAGGAAGACTCAGAGCATGGGATTTAACTCCATTTCTGAAGTGAAACACACAACAGAGTTCTCCTCCATTGATCACACTCTGCTTTAGAGCAAGAGGCACGCTCTAGCTTTCCAGGGTCTCTAAGACACCAGGAAACGTGAGTGTGCTGAGAACAAATAAATGGTGTTTCCTACACATACGGACCATATCTAGTCCAACTCTGCTTCTGAAACTGATACAAAGCACTGGTCCTCTAACATCCAATGCTTGTCAGTTACGATGGGAAACTTGTTAGCTTCGTGAACGATGTAGTTTGTTTGAGCTGAAAAGTGACTGCCCTTACCTGAAACGAAGTCTTGCTTGTAAGAAGACACAGCACCTGGGATTTAAATCCATTACTGAAGGGAAACACACAGCATAGTTATCATCCATGGATCACACTCTGCTTTAGAGCAAGAAGCACGCTTTTGCTTTATAGAGTCTCTAATACAGCAGGAAAGGTGAGTGATCTCAGAAAAAAAGAATGGTGTTTCTTACACATACGGACCATATCTAGTTCAAATGTGCTTCTGAAACTGAAACAAAGCACTGGTCCTCTAACATCCAATGCTTGTCAGTTACGATGGGAAACTTGTTAGCTTCGTGAACGATGTAGTTTGTTTGAGCTGAAAAGTGACTGCCCTTACCTGAAACGAAGTCTTGCTTGTATGAAGACATAGAGCCTGGAATTTAAATCCATTTCCGAAAGGAAACACAAAGCATAGTTCTCATCCTTGGATTATACTCTGCATTAGAGCAAGAAGCACGCTCTTACTTTCTAGAGTCTCTAATACAGGAGGAAACTTGAGTGTGCTCAGAACAAAAGAACGGTGTTTCCTACACATACGGGCCATATCTAGTCAACTCTGCTTCTGAAACTGAAATAATCCACAGGTCCTCTATCATCCAATGCTTGTCAATTAAGATGAGAAACGTTTGAGCTTCGTGAACGATGTAGTTCTTTTGTGCTGTTAGTAACTCCCTTACCTGAAACGAAGTCGCTCATGGAGGAAGACTCAGCGATTGGGATTTAACTCCATTTCTGAAGTAAAACAAACAGCAGAGTTGTCATCCATTGATCACACTCTGCTTTAGAGCAAGAATCATGCTCTTGCTTTCTGGAGTCTCTAAGACAGCAGGAAACATGAGTGTGCTGAGAACAAAGAACGGTGTTTCCTACTCATACTGACCATATCTAGAAGAACTCTGCCTCTGAAATTTATACAAAGCACAGGTCCTCTAACATCCAATGTTTGTCAGTTAAGATGAAAAACATGTGAGCTTCGTGAACGATGCAGATTGTTTGAGCTGAAAAGTGACTGCCCTTACCTGAAACGAAGTCTTGCATGTAGGAAGACACAGAGCCTGGAATTTAAATCCATTTCTGTAGGGAAACACACAGCATAGTTCTCATCCAGGATCTCACTCTGCTTTAGAGCAATAAGCATGTTCTTGCTCTCTAGAGTCTCTAATACACCAGGAAACATTAGTGTGCTCAGAACAAAAGAACGGTATTTCCTACACATACAGGCCATATCTAGTTCAACTCTGCTTCTGAAACTGACAAAAACCACAGGTGGTCTAACATCCAAATCTTGTCAGTTAAGATGAGAAACGTGTGAGCTTCGTGAACGATGTAGATCGTTTGAGCTGTAAAGTAATTTCCCTTACCTGAAATGAAATTTTGCTGTTGGAAAACTCAGAGCCTGGGATTTAACTCCATTTCTGAAGTGAAAGACACAACAGAGTTCTCATCCATTGATCACACTCTGCTTTAGAGCAAGAATCACGCTCTAGCTTTCTAAAGTCTCTAAGACACCAGGAAATGTGAGTGTCCTGAGAACAAAAGAACGGTGTTTCCTACACATACGGACCACATCTAGTCCAACTCTGCTTCTGAAACTGATACAAAGCACTGGTCCTCTAACATCCAATGCTTGTCAGTTACGATGGGAAACTTGTTAGCTTCGTGAACGATGTAGTTTGTTTGAGCTAAAAAGTTACTGCCCTTACCTGAAACGAAGTCTTGCATGTAAGAAGACACCGCACCTGGGATTTAACTCCATTACTGAAGGGAAACACACAGCATAGTTATCATCCATGGATCACACTCTGCTTTAGAGCAAGAAGCACGCTTTTGCTTTATAGAATATCTAATACAGCAGGAAACGTGAATGTGCTCAGAACAAAAGAACAGTGTTTCTTACACATACAGACCATATCTAGTTCAAATGTGCTTCTGAAACTGAAACAAACCACAGGTCCTCTAACATCCAATGCTTGTCAGTTAAGATGAGAAACGTGTGAGATTCATAAATGATGTAGTTTGAATGAGTTGTAAAGTAACTGCCCTTACTAGAAACGAAGTCTTCCTTGTAGGAAGACTCAGAGCCTGGGATTTAACTCCATTTCTTAAGTGAAACAAACAGCAGAGTTGTCATCCATTGATCACACTCTGCTTTAGAGCAAGAATCACGCTCTTGCTTTCTAGAGTCTCTAAGACAGCAGGAAACATGAGTGTGCTGAGAACAAAGAAAGGTGTTTCCTACACATACGGACCATATCTAGTCCAACTCTGCTTCAGAAACTGATACAAAGCACTGGTCCTCTAACATCCAATGTTTGTCAGTTAAGATGGGAAACTTGTTAGCTTCGTGAACAATGTAGTCGTTTGAGCTGAAAAGTGACTGCCCTTACCTGAAACGAAGTCTTGCTTGTAGGAAGACACAGAGAATGGAATTTAACTCCATTTCTGAAGGGAAACACACAGCTTAGTTCTCATCCATGGATCACACTCTGCTTTAGAGCAAGAAGCATGCTCTTGCTTTCTAGAGTCTCTAATACACCAGGAATTATTAGAGTGCTCAGAACAAAAGAACGGTGTTTCCTACACATACGGGCCATATCTAGTTCAACTCTGCTTCTGAAACTGAAACAAACCACAGGTCCTCTAACATCCAATGCTTGTCAGTTAAGATGAGAAACGTGTGAGCTTTGTGAACGATGTATTTCGTTTGAGCTGTTAGTAACTGCCCTTACCTGAAACGCAGTCTCGCTTGTAGGAATACTCAGCGATTGGGATTTAACTCCATTTCTGAAGTGAAACAAACAGCAAAGTTGTCATCCATTGAACACACTCTGCTTTAGAGTAGGAATCATGCTCTTGCTTTCTAGATTCTCTAAGACAGCAGGAAACATGAGTGTGCTGAGAACAAAAGAACGGTGTTTCCTACTCATATGGACCATATCTAGAAGAACTCTGCCTCTGAAATTGATACAAAGCACAGGTCCTCTAACATCCACTGTTTGGCAGTTAAGATGACAAACGTGTGAGCTTCGTGAACGATGTAGTTAGTTTGAGCTGTAAAGTAAATGCCCTTACCTGAAACGAAGCCTTACTTGTAGGAAGACACAGAGCCTGGAATTTAACTCCATTTCTGAAGGGAAACAAACAGCATAGTTCTCATCCATGGATCACACTTTGCTTAAGAACAAGAAGCACGCTCTTGCTTCTAGAGTCTCTAATACAGCAGGAAACTTGAGTGTGCTCAGAACAAAAGAACGTTGTTTCCTACACATAGGAGCCATATCTACTTCAACTCTGATTCTGAAACTGAAACAAACCACAGGTCCACTAACATCCAATGCTTGTCAGTTAAGATGAGAAACGTGTAAGCTTCGTGAATGATGTTGTTCGTTTGAGCTGTAAAGTAATTTCCCTTACCTGAAACGAAGTTTTGCTGTAGGAAAACTCAGAGCCTGGGATTTAACTCCATTTCTGAAGTGAAACACACAGCAGAGTTGTCATCCATTGATCACACTCTGCTTTAGAGCAAGAAGCAAGCTCTAGCTTTCTAGAGTCTCTAAGACACCAGGAACCGTGAGTATGCTGAGAACAAATGAATGGGTTTTCCTACAATGCGGACCATATCTAGTCCAATTCTGTTTCGAAACTGATAAAAAGCACTGGTCCTCTAACATCCAATGTTTGTCAGTTAAGATGGGAATCTTGTTAGCTTCGTGAACGATGTAATTTGTTTGAGCTGAAAAGTGACTGCCCTTACCTGAAACGCAGTCTCGCTTGTAGGAAGACTCAGCGATTGGGATTTAACTCCATTTCTGAAGTGAAACAAACAGCAGAGTTGTCTTCCATTGATCACACTCTGCTTTAGAGCAGGAATCACGTTCTTGCTTTCTAGAGTTTCTAAGACAGCAGGTAACATGAGTGTGCTGAGAACAAGAACGGTGTTTCCTACTCATACGGACCATATCTAGAAGAACTCTGCCTCTGAAATTGATACAAAGCACAGGTCCTCTAACATCCAATGTTTGTCAGTTAAGATGACAAACGTGTGAGCTTCGTGAACGATGTAGTTATTTTGAGCTATAAAGTAACTGCCCTTACCTGAAACGAAGTCTTGCTTGTAGGAAGACACAGAGCCTGGAATTTAAATCCATTCCCGAAGGGAAACACAAAACAGAGTTCTCATCCATTGATCACACTCTGCTTTAGAGCAAGAAGCACGCTCTTGCTTTCTAGAGTCTCTAATACAGCAGGAAACGTGAGTGTTCTCAGAAGAAAAGAACGGTGTTTCTTACACATACGGACCATATCTAGTTCAAATGTGCTTCTGAAACTGAAACAAACCACAGGTCCTCTAACATCCAATGCTTGTCAGTTAAGATGAGAAACGTGTGAGCTTCGTAAATGATGTAGTAAGATTGAGTTGTAAAGTAACTGCCCTTACTTGAAACGAAGTCTTCCTTGTAGGAAGACTCAGAGCCTGGGATTTAACTCCATTTCTGAAGTGAAACACACAGCAGAGTTGTCATCCATTGATCACACTCTGTTTAGAGCAAGAAGCGCGCTCTAGCTTTCTAGAGTCTCTAAGACACCAGGAACTGTGAGTGTGCTGAGAACAAATGAATGGGGTTTCCTACACATACGGACCTTATCTAGAAGAACTCTGCCTCTGAAATTGATACAAAGCACAGGTACTCTAATATCCAAATCTTGTCAGTTAAGATGAGAAACGTGTGAGCTTCGTGAATGATGTAGTTAGTTTGAGCTGTAAAGTAACTGCCCTTACCTAAAACGAAGTCTTGCTTGTAGGAAGACTCAGAGCATGGGATTTAACTCCATTTCTGAAGTGAAACACACAACAGAGTTCTCCTCCATTGATCACACTCTGCTTTAGAGCAAGAGGCACGCTCTAGCTTTCCAGGGTCTCTAAGACACCAGGAAACGTGAGTGTGCTGAGAACAAATAAATGGTGTTTCCTACACATACGGACCATATCTAGTCCAACTCTGCTTCTGAAACTGATACAAAGCACTGGTCCTCTAACATCCAATGCTTGTCAGTTACGATGGGAAACTTGTTAGCTTCGTGAACGATGTAGTTTGTTTGAGCTGAAAAGTGACTGCCCTTACCTGAAACGAAGTCTTGCTTGTAAGAAGACACAGCACCTGGGATTTAACTCCATTACTGAAGGGAAACACACAGCATAGTTATCACCCATGGATCACACTCTGCTTTAGAGCAAGAAGCACGCTTTTGCTTTATAGAGTCTCTAATACAGCAGGAAAGGTGAGTGTTCTCAGAACAAAAGAACGGTGTTTCTTACACATACGGACCATATCTAGTTCAAATGTGCTTCTGAAACTGAAACAAAGCACTGGTCCTCTAACATCCAATGCTTGTCAGTTACGATGGGAAACTTGTTAGCTTCGTGAACGATGTAGTTTGTTTGAGCTGAAAAGTGACTGCCCTTACCTGAAACGAAGTCTTGCTTGTATGAAGACATAGAGCCTGGAATTTAAATCCATTTCCGAAAGGAAACACAAAGCATAGTTCTCATCCTTGGATTATACTCTGCATTAGAGCAAGAAGCACGCTCTTACTTTCTAGAGTCTCTAATACAGGAGGAAACTTGAGTGTGCTCAGAACAAAAGAACGGTGTTTCCTACACATACGGGCCATATCTAGTCAACTCTGCTTCTGAAACTGAAATAACCCACAGGTCCTCTATCATCAAATGCTTGTCAATTAAGATGAGAAACGTTTGAGCTTCGTGAACGATGTAGTTCTTTTGTGCTGTTAGTAACTCCCTTACCTGAAACGAAGTCGCTCATGGAGGAAGACTCAGCGATTGGGATTTAACTCCATTTCTGAAGTAAAACAAACAGCAGAGTTGTCATCCATTGATCACACTCTGCTTTAGAGCAAGAATCATGCTCTTGCTTTCTGGAGTCTCTAAGACAGCAGGAAACATGAGTGTGCTGAGAACAAAGAACGGTGTTTCCTACTCATACTGACCATATCTAGAAGAACTCTGCCTCTGAAATTTATACAAAGCACAGGTCCTCTAACATCCAATGTTTGTCAGTTAAGATGAAAAACATGTGAGCTTCGTGAACGATGCAGATTGTTTGAGCTGAAAAGTGACTGCCCTTACCTGAAACGAAGTCTTGCATGTAGGAAGACACAGAGCCTGGAATTTAAATCCATTTCTGTAGGGAAACACACAGCATAGTTCTCATCCAGGATCTCACTCTGCTTTAGAGCAATAAGCATGTTCTTGCTCTCTAGAGTCTCTAATACACCAGGAAACATTAGTGTGCTCAGAACAAAAGAACGGTATTTCCTACACATACGGGCCATATCTAGTTCAACTCTGCTTCTGAAACTGACACAAACCACAGGTGGTCTAACATCCAAATCTTGTCAGTTAAGATGAGAAACGTGTGAGCTTCGTGAACGATGTAGATCGTTTGAGCTGTAAAGTAATTTCCCTTACCTGAAATGAAATTTTGCTGTTGGAAAACTCAGAGCCTGGGATTTAACTCCATTTCTGAAGTGAAAGACACAACAGAATTCTCATCCATTGATCACACTCTGCTTTAGAGCAAGAATCACGCTCTAGCTTTCTAAAGTCTCTAAGACACCAGGAAATGTGAGTGTCCTGAGAACAAAAGAACAGTGTTTCCTACACATACGGACCACATCTAGTCCAACTCTGCTTCTGAAACTGATACAAAGCACTGGTCCTCTAACATCCAATGCTTGTCAGTTACGATGGGAAACTTGTTAGCTTCGTGAACGATGTAGTTTGTTTGAGCTAAAAAGTTACTGCCCTTACCTGAAACGAAGTCTTGCATGTAAGAAGACACCGCACCTGGGATTTAACTCCATTACTGAAGGGAAACACACAGCATAGTTATCATCCATGGATCACACTCTGCTTTAGAGCAAGAAGCACGCTTTTGCTTTATAGAATATCTAATACAGCAGGAAACGTGAATGTGCTCAGAACAAAAGAACAGTGTTTCTTACACATACAGACCATATCTAGTTCAAATGTGCTTCTGAAACTGAAACAAACCACAGGTCCTCTAACATCCAATGCTTGTCAGTTAAGATGAGAAACGTGTGAGATTCATAAATGATGTAGTTCGAATGAGTTGTAAAGTAACTGCCCTTACAAGAAACGAAGTCTTCCTTGTAGGAAGACTCAGAGCCTGGGATTTAACTCCATTTCTTAAGTGAAACAAACAGCAGAGTTGTCATCCATTGATCACACTCTGCTTTAGAGCAAGAATCACGCTCTTGCTTTCTAGAGTCTCTAAGACAGCAGGAAACATGAGTGTGCTGAGAACAAAGAAAGGTGTTTCCTACACATACGGACCATATCTAGTCCAACTCTGCTTCAGAAACTGATACAAAGCACTGGTCCTCTAACATCCAATGTTTGTCAGTTAAGATGGGAAACTTGTTAGCTTCGTGAACAATGTAGTCGTTTGAGTTGAAAAGTGACTGCCCTTACCTGAACCGAAGTCTTGCTTGTAGGAAGACACAGAGAATGGAATTTAACTCCATTTCTGAAGGGAAACACACAGCTTAGTTCTCATCCATGGATCACACTCTGCTTTAGAGCAAGAAGCATGCTCTTGCTTTCTAGAGTCTCTAATACACCAGGAATTATTAGAGTGCTCAGAACAAAAGAACGGTGTTTCCTACACATACGGGCAATATCTAGTTCAACTCTGCTTCTGAAACTGAAACAAACCACAGGTCCTCTAACATCCAATGCTTGTCAGTTAAGATGAGAAACGTGTGAGCTTTGTGAACAATGTATTTCGTTTGAGCTGTTAGTAACTGCCCTTACCTGAAACGCAGTCTCGCTTGTAGGAATACTCAGCGATTGGGATTTAACTCCATTTCTGAAGTGAAACAAACAGCAAAGTTGTCATCCATTGAACACACTCTGCTTTAGAGTAGGAATCACGCTCTTGCTTTCTAGATTCTCTAAGACAGCAGGAAACATGAGTGTGCTGGGAACAAAAGAACGGTGTTTCCTACTCATATGGACCATATCTAGAAGAACTCTGCCTCTGAAATTGATACAAAGCACAGGTCCTCTAACATCCACTGTTTTGCAGTTAAGATGACAAACGTGTGAGCTTCGTGAACGATGTAGTTAGTTTGAGCTGTAAAGTAAATGCCCTTACCTGAAACGAAGCCTTACTTGTAGGAAGACACAGAGCCTGGAATTTAACTCCATTTCTGAAGGGAAACAAACAGCATAGTTCTCATCCATGGATCACACTTTGCTTAAGAACAAGAAGCACGCTCTTGCTTCTAGAGTCTCTAATACACCAGGAAACTTGAGTGTGCTCAGAACAAAAGAACGTTGTTTCCTACACATAGGAGCCATATCTACTTCAACTCTGATTCTGAAACTGAAAAAAACCACAGGTCCACTAACATCCAATGCTTGTCAGTTAAGATGAGAAACGTGTAAGCTTCGTGAATGATGTTGTTCGTTTGAGCTGTAAAGTAATTTCCCTTACCTGAAACGAAGTTTTGCTGTAGGAAAACTCAGAGCCTGGGATTTAACTCCATTTCTGAAGTGAAACACACAGCAGAGTTGTCATCCATTGATCACACTCTGCTTTAGAGCAAGAAGCAAGCTCTAGCTTTCTAGAGTCTCTAAGACACCAGGAACCGTGAGTATGCTGAGAACAAATGAACGGGTTTTCCTACAATGCGGACCATATCTAGTCCAATTCTGTTTTGAAACTGATACAAAGCACTGGTCCTCTAACATCCAATGTTTGTCAGTTAAGATGGGAATCTTGTTAGCTTCGTGAACGATGTAATTTGTTTGAGCTGAAAAGTGACTGCCCTTACCTGAAACGCAGTCTCGCTTGTAGGAAGACTCAGCGATTGGGATTTAACTCCATTTCTGAAGTGAAACAAACAGCAGAGTTGTCTTCCATTGATCACACTCTGCTTTAGAGCAGGAATCACGTTCTTGCTTTCTAGAGTTTCTAAGACAGCAGGTAACATGAGTGTGCTGAGAACAAAAAATGGTGTTTCCTACACATACAGGCCATATCTAGTTCAACTCTGCTTCTGAAACTGAAACAAACCACAGGTCCTCTATCATCCAAAGCTTGTCAGTTAAGATGAGAAACGTGTGAGCTTCGTGAACGATGTAGTTCGTTTGAGCTGTTAGTAACTGCCCTTACCTGAAACGAAGTCTTGCTGGTAGGAAGACTCAGAGCCTGGGATTTAACTCCATTTCTGAAGTGAAACACACAGCAGAGTTCTCATCCATTGATCACACTCTGCTTTAGAGCAAGAAGCACGCTCTAGCCTTCTAGAGTCTCTAAGACAACAGGAAACGTGAGTGTGCTGAGAACAAAGAACGGTGTTTCCTACTTATACGGACCATATCTAGAAAACTCTGCCTCTGAAATTGATACAAAGCACAGGTACTCTTACATCCAATTTTTGTCAGTTAAGATGACAATCGTGTGAGCTTCGTGAACGATGTAGTTAGTTTGAGCTGTAAAGTAACTGCCCTTACCTGAAACGAAGTATTGCTTGTAGGAAGACTCAGAGCCTGGGATTTAACTCCATTTCTGAAGTGAAAGAAACAGCAGAGTTGTCATCCATTGATCACACTCTGCTTTAGAGCAAGAAGCTCTCACTAGCTTTCTAGAGTCTCTAAGACAGCAGGAATCTTGAATGTGCTGAGAACAAATGAATGGGGTTTCCTACACATACGGACCATATCTAGTCCAACTCTGCTTCAGAAACTGATACAAAGCCCTGGTCCTCTAACATCCAATGTTTGTCAGTTAAGATGGGAAACTTGTTAGCTTCGTGAACAATGTAGTCGTTTGAGCTGAAAAGTGACTGCCCTTACCTGAAACGAAGTCTTGCTTCTAGGAAGACACAGAGAATGGAATTTAACTCCATTTCTGAAGGGAAACACACAGCTTAGTTCTCATCCATGGATCACACTCTGCTTTAGAGCAAGAAGCATGCTCTTGCTTTCTAGAGTCTCTCATACACCAGGAATTATTAGAGTGCTCAGAACAAAAGAACGGTGTTTCCTACACATACGGGCCATATCTAGTTCAACTCTGCTTCTGAAACTGAAACAAACCACAGGTCCTCTAACATCCAATGCTTGTCAGTTAAGATGAGAAACGTGTGAGCTTCGTAAATGATGTAGTTCGATTGAGCTGTAAATTAATTGCCCTTACCAGAAGAGAAGTTTTGCTGTAGGAAAACTCAGAGCCTGGGATTTAACTCCATTTCTGAAGTGAAACACACAGCAGAGTTGTCATCCATTGATCACACTCTGCTTTAGAGCAAGAAGCATGCTCTAGCTTTCTAGAGTCTCTAAGACACCAGGAACCGTGAGTGTGCTGAGAACAAATGAATGGGGTTTCCTACACATATGGACCATATCAAGTCCAACTCTGCTTCTGAAACTGATACAAAGCACTGGTCCACTAGCATCCAATGTTTGTCAGTTAAGATGGGAAACTTTTTAGCTTCGTGAAAGATGTAGTTTGTTTGAGCTGAAAAGTGACTGCCCTTACCTGAAACGAAGTCTTGCTTGTAGGAAGACACAGAGCATGGAATTTAACTCCATTTCTGAAGGGAAACACACAGCATAGTTCTCATCCATGGATCATACTCTGCTTTGGAGCAAGAAGCACTCTCTTGCTTTCTAGAGTCTCTAAGACAGCAGGAAACTTGAGTGTGCTCAAAACAAAAGAATGGTGTTTCCTACACATAAGGGCCATATCTAGTTCAACTCTGCTTCTGAAACTGAAACAAACCACAAGTCCTCTCTCATCCAAAGCTTGTCAGTTAAGGTGAGAAACATGTGAGCTTCGTGAACGATGTAGTTCGTTTGAGCTGTTAGTAACTGCCCTTACCTGAAACGAAGTCTTACTGGTAGGAAGACTCAGAGCCTGGGATTTAACTCCATATCTGAAGTGAAACACACAGCAGAGTTCTCATATATAGGTCACACTCTGTATTAGAGCAAGAAGCACGCTCTTGCTTTTTAGAGTGTCTAATACAGCAGGAAATATGAGTGTGCTGAGAACAAAAGAATGGTGTTTCATACACATACGGACCATATCTAGAAGAACTCTGCCTCTGAAATTGATACAAAGCACAGGTCCTCTAATATCCAATGCTTGTAAGTTAAGATGACAAACGTGTGAGCTTCGTGAACGATGTAGTTCGTTTGAGCTGTAAAGTAACTGCCCTTACCTTAAACGAAGTATTGCTTGTAGGAAGACTCAGAGCCTTGGATTTAACTCCATTTCTGAAGTGAAACACACAGCAGAGTTCTCATATATAGATCACACTCTGCATTAGAGCAAAAAGCAAGCTCTAGCTTTCTAGAGTCTCTAAGACAACAGGAAACGTGAGTGTGCTGAGAACAAAGAATGGTGTTTCCTACTTATACGGACCATATCTAGAATAACTCTGCCTTTGAAATTGATACAAAGCACAGGTCCTCTTACATCCAATGTTTGTTAGTTAAGATGACAAACGTGTGAACTTCGTGAATGATGTAGTTAGTTTGAGCTGTAAAGTAACTGCCCTTAACTGAAACGAAGTATTGCTTGTAGGAAGACTCAGAGCCTGGGATTTAACTCCATTTCTGAAGTGAAACAAACAGCAGAGTTGTCATCCATTGATCACACTCTGCTTTAGAGCAAGAAGCACGCACTAGCTTTCTAGATTCTCTAAGACAGCAGGAAACTTGAGTGTGGTGAGAACAAATGAATGGTGTTTCCTACACATACGGACCATATCTAGTCCAACTCTGCTTCTGAAACTGATACAAAGCACTGGTCATCTAACATCCAATGTTTGTCAGTTAAGATGGGAAACTTGTTAGCTCGTGAACGATGTAGTTCGTTTGAGCTGAAAAGTGCCTGCCCTTACATGAAACGAAGTCTTGCTTGTAGGAAGACACAGAGCCTGGAATGTAACTCCATTTCTGAAGGGAAACACACAGCATAGTTCTCATCCATGGATCACACTTTGCTTAAGAACAAAAAGCACGCTCTTGCTTTCTAGAGTCTCTAATTCACCAGGAAACTGGAGTGTGCTCAGTACAAAAGAACGTTGTTTCATACACATACGAGCCATATCTACTTCAACTCTGTTTCAGAAACTGAAACAAACCACAGGTCCTCTATCATCCAAAGCCTGTCAGTTAAGATGAGATACGTGTGAGCTTCGTGAACGATGTAGTTCGTTTGAGGTATTAGTAACTGCCCTTACCTGAAACGAAGTCTTGCTGGTAGGAAGACTCAGAGCCTGGGATTTAACTCCATTTCTGAAGTGAAACACACAGCAGAGTTCTCATATATAGATCACACTCTCTTTTAGAGCAAGAAGCATGCTCTTGCTTACTAGAGTCTCTAATACAGCAGGAAATATGAGTGTGCTGAGAACAAATGAATGGTGTTTCCTACACATATGGACCATATCTAGTCCAAATCTGCTTCTGAATCTGATACAAAGCACAGGTCCTCTAACATCCAATGCTTGTCAGTTAAGATGACAAACGTGTGAGCTTCGTGAACGATGTAGTTAGTTTGAGGTGTAAAGTAACTGCCCTTACCTGAAACGAAGTATTGCTTGTAGGAAGACTCAGATCCTGGGATTTAATTCCATTTCTGAAGTGAAAGAAACAGCAGAGTTGTCATATATTGATCACACTCTGCTTTAGAGCAAGAAGCACGCACTAGCTTTCTAGAGTCTCTAAGACAGCAGGAAAGTTGAGTGTGCTGAGAACAAATGAATGGTGTTTCCTACACATACGGACCATATCTAGTCCAACTCTGCTTCTGAAACTGATACAAGGCACTGGTCCTCTAACATCCAATGTTTGTCAGTTAAGATGGGAAACTTGTTAGCTTCGTGAACAATGTAGTTCGTTTGATCTGAAAAGTGCCTGCCCTTACATGAAACGAAGTCTTGCTTGTAGGAAGTCACAGAGCCTGGAATTTAACTCCATTTCCGAAGGGAAACACAAAGCATAGTTCTCATCCTTGGATCACACTCTGCTTTAGAGCAAGAAGCACTCTCTTGCTTTCTAGAGTCTCTAAGACAGCAGGAAACTTGAGTGTGTTGAGAACAAAAGAATGGTATTTCCTACACATACGGACCATATCTAGAAGAACTCTGCCTCTGAAATTGATACAAAGCACAGGTACTCTATTATCCAATGCTTGTCAGTTAAGATGAGAAACTTGGGAGCTTCGTGAACGATGTAGTTAGTTTGAGTTGTAAAGTAACTGCCCTTACCTGAAACGACGACTTGCTTGTAGGAAGACTCAGAGCCTGGGATTTAAATCAATTTCTGAAGTGAAACACACAACAGAGTTCTCATCCATTGATCATACTCTGCTTTAGAGCAAGAAGCATGCTCTAGCATTCTAGAGTCTCTAATACAGCAGGAATCTTGAATGTGCTCAGAAAAAAAGAACGGTGTTTCCTACACATACGGGCCATATCTAGTTCAACCCTGCTTCTGATACTGAAAGAAACCACAGGTCCTCTATCATGCAATGCTTGTCAGTTAAGATGATAAACATGTGAGATGCGCTCTTGCTTTCTAGAGTCTCTAATACAGAAGGAAGCATGAGTGTGCTGACAACAAAAGAATGGTGTTTCATACACATACGGACCATATCTAGAAGAACTCTGCCTCTGAAATTGATACAAAGCACAGGTCCTCTAACATCCAATGCTTGTCAGTTAAGATGAGAAACGTGTGAGCTTCGTGAACGATGTAGTTAGTTTGAGTTGTAAAATAACTGCCATTTCTTGTAGGAAGACTCAGAGCCTGGGATTTAAATCCATTTCTGAAGTTAAACACACAACAGAGTTCTCATCCATTGATCACACTCCGCTTAGAGCAAGAAGCACGCTCTAGCTTTCTGGAGTGTCTAATACAGCAGGAAACTTGAATGTGCTCAGAACCAAAGTACGATGTTTCCTACACATACAGGCCATATCTAGTTCAACTCTGTTTCAGAAACTGAAACAAACCACAGGTCCTCTATCATCCAAAGCCTGTCAGTTAAGATGAGATACGTGTGAGCTTCGTGAACGATGTAGTTCGTTTGAGGTATTAGTAACTGCCCTTACCTGAAACGAAGTCTTGCTGGTAGGAAGACTCAGAGCCTGGGATTTAACTCCATTTCTGAAGTGAAACACACAGCAGAGTTCTCATATATAGATCACACTCTCTTTTAGAGCAAGAAGCATGCTCTTGCTTACTAGAGTCTCTAATACAGCAGGAAATATGAGTGTGCTGAGAACAAATGAATGGTGTTTCCTACACATATGGACCATATCTAGTCCAAATCTGCTTCTGAATCTGATACAAAGCACAGGTCCTCTAACATCCAATGCTTGTCAGTTAAGATGACAAACGTGTGAGCTTCGTGAACGATGTAGTTAGTTTGAGGTGTAAAGTAACTGCCCTTACCTGAAACGAAGTATTGCTTGTAGGAAGACTCAGATCCTGGGATTTAATTCCATTTCTGAAGTGAAAGAAACAGCAGAGTTGTCATATATTGATCACACTCTGCTTTAGAGCAAGAAGCACGCACTAGCTTTCTAGAGTCTCTAAGACAGCAGGAAAGTTGAGTGTGCTGAGAACAAATGAATGGTGTTTCCTACACATACGGACCATATCTAGTCCAACTCTGCTTCTGAAACTGATACAAGGCACTGGTCCTCTAACATCCAATGTTTGTCAGTTAAGATGGGAAACTTGTTAGCTTCGTGAACAATGTAGTTCGTTTGATCTGAAAAGTGCCTGCCCTTACATGAAACGAAGTCTTGCTTGTAGGAAGTCACAGAGCCTGGAATTTAACTCCATTTCCGAAGGGAAACACAAAGCATAGTTCTCATCCTTGGATCACACTCTGCTTTAGAGCAAGAAGCACTCTCTTGCTTTCTAGAGTCTCTAAGACAGCAGGAAACTTGAGTGTGTTGAGAACAAAAGAATGGTATTTCCTACACATACGGACCATATCTAGAAGAACTCTGCCTCTGAAATTGATACAAAGCACAGGTACTCTATTATCCAATGCTTGTCAGTTAAGATGAGAAACTTGGGAGCTTCGTGAACGATGTAGTTAGTTTGAGTTGTAAAGTAACTGCCCTTACCTGAAACGACGACTTGCTTGTAGGAAGACTCAGAGCCTGGGATTTAAATCAATTTCTGAAGTGAAACACACAACAGAGTTCTCATCCATTGATCATACTCTGCTTTAGAGCAAGAAGCATGCTCTAGCATTCTAGAGTCTCTAATACAGCAGGAATCTTGAATGTGCTCAGAAAAAAAGAACGGTGTTTCCTACACATACGGGCCATATCTAGTTCAACCCTGCTTCTGATACTGAAAGAAACCACAGGTCCTCTATCATGCAATGCTTGTCAGTTAAGATGATAAACATGTGAGATGCGCTCTTGCTTTCTAGAGTCTCTAATACAGAAGGAAGCATGAGTGTGCTGACAACAAAAGAATGGTGTTTCATACACATACGGACCATATCTAGAAGAACTCTGCCTCTGAAATTGATACAAAGCACAGGTCCTCTAACATCCAATGCTTGTCAGTTAAGATGAGAAACGTGTGAGCTTCGTGAACGATGTAGTTAGTTTGAGTTGTAAAATAACTGCCATTTCTTGTAGGAAGACTCAGAGCCTGGGATTTAAATCCATTTCTGAAGTTAAACACACAACAGAGTTCTCATCCATTGATCACACTCCGCTTAGAGCAAGAAGCACGCTCTAGCTTTCTGGAGTGTCTAATACAGCAGGAAACTTGAATGTGCTCAGAACCAAAGTACGATGTTTCCTACACATACAGGCCATATCTAGTTCAACTCTGTTTCAGAAACTGAAACAAACCACAGGTCCTCTATCATCCAAAGCCTGTCAGTTAAGATGAGATACGTGTGAGCTTCGTGAACGATGTAGTTCGTTTGAGGTATTAGTAACTGCCCTTACCTGAAACGAAGTCTTGCTGGTAGGAAGACTCAGAGCCTGGGATTTAACTCCATTTCTGAAGTGAAACACACAGCAGAGTTCTCATATATAGATCACACTCTCTTTTAGAGCAAGAAGCATGCTCTTGCTTACTAGAGTCTCTAATACAGCAGGAAATATGAGTGTGCTGAGAACAAATGAATGGTGTTTCCTACACATATGGACCATATCTAGTCCAAATCTGCTTCTGAATCTGATACAAAGCACAGGTCCTCTAACATCCAATGCTTGTCAGTTAAGATGACAAACGTGTGAGCTTCGTGAACGATGTAGTTAGTTTGAGTTGTAAAGTAACTGCCCTTACCTGAAACGAAGTATTGCTTGTAGGAAGACTCAGATCCTGGGATTTAATTCCATTTCTGAAGTGAAAGAAACAGCAGAGTTGTCATATATTGATCACACTCTGCTTTAGAGCAAGAAGCACGCACTAGCTTTCTAGAGTCTCTAAGACAGCAGGAAAGTTGAGTGTGCTGAGAACAAATGAATGGTGTTTCCTACACATACGGACCATATCTAGTCCAACTCTGCTTCTGAAACTGATACAAGGCACTGGTCCTCTAACATCTAATGTTTGTCAGTTAAGATGGGAAACTTGTTAGCTTCGTGAACAATGTAGTTCGTTTGATCTGAAAAGTGCCTGCCCTTACATGAAACGAAGTCTTGCTTGTAGGAAGTCACAGAGCCTGGAATTTAACTCCATTTCCGAAGGGAAACACAAAGCATAGTTCTCATCCTTGGATCACACTCTGCTTTAGAGCAAGAAGCACTCTCTTGCTTTCTAGAGTCTCTAAGACAGCAGGAAACTTGAGTGTGTTGAGAACAAAAGAATGGTATTTCCTACACATACGGACCATATCTAGAAGAACTCTGCCTCTGAAATTGATACAAAGCACAGGTACTCTATTATCCAATGCTTGTCAGTTAAGATGAGAAACTTGGGAGCTTCGTGAACGATGTAGTTAGTTTGAGTTGTAAAGTAACTGCCCTTACCTGAAACGACGACTTGCTTGTAGGAAGACTCAGAGCCTGGGATTTAAATCAATTTCTGAAGTGAAACACACAACAGAGTTCTCATCCATTGATCATACTCTGCTTTAGAGCAAGAAGCATGCTCTAGCATTCTAGAGTCTCTAATACAGCAGGAATCTTGAATGTGCTCAGAACAAAAGAACGGTGTTTCCTACACATACGGGCCATATCTAGTTCAACCCTGCTTCTGATACTGAAAGAAACCACAGGTCCTCTATCATGAAATGCTTGTCAGTTAAGATGATAAACATGTGAGATGCGCTCTTGCTTTCTAGAGTCTCTAATACAGAAGGAAGCATGAGTGTGCTGACAACAAAAGAATGGTGTTTCATACACATACGGACCATATCTAGAAGAACTCTGCCTCTGAAATTGATACAAAGCACAGGTCCTCTAACATCCAATGCTTGTCAGTTAAGATGAGAAACGTGTGAGCTTCGTGAACGATGTAGTTAGTTTGAGTTGTAAAATAACTGCCATTTCTTGTAGGAAGACTCAGAGCCTGGGATTTAAATCCATTTCTGAAGTTAAACACACAACAGAGTTCTCATCCATTGATCACACTCCGCTTAGAGCAAGAAGCACGCTCTAGCTTTCTGGAGTGTCTAATACAGCAGGAAACTTGAATGTGCTCAGAACCAAAGTACGATGTTTCCTACACATACAGGCCATATCTAGTTCAACTCTGTTTCAGAAACTGAAACAAACCACAGGTCCTCTATCATCCAATGCTTGTCAGTTAAGATGATAAACGTGTGAGATTCGTGAACGATGTAGTTCGGTTGAGCTGTTAGTAACTGCCCTTCCCTGAAACGAAGTCTTGCTGGTAGGAAGACTCAGAGCCTGGGATTTCACTCCATTTCTGAAGGGAAACAAACAACAGAGTTCTCATATATAGATCACACTCTATTTTGGAGCAAGAAGCACGCTCTAGCTTTCTAGATTCTCTAAGACACCAGGAAACGTGAGTGTGCAGAGAACAAATGAATGGTGTTCCCTACACATACGGACCATATCTAGTCCAACACTGCTTCTGAAACGATACAAATCACTGGTCCGCTAACATCCAATGCTTGTCAGTTAAGATTACAAACGTGTGAGCTTCGTGAATGATGTAGTTCGTTTGAGCTGAAATGTGACAGCCCTTACCTGAAACGAAGTCTTGCTTGTAGGAAGACACAGAGCCTAGAATTTAACTCCATTTCTGAATGGAAACACACAGCATAGTTCTCATCCATGAATCACACTCTGCTTTAGAGCAAGAAGCACGCTCTTGCTTTCTTTAATCTCTAATAGAGCAGGAAACTTGAGTGTGCTCAGAACAAAAGAACGGTGTTTCCTACACATATGAGCGATATCTAGTTCAACTCTGATTCAAAAACTGAAACAAATCACAGGTCCTCTAAAATCCAATGCTTGTCACTTAAGATGAGAAACGTGTGAGCTTTGTGAACGATGTAGTTCGTTTCAGCTGTAAAGTAACTGCCCTTACCTGAAATGATGTCTTGTAGGAAGACTCAGAGCCTGGGATTTAACTCCATTTCTGAAGTGAAACACACAACAGAGTCCTCTTCCATAGATCACACTCTGCTTTAGAGCAAGAAGCATGCTCTAGCTTTCTATTGTCTCTAAGACAGCAGGAAATGTGAGTGTCCTGAGAACAAAAGAATGGTGTTTCCTACTCATACGGACCTTATCTAGTCCAACGCTGCTTCTGAAACTGATACAAAGCACTGGTCGTCTAACATCCAATGCTTGTCAGTTACGATGTGAAAATTGTTTGCTTCGTGAACGATGTAGTTCGTTTGAGCTGAAAAGGGACTGCCCTTACCTGAAACGAAGTCTTGCTTGTAGGAAGACACAGCACCTGGGATTTAACACCATTACTGAAGGGAAACACACAGCATAGTGATCATCCATGGATCACACTATGCTTTAGAGCAAGAAGCACGCTTTTGCTTTCTAGAGTCTCTAATACAGCAGGAAACGTGAGTTTGCTCAGAACAAAAGAACGGTGTTTCTTACACATATGGACCATATCTAGTTCAACTGTGCTTCTAAACTGAAACAAACCACAGGTCCTCTAACATCCAATGCTTGTCAGTTAAGATGAGAAACGTGTGAGCTTCGTAAATGATATAGTTCGACTGAGTTGTAAAGTAACTGCCCTTACTTGAAACGAAGTCTTCCTTGTAGGAAGACTCAGAGCCTGGGCTTTAACTCCATTTCTGAAGAGAATCACACAGCAGAGTTGTCATCCATTGATCACACTCTGCTTTAGAGCAAGAAGCACGCTCTAGCTTTCTAGAGTCTCTAAGACACCAGGAACCGTGAGTGTGCTGAGAAAAAATGAATGGGGTTTCCTACAAATACGGACCATATCTAGTTCAACTCTGCTTCTGAAACTGATACAAAGCACTGGTCCTCGAACATCCAATGTTTGCAGTTACGATGGGAAACTTGTTAGCTTCGTGAACGATGTAGTTCCTTTGAGCTGAAAAGTGACTGCCCTTACCTGAAATGAAGTCTTGCATGTAGGAAGACACAGAGCATGGAATTTAAGTACATTTCTGAAGGAAGACACACAGCATATTTCTCATCCATGGATCACACTCTGCTTTAGAGCAAGAAGCATGCTCTTGCTTTCTAGGGTCTCTAATACAGCAGGAAACATTAGTGTGCTCAGAACAAAAGAACGGTGTTTCCTAAACATACGGGCAATATCTAGTTCAACTGTGCTTCTGAAAGTGAAACAAACCACAGGTCCTCTAACATCCAATGCTTGTCAGTTAAGATGACAAACATGTGAGCTTCGTGAACGATGTAGTTAGTTTGAGCTGTAAAGTAACTGCCCTTACCTGAAACGAAGTTTTGCTGTAGGAAAACTCAGAGCCTGGGATTTAACTCCATTTCTGAAGTGAAACACGCAACAGAGTTCTCATCCATTGATCACACTCTGCTTTAGAGCAAGAAGCCCGCTCTAGCTTTCTAGAGTCTCTAAGACAGCAGGAAATGTGAGTGTGCTGAGAACAAAAGAACGGTGTTTACTACACATACGGACCGTATTTAGTCCAACTCTGCTTCTGAAACTGATACAAAGCACTGGTCCTCTAACATCCAATGCTTGTCAGTTAAGATTAGAAATGTGTGAGCTTCGTGAATGATGTAGTTTGTTTCAGCTGAAATGTGACTGCCCTTACCTGAAATGAAGTCTTGCTTGTAGGAAGACACAGAGCCTAGAATTTAACTTCATTTCTGAATGGAAACACACAGCATAGTTCTCATCCATGGATCACACTCTGCTTTAGAGCAAGAAGCACGCTCTTGCTTTCTAGATCTCTAATAGAGCAGGAAACTTGAGTTTGCTCAGAACAATAGAACGGTGTTTCCTACACATATGAGCCATATCTAGTTCAACTCTGATTCAAAAACTGAAACAAACCACAGGTCCTCTAAAATCCAATGCTTGTCAGTTCAGATGAGAAACTTGTGAGCTTCATGAACGATGTAGTTCGTTTGAGCTGTAATGTAACTGCCCTTACCTGAAAAGAAGTCTTGCTTGTTGGATGACTCAGAGCCTGGGATTTAACACCTTTTCTGAAGGGAAAAACACCGAATAGTTCTCTTCCATGGATCACACTCTGCTTAAGAGCAAGAAGCACGCACTTGCTTTCCAGAGTCTCTCATACAGCAGGAAACTTGAGTGTGCTCAGAACAAAAGAACGGTGTTTCCTAAACATAAAGATCATATCTAGTCCAACTCTGCTTCTGAAACTGATACAAAGCACTGGTCCTCTAACATCCAATGTTTGTCAGTTAAGATGGGAAACCTGTTAGATTCGTGAACTATGGAGTTAGTTTGAGCTGAAAAGTGACTGCCTTACATGAAACGAAGTCTTACTTGTACGAAGACACAGAGCATGGAATTTAACTCCATTTCTGAAGGGAAACACACAGCATAGTTCTCATCCATTGATCACACTCTGCTTTAGAGCAAGAAGCACGCTCTTGCTTTCTAGAGTCTCTAATACAGCAGGAAACTTGAGTGTGCTCAGAACAAAAGAACGGTGTTTCCTACACATACGTGCCATATCTAGTTCAAATTTGCTTCTGAAACTGATACAAAGCACTGGTCCTCTAACATCCAATGCTTGTCAGTTCAGATGAGAATCATGAGAGTTTCATGAATGATGTAGTTCGTTTGAGCTGAAAAGAGACTGCCCTTACCTGAAACGACATCTTGATTGTAGGAAGACACAGATCATGGAATTTAACTCTATTTCTGAAGGGAAACACACAGCATAGTTCTCATCCATGGATCACACTCTGCTTTAGAACAAGAAGCAAGCTCTTGCTTTCTAGAGTCTCCAAGACAGCAGGAAACTTGAGTGTGCTGAGAACAAAAGAATGGTATTTCCCACACATACAGACCATATCCAGAAGATCTCTGCCTCTGAAATTGATACAAAGCACATGTCCTCTAAATTCCAATGCTTGTCAGTTAAGATGAGGAACGTGTGAGCTTCGTGAACGATGTAGTTATTTTGAGCTGTAAAGTACCTGCCTTTACCTGAAATGACGTCTTGCTTGTAGGAAGACTCAGAGCCTGGGATTTAATACCTTTTCTGAAGGGAAACACACCGCATAGTTCTCATCCATGGATCACACTCTGCTTTAGAGCAAGAAGCACGCTCTTGCTTCTAGAGTCTCTAATACAGCAGGAAACATTAGAGTGCTAAGAACAAAAGAACGGTGTTTCCTAAACAAACGGGCCATATCTAGTTCAACTCTGCTTCTGAAACTGAAACAAATCACAGGTCCTCTAACATCCAATGTTTGTCAGTAAAGATGAGAAACGTGTGAGCTTCGTGAACAATGTAGTTCATTTGAGGGAAAAGAGACTGCCCTTACATGAAACGACGTCTTGCTTGTGGGAAGACACAGAGCATGGAATTTAACTCCATTTCTGAAGGAAACACACAGCATAGTTCTCATCCATGGATCACACTCTGCTTTATAACAAGAAGCACGCTATTGCTTTCTAGAGTCTCCACGACAGCAGGAAACTTGAGTGTGCTGAGACCAAACAATGGTGTCTCCTACACATACGGACCATATCTGGGAGAACTCTGCCTCTGAAATTGATACAAAGCACAGGTCCTCTAATATCCAATGCTTGTCAGTTAAGATGAGAAACGTGTGAGCTTCGTGAACGATGTAGTTCGCTTGAGCTGTAAAGTAATTCCCATTACCTGAAACGAAGTTTTGCTGTGGGAAAACTCAGAGCCTGGGATTTAACTCCATTTCTGAAGTGAAACACACAACAGTGTTCTCATCCATTGATCACACTCTGCTTTAGAGCAAGAAGAACGGTCTAGCTTTCTAGAGTCTCTAAGACAGCAGGAAACTTGAGTGTACTGAGAACAAAAGAACGGTGTTTCCTACACATACGGACCATATCATGAAGAACTATGCCTCTGAAATTGATACAAAGCACAGGACTTCTAACATCCAATGCTTGTCTGTTAAGATGCGAAACGTGTGAGCTTCGTGAATGATGTAGTTCGTTTAAGCTGAAAAGTGACTGCCCTTACCTGAAAAGAAGTCTTGCTTGTAGGAAGACACAGAGCATGGAATTCAACTCCATTTCTGAAGGGAAACACACAGCATAGTTCTCATATATAGATCACACTCTGTTTTAGAGCAAGAAGCACGCTCTTGCTTTCTAGAATATTTAAGAGAGCAGGAAACATGAGTGTGTTCAGAATAAAAGAACGATGTTTCTTACACATACGGACCATATCTAGTTCAACTGTGCTTCTGAAACTGAAACAAACCACAGGTCCTCTAACATCCAATGCTTGTCAGTTCTGATGAGAAACGTGTGATCTTCGTGAACAATGTAGTTCGTTTGAGCTGTAAAGTAACTGCCCTTACTTGAAACGAAGTCTTCCTTGTAGCAAGACTCAGAGCCTGGGCTTTAACTCCATTTCTGAAGTGAAACACACAGCAGAGTTGTCATCTATTGATCACACTCTGCTTTAGAGCAAGAAGCACGCTCTACCTTTCTAGAGTCTCTAAAACAGCAGGAAACTTGAGTGGGCTGAGAAATAATGAATGGTGTTTCCTACACATACGGACCATACTTAGTCCAACTCTGCTTCTGAAACTGATACAAAGCACTGGTCCTCTAACATCCAATGCTTGTCAGTTAAAATGAGAAACCTGTGAGCTTCATGAACGATGTAGTTCGTTTGAGCTCTAAAGTAACTGCCCTTACCTGGCAAGAAGTCTTGCTTGTAGGATGACTCAGAGCCTGGGATTTAACACCATTTCTGAAGTGAAACACACAACAGAGTTCTCATCCATTGATCACACTCTGATTTAGAGCAAGAAGCACGCTCTTGCTTTCTAGACTCTCTAATACAGCAGGAAACGTGTGTGTGCTCAGAAGAAAATAGCGGTGTTTCTTACACATATGAGCCATATCTAGTTCAACTGTGCTTCTGAAACTGATACAAACCACAGGTCCTCTAACATCCAATGCTTGTCAGTTCAGATGAGAAACGTGTTAGTTTTGTGAACTATGTAGTTTTTTTTTTATCTGAAACGAGACTGCCCTTGCCTGAAACGAAGTCTTGCTTGTAGGAAGACACAGAGCTTGGATTTTAACGCCAGTTCTAAATGGAAACTCACAGCATAGTTGTCATCCATGGATCACACTCTGCTTTAGAGCAAGAAGCACGCACTTGCTTTCTAGAATCTCTAATACAGCAGGAAACTTGAGTGTGCTCAGAACAAAAGAACGGTGTTTCCTACACATACGGACTATATCTAGAAGAACTCTGCCTCTGAAATTGAAACAAAGCACAGGTACTGTAACATGCAATGCTTGTCAGTTAAGATGAGAAACGTGTGAGTTTCATGAACGATGTAGTTCTTTTGTGCTGAAAAGTGACTACCCTTACCTGAAACGAATTTTGCTTGTAGGAAGACACAGAGCATGGAATATAACTCCATTACTGAAGGGAAACACACAGCATAGTTCTAATCCATGGATCACACTCTGCTTTACAGCAAGAAGCACGCTCTTGCTTTCCAGAGTCTAAAATACAGCAGGAAACATTAGTGTGCTTAGAACAAAAGAACGTTGTTTACTATAGATAGGGGCCAAATCTAGTTCAACTCTGCTTCTGAAACTGAAACAAATCACAGGTCCTCTAACATCCAATGCTTGTCAGTAAAGATGAGAAACTTGTGAGCTTCATGAACGATGTAGTTCGTTTGAGCTGTAAAGTAACTGCCCTTACTTGAAACGAAGTCTTCCTTGTAGCAAGACTCAGAGCCTGGGCTTTAACTTCATTTCTGAAGTGAAACACACAGCAGAATTGTCATCCATTGATCACACTCTGTTTTAGAGCAAGAAGCACGCTCTTGCTTTCTAGAATATTTAAGAGAGCAGGAAACATGAGTGTGTTCAGAATAAAAGAACGATGTTTCTTACACATACGGACCATATCTAGTTCAACTGTGCTTCTGAAACTGAAACAAACCACAGGTCCTCTAACATCCAATGCTTGTCAGTTCTGATGAGAAACGTGTGATCTTCGTGAACAATGTAGTTCGTTTGAGCTGTAAAGTAACTGCCCTTACTTGAAACGAAGTCTTCCTTGTAGCAAGACTCAGAGCCTGGGCTTTAACTCCATTTCTGAAGTGAAACACACAGCAGAGTTGTCATCTATTGATCACACTCTGCTTTAGAGCAAGAAGCACGCTCTACCTTTCTAGAGTCTCTAAAACAGCAGGAAACTTGAGTGGGCTGAGAAATAATGAATGGTGTTTCCTACACATACGGACCATACTTAGTCCAACTCTGCTTCTGAAACTGATACAAAGCACTGGTCCTCTAACATCCAATGCTTGTCAGTTAAAATGAGAAACCTGTGAGCTTCATGAACGATGTAGTTCGTTTGAGCTCTAAAGTAACTGCCCTTACCTGGCAAGAAGTCTTGCTTGTAGGATGACTCAGAGCCTGGGATTTAACACCATTTCTGAAGTGAAACACACAACAGAGTTCTCATCCATTGATCACACTCTGATTTAGAGCAAGAAGCACGCTCTTGCTTTCTAGACTCTCTAATACAGCAGGAAACGTGTGTGTGCTCAGAAGAAAATAGCGGTGTTTCTTACACATATGAGCCATATCTAGTTCAACTGTGCTTCTGAAACTGATACAAACCACAGGTCCTCTAACATCCAATGCTTGTCAGTTCAGATGAGAAACGTGTTAGTTTTGTGAACTATGTAGTTTTTTTTTTATCTGAAACGAGACTGCCCTTGCCTGAAACGAAGTCTTGCTTGTAGGAAGACACAGAGCTTGGATTTTAACGCCAGTTCTAAATGGAAACTCACAGCATAGTTGTCATCCATGGATCACACTCTGCTTTAGAGCAAGAAGCACGCACTTGCTTTCTAGAATCTCTAATACAGCAGGAAACTTGAGTGTGCTCAGAACAAAAGAACGGTGTTTCCTACACATACGGACTATATCTAGAAGAACTCTGCCTCTGAAATTGAAACAAAGCACAGGTACTGTAACATGCAATGCTTGTCAGTTAAGATGAGAAACGTGTGAGTTTCATGAACGATGTAGTTCTTTTGTGCTGAAAAGTGACTACCCTTACCTGAAACGAATTTTGCTTGTAGGAAGACACAGAGCATGGAATATAACTCCATTACTGAAGGGAAACACACAGCATAGTTCTAATCCATGGATCACACTCTGCTTTACAGCAAGAAGCACGCTCTTGCTTTCCAGAGTCTAAAATACAGCAGGAAACATTAGTGTGCTTAGAACAAAAGAACGTTGTTTACTATAGATAGGGGCCAAATCTAGTTCAACTCTGCTTCTGAAACTGAAACAAATCACAGGTCCTCTAACATCCAATGCTTGTCAGTAAAGATGAGAAACTTGTGAGCTTCATGAACGATGTAGTTCGTTTGAGCTGTAAAGTAACTGCCCTTACTTGAAACGAAGTCTTCCTTGTAGCAAGACTCAGAGCCTGGGCTTTAACTTCATTTCTGAAGTGAAACACACAGCAGAATTGTCATCCATTGATCACACTCTGTTTTAGAGCAAGAAGCACGCTCTTGCTTTCTAGAATATTTAAGAGAGCAGGAAACATGAGTGTGTTCAGAATAAAAGAACGATGTTTCTTACACATACGGACCATATCTAGTTCAACTGTGCTTCTGAAACTGAAACAAACCACAGGTCCTCTAACATCCAATGCTTGTCAGTTCTGATGAGAAACGTGTGATCTTCGTGAACAATGTAGTTCGTTTGAGCTGTAAAGTAACTGCCCTTACTTGAAACGAAGTCTTCCTTGTAGCAAGACTCAGAGCCTGGGCTTTAACTCCATTTCTGAAGTGAAACACACAGCAGAGTTGTCATCTATTGATCACACTCTGCTTTAGAGCAAGAAGCACGCTCTACCTTTCTAGAGTCTCTAAAACAGCAGGAAACTTGAGTGGGCTGAGAAATAATGAATGGTGTTTCCTACACATACGGACCATACTTAGTCCAACTCTGCTTCTGAAACTGATACAAAGCACTGGTCCTCTAACATCCAATGCTTGTCAGTTAAAATGAGAAACCTGTGAGCTTCATGAACGATGTAGTTCGTTTGAGCTCTAAAGTAACTGCCCTTACCTGGCAAGAAGTCTTGCTTGTAGGATGACTCAGAGCCTGGGATTTAACACCATTTCTGAAGTGAAACACACAACAGAGTTCTCATCCATTGATCACACTCTGATTTAGAGCAAGAAGCACGCTCTTGCTTTCTAGACTCTCTAATACAGCAGGAAACGTGTGTGTGCTCAGAAGAAAATAGCGGTGTTTCTTACACATATGAGCCATATCTAGTTCAACTGTGCTTCTGAAACTGATACAAACCACAGGTCCTCTAACATCCAATGCTTGTCAGTTCAGATGAGAAACGTGTTAGTTTTGTGAACTATGTAGTTTTTTTTTTATCTGAAACGAGACTGCCCTTGCCTGAAACGAAGTCTTGCTTGTAGGAAGACACAGAGCTTGGATTTTAACGCCAGTTCTAAATGGAAACTCACAGCATAGTTGTCATCCATGGATCACACTCTGCTTTAGAGCAAGAAGCACGCACTTGCTTTCTAGAATCTCTAATACAGCAGGAAACTTGAGTGTGCTCAGAACAAAAGAACGGTGTTTCCTACACATACGGACTATATCTAGAAGAACTCTGCCTCTGAAATTGAAACAAAGCACAGGTACTGTAACATGCAATGCTTGTCAGTTAAGATGAGAAACGTGTGAGTTTCATGAACGATGTAGTTCTTTTGTGCTGAAAAGTGACTACCCTTACCTGAAACGAATTTTGCTTGTAGGAAGACACAGAGCATGGAATATAACTCCATTACTGAAGGGAAACACACAGCATAGTTCTAATCCATGGATCACACTCTGCTTTACAGCAAGAAGCACGCTCTTGCTTTCCAGAGTCTAAAATACAGCAGGAAACATTAGTGTGCTTAGAACAAAAGAACGTTGTTTACTATAGATAGGGGCCAAATCTAGTTCAACTCTGCTTCTGAAACTGAAACAAATCACAGGTCCTCTAACATCCAATGCTTGTCAGTAAAGATGAGAAACTTGTGAGCTTCATGAACGATGTAGTTCGTTTGAGCTGTAAAGTAACTGCCCTTACTTGAAACGAAGTCTTCCTTGTAGCAAGACTCAGAGCCTGGGCTTTAACTTCATTTCTGAAGTGAAACACACAGCAGAATTGTCATCCATTGATCACACTCTGCTTTAGAGCAAGAAGCACGCTCTACCTTTCTAGATTCTCTAAAACAGCAGGAAACTTGAGTGGGCTGAGAAATAATGAATGGTGTTTCCTACACATACGGACCATACTTAGTCCAACTCTGCTTCTGAAACTGATACAAAGCACTGGTCCTCTAACATCCAATGCTTGTCAGTTAAAATGAGAAACCTGTGAGCTTCATGAACGATGTAGTTCGTTTGAGCTCTAAAGTAACTGCCCTTACCTGGCAAGAAGTCTTGCTTGTAGGATGACTCAGAGCCTGGGATTTAACACCATTTCTGAAGTGAAACACACAACAGAGTTCTCATCCATTGATCACACTCTGATTTAGAGCAAGAAGCACGCTCTTGCTTTCTAGACTCTCTAATACAGCAGGAAACGTGTGTGTGCTCAGAAGAAAATAGCGGTGTTTCTTACACATATGAGCCATATCTAGTTCAACTGTGCTTCTGAAACTGATACAAACCACAGGTCCTCTAACATCCAATGCTTGTCAGTTCAGATGAGAAACGTGTTAGTTTTGTGAACTATGTAGTGTTTTTTTTATCTGAAACGAGACTGCCCTTGCCTGAAACGAAGTCTTGCTTGTAGGAAGACACAGAGCTTGGATTTTAACGCCAGTTCTAAATGGAAACTCACAGCATAGTTGTCATCCATGGATCACACTCTGCTTTAGAGCAAGAAGCACGCACTTGCTTTCTAGAATCTCTAATACAGCAGGAAACTTGAGTGTGCTCAGAACAAAAGAACGGTGTTTCCTACACATACGGACTATATCTAGAAGAACTCTGCCTCTGAAATTGAAACAAAGCACAGGTACTGTAACATGCAATGCTTGTCAGTTAAGATGAGAAACGTGTGAGTTTCATGAACGATGTAGTTCTTTTGTGCTGAAAAGTGACTACCCTTACCTGAAACGAATTTTGCTTGTAGGAAGACACAGAGCATGGAATATAACTCCATTACTGAAGGGAAACACACAGCATAGTTCTAATCCATGGATCACACTCTGCTTTACAGCAAGAAGCACGCTCTTGCTTTCCAGAGTCTAAAATACAGCAGGAAACATTAGTGTGCTTAGAACAAAAGAACGTTGTTTACTATAGATAGGGGCCAAATCTAGTTCAACTCTGCTTCTGAAACTGAAACAAATCACAGGTCCTCTAACATCCAATGCTTGTCAGTAAAGATGAGAAACTTGTGAGCTTCATGAACGATGTAGTTCGTTTGAGCTGTAAAGTAACTGCCCTTACTTGAAACGAAGTCTTCCTTGTAGCAAGACTCAGAGCCTGGGCTTTAACTTCATTTCTGAAGTGAAACACACAGCAGAATTGTCATCCATTGATCACACTCTGCTTTAGAGCAAGAAGCACGCTCTACCTTTCTAGATTCTCTAAAACAGCAGGAAACTTGAGTGGGCTGAGAAATAATGAATGGTGTTTCCTACACATACGGACCATACTTAGTCCAACTCTGCTTCTGAAACTTATACAAAGCACTGGTCCTCTAACATCCAATGCTTGTCAGTTAAAATGAGAAACCTGTGAGCTTCATGAACGATGTAGTTCGTTTGAGCTGTAAAGTAACTGCTCTTACCTGGCAAGAAGTCTTGCTTGTAGGATGACTCAGTGCCTGGGATTTAACACCATTTCTGAAGTGAAACACACAACAGAGTTCTCATCCATTGATCACACTCTGATTTAGAGCTAGAAGCACGCTCTTGCTTTCTAGACTCTCTAATACAGCAGGAAACGTGTGTGTGCTCAGAAGAAAATAACGGTTTTTCTTACACATATGAGCCATATCTAGTTCAACTGTGCTTCTGAAACTGATACAAACCACAGGTCCTCTAACGTCCAATGCTTGTCAGTTCAGATGAGAAACGTGTTAGTTTTGTGAACTATGTAGTTTTTTTTTATCTGAAACGAGACTGCCCTTGCCTGAAACGAAGTCTTGCTTGTAGGAAGACACAGAGCTTGGATTTTAACGCCAGTTCTAAATGGAAACTCACAGCATAGTTGTCATCCATGGATCACACTCTGCTTTAGAGCAAGAAGCACGCACTTGCTTTCTAGAATCTCTAATACAGCAGGAAACTTGAGTGTGCTCAGAACAAAAGAACGGTGTTTCCTACACATACGGACTATATCTAGAAGAACTCTGCCTCTGAAATTGAAACAAAGCACAGGTACTGTAACATGCAATGCTTGTCAGTTAAGATGAGAAACGTGTGAGCTTCATGAACGATGTAGTTCTTTTGAGCTGAAAAGTGACTACCCTTACCTGAAACGAATTTTGCTTGTAGGAAGACACAGAGCATGGAATTTAACTCCATTACTGAAGGGAAACACACAGCATAGTTCTAATCCATGGATCACACTCTGCTTTACAGCAAGAAGCACGCTCTTGCTTTCCAGAGTCTAAAATACAGCAGGAAACATTAGTGTGCTTAGAACAAAAGAACGTTGTTTACTACAGATAGGGGCCATATCTAGTTCAACTCTGCTTCTGAAACTGAAACAAATCACAGGTCCTCTAACATCCAATGCTTGTCAGTAAAGATGAGAAACTTGTGAGCTTCATGAACGATGTAGTTCGTTTGAGCTGTAAAGTAACTGCCCTTACTTGAAACAAAGTCTTCCTTGTAGGAAGACACAGAGCCTGGGATTTAACTCCATTTCTGAAGTGAAACACACATCAGAGTTCTCATCCATTGAGCACACTCTGCTTTAGAGAAGAAGCACCCTCTTGCTTTCTAGAGTCTCTAAGACAGCAGGAAACTTGAGTGTGGTGAGAACAAAAGAACGGTGTTTCCTACACATACCGACCATATCTAGTTCAACTCTGCTCCTGTAACTGAAACCTACTACAGGTCCTCTAACATCCAATGCTTGTCAGTTAAGATGACAAACTTGTGAGATTCATGAACAATGTAGTTCTTTTGAGCTGTAAATAACTGCCCTTACCTGAAACGAAGTCTTGCTTGTAGGAAGACTCAGAGCCTAGTATTTAACTCCATTTCTGAAGGGAAACACACATCAGAATTCTCATATGTAGATCACACTCTGCTTTAAAGCAAGAAGCACGCTCTTGCTTTCTAGAGTCTCTAAGACAAAAAGAAACATGAGTGTGCTGAGAACAAATAACGGTGTTTCCTACACATATGGACCATATCTGGAAGAACTCTGCCTCTGAAATTGATACAAAGCACAGGTCCTCTAACATCCAATGCTTGTCAGTTAAGATGAGAAACGTGTGAGCTTCATGAACGATGTATTTCTTTTGAGCTTAAAAGTGACTACCCTTACCTGAAACGAAGTTTTGCTTGTAGGAAGACACAGAGCATGGAATTTAACTCCATTTCTGAAGGGAAACACACAGCATAGTTCTCATCCATGCATCACACTCTGCTTTGGAGCAAGAAGCACGCTCTTGCTTTCCAGAGTCTCTAATACAGCAGGAAACATTAGTGTGCTTAGAACAAAAGAACGGTGTTTCCTACACATATAGACCATATTTAGTCCAACTCTACTTCTGAAACTGATACAAAGCACTGGTCCTCTAACATCCAATGCTTGTCAGTTAAGATGAGAAGCGTGTTAGCTTTGTGAATGATTTAGTTCGTTTGAGCTGAAAAGAGACTTCCCATATGTGAAACGAATTCTTGATTATAGGAAGACCATGAGCCTGGGATTTAACACCATTTCTGAAGGTAAACACACGAAGCAGTTCTCATCCATGGATCACACTCTGCTTTAGAGCAAGAAGCATGCTCTTGCTGTCTAGAGTCTCTAAGACAGCAGGAAACTTGAGTGGGATTAGGAACAAAGGAATGGTGTTTCCTACACATATGGACCATATCTAGTCTAACTCTGCTTCTGAAACTGATAGAAAGCACAGGTCCTCTAACATCCAATGCTTGTCAGTTAAGATGAGAAACGTGTGAGCTTCGTAAACGATGTAGTTCGTTTGAGCTGAAAAGAGACTGCCCTTACTTGAAACGAAGTCTTGATTGTAGGAAGACACAGAGCATGGAATTTACTCCATGTCTGATGTGAAACACACAACAGAGTTCTCAAATATAGATCACACTCTGATTTAGAGCAAGAAGCACGCTCTTGCTTTCTAGAGTCTCTAATACAGCAGGAAATGTGAGTGTGCTCAGAACAAAAGAACGGTGTTTCTTACACATATGAGCCATATCTAGTTCAACTGTGCTTCTGAAACTGATACAAACCAAAGGTCCTCTAACATCCAATGCTTGTCAGTTCAGATGAGAAACGTGTGAGCTTCGTGAACGATGTAGTTTTTTTGATCTGAAATGGGACTGCCCTTGCCTGAAACGAAGTCTTGCTTGTAGGAAGACACAGAGCTTGGAAATTAACGAGAGTTCTAAATAGAAACACACAGCATAGTTCTCATCCATGGATCACACTCTGCTTTAGAGCAAGAAGCACGGAATTGCTTTCTAGAGCCTCTAATACAGCAGGAAACTTGAGTGTGCTGTGAACAAAAGAACGGTGTTTCCTACACATATAGACCATATTTAGTCCAACTCTACTTCTGAAACTGATACAAAGCACTGGTCCTCTAACATCCAATGCTTGTCAGTTAAGATGAGAAGCATGTTAGCTTTGTGAACGATTTAGTTTGTTTGAGCTGAAAAGAGACTGCCCATATGTGAAACGAATTCTTGTTTGTAGGAAGACAATGAGCCTGGGATTTAACACCATTTCTGAAGGTAAACACACGAAGCAGTTCTCTTCCATGGATCACACTCTGCTTTAGAGCAAGAAGCATGCTCTTGCTGTCTAGAGTCTCTAAGACAGCAGTAAATTGAGTGGGCTGAGAACAAATGAATGGAGTTTCCTACACATATGGACCATATCTAGTCTAACTCTGCTTCTGAAACTGATACAAAGCACAGGTACTCTAACATCCAATGCTTGTCAGTTAAGATGAGAAACGTGTGAGCTTCGTGGAAGATGTAGTTCATTTGAGCTGTAAAAAACTGCCCTTACCTGAAGCGAATTCTGCTTGTAGGAAGACTCAGAGCCAGGGATTTAACTCCATTTCTGAAGTGAAACACACAACAGAGTTCTCATACATTGATCACACTCTGCTTTAGAGCAAGAAGCACGCTCTTGCTTTCTAGAGTCTCTAATACAGCAGGAAACTTGAGGGTGCTCAGAACAAAAGAACGGTTTTTCCTACACCTACGGGCCATATCTAGTTCAACTCTGCTTCTGAAACTGAAACAAACCACAGGTTCTCTAACATCCAATGCTTGTCAGTACAGATGAGAAACTTGTGAGCTTCATGAATGAAGTAGTTCGTTTGAGCTGTAAAGTAACTGCCCTTACTTGAAACAAATTCTTCCTTGTAGGAAGACTCAGAGCCTGGGATTTAACTCCATTTCTGATGTGAAACATACAACAGAGTTCTCAAATATAGATCACACTCTGCCTTAGAGCAAGAAGCATGCTCTTGCTTTCGAGAATCTCTAAGACAGCAGGAAACATGAGTGTGCTGAGACCAAAAGAACGGTGTTTCCTACACATACGGACCATATCTAGAAGTACTCTTCCTCTGAAATTGATACAAAGCATAGGTCCTCTAATATCCAATGCTTGTCAGTTAAGATTAGAAACGTGTGAGCTTCATGAACGATGTAGTTCATTTGAGCTGTAAAGTAACTGCCCTTACCTGAAAAGAAGTCTTGCTTGAAGGATGACTCAGAGCCTGGGATTTAACACAATTTCTGAAGTGAAACACACAACAGATTTCTCACCCATTGATCACACTCTGATTTAGAGCAAGAAGCACGCTCTTGCTTTCTAGAATCTCTAATACAGCAGGAAAGGTGAGTGTGCTCAGAACAAAAGAACGGTGTTTCTTACACATATGAGCCATATCTAGTTCAAATGTGCTTCTGAAACTGATACAAACCAAAGGTCCTCTAACATCCAATGCTTCTCAGTTCAGATGAGAATCGTGTGAGCTTCGTGAACGATGTAGTTTTTTTGATCTGAAATGGGACTGCCCTTGCCTGAAACGAAGTCTTGCTTGTAGGAAGACACAGAGCTTGGAAATTAACGAGAGGTCTAAATGGAAACATACAGCATAGTTCTCAACCATGGATCACACTCTGCTTTAGAGCAAGAAGCATGGACTTGCTTTCTAGAGCCTCTGATACAGCAGGAAACTTGAGTGTGCTCATAACAAAAGAACGGTGTTTCCTACACATACAGACCATATCTAGAAGAACTCTGCCTCTGAAAATGAAACAAAGCACAGGTACTCTAACATGCAATGCTTGTCAGTTAAGATGAGAAACATGTGAGCTTCGTGAACGATGTAGTTCTTTTGAGCTGAAAAGTGACTACCCTTACCTGAAACGAAGTCATGCTTGTAGGAAGACACAGAGCATGGAATTTAAATCCATTTATGAAGGGAAACACACAGCATAGTTCTCATCCATGGATCACACTCTGCTTTAGAGCAAGAAGCACGCTCTTGCTTTCTAGAGTCTCTAATACAGCAGGAAACATTAGTGTGCTCAGAACAAAAGAACGGTGTTTCCTATACATAAGGACCACATCTAGTTAAACTATGCTTTAAACTGATACAAAGCAAAGGTCCTCTGACACCAAATGCTTCTCCTTTAATATGAGAAACGTGTGAGCCTCGTGAACGATATAGATCGTTTGAGTTGAAAAGTGACTGCCCTTACCAGAAAAGAATTCTTGCTTGTAGGAAGACACAGAGCCTGGAATTTAACTCCATTTCTGAAGGGAAACACACAGCATAGTTCTCATCCATCGATCACACTCTGCTTTAGAACAAGAAGCACGCTCTTGCTTTCTATAGTCTCTAATAGAGCAAGAAATTTGAGTGTGCTCAGAATAAAAGAACGGTGTTTCCTACACATACAAGCCATATCTAGGTCAATTCTGATTCTAAACCTAAACAAACCACAGGTCCTCTAAAATCCAATGCTTGTCAGTTAAGATGAGAAACGTGTTAGCGTCGTGAACTATGTAGTTGTTTTGAGCTGTAAAGTAACTGCCCTTACTTGAAACGAAGTCTTCCTTGTAGGAAGACTCAGAGCCTGGGCTTTAACTCCATTTCTGAAGTGAAACACACAGAAGAGTTATCATCCATTTATCACACTCTGCTTTAGAGCAAGTAGCACGCTCTAGCTTTCCAGAGTCTCTGAGACAGCAGGAAACTTGAGTGTGCTGAGAACAAATGAATGGTGTTTCCTACACATACGTACCATATCTAGTCCAACTCTGCTTCAGAAACTGATACAAAGCACTGGTCCTCTAACATCCAATGCTTGTCAGTTAAGATGAGATAACTGTGAGCTTCGTGAAAGATGTAGTTCGTTTGAGCTGTAAAGTTACTGCCCTTACCTGAAGCGAAGTCTTGCTTGTAGGAAGACTCAGAGCCAGGGATTTAACTCCATTTCTGAAGTGAAACACACAACAGAGTTCTCATCCATTGATCACACTCTGCTTTAGAGCAAGTAGCACGCGCTAGCTTTCCAGAGTCTCTGAGACAGCAGGAAAGTTGAGTGTGCTCAGAACAAAAGGACGGTTTTTCCTACACATACGGGCCATATCTAGTTCAACTCTGCTTCTGAAACTGAAACCTACTGCAGGTCCTCTAACATCCAAGGCTTGTCAGTTAGGATGACAAACGTGTGAGATTCGTGAACAATGTAATTCGTTTGAGCTGTTAGTATCTGCCCTTACCTGAAACGAAGTCTTGCTTGGAGGAAGACTCAGAGTCTGGTATTTAACTCCATTTCTGAAGAGAAACACACATCAGAATTCTCATATGTAGATCACACTCTGCTTTAGAGCAAAAAGCATGCTCTGCTTTCTAGAGTCTCTAAGACAGCCAGAAACATGAGTGTGCTGAGAACAAAAGAACGGTGTTTCCTACACATATGGACCATATCTGGAAGAACTCTGCCTCTGAAATTGATACAAAGCACAGGTCCTCTAACATCCAATGCTTGTCAGTTAAGATGAGAAACGTGTGAGCTTCATGAACGATGTAGTTCTTTTGAGCTGAAAAGTGACTACCCTTACCTGAAACGAAGTTTTCTTGTAGGAAGACACAGAGCATGGAATTTAACTCCATTTCTGAAGGGAAACACACAGCATAGTTCTCATCCATGGATCACACTCTACTTTACAGCAAGAAGCACGCTCTTGCTTTCGAGAGTCTCTAATACAGCAGGAAACATTAGTGTGCTTAGAACAAAAGAATGGTGTTTCCTATACATAGGGGCCATATCTAGTTCAACTCTGCTTCTGAAACTGAAACAAACCACAGGTCTTCTAACATCCAATGCTTGTCAGTTCACATGAGAAACGTGTGAGCTTCGTGAACGATGTACTTTTGTTGATCTGAGATGAGACTGCCCTTACCTGAAACGAAGTCTTGCTTGTAGGAAGACACAGAGCATGGAATTTAACTCCAGTTCTAAAGGGAAACACACAGCATAGTTCTCATCCATGGATCACACTCTGCTTTAGAGCAAGAAGCACGCTCTTGCTTTCTAGAGTCTCTAATACAGCAGGAAACATTAGTGTGCTCAGAACAAAAGAACGGTGTTTCCTATACATAAGGACCACATCTAGTTAAACTCTGCTTTAAACTGATACAAAGCAAAGGTCCTCTGACACCAAATGCTTCTCCTTTAATATGAGAAACGTGTGAGCCTCGTGAACGATATAGTTCGTTTGAGTTGAAAAGTGACTGCCCTTACCAGAAAAGAATTCTTGCTTGTAGGAAGACACAGAGCCTGGAATTTAACTCCATTTCTGAAGGGAAACACACAGCATAGTTCTCATCCATCGATCACACTCTGCTTTAGAACAAGAAGCACACTCTTGCTTTCTATAGTCTCTAATAGAGCAAGAAATTTGAGTGTGCTCAGAATAAAAGAACGGTGTTTCCTACACATACAAGCCATATCTAGGTCAATTCTGATTCTAAACCTAAACAAACCGCAGGTCCTCTAAAATCCAATGCTTGTCAGTTAAGATGAGAAACGTGTTAGCGTCGTGAACTATGTAGTTGTTTTGAGCTGTAAAGTAACTGCCCTTACTTGAAACGAAGTCTTCCTTGTAGGAAGATTCAGAGCCTGGGCTTTAACTCCATTTCTGAAGTGAAACACACAGAAGAGTTATCATCCATTTATCACACTCTGCTTTAGAGCAAGTAGCACGCTCTAGCTTTCCAGAGTCTCTGAGACAGCAGGAAACTTGAGTGTGCTGAGAACAAATGAATGGTGTTTCCTACACATACGTACCATATCTAGTCCAACTCTGCTTCAGAAACTGATACAAAGCACTGGTCCTCTAACATCCAATGCTTGTCAGTTAAGATGAGATAACTGTGAGCTTCGTGAAAGATGTAGTTCGTTTGAGCTGTAAAGTTACTGCCCTTACCTGAAGCGAAGTCTTGCTTGTAGGAAGACTCAGAGCCAGGGATTTAACTCCATTTCTGAAGTGAAACACACAACAGAGTTCTCATCCATTGATCACACTCTGCTTTAGAGCAAGTAGCACGCGCTAGCTTTCCAGAGTCTCTGAGACAGCAGGAAAGTTGAGTGTGCTCAGAACAAAAGGACGGTTTTTCCTACACATACGGGCCATATCTAGGTCAACTCTGCTTTCGAAACTGAAACAAACCACAGGTCCTCTAACATCCAATGCTTGTCAGTTCAGATGAGAAACGTGTGAGATTCGTGAACGATGTAGTTCGTTTGAGCTGTTAGTAACTGCCCTTACCTGAAATGAAGTCTTGCTTCTAAGAAGACTCAGAGTCTGGGATTTAACTCCATTTCTGAAGTGAAACACACAGCAGAGTTCTCATATGTAGATCACACTCTGCTATAGAGCAAGAAGCACGCTCTTGCTTTCTAGAGTCTCTAAGACAGCAGGAAACATGAGTGTACTTAGAACAAAAGAACGGTGTTTCCTACACATACGGGCCATATCTAGTTCAACTCTGCTTCTGAAACTGAAACCTACTGCAGGTCCTCTAACATCCAAGGCTTGTCAGTTAGGATGACAAACGTGTGAGATTCGTGAACAATGTAGTTCGTTTGAGCTGTTAGTATCTGCCCTTACCTGAAACGAAGTCTTGCTTGGAGGAAGACTCAGAGTCTGGTATTTAACTCCATTTCTGAAGAGAAACACACATCAGAATTCTCATATGTAGATCACACTCTGCTTTAGAGCAAAAAGCATGCTCTGCTTTCTAGAGTCTCTAAGACAGCCAGAAACATGAGTGTGCTGAGAACAAAAGAACGGTGTTTCCTACACATATGGACCATATCTGGAAGAACTCTGCCTCTGAAATTGATACAAAGCACAGGTCCTCTAACATCCAATGCTTGTCAGTTAAGATGAGAAACGTGTGAGCTTCATGAACGATGTAGTTCTTTTGAGCTGAAAAGTGACTACCCTTACCTGAAACGAAGTTTTCTTGTAGGAAGACACAGAGCATGGAATTTAACTCCATTTCTGAAGGGAAACACACAGCATAGTTCTCATCCATGGATCACACTCTACTTTACAGCAAGAAGCACGCTCTTGCTTTCGAGAGTCTCTAATACAGCAGGAAACATTAGTGTGCTTAGAACAAAAGAATGGTGTTTCCTATACATAGGGGCCATATCTAGTTCAACTCTGCTTCTGAAACTGAAACAAACCACAGGTCTTCTAACATCCAATGCTTGTCAGTTCACATGAGAAACGTGTGAGCTTCGTGAACGATGTACTTTTGTTGATCTGAGATGAGACTGCCCTTACCTGAAACGAAGTCTTGCTTGTAGGAAGACACAGAGCATGGAATTTAACTCCAGTTCTAAAGGGAAACACACAGCATAGTTCTCATCCATGGATCACACTCTGCTTTAGAGCAAGAAGCACGGACTTGCTTTCTAGAGCCTCTAATACAGCAGGAAACTTGAGTGTGCTCAGAACAAAAGAACGGTGTTTCCTACACATACGGACCATATCTAGAAGAACTCTGCCTCTGAAATTGAAACAAAGCAAAGGTCCTCTGACACCAAGTGCTTCTCTGTTAATATGAGAAACGTGTGAGCTTCGTGAACGATGTAGTTAGTTTGAGCTGAAAAGTGACTGCCCTTACCTGAAGCGAAGTCTTGCTTGTAGGAAGACTCAGAGCCAGGGATTTAATTCCATTTCTGAAGTGAAACACACAACAGTGTTCTCATCAATTGATCACACTCTGCTTTAGAGCAAGTAGCACACTCTAGCTTTCCAGAGTCTCTAAGACAGCAGGAAATTTGAGTGTGCTGAGAACAAATGAATGGTGTTTCATACACATATGGGCCATATCTAGTCCAACTCTGCTTCTGAAACTGAAACAAACCACAGGTCCTCTAACATCCAATGCTTGTCAGTTAAGATGAGAAACGTGTGAGATTTGTGAACGATGTAGTTCGTTTGAGCTGTTAGTAACTGCCCTTACCTGAAACAAAGTCTTGCTTGTAAGAAGACTCAGAGCCTGGCATTTAACTCCATTTCTGAAGGGAAACACACATCAGAATTCTCATATGTACATCACACTCTGCTTTAGAGCAAGAAGCACGCCCTTGCTTTCTAGAGTCTCTAAGACAGCAAGAAACATGAGTGTGCTGAGAACAAAAGAACGGTGTTTCCTACACATACGGACCATATCTAGAAGAACTCTGCCTCTGAAATTGGTACAAAGCACAGGTCCTCTATCATCCAATGGTTGTCAGTTAAGATGAGAAACGTGTTACCGTCGTGAATGATGTAGTTCGTTTGAGCAGTTAGTAACTGCCCTTACTTGAAACGAAGTCTTGCTTGTAGGAAGACTCAGAGCCTGGTATTTAACTCCATTTCTGATGTGAAACACACAACAGAGTTCGCATATATAGATCACACTCTGCTTTAGAGCAAGAAGCACGCTCTTGCTTTCTAGTTTCTCTAATACAGCAGGAAACGTGAGTGTGCTCAGAACAAAAGAACGGTGTTTCTTACATATATGAGCCATATCTAGTTCAACTGTGCTTCTGAAATTGATACAAAGCACAGGTCCTCTAACATCCAATGCTTGTCAGTTAAGATGACAAACATGTGAGATTAATAAACGATGTAGTTCGTTTGAGCTGTAAAGTAACTGCCCTTACCTGAAACGAATTCTTGCTTGTAGGATGACCCAGAGCCAGGGATTTAACACCATTTCTGAAGTGAAACACACAAGAGAGTTCTCATCCATTGATCACACTATGCTTTAGAGCAAGAAGCACGCTCTTGCTTTCTAGAGTCTCTAATAAAGAAGGAAACGTGAGTGTGCTCAGAACAAAGAATGGTGTTTCTTACACATACGGACCATATCTAGTTCAACTGTGCTTCTGAAACTGAAACAAACCACAGGTCCTCTAACATCCAATGCTTGTCAGTTCTGATGAGAAACGTGTGAGCTTCGTGAACAATGTAGTTCGTTTGAGCTATAAATTAACTGCCCTTACTTGAAACGAAGTCTTGCTTGTAGGAAGACTCAGAGCCTGGGCTTTAACTCCATTTCTGAAGTGAAATACACAACAGAGTTCTCATCCATTGATCACAGTCTGCTTTAGAGCAAGAAGCACGCTCTTGCTTTCTAGAGTCTCTAATACAGCAGGAAACATTAGTGTGCTCAGAACAAAAGAACAGTGTTTCCTATACATACGGACCATATCTAGTTAAACTCTGCTTAAAACTGATACAAAGCAAAGGTCCTCTGACACCAAATGCTTCTCAGTTAATATGAGAAACGTGTGAGCTTCGTGAACGATGTAGTTCTTTTGAGCTGAAAAGTGACTGCCCTTACCAGAAACGAAATCTTGCTTGTAGGAAGATATAGAGCCTGGAATTTAACTCCATTTCTGACGGGAAACACACAGCATAGTTCTCATCCATGGATCACACTCTGCTTTAGAACAAGAAGCACGCTCTTGCTTTGAAGAATCTCTCATACAGCAGGAAATATGAGTGTGCTCAGAATAAAAGAACGGTGTTTCCTACACATACAAGCCATATCTAGGTCAATTCTGATTCTAAAACTGAAACAAACCACAGGTCCTCTAAAATCCAATGCTTGTCAGTTAAGATGAGAAACGTTTTAGCGTCATGAACTATGTAGTTCTTTTGGGCTGTAAAGTAACTGCCCTTACTTGAAACGAAGTCTTCCTCGTAGGAAGACTCAGAGCCTGGGCTTTAACTCCATTTCTGAAGTGAAACACACAGCAGAGTTGTCATCCATTGATCACACTCTGCTTTAGAGCAAGAAGCACGCTCTAGCTTTCTACAGTCTCTAAGACAGCAGGAAACATGTGGGCTGAGAACAAATGAATGGTGTTTCCTACACATACGGACCATATCTAGTCGAACTCTGCTTCTGAAACTGATACAAAGCCCTGGTCCTCTAACATCCAATGCTTGTCAGTTAAGATTAGAAACCTGTGAGCTTCGTGAAAGATGTAGTTCGTTTGAGCTGTAAATTAACTGCCCTTACCTGAAGCGAAGTCTTGCTTGTAGGAAGACTCAGAGCCAGGGATTTAACTCCATTTCTGAAGTGAAACACACAACAGTGTTCTCATCCATTGATCACACTCTGCTTTAGAGCAAGAACCACGCTCTTGCTTTCTAGTTTCTCTAATACAGCAGGAAACGTGAGTGTGCTCAGAACAAAAGAACGGTGTTTCTTACATATATGAGCCATATCTAGTTCAACTGTGCTTCTGAAATTGATACAAAGCACAGGTCCTCTAACATCCAATGCTTGTCAGTTAAGATGACAAACATGTGAGATTCATAAACGATGTAGTTCGTTTGAGCTGTAAAGTAACTGCCCTTACCTGAAACGAAGTCTTGCTTGTAGGATGACCCAGAGCCAGGGATTTAACACCATTTTTGAAGTGAAACACACAAGAGAGTTCTCATCCATTGATCACACTATGCTTTAGAGCAAGAAGCACGCTCTTGCTTTCTAGAGTCTCTAATACAGAAGGAAACGTGAGTATGCTCAGAACAAAGAACGGTGTTTCTTACACATATGGACCATATCTAGTTCAACTGTGCTACTGAAACTGAAACAAACCACAGGTCCTCTAACATCCAATGCTTGTCAGTTCTGATGAGAAACGTGTGAGCTTCGTGAACAATGTAGTTCGTTTGAGCTATAAATTAACTGCCGTTACTTGAAAGGAAGTCTTGCTTGTAGGAAGACTCAGAGCCTGGGCTTTAACTCCATTTCTGAAGGGAAACACACAGCAGAGTTGTCATCCATTGATCACACTCTTCTTTAGATCAAGAAGCACGCTCTAGCTTTCTAGAGTCTCTAAGAGAGCAGGAAACTTGAGTGGGCTGAGAACAAATGAATGGTGTTTCCTACACATACGGACCATATCTAGTCCAACTCTGCTTCTGAAACTGATACAAAGCACTGGTCCTCTAACATCCAATGCTTGTCAGTTAAGATGAGAAACGTGTGAGATTCATGAACGATGTAGTTCGTTTGAGCTGTAAAGTATCTGCCCTTACCTGAAGCGAAGTCTTGCTTGTAGGAAGACTCAGAGCCTGGAATTTAACTCCATTTCTGAAGTGAAATACACAACAGAGTTCTCATCCATTGATCACACTCTGCTTTAGAGCAAGTAGCACGCTCTAGCTTTCCAGAGTCTCTGAGAGAGCAGGAACTTGAGTGTGCTGAGAACAAATGAACGGTGGTTCCTACACATACGGGCAATATCTAGAAGAACTCTGCCTCTGAAATTGACACAATGCACAGGTCCTCTAACATCCAATGCTTGTCAGTTAAGATGAGAAACGTGTGAGCTTCATGAACGATGTAGTTCATTTGAGCTATAAAGTAACTGCCATTACCTGAAAAGAAGTCTTGCTTGTAGGATGACTCAGAGTCTGGGATTTAACACCATTTCTGAAGTGAAACACACAAGAGAGTTCTCATCCATTGATCACAGTCTGCTTTAGAGCAAGAAGCCCGCTCTTGCTTTCTAGAGTCTCTAATACAGCAGGAAACATTAGTGTGCTCAGAACAAAAGAACAGTGTTTCCTATACATACGGACCATATCTAGTTAAACTCTGCTTAAAACTGACACAAAGCAAAGGTCCTCTGACACCAAATGCTTCTCAGTTAATATGAGAAACGTGTGAGCTTCGTGAACGATGTAGTTCTTTTGAGCTGAAAAGTGACTGCCCTTACCAGAAACGAAATCTTGCTTGTAGGAAGATATAGAGCCTGGAATTTAACTCCATTTCTGACGGGAAACACACAGCATAGTTCTCATCCATGGATCACACTCTGCTTTAGAACAAGAAGCACGCTCTTGCTTTGAAGAATCTCTCATACAGCAGGAAATATGAGTGTGCTCAGAATAAAAGAACGGTGTTTCCTACACATACAAGCCATATCTAGGTCAATTCTGATTCTAAAACTGAAACAAACCACAGGTCCTCTAAAATCCAATGCTTGTCAGTTAAGATGAGAAACGTTTTAGCGTCATGAACTATGTAGTTCTTTTGGGCTGTAAAGTAACTGCCCTTACTTGAAACGAAGTCTTCCTCGTAGGAAGACTCAGAGCCTGGGCTTTAACTCCATTTCTGAAGTGAAACACACAGCAGAGTTGTCATCCATTGATCACACTCTGCTTTAGAGCAAGAAGCACGCTCTAGCTTTCTACAGTCTCTAAGACAGCAGGAAACATGTGGGCTGAGAACAAATGAATGGTGTTTCCTACACATACGGACCATATCTAGTCGAACTCTGCTTCTGAAACTGATACAAAGCCCTGGTCCTCTAACATCCAATGCTTGTCAGTTAAGATTAGAAACCTGTGAGCTTCGTGAAAGATGTAGTTCGTTTGAGCTGTAAATTAACTGCCCTTACCTGAAGCGAAGTCTTGCTTGTAGGAAGACTCAGAGCCAGGGATTTAACTCCATTTCTGAAGTGAAACACACAACAGTGTTCTCATCCATTGATCACACTCTGCTTTAGAGCAAGAACCACGCTCTTGCTTTCTAGTTTCTCTAATACAGCAGGAAACGTGAGTGTGCTCAGAACAAAAGAACGGTGTTTCTTACATATATGAGCCATATCTAGTTCAACTGTGCTTCTGAAATTGATACAAAGCACAGGTCCTCTAACATCCAATGCTTGTCAGTTAAGATGACAAACATGTGAGATTCATAAACGATGTAGTTCGTTTGAGCTGTAAAGTAACTGCCCTTACCTGAAACGAAGTCTTGCTTGTAGGATGACCCAGAGCCAGGGATTTAACACCATTTTTGAAGTGAAACACACAAGAGAGTTCTCATCCATTGATCACACTATGCTTTAGAGCAAGAAGCACGCTCTTGCTTTCTAGAGTCTCTAATACAGAAGGAAACGTGAGTATGCTCAGAACAAAGAACGGTGTTTCTTACACATACGGACCATATCTAGTTCAACTGTGCTACTGAAACTGAAACAAACCACAGGTCCTCTAACATCCAATGCTTGTCAGTTCTGATGAGAAACGTGTGAGCTTCGTGAACAATGTAGTTCGTTTGAGCTATAAATTAACTGCCGTTACTTGAAAGGAAGTCTTGCTTGTAGGAAGACTCAGAGCCTGGGCTTTAACTCCATTTCTGAAGGGAAACACACAGCAGAGTTGTCATCCATTGATCACACTCTTCTTTAGATCAAGAAGCACGCTCTAGCTTTCTAGAGTCTCTAAGAGAGCAGGAAACTTGAGTGGGCTGAGAACAAATGAATGGTGTTTCCTACACATACGGACCATATCTAGTCCAACTCTGCTTCTGAAACTGATACAAAGCACTGGTCCTCTAACATCCAATGCTTGTCAGTTAAGATGAGAAACGTGTGAGATTCATGAACGATGTAGTTCGTTTGAGCTGTAAAGTATCTGCCCTTACCTGAAGCGAAGTCTTGCTTGTAGGAAGACTCAGAGCCTGGAATTTAACTCCATTTCTGAAGTGAAATACACAACAGAGTTCTCATCCATTGATCACACTCTGCTTTAGAGCAAGTAGCACGCTCTAGCTTTCCAGAGTCTCTGAGAGAGCAGGAACTTGAGTGTGCTGAGAACAAATGAACGGTGGTTCCTACACATACGGGCCATATCTAGAAGAACTCTGCCTCTGAAATTGACACAATGCACAGGTCCTCTAACATCCAATGCTTGTCAGTTAAGATGAGAAACGTGTGAGCTTCATGAACGATGTAGTTCATTTGAGCTATAAAGTAACTGCCATTACCTGAAAAGAAGTCTTGCTTGTAGGATGACTCAGAGTCTGGGATTTAACACCATTTCTGAAGTGAAACACACAAGAGAGTTCTCATCCATTGATCACAGTCTGCTTTAGAGCAAGAAGCCCGCTCTTGCTTTCTAGAGTCTCTAATACAGCAGGAAACCTGAGTGTGCTCAGAACAAAAGAATTGTGTTTCTTACACATACGGACCATATCTAGTTCAACTGTGCTTCTGAAACTGAAACAAACCACAGTTCCTCTAAACTCCAATGCTTGTCAGTTCAGATGAGAAATGTGTGAGCTTCGTGAACAATGTAGTTCATTTGAGCTGAAAAGAGACTGCCCTTACCTGGAACGAAGTCTTCCTTGTAGGAAGACTCAGAACCTGGTATTTAACTCCATTTCTGATGTGAAACACAGAAGAGTTCGCATATATAGATCACACTGTGCTTTAGAGCAAGAAGAACGCTCTTGCTTTCTAGATTCTCTAATACAGCAGGAAACGTGAGTGTGCTCAGAACAAAAGTATGGTGTTTCCTACACATATGGACCATATCTAGTCCAACTCTGCTTCTGAAACTGATACAAAGCACTGGTCCTCTAACATCCAATGCTTGTCAGTTAAGATGAGAAACGTGTGAGCTTCGTGAATGATGTAGTTCGTTTGAGCTGAAAAGAGACTGCCCTTACCTGAAACGAAATCTTGATTTTAGGAAGACTCAGATCCTGGGCTTTAACTCCATTTCTGAAGTGAAACACACAGCAGAGTTGTCATCCATTGATCACACTCTGCTTTAGAGCAAGAAGCACGCTCTAGCTTTCTAGAGTCTCTAAGACAGCAGGAAACTTTGTGGGCTGAGAACAAATGAATGGTGTTTCCTACACATACGGACCATATCTAGTCCAACTCTGCTTCTGAAACTGATACAAAGCACTGGTCCTCTAACATCCAATGCTTGTCAGTTAAGATTAGAAACCTGTGAGCTTCGTGAAAGTTGTAGTTCGTTTGAGGTGTAAAGTAACTGCCCTTACCTGAAGCGAAGTCTTGCTTGTAGGAAGACTCAGAGCCAGGGATTTAACTCCATTTCTGAAGTGAAACACACAACAGAGTTCTCATCCATTGATCACACTCTGCTTTAGAGCAAGAAGCAAGCTCTTGCTTTCTAGAGTCTGTAATACAGCAGGAAACTTGAGTGTGCTCAGAACAAAAGAACGGTTTTTCCTGCACATATGAGCCATATCTAGTTCACCTCTGCTTCCGAAACTGATACAAACCACAGGTCCTCTAACATCCAATATTCGTCAGTTAAGATGAGAAACGTGTGAGATTTGTGAACGATGTAGTTCGTTTGAGCTCTTAGTAACTGCCCTTACCTGAAATGAAGTCTTGCTTGTAGGAAGACTCAGAGCCTGGCATTTAACTCCATTTCTGAAGGGAAACACACTTCAGAATTTTCATATGTAGATCACACTCTGCTTTAGAGCAAGAACCACGCTCTTGCTTTCTAGAGTCTCTAAGACAGCAAGAAACATGAGTGTGCTGAGAACAAAACAACGGTGTTTCCTACACATATGGACCATATCTGGAAGAACTCTGCCTCTATAATTGATACAAAGCACAGGTCCTCTAACATCCAATGCTTGTCAGTAAAGATGAGAAACTTGTGAGCTTCATGAACGATGTAGTTCGTTTGATCTGTAAAGTAACTGCCCTTACTTGAAACAAAGTCTTCCTTGTAGGAAGACAGAGAGCCTGGGATTTAACACCATTTCTGAAGTGAAACACACAACAGAGTTCTCATCCATTGATCACACTCTGATTTAGAGCAGGAAGCACGCTCTTGCTTTCTAGAGTCTCTAATACAGCAGGAAACGTGAGTGTGCTCAGAACAAAAGAACGGTGTTTCTTACACATATGAGCCATATCTAGTTCAACTGTGCTTCTGAAACTGATACAAACCACAGGTCCTCTAACATCCAATGCTTGTCAATTCAGATGAGAAACGTGTGACCTTCGTGAACGATGTAGTTTTTTTGATCTGAAATGAGACTGCCCTTGCCTGAAACGAAGTCTTGCTTGTAGGAAGACACAGAGCTTGGAATTTAACGCCAGTTCTAAATGGAAACACACAGCATAGTTCTCATCCATGGATCACACTCTTCTTTAGAGCAAGAAGCACGGACTTGCTTTCTAGAGCCTCTAATACAGCAGGAAACTTGAGTGTGCTCAGAACAAAAGAACGATGTTTCCTACACATACAGACCATATCTAGAAGAACTCTGCCTCTGAAATTGAAACAAAGCACAGGTACTCTAACATGCAATGCTTGTCAGTTAACATGAGAAACATGTGAGCTTCGTGAACGATGTAGTTCTTTTGAGCTGAAAAGTGACTACCCATACCTGAAACGAAGTCATGCTTGTAGGAAGACACAGAGCATGGAATTTAACTCCTTTTCTGAAGGGAAACACACAGCATAGTTCTCATCCATGGATCACACTCTGCTTTAGAGCAAGAAGCACGCTCTTGCTTTCTAGAGTCTCTAATACAGCACGAAACATTAGTGTGCTCAGAACAAAAGAACAGTGTTTCCTATACATACGGACCATACTAGTTAAACTCTGCTTAAAACTGATACAAAGCAAAGGTCCTCTGACACCAAATGCTTCTCAGTTAATATGAGAAAAGTGTGAGCTTCGTGAATGATGTAGTTCTTTTGAGCTGAAAAGTGACTGCCATTACCAGAAACGAAATCTTGCTTGTAGGAAGACACAGAGCCTGGAATTTAACTCCATTTCTGACGGGAAACACACAGCATAGTTCTCATCCATGGATCACACTCTGCTTTAGAACAAGAAGCATGCTCTTGCTTTGAAGAATCTCTAATACAGCAGGAAATATGAGTGTGCTCAGAATAAAAGAACGGTGTTTCCTACACATACAAGCCATATCTAGGTCAATTCTGATTCTAAAACTGAAACAAACCACAGGTCCTCTAAAATCCAATGCTTGTCAGTTAAGATGAGAAACGTTTTAGCGTCATGAACTATGTAGTTCTTTTGGGCTGTAAAGTAACTGCCCTTACTTGAAACGAAGTCTTCCTTGTAGGAAGACTCAGAGCCTGGGCTTTAACTCCATTTCTGAAGTGAAACACACAGCAGAGTTGTCATCCATTGATCACACTCTGCTTTAGAGCAAGAAGCACGCTCTAGCTTTCTAGAGTCTCTAAGACAGCAGGAAACATGTGTGGGCTGAGAACAAATGAATGGTGTTTCCTACACATACGGACCATATCTAGTCCAACTCTGCTTCTGAAACTGATACAAAGCCCTGGTCCTCTAACATCCAATGCTTGTCAGTTAAGATTAGAAACCTGTGAGCTTCGTGAAAGATGTAGTTCGTTTGAGCTCTAAATTAACTGCCCTTACCTTAAGCGAAGTCTTGCTTGTAGGAAGACTCAGAGCCAGGGATTTAACTCCATTTCTGAAGTGAAACACACAACAGTGTTCTCATCCATTGATTACACTCTGCTTTAGAGCAAGAACCACGCTCTTGCTTTCTAGTTTCTCTAATACAGCAGGAAACGTGAGTGTGCTCAGAACAAAAGAACGGTGTTTCTTACATATATGAGCCATATCTAGTTCAACTGTGCTTCTGAAATTGATACAAAGCACAGGTCCTCTAACATCCAATGCTTGTCAGTTAAGATGACAAACATGTGAGATTCATAAACGATGTAGTTCGTTTGAGCTGTAAAGTAACTGCCCTTACCTGAAACGAAGTCTTGCTTGTAGGATGACCCAGAGCCAGGGATTTAACACCATTTTTGAAGTGAAACACACAAGAGAGTTCTCATCCATTGATCACACTATGCTTTAGAGCAAGAAGCACGCTCTTGCTTTCTAGAGTCTCTAATACAGAAGGAAACGTGAGTATGCTCAGAACAAAGAACGGTGTTTCTTACACATACGGACCATATCTAGTTCAACTGTGCTACTGAAACTGAAACAAACCACAGGTCCTCTAACATCCAATGCTTGACAGTTCTGATGAGAAACGTGTGAGCTTCGTGAACAATGTAGTTCGTTTGAGCTATAAATTAACTGCCGTTACTTGAAAGGAAGTCTTGCTTGTAGGAAGACTCAGAGCCTGGGCTTTAACTCCATTTCTGAAGGGAAACACACAGCAGAGTTGTCATCCATTGATCACACTCTTCTTTAGATCAAGAAGCACGCTCTAGCTTTCTAGAGTCTCTAAGAGAGCAGGAAACTTGAGTGGGCTGAGAACAAATGAATGGTGTTTCCTACACATACGGACCATATCTAGTCCAACTCTGCTTCTGAACTGATACAAAGCACTGGTCCTCTAACATCCAATGCTTGTCAGTTAAGATGAGAAACGTGTGAGATTCATGAACGATGTAGTTCGTTTGAGCTGTAAAGTATCTGCCCTTACCTGAAGCGAAGTCTTGCTTGTAGGAAGACTCAGAGCCTGGAATTTAACTCCATTTCTGAAGTGAAATACACAACAGAGTTCTCATCCATTGATCACACTCTGCTTTAGAGCAAGTAGCACGCTCTAGCTTTCCAGAGTCTCTGAGAGAGCAGGAACTTGAGTGTGCTGAGAACAAAAGAACGGTGGTTCCTACACATACGGGCCATATCTAGAAGAACTCTGCCTCTGAAATTGACACAAAGCACAGGTCCTCTAACATCCAATGCTTGTCAGTTAAGATGAGAAACGTGTGAGCTTCATGAACGATGTAGTTCATTTGAGCTATAAAGTAACTGCCATTACCTGAAAAGAAGTCTTGCTTGTAGGATGACTCAGAGCCTGGGATTTAACACCATTTCTGAAGTGAAACACACAAGAGAGTTCTCATCCATTGATCACAGTCTGCTTTAGAGCAAGAAGCCCGCTCTTGCTTTCTAGAGTCTCTAATACAGCAGGAAACGTGAGTGTGCTCGAACAAAAGAACGGTGTTTTTTACACATACGGACCATATCTAGTCCAACTCTGCTTCTGAAACTGATACAAAGCACTGGTCCTCTAACATCTAGTGCTTGTCAGTTAAGATGAGAAACGTGTGAGCTTTGTGAACGATGTAGTTCGTTTGAGCTGAAAAGAGACTGCCTTACCTGAAACGAGGTCTTGATTGTAGGAAGACACAGAGCATGGAATTTAACTCCATTTCTGAAGTGAAACACACATCAGAGTTCTCATATATAGATCACACTCTGCTTTAGAGCAAGAAGCACGCTCTTCCTTTCTGGAGTCTCTAAGACAGCAGGAAACATGAGTGTGCTGAGAACAAATGAACGGTGGTTCCTACACATACAGGCCATATCTAGAAGAACTCTGCCTCTGAAATTGACACAAAGCACAGGTCCTCTAATATCCAATGCTTGTCAGTTAAGATGAGAAACGTGTGAGCTTCATGAAAGATGTAGTTCGTTTGAGCTGAAAAAAGAGACTGCCCTTACCTGAAACGAAGTCTTGATTGTAGGAAGACACAGAGCATGGAATTTAACTCCATTTCTGAAGGGAAACACACAGCATAGTTCTCATCCATGGATCACACTCTGCTTTAGAGCAAGAAGCACACTCTTGCTTTCTAGAGTCTCTAATACAGCAGGAAACCTGAGTGTGCTCAGAACAAAAGAATTGTGTTTCTTACACATACGGACCATATCTAGTTCAACTGTGCTTCTGAAACTGAAACAAACCACAGTTCCTCTACAATCCAATGCTTGTCAGTTAACATGAGAAACGTGTGAGATTCGTGAACGATGTAGTTTGTTTGAGCTGTTAGTAACTGCCCTTACCTGAAACGAAGTCTTGCTTGTAGGACGACTCAGAGCCTGGGATTTAACTCCATTTCTGAAGTGAAACATACATCAGAGTTCTTATATATGGATCACACACTGCTTTAGAGCAAGAAGCACACTCTTGCTTTCTAGAGTCTCTACGACAGCAGGAAACATGAGTGTGCTGAGAACAAAAGAACGGTGGTTCCTACACATACGGGCCATATCTAGTTCAACTCTGCTTCTGAAACTGAAACAAACCACAGGTCCTCTATTATCCAATGCTTGTCAGTTAAGATGAGAAACGTGTTAGCGTTGTGAACGATGTAGTTTCTTTGAGCTGTTAGTAACTGCCCTTACTTGAAACGAGGTCTTGCTTTTAGGATGACTCAGAGCCTGGTATTTAACTCCATTTCTGATGTGAAACACACAGCAGAGTTCTTATATATATATCACACTCTGCTTTAGAGCAAGAAGCACGCTCTTGCTTTCTAGAGTCGCTAATACAGCAGGAAATGTGAGTGTGCTCAGAACAAAAGTACGGTGTTTCTTACACATATGAGCCATATCTAGTTCAACTGTGCTTCTGAAATTGATACAAAGCACAGGTCCTCTAACATCCAATGATTGTCAGTTAAGATGAGAAACGTGTGAGCTTCGTGAACGATGTAGTTCCTTTGAGCTGAAAAGTGACTGCCCTTACCTGAAACGAAATCTTGCTTGTAGGAAGACACAGAGCATGGAATTTAACTCCATTTCTGAAGGGAAACACACAGCATAGTTCTCATCCATGGATCACACTCTGCTTTAGAGCAAGAAGCACGCTCTTGCTTTCTAGAGTCTCTAATACAGCAGGAAACATTAGTGTGCTCAGAACAAAAGAACAGTGTTTCCTATACATACGGACCATATCTAGTCAAACTCTGCTTAAAACTGATACAAAGCAAAGGTCCTCTGACACCAAATGCTTCTCAGTTAATATGAGAAAAGTGTGAGCTTCGTGAACGATGTAGTTCTTTTGAGCTGAAAAGTGACTGCCATTACCAGAAACGAAATCTTGCTTGTAGGAAGACACAGAGCCTGGAATTTAACTCCATTTCTGACGGGAAACACTCAGCATAGTTCTCATCCATGGATCACACTCTGCTTTAGAACAAGAAGCACGCTCTTGCTTTGAAGAATCTCTAATACAGCAGGAAATATGAGTGTGCTCAGAATAAAAGAACGGTGTTTCCTACACATACAAGCCATATCTAGGTCAATTCTGATTATAAAACTGAAACAAACCACAGGTCCTCTAAAATCCAATGCTTGTCAGTTAAGATGAGAAACGTTTTCGCGTCATGAACTATGTAGTTCTTTTGGGCTGTAAAGTAACTGCCCTTACTTGAAACGAAGTCTTCCTCGTAGGAAGACTCAGAGCCTGGGCTTTAACTCCATTTCTGAAGTGAAACACACAGCAGAGTTGTCATCCATTGATCACACTCTGCTTTAGAGCAAGAAGCACGCTCTAGCTTTCTACAGTCTCTAAGACAGCAGGAAACATGTGTGGGCTGAGAAAAAATGAATGGTGTTTCCTACACATACGGACCATATCTAGTCCAAATCTGCTTCTGAAACTGATACAAAGCCCTGGTCCTCTAACATCCAATGCTTGTCAGTTAAGATTAGAAACCTGTGAGCTTCGTGAAAGATGTAGTTCGTTTGAGCTGTAAATTAACTGCCCTTACCTGAAGCGAAGTCTTGCTTGTAGGAAGACTCAGAGCCAGGGATTTAATTCCATTTCTGAAGTGAAACACACAACAGTGTTCTCATCAATTGATCACACTCTGCTTTAGAGCAAGTAGCACACTCTAGCTTTCCAGAGTCTCTAAGACAGCAGGAAACTTGAGTGTGCTGAGAACAAATGAATGGTGTTTCCTACACATATGGGCCATATCTAGTCCAACTCTGCTTCTGAAACTGAAACAAACCACAGGTCCTCTAACATCCAATGCTTGTCAGTTAAGATGAGAAACGTGTGAGATTTGTGAACGATGTAGTTCGTTTGAGCTGTTAGTAACTGCCCTTACCTGAAACAAAGTCTTGCTTGTAAGAAGACTCAGAGCCTGGCATTTAACTCCATTTCTGAAGGGAAACACACATCAGAATTCTCATATGTACATCACACTCTGCTTTAGAGCAAGAAGCACGCCCTTGCTTTCTAGAGTCTCTAAGACAGCAAGAAACATGAGTGTGCTGAGAACAAAAGAACGGTGTTTCCTACACATACGGACCATATCTAGAAGAACTCTGCCTCTGAAATTGGTACAAAGCACAGGTCCTCTATCATCCAATGGTTGTCAGTTAAGATGAGAAACGTGTTACCGTCGTGAATGATGTAGTTCGTTTGAGCAGTTAGTAACTGCCCTTACTTGAAACGAAGTCTTGCTTGTAGGAAGACTCAGAGCCTGGTATTTAACTCCATTTCTGATGTGAAACACACAACAGAGTTCGCATATATAGATCACACTCTGCTTTAGAGCAAGAAGCACGCTCTTGCTTTCTAGTTTCTCTAATACAGCAGGAAACGTGAGTGTGCTCAGAACAAAAGAACGGTGTTTCTTACATATATGAGCCATATCTAGTTCAACTGTGCTTCTGAAATTGATACAAAGCACAGGTCCTCTAACATCCAATGCTTGTCAGTTAAGATGACAAACATGTGAGATTCATAAACGATGTAGTTCGTTTGAGCTGTAAAGTAACTGCCCTTACCTGAAACGAATTCTTGCTTGTAGGATGACCCAGAGCCAGGGATTTAAAACCATTTCTGAAGTGAAACACAAAAGAGAGTTCTCATCCATTGATCACACTATGCTTTAGAGCAAGAAGCACGCTCTTGCTTTCTAGAGTCTCTAATACAGCAGGAAACATTAGTGTGCTCAGAACAAAAGAACAGTGTTTCCTATACATACAGACCATATCTAGTTAAACTCTGCTTAAAACTGATACAAAGCAAAGGTCCTCTGACACCAAATGCTTCTCAGTTAATATGAGAAACGTGTGAGCTTCGTGAACGATGTAGTTCTTTTGAGCTGAAAAGTGACTGCCCTTACCTGAAGCGAAGTCTTGCTTGTAGGAAGACTCAGAGCCTGGAATTTAACTCCATTTCTGAAGTGAAATACACAACAGAGTTCTCATCCATTGATCACACTCTGCTTTAGAGCAAGTAGCACGCTCTAGCTTTCCAGAGTCTCTGAGAGAGCAGGAACTTGAGTGTGCTGAGAACAAATGAACGGTGGTTCCTACACATACGGGCCATATCTAGAAGAACTCTGCCTCTGAAATTGACACAATGCACAGGTCCTCTAACATCCAATGCTTGTCAGTTAAGATGAGAAACGTGTGAGCTTCGTGAACAATGTAGTTCGTTTGAGCTATAAATTAACTGCCCTTACTTGAAACGAAGTCTTGCTTGTAGGAAGACTCAGAGCCTGGGCTTTAACTCCATTTCTGAATTGAAATACACATCAGAGTTCTCATATATAGATCACACTCTGCTTTAGAGCAAGAAGTACGCTCTTCCTTTCTGGAGTCTCTAAGACAGCAGGAAACATGAGTGTGCTGAGAACAAATGAATGGTGGTTCCTACACATACAGGCCATATCTAGAAGAACTCTGCCTCTGAAATTGACACAAAGCACAGGTCCTCTAATATCCAATGCTTGTCAGTTAAGATGAGAAACGTGTGAGCTTCATGAAAGATGTAGTTCGTTTGAGCTGAAAAAAGAGACTGCCCTTACCTGAAACGAAGTCTTGATTGTAGGAAGACACAGAGCATGGAATTTAACTCCATTTCTGAAGGGAAACACACAGCATAGTTCTCATCCATGGATCACACTCTGCTTTAGAGCAAGAAGCACGCCCTTGCCTTCTAGAGTCTTTAATACAGCAGGAAACCTGAGTGTGCTCAGAACAAAAGAACGGTTTTTCCCACACATACGGGCCATATCTAGTTCAACTGTGCTTCTGAAACTGAAACAAACCACAGTTCCTCTAAAATCCAATGCTTGTCAGTTCAGATGAGAAATGTGTGAGCTTCGTGAACAAGGTAGTTCATTTGAGCTGAAAAGAGACTGCCCTTACCTGAAACGAAATCTTCCTTGTAGGAAGACTCAGAACCTGGTATTTAACTCCATTTCTGATGTGAAACACACAAGAGTTCGCATATATAGATCACACTGTGCTTTAGAGCAAGAAGAACGCTCTTGCTTTCTAGATTCTCTAATACAGCAGGAAACGTGAGTGTGCTCAGAACAAAAGAACGGTGTTTCCTACACATATGGACCATATCTAGTCCAACTCTGCTTCTGAAACTGATACAAAGCACTGGTCCTCTAACATCCAATGCTTGTCAGTTAAGATGAGAAACGTGTGAGCTTCGTGACCGATGTAGTTCGTTTGAGCTGAAAAAAGAGACTGCCCTTACCTGAAACGAAATCTTGATTTTAGGAAGACACAGAGCATGGAATTTAACTCCATTTCTGAGGGGAAACACACAGCATAGTTCTCATCCATGGATCACACTCTGCTGTAGAGCAAGAAGCATGCTCTCGCTTTCTAGAGTCTCTAATACGGCAGGAAACTTGAGTGTGCTCAGAACGAAAGAACGGTTTTTCCTACACATACGGGCCATATCTAGTTCAACTCTGCTTCTGAAACTGAAACAAACCACAGGTCCTCTAACATCCAATGCTTGTCAGTTAACATGAGAAACGTGTGAGATTCGTGAACGATGTAGTTTGTTTGAGCTGTTAGTAACTGCCCTTACCTGAAACGAAGTCTTGCTTGTAGGAGGACTCAGAGCCTGGGATTTAACTCCATTTCTGAAGTGAAACATACATCAGAGTTCTTATATATGGATCACACACTGCTTTAGAGCAAGAAGCACGCTCTTGCTTTCTAGAGTCTCTAAGACAGCAGGAAACATGAGTGTGCTGAGAACAAAAGAACGGTGGTTCCTACACATACGGGCCATATCTAGTTCAACTCTGCTTCTGAAACTGAAACAAACCACAGGTCCTCTATTATCCAATGCTTGTCAGTTAAGATGAGAAACGTGTTAGCGTCGTGAACGATGTAGTTTCTTTGAGCTGTCAGTAACTGCCCTTACTTGAAACGAGGTCTTGCTTTTAGGATGTCTCAGAGCCTGGTATTTAACTCCATTTCTGATGTGAAACACACAGCAGAGTTCTTATATATATATCACACTCTGCTTTAGAGCAAGAAGCACGCTCTTGCTTTCTAGAGTCGCTAATACAGCAGGAAATGTGAGTGTGCTCAGAACAAAAGTACGGTGTTTCTTACACATATGAGCCATATCTAGTTCAACTGTGCTTCTGAAATTGATACAAAGCACAGGTCCTCTAACATCCAATGATTGTCAGTTAAGATGAGAAACGTGTGAGCTTCGTGAACGATGTAGTTCCTTTGAGCTGAAAAGTGACTGCCCTTACCTGAAACGAAGTCTTGCTTGTAGGAAGACAGAGAGCATGGAATTTAACTCCATTTCTGAAGGGAAACACACAGCATAGTTCTCATCCATGGATCACACTCTGCTTTAGAGCAAGAAGCACGCTCTTGCTTTCTAGAGTCTCTAATACAGCAGGAAACATTAGTGTGCTCAGAACAAAAGAACAGTGTTTCCTATACATACGGACCATATCTAGTCAAACTCTGCTTAAAACTGATACAAAGCAAAGGTCCTCTGACACCAAATGCTTCTCAGTTAATATGAGAAACGTGTGAGCTTCGTGAACGATGTAGTTCTTTTGAGCTGAAAAGTGACTGCCCTTACCAGAAACGAAATCTTGCTTGTAGGAAGACACAGAGCCTGGAATTTAACTCCATTTCTGACGGGAAACACACAGCATAGTTCTCATCCATGGATCACACTCTGCTTTAGAACAAGAAGCACGCTCTTGCTTTGAAGAATCTCTAATACAGCAGGAAATATGAGTGTGCTCAGAATAAAAGAACGGTGTTTCCTACACATACAAGCCATATCTAGGTCAATTCTGATTCTAAAACTGAAACAAACCACAGGTCCTCTAAAATCCAATGCTTGTCAGTTAAGATGAGAAACGTTTTCGCGTCATGAACTATGTAGTTCTTTTGGGCTGTAAAGTAACTGCCCTTACTTGAAACGAAGTCTTCCTCGTAGGAAGACTCAGAGCCTGGGCTTTAACTCCATTTCTGAAGTGAAACACACAGCAGAGTTGTCATCCATTGATCACACTCTGCTTTAGAGCAAGAAGCACGCTCTAGCTTTCTACAGTCTCTAAGACAGCAGGAAACATGTGTGGGCTGAGAACAAATGAATGGTGTTTCCTACACATACGGACCATATCTAGTCCAACTCTGCTTCTGAAACTGATACAAAGCCCTGGTCCTCTAACATCCAATGCTTGTCAGTTAAGATTAGAAACCTGTGAGCTTTGTGAAAGATGTAGTTCGTTTGAGCTGTAAATTAACTGCCCTTACCTGAAGCGAAGTCCTGCTTGTAGGAAGACTCAGAGCCAGGGATTTAACTCCATTTCTGAAGTGAAACACACAACAGTGTTCTCATCAATTGATCACACTCTGCTTTAGAGCAAGTAGCACACTCTAGCTTTCCAGAGTCTCTAAGACAGCAGGAAACTTGAGTGTGCTGAGAACAAATGAATGGTGTTTACTACACATATGGGCCATATCTAGTCCAACTCTGCTTCTGAAACTGAAACAAACCACAGGTCCTCTAACATCCAATGCTTGTCAGTTAAGATGAGAAACGTGTGAGATTTGTGAACGATGAAGTTCGTTTGAGCTGTTAGTAACTGCCCTTACCTGAAACAAATTCTTGCTTGTAAGAAGACTCAGAGCCTGGCATTTAACTCCATTTCTGAAAGGAAACACACATCAGAATTCTCATATGTACATCACACTCTGCTTTAGAGCAAGAAGCACGCCCTTGCTTTCTAGAGTCTCTAAGACAGCAAGAAACATGAGTGTGCTGAGAACAAAAGAACGGTGTTTCCTACACATACGGACCATATCTAGAAGAACTCTGCCTCTGAAATTGGTACAAAGCACAGGTCCTCTATCATCCAATGGTTGTCAGTTAAGATGAGAAACGTGTTACCGTCGTGAATGATGTAGTTCGTTTGAGCAGTTAGTAACTGCCCTTACTTGAAACGAAGTCTTGCTTGTAGGAAGACTCAGAGCCTGGTATTTAACTCCATTTCTGATGTGAAACACACAACAGAGTTCGCATATATAGATCACACTCTGCTTTAGAGCAAGAAGCACGCTCTTGCTTTCTAGTTTCTCTAATACAGCAGGAAACGTGAGTGTGCTCAGAACAAAAGAACGGTGTTTCTTACATATATGAGCCATATCTAGTTCAACTGTGCTTCTGAAATTGATACAAAGCACAGGTCCTCTAACATCCAATGCTTGTCAGTTAAGATGACAAACATGTGAGATTCATAAACGATGTAGTTCGTTTGAGCTGTAAAGTAACTGCCCTTACCTGAAACGAAGTCTTGCTTGTATGATGACCCAGAGCCAGGGATTTAACACCATTTCTGAAGTGAAACACACAAGAGAGTTCTCATCCATTGATCACACTATGCTTTAGAGCAAGAAGCACGCTCTTGCTTTCTAGAGTCTCTAATACAGAAGCAAACGTGAGTGTGCTCAGAACAAAGAACGGTGTTTCTTACACATACGGACCATATCTAGTTCAACTGTGCTTCTGAAACTGAAACAAACCACAGGTCCTCTAACATCCAATGCTTGTCAGTTCTGATGAGAAACGTGTGAGCTTCGTGAACAATGTAGTTCGTTTGAGCTATAAATTAACTGCCCTTACTTGAAACGAAGTCTTGCTTGTAGGAAGACTCAGAGCCTGGGCTTTAACTCCATTTCTGAAGTGAAATACACATCAGAGTTCTCATATATAGATCACACTCTGCTTTAGAGCAAGAAGTACGCTCTTCCTTTCTTGAGTCTCTAAGACAGCAGGAAACATGAGTATGCTGAGAACAAATGAATGGTGGTTCCTACACATACAGGCCATATCTAGAAGAACTCTGCCTCTGAAATTGACACAAAGCACAGGTCCTCTAATATCCAATGCTTGTCAGTTAAGATGAGAAACGTGTGAGCTTCATGAAAGATGTAGTTCGTTTGAGCTGAAAAAAGAGACTGCCCTTACCTGAAACGAAGTCTTGATTGTAGGAAGACACAGAGCATGGAATTTAACTCCATTTCTGAAGGGAAACACACAGCATAGTTCTCATCCATGGATCACACTCTGCTTTAGAGCAAGAAGCACACTCTTGCTTTCTAGAGTCTCTAATACAGCAGGAAACCTGAGTGTGCTCAGAACAAAAGAATTGTGTTTCTTACACATACGGACCATAATTAGTTCAACTGTGCTTCTGAAACTGAAACAAACCACAGTTCCTCTAAAATCCAATGCTTGTCAGTTAAGATGAGAAACGTGTCAGCTTCGTTAACGATGTAGTTCGTTTGAGCTGTTAGTACTTCCCCTACCTGAAACAAAGTTTTGGTTGTAGGAGACACAAGCATGGAATTTAACTCCATTTCTAATGGGAAACACACAGCATAGTTGTCATCCATGGATCACACTCTGCTTTAGAGCAAGAAGCACGCACTTGCTGTCTAGAGTCTCTAAGACAGCAGGAAACCTGAGTGTGCTGAGAACAAAAGAACAGTGGTTCCTACACATACGGACCATATCTAGAAGAACTCTTCCTCTGAAATTGATACAAAGCACAGGTCCTGTAACATCCAATGCTTGGCAGTTAAGATGAGAACCGTGTGAGCTTCATAAACGATGTAGTTCGTTTAAGCTGTAAAGTAACTGCCCTTACCTGAAACGAAGTCTTGCTTGTAGGATGACTCAGAGCCTGAGATTTAACACCATTTCTGAAGTGAAACAGACAAGAGAGTTCTCATCCATTGATCACACTCTGCTTTAGAGCAAAAAGCACGCTCTTGCTTTCTAGAGTCTCTAATACAGCAGGAAACATGAGTGTGCTCAGAACAAAAGTACGGTTTTTCCTACACATACAGGCCATATCTAGTTCAACTCTGCTTCTGAAACTTAAACAAACCACAGGTCCTCTATCATCCAATGCTTGTCAGTTAAGATGAGAAACGTGTTAGCGTCATGAACGATGTAGTTCGTTTGAGCTATTAGTAACTGCCCTTACTTGAAACGATGTCTTGCTTGTAGGAAGACTCAGAGCCTGGTATTTAACTCCATTTCTGATGTGAAACACACAACAGAGTTCTCATATATAGATCACACTCTGCTTTACTGCAAGAAGCACGCTCTTGCTTTCTAGAGTCTCTAATACAGCAGGAAACGTGAGTGTGCTCAGAACAAAAGAACGGTGTTTCTTACACATATGAGCCATATCTAGTTCAACTGTGCTTCTGAAATTGATACAAAGCACAGGTACTCTAACATCCAATGCTTGTCAGTTAAGATGAGAAACGTGTGAGCTTCGTGAACGATGTAGTTCCTTTGAGCTGAAAAGTGACTGCCCTTACCTGAAACGAAGTCTTGCTTGTAGGAAGACTCAGAGACAGTGATGTAACCTCTTTTCTGAAGTGAAACACACAACAGAGTTCTCATCCATTGATCACACTCTGCCTTAGAGCAAGAAGCACGCTCTTGCTTTCTAGAGTCTCTAAGACAGCCAGAAACTTGAGTGTTCTGAGAACAAAAGAACGGTGTTTCCTACACATATAGACCATATTTAGTCCAACTCTACTTCTGAAACTGATATAAAGCACTGGTCCTCTAACATCCAATGCTTGTCAGTTAAGATGAGAAGCGTGTTAGCTTCGTGAACGATGTAGTTCGTTTGAGCTGAAAAGAGCCTGCACATATCTGAAACAAATTCTTGATTGTAGGAAGACAATGAGCCTGGGATTTAACTCCATTTCTGAAGGGAAACACACAACACAGTTCTCATCCATGGATCACACTCTGCTTTAGAGCAAGAAGCACGCTCTTGCTTTCTAGAGTCTCTAATACAGCAGGAAACCTGAGTGTGCTCAGAACAAAAGAATTGTGTTTCTTACACATACGGACCATATCTAGTTCAACTGTGCTTCTGAAACTGAAACAAACCACAGTTCCTCTAAAATCCAATGCTTGTCAGTTAAGATGAGAAACGTGTCAGCTTCGTTAACGATGTAGTTCGTTTGAGCTGTTAGTACTTCCCCTACCTGAAACAAAGTTTTGGTTGTAGGAGACACAAGCATGGAATTTAACTCCATTTCTAATGGGAAACACACAACACAGTTCTCATCCATGGATCACAATCTGCTTTAGAGCAAGAAGCATGCTCTTGCTGTCTAGATTCTCTAAGACAGCAGGAAACATGAGTGTGCTGAAAACAAAAGAACAGTGTTTCCTACACATACGGACCATATCTAGAAGAACTCTTCCTCTGAAATTGATACAAAGCACAGGTCCTCTAACATCCAATGCTTGTCAGTTAAGATGACAAAAGTGTGAGCTTCATAAACGATGTAGTTCGTTTGAGCTGTAAAGTAACTGCCCTTACCTTAAACGAAGTCTTGCTTGTAGGATGACTCAGAGCCTGGGATTTAACACCATTTCTGAAGTGAAACACACAAGAGAGTTCTCATCCATGGATCACACTCTGCTTTAGAGCAAGAAGCACGCTCTTGCCTTCTAGAGTCTTTAATACAGCAGGAAACCTGAGTGTTCTCAGAACAAAAGAATGGTTTTTCCCACACATACGGGCCATATCTAGTTCAACTCTGCTTCTGAAACTGAAACAAACCACAGGTCTTCTAACATCCAATGCTTGTCAGTTAAGATGAGAAACGTGTGAGCTTCGTGAATGATGCAGTGCGTTTGAGTTGAAAAGAGACTGCCCTTACCTGAAACGAAATCTTGATTTTAGGAAGACACAGAGCATGGAATTTAACTCCATTTCTGAAGTGAAACACACATCAGAGTTCTCATATATAGATCACTCTCTGCTTTACAGCAAGAAGCACGCTCTTGCTTTCTAGAGTCTCTAAGACAGCAGGAAACATGAGTGTGCTGAGAACAAAAGAACGGTGGTTCCTACACATACGGGCCATATCTAGTTCAACTCTGCTTCTGAAACTGAAACAAACCACAGGTGCTCTATCATCCAATGCTTGTCAGTTAAGATGACAAACGTGTTAGCGTCGTGAACGATGTAGTTCGTTTGAGCTGTTAGTAACTGCCCTTACTTGAAACGAGGTCTTGCTTGTAGGAAGACTCAGAGCCTGGTATTTAACTCCATTTCTGATGTGAAATACACAACAGAGTTCTCATATATAGATCACACTCTGCTTTACAGCAAGAAGCACGCTCTTGCTTTCTAGAGTCTCTAATACAGCAGGAAACGTGAGTGTGCTCAGAACAAAAGAACGGTGTTTCTTACACATATGAGCCATATCTAGTTCAACTGTGCTTCTGAAATTGATCCAAAGCACAGGTCCTCTAACATCCAATGCTTGTCAGTTAAGATGAGAAACGTGTGAGCTTCGTGAGCGATGTAGTTCGTTTGAGCTGAAGAGTGACTACCCTTACCTGAAACGAAGTCTTGCTTGTAGGAAGACACAGAGCATGGAATTTCACTCCATTTCTGAAGGGAAAAACACAGCATAGTTCTCATCCATGGATCACACTCTGCATTAAAGCAAGAAGTACGCTCTTTCTTTGAGAGTCTCTAAGACAGCAAGAAACATGAGTGTGTTGAGAACAAAAGAACGGAATTTCCTACACATACGGACCATATCTAGTCCAACTCTGCTTCTGAAACTGAAACAAACCACAGGTCCTCTATCATCCATTGCTCGTAGGTTAAGATGAGAAACGTGTTAGGGTCGTGAACAATGTAGTTCATTTGAGCTATTAGTAACTGCCCTTACTTGAAACGAAGTCTTGCTTGTAGGAAGACTCAGAGCCTGGTATTTAACTCCATTTCTGATGTGAAACACACAACAGAGTTTTCATATATTTATCACACTCTGCTTTAGAGCAAGAAGCATGCTCTTGCTTTCTAGAGTCTCTAATACAGCAGGAAACATGAGTGTGCTCAGAACAAAAGAACAGTGTTTCTTACACATATGAGCCATATCTAGTTCAACTGTGCTTCTGAAATTGATACAAAGCACAGGTACTCTAACATCCAATGCTTGTCAGTTAAGATGAGAAACATGTGAGCTTCGTGAACGATGTAGTTCCTTTGAGCTGAAAAGTGACTGCCCTTACCTGAAACGAAGTCTTGCTTGTAGGAAGACTCAGAGACAGTGATGTAACCTCTTTTCTGAAGTGAAACACACAACAGAGTTCTCATCCATTGATCACACTCTGCCTTAGAGCAAGAAGCACGCTCTTGCTTTCTAGAGTCTCTAAGACAGCCAGAAACTTGAGTGTTCTGAGAACAAAAGAACGGTGTTTCCAACACATGTAGACCATATTTAGTCCAACTCTACTTCTGAAACTGATATAAAGCACTGGTCCTCTAACATCCAATGCTTGTCAGTTAAGATGAGAAGCGTGTTAGCTTCGTTAACGATGTAGTTCGTTTGAGCTGAAAAGAGCCTGCGCATATCTGAAACAAATTCTTGATTGTAGGAAGACAATGAGCCTGGGATTTAACTCCATTTCTGAAGGGAAACACACAACACAGTTCTCATCCATGGATCACAATCTGCTTTAGAGCAAGAAGCATGCTCTTGCTCTCTAGAGTCTCTAAGACAGCAGGAAACATGAGTGTGCTGAAAACAAAAGAACAGTGTTTCCTACACATACGGACCATATCTAGAAGAACTCTTCCTCTGAAATTGATACAAAGCACAGGTCCTCTAACATCCAATGCTTGTCAGTTAAGATGACAAAAGTGTGAGCTTCATAAACGATGTAGTTCGTTTGAGCTGTAAAGTAACTGCCCTTACCTGAAACGAAGTCTTGCTTGTAGGATGACTCAGAGCCTGGGATTTAACACCATTTCTGAAGTGAAAAACACAAGAGAGTTCTCATCCATTGATCACACTCTGCTTTAGAGCAAGAAGCACGCCCTTGCCTTCTAGAGTCTTTAATACAGCAGGAAACCTGAGTGTGCTCAGAACAAAAGAACGGTTTTTCCCACACATACGGGCCATATCTAGTTCAACTCTGCTTCTGAAACTGAAACAAACCACAGGTCCTCTAACATCCAATGCTTGTCAGTTAAGATGAGAAACGTGTGAGCTTTGTGAATGATGTAGTTCGTTTGAGCTGAAAAGTGACTGCCCTTACATGAAACGAAGTCTTGCTTGCAGGAAGACACAGAGCATGGAATTTAACTCCATTTCTGAAGTGAAACACACATCAGAGTTCTCATATATAGATCACACTCTGCTTTAGAGCAAAAAGCACGCTCTTGCTTTCTAGAGTCTCTAAGACAGCGGGAAACATGAGTGTGCTGAGAACAAAAGAACAGTGGTTCCTACACATACGGGCCATATCTAGTTCAACTCTGCTTCTGAAACTGAAACAAACCACAGGTCCTCTATCATCCAGTGTTCTTCAGTTAAGATGAGAAACGTGTTAGCGTCTTGAACGGTGTAGTTCGTTTGAGCTGTTAGTAACTGCCCTTACTCGAAACGAGGTCTTGATTGTAGGAAGACTCAGAGCCTCGTATTTAACTCCATTTCTGATGTGAAATACACAACAGTGTTCTCATATATAGATCACACTCTGCTTTAGAGCAAGAAGCATGCTCTTGCTTTCTAGAGTCGCTAATACAGCAGGAAACGTGAGTGTGCTCAGAAGAAAAGTACGGTGTTTCTTACACATATGAGCCATATCTAGTTCAACTGTGCTTCTGAAATTGATACAAAGCACAGGTCCTCTAACATCCAATGTTTGTCAGTTAAGATGAGAAACGTGTGAGCTTCGTGAACGATGTAGTTCCTTTGAGCTGAAAAGTGACTGCCCTTACCTGAAACGAAGTCTTGGTTGTAGGAAGACACAGAGCATGGAATTTAACTCCATTTCTGAAGGGAAACACACAGCATAGTTCTCATCCATGGATCACACTCTGCTTTAGAGCAAGAAGCACGCACTTGCTGTCTAGAGTCTCTAAGACAGCAGGAAACATGAGTGTGCTGAGAACAAAAGAACAGTGGTTCCTACACATACGGACCATATCTAGAAGTACTCTTCCTCTGAAATTGATACAAAGCAGAGGTCCTGTAACATCCAATGCTTGGCAGTTAAGATGAGAACCCTGTGAGCTTCATAAATGATGTATTTCGTTTGAGCTGTAAGTAACTGCCCTTACCTGAATCGAAGTTTTGCTTGTAGGATGACTCAGAGCTTGAGATTTAACACCATTTCTGAAGTGAAACAGACAAGAGAGTTCTCATCCATTGATCACACTTTGCTTTAAAGCAAAAAGCACGCTCTTGCTTTCTAGAGTCTCTAATACAGCAGGAAACTTGAGTGTGCTCAGAACAAAAGAACGGTATTTCCTACACATACAGGCCATATCTAGTTCAACTGTGCTTCTGAAACTGAAACAAACCACAGGTCCTCTATCATCCATTGCTCGTCAGTTAAGATGACAAACGTGTTAGCGTCGTGAACGATGTAGTTCGTTTGAGCTATTAGTAACTGCCCTTACTTGAAACGAAGTCTTGCTTGTAGGAAGATTCAGAGCCTGGTATTTAACTCCATTTCTGATGTGAAACACACAACAGAGTTCTCATGTATAGATCACACTCTGCTTTAGAGCAAGAAGCACGCTCTTGCTTTCTAGAGTCTCTAATACAGCAGGAAACATGAGTGTGCACAGAACAAAAGAACAGTGTTTCTTAAACATATGAGCCATATCTAGTTCAACTGTGCTTCTGAAATTGATACAAAGCACAGGTCCTCTAACATCCAATGCTTGTCAGTTAAGATGAGAAACGTGTGAGCTTCGTGAACGATGTAGTTCGTTTGAGCTGAAAACAGACTGCCCTTACCTGAAACGAAGTCTTGATTGTAGGAGGACACAGAGCATGGAATTTAACTCCATTTCTGAAGGGAAACACACAGCATAGTTCTCATCCATGGATCACACTCTGCTTTAGAGCAAGAAGCACGCCCTTGCTTTCTAGAGTCTCTAAGACAGCAAGAAACATGAGTGTGCTGAGAACAAAAGAACGGTGTTTCCTACACATACGGACCATATCTAGAAGAACTCTGCCTCTGAAATTGGTACAAAGCACAGGTCCTCTATCATCCAATGCTTGTCAGTTAAGATGAGAAACGTGTTACCGTCGTGAATGATGTAGTTCGTTTGAACAGTTAGTAACTGCCCTTACTTGAAACGAAGTCTTGCTTGTAGGAAGACTCAGAGCCTGGTATTTAACTCCATTTCTGATGTGAAACACACAACAGAGTTCGCATATATAGATCACACTCTGCTTTAGAGCAAGAAGCACGCTCTTGCTTTCTAGTTTCTCTAATACAGCAGGAAACGTTAGTGTGCTCAGAACAAAAGAACGGTGTTTCTTACATATATGAGCCATATCTAGTTCAACTGTGCTTCTGAAATTGATACAAAGCACAGGTCCTCTAACATCCAATGCTTGTCAGTTAAGATGACAAACATGTGAGATTCATAAACGATGTAGTTCGTTTGAGCTGTAAAGTAACTGCCCTTACCTGAAACGAAGTCTTGCTTGTAGGATGACCCAGAGCCAGGGATTTAACACCATTTCTGAAGTGAAACACACAAGAGAGTTCTCATCCATTGATCACACTATGCTTTAGAGCAAGAAGCACGCTCTTGCTTTCTAGAGTCTCTAATACAGAAGGAAACGTGAGTGTGCTCAGAACAAAGAACGTTGTTTCTTACACATACGGACCATATCTAGTTCAACTGTGCTTCTGAAACTGAAACAAACCACAGGTCCTCTAACATCCAATGCTTGTCAGTTCTGATGAGAAACGTGTGAGCTTCGTGAACAATGTAGTTCTTTTGAGCTATTAGTAACTGCCCTTACTTGAAACGAAGTCTTGCTTGTAGGAAGACTCAGAGCCTGGGCTTTAACTCCATTTCTGAAGTGAAATACACAACAGAGTTCTCATCCATTGATCACACTCTGCTTTAGAGCAAGTAGCACGCTCTAGCTTTCCAGAGTCTCTGAGAGAGCAGGAACTTGAGTGTGCTGAGAACAAATGAACGGTGGTTCCTACACATACGGGCCATATCTAGAAGAACTCTGCCTCTGAAATTGACACAAAGCACAGGTCCTCTAACATCCAATGCTTGTCAGTTAAGATGAGAAACGTGTGAGCTTCATGAATGATGTAGTTCATTTGAGCTATAAAGTAACTGCCATTACCTGAAAAGAAGTCTTGCTTGTAGGATGACTCAGAGCCTGGGATTTAACACCATTTCTGAAGTGAAACACACAAGAGAGTTCTCATCCATTGATCACAGTCTGCTTTAGAGCAAGAAGCACGCTCTTGCTTTCTAGCGTCTCTAATACAGCAGGAAACGTGAGTGTGCTCGAACAAAAGAACGGTGTTTTTTACACATACGGACCATATCTAGTCCAACTCTGCTTCTGAAACTGATACAAAGCACTGGTCCTCTAACATCCAGTGCTTGTCAGTTAAGATGAGAAACGTGTGAGCTTTGTGAACGATGTAGTTCGTTTGAGCTGAAAAGTGACTACCTTTAACTGAAACGAAGTCTTGATTGTAGGAAGACACAGAGCATGGAATTTAACTCCATTTCTGAAGTGAAACACACATCAGAGTTCTCATATATAGATCACACTCTGCTTTAGAGCAAGAAGCACGCTCTTCCTTTCTGGAGTCTCTAAGACAGCAGGAAACATGAGTGTGCTGAGAACAAAAGAACGGTGTTTCCTACACATACGGACCATATCTAGAAGAACTCTGCCTCTGAAATTGGTACAAAGCACAGGTCCTCTATCATCCAATGCTTGTCAGTTAAGATGAGAAACGTGTTACCGTCGTGAATGATGTAGTTCGTTTGAACAGTTAGTAACTGCCCTTACTTGAAACGAAGTCTTGCTTGTAGGAAGACTCAGAGCCTGGTATTTAACTCCATTTCTGATGTGAAACACACAACAGAGTTCGCATATATAGATCACACTCTGCTTTACAGCAAGAAGCACGCTCTTGCTTTATAGAGTCGCTAATACAGCAGGAAACGTGAGTGTGCTCAGAACAAAAGTACGGTGTTTCTTACACATATGAGCCATATCTAGTTCAACTGTGCTTCTGAAATTGATACAAAGCACAGGTCCTCTAACATCCAATGTTTGTCAGTTAAGATGAGAAACGTGTCAGCTTTGTTAACGATGTAGTTCGTTTGACCTGTTAGTACTTCCCCTACCTGAAACAAAGTTTTGGTTGTAGGAGACACAAGCATGGAATTTAACTCCATTTCTAATGGGAAACACACAGCATAGTTCTCATCCATGGATCACACTCTGCTTTAGAGCAAGAAGCACGCACTTGCTGTCTAGAGTCTCTAAGACAGCAGGAAACATGAGTGTGCTGAGAACAAAAGAACAGTGGTTCCTACACATACGGACCATATCTAGAAGAACTCTTCCTCTGAAATTGATACAAAGCACAGGTCCTGTAACATCCAATGCTTGGCAGTTAAGATGAGAACCGTGTGAGCTTCATAAACGATGTAGTTCGTTTAAGCTGTAAAGTAACTGCCCTTACCTGAAACGAAGTCTTGCTTGTAGGATGACACAGAGCCTGAGATTTAACACCATTTCTGAAGTGAAACAGACAAGAGAGTTCTCATCCATTGATCACACTCTGCTTTAGAGCAAAAAGCACGCTCTTGCTTTCTAGAGTCTCTAATACAGCAGGAAACATGAGTGTGCTCAGAACAAAAGTACGGTATTTCCTACACATACAGGCCATATCTAGTTCAACTCTGCTTCTGAAACTTAAACAAACCACAGGTCCTCTATCATCCAATGCTTGTCAGTTAAGATGAGAAACGTGTTAGCGTCATGAACGATGTAGTTCGTTTGAGCTATTAGTAACTGCCCTTACTTGAAACGATGTCTTGCATGTAGGAAGACTCAGAGCCTGGTATTTAACTCCATTTCTGATGTGAAACACACAACAGAGTTCTCATATATAGATCACACTCTGCTTTACTGCAAGAAGCACGCTCTTGCTTTCTAGAGTCTCTAATACAGCAGGAAACGTGAGTGTGCTCAGAACAAAAGAACGGTGTTTCTTACACATATGAGCCATATCTAGTTCAACTGTGCTTCTGAAATTGATACAAAGCACAGGTACTCTAACATCCAATGCTTGTCAGTTAAGATGAGAAACGTGTGAGCTTCGTGAACGATGTAGTTCGTTTGAGCTGAAGAGTGACTGCCCTTACCTGAAACGAAGTCTTGCTTGTAGGAAGACTCAGAGACAGTGATGTAACCTCTTTTCTAAAGTGAAACACACAACAGAGTTCTCATCCATTGTTCACACTCTGTCTTAGAGCAAGAAGCACGCTCTTGCTTTCTAGAGTCTCTAAGACAGCCAGAAACTTGAGTGTTCTGAGAACAAAAGAACGGTGTTTCCTACACATATAGACCATATTTAGTCCAACTCTACTTCTGAAACTGATATAAAGCACTGGTCCTCTAACATCCAATGCTTGTCAGTTAAGATGAGAAGCGTGTTAGCTTCGTGAACGATGTAGTTCGTTTGAGCTGAAAAGAGCCTGCACATATCTGAAACAAATTCTTGATTGTAGGAAGACAATGAGCCTGGGATTTAACTCCATTTCTGAAGGGAAACACACAACACAGTTCTCATCCATGGATCACAATCTGCTTTAGAGCAAGAAGCATGCTCTTGCTGTCTAGATTCTCTAAGACATCAGGAAACATGAGTGTGCTGAAAACAAAAGAACAGTGTTTCCTACACATACGGACCATATCTAGAAGAACTCTTCCTCTGAAATTGATACAAAGCACAGGTCCTCTAACATCCAATGCTTGTCAGTTAAGATGACAAAAGTGTGAGCTTCATAAACGATGTAGTTCGTTTGAGCTGTAAAGTAACTGCCCTTACCTTAAACGAAGTCTTGCTTGTAGGATGACTCAGAGCCTGGGATTTAACACCATTTCTGAAGTGAAACACACAAGAGAGTTCTCATCCATGGATCACACTCTGCTTTAGAGCAAGAAGCACGCTCTTGCCTTCTAGAGTCTTTAATACAGCAGGAAACCTGAGTGTTCTCAGAACAAAAGAATGGTTTTTCCCACACATACGGGCCATATCTAGTTCAACTCTGCTTCTGAAACTGAAACAAACCACAGGTCCTCTAACATCCAATGCTTGTCAGTTAAGATGAGAAACGTGTGAGCTTCGTGAATGATGCAGTTCGTTTGAGCTGAAAAGAGACTGCCCTTACCTGAAACGAAATCTTGATTTTAGGAAGACACAGAGCATGGAATTTAACTCCATTTCTGAAGTGAAACACACATCAGAGTTCTCATATATAGATCACACTCTGCTTTACAGCAAGAAGCACGCTCTTGCTTTCTAGAGTCTCTAAGACAGCAGGAAACATGAGTGTGCTGAGAACAAAAGAACGGTGGTTCCTACACATACGGGCCATATCTAGTTCAACTCTGCTTCTGAAACTGAAACAAACCACAGGTGCTCTATCATCCAATGCTTGTCAGTTAAGATGACAAACGTGTTAGCGTCGTGAACGATGTAGTTCGTTTGAGCTGTTAGTAACTGCCCTTACTTGAAACGAGGTCTTGCTTGTAGGAAGACTCAGAGCCTGGTATTTAACTCCATTTCTGATGTGAAATACACAACAGAGTTCTCATATATAGATCACACTCTGCTTTACAGCAAGAAGCACGCTCTTGCTTTCTAGAGTCTCTAATACAGCAGGAAACGTGAGTGTGCTCAGAACAAAAGAACGGTGTTTCTTACACATATGAGCCATATCTAGTTCAACTGTGCTTCTGAAATTGATACAAAGCACAGGTCCTCTAACATCCAATGCTTGTCAGTTAAGATGAGAAACGTGTGAGCTTCGTGAGCAATGTAGTTCGTTTGAGCTGAAGAGTGACTACCCTTACCTGAAACGAAGTCTTGCATGTAGGAAGACACAGAGCATGGAATTTCACTCCATTTCTGAAGGGAAAAACACAGCATAGTTCTCATCCATGGATCACACTCTGCATTAAAGCAAGAAGTACGCTCTTTCTTTGAGAGTCTCTAAGACAGCAAGAAACATGAGTGTGTTGAGAACAAAAGAACGGAATTTCCTACACATACGGACCATATCTAGTCCAACTCTGCTTCTGAAACTGAAACAAACCACAGGTCCTCTATCATCCATTGCTCGTAGGTTAAGATGAGAAACGTGTTAGGGTCGTGAACAATGTAGTTCATTTGAGCTATTAGTAACTGCCCTTACTTGAAACGAAGTCTTGCTTGTAGGAAGACTCAGAGCCTGGTATTTAACTCCATTTCTGATGTGAAACACACAACAGAGTTTTCATATATTTATCACACTCTGCTTTAGAGCAAGAAGCATGCTCTTGCTTTCTAGAGTCGCTAATACAGCAGGAAACGTGAGTGTGCTCAGAAGAAAAGTACGGTGTTTCTTACACATATGAGCCATATCTAGTTCAACTGTGCTTCTGAAATTGATACAAAGCACAGGTCCTCTAACATCCAATGTTTGTCAGTTAAGATGAGAAACGTGTGAGCTTCGTGAACGATGTAGTTCCTTTGAGCTGAAAAGTGACTGCCCTTACCTGAAACGAAGTCTTGGTTGTAGGAAGACACAGAGCATGGAATTTAACTCCATTTCTGAAGGGAAACACACAGCATAGTTCTCATCCATGGATCACACTCTGCTTTAGAGCAAGAAGCACGCACTTGCTGTCTAGAGTCTCTAAGACAGCAGGAAACATGAGTGTGCTGAGAACAAAAGAACAGTGGTTCCTACACATACGGACCATATCTAGAAGTACTCTTCCTCTGAAATTGATACAAAGCAGAGGTCCTGTAACATCCAATGCTTGGCAGTTAAGATGAGAACCCTGTGAGCTTCATAAATGATGTATTTCGTTTGAGCTGTAAGTAACTGCCCTTACCTGAATCGAAGTCTTGCTTGTAGGATGACTCAGAGCTTGAGATTTAACACCATTTCTGAAGTGAAACAGACAAGAGAGTTCTCATCCATTGATCACACTTTGCTTTAAAGCAAAAAGCACGCTCTTGCTTTCTAGAGTCTCTAATACAACAGGAAACTTGAGTGTGCTCAGAACAAAAGAACGGTATTTCCTACACATACAGGCCATATCTAGTTCAACTGTGCTTCTGAAACTGAAACAAACCACAGGTCCTCTATCATCCATTGCTTGTCAGTTAAGATGACAAACGTGTTAGCGTCGTGAACGATTTAGTTCGTTTGAGCTATTAGTAACTGACCTTACTTGAAATGAAGTCTTGCTTGTAGGAAGACTCAGAGCCTGGTATTTAACTCCATTTCTGACGTGAAACACACAACAGAGTTCTCATGTATAGATCACACTCTGCTTTAGAGCAAGAAGCACGCTCTTGCTTTCTAGAGTCTCTAATACAGCAGGAAACATGAGTGTGCACAGAACAAAAGAACAGTGTTTCTTAAACATATGAGCCATATCTAGTTCAACTGTGCTTCTGAAATTGATACAAAGCACAGGTCCTCTAACATCCAATGCTTGTCAGTTAAGATGAGAAACGTGTGAGCTTCGTGAACGATGTAGTTCGTTTGAGCTGAAAACAGACTGCCCTTACCTGAAACGAAGTCTTGATTGTAGGAGGACACAGAGCATGGAATTTAACTCCATTTCTGAAGGGAAACACACAGCATAGTTCTCATCCATGGATCACACTCTGCTTTAGAGCAAGAAGCACGCCCTTGCTTTCTAGAGTCTCTAAGACAGCAAGAAACATGAGTGTGCTGAGAACAAAAGAACGGTGTTTCCTACACATACGGACCATATCTAGAAGAACTCTGCCTCTGAAATTGGTACAAAGCACAGGTCCTCTATCATCCAATGCTTGTCAGTTAAGATGAGAAACGTGTTACCGTCGTGAATGATGTAGTTCATTTGAACAGTTAGTAACTGCCCTTACTTGAAACGAAGTCTTGCTTGTAGGAAGACTCAGAGCCTGGTATTTAACTCCATTTCTGATGTGAAACACACAACAGAGTTCGCATATATAGATCACACTCTGCTTTAGAGCAAGAAGCACGCTCTTGCTTTCTAGTTTCTCTAATACAGCAGGAAACGTGAGTGTGCTCAGAACAAAAGAACGGTGTTTCTTACATATATGAGCCATATCTAGTTCAACTGTGCTTCTGAAATTGATACAAAGCACAGGTCCTCTAACATCCAATGCTTGTCAGTTAAGATGACAAACATGTGAGATTCATAAACGATGTAGTTCGTTTGAGCTGTAAAGTAACTGCCCTTACCTGAAACGAAGTCTTGCTTGTAGGATGACCCAGAGCCAGGGATTTAACACCATTTCTGAAGTGAAACACACAAGAGAGTTCTCATCCATTGATCACACTATGCTTTAGAGCAAGAAGCACGCTCTTGCTTTCTAGAGTCTCTAATACAGAAGGAAACGTGAGTGTGCTCAGAACAAAGAACGGTGTTTCTTACACATACGGACCATATCTAGTTCAACTGTGCTTCTGAAACTGAAACAAACCACAGGTCCTCTAACATCCAATGCTTGTCAGTTCTGATGAGAAACGTGTGAGCTTCGTGAACAATGTAGTTCGTTTGAGCTATTAGTAACTGCCCTTACTTGAAACGAAGTCTTGCTTGTAGGAAGACTCAGAGCCTGGGCTTTAACTCCATTTCTGAAGTGAAATACACAACAGAGTTCTCATCCATTGATCACACTCTGCTTTAGAGCAAGTAGCACTCTCTAGCTTTCCAGAGTCACTGAGAGAGCAGGAACTTGAGTGTGCTGAGAACAAATGAACGGTGGTTCCTACACATACGGGCCATATCTAGAAGAACTCTGCCTCTGAAATTGACACAAAGCACAGGTCCTCTAACATCCAATGCTTGTCAGTTAAGATGAGAAACGTGTGAGCTTCATGAATGATGTAGTTCATTTGAGCTATACAGTAACTGCCATTACCTGAAAAGAAGTTTTGCTTGTGGGATGACTCAGAGCCTGGGATTTAACACCATTTCTGAAGTGAAACACACAAGAGAGTTCTCATCCATTGATCACAGTCTGCTTTAGAGCAAGAAGCACGCTCTTGCTTTCTAGCGTCTCTAATACAGCAGGAAACGTGAGTGTGCTCGAACAAAAGAACGGTGTTTTTTACACATACGGACCATATCTAGTCCAACTCTGCTTCTGAAACTGATACAAAGCACTGGTCCTCTAACATCCAGTGCTTGTCAGTTAAGATGGGAAACGTGTGAGCTTTGTGAACGATGTAGTTCGTTTGAGCTGAAAAGTGACTACCTTTAACTGAAACGAAGTCTTGATTGTAGGAAGACACAGAGCATGGAATTTAACTCCATTTCTGAAGTGAAACACACATCAGAGTTCTCATATATAGATCACACTCTGCTTTAGAGCAAGAAGCACGCTCTTCCTTTCTGGAGTCTCTAAGACAGCAGGAAACATGAGTGTGCTGAGAACAAATGAACGGTGGTTCCTACACATACAGGCCATATCTAGAAGAACTCTGCCTCTGAAACTGAAACAAACCACAGGTGCTCTATCATCCAATGCTTGTCAGTTAAGATGACAAACGTGTTAGCGTCGTGAACGATGTAGTTTGTTTGAGCTGTTAGTAACTGCCCTTACTTGAAACGAGGTCTTGCTTGTAGGAAGACTCAGAGCCTGGTATTTAACTCCATTTCTGATGTGAAATACACAACAGAGTTCTCATATATAGATCACACTCTGCTTTACAGCAAGAAGCACGCTCTTGCTTTATAGAGTCGCTAATACAGCAGGAAACGTGAGTGTGCTCAGAACAAAAGTACGGTGTTTCTTACACATATGAGCCATATCTAGTTCAACTGTGCTTCTGAAATTGATACAAAGCACAGGTCCTCTAACATCCAATGTTTGTCAGTTAAGATGAGAAACGTGTCAGCTTCGTTAACGATGTAGTTCGTTTGAGCTGTTAGTACTTCCCCTACCTGAAACAAAGTTTTGGTTGTAGGAGACACAAGCATGGAATTTAACTCCATTTCTAATGGGAAACACACAGCATAGTTCTCATCCATGGATCACACTCTGCTTTAGAGCAAGAAGCACGCACTTGCTGTCTAGAGTCTCTAAGACAGCAGGAAACATGAGTGTGCTGAGAACAAAAGAACAGTGGTTCCTACACATACGGACCATATCTAGAAGAACTCTTCCTCTGAAATTGATACAAAGCACAGGTCCTGTAACATCCAATGCTTGGCAGTTAAGATGAGAACCGTGTGAGCTTCATAAACGATGTAGTTCGTTTAAGCTGTAAAGTAACTGCCCTTACCTGAAACGAAGTCTTGCTTGTAGGATGACACAGAGCCTGAGATTTAACACCATTTCTGAAGTGAAACAGACAAGAGAGTTCTCATCCATTGATCACACTCTGCTTTAGAGCAAAAAGCACGCTCTTGCTTTCTAGTCTCTAATACAGCAGGAAACATGAGTGTGTTCAGAACAAAAGTACGGTATTTCCTACACATACAGGCCATATCTAGTTCAACTCTGCTTCTGAAACTTAAACAAACCACAGGTCCTCTATCATCCAATGCTTGTCAGTTAAGATGAGAAACGTGTTAGCGTCATGAACGATGTAGTTCGTTTGAGCTATTAGTAACTGCCCTTACTTGAAACGATGTCTTGCTTGTAGGAAGACTCAGAGCCTGGTATTTAACTCCATTTCTGATGTGAAACACACAACAGAGTTCTCATATATAGATCACACTCTGCTTTACTGCAAGAAGCACGCTCTTGCTTTCTAGAGTCTCTAATACAGCAGGAAACGTGAGTGTGCTCAGAACAAAAGAACGGTGTTTCTTACACATATGAGCCATATCTAGTTCAACTGTGCTTCTGAAATTGATACAAAGCACAGGTCCTCTAACATCCAATGCTTGTCAGTTAAGATGAGAAACGTGTGAGCTTCGTGAGCGATGTAGTTCGTTTGAGCTGAAGAGTGACTACCCTTACCTGAAACGAAGTCTTGCTTGTAGGAAGACACAGAGCATGGAATTTCACTCCATTTCTGAAGGGAAAAACACAGCATAGTTCTCATCCATGGATCACACTCTGCATTAAAGCAAGAAGTACGCTCTTTCTTTGAGAGTCTCTAAGACAGCAAGAAACATGAGTGTGTTGAGAACAAAAGAACGGAATTTCCCACACATACGGACCGGACCATATCTAGTCCAACTCTGCTTCTGAAACTGAAACAAACCACAGGTCCTCTATCATCCATTGCTCGTAGGTTAAGATGAGAAACGTGTTAGGGTCGTGAACAATGTAGTTCATTTGAGCTATTAGTAACTGCCCTTACTTGAAACGAAGTCTTGCTTGTAGGAAGACTCAGAGCCTGGTATTTAACTCCATTTCTGATGTGAAACACACAACAGAGTTTTCATATATTTATCACACTCTGCTTTAGAGCAAGAAGCATGCTCTTGCTTTCTAGAGTCTCTAATACAGCAGGAAACATGAGTGTGCTCAGAACAAAAGAACAGTGTTTCTTACACATATGAGCCATATCTAGTTCAACTGTGCTTCTGAAATTGATACAAAGCACAGGTACTCTAACATCCAATGCTTGTCAGTTAAGATGAGAAACGTGTGAGCTTCGTGAACGATGTAGTTCCTTTGAGCTGAAAAGTGACTGCCCTTACCTGAAACGAAGTCTTGCTTGTAGGAAGACTCAGAGACAGTGATGTAACCTCTTTTCTGAAGTGAAACACACAACAGAGTTCTCATCCATTGATCACACTCTGCCTTAGAGCAAGAAGCACGCTCTTGCTTTCTAGAGTCTCTAAGACAGCCAGAAACTTGAGTGTTCTGAGAACAAAAGAACGGTGTTTCCAACACATATAGACCATATTTAGTCCAACTCTACTTCTGAAACTGATATAAAGCACTGGTCCTCTAACATCCAATGCTTGTCAGTTAAGATGAGAAGCGTGTTAGCTTCGTTAACGATGTAGTTCGTTTGAGCTGAAAAGAGCCTGCGCATATCTGAAACAAATTCTTGATTGTAGGAAGACAATGAGCCTGGGATTTAACTCCATTTCTGAAGTGAAACACACATCAGAGTTCTCATATATAGATCACACTCTGCTTTAGAGCAAAAAGCACGCTCTTGCTTTCTAGAGTCTCTAAGACAGCGGGAAACATGAGTGTGCTGAGAACAAAAGAACAGTGGTTCCTACACATACGGGCCATATCTAGTTCAACTCTGCTTCTGAAACTGAAACAAACCACAGGTCCTCTATCATCCAGTGCTCTTCAGTTAAGATGAGAAACGTGTTAGCGTCGTGAACGATGTAGTTCGTTTGAGCTGTTAGTAACTGCCCTTACTTGAAACGAGGTCTTGCTTGTAGGAAGACTCAGAGCCTGGTATTTAACTCCATTTCTGATGTGAAATACACAACAGAGTTCTCATATATAGATCACACTCTGCTTTAGAGCAAGAAGCATGCTCTTGCTTTCTAGAGTCGCTAATACAGCAGGAAACGTGAGTGTGCTCAGAAGAAAAGTACGGTGTTTCTTAAACATATGAGCCATATCTAGTTCAACTGTGCTTCTGAAATTGATACAAAGCACAGGTCCTCTAACATCCAATGTTTGTCAGTTAAGATGAGAAACGTGTGAGCTTCGTGAACGATGTAGTTCCTTTGAGCTGAAAAGTGACTGCCCTTACCTGAAACGAAGTCTTGGTTGTAGGAAGACACAGAGCATGGAATTTAACTCCATTTCTGAAGGGAAACACACAGCTTAGTTCTCATCCATGGATCACACTCTGCTTTAGAGCAAGAAGCACGCACTTGCTGTCTAGAGTCTCTAAGACAGCAGGAAACATGAGTGTGCTGAGAACAAAAGAACAGTGGTTCCTACACATACGGACCATATCTATAAATACTCTTCCTCTGAAATTGATACAAAGCAGAGGTCCTGTAACATCCAATGCTTGGCAGTTAAGATGAGAACCGTGTGAGCTTCATAAATGATGTATTTCGTTTGAGCTGTAAGTAACTGCCCTTACCTGAATCGAAGTCTTGCTTGTAGGATGACTCAGAGCTTGAGATTTAACACCATTTCTGAAGTGAAACAGACAAGAGAGTTCTCATCCATTGATCACACGTTGCTTTAAAGCAAAAAGCACGCTCTTGCTTTCTAGAGTCTCTAATACAGCAGGAAACTTGAGTGTGCTCAGAACAAAAGAACGGTATTTCCTACACATACAGGCCATATCTAGTTCAACTGTGCTTCTGAAACTGAAACAAACCACAGGTCCTCTATCATCCATTGCTCGTCAGTTAAGATGACAAACGTGTTAGCGTCGTGAACGATGTAGTTCGTTTGAGCTATTAGTAACTGACCTTACTTGAAATGAAGTCTTGCTTGTAGGAAGACTCAGAGCCTGGTATTTAACTCCATTTCTGATGTGAAACACACAACAGAGTTCTCATGTATAGATCACACTCTGCTTTAGAGCAAGAAGCACGCTCTTGCTTTCTAGAGTCTCTAATACAGCAGGAAACATGAGTGTGCACAGAACAAAAGAACAGTGTTTCTTAAACATATGAGCCATATCTAGTTCAACTGTGCTTCTGAAATTGATACAAAGCACAGGTCCTCTAACATCCAATGCTTGTCAGTTAAGATGAGAAACGTGTGAGCTTCGTGAACGATGTAGTTCCTTTGAGCTGAAAAGTGACTGCCCTTACTTGAAACGAAGGCTTCATTGTAGGAAGACTCAGAGCCTGGGATTTAACTCCATTTCTGAAGTGAAACACACAGCAGAGTTCTCATATATACATCACACTCTGCTTTAGAACAAGAAGCATGCTCTTGCTTTCTAGAGTATCTAAGAGAGCAGGAAACATGAGTGTGCTGAGAACAAAAGAATGGTGTTTCCTACACATAAGGACCATATCTAGAAGAACTCTCCCTCTGAAATTGATACAAAGCACAGGTCCTCTACCATTCAATGCTTGTCAGTTACGATGAGAAACTTGTGAGCTTCATGAACGATGTAGTTCGTTTGAGCTGTAAAGTAACTGCCCTTACCTGAAACGAAGTCTTGCTTGTAGGAAGACTCAGAGACAGTGATGTAACCCCTTTTCTGAAGTGAAACACACAACAGAGTACTCATCCATTGAGCACACTCTGCCTTAGAGCAAGAAGCACGCTCTTGCTTTCTAGAGTCTCTAAGACAGCCGGAAACTTGAGTGTTCTGAGAACAAAAGAACGGTGTTTCCTACACATATAGACCATATTTAGGCCAACTCTACTTCTGAAACTGATATAAAGCACTGATCCTCTAACATCCAATGCTTGTCAGTTAAGATGAGAAGCGTGTTAGTTTCGTGAACGATGTCGTTCGTTTGAGCTGAAAAGAGCCTGCGCATATCTGAAACAAATTCTTGATTGTAGGAAGACAATGAGACTGGGATTTAACTCCATTTCTGAAGTGAAACACACAACACAGTTCTCAACCATGGATCACACTGTGCTTTAGAGCAAAAAGCACGCTCTTGCTTTCTAGAGTCTCTAAGACAGCGGGAAACATGAGTATGCTGAGAACAAAAGAACGGTGGTTCCTACACATACGGGCCATATCTAGTTCAACTCTGCTTCTGAAACTGAAACAAACCACAGGTCCTCTATCATCCAGTGCTCTTCAGTTAAGATGAGAAACGTGTTAGCGTCATGAACGATGTAGTTCGTTTGAGGTGTTAGTAACTGCCCTTACTTGAAACGATGTCTTGCTTGTAGGAAGACTCAGAGCCTGGTATTTAACTCCATTTCTGATGTGATATACACAACAGAGTTCTCATATATAGATCACACTCTGCTTTAGAGCAAGAAGCACGCTCTTGCTTTCTAGAGTCGCTAATACAGCAGGAAACGTGAGTGTGCTCAGAAGAAAAGTACGGTGTTTCTTACACATATGAGCCATATCTAGTTCAACTGTGCTTCTGAAATTGATACAAAGCACAGGTCCTCTAACATCCAATGTTTGTCAGTTAAGATGAGAAACGTGTGAGCTTCGTGAACGATGTAGTTCCTTTGAGCTGAAAAGTGACTGCCCTTACCTGAAACGAAGTCTTGGTTGTAGGAAGACACAGAGCATGGAATTTAACTCCATTTCTGAAGGGAAACACACAGCATAGTTCTCATCCATGGATCACACTCTGCTTTAGAGCAAGAAGCACGCACTTGCTGTCTAGAGTCTCTAAGACAGCAGGAAACATGAGTGTGCTGAGAACAAAAGAACAGTGGTTCCTACACATACGGACCATATCTAGAAGTACTCTTCCTCTGAAATTGATACAAAGCACAGGTCCTGTAACATCCAATGCTTGGCAGTTAAGATGAGAACCGTGTCAGCTTCATAAACGATGTATTTCGTTTGAGCTGTAAGTAACTGCCCTTACCTGAATCGAAGTCTTGCTTGTAGGATGACTCAGAGCTTGAGATTTAACACCATTTCTGAAGGGAAACAGACAAGAGAGTTCTCATCTATTGATCACACTTTGCTTTAAAGCAAAAAGCACGCTCTTGCTTTCTAGAGTCTCTAATACAGCAGGAAACTTGAGTGTGCTCAGAACAAAAGAACGGTATTTCCTACAGATACAGGCCAAATCTAGTTCAACTCTGCTTCTGAAACTGAAACAAACCACAGGTCCTCTATCATCCATTGCTCGTCAGTTAAGATGACAAACGTGTTAGCGTCGTGAACGATGTAGTTCGTTTGAGCTATTAGTAACTGCCCTTACTTGAAACGAGGTCTTGCTTGTAGGAAGACTCAGAGCCTGGTATTTAACTCCATTTCTGAAGGGAATCACACAACACAGTTCTCATCCATGGATCACAATCTGCTTTAGAGCAAGAAGCATGCTCTTGCTGTCTAGAGTCTCTAAGACAGCAGGAAACATGAGTGTGCTGAAAACAAAAGAACAGTGTTTCCTAAACATACGGACCATATCTAGAAGAACTCTTCCTCTGAAATTGATACAAAGCACAGGTCCTCTAACATCCAATGCTTGTCAGTTAAGATGACAAAAGTGTGAGCTTCATAAACGATGTAGTTCGTTTGAGCTGTAAAGTAACTGCCCTTACCTGAAACGAAGTCTTGCTTGTAGGATGACTCAGAGCCTGGGATTTAACACCATTTCTGAAGTGAAACACACAAGAGAGTTCTCATCCATTGATCACACTCTGCTTTAGAGCAAGAAGCACGCTCTTGCCTTCTAGAGTCTTTAATACAGCAGGAAACCTGAGTGTGCTCAGAACAAAAGAACGGTTTTTCCCACACATACGGGCCATATCTAGTTCAACTCTGCTTCTGAAACTGAAACAAACCACAGGTCCTCTAACATCCAATGCTTGTCAGTTAAGATGAGAAACGTGTGAGCTTTGTGAATGATGTAGTTCGTTTGAGCTGAAAAGTGACTGCCCTTACATGAAACGAAGTCTTGCTTGCAGGAAGACACAGAGCATGGAATTTAACTCCATTTCAGAAGGGAAACACACAGCATAGTTCTCATCCATGGATCACACTCTGCTTTAGAGCAAGAAGCACGCTCTTGCTTTCTAGAGTCTCTAAGACAGCAAGAAACATGAGTGTGCTGAGAACAAAAGAACGGTGTTTCCTACACATACGGACCATATCTAGTCCAACTCTGCTTCTGAAACTGATACAAAGCACTGGGCCTCTAGCATCCAATGCTTGTCAGTTAAGATGAGAAATGTGTGAGCTTCGTTAACGATGTAGTTCCTTTCAGCTGTAAAGTAACTGCCCTTACCTGAAGCGAAGTCTTGCTTGTAGGAAGACTCAGAGACAGGGATGTAACTCCTGTTCTGAAGTGAAACACACAACAGAGTTCTCATCCATTGATCACGCTCTGCTTTAGAGCAAGTAGCATGCTCTAGCTTTCCAGAGTCTCTAAGACAGCAGGAAACTTGAGTGTGCTGAGAACAAATGAATGGTGTTTCCGACACATACGGACCATATCTAGTCCAACTCTGCTTCTGAAACTGATACAAAGCACAGGTCCTCTAACATCCAATGCTTGTCATTTAAGATGAGAAACGTGTGAGCTTTGTGAACGATGTAGTTCGTTTGAGCTGAAAAGAGACTGCCCTTACCTGAAAAGAAATCTTGATTTTAGGAAGACACAGAGCATGGAATTTAACTCCATTTCTGAAGTGAAACACACATCAGAGTTCTCATATATAGATCACACTCTGCTTTAGAGCAAAAGGACGCTCTTGCTTTCTAGAGTCTCTAAGACAGCGGGAAACATGAGTGTGCTGAGAACAAAAGAACAGTGGTTCCCACACATACGGGCCATATCTAGTTCAACTCTGCTTCTGAAACTGAAACAAACCACAGGTCCTCTAACATCCAATGCTTGTCAGTTAAGATGAGAAACGTGTGAGCTTTGTGAATGATGTAGTTCGTTTGAGCTGAAAAGTGACTGCGCTTACATGAAACGAAGTCTTGCTTGCAGGAAGACACAGAGCATGGAATTTAACTCCATTTCAGAAGGGAAACACACAGCATAGTTCTCATCCATGGATCACACTCTGCTTTAGAGCAAGAAGCACGCTCTTGCTTTCTAGAGTCTCTAAGACAGCAAGAAACATGAGTGTGCTGAGAACAAAAGAACGGTGTTTCCTACACATACGGACCATATCTAGTCCAACTCTGCTTCTGAAACTGATACAAAGCACTGGGCCTCTAGCATCCAATGCTTGTCAGTTAAGATGAGAAATGTGTGAGCTTCGTTAACGATGTAGTTCCTTTCAGCTGTAAAGTAACTGCCCTTACCTGAAGCGAAGTCTTGCTTGTAGGAAGACTCAGAGACAGGGATGTAACTCCTGTTCTGAAGTGAAACACACAACAGAGTTCTCATCCATTGATCACGCTCTGCTTTAGAGCAAGTAGCATGCTCTAGCTTTCCAGAGTCTCTAAGACAGCAGGAAACTTGAGTGTGCTGAGAACAAATGAATGGTGTTTCCGACACATACGGACCATATCTAGTCCAACTCTGCTTCTGAAACTGATACAAAGCACAGGTCCTCTAACATCCAATGCTTGTCATTTAAGATGAGAAACGTGTGAGCTTTGTGAACGATGTAGTTCGTTTGAGCTGAAAAGAGACTGCCCTTACCTGAAAAGAAATCTTGATTTTAGGAAGACACAGAGCATGGAATTTAACTCCATTTCTGAAGTGAAACACACATCAGAGTTCTCATATATAGATCACACTCTGCTTTAGAGCAAAAGGACGCTCTTGCTTTCTAGAGTCTCTAAGACAGCGGGAAACATGAGTGTGCTGAGAACAAAAGAACAGTGGTTCCTACACATACGGGCCATATCTAGTTCAACTCTGCTTCTGAAACTGAAACAAACCACAGGTCCTCTATCATCCAGTGCTCTTCAGTTAAGATGAGAAACGTGTTAGCGTCGTGAACGATGTAGTTCGTTTGAGCTGTTAGTAACTGCCCTTACTTGAAACGAGGTCTTGCTTGTAGGAAGACTCAGAGCCTGGTATTTAACTCCATTTCTGATGTGAAATACACAACAGAGTTCTCATATATGGATCACACTCTGCTTTAGAGCAAGAAGCATGCTCTTGCTTTCTAGAGTCGCTAATACAGCAGGAAACGTGAGTGTGCTCAGAAGAAAAGTACGGTGTTTCTTACACATATGAGCCATATCTACTTCAACTGTGCTTCTGAAATTGATACAAAGCACAGGTCCTCTAACATCCAATGTTTGTCAGTTAAGATGAGAAACGTTTGAGCTTCGTGAACGATGTAGTTCCTTTGAGCTGAAAAGTGACTGCCCTTACCTGAAACGAAGTCTTGGTTGTAGGAAGACACAGAGCATGGAATTTAACTCCATTTCTGAAGGGAAACACACAGCATAGTTCACATCCATGGATCACACTCTGCTTTAGAGCAAGAAGCACGCACTTGCTGTCTAGAGTCTCTAAGACAGCAGGAAACATGAGTGTGCTGAGAACAAAAGAACAGTGGTTCCTACACATACGGACCATATCTAGAAGTACTCTTCCTCTGAAATTGATACAAAGCACAGGTCCTGTAACATCCAATGCTTGGCAGTTAAGATGAGAACCGTGTGAGCTTCATAAACGATGTATTTCGTTTGAGCTGTAAGTAACTGCCCTTACCTGAATCGAAGTCTTGCTTGTAGGATGACTCAGAGCTTGAGATTTAACACCATTTCTGAAGGGAAACAGACAAGAGAGTTCTCATCCATTGATCACACTTTGCTTTAAAGCAAAAAGCACGCTCTTGCTTTCTAGAGTCTCTAATACAGCAGGAAACTTGAGTGTGCTCAGAACAAAAGAACGGTATTTCCTACACATACAGGCCATATCTAGTTCAACTCTGCTTCTGAAACTGAAACAAACCACAGGTCCTCTATCATCCATTGCTCGTCAGTTAAGATGACAAACGTGTTAGCGTCGTGAACGATGTAGTTCGTTTGAGCTATTAGTAACTGCCCTTACTTGAAACGAAGTCTTGCTTGTAGGAAGACTCAGAGCCTGGTATTTAACTCCATTTCTGATGTGAAACACACAACAGAGTTCTCATGTATAGATCACACTCTGCTTTAGAGCAAGAAGCACGCTCTTGCTTTCTAGAGTCTCTAATACAGCAGGAAACATGAGTGTGCACAGAACAAAAGAACAGTGTTTCTTAAACATATGAGCCATATCTAGTTCAACTGTGCTTCTGAAATTGATACAAAGCACAGGTCTTCTAACATGCAATGCTTGTCAGTTAAGATGAGAAACGTGTGAGCTTCGTGAACGATGTAGTTCCTTTGAGCTGAAAAGTGACTGCCCTTACTTGAAACGAAGGCTTCATTGTAGGAAGACTCAGAGCCTGTGATTTAACTCCATTTCTGAAGTGAAACACACAGCAGAGTTCTCATATATACATCACACTCTGCTTTAGAGCAAGAAGCATGATCTTGCTTTCTAGAGTATCTAAGAGAGCAGGAAACATGAGTGTTCTGAGAACAAAAGAACGGTGTTTCCTACACATACGGACCATATCTAGAAGAACTCTTCCTCTGAAATTGATACAAAGCACAGGTCCTCCAACATCCAATGCTTGTCAGTTAAGATGACAAAAGTGTGCGCTTCATAAACGATGTAGTTCGTTTGAGCTGTAAAGTAACTGCCCTTACCTGAAACGAATTCTTGCTTGTAGGATGACTCAGAGCCTGGGCTTTAACTCCATTTCTGAAGTGAAACACACAGCAGAGTTGTCATCCATTGATCACACTCTGCTTTAGAGCAAGAAGCACGCTCTAGCCTTCTAGAGGCTCTAAGACTGCAGGGAACTTGAGTGTGCTGAGAACAAATGAATGGTGTTTCCTACACATACGGACCATATCTAGTCCAACTCTGCTCCTGGAACTGATACAAAGAAAAGGTCCTATGACACCAAATGCTTCTCAGTTAATATGAGAAACGTGTGAGCTTCGTGAACGATGTAGTTCTTTCGAGCAGTAAAGTGACTACCCTTACATGAAACGAAATCTTGCTTGTAGGAAGACACAGAGCCTGGAATTTAACTCCATTTCTGAAGGGAAACACACAGCATAGTAATCATCCATGGATCACACTCTGCTTTAGAACAAGAAGCACGCTCTTGCTTTCTAGAGTCTCTAACACAGCAGGAAACTTGAGTGTGCTCAGAATAAAAGAACTGTGTTTCCTACACATATGAGCCATATCTAGGTCAATTCTGATTCTAAAACTGAAACAAACCACAGGTCCTCTAACATCCAATGCTTGTCAGTTAAGATGAGAAACGTGTCAGCTTCGTTAACGATGTAGTTCGTTTGAGCTGTTAGTACTTCCCCTACCTGAAGCGAAGTCTTGCTTGTAGGAAGACTCAGAGACAGGGATGAAACTCCTGTTCTGAAGTGAAACACACAACAGAGTTCTCATCCATTGATCACGCTCTGCTTTAGAGCAAGTAGCATGCCCTAGCTTTCCAGAGTCTCTAAGACAGCAGGAAACTTGAGTGTGCTGAGAACAAATGAATGGTGTTTCTGACACATACAGACCATATCTAGACCAACTCTGCTTCTGAAACTGATAGAAAGCACTGGTCCTCTAACATCCAGTGCATGTCAGTTAAGATGAGAAACGTGTGAGCTTTGTGAACGATGTAGTTCATTTGAGCTGAAAAGAGACTGCCCTTACCTGAAACGAAGTCTTGCTTGTAGGAGACACAGAGCATGGAACTTAACTCCATTTCTAATGGGAAACACACAGCAAAGTTCTCATCCATGGATCACACTCTGCTTTAGAGCAAGAAGCACGCACTTGCTGTCTAGAGTCTCTAACACAGCAGGAAAAATGAGTGTGCTGAGAACAAAAGAACAGTGGTTTCTACACATACGGACCATATCTAGAAGAACTCTTCCTCTGAAATTGATACAAAGCACAGGTCCTGTAACATCCAATGCTTGTGAGTTAAGATGAGAAACGTGTGAGCTTCATAAACGATGTTGTTCGTTTGAGCTGTAAAGTAACTGCCCTTACTTGAAACGAAGTCTTGCTTGTAGGAAGACTCAGAGCCTGGTATTTAACTCCATTTCTGATGTGAAACACACACAGAGTTCTCATATATAGATCACACTCTGCTTTAGAGCAAAAGCACGCTCTTGCTTTCTAGAATCTCTAATACAGCAGGAAACATGAGTGTGCTCAGAACAAAAGAACAGTGTTTCTTACACATATGAGCCATATCTAGTTCAACTGTGCTTCTGAAATTGATACAAAGCACAGGTCCTCTAACATCCAATGCTTGTCAGTTAAGATGAGAAACGTGTGAGCTTCGTGAACGATGTAGTTCCTTTGAGCTGAAAAGTGACTGCCCTTACCTGAAACGAAGTCTTGCTTGTAGGAAGACACAGAGCATGAAATTTAACTCAATTTCTGATGTGAAACACACAACAGAGTTCTCATCCATTGATCACACTCTGCTTTAGAGCAAGAAGCACGCTCTTGCTTTCTAGAGTCTCTAAGACAGCCGGAAACTTGAGTGTTCTGAGAACAAAAGAATGGTGTTTCCTACACATATAGACCATATTTAGTCCAACTCTACTTCTGAAACTGATATAAAGCACTGGTCCTCTAACATCCAATGCTTGTCAGTTAAGATGAGAAGCGTGTTAGCTTCGTGAACGATGTAGTTCATTTGAGCTGAAAAGAGCCTGCGCATATCTGAAATAAATTCTTGATTGTAGGAAGACAATGAGCCTGGGATTTAACTCCATTTCTGAAGGGAAACACACAACACAGTTCTCATCCATGGATCACACTCTGCTTTAGAGCAAGAAGCATGCTCTTGCTGTCTAGATTCTCTAAGACAGCAGGAAACATGAGTGTACTGAAAACAAAAGAACAATGTTTCCTACACATACGGACCATATCTAGAAGAACTCTTCCTCTGAAATTGATACAAAGCACAGGTCCTCCAACATCCAATGCTTGTCAGTTAAGATGACAAACGTGTGCGTTTCATAAACGATGTAGTTCGTTTGAGCTGTAAAGTAACTGCCCTTACCTGAAACGAAGTCTTGCTTGTAGGATGACTCAGAGCCTGGGCTTTAACTCCATTTATGAAGTGAAACACACAGCAGAGTTGTCATCCATTGATCACAATCTGCTTTAGAGCAAGAAGCACACTCTTGCTTTCTAGAGTCTCTAATACACCAGGAAACATGAGTGTGCACAGAACAAAAGAACAGTGTTTCTTACACATATGAGCCATATCTAGTTCAACTGTGCTTCTGAAATTGATACAAAGAACAGGTCCTCTAACATCCAATGCTTGTCAGTTAAGAAGAGAAACGTGTGAGCTTCGTGAACGATGTAGTTCCTTTGAGCTGAAAAGTGACTGCCCTTACTTGAAACGAAGGCTTCATTGTAGGAAGACTCAGAGCCTGGGATTTAACTCCATTTCTGAAGTGAAACACAGCAGAGTTCTCATATATACATCACACTCTGCTTTAGAGCAAGAAGCACGCTCTTGCTTTCTAGAGTATCTAAGAGAGCAGGAAACATGAGTGTGCTGAGAACAAAAGAATGGTGTTTCCTACACATAAGGACTATATCTAGAAGAACTCTCCCTCTGAAATTGATACAAAGCACAGGTCCTCTAACATTCAATGCTTGTCAGTTACGCTGAGAAACTTGTGAGCTTCATGAACGATGTAAGTCGTTTGAGCTGTAAAGTAACTGCCCTTACCTGAAACGAAGTCTTGCTTGTAGGAAGACTCAGAGACAGTGATGTAACCTCTTTTCTGAAGTGAAACACACAACAGAGTTCTCATCCATTGATCACACTCTGCCTTAGAGCAAGAAGCATGCTCTTGCTTTCTAGAGTCTCTAAGACAGCCGGAAACTTGAGTGTTCTGAGAACAAAAGAACGGTGTTTCCTACACATATAGACCATATTTAGTCCAACTCTACTTCTGAAACTGATAAAAAGTACAGGTCCTCTAACATCCAATGCTTGTCAGTTAAGATGAGAAACGTGTCAGCTTCGTTAACGATGTAGTTCGTTTGAGCTGTTAGTACTTCCCCTACCTGAAGCGAAGTCTTGCTTGTAGGAAGACTCAGAGACAGGGATGAAACTCCTGTTCTGAAGTGAAACACACAACAGAGTTCTCATCCATTGATCACGCTCTGCTTTAGAGCAAGTAGCATGCTCTAGCTTTCCAGAGTCTCTAAGACAGCAGGAAACTTGAGTGTGCTGAGAACAAATGAATGGTGTTCCTGACACATACGGACCATATCTAGACCAACTCTGCTTCTGAAACTGATAGAAAGCACTGGTCCTCTAACATCCAGTGCTTGTCAGTTAAGATGAGAAACGTGTGAGCTTCGTGAACGATGTAGTTCATTTGAGCAGAAAAGAGACTGCCCTTACCTGAAACGAAGTCTTGCTTGTAGGAAGACTCAGAGCCTGGTATTTAACTCCATTTCTGATGTGAAACACACACAGAGTTCTCATATATAGATCACACTCTGCTTTAGAGCAAAAGCACGCTCTTGCTTTCTAGAGTCTCTAATACAGCAGGAAACATGAGTGTGCTCAGAACAAAAGAACAGTGTTTCTTACACATATGAGCCATATCTAGTTCAACTGTGCTTCTGAAATTGATACAAAGCACAGGTCCTCTAACATCCAATGCTTGTCAGTTAAGATGAGAAACGTGTGAGCTTCATGAACGATGTAGTTCCTTTGAGCTGAAAAGTGACTGCCCTTACCTGAAACGAAGTCTTGCTTGTAGGAAGACACAGAGCATGAAATTTAACTCCATTTCTGATGTGAAACACACAACAGAGTTCTCATCCATTGATCACACTCTGCTTTAGAGCAAGAAGCATGCTCTTGCTTTCTAGAGTCTCTAAGACAGCCGGAAACTTGAGTGTTCTGAGAACAAAAGAACGGTGTTTCCTACACATATAGACCATATTTAGTCCAACTCTACTTCTGAAACTGATATAAAGCACTGGTCCTCTAACATCCAATGCTTGTCAGTTAAGATGAGAAGCGTGTTAGCTTCGTGAACGATGTAGTTCATTTGAGCTGAAAAGAGCCTGCGCATATCTGAAATAAATTCTTGATTGTAGGAAGACAATGAGCCTGGGATTTAACTCCATTTCTGAAGGGAAACACACAACACAATTCTCATCCATGGATCACACTCTGCTTTAGAGCAAGAAGCATGTTCTTGCTGTCTAGAGTCTCTAAGACAGCAGGAAACATGAGTGTGCAGAAAACAAAAGAACAGTGTTTCCTACACATACGGACCATATCTAGAAGAACTCTTCCTCTGAAATTGATACAAAGCACAGGTCCTCCAACATCCAATGCTTGTCAGTTAAGATGACAAAAGTGTGCGCTTCATAAACGATGTAGTTCGTTTGAGCTGTAAAGTAACTGCCCTTACCTGAAACGAATTCTTGCTTGTAGGATGACTCAGAGCCTGGGCTTTAACTCCATTTCTGAAGTGAAACACACAGCAGAGTTGTCATCCATTGATCACACTCTGCTTTAGAGCAAGAAGCACGCTCTAGCCTTCTAGAGGCTCTAAGACTGCAGGGAACTTGAGTGTGCTGAGAACAAATGAATGGTGTTTCCTACACATACGGACCATATCTAGTCCAACTCTGCTCCTGGAACTGATACAAAGAAAAGGTCCTATGACACCAAATGCTTCTCAGTTAATATGAGAAACGTGTGAGCTTCGTGAACGATGTAGTTCTTTCGAGCAGTAAAGTGACTACCCTTACATGAAACGAAATCTTGCTTGTAGGAAGACACAGAGCCTGGAATTTAACTCCATTTCTGAAGGGAAACACACAGCATAGTAATCATCCATGGATCACACTCTGCTTTAGAACAAGAAGCACGCTCTTGCTTTCTAGAGTCTCTAACACAGCAGGAAACTTGAGTGTGCTCAGAATAAAAGAACTGTGTTTCCTACACATATGAGCCATATCTAGGTCAATTCTGATTCTAAAACTGAAACAAACCACAGGTCCTCTAACATCCAATGCTTGTCAGTTAAGATGAGAAACGTGTCAGCTTCGTTAACGATGTAGTTCGTTTGAGCTGTTAGTACTTCCCCTACCTGAAGCGAAGTCTTGCTTGTAGGAAGACTCAGAGACAGGGATGAAACTCCTGTTCTGAAGTGAAACACACAACAGAGTTCTCATCCATTGATCACGCTCTGCTTTAGAGCAAGTAGCATGCCCTAGCTTTCCAGAGTCTCTAAGACAGCAGGAAACTTGAGTGTGCTGAGAACAAATGAATGGTGTTTCTGACACATACAGACCATATCTAGACCAACTCTGCTTCTGAAACTGATAGAAAGCACTGGTCCTCTAACATCCAGTGCATGTCAGTTAAGATGAGAAACGTGTGAGCTTTGTGAACGATGTAGTTCATTTGAGCTGAAAAGAGACTGCCCTTACCTGAAACGAAGTCTTGCTTGTAGGAGACACAGAGCATGGAACTTAACTCCATTTCTAATGGGAAACACACAGCAAAGTTCTCATCCATGGATCACACTCTGCTTTAGAGCAAGAAGCACGCACTTGCTGTCTAGAGTCTCTAACACAGCAGGAAAAATGAGTGTGCTGAGAACAAAAGAACAGTGGTTTCTACACATACGGACCATATCTAGAAGAACTCTTCCTCTGAAATTGATACAAAGCACAGGTCCTGTAACATCCAATGCTTGTGAGTTAAGATGAGAAACGTGTGAGCTTCATAAACGATGTTGTTCGTTTGAGCTGTAAAGTAACTGCCCTTACTTGAAACGAAGTCTTGCTTGTAGGAAGACTCAGAGCCTGGTATTTAACTCCATTTCTGATGTGAAACACACACAGAGTTCTCATATATAGATCACACTCTGCTTTAGAGCAAAAGCACGCTCTTGCTTTCTAGAATCTCTAATACAGCAGGAAACATGAGTGTGCTCAGAACAAAAGAACAGTGTTTCTTACACATATGAGCCATATCTAGTTCAACTGTGCTTCTGAAATTGATACAAAGCACAGGTCCTCTAACATCCAATGCTTGTCAGTTAAGATGACAAAAGTGTGCGCTTCATAAACGATGTAGTTCGTTTGAGCTGTAAAGTAACTGCCCTTACCTGAAACGAATTCTTGCTTGTAGGATGACTCAGAGCCTGGGCTTTAACTCCATTTCTGAAGTGAAACACACAGCAGAGTTGTCATCCATTGATCACACTCTGCTTTAGAGCAAGAAGCACGCTCTAGCCTTCTAGAGGCTCTAAGACTGCAGGGAACTTGAGTGTGCTGAGAACAAATGAATGGTGTTTCCTACACATACGGACCATATCTAGTCCAACTCTGCTCCTGGAACTGATACAAAGAAAAGGTCCTATGACACCAAATGCTTCTCAGTTAATATGAGAAACGTGTGAGCTTCGTGAACGATGTAGTTCTTTCGAGCAGTAAAGTGACTACCCTTACATGAAACGAAATCTTGCTTGTAGGAAGACACAGAGCCTGGAATTTAACTCCATTTCTGAAGGGAAACACACAGCATAGTAATCATCCATGGATCACACTCTGCTTTAGAACAAGAAGCACGCTCTTGCTTTCTAGAGTCTCTAACACAGCAGGAAACTTGAGTGTGCAGAAAACAAAAGAACAGTGTTTCCTACACATACGGACCATATCTAGAAGAACTCTTCCTCTGAAATTGATACAAAGCACAGGTCCTCCAACATCCAATGCTTGTCAGTTAAGATGACAAAAGTGTGCGCTTCATAAACGATGTAGTTCGTTTGAGCTGTAAAGTAACTGCCCTTACCTGAAACGAATTCTTGCTTGTAGGATGACTCAGAGCCTGGGCTTTAACTCCATTTCTGAAGTGAAACACACAGCAGAGTTGTCATCCATTGATCACACTCTGCTTTAGAGCAAGAAGCACGCTCTAGCCTTCTAGAGGCTCTAAGACTGCAGGGAACTTGAGTGTGCTGAGAACAAATGAATGGTGTTTCCTACACATACGGACCATATCTAGTCCAACTCTGCTCCTGGAACTGATACAAAGAAAAGGTCCTATGACACCAAATGCTTCTCAGTTAATATGAGAAACGTGTGAGCTTCGTGAACGATGTAGTTCTTTCGAGCAGTAAAGTGACTACCCTTACATGAAACGAAATTTTGCTTGTAGGAAGACACAGAGCCTGGAATTTAACTCCATTTCTGAAGGGAAACACACAGCATAGTAATCATCCATGGATCACACTCTGCTTTAGAACAAGAAGCACGCTCTTGCTTTCTAGAGTCTCTAACACAGCAGGAAACTTGAGTGTGCTCAGAATAAACGAACTGTGTTTCCTACACATATGAGCCATATCTAGGTCAATTCTGATTCTAAAACTGAAACAAACCACAGGTCCTCTAACATCCAATGCTTGTCAGTTAAGATGAGAAACGTGTCAGCTTCGTTAACGATGTAGTTCGTTTGAGCTGTTAGTACTTCCCCTACCTGAAGCGAAGTCTTGCTTGTAGGAAGACTCAGAGACAGGGATGAAACTCCTGTTCTGAAGTGAAACACACAACAGAGTTCTCATCCATTGATCACGCTCTGCTTTAGAGCAAGTAGCATGCCCTAGCTTTCCAGAGTCTCTAAGACAGCAGGAAACTTGAGTGTGCTGAGAACAAATGAATGGTGTTTCTGACACATACAGACCATATCTAGACCAACTCTGCTTCTGAAACTGATAGAAAGCACTGGTCCTCTAACATCCAGTGCATGTCAGTTAAGATGAGAAACGTGTGAGCTTTGTGAACGATGTAGTTCATTTGAGCTGAAAAGAGACTGCCATTACCTGAAACGAAGTCTTGCTTGTAGGAGACACAGAGCATGGAACTTAACTCCATTTCTAATGGGAAACACACAGCAAAGTTCTCATCCATGGATCACACTCTGCTTTAGAGCAAGAAGCACGCACTTGCTGTCTAGAGTCTCTAACACAGCAGGAAAAATGAGTGTGCTGAGAACAAAAGAACAGTGGTTTCTACACATACGGACCATATCTAGAAGAACTCTTCCTCTGAAATTGATACAAAGCACAGGTCCTGTAACATCCAATGCTTGTGAGTTAAGATGAGAAACGTGTGAGCTTCATAAACGATGTTGTTCGTTTGAGCTGTAAAGTAACTGCCCTTACTTGAAACGAAGTCTTGCTTGTAGGAAGACTCAGAGCCTGGTATTTAACTCCATTTCTGATGTGAAACACACACAGAGTTCTCATATATAGATCACACTCTGCTTTAGAGCAAAAGCACGCTCTTGCTTTCTAGAATCTCTAATACAGCAGGAAACATGAGTGTGCTCAGAACAAAAGAACAGTGTTTCTTACACATATGAGCCATATCTAGTTCAACTGTGCTTCTGAAATTGATACAAAGCACAGGTCCTCTAACATCCAATGCTTGTCAGTTAAGATGAGAAACGTGTGAGCTTCGTGAACGATGTAGTTCCTTTGAGCTGAAAAGTGACTGCCCTTACCTGAAACGAAGTCTTGCTTGTAGGAAGACACAGAGCATGAAATTTAACTCCATTTCTGATGTGAAACACACAACAGAGTTCTCATCCATTGATCACACTCTGCTTTAGAGCAAGAAGCACGCTCTTGCTTTCTAGAGTCTCTAAGACAGCCGGAAACTTGAGTGTTCTGAGAACAAAAGAATGGTGTTTCCTACACATATAGACCATATTTAGTCCAACTCTACTTCTGAAACTGATATAAAGCACTGGTCCTCTAACATCCAATGCTTGTCAGTTAAGATGAGAAGCGTGTTAGCTTCGTGAACGATGTAGTTCATTTGAGCTGAAAAGAGCCTGCGCATATCTGAAATAAATTCTTGATTGTAGGAAGACAATGAGCCTGGGATTTAACTCCATTTCTGAAGGGAAACACACAACACAGTTCTCATCCATGGATCACACTCTGCTTTAGAGCAAGAAGCATGCTCTTGCTGTCTAGAGTCTCTAAGACAGCAGGAAACATGAGTGTACTGAAAACAAAAGAACAGTGTTTCCTACACATACGGACCATATCTAGAAGAACTCTTCCTCTGAAATTGATACAAAGCACAGGTCCTCCAACATCCAATGCTTGTCAGTTAAGATGACAAACGTGTGCGTTTCATAAACGATGTAGTTCGTTTGAGCTGTAAAGTAACTGCCCTTACCTGAAACGAAGTCTTGCTTGTGGGATGACTCAGAGCCTGGGCTTTAACTCCATTTATGAAGTGAAACACACAGCAGAGTTGTCATCCATTGATCACAATCTGCTTTAGAGCAAGAAGCTCGCTCTAGCCTTCTAGAGGCTCTAAGACTGCAGGAAACTTGAGTGTGCTGAGAACAAATGAATGGTGTTTCCTACACATACAGACCATATCTAGTCCAACTCTGCTCCTGTAACTGATACAAAGAAAAGGTCCTATGACACCAAATGCTTCTCAGTTAATATGAGAAACGTGTGAGCTTCGTGAACGATGTAGTTCGTTTGAGCTGTAAAGTGACTACCCTTACATGAAACGAAATCTTGCTTGTAGGAAGACACAGAGCCTGGAATTTAACTCCATTTCTGAAGGGAAACACACAGCATAGCAATCATCCATGGATCACACTCTGCTTTAGAACAAGAAGCACGCTCTTGCTTTCTAGAGTCTCTAAGACAGCAGGAAACATGAGTGTGCTGAGAACAAAAGAACGGTGGTTCCTACACATACGGGCCACATCTAGTTCAACTCTGCTTCTGAAACTGAAACAAACCACAGGTGCTCTATCATCCAATGCTTGTCAGTTAAGATGACAAACGTGTTAGCGTCGTGAACGATGTAGTTCGTTTGAGCTGTTAGTAACTGCCCTTACTTGAAACGAGGTCTTGCTTGTAGGAAGACTCAGAGCCTGGTATTTAACTCCATTTCAGTTGTGAAATACACAACAGAGTTCTCATATATAGATCACACTCTGCTTTACAGCAAGAAGCACGCTCTTGCTTTATAGAGTCGCTAATACAGCAGGAAACGTGAGTGTGCTCAGAACAAAAGTACGGTGTTTCTTACACATATGAGCCATATCTACTTCAACTGTGCTTTTGAAATTGATACAAAGCACAGGTCCTCTAACATCCAATGTTTGTCAGTTAAGATGAGAAACGTGTGAGCTTCGTGAACGATGTAGTTCCTTTGAGCTGAAAAGTGACTGCCCTTACCTGAAAGGAAGTCTTGCTTGTAGGAAGACACAGAGCATGGAATTTAACTCCATTTCTGAAGGGAAACACACAGCATAGTTCTCATCCATGGATCACACTCTGCTTTAGAGCAAGAAGCACGCTCTTGCTTTCTAGAGTCTCTAAGACAGCAAGAAACATGAGTGTGCTGAGAACAAAAGAACGGTGTTTCCTACACATACGGACCATATCTAGTCCAACTCTGCTTCGGAAACTGATATAAAGCACTGGTCCTCTAACATCCAATATTTGTCAGTTAAGATGAGAAACGTGTCAGCTTCGTTAACGATGTAGTTCGTTTGAGCTGTTAGTACTTCCCCTACCTGAAACAAAGTCTTGCTTGTAGGAGACACAAGCATGGAATTTAACTCCATTTCTAATGGGAAACACACAGCATAGTTCTCATCCATGGATCACACTCTGCTTTAGAGCAAGAAGCACGCACTTGCTGTCTAGAGTCTCTAAGACAGCAGGAAACATGAGTGTGCTGAGAACAAAAGAACAGTGGTTCCTACACATACGGACCATATCTAGAAGAACTCTTCCTCTGAAATTGATACAAAGCACAGGTCCTGTAACATCCAATGCTTGGCAGTTAAGATGAGAACCGTGTGAGCTTCATAAACGATGTAGTTCGTTTAAGCTGTAAAGTAACTGCCCTTACCTGAAACGAAGTCTTGCTTGTAGGATGACTCAGAGCCTGAGATTTAACACCATTTCTGAAGTGAAACAGACAAGAGAGTTCTCATCCATTGAGCACACTCTGCTTTAGAGAAAAAAGCACGCTCTTGCTTTCTAGAGTCTATAATACAGCAGGAAACATGAGTGTGCTCAGAACAAAAGTACAGTATTTTCTACACATACAGGCCATATCTAGTTCAACTCTGCTTCTGAAACTTAAACAAACCACAGGTCCTCTATCATCCAATGCTTGTCAGTTAAGATGAGAAACGTGTTAGCGTCGTGAACGATGTAGTTCGTTTGAGCTATTAGTAACTGCCCTTACTTGTAACGAAGTCTTGCTTGTAGGAAGACTCAGAGCCTGGTATTTAACTCCATTTCTGATGTGAAACACCCAACAGAGTTCTCATATATAGATCACACTCTGCTTTACTGCAAGAAGCACGCTCTTGCTTTCTAGAGTCTCTAAGACAGCGGGAAACATGAGTGTGCTGAGAACAAAAGAACAGTGTTTCCTACACATACGGACCATATCTAGAAGAACTCTTCCTCTGAAATTGATACAAAGCACAGGTCCTCTAACATCCAATGCTTGTCAGTTAAGATGACAAAAGTGTGAGCTTCATAAACGATGTAGTTCGTTTGAGCTGTAAAGTAACTGCCCTTACCTGAAACGAAGTCTTGCTTGTAGGATGACTCAGAGCCTGGGATTTAACACCATTTCTGAAGTGAAACAGACAAGAGAGTTCTCATCCATTGATCACACTCTGCTTTAGAGCAAGAAGCACGCTCTTGCCTTCTAGAGTCTTTAATACAGCAGGAAACCTGAGTGTGCTCAGAACAAAAGAACGGTTTTTCCCACACATACGGGCCATATCTAGTTCAACTCTGCTTCTGAAACTGAAACAAACCACAGGTCCTCTAACATCCAATGCTTGTCAGTTAAGATGAGAAACGTGTGAGCTTTGTGAATGATGTAGTTCGTTTGAGCTGAAAAGTGACTGCCCTTACATGAAACGAAGTCTTGCTTGCAGGAAGACACAGAGCATGGAATTTAACTCCATTTCTGAAGGGAAACACACAGCATAGTTCTCATCCATGGATCACACTCTGCTTTAGAGCAAGAAGCACGCTCTTGCTTTCTAGAGTCTCTAAGACAGCAAGAAACATGAGTGTGCTGAGAACAAAGAACGGTGTTTCCTACACATACGGACCATATCTAGTCCAACTCTGCTTCTGAAACTGATACAAAGCACTGGGCCTCTAGCATCCAATGCTTGTCAGTTAAGATGAGAAATGTGTGAGCTTCGTTAACGATGTAGTTCGTTTCAGCTGTAAAGTAACTGCCCTTACCTGAAGCGAAGTCTTGCTTGTAGGAAGACTCAGAGACAGGGATGTAACTCCTGTTCTGAAGTGAAACACACAACAGAGTTCTCATCCATTGATCACGCTCTGCTTTAGAGCAAGTAGCATGCTCTAGCTTTCCAGAGTCTCTAAGACAGTAGGAAACTTGAGTGTGCTTAGAACAAATGAATGGTGTTTCCGACACATACGGACCATATCTAGTCCAACTCTGCTTCTGAAACTGATACAAAGCACAGGTCCTCTAACATCCAATGCTTGTCAGTTAAGATGAGAAACGTGTGAGCTTTGTGAACGATGTAGTTCGTTTGAGCTGAAAAGAGACTGCCCTTACCTGAAAAGAAATCTTGATTTTAGGAAGACACAGAGCATGGAAGTTAACTCCATTTCTGAAGTGAAACACACATCAGAGTTCTCATATATAGATCACACTCTGCTTTAGAGCAAAAAGCACGCTCTTGCTTTCTAGAGTCTCTAAGACAGCGGGAAACATGAGTGTGCTGAGAACAAAAGAACAGTGGTTCCTACACATACGGGCCATATCTAGTTCAACTCTGCTTCTGAAACTGAAACAAACCACAGGTCCTCTATCATCCAGTGCTCTTCAGTTAAGATGAGAAACGTGTTAGCGTCGTGAACGATGTAGTTCGTTTGAGCTGTTAGTAACTGCCCTTACTTGAAACGAGGTCTTGCTTGTAGGAAGACTCAGAGCCTGGTATTTAACTCCATTTCTGATGTGAAATACACAACAGAGTTCTCATATATAGATCACACTCTGCTTTAGAGCAAGAAGCATGCTCTTGCTTTCTAGAGTCGCTAATACAGCAGGAAACGTGAGTGTGCTCAGAAGAAAAGTACGGTGTTTCTTACACATATGAGCCATATCTAGTTCAACTGTGCTTCTGAAATTGATACAAAGCACAGGTCCTCTAACATCCAATGTTTGTCAGTTAAGATGAGAAACGTGTGAGCTTCGTGAACGATGTAGTTCCTTTGAGCTGAAAAGTGACTGCCCTTACCTGAAACGAAGTCTTGGTTGTAGGAAGACACAGAGCATGGAATTTAACTCCATTTCTGAAGGGAAACACACAGCATAGTTCTCATCCATGGATCACACTCTGCTTTAGAGCAAGAAGCACGCACTTGCTGTCTAGAGTCTCTAAGACAGCAGGAAACATGAGTGTGCTGAGAACAAAAGAACAGTGGTTCCTACACATACGGACCATATCTAGAAGTACTCTTCCTCTGAAATTGATACAAAGCACAGGTCCTGTAACATCCAATGCTTGGCAGTTAAGATGCGAACCGTGTGAGCTTCATAAACGATGTATTTCGTTTGAGCTGTAAGTAACTGCCCTTACCTGAATCGAAGTCTTGCTTGTAGGATGACTCAGAGCTTGAGATTTAACACCATTTCTGAAGTGAAACAGACAAGAGAGTTCTCATCCATTGATCACACTTTGCTTTAAAGCAAAAAGCACGCTCTTGCTTTCTAGAGTCTCTAATACAGCAGGAAACTTGAGTGTGCTCAGAACAAAAGAACGGTATTTCCTACACATACAGGCCATATCTAGTTCAACTGTGCTTCTGAAACTGAAACAAACCACAGGTCCTCTATCATCCATTGCTCGTCAGTTAAGATGACAAACGTGTTAGCGTCGTGAACGATGTAGTTCGTTTGAGCTATTAGTAACTGCCCTTACTTGAAACGAAGTCTTGCTTGTAGGAAGACTCAGAGCCTGGTATTTAACTCCATTTCTGATGTGAAACACACAACAGAGTTCTCATGTATAGATCACACTCTGCTTTAGAGCAAGAAGCACGCTCTTGCTTTCTAGAGTCTCTAATACAGCAGGAAACATGAGTGTGCACAGAACAAAAGAACAGTGTTTCTTAAACTTATGAGCCATATCTAGTTCAACTGTGCTTCTGAAATTGATACAAAGCACAGGTCTTCTAACATCCAATGCTTGTCAGTTAAGAAGAGAAACGTGTGAGCTTCGTGAACGATGTAGTTCCTTTGAGCTGAAAAGTGACTGCCCTTACTTGAAACGAAGGCTTCATTGTAGGAAGACTCAGAGCCTGGGATTTAACTCCATTTCTGAAGTGAAACACACAGCAGAGTTCTCATATATACATCACACTCTGCTTTAGAGCAAGAAGCATGCTCTTGCTTTCTAGAGTATCTAAGAGAGCAGGAAACATGAGTGTGCTGAGAACAAAAGAATGGTGTTTCCTTCACATAAGGACCATATCTAGAAGAACTCTCCATCTGAAATTGATACAAAGCACAGGTCCTCTAACATTCAATGCTTGTCAGTTACAATGAGAAACTTGTGAGCTTCATGAACGATGTAGTTCGTTTGAGCTGTAAAGTAACTGCCCTTACCTGAAAGGAAGTCTTGCTTGTAGGAAGACTCAGAGACAGTGATGTAACCTCTTTTCTGAAGTGAAACACACAACAGAGTTCTCATCCATTGATCACACTCTGCCTTAGAGCAAGAAGCACGCTCTTGCTTTCTAGAGTCTCTAAGACAGCCGGAAACTTGAGTGTTCTGAGAACAAAAGAACGGTGTTTCCTACACATATAGACCATATTTAGGCCAACTCTACTTCTGAAACTGATATAAAGCACTGATCCTCTAACATCCAATGCTTGTCAGTTAAGATGAGAAGCGTGTTAGTTTCGTGAACCATGTCGTTCGTTTGAGCTGAAAAGAGCCTGCGCATACCTGAAACAAATTCTTGATTGTAGGAAGACAATGAGCCTGGGATTTAACTCCATTTCTGAAGTGAAACACACAACACAGTTCTCATCCATGGATCACACTCTGCTTTAGAGCAAAAAGCACGCTCTTGCTTTCTAGAGTCTCTAAGACAGCGGGAAACATGAGTGTGCTGAGAACAAAAGAACGGTGGTTCCTACACATACGGGCCATATCTAGTTCAACTCTGCTTCTGAAACTGAAACAAACCACAGGTCCTCTATCATCCAGTGCTCTTCAGTTAAGATGAGAAACGTGTTAGCGTCGTGAATGATGTAGTTCGTTTGAGCTGTTAGTAACTGCCCTTACTTGAAACGAGGTCTTGCTTGTAGGAAGACTCAGAGCCTGGTATTTAACTCCATTTCTGATGTGAAATACACAACAGAGTTCTCATATATAGATCACACTCTGCTTTAGAGCAAGAAGCACGCTCTTGCTTTCTAGAGTCGCTAATACAGCAGGAAACGTGAGTGTGCTCAGAAGAAAAGTACGGTGTTTCTTACACATATGAGCCATATCTACTTCAACTGTGCTTCTGAAATTGATACAAAGCACAGGTCCTCTAACATCCAATGTTTGTCAGTTAAGATGAGAAACGTGTGAGCTTCGTGAACGATGTAGTTCCTTTGAGCTGAAAAGTGACTGCCCTTACCTGAAACGAAGTCTTGGTTGTAGGAAGACACAGAGCATGGAATTTAACTCCATTTCTGAAGGGAAACACACAGCATAGTTCTCATCCATGGATCACACTCTGCTTTAGAGCAATAAGCACGCACTTGCTGTCTAGAGTCTCTAAGACAGCAGGAAACATGAGTGTGCTGAGAACAAAAGAACAGTGGTTCCTACACATACGGACCATATCTAGAAGTACTCTTCCTCTGAAATTGATACAAAGCACAGGTCCTGTAACATCCAATGCTTGGCAGTTAAGATGAGAACCGTGTGAGCTTCATAAACGATGTATTTCGTTTGAGCTGTAAGTAACTGCCCTTACCTGAATCGAAGTCTTGCTTGTAGGATGACTCAGAGCTTGAGATTTAACACCATTTCTGAAGGGAAACAGACAAGAGAGTTCTCATCCATTGATCACACTTTGCTTTAAAGCAAAAAGCACGCTCTTGCTTTCTAGAGTCTCTAATACAGCAGGAAACTTGAGTGTGCTCAGAACAAAAGAACGGTATTTCCTACACATACAGGCCATATCTAGTTCAACTGTGCTTCTGAAACTGAAACAAACCACAGGTCCTCTATCATCCATTGCTCGTCAGTTAAGATGACAAACGTGTTAGCGTCGTGAACGATGTAGTTCGTTTGAGCTATTAGTAACTGCCCTTACTTGAAACGAAGTCTTGCTTGTAGGAAGACTCAGAGCCTGGTATTTAACTCCATTTCTGATGTGAAACACACAACAGAGTTCTCATGTATAGATCACACTCTGCTTTAGAGCAAGAAGCACGCTCTTGCTTTCTAGAGTCTCTAATACAGCAGGAAACATGAGTGTGCACAGAAGAAAAGAACAGTGTTTCTTAAACATATGAGCCATATCTAGTTCAACTGTGCTTCTGAAATTGATACAAAGCACAGGTCTTCTAACATCCAATGCTTGTCAGTTAAGATGAGAAACGTGTTAGCGTCGTGAATGATGTAGTTCGTTTGAGCTGTTAGTAACTGCCCTTACTTGAAACGAGGTCTTGCTTGTAGGAAGACTCAGAGCCTGGTATTTAACTCCATTTCTGATGTGAAATACACAACAGAGTTCTCATATATAGATCACACTCTGCTTTAGAGCAAGAAGCACGCTCTTGCTTTCTAGAGTCGCTAATACAGCAGGAAACGTGAGTGTGCTCAGAAGAAAAGTACGGTGTTTCTTACACATATGAGCCATATCTACTTCAACTGTGCTTCTGAAATTGATACAAAGCACAGGTCCTCTAACATCCAATGTTTGTCAGTTAAGATGATAAACGTGTGAGCTTCGTGAACGATGTAGTTCCTTTGAGCTGAAAAGTGACTGCCCTTACCTGAAACGAAGTCTTGGTTGTAGGAAGACACAGAGCATGGAATTTAACTCCATTTCTGAAGGGAAACACACAGCATAGTTCTCATCCATGGATCACACCCTGCTTTAGAGCAAGAAGCACGCACTTGCTGTCTAGAGTCTCTAAGACAGCAGGAAACATGAGTGTGCTGAGAACAAAAGAACAGTGGTTCCTACACATACGGACCATATCTAGAAGTACTCTTCCTCTGAAATTGATACAAAGCACAGGTCCTGTAACATCCAATGCTTGGCAGTTAAGATGAGAACCGTGTGAGCTTCATAAACGATGTATTTCGTTTGAGCTGTAAGTAACTGCCCTTACCTGAATCGAAGTCTTGCTTGTAGGATGACTCAGAGCTTGAGATTTAACACCATTTCTGAAGGGAAACAGACAAGAGAGTTCTCATCCATTGATCACACTTTGCTTTAAAGCAAGAAGCACGCTCTTGCTTTCTAGAGTCTCTAATACAGCAGGAAACATGAGTGTGCACAGAACAAAAGAACAGTGTTTCTTACACATATGAGCCATATCTAGTTCAACTGTGCTTCTGAAATTGATACAAAGCACAGGTCCTCTAACATCCAATGCTTGTCAGTTAAGAAGAGAAACGTGTGAGCTTCGTGAAAGATGTAGTTCCTTTGAGCTGAAAAGTGACTGCCCTTACTTGAAACGAAGGCTTCATTGTAGGAAGACTCAGAGCCTGGGATTTAACTCCATTTCTGAAGTGAAACACAGCAGAGTTCTCATATATACATCACACTCTGCTTTAGAGCAAGAAGCATGCTCTTGCTTTTTAGAGTATCTAAGAGAGCAGGAAACATGAGTGTGCTGAGAACAAAAGAGTGGTGTTTCCTACACATAAGGACTATATCTAGAAGAACTCTCCCTCTGAAATTGATACAAAGCACAGGTCCTCTAACATTCAATGCTTGTCAGTTACGATGAGAAACTTGTGAGCTTCATGAACGATGTAGGTCGTTTGAGCTATAAAGTAACTGCCCTTACCTGAAACGAAGTCTTGCTTGTAGGAAGACTCAGAGACAGTGATGTAACCTCTTTTCTGAAGTGAAACACACAACAGAGTTCTCATCCATTGATCACACTCTGCCTTAGAGCAAGAAGCACGCTCTTGCTTTCTAGAGTCTCTAAGACAGCCTGAAACTTGAGTGTTCTGAGAACAAAAGAACGGTGTTTCCTACACATATAGACCATATTTAGTCCAACTCTACTTCTGAAACTGATATAAAGCACTGGTCCTCTAACATCCAATGCTTGTCAGTTAAGATGAGAAGCGTGTTAGTTTCGTGAACGATGTCGTTCGTTTGAGCTGAAAAGAGCCTGCGCATATCTGAAACAAATTCTTGATTGTAGGAAGACAATGAGCCTGGGATTTAACTCCATTTCTGAAGGGAAACACACAACACAGTTCCCACCCATGGATCACACTCTGCTTTAGAGCAAGAAGCATGCTCTTGCTGTCTAGAGTCTCTAAGACAGCAGGAAACATGAGTGTGCTGGAAACAAAAGAACAGTGTTTCCTACACATACAGACCATATCTAGAAGAACTCTTCCTCTGAAATTGATACAAAGCACAGGTCCTCTATCATCCAATGCTTGTCAGTTAAGATGACAAACGTTTGAGCTTCATAAATGATGTAGTTCGTTTGAGCGGTAAAGTAACTGCCCTTACCTGAAACGAAGTCTTGCTTGTAGGATGACTCAGAGCCTGGGATTTAACACCATTTCTGAAGTGAAACACACAAGAGTGTTCTCATCCATTGATCACACTCTGCTTTAGAGCAAGAAGCACGCTCTTGCTTTCTAGAGTCTCTAATACAGCAGGAAACATGAGTGTGCACAGAACAAAAGAACAGTGTTTCTTACACATATGAGCCATATCTAGTTCAACTGTGCTTCTGAAATTGATACAAAGCACAGGTCCTCTAAAATCCAATGCTTGTCAGTTAAGAAGAGAAACGTGTGAGCTTCGTGAACGATGTAGTTCCTTTGAGCTGAAAATTGACTGCCCTTACTTGAAACGAAGGCTTCATTGTAGGAAGACTCAGAGCCCGGGATTTAACTCCATTTCTGAAGTGAAACACAGCAGAGTTCTCATATATACATCACACTCTGCTTTAGAGCAAGAAGCACGCTCTTGCTTTCTAGAGTATCTAAGAGAGCAGGAAACATGAGTGTGCTGAGAACAAAAGAATGGTGTTTCCTACACATAAGGACTATATCTAGAAGAACTCTCCCTCTGAAATTGATACAAAGCACAGGTCCTCTAACATTCAATGCTTGTCAGTTACGATGAGAAACTTGTGAGCTTCATGAACGATGTAGGTCGTTTGAGCTGTAAAGTAACTGCCCTTACCTGAAACGAAGTCTTGCTTGTAGGAAGACTCAGAGACAGTGATGTAACCTCTTTTCTGAAGTGAAACACACAACAGAGTTCTCATACATTGATCACACTCTGCCTTAGAGCAAGAAGCACGCTCTTGCTTTCTAGAGTCTCTAAGACAGCCGGAAACTTGAGTGTTCTGAGAACAAAAGAACGGTGTTTCCTACACATATAGACCATATTTAGTCCAACTCTACTTCTGAAACTGATATAAAGTACTGGTCCTCTAACATCCAATGCTTGTCAGTTAAGATGAGAAACGTGTCAGCTTCGTTAACGATGTAGTTCGTTTGAGCTGTTAGTACTTCCCCTACCTGAAGCGAAGTCTTGCTTGTAGGAAGACTCAGAGACAGGGATGAAACTCCTGTTCTGAAGTGAAACACACAACAGAGTTCTCATCCATTGATCACGCTCTGCTTTAGAGCAAGTAGCATGCTCTAGCTTTCCAGAGTCTCTAAGACAGCAGGAAAATTGAGTGTGCTGAGAACAAATGAATGGTGTTTCTGACACATACGGACCATATCTAGACCAACTCTGCTTCTGAAACTGATAGAAAGCACTGGTCCTCTAACATCCAGTGCTTGTCAGTTAAGATGAGAAACGTGTGAGCTTCGTGAACGATGTAGTTCATTTGAGCAGAAAAGAGACTGCCCTTACCTGAAACGAAGTCTTGCTTGTAGGAAGACTCAGAGCCTGGTATTTAACTCCATTTCTGATGTGAAACACACACAGAGTTCTCATATATAGATCACACTCTGCTTTAGAGCAAAAGCACGCTCTTGCTTTCTAGAGTCTCTAATACAGCAGGAAACATGAGTGTGCTCAGAACAAAAGAACAGTGTTTCTTACACATATGAGCCATATCTAGTTCAACTGTGCTTCTGAAATTGATACAAAGCACAGGTCCTCTAACATCCAATGCTTGTCAGTTAAGATGAGAAACGTGTGAGCTTCGTGAACGATGTAGTTCCTTTGAGCTGAAAAGTGACTGCCCTTACCTGAAACGAAGTCTTGCTTGTAGGAAGACACAGAGCATGAAATTTAACTCCATTTCTGATGTGAAACACACAACAGAGTTCTCATCCACTGATCACACTCTGCTTTAGAGCAAGAAGCATGCTCTTGCTTTCTAGAGTCTCTAAGACAGCCGGAAACTTGAGTGTTCTGAGAACAAAAGAACGGTGTTTCCTACACATATAGACCATATTTAGTCCAACTCTACTTCTGAAACTGATATAAAGCACTGGTCCTCTAACATCCAATGCTTGTCAGTTAAGATGAGAAGCGTGTTAGCTTCGTGAACGATGTAGTTCATTTGAGCTGAAAAGAGCCTGCGCATATATGAAATAAATTCTTGATTGTAGGAAGACAATGAGCCTGTGATTTAACTCCATTTCTGAAGGGAAACACACAACAGAGTTCTCATCCATGGATCACACTCTGCTTTAGAGCAAGAAGCATGCTCTTGCTGTCTAGAGTCTCTAAGACAGCAGGAAACATGAGTGTGCAGAAAACAAAAGAACAGTGTTTCCTACACATACGGACCATATCTAGAAGAACTCTTCCTCTGAAATTGATACAAAGCACAGGTCCTCCAACATCCAATGCTTGTCAGTTAAGATGACAAAAGTGTGCGCTTCATAAACGATGTAGTTCGTTTGAGCTGTAAAGTAACTGCCCTTACCTGAAACGAATTCTTGCTTGTAGGATGACTCAGAGCCTGGGCTTTAACTCCATTTCTGAAGTGAAACACACAGCAGAGTTGTCATCCATTGATCACACTCTGCTTTAGAGCAAGAAGCACGCTCTAGCCTTCTAGAGGCTCTAAGACTGCAGGAAACTTGAGTGTGCTGAGAACAAATGAATGGTGTTTCCTACACATACGGACCATATCTAGTCCAACTCTGCTCCTGGAACTGATACAAAGAAAAGGTCCTATGACACCAAATGCTTCTCAGTTAATATGAGAAACGTGTGAGCTTCGTGAACGATGTAGTTCTTTTGAGCTGTAAAGTGACTACCCTTACATGAAACGAAATCTTGCTTGTAGGAAGACACAGAACCTGGAATTTAACTCCATTTCTGAAGGGAAACACACAGCATAGTAATCATCCATGGATCACACTCTGCTTTAGAACAAGAAGCACGCTCTTGCTTTCTAGAGTCTCTAACACAGCAGGAAACTTGAGTGTGCTCAGAATAAAAGAACTGTGTTTCCTACACATATGAGCCATATCTAGGTCAATTCTGATTCTAAAACTGAAACAAACCACAGGTCCTCTAACATCCAATGCTTGTCAGTTAAGATGAGAAACGTGTCAGCTTCGTTAACGATGTAGTTCGTTTGAGCTGTTAGTACTTCCCCTACCTGAAGCGAAGTCTTGCTTGTAGGAAGACTCAGAGACAGGGATGAAACTCCTGTTCTGAAGTGAAACACACAACAGAGTTCTCATCCATTGATTACGCTCTGCTTTAGAGCAAGTAGCATGCCCTAGCTTTCCAGAGTCTCTAAGACAGCAGGAAACTTGAGTGTGCTGAGAACAAATGAATGGTGTTTCTGACACATACAGACCATATCTAGACCAACTCTGCTTCTGAAACTGATAGAAAGCACTGGTCCTCTAACATCCAGTGCATGTCAGTTAAGATGAGAAACGTGTGAGCTTTGTGAACGATGTAGTTCATTTGAGCTGAAAAGAGACTGCCCTTACCTGAAACGAAGTCTTGCTTGTAGGAGACACAGAGCATGGAACTTAACTCCATTTCTAATGGGAAACACACAGCAAAGTTCTCATCCATGGATCACACTCTGCTTTAGAGCATGAAGCACGCACTTGCTGTCTAGAGTCTCTAACACAGCAGGAAACATGAGTGTGCTGAGAACAAAAGAACAGTGGTTCCTACACATACGGACCATATCTAGAAGAACTCTTCCTCTGAAATTGATACAAAGCACAGGTCCTGTAACATCCAATGCTTGTCAGTTAAGATGAGAAACGTGTGAGCTTCATTAACGATGTTGTTCGTTTGAGCTGTAAAGTAAAGGCCCTTACTTGAAACGAAGTCTTGCTTGTAGGAAGACTCAGAGCCTGGTATTTAACTCCATTTCTGATGTGAAACACACACAGAGTTCTCATATATAGATCACACTCTGCTTTAGAGCAAAAGCACGCTCTTGCTTTCTAGAATCTCCAATACAGCAGGAAACATGAGTGTGCTCAGAACAAAAGAACAGTGTTTCTTACACATATGAGGCATATCTAGTTCAACTGTGCTTCTGAAATTGATACAAAGCACAGGTCCTCTAACATCCAATGCTTGTCAGTTAAGATGAGAAACGTGTTAGCTTCGTGAACGATGTAGTTCCTTTGAGCTGAAAAGTGACTGCCCTTACCTGAAACGAAGTCTTGCTTGTAGGAAGACACAGAGCATGAAATTTAACTCCATTTCTGATGTGAAACACACAACAGAGCTCTCATCCATTGATCACACTCTGCTTTAGAGCAAGAAGCACGCTCTTGCTTTCTAGAGTCTCTAAGACAGCCGGAAACTTGAGTGTTCTGAGAACAAAAGAATGGTGTTTCCTACACATATAGACCATATTTAGTCCAACTCTACTTCTGAAACTGATATAAAGCACTGGTCCTCTAACATCCAATGCTTGTCAGTTAAGATGAGAAGCGTGTTAGCTTCGTGAACGATGTAGTTCATTTGAGCTGAAAAGAGCCTGCGCATATCTGAAAAAAATTCTTGATTGTAGGAAGACAATGAGCCTGGGATTTAACTCCATTTCTGAAGGGAAACACACAACACAGTTCTCATCCATGGATCACACTCTGCTTTAGAGCAAGAAGCATGCTCTTGCTGTCTAGAGTCTCTAAGACAGCAGGAAACATGAGTGCACTGAAAACAAAAGAACAGTGTTTCCTACACATACGGACCATATCTAGAAGAACTCTTCCTCTGAAATTGATACAAAGCACAGGTCCTCCAACATCCAATGCTTGTCCATTAAGATGACAAACGTGTGCGCTTCATAAACGATGTAGTTCGTTTGAGCTGTAAAGTAACTGCCCTTACCTGAAACGAAGTCTTGCTTGTAGGATGACTCAGAGCCTGGGCTTTAACTCCATTTCTGAAGTGAAACACACAGCAGAGTTGTCATCCATTGATCACACTCTGCTTTAGAGCAAGAAGCACGCTCTAGCCTTCTAGAGGCTCTAAGACTGCAGGAAACTTGAGTGTGCTGAGAACAAATGAATGGTGTTTCCTACACATACGGACCATATCTAGTCCAACTCTGCTTCGGAAACTGATATAAAGCACTGGTCCTCTAACATCCAATATTTGTCAGTTAAGATGAGAAACGTGTCAGCTTCGTTAACAATGTAGTTCGTTTGAGCTGTTAGTACTTCCCCTACCTGAAACAAAGTCTTGCTTGTAGGAGACACAGGCATGGAATTTAACTCCATTTCTAATGGGAAACACACAGCATAGTTCTCATCCATGGATCACACTCTGCTTTAGAGCAAGAAGCACGCACTTGCTGTCTAGAGTCTCTAAGACAGCAGGAAACATGAGTGTGCTGAGAACAAAAGAACGGTGGTTCCTACACATACGGGCCACATCTAGTTCAACTCTGCTTCTGAAACTGAAACAAACCACAGGTGCTCTATCATCCAAAGCTTGTCAGTTAAGATGACAAACGTGTTAGCGTCGTGAACGATGTAGTTCGTTTGAGCTGTTAGTAACTGCCCTTACTTGAAAGGAGGTTTTGCTTGTAGGAAGACTCAGAGCCTGGTATTTAACTCCATTTCTGATGTGAAACACACAACAGAGTTCTCATATATAGATCACACTCTGCTTTACTGCAAGAAGCACGCTCTTGCTTTCTAGAGTCTCTAATACAGCAGGAAATGTGAGTGTGCTCAGAACAAAAGAACGGTGTTTCTTACACATATGAGCCATATCTAGTTCAACTGTGCTTCTGAAATTGATACAAAGCACAGGTCCTCTAACATCCAATGCTTGTCAGTTAAGATGAGAAACGTGTGAGCTTCCTGAGCGATGTAGTTCGTTTTAGCTTAAAAGTGACTACCCTTACCTGAAACGAAGTCTTGCTTGTAGGAAGACACAGAGCATGGAATTTCACTCCATTTCTGAAGGGAAACACACAGCATAGTTCTCATCCATGGATCACACTCTGCATTAAAGCAAGAAGTACGCTCTTTCTTTGAGAGTCTCTAAGACAGCAAGAAACATGAGTGTGTTGAGAACAAAAGAACGGAATTTCCTACACATACGGACCATATCTAGTCCAACTCTGCTTCTGAAACTGAAACAAATCACAGGTCCTCTATCATCCAATGCTTGTCAGTTAAGATGAGAAGCGTGTTAGCTTCGTGAACGATGTAGTTCGTTTGAGCTGAAAAGAGCCTGCGCATATCTGAAAAAATTCTTGATTGTAGGAAGACAATGAGCCTGGGATTTAACTCCATTTCTGAAGGGAAACACACAACACAGTTCTCATCCATGGATCACAATCTGCTTTAGAGCAAGAAGCATGCTCTTGCTGTCTAGAGTCTCTAAGAAAGCAGGAAACATGAGTGTGCTGAAAACAAAAGAACAGTGTTTCCTACACATACGGACCATATCAAGAAGAACTCTTCCTCTGAAATTGATACAAAGCACAGGTCCTCTAACATCCAATGCTTGTCAGTTAAGATGACAAAAGTGTGCGCTTCATAAACGATGTAGTTCGTTTGAGCTGTAAGGTAACTGCCCTTACCTGAAACGAAGTCTTGCTTGTAGGATGACTCAGAGCCTGGGATTTAACACCATTTCTGAAGTGAAACACACAAGAGAGTTCTCATCCATTGATCACACTCTGCTTTAGAGCAAGAAGCACGCTCTTGATTTCTAGGGTCTTTAATACAGCAGGAAACCTGAGTGTGCTCAGAACAAAAGAACGGTTTTTCCCACACATACGGGCCATATCTAGTTCAACTCTGCTTCTGAAACTGAAAAAAACCTCAGGTCCTCTAACATCCAATGCTTGTCAGTTAAGATGAGAAACGTGTGAGCTTCGTGAACGATGTAGTTCGTTTGAGCTGAAAAGTGACTGCCCTTACATGAAACGAAGTCTGGCTTGCAGGAAGACACAGAGCATGGAATTTAACTCCATTTCAGAAGGGAAACACACAGCATAGTTCTCATCCATGGATCACACTCTGCTTTAGAGCAAGAAGCACGCTCTTGCTTTCTAGAGTCTCTAAGACAGCAAGAAACATGAGTGTGCTGAGAACAAAAGAACGGTGTTTCCTACACATACGGACCATATCTAGTCCAACTCTGCTTCTGAAACTGATACAAAGCACCGGGCCTCTAGCATCCAATGCTTGTCAGTTAAGATGAGAAATGTGTGAGCTTCGTTAACGATGTAGTTCGTTTCAGCTGTAAAGTAACTGCCCTTACCTGAAGTGAAGTCTTGCTTGTAGGAAGACTCAGAGACAGGGATGTAACTCCTGTTCTGAAGTGAAACACACAACAGAGTTCTCATCCATTGATCACGCTCTGCTTTAGAGCAAGTAGCATGCTCTAGCTTTGCAGAGTCTCTAAGACAGCAGGAAACTTGAGTGTGCTGAGAACAAATGAATGGTGTTTCCGACACATACGGACCATATCTAGTCCAACTCTGCTTCTGAAACTGATACAAAGCACAGGTCCTCTAACATCCAATGCTTGTCAGTTAAGATGAGAAACGTGTGAGCTTTGTGAACGATGTAGTTCGTTTGAGCTGAAAAGAGACTGCCCTTACCTGAAACGAAATCTTGATTTTAGGAAGACACAGAGCATGGAATTTAACTCCTTTTCTGAAGTGAAACACATATCAGAGTTCTCCTATATAGATCACAATCTGCTTTAGAGCAAAAAGCACGCTCTTGCTTTCTAGAATCTCTAAGACAGCGGGAAACATGAGTGTGCTGAGAACAAAAGAATGGTGGTTCCTAAACACACGGGCCATATCTAGTTCAACTCTGCTTCTGAAACTGAAACAAACCACAGGTCCTCTATCATCCAGTGCTCTTCAGTTAAGATGAGAAACGTGTTAGCGTCGTGAACGATGTAGTTCGTTTGAGCTGTTAATAACTGCCCTTACTTGAAACGAGGTCTTGCTTGTAGGAAGACTCAGAGCCTGGTATTTAACTATATTTCTGATGTGAAATACACAACAGAGTTCTCATATATAGATCACACTCTGCTTTAGAGCAAGAAGCACGCTCTTGCTTTCTAGAGTCGCTAATACACCAGGAAACGTGAGTGTGCTCAGAAGAAAAGTACGGTGTTTCTTACACATATGAGCCATATCTAGTTCAACTGTGCTTCTGAAATTGATACAAAGCACAGGTCCTCTAACATCCAATGTTTGTCAGTTAAGATGAGAAACGTGTGAGCTTCGTGAACGATGTAGTTCCTTTGAGCTGAAAAGTGACTGCCCTTACCTGAAACGAAGTCTTGGTTGTAGGAAGACACAGAGCATGGAATTTAACTCCATTTCTGAAGGGAAACACACAGCATAGTTCTCATCCATGGATCACACTCTGCTTTAGAGCAAGAAGCACGCACTTGCTGTCTAGAGTCTCTAAGACAGCAGGAAACATGAGTGTGCTGAGAACAAAAGAATGGTGTTTCCTACACATAAGGACCATATCTAGAAGAACTCTCCCTCTGAAATTGATACAAAGCACAGGTCCTCTAACATTCAATGCTTTTCAGTTACAATGAGAAACTTGTGAGCTTCATGAACGATGTAGTTCGTTTGAGCTGTAAAGTAACTGCCCTTACCTGAAACGAAGTCTTGCTTGTAGGAAGACTCAGAGACAGTGATGTAACCTCTTTTCTGAAGTGAAACACACAACAGAGTTCTCATCCATTGATCACACTCTGCCTTAGAGCAAGAAGCACGCTCTTGCTTTCTAGAGTCTCTAAGACAGCCGGAAACTTGAGTGTGCTGAGAACAAAAGAACGGTGTTTCCTACACATATAGACCATATTTAGTCCAACTCTACTTCTGAAACTGATATAAAGCACTGGTCCTCTAACATCCAATGCTTGTCAGTTAAGATGAGAAGCGTGTTAGCTTCGTGAACGATGTAGTTCATTTGAGCTGAAAAGAGCCTGCGCATATCTGAAAAAAATTCTTGATTGTAGGAAGACAATGAGCCTGGGATTTAACTCCATTTCTGAAGGGAAACACACAACACAGTTCTCATCCATGGATCACACTCTGCTTTAGAGCAAGAAGCATGCTCTTGCTGTCTAGAGTCTCTAAGACAGCAGGAAACATGAGTGTGCTGGAAACAAAAGAACAGTGTTTCCTACACATACGGACCATATCTAGAAGAACTCTTCCTCTGAAATTGATACAAAGCACAGGTCCTCTAACATCCAATGCTTGTCAGTTAAGATGACAAACGTGTTAGCGTCGTGAACGATGTAGTTCGTTTGAGCTATTAGTAACTGCCCTTACTTGAAACGAAATCTTGCTTGTAGTAAGACTCAGAGCCTGGTATTTAACTCCATTTCTGATGTGAAACACACAACAGAGTTCTCATGTATAGAACACACTCTGCTTTAGAGCAAGAAGCACGCTCTTGCTTTCTAGAGTCTCTAATACAGCAGGACACATGAGTGTGCACAGAACAAAAGAACAGTGTTTCTTAAACATATGAGCCATATCTAGTTCAACTGTGCTTCTGAAATTGATACAAAGCACAGGTCCTCTAACATCCAATGCTTGTCAGTTAAGATGAGAAACGTGTGAGCTTCGTGAACGATGTAGTTCCTTTGAGCTGAAAAGTGACTGCCCTTACTTGAAACGAAGGCTTCATTGTAGGAAGACTCAGAGCCTGGGATTTAACTCCATTTTTGAAGTGAAACACACAGCAGAGTTCTCATATATACATCACACTCTGCTTTAGAGCAAGAGCATGTTCTTGCTTTCTAGAGTATCTAAGAGAGCAGGAAACATGAGTGTGCTGAGAACAAAAGAATGGTGTTTCCTACACATAAGGACCATATCTAGAAGAACTCTCCCTCTGAAATTGATTCAAAGCACAGGTCCTCTAACATTCAATGCTTGTCAGTTAAGATGACAAACGTGTGAGCTTCATAAACGATGTAGTTCGTTTGAGCTGTAAAGTAACTGCCCTTACCTGAAACGAAGTCTTGCTTGTAGGATGACTCAGAGCCTGGGATTTAACACCATTTCTGAAGTGAAACACACAAGAGTGTTCTCATCCATTGATCACACTCTGCTTTAGAGCAAGAAGCACGCTCTTGATTTCTAGAGTCTCTAATACAGCAGGAAACATGAGTGTGCACAGAACAAAAGAACAGTGTTTCTTACACATATGAGCCATATCTAGTTCAACTGTGCTTCTGAAATTGATACAAAGCACAGGTCCTCTAAAATCCAATGCTTGTCAGTTAAGAAGAGTAACGTGTGAGCTTCGTGAACGATGTAGTTCCTTTGAGCTGAAAAGTGACTGCCCTTACTTGAAACGAAGGCTTCATTGTAGGAAGACTCAGAGCCCGGGATTTAACTCCATTTCTGAAGTGAAACACAGCAGAGTTCTCATATATACATCACACTCTGCTTTAGAGCAAGAAGCATGCTCTTGCTTTTTAGAGTATCTACGAGAGCAGGAAACATGAGTGTGCTGAGAACAAAAGAATGGTGTTTCCTACACATAAGGACTATATCTAGAAGAACTCTCCCTCTGAAATTGATACAAAGCACAGGTCCTCTAACATTCAATGCTTGTCAGTTACGATGAGAAACTTGTGAGCTTCATGAACGATGTAGGTCGTTTGAGCTGTAAAGTAACTGCCCTTACCTGAAACGAAGTCTTGCTTGTAGGAAGACTCAGAGACAGTGATGTAACCTCTTTTCTGAAGTGAAACACACAACAGGTCGTCTAACATCCAATGCTTATCAGTTATGATGAGAAACGTGTGAGCTCCGTGAACAATGTAGTTCGTTTGAGCTGTAAAGTAACTGCCCTTACTTGAAACGAAATCTTGCTTGTAGGAAGACACAGAGCCTGGAATTTAACTCCATTTCTGAAGGGAAACACACAGCATAGTAATCATCCATAGATCACACTCTGCTTTAGAACAAGAAGCACGCTCTTGCTTTCTAGAGTCTCTAACACAGCAGGAAACTTGAGTGTGCTCAGAATAAAAGAACGGTGTTTCCTACACATACGAGCCATATCTAGGTCAATTCTGATTCTAAAACTGAAACAAACCACATGTCCTCTAACATCCAATGCTTGTCAGTTAAGATGAGAAACGTGTTAGCGTCATGAACGATGTAGTTCTTTTGAGCTTTAAAGTAACTGCCCTTACTTGAAACGAAGGCTTCATTGTAGGAAGACTCAGAGCCTGGGATTTAACTCCACTTCTGAAGTGAAACACACAACAGAGTTCTCATCCATTGATCACACTCTGCTTTAGAGCAAGAAGCATGCTCTTGCTTTCTAGAGTATCTAAGAGAGCAGGAAACATGAGTGTGCTGAGAACAAAAGAATGGTGTTTCCTACACATAAGGACCATATCTAGAAGAACTCTCCCTCTGAAATTGATACAAAGCACAGGTCCTCTAACTTTCAATGCTTGTCAGTTACGATGAGAAACTTGTGAGCTTCATGAACGATGTAGTTCGTTTGAGCTGTAAAGTAACTGCCCTTACCTGAAACGAAGTCTTGCTTGTAGGAAGACTCAGAGACAGTGATGTAACCTCTTTTCTGAAGTGAAACACACAACAGAGTTCTCATCCATTGATCACACTCTGCTTTAGAGCAAGAAGCACGCTCTTGCTTTCTAGAGTCTCTAAGACAGCCGGAAACTTGAGTGTTCTGAGAACAAAAGAACGGTGTTTCCTACACATATAGACCATATTTAGTCCAACTCTACTTCTGAAACTGATATAAAGCACTGGTACTCTAACATCCAATGCTTGTCAGTTAAGATGAGAAGCGTGTTAGTTTCGTGAACGATGTCGTTCGTTTGAGCTGAAAAGAGCCTGCGCATATATGAAACAAATTCTTGATTGTAGGAAGACAATGAACCTGGGATTTAACTCCATTTCTGAAGGGAAACACACAACACAGTTCTCATCCATGGATCACACTCTGCTTTAGAGCAAGAAGCATGCTCTTGCTGTCTAGAGTCTCTAAGACAGCAGGAAACATGAGTGTGCTGGAAACAAAAGATCAGTGTTTCCTACACATACGGACCATATCTAGCAGAACTCTTCCTCTGAAATTGATACAAAGCACAGGTCCTCTAATATCCAATGCTTGTCAGTTAAGATGACAAACGTGTGAGCTTCATAAACGATGTAGTTCGTTTGAGCTGTAAAGTAACTGCCCTTACCTGAAACGAAGTCTTGCTTGTAGGATGACTCAGAGCCTGGGATTTAACACCATTTCTGAAGTGAAACACACAAGAGTGTTCTCATCCATTGATCACACTCTGCTTTAGAGCAAGAAGCACGCTCTTGCTTTCTAGAGTCTCTAATACAGCAGGAAACATGAGTGTGCACAGAACAAAAGAACAGTGTTTCTTACACATATGAGCCATATCTAGTTCAACTGTGCTTCTGAAATTGATACAAAGCACAGGTCCTCTAAAATCCAATGCTTGTCAGTTAAGAAGAGTAACGTGTGAGCTTCGTGAACGATGTAGTTCCTTTGAGCTGAAAAGTGACTGCCCTTACTTGAAACAAAGGCTTCATTGTAGGAAGACTCAGAGACTGGGATTTAACTCCACTTCTGAAGTGAAACTCACAACAGAGTTCTCATCCATTGATCACACTCAGCTTTAGAGCAAGAAGCACGCTCTTGCTTTCTAGAGTCTCTAACACAGCAGGAAACATGAGTGTGCTGAGAACAAAAGAACTGTGGTTCCTACACATACGGACCATATCTAGAAGAACTCTTCCTCTGAAATTGATACAAAGCACAGGTCCTGTAACATCCAATGCTTGTGAGTTAATTGATACAAAGCACAGGTCATGGAACATCCAATGCTTGTGAGTTAAGATGAGAAACGTGTGAGCTTCATAAACGATGTAGTTCGTTTGAGCTGTAAAGTAACTGCCCTTACTTGAAATGAAGTCTTGCTTGTAGGAAGACTCAGAGCCTGGTATTTAACTCCATTTCTGATGTGAAACACACACAGAGTTCTCATATATAGATCACACTCTGCTTTAGAGCAAAAGCACGCTCTTGCTTTCTAGAGTCTCTAATACAGCAGGAAACATGAGTGTGCTCAGAACAAAAGAACAGTGTTTCTTACACATATGAGCCATATCTAGTTCAACTGTGATTCTAAAATTGATACAAAGCACAGGTCCTCTAACATCCAATGCTTGTCAGTTAAGATGAGAAACGTGTTAGCTTCGTGAACGATGTAGTTCCTTTGAGCTGAAAAGTGACTGCCCTTACCTGAAACGAAGTCTTGCTTGTAGGAAGACCCAGAGCATGGAATTTAACTCCATTTCTGAAGGGAAACACACAGCATAGTTCTCATCCATGGATCACACTCTGCATTAAAGCAAGAAGTACGCTCTTTCTTTGAGAGTCTCTAAGACAGCAAGAAACATGAGTGTGTTGAGAACAAAAGAACGGAATTTCCTACACATACGGACCATATCTAGTCCAACTCTGCTTCTGAAACTGAAACAAATCACAGGTCCTCTATCATCCAATGCTTGTCAGTTAAGATGAGAAGCGTGTTAGCTTCGTGAACGATGTAGTTCGTTTGAGCTGAAAAGAGCCTGCGCATATCTGAAAAAATTCTTGATTGTAGGAAGACAATGAGCCTGGGATTTAACTCCATTTCTGAAGGGAAACACACAACACAGTTCTCATCCATGGATCACAATCTGCTTTAGAGCAAGAAGCATGCTCTTGCTGTCTAGAGTCTCTAAGAAAGCAGGAAACATGAGTGTGCTGAAAACAAAAGAACAGTGTTTCCTACACATACGGACCATATCAAGAAGAACTCTTCCTCTGAAATTGATACAAAGCACAGGTCCTCTAACATCCAATGCTTGTCAGTTAAGATGACAAAAGTGTGCGCTTCATAAACGATGTAGTTCGTTTGAGCTGTAAGGTAACTGCCCTTACCTGAAACGAAGTCTTGCTTGTAGGATGACTCAGAGCCTGGGATTTAACACCATTTCTGAAGTGAAACACACAAGAGAGTTCTCATCCATTGATCACACTCTGCTTTAGAGCAAGAAGCACGCTCTTGATTTCTAGGGTCTTTAATACAGCAGGAAACCTGAGTGTGCTCAGAACAAAAGAACGGTTTTTCCCACACATACGGGCCATATCTAGTTCAACTCTGCTTCTGAAACTGAAAAAAACCTCAGGTCCTCTAACATCCAATGCTTGTCAGTTAAGATGAGAAACGTGTGAGCTTCGTGAACGATGTAGTTCGTTTGAGCTGAAAAGTGACTGCCCTTACATGAAACGAAGTCTGGCTTGCAGGAAGACACAGAGCATGGAATTTAACTCCATTTCAGAAGGGAAACACACAGCATAGTTCTCATCCATGGATCACACTCTGCTTTAGAGCAAGAAGCACGCTCTTGCTTTCTAGAGTCTCTAAGACAGCAAGAAACATGAGTGTGCTGAGAACAAAAGAACGGTGTTTCCTACACATACGGACCATATCTAGTCCAACTCTGCTTCTGAAACTGATACAAAGCACCGGGCCTCTAGCATCCAATGCTTGTCAGTTAAGATGAGAAATGTGTGAGCTTCGTTAACGATGTAGTTCGTTTCAGCTGTAAAGTAACTGCCCTTACCTGAAGTGAAGTCTTGCTTGTAGGAAGACTCAGAGACAGGGATGTAACTCCTGTTCTGAAGTGAAACACACAACAGAGTTCTCATCCATTGATCACGCTCTGCTTTAGAGCAAGTAGCATGCTCTAGCTTTGCAGAGTCTCTAAGACAGCAGGAAACTTGAGTGTGCTGAGAACAAATGAATGGTGTTTCCGACACATACGGACCATATCTAGTCCAACTCTGCTTCTGAAACTGATACAAAGCACAGGTCCTCTAACATCCAATGCTTGTCAGTTAAGATGAGAAACGTGTGAGCTTTGTGAACGATGTAGTTCGTTTGAGCTGAAAAGAGACTGCCCTTACCTGAAACGAAATCTTGATTTTAGGAAGACACAGAGCATGGAATTTAACTCCTTTTCTGAAGTGAAACACATATCAGAGTTCTCCTATATAGATCACAATCTGCTTTAGAGCAAAAAGCACGCTCTTGCTTTCTAGAATCTCTAAGACAGCGGGAAACATGAGTGTGCTGAGAACAAAAGAATGGTGGTTCCTAAACACACGGGCCATATCTAGTTCAACTCTGCTTCTGAAACTGAAACAAACCACAGGTCCTCTATCATCCAGTGCTCTTCAGTTAAGATGAGAAACGTGTTAGCGTCGTGAACGATGTAGTTCGTTTGAGCTGTTAATAACTGCCCTTACTTGAAACGAGGTCTTGCTTGTAGGAAGACTCAGAGCCTGGTATTTAACTATATTTCTGATGTGAAATACACAACAGAGTTCTCATATATAGATCACACTCTGCTTTAGAGCAAGAAGCACGCTCTTGCTTTCTAGAGTCGCTAATACACCAGGAAACGTGAGTGTGCTCAGAAGAAAAGTACGGTGTTTCTTACACATATGAGCCATATCTAGTTCAACTGTGCTTCTGAAATTGATACAAAGCACAGGTCCTCTAACATCCAATGTTTGTCAGTTAAGATGAGAAACGTGTGAGCTTCGTGAACGATGTAGTTCCTTTGAGCTGAAAAGTGACTGCCCTTACCTGAAACGAAGTCTTGGTTGTAGGAAGACACAGAGCATGGAATTTAACTCCATTTCTGAAGGGAAACACACAGCATAGTTCTCATCCATGGATCACACTCTGCTTTAGAGCAAGAAGCACGCACTTGCTGTCTAGAGTCTCTAAGACAGCAGGAAACATGAGTGTGCTGAGAACAAAAGAATGGTGTTTCCTACACATAAGGACCATATCTAGAAGAACTCTCCCTCTGAAATTGATACAAAGCACAGGTCCTCTAACATTCAATGCTTTTCAGTTACAATGAGAAACTTGTGAGCTTCATGAACGATGTAGTTCGTTTGAGCTGTAAAGTAACTGCCCTTACCTGAAACGAAGTCTTGCTTGTAGGAAGACTCAGAGACAGTGATGTAACCTCTTTTCTGAAGTGAAACACACAACAGAGTTCTCATCCATTGATCACACTCTGCCTTAGAGCAAGAAGCACGCTCTTGCTTTCTAGAGTCTCTAAGACAGCCGGAAACTTGAGTGTGCTGAGAACAAAAGAACGGTGTTTCCTACACATATAGACCATATTTAGTCCAACTCTACTTCTGAAACTGATATAAAGCACTGGTCCTCTAACATCCAATGCTTGTCAGTTAAGATGAGAAGCGTGTTAGCTTCGTGAACGATGTAGTTCATTTGAGCTGAAAAGAGCCTGCGCATATCTGAAAAAAATTCTTGATTGTAGGAAGACAATGAGCCTGGGATTTAACTCCATTTCTGAAGGGAAACACACAACACAGTTCTCATCCATGGATCACACTCTGCTTTAGAGCAAGAAGCATGCTCTTGCTGTCTAGAGTCTCTAAGACAGCAGGAAACATGAGTGTGCTGGAAACAAAAGAACAGTGTTTCCTACACATACGGACCATATCTAGAAGAACTCTTCCTCTGAAATTGATACAAAGCACAGGTCCTCTAACATCCAATGCTTGTCAGTTAAGATGACAAACGTGTTAGCGTCGTGAACGATGTAGTTCGTTTGAGCTATTAGTAACTGCCCTTACTTGAAACGAAATCTTGCTTGTAGTAAGACTCAGAGCCTGGTATTTAACTCCATTTCTGATGTGAAACACACAACAGAGTTCTCATGTATAGAACACACTCTGCTTTAGAGCAAGAAGCACGCTCTTGCTTTCTAGAGTCTCTAATACAGCAGGACACATGAGTGTGCACAGAACAAAAGAACAGTGTTTCTTAAACATATGAGCCATATCTAGTTCAACTGTGCTTCTGAAATTGATACAAAGCACAGGTCCTCTAACATCCAATGCTTGTCAGTTAAGATGAGAAACGTGTGAGCTTCGTGAACGATGTAGTTCCTTTGAGCTGAAAAGTGACTGCCCTTACTTGAAACGAAGGCTTCATTGTAGGAAGACTCAGAGCCTGGGATTTAACTCCATTTTTGAAGTGAAACACACAGCAGAGTTCTCATATATACATCACACTCTGCTTTAGAGCAAGAGCATGTTCTTGCTTTCTAGAGTATCTAAGAGAGCAGGAAACATGAGTGTGCTGAGAACAAAAGAATGGTGTTTCCTACACATAAGGACCATATCTAGAAGAACTCTCCCTCTGAAATTGATTCAAAGCACAGGTCCTCTAACATTCAATGCTTGTCAGTTAAGATGACAAACGTGTGAGCTTCATAAACGATGTAGTTCGTTTGAGCTGTAAAGTAACTGCCCTTACCTGAAACGAAGTCTTGCTTGTAGGATGACTCAGAGCCTGGGATTTAACACCATTTCTGAAGTGAAACACACAAGAGTGTTCTCATCCATTGATCACACTCTGCTTTAGAGCAAGAAGCACGCTCTTGATTTCTAGAGTCTCTAATACAGCAGGAAACATGAGTGTGCACAGAACAAAAGAACAGTGTTTCTTACACATATGAGCCATATCTAGTTCAACTGTGCTTCTGAAATTGATACAAAGCACAGGTCCTCTAAAATCCAATGCTTGTCAGTTAAGAAGAGTAACGTGTGAGCTTCGTGAACGATGTAGTTCCTTTGAGCTGAAAAGTGACTGCCCTTACTTGAAACGAAGGCTTCATTGTAGGAAGACTCAGAGCCCGGGATTTAACTCCATTTCTGAAGTGAAACACAGCAGAGTTCTCATATATACATCACACTCTGCTTTAGAGCAAGAAGCATGCTCTTGCTTTTTAGAGTATCTACGAGAGCAGGAAACATGAGTGTGCTGAGAACAAAAGAATGGTGTTTCCTACACATAAGGACTATATCTAGAAGAACTCTCCCTCTGAAATTGATACAAAGCACAGGTCCTCTAACATTCAATGCTTGTCAGTTACGATGAGAAACTTGTGAGCTTCATGAACGATGTAGGTCGTTTGAGCTGTAAAGTAACTGCCCTTACCTGAAACGAAGTCTTGCTTGTAGGAAGACTCAGAGACAGTGATGTAACCTCTTTTCTGAAGTGAAACACACAACAGGTCGTCTAACATCCAATGCTTATCAGTTATGATGAGAAACGTGTGAGCTCCGTGAACAATGTAGTTCGTTTGAGCTGTAAAGTAACTGCCCTTACTTGAAACGAAATCTTGCTTGTAGGAAGACACAGAGCCTGGAATTTAACTCCATTTCTGAAGGGAAACACACAGCATAGTAATCATCCATAGATCACACTCTGCTTTAGAACAAGAAGCACGCTCTTGCTTTCTAGAGTCTCTAACACAGCAGGAAACTTGAGTGTGCTCAGAATAAAAGAACGGTGTTTCCTACACATACGAGCCATATCTAGGTCAATTCTGATTCTAAAACTGAAACAAACCACATGTCCTCTAACATCCAATGCTTGTCAGTTAAGATGAGAAACGTGTTAGCGTCATGAACGATGTAGTTCTTTTGAGCTTTAAAGTAACTGCCCTTACTTGAAACGAAGGCTTCATTGTAGGAAGACTCAGAGCCTGGGATTTAACTCCACTTCTGAAGTGAAACACACAACAGAGTTCTCATCCATTGATCACACTCTGCTTTAGAGCAAGAAGCATGCTCTTGCTTTCTAGAGTATCTAAGAGAGCAGGAAACATGAGTGTGCTGAGAACAAAAGAATGGTGTTTCCTACACATAAGGACCATATCTAGAAGAACTCTCCCTCTGAAATTGATACAAAGCACAGGTCCTCTAACTTTCAATGCTTGTCAGTTACGATGAGAAACTTGTGAGCTTCATGAACGATGTAGTTCGTTTGAGCTGTAAAGTAACTGCCCTTACCTGAAACGAAGTCTTGCTTGTAGGAAGACTCAGAGACAGTGATGTAACCTCTTTTCTGAAGTGAAACACACAACAGAGTTCTCATCCATTGATCACACTCTGCTTTAGAGCAAGAAGCACGCTCTTGCTTTCTAGAGTCTCTAAGACAGCCGGAAACTTGAGTGTTCTGAGAACAAAAGAACGGTGTTTCCTACACATATAGACCATATTTAGTCCAACTCTACTTCTGAAACTGATATAAAGCACTGGTACTCTAACATCCAATGCTTGTCAGTTAAGATGAGAAGCGTGTTAGTTTCGTGAACGATGTCGTTCGTTTGAGCTGAAAAGAGCCTGCGCATATATGAAACAAATTCTTGATTGTAGGAAGACAATGAACCTGGGATTTAACTCCATTTCTGAAGGGAAACACACAACACAGTTCTCATCCATGGATCACACTCTGCTTTAGAGCAAGAAGCATGCTCTTGCTGTCTAGAGTCTCTAAGACAGCAGGAAACATGAGTGTGCTGGAAACAAAAGATCAGTGTTTCCTACACATACGGACCATATCTAGCAGAACTCTTCCTCTGAAATTGATACAAAGCACAGGTCCTCTAATATCCAATGCTTGTCAGTTAAGATGACAAACGTGTGAGCTTCATAAACGATGTAGTTCGTTTGAGCTGTAAAGTAACTGCCCTTACCTGAAACGAAGTCTTGCTTGTAGGATGACTCAGAGCCTGGGATTTAACACCATTTCTGAAGTGAAACACACAAGAGTGTTCTCATCCATTGATCACACTCTGCTTTAGAGCAAGAAGCACGCTCTTGCTTTCTAGAGTCTCTAATACAGCAGGAAACATGAGTGTGCACAGAACAAAAGAACAGTGTTTCTTACACATATGAGCCATATCTAGTTCAACTGTGCTTCTGAAATTGATACAAAGCACAGGTCCTCTAAAATCCAATGCTTGTCAGTTAAGAAGAGTAACGTGTGAGCTTCGTGAACGATGTAGTTCCTTTGAGCTGAAAAGTGACTGCCCTTACTTGAAACAAAGGCTTCATTGTAGGAAGACTCAGAGACTGGGATTTAACTCCACTTCTGAAGTGAAACTCACAACAGAGTTCTCATCCATTGATCACACTCAGCTTTAGAGCAAGAAGCACGCTCTTGCTTTCTAGAGTCTCTAACACAGCAGGAAACATGAGTGTGCTGAGAACAAAAGAACTGTGGTTCCTACACATACGGACCATATCTAGAAGAACTCTTCCTCTGAAATTGATACAAAGCACAGGTCCTGTAACATCCAATGCTTGTGAGTTAATTGATACAAAGCACAGGTCATGGAACATCCAATGCTTGTGAGTTAAGATGAGAAACGTGTGAGCTTCATAAACGATGTAGTTCGTTTGAGCTGTAAAGTAACTGCCCTTACTTGAAATGAAGTCTTGCTTGTAGGAAGACTCAGAGCCTGGTATTTAACTCCATTTCTGATGTGAAACACACACAGAGTTCTCATATATAGATCACACTCTGCTTTAGAGCAAAAGCACGCTCTTGCTTTCTAGAGTCTCTAATACAGCAGGAAACATGAGTGTGCTCAGAACAAAAGAACAGTGTTTCTTACACATATGAGCCATATCTAGTTCAACTGTGATTCTAAAATTGATACAAAGCACAGGTCCTCTAACATCCAATGCTTGTCAGTTAAGATGAGAAACGTGTTAGCTTCGTGAACGATGTAGTTCCTTTGAGCTGAAAAGTGACTGCCCTTACCTGAAACGAAGTCTTGCTTGTAGGAAGACCCAGAGCATGGAATTTAACTCCATTTCTGAAGGGAAACACACAACAGAGTTCTCATCCATTGATCACACTCTGCTTTAGAGCAAGAAGCACGCTCTTGCTTTCTAGAGTCTCTAAGACAGCCGGAAACTTGAGTGTGCTGAGAACAAAAGAACGGTGTTTCCTACACATATAGACCATATTTAGTCCAACTCTACTTCTGAAACTGATATAAAGCACTGGTCCTCTAACATCCAATGCTTGTCAGTTAAGATGAGAAGCGTGTTAGCTTCGTGAACGATGTAGTTCATTTGAGCTGAAAAGAGCCTGCGCATATCTGAAAAAAATTCTTGATTGTAGGAAGACAATGAGCCTGGGATTTAACTCCATTTCTGAAGGGAAACACACAACACAGTTCTCATCCATGGATCACACTCTGCTTTAGAGCAAGAAGCATGCTCTTGCTGTCTAGAGTCTCTAAGACAGCAGGAAACATGAGTGTGCTGGAAACAAAAGAACAGTGTTTCCTACACATACGGACCATATCTAGAAGAACTCTTCCTCTGAAATTGATACAAAGCACAGGTCCTCTAACATCCAATGCTTGTCAGTTAAGATGACAAACGTGTTAGCGTCGTGAACGATGTAGTTCGTTTGAGCTATTAGTAACTGCCCTTACTTGAAACGAAATCTTGCTTGTAGTAAGACTCAGAGCCTGGTATTTAACTCCATTTCTGATGTGAAACACACAACAGAGTTCTCATGTATAGAACACACTCTGCTTTAGAGCAAGAAGCACGCTCTTGCTTTCTAGACTCTCTAATACAGCAGGACACATGAGTGTGCACAGAACAAAAGAACAGTGTTTCTTAAACATATGAGCCATATCTAGTTCAACTGTGCTTCTGAAATTGATACAAAGCACAGGTCCTCTAACATCCAATGCTTGTCAGTTAAGATGAGAAACGTGTGAGCTTCGTGAACGATGTAGTTCCTTTGAGCTGAAAAGTGACTGCCCTTACTTGAAACGAAGGCTTCATTGTAGGAAGACTCAGAGCCTGGGATTTAACTCCATTTTTGAAGTGAAACACACAGCAGAGTTCTCATATATACATCACACTCTGCTTTAGAGCAAGAGCATGTTCTTGCTTTCTAGAGTATCTAAGAGAGCAGGAAACATGAGTGTGCTGAGAACAAAAGAATGGTGTTTCCTACACATAAGGACCATATCTAGAAGAACTCTCCCTCTGAAATTGATTCAAAGCACAGGTCCTCTAACATTCAATGCTTGTCAGTTAAGATGACAAACGTGTGAGCTTCATAAACGATGTAGTTCGTTTGAGCTGTAAAGTAACTGCCCTTACCTGAAACGAAGTCTTGCTTGTAGTATGACTCAGAGCCTGGGATTTAACACCATTTCTGAAGTGAAACACACAAGAGTGTTCTCATACATTGATCACACTCTGCTTTAGAGCAAGAAGCACGCTCTTGCTTTCTAGAGTCTCTAATACAGCAGGAAACATGAGTGTGCACAGAACAAAAGAACAGTGTTTCTTACACATATGAGCCATATCTAGTTCAACTGTGCTTCTGAAATTGATACAAAGCACAGGTCCTCTAAAATCCAATGCTTGTCAGTTAAGAAGAGTAACGTGTGAGCTTCGTGAACGATGTAGTTCCTTTGAGCTGAAAAGTGACTGCCCTTACTTGAAACGAAGGCTTCATTGTAGGAAGACTCAGAGCCCGGGATTTAACTCCATTTCTGAAGTGAAACACAGCAGAGTTCTCATATATACATCACACTCTGCTTTAGAGCAAGAAGCATGCTCTTGCTTTTTAGAGTATCTACGAGAGCAGGAAACATGAGTGTGCTGAGAACAAAAGAATGGTGTTTCCTACACATAAGGACTATATCTAGAAGAACTCTCCCTCTGAAATTGATACAAAGCACAGGTCCTCTAACATTCAATGCTTGTCAGTTACGATGAGAAACTTGTGAGCTTCATGAACGATGTAGGTCGTTTGAGCTGTAAAGTAACTGCCCTTACCTGAAACGAAGTCTTGCTTGTAGGAAGACTCAGAGACAGTGATGTAACCTCTTTTCTGAAGTGAAACACACAACAGGTCGTCTAACATCCAATGCTTATCAGTTATGATGAGAAACGTGTGAGCTCCGTGAACAATGTAGTTCGTTTGAGCTGTAAAGTAACTGCCCTTACTTGAAACGAAATCTTGCTTGTAGGAAGACACAGAGCCTGGAATTTAACTCCATTTCTGAAGGGAAACACACAGCATAGTAATCATCCATAGATCACACTCTGCTTTAGAACAAGAAGCACGCTCTTGCTTTCTAGAGTCTCTAACACAGCAGGAAACTTGAGTGTGCTCAGAATAAAAGAACGGTGTTTCCTACACATACGAGCCATATCTAGGTCAATTCTGATTCTAAAACTGAAACAAACCACATGTCCTCTAACATCCAATGCTTGTCAGTTAAGATGAGAAACGTGTTAGCGTCATGAACGATGTAGTTCTTTTGAGCTTTAAAGTAACTGCCCTTACTTGAAACGAAGGCTTCATTGTAGGAAGACTCAGAGCCTGGGATTTAACTCCACTTCTGAAGTGAAACACACAACAGAGTTCTCATCCATTGATCACACTCTGCTTTAGAGCAAGAAGCATGCTCTTGCTTTCTAGAGTATCTAAGAGAGCAGGAAACATGAGTGTGCTGAGAACAAAAGAATGGTGTTTCCTACACATAAGGACCATATCTAGAAGAACTCTCCCTCTGAAATTGATACAAAGCACAGGTCCTCTAACATTCAATGCTTGTCAGTTACGATGAGAAACTTGTGAGCTTCATGAACGATGTAGTTCGTTTGAGCTGTAAAGTAACTGCCCTTACCTGAAACGAAGTCTTGCTTGTAGGAAGACTCAGAGACAGTGATGTAACCTCTTTTCTGAAGTGAAACACACAACAGAGTTCTCATCCATTGATCACACTCTGCTTTAGAGCAAGAAGCACGCTCTTGCTTTCTAGAGTCTCTAAGACAGCCGGAAACTTGAGTGTTCTGAGAACAAAAGAACGGTGTTTCCTACACATATAGACCATATTTAGTCCAACTCTACTTCTGAAACTGATATAAAGCACTGGTACTCTAACATCCAATGCTTGTCAGTTAAGATGAGAAGCGTGTTAGTTTCGTGAACGATGTCGTTCGTTTGAGCTGAAAAGAGCCTGCGCATATATGAAACAAATTCTTGATTGTAGGAAGACAATGAACCTGGGATTTAACTCCATTTCTGAAGGGAAACACACAACACAGTTCTCATCCATGGATCACACTCTGCTTTAGAGCAAGAAGCATGCTCTTGCTGTCTAGAGTCTCTAAGACAGCAGGAAACATGAGTGTGCTGGAAACAAAAGATCAGTGTTTCCTACACATACGGACCATATCTAGCAGAACTCTTCCTCTGAAATTGATACAAAGCACAGGTCCTCTAATATCCAATGCTTGTCAGTTAAGATGACAAACGTGTGAGCTTCATAAACGATGTAGTTCGTTTGAGCTGTAAAGTAACTGCCCTTACCTGAAACGAAGTCTTGCTTGTAGGATGACTCAGAGCCTGGGATTTAACACCATTTCTGAAGTGAAACACACAAGAGTGTTCTCATCCATTGATCACACTCTGCTTTAGAGCAAGAAGCACGCTCTTGCTTTCTAGAGTCTCTAATACAGCAGGAAACATGAGTGTGCACAGAACAAAAGAACAGTGTTTCTTACACATATGAGCCATATCTAGTTCAACTGTGCTTCTGAAATTGATACAAAGCACAGGTCCTCTAAAATCCAATGCTTGTCAGTTAAGAAGAGTAACGTGTGAGCTTCGTGAACGATGTAGTTCCTTTGAGCTGAAAAGTGACTGCCCTTACTTGAAACGAAGGCTTCATTGTAGGAAGACTCAGAGACTGGGATTTAACTCCACTTCTGAAGTGAAACTCACAACAGAGTTCTCATCCATTGATCACACTCAGCTTTAGAGCAAGAAGCACGCTCTTGCTTTCTAGAGTCTCTAACACAGCAGGAAACATGAGTGTGCTGAGAACAAAAGAACAGTGGTTCCTACACATACGGACCATATCTAGAAGAACTCTTCCTCTGAAATTGATACAAAGCACAGGTCCTGTAACATCCAATGCTTGTGAGTTAATTGATACAAAGCACAGGTCATGGAACATCCAATGCTTGTGAGTTAAGATGAGAAACGTGTGAGCTTCATAAACGATGTAGTTCGTTTGAGCTGTAAAGTAACTGCCCTTACTTGAAATGAAGTCTTGCTTGTAGGAAGACTCAGAGCCTGGTATTTAACTCCATTTCTGATGTGAAACACACACAGAGTTCTCATATATAGATCACACTCTGCTTTAGAGCAAAAGCACGCTCTTGCTTTCTAGAGTCTCTAATACAGCAGGAAACATGAGTGTGCTCAGAACAAAAGAACAGTGTTTCTTACACATATGAGCCATATCTAGTTCAACTGTGATTCTAAAATTGATACAAAGCACAGGTCCTCTAACATCCAATGCTTGTCAGTTAAGATGAGAAACGTGTGAGCTTCGTGAACGATGTAGTTCCTTTGAGCTGAAAAGTGACTGCCCTTACCTGAAACGAAGTCTTGCTTGTAGGAAGACACAGAGCATGAAATTTAACTCCATTTCTGATGTGAAACACACAACAGAGTTCTCATCCATTGATCACACTCTGCTTTAGAGCAAGAAGCACGCTCTTGCTTTCTAGAGTCTCTAAGACAGCCGGAAACTTGAGTGTGCTGAGAACAAAAGAACGGTGTTTCCTACACATATAGACCATATTTAGTCCAACTCTACTTCTGAAACTGATATAAAGCACTGGTCCTCTAACATCCAATGCTTGTCAGTTAAGATGAGAAGCGTGTTAGCTTCGTGAACGATGTAGTTCATTTGAGCTGAAAAGAGCCTGCGCATATCTGAAAAAAATTCTTGATTGTAGGAAGACAATGAGCCTGGGATTTAACTCCATTTCTGAAGGGAAACACACAACACAGTTCTCATCCATGGATCACACTCTGCTTTAGAGCAAGAAGCATGCTCTTCCTGTCTAGAGTCTCTAAGACAGCAGGAAACATGAGTGTGCAGAAAACAAAAGAACAGTGTTTCCTACACATACGGACCATATCTAGAAGAACTCTTCCTCTGAAATTGATACAAAGCACAGGTCCTCCAACTTCCAATGCTTGTCAGTTAAGATGACAAACGTGTGCGCTTCATAAACGATGTAGTTCGTTTGAGCTGTATAGTAACTGCCCTTACCTGAAACGAAGTCTTGCTTGTATAATGACTCAGAGCCTGGGCTTTAACTCCATTTCTGAAGTGAAACACACAGCAGAGTTGTCATCCATTAATCACACTCTGCTTTAGAGCAAGAAGCACGCTCTAGCCTTCTAGAGGCTCTAAGACTGCAGGAAACTTGAGTGTGCTGAGAACAAATGAATGGTGTTTCCTACACATACGGACCATATCTAGTCCAACTCTGCTACTGGAACTGATAAAAAGAAAAGGTCCTATGACACCAAATGCTTCTCAGTTAATATGAGAAACGTGTGAGCTTCATGAACGATGTACTTCGTTTGAGCTGTAAAGTGACTACCCTTACATGAAACGAAATCTTGCTGGTAGGGAGACACAGAACCTGGAATTTAACTCCATTTCTGAAGGGAAACACACAGCATAGTAATCATCCATGGATCACACTCTGCTTTAGAACAAGAAGCACGCTCTTGCTTTCTAGAGTCTCTAACACAGCAGGAAACTTGAGTGTGCTCAGAATAAAAGAACTGTGTTTCCTACACATATGAGCCATATCTAGGCCAATTCTGATTCTAAAACTGAAACAAACCACAGGTCCTCTAACATCCAATGCTTGTCAGTTAAGATGAGAAACGTGTCAGCTTCGTTAACGATGTAGTTTGTTTGAGCTATTAGTACTTCCCCTACCTGAAGCGAAGTCTTGCTTGTAGGAAGACTCAGAGACAGGGATGAAACTCCTGTTCTGAAGTGAAACACACAACAGAGTTCTCATCCATTGATCACGCTCTGCTTTAGAGCAAGTAGCATGCCCTAGCTTTCCAGAGTCTCTAAGACAGCAGGAAACTTGAGTGTGCTGAGAACAAATGAATGGTGTTTCTGACACATACAGACCATATCTAGACCAACTCTGCTTCTGAAACTGATACAAAGCACTGGTCCTCTAACATCCAGTGCTTGTCAGTTAAGATGAGAAACGTGTGAGCTTTGTGAACGATGTAGTTCATTTGAGCTGAAAAGAGACTGCCCTTACCTGAAACGAAGTCTTGCTTGTAGGAGACACAGAGCATGGAACTTAACTCCATTTCTAATGGGAAACACACAGCATAGTTCTCATCCATGCATCACACTCTGCTTTAGAGCAAGAAGCACGCTCTTGCTTTCTAGAGTCTCTAAGACAGCAGGAAACTTGAGTGTGCTGAGAACAAAAGAATGGTGTTTCCTACACATACGGACCATATCTAGTCCAACTCTGCTTCTGAAACTGATACAAAGCATTGGTCCTCTAACATCCAATGCTTGTCAGTAAATATGAGAAACTTGAGAGCTTCATGAACGATGCAGTTCATTTGAGCTGAAAAGTGACTGCCCTTACCTGAAACGAAGTCTTCCTTGTAGGAAGACTCAGAGCCTGGTGTTTTACTCCATTTCTAAAGGGAAACACACATCAGAATTCTCATATGTAGATCACACTCTGCTTTAGAGCAAGAAGCACGCTCTTGCTTTCTGGAGCCTCTAATACAGCAGGAAACCTTAGTGTGCTCAGAACAAAAGAACGGTGTTTCCTAAACATACGGGCCATATCTAGCTCAACTCTGCTTCTGAAACTGAAACAAACCACAGGTCCTCTAACATCCAATGCTTGTCAGTAAAGATGAGAAACGTGTGAGCTTCGTGAACGATGTAGTTCGTTTGAGCTGTAAAGTAACTGCCCTTACTTGAAACGAAGTCTTCCTTGTAGGATGACTCAGAGACTGGGATTTAACTCCATTTCTGAAGTAAAACACACAACAGAGTTCTCATCCATTTATCACGCTCTGCTTTAGAGCAAGAAGCATGCTCTAGCTCTCCAGAGTCTCTAAGACAGCAGGAAACTTTAGTGTGCTGAGAACAAAAGAACAGTGTTTCCTAAACATACGGGCCATATCTAGCTCAACTCTGCTTCTGAAACTGAAACAAACCACAGGTCCTCTAACATCCAATGCTTGTCAGTAAAGATGAGAAATGTGTGAGCTTCGTGAATGATGTAGTTCGTTTGAGCTGTAAAGTAACTGCCCTTACCTGAAACGAAGTCTTGCTTGTAGGAAGACTCAGAGCCTGGGATTTAACTCCATTTCTGAAGTAAAACACACAACAGAGTTCTCATCCATTGATCACACTCTGCTTTAGAGCAAGACGCACGCTCTTGCTTTCTAGAGTCTCTACGGCAGCAGGAAACATTAGTGTGGTGAGAACAAACGAACGGTGTTTCCTACACATACGGACCATATTTAGTCCAACTCTGCTTCTTTACCTGACACAAAGCACAGGTCCTCTAACATCCAATGCTTGTCAGTTAAGATGAGAAACGTTTGAGATTCGTAACGATGTAATTCGTTAGAGCTGTAAAGTAACTGCCCTTACCTAAAACGAAGTCTAGCTTGTAGGAAGACTCAGAGCCAGGGATTTAACTCCATTTCTGAAGTAAAACACACAACAGAGTTCTCATCCATTGATCACACTCTGCTTTAGCGTAAGAAGCACGCTCTAGCTTTCCAAAGTCTCTAAGACAGCAGGAAACATTAGTGTGCTGAGAACAAATGAATGGTGTTTCCTACAAATACGGTCCATATCTAGTCCAACTCTGCTTCTGAAACTGATACAAAGCACTGGTCCTCTAACATCCAATGCTTGTCAGTTAAGATGAGAAACGTGTGGGCTTCGTGAACGATGTAGTTTCTTTGAGCTGAAAACAGAGTGCCCTTACCTGAAACGATGTCTTGCTTGTAGGAAGACACAGAGCATGGAATATAACTCCCTTTATGAAGGGAAACAAACAGCATAGTTCTCATCCATGATTCACACTCTGCTTTAGAGCAAGAAGCACGCTCTTGCTTTCTAGAGTCTCTAATACAGCAGGAAACTTGAGTGTGCTCACAACAAAAAAATGGTTTTTCCTACGCATGCGGGCCATATCTAGTTCAACTCTGCTTCTGAAACTGAAACAAACCACAGGTCCTCTAACATCCAATGCTTGTCAGGTAAGATGAGAAACGTGTGAGATTTGTGAACGATGTAGTTTGTTTGAGCTTTAATAACTGCCCTTAACTTAAACTATGTCTTGTTTGTAGGAAGACTCAGAGCCTGGGATTTAACTCCATTTCTGAAGTGAAACACACATCAGAGTTCTAATATATAGATCACACTCTGCTTTAGAGCAAGAAGCACGCTCTTGCTTTCTAGAGTCTCTAAGACAGCAGGAAACATGAGTGTGCAGACAACAAAAGAACTCTGTTTCTTACACATACAGACCATATCTAGTTAAACTGTGCTTCTGAAACTGAAACAAACCACAGGTCCTCTTACAACCAATGCTTGCCAGTTAAGAGGAGAAACGTGTGAGCTTCGTGAATGATGTAGTTCGTTTGAGCTGTAAAGTAACTACCCTTACTTGAAACGAACTCTTCCTTATAAAAAGACTCAGAGCCTGGGCTTTAACTCCATTTCTGAAGAGAAATACACAGCAGAGTTGTCATCCATTGATCACACTCTTCTTTAGAGCAAGAAGCAAACTCTAGCTTTCTAGAGTCTCTAAGACAGCAGGAAACTTGAGTGTTCTCAGAACAAAAGAACGGTGTTTCCTACACATTCAGCCCATATCTAGTTCAACTCTGCTTTTGAAAATGAACCAAACCACAGATCCTCTATCATCCAATGCTTGTCAGTAAAGATGAGAAACTTGTGAGCTTCATGAACGATGTAGGTCATTTGAGCTGTAAAGGAACTGCCCTAACTTGAAACGAAGTCTTCCTTGTAGGAAGACTCAGAGTCTGTTATTTTACTCCATTTCTAAAGGGAAACACACATCAGAATTCTCATATGTAGATCACACTCTGCTTTAGAGCAAGAAGCACGCTCTTGCATTCTGGAGTCTCTAAGACAGCAAGAAACATGAGTGTGCTAAGAACAAAAGAACGGTGTTTCCTACACATACGGACCTTATCTAGAAGACCTCTGCCTCTGAAATTGATACAAAGCACAGGTCCTCTAACATCCAATGCTTGTCAGTTAAGATGAGAAACGTGTGAGCTTCATGAACGATGTAGTTCTTTTGAGCTGAAAAGTGACTACCCTTACCAGAAACGAAGTTTTGCTTGTATGAAGACACAGAGCATGGAATTTAACGCCATTTCTGAAGTGAGACACACAGCATATTTCTCATCCATCGACAACACTCTGCTTTACAGCAAGAAGCACGCTCTTGCTTTCCAGAGTCTCTAATACAGCAGGAAACATTAGTTTGCTCAGAACAAAAGAACGGTGTTTCCTTCCCATACGGGCCATATCTAGTTCAACTCTGCTTCTGAAACAGAAACAAAATACAGGTCCTCTATCATCCAATGCTTGTCAGTTAAGATGAGAAACGTGTGAGCTTTGTGAACGATGTAGTTCGTTTGAGCTGTAAAGTAACTGCCCCTACTTGAAACGAAGTCTTCCTTGTAGGAAGACTCAGAGCCTCTGATTTAAGTCCATTTCTGAAGTGAAACACACAGCAGAGTTGTCATCCATTGATCACTCTCTGCTTTAGAGCAAGAAGCACGCTCTAGCTTTCTAGAGTCTCTAAGACACCAGGAAACGTGAGTGTGCTGAGAACAAAACAACGGTGTTTCCTACACATATGGACCATATCTAATCCAACTCTGCTTCTGAAACTGATACAAAGCACTTATCCTGTAACATCCGATGCTTGTCTTTTAAGAAGAGAAACGTGTGAGCTTCGTGAACGTTGTAGTTCGTTTGAGCTGAAAAGGGACTGCCCTTACCTGAAAGGAAGTCTTGCTTGTAGGAAGACACAGAGCATGGAATTTAACTCCATTTCTGAAGGGAAACACTCAACTGAGTTCCAATCCATTGATGACACTCTGCTTTAGAGCAAGAAGCACGCTCTTGCTTGCTAGAGTCTCTAAGACAGCAGGAAACATGAGTGTGCTGAGAACAAAAGAATGGTGTTTCCTACACATACAGACTAGATCTAGTCCAACTCTGCTTCTTAAACAGATACAAAGCACTGGTCCCCTAACATCCAATGCTTGTCAGTTAAGATGAGAAATGTGTGAGCTTCGTGAACGATGTAGTTCGTTTGAGGTGTAAAGTAACTGCCCTTACCTGAAACGAAGTCTAGCTTGTAGGAAGACTCAGAGCCAGGGATTTAACTCCATTTCTGAAGTAAAACACACAGCATAGTTCTCATCTATGGATCACACTCTGCTTTAGAGCAGGAAGCACGCTCTTGCTTTCTAGAGTCTCTAATACAGCAGGAAAATTGAGTGTGCTCAGAACAATACAACGGTTTTTCCTACACATACGAGCCATATCTAGTTCAACTCTGCTTCTGAAACTTTAACAAACCACAGGTACTCTAACACCCAATGCTTGTCAGTTAAGATGAGAAATGTGTGAGATTCGTGAATGATGTAGTTCGTTTCAGTTGATAGTAACTCCCCTTACCTGAAACAAAGTCTTGCTTGTAGGAAGAATCAGAGCCTGGTATATAACACCATTTCTGAAGTGAAACACACAAGAGAGTACTCATCCATTGATCACACTCTGCTTTAGAGCAAGTAGCACGATCTAGCTTTCAAGAGTCTCTAAGACAGCAGGAAACTTGAGTGTGCTCAGAACAAATGAATGCTGTTTCCTACACATACGGACCATATCTAGTCCAATTCTGCTTCTGAAACTGATACAAAGCACAGGTCCTCTAACATCCAATGCTTGTCAGTTAAGATGAGAAACGTGTGAGCTTTGTGACAGATGTAGTTCGTTTGAGCTGTAAAGTCACTGCCGTTACCTGAAACGATGTCTTGCTTGTAGGAAGACTCAGAGCCTGGGATTTAACTCCATTTCTGATGGGAAACACACAACTGAGTTCCAATCGATTGATTATACTCTGCTTTAGAGCAAGAAGCACGCTCTTGCTCTCTAGAGTCCCTAATACAGCAGGAAACCTGAGTGTGCTCAGAACAATACAACGGTTTTTCCTACACATACGGGCCATATCTAGTTCAACTCTGCTTCTGAAATTGAAACAAACCACAGGTCCTCTAACATCCAATGCTTGTCAGTAAAGATGAGAAATGTGAGAGCTTCCTGAACGATGTAGTTTGTTTGAGCTGTAAAGTAACTGCCCTTACTTGAAACGAAGTCTTCCTTGTAGGATGACTCAGAGACTGGGATTTAACACCATATTTGAAGTGAAATACACATCAGAGTTCTCATCCATGGATCACACTCTGCTTTAGAGCAAGAAGCATGCTCTTGTTCTCTACAGTCTCTAAGACAGCAGGAAACATGAGTGTGCTGAGAACAAAAGAACGGTGTTTCTTACACATACAGACCATATCTAGTTAAACTGTGCTTCTGAAACTGAAACAAACCACAGGTCCTCATACATCCAATGCTTGTCAGTTAAGATGAGAAACGTGTGAGCTTTGTGAACGATGTAGTTCGTTTGAGCTGTAAAGTAACTGCCCTTACTTGAAACGAACTCTTCCTTATAGAAAGACTCAGAGCCTGGGCTTTAACTACATTTCTGATGTGAAATACACAGCAGAGTTGTCATCCATTGATCACACTCTGCTTTAGAGCAAGAAGCACGCTCCAGCTTTCTAGAGTCTCTAAGACAGCAGGAAACTTTAGTGTACTCAGAACAAAAGAACGGTGTTTCCTACACATACAGCCCATATCTAGTCCAACTCTGCTTTTGAAATTGAAACAAACCACAGGTCCTCTATCATCCAATGCTTGTCAGTTAAGATGAGAAACGTGTGAGCTTCGTGAACGATGTAGTTCGTTTGCGCTGTAAAGTAACTGCCCTTACCTGAAACGAAGTCTAGCTTGTAGGAAGACTCAGAGCCAGGGATTTAACTCCATTTCTGAAGTAAAACACACAACAGTGTTCTGATCCATTGATCACACTCTGCTTTAGAGCAAGAAGCACGCTCTAGCTTTCCAGAGTCTCTAAGACAGCAGGAAACTTTAGTGTGCTGAGAACAAATGAATGGTGTTTCCTACAAATACGGACCATATCTAGTCAAACTCTGCTTCTGAAACTGATACAAAGCACTGGTCCTCTAACATCCAATGCTTGTCAGTTAAGATGAGAAACGTGTGAGCTTCGTGAACGATGTAGTTTCTTTGAGCTGAAAAGAGAGTGCCCTAACCTGAAACGAAGTCTTGCTTGTAGGAAGACACAGAGCATGGAATTTAACTCAATTTCTGAAGGGAAACACACAGCATAGTTCTCATCCATGATTCACACTCTGCTTTAGAGCAAGAAGCACGCTCTTGCTTTCTAGAGTCTCTAATACAACAGGAAACTTGAGTGTGCTCACAACAAAAGATCGGTTTTTCCTACACATGCGGGCCATATCTAGTTCAACTCTGATTCTGAAACTGAAACAAACCACAGGTCCTCTAACATCCAATGCTTGTCAGTTAAGATGAGAAACGTGTGAGATTCGTGAACGATGTAGTTCGTTTGAGCTTTTAGTAAATGCCCTTACCTTAAACTATGTCTTGCTTGTAGGAAGACTCAGAGCCTGGGATTTAACTCCATTTCTGAAGTGAAACACACAGCAGAGTTGTCATCCATTGATCACACTCTGCTTTAGAGCAAGTATCACGCTCTTGCTTTCTAGAGTCTAATACAGGAAGAAAGTTGAGTGTGCTCAGAATTAAAGAACGGTGTTTCCTACACATACGGACAATATCTAGAAGAACTATGCCTCTGAAATTGATACAAAACTCAGGTCCTCTGACATCCAATGCTTGTCAGTTAAGATGAGAAACGTGTGAGCTATGTGAACGATGCAGTTCGTTTGAGCTGAAAAGTGACTGCCCTTACCTGAAACGAAGTCTTGCTTGTAGGAAGACACAGAGCATGGAATTTAACTCCATTTCTGAAGGGAAACACACAGCATAGTTCTCATCCATGGATCACACTCTGCTTTAGAGCAAGAAGCACGCTCTTGCTTTTTAGAGTCTCTAATACAGCAGGAAACATGAGTGTGCTGAGAACAGAAGAACAGTGTTTCCTACTCATATGGACCATATCTAGAAGAACTCTGCCTCTTAAATTGATACAAAGCACAGGTCCTCTAACATCCAATGCTTGTCAGTTAAGATGAGAAACGTGTGAGCTTTGTGACAGATGTAGTTCGTTTGAGCTGTAAAGTCACTGCCCTTACCTGAAACGAAGTCTTGCTTGTAGGAAGACTCAGAGCCTGGGATTTAACTCCATTTCTGATGGGAAACACACAACTGAGTTCCAATCGATTGATTATACTCTGCTTTAGAGCAAGAAGCACGCTCTAGCTTTCTAGAGTCTCTACGACAGCAGGAAACGTGAGTGTGCTGAGAACAAATGAACGGTGTTTCCTACACATACGGACGATATTTAGTCCAAATCTGCTTCTTTAACTGACACGAAGCACAGGTCCTCTAACATCCAATGCTTGTCAGTGAAGATGAGAAACGTGTGAGCTTTGTGAACGATGTAGTTCGTTTGAGCTGTAAAGTAACTGCCCTTACCTGAAACGAAGTCTAGCTTGTAGGAAGACTCAGAGCCAGGGATTTAACTCCATTTCTGAAGTGAAACACACAACAGAGTTCTCATCCATTGATCACACTCTGCTTTAGAGCAAGAAGCATGCTCTAGCTTTCCAGAGTCTCTAAGACAGCAGGAAACTTGAGTGTGCTGAGAACAAATGCATGGTGTTTCCTACACATATGGACCATATCTAGTCCAACTGTGCTTCTGAAACTGATACAAAGCACTGGTCCTCTAACATCCAATGCTTGTCAGTTAAGATGAGAAACGTGTGAGCTTCATGAATGATGTAGTTCTTTGAGCTGTAAAGAGACTGCCCTAACCTGAAACGAAGACTTACTTGTAGGAAGACACAGAGCATGGAATTTAACTCAATTTCTGAAGGGAAACACACAGCATAGTTCTCATCCATGGATCACACTCTGCTTTAGAGCAAGAAGCACGCACTTGCTTTCTAGATTCTCTAATACAGCAGGAAATTTGAGTGTGCTCAGAACAAAAGAACGGTGTTAACTACACATACGGGCCATATCTAGTTCAACTCTGCTTCTGAAACTGAAACAAACAACAGATCCACCAACATCCAATGCTTGTCAGTTCAGATGAGAAACGTGTGAGATTCGTGAACGATGTAGTTCGTTTGAGCTGAAAGTAATTGCCCTTACCTGAAACGAAGCCTTGCTGTAGGAAAACTCAGAGCCTGGGATTTAACTCCATTTCTGAAGTGAAACACACAACAGAGTTTTCATCCATTGATCACACTCTGCTTTAGAGCAAGTATCACGCTCTTGCTTTCTAGAGTCTAATACAGGAAGAAAGTTGAGTGTGCTCAGAATTAAAGAACGGTGTTTCCTACACATACGGACAATATCTAGAAGAACTATGCCTGTGAAATTGATACAAAACTCAGGTCCCCTAACATCCAATGCTTGTCAGTTAAGATGAGAAGTGTGTGAGCTTCGTGAACAATGTAGTTCGTTTGAGCTGTAAAGTTACTGCCCTTACCTGAAACGAAGTCTAGCTTGTAGGAAGACTCAGAGCCAGTGATTTAACTCCATTTCTGAAGTAAAACACACAACAGAGTTCTCATCCATTGATCACACTCTGCTTTAGAGCAAGAAGCACGCTCTAGCTTTCCAGAGTCTCTAAGACAGCAGGAAACTTTAGTGTGCTGAGAACAAATGAATGGTGTTTCCTACAATTACGGACCATATCTAGTCCAACTCTGCTTCTGAAACTGATACAAAGCACTGGTCCTCTAACATCCAATGCTTGTCAGTTAAGATGAGAAACATGTGAGCTTCGTGAATGATGTAGTTTCTTTGAGCTGAAAAGAGAGTGCCCTTACCTGAAACGAAGTCTTTCTTGTAGGAAGACACAGAGCATGGAATTTAACTCCATTTCTGAAGGGAAACACACAGCATAGTTCTCATCCATGATTCACACTCTGCTTTAGAGCAAGAAGCATGTTCTTGCTTTCTAGAGTCTCTAATACAGCAGGAAACATGAGTGTGCTCACAACAAAAGAACGGTTTTTCCTACACATGCGTCCCATATCTAGTTCAACTCTGCTTCTGAAACTGAAACAAACCACAGGTCCTCTAACATCCAATGCTTGTCAGTTAAGATGAGAAACGTGTGAGATTCGTGAACGATGTAGTTCGTTTGAGCTGTTAGTAAATGCCCTTACCTGAAACGAAGTCTTGCTTATAAGAAGACTCAGAGCCTGGGCTTTAACTCCATTTCTGAAGTGAAACACACAACAGAGTTCTCATCCATTGATCACACTCTGCTTTAGAACAAGAAGTATGCTCTAGCTTTCCAGAGTCTCTAAGACAGCAGGAAACTTGAGTGTGCTGAGAACAAATGCATGGTGTTTCCTACACATATGGACCATATCTAGTCCCACTGTGCTTCTGAAACTGATACAAAGCACTGGTCCCCTAACATCCAATGCTTGTCAGTTAAGATGAGAAACGTGTGAGCTTCGTGAATGATGTAGTTCTTTGAGCTGAAAAGAGACTGCCCTAACCTGAAACGAAGACTTACTTGTAGGAAGACACAGAGCATGGAATTTAACTCAATTTCTGAAGGGAAACACACAGCATAGTTCTCATCCATGGATCACACTCTGCTTTAGAGCAAGAAGCACGCACTTGCTTTCTAGAGTCTCTAATACAGCAGGAAATTTGAGTGAGCTCAGAACAAAAGAACGGTGTTAACTACACATACGGGCCATATCTAGTTCAACTATGCTTCTGAAACTGAAACAAACCACAGATCCTCCAACATCCAATGCTTGTCAGTTCAGATGAGAAACGTGTGAGATTCGTGATCGATGTATTTCGTTTGAGCTGAAAGTAATTGCCCTTACCTGAAACGAAGTCTTGCTGTAGGAAAACTCAGAGCCTGGGATTTAACTCCATTTCTGAAGTGAAACACACAACAGAGTTTTCATCCATTGATCACACTCTGCTTTAGAGCAAGTATCACGCTCTTGCTTTCTAGAGTCTAATACAGGAAGAAAGTTGAGTGTGCTCAGAATTAAAGAACGGTGTTTCCTACACATACGGACAATATCTAGAAGAACTATGCCTGTGAAATTGATACAAAACTCAGGTCCCCTAACATCCAATGCTTGTCAGTTAAGATGAGAAATGTGTGAGCTTCGTGAACAATGTAGTTCGTTTGAGCTGTAAAGTTACTGCCCTTACCTGAAACGAAGTCTAGCTTGTAGGAAGACTCAGAGCCAGTGATTTAACTCCATTTCTGAAGTAAAACACACAACAGAGTTCTCATCCATTGATCACACTCTGCTTTAGAGCAAGAAGCACGCTCTAGCTTTCCAGAGTCTCTAAGACAGCAGGAAACTTTAGTGTGCTGAGAACAAATGAATGGTGTTTCCTACAATTACGGACCATATCTAGTCCAACTCTGCTTCTGAAACTGATACAAAGCACTGGTCCTCTAACATCCAATGCTTGTCAGTTAAGATGAGAAACATGTGAGCTTCGTGAACGATGTAGTTTCTTTGAGCTGAAAAGAGAGTGCCCTTACCTGAAACGAAGTCTTTCTTGTAGGAAGACACAGAGCATGGAATTTAACTCCATTTCTGAAGGGAAACACACAGCATAGTTCTCATATATAGATCACACTCTGCTTTAGAGCAAGAAGCACGCTCTTCCTTTCTGGAGTCTCTAATACAGCAGGAAACATGAGTGTGCTCACAACAAAAGAACGGTTTTTCCTACACATGCGTGCCATATCTAGTTCAACTCTGCTTCTGAAACTGAAACAAACCACAGGTCCTCTAACATCCAATGCTTGTCAGTTAAGATGAGAAACGTGTGAGATTTGTGAAAGATGTAGTTCATTTGAGCTTTTAGTAACTGCCCTTAACTTAAACTATGTCTTGCTTGTAGGTTGACTCAGAGCCTGGGATTTAACTCAATTTCTGAAGTGAAACACACATCAGAGTTCTCACATATAGATCACACTCTGCTTTAGAGCAAGAAGCACGCTCTTGCTTTCTAGAGTCCATAAGACAGCAGGAAACATGAGTGTGCTGAGAACAAAAGAACGGTGTTTCTTACACATACAGACCATATCTAGTTAACCTGTGCTTCTGAAACTGAAACAAACCACAGGTCCTCTTACATCCAATGCTTGTCAGTTAAGATGAGAAACGTGTGAGCTTCGTGAACGATGTAGTTCGTTTGAGCTGTAAAGTAAGTGCCCTTACTTGAAACGAACTCTTCCTTATAGAAAGACTCAGAGCCTGGGCTTTAACTCCATTTCTGAAGTGAAATATACAGCAGAGTTGTCATCCATTGATCACACTCTGCTTTAGAGGAAGAAGCACCCACTAGCTTTCTAGAGTCTCTAAGACAGCAGGAAACTTGAGTGTACTCAGAACAAAAGAATGGTGTTTCCTACACATACAGCCCATATCTCGTTCAAATCTGCTTTTGAAACTGAAACAAACTACAGGTCCTCTATCATCCAATGCTTGTCAGTTAAGATGAGAAACGTGTGAGCTTTGTGAACGATGTAGTTCGTTTGAGCTGTAAAGTAACTGCCCCTACTTGAAACGAAGTCTTCCTTGTAGGAAGACTCAGAGCCTCTGATTTAAGTCCATTTCTGAAGTGAAACAAACAGCAGAGTTGTCATCCATTGATCACTCTCTGCTTTAGAGCAAGAAGCATGCTCTAGCTTTCTAGAGTCTCTAAGACACCAGGAAACGTGAGTGTGCTGAGAACAAAACAACGGTGTTTCCTACACATATGGACCATATCTAATCCAACTCTGCTTCTGAAACTGATACAAAGCACTTGTCCTGTAACATCCGATGCTTGTCTTTTAAGAAGAGAAACGTGTGAGCTTCGTGAACGTTGTAGTTCGTTTGAGCTGAAAAGGGACTGCCCTTACCTGAAAGGAAGTCTTGCTTGTAGGAAGACACAGAGCATGGAATTTAACTCCATTTCTGAAGGGAAACACTCAACTGAGTTCCAATCCATTGATGACACTCTGCTTTAGAGCAAGAAGCACGCTCTTGCTTGCTAGAGTCTCTAAGACAGCAGGAAACATGAGTGTGCTGAGAACAAAAGAATGGTGTTTCCTACACATACAGACTAGATCTAGTCCAACTCTGCTTCTTAAACAGATACAAAGCACTGGTCCCCTAACATCCAATGCTTGTCAGTTAAGATGAGAAATGTGTGAGCTTCGTGAACGATGTAGTTCGTTTGAGGTGTAAAGTAACTGCCCTTACCTGAAACGAAGTCTAGCTTGTAGGAAGACTCAGAGCCAGGGATTTAATCCATTTCTGAAGTAAAACACACAGCATAGTTCTCATCTATGGATCACACTCTGCTTTAGAGCAGGAAGCACGCTCTTGCTTTCTAGAGTCTCTAATACAACAGGAAAATTGAGTGTGCTCAGAACAATACAACGGTTTTTCCTACACATACGAGCCATATCTAGTTCAACTCTGCTTCTGAAACTTTAACAAACCACAGGTACTCTAACATCCAATGCTTGTCAGTTAAGATGAGAAATGTGTGAGATTCGTGAACGATGTAGTTCGTTTCAGTTGATAGTAACTCCCCTTACCTGAAACGAAGTCTTGCTTGTAGGAAGACTCAGAGCCTGGGCTTTAACTCCATTTCTGAAGTGAAACACACAGCAGAGTTGTCATCTATTGATCACACTCTGCTTTAGAGCAAGAAGCACGCTCTAGCTTTCTAGAGTCTCCACGACAGCAGGAAACGTGAGTGTGCTGAGAACAAATGAACGGTGTTGCCTACACATACGGACCATATTTAGTCCAACTCTGCTTCTTTAACTGACACAAAGCACTGGTCCTCTAACATAGAATGCTTGTCAGTTAAGATGAGAAACGTGTGAGCTTCGTGAATGATGTAGTTCGTTTGAGCTGAAAAGAGACTGACCTTACCTGAAACGATGTCTTGCTTGTAGGAAGACACAGAGCATGGAATATAACTCCATTTCTGAAGGGAAACACACAGCATAGTTCTCATCCACGGATCACACTCTGCTTTAGAGCAAGAAGCACGCTCTTGCTTTCTAGAGTCTCAATTACAGCAGGAAACTTGAGTGCGCTCCGAACAAAAGAATGGTTTTTCCTACACTTACGGGCCATATCTAGTTCAACTCTGCTTCTGAAACTGAAACAAACCACAGGTCCTCTAACATCCAATGCTTGTCAGTTAAGATGAGAAACGTGTGAGATTCGTGAACGATGTAGTTCGTTTGAGCTGTTAGTAAATGCCCTTACCTGAAACGAAGTCTTGCTTATAAGAAGACTCAGAGCCTGGGCTTTAACTCCATTTCTGAAGTGAAACACACAACAGAGTTCTCATCCATTGATCACACTCTGCTTTAGAAGAAGAAGTATGCTCTAGCTTTCCAGAGTCTCTAAGACAGCAGGAAACTTGAGTGTGCTGAGAACAAATGCATGGTGTTTCCTACACATATGGACCATATCTAGTCCCACTGTGCTTCTGAAACTGATACAAAGCACTGGTCCCCTAACATCCAATGCTTGTCAGTTAAGATGAGAAACGTGTGAGCTTCGTGAATGATGTAGTTCTTTGAGCTGAAAAGAGACTGCCCTAACCTGAAACGAAGACTTACTTGTAGGAAGACACAGAGCATGGAATTTAACTCAATTTCTGAAGGGAAACACACAGCATAGTTCTCATCCATGGATCACACTCTGCTTTAGAGCAAGAAGCACGCACTTGCTTTCTAGAGTCTCTAATACAGCAGGAAATTTGAGTGAGCTCAGAACAAAAGAACGGTGTTAACTACACATACGGGCCATATCTAGTTCAACTATGCTTCTGAAACTGAAACAAACCACAGATCCTCCAACATCCAATGCTTGTCAGTTCAGATGAGAAACGTGTGAGATTCGTGATCGATGTATTTCGTTTGAGCTGAAAGTAATTGCCCTTACCTGAAACGAAGTCTTGCTGTAGGAAAACTCAGAGCCTGGGATTTAACTCCATTTCTGAAGTGAAACACACAACAGAGTTTTCATCCATTGATCACACTCTGCTTTAGAGCAAGTATCACGCTCTTGCTTTCTAGAGTCTAATACAGGAAGAAAGTTGAGTGTGCTCAGAATTAAAGAACGGTGTTTCCTACACATACGGACAATATCTAGAAGAACTATGCCTGTGAAATTGATACAAAACTCAGGTCCTCTGACATCCAATGCTTGTCAGTTAAGATGAGAAACGTGTGAGCTATGTGAACGATGCAGTTCGTTTGAGCTGAAAAGTGACTGCCCTTACCTGAAATGAAGTCTTGTTTATAGGAAGACACAGAGCATGGAATTTAACTCCATTTCTGAAGGGAAACACACAGCATAGTTCTCATCCATGAATCACACTCTGCTTTAGAGCAAGAAGCACGCTCTTGCTTTTTAGAGTCTCTAATACAGCAGGAAACATGAGTGTGCTGAGAACAGAAGAACAGTGTTTCCTACTCATATGGTCCATATCTAGAAGAACTCTAACTCTGAAATTGATACAAAGCACAGGTCCTCTAACATCCAATGCTTGTCAGTTAAGATGAGAAACGTGTGAGCTTTGTGACAGATGTAGTTCGTTTGAGCTGTAAAGTCACTGCCGTTACCTGAAACGATGTCTTGCTTGTAGGAAGACTCAGAGCCTGGGATTTAACTCCATTTCTGATGGGAAACACACAACTGAGTTCCAATCGATTGATTATACTCTGCTTTAGAGCAAGAAGCACGCTCTTGCTCTCTAGAGTCCCTAATACAGCAGGAAACCTGAGTGTGCTCAGAACAATACAACGGTTTTTCCTACACATACGGGCCATATCTAGTTCAACTCTGCTTCTGAAATTGAAACAAACCACAGGTCCTCTAACATCCAATGCTTGTCAGTAAAGATGAGAAATGTGAGAGCTTCCTGAACGATGTAGTTTGTTTGAGCTGTAAAGTAACTGCCCTTACTTGAAACGAAGTCTTCCTTGTAGGATGACTCAGAGACTGGGATTTAACACCATATTTGAAGTGAAATACACATCAGAGTTCTCATCCATGGATCACACTCTGCTTTAGAGCAAGAAGCATGCTCTTGTTCTCTACAGTCTCTAAGACAGCAGGAAACATGAGTGTGCTGAGAACAAAAGAACGGTGTTTCTTACACATACAGACCATATCTAGTTAAACTGTGCTTCTGAAACTGAAACAAACCACAGGTCCTCATACATCCAATGCTTGTCAGTTAAGATGAGAAACGTGTGAGCTTCGTGAACGATGTAGTTCGTTTGAGCTGTAAAGTAACTGCCCTTACTTGAAACGAACTCTTCCTTATAGAAAGACTCAGAGCCTGGGCTTTAACTACATTTCTGATGTGAAATACACAGCAGAGTTGTCATCCATTGATCACACTCTGCTTTAGAGCAAGAAGCACGCTCCAGCTTTCTAGAGTCTCTAAGACAGCAGGAAACTTTAGTGTACTCAGAACAAAAGAACGGTGTTTCCTACACATACAGCCCATATCTAGTCCAACTCTGCTTTTGAAATTGAAACAAACCACAGGTCCTCTATCATCCAATGCTTGTCAGTTAAGATGAGAAACGTGTGAGCTTCGTGAACGATGTAGTTCGTTTGCGCTGTAAAGTAACTGCCCTTACCTGAAACGAAGTCTAGCTTGTAGGAAGACTCAGAGCCAGGGATTTAACTCCATTTCTGAAGTAAAACACACAACAGTGTTCTGATCCATTGATCACACTCTGCTTTAGAGCAAGAAGCACGCTCTAGCTTTCCAGAGTCTCTAAGACAGCAGGAAACTTTAGTGTGCTGAGAACAAATGAATGGTGTTTCCTACAAATACGGACCATATCTAGTCAAACTCTGCTTCTGAAACTGATACAAAGCACTGGTCCTCTAACATCCAATGCTTGTCAGTTAAGATGAGAAACGTGTGAGCTTCGTGAACGATGTAGTTTCTTTGAGCTGAAAAGAGAGTGCCCTAACCTGAAACGAAGTCTTGCTTGTTGGAAGACACAGAGCATGGAATTTAACTCAATTTCTGAAGGGAAACACACAGCATAGTTCTCATCCATGATTCACACTCTGCTTTAGAGCAAGAAGCACGCTCTTGCTTTCTAGAGTCTCTAATACAACAGGAAACTTGAGTGTGCTCACAACAAAAGATCGGTTTTTCCTACACATGCGGGCCATATCTAGTTCAACTCTGATTCTGAAACTGAAACAAACCACAGGTCCTCTAACATCCAATGCTTGTCAGTTAAGATGAGAAACGTGTGAGATTCGTGAACGATGTAGTTCGTTTGAGCTTTTAGTAAATGCCCTTACCTTAAACTATGTCTTGCTTGTAGGAAGACTCAGAGCCTGGGATTTAACTCCATTTCTGAAGTGAAACACACAGCAGAGTTGTCATCCATTGATCACACTCTGCTTTAGAGCAAGTATCACGCTCTTGCTTTCTAGAGTCTAATACAGGAAGAAAGTTGAGTGTGCTCAGAATTAAAGAACGGTGTTTCCTACACATACGGACAATATCTAGAAGAACTATGCCTCTGAAATTGATACAAAACTCAGGTCCTCTGACATCCAATGCTTGTCAGTTAAGATGAGAAACGTGTGAGCTATGTGAACGATGCAGTTCGTTTGAGCTGAAAAGTGACTGCCCTTACCTGAAACGAAGTCTTGCTTGTAGGAAGACACAGAGCATGGAATTTAACTCCATTTCTGAAGGGAAACACACAGCATAGTTCTCATCCATGGATCACACTCTGCTTTAGAGCAAGAAGCACGCTCTTGCTTTTTAGAGTCTCTAATACAGCAGGAAACATGAGTGTGCTGAGAACAGAAGAACAGTGTTTCCTACTCATATGGACCATATCTAGAAGAACTCTGCCTCTTAAATTGATACAAAGCACAGGTCCTCTAACATCCAATGCTTGTCAGTTAAGATGAGAAACGTGTGAGCTTTGTGACAGATGTAGTTCGTTTGAGCTGTAAAGTCACTGCCCTTACCTGAAACGATGTCTTGCTTGTAGGAAGACTCAGAGCCTGGGATTTAACTCCATTTCTGATGGGAAACACACAACTGAGTTCCAATCGATTGATTATACTCTGCTTTAGAGCAAGAAGCACGCTCTAGCTTTCTAGAGTCTCTACGACAGCAGGAAACGTGAGTGTGCTGAGAACAAATGAACGGTGTTTCCTACACATACGGACGATATTTAGTCCAAATCTGCTTCTTTAACTGACACGAAGCACAGGTCCTCTAACATCCAATGCTTGTCAGTGAAGATGAGAAACGTGTGAGCTTTGTGAACGATGTAGTTCGTTTGAGCTGTAAAGTAACTGCCCTTACCTGAAACGAAGTCTAGCTTGTAGGAAGACTCAGAGCCAGGGATTTAACTCCATTTCTGAAGTGAAACACACAACAGAGTTCTCATCCATTGATCACACTCTGCTTTAGAGCAAGAAGCATGCTCTAGCTTTCCAGAGTCTCTAAGACAGCAGGAAACTTGAGTGTGCTGAGAACAAATGCATGGTGTTTCCTACACATATGGACCATATCTAGTCCAACTGTGCTTCTGAAACTGATACAAAGCACTGGTCCTCTAACATCCAATGCTTGTCAGTTAAGATGAGAAACGTGTGAGCTTCATGAATGATGTAGTTCTTTGAGCTGTAAAGAGACTGCCCTAACCTGAAACGAAGACTTACTTGTAGGAAGACACAGAGCATGGAATTTAACTCAATTTCTGAAGGGAAACACACAGCATAGTTCTCATCCATGGATCACACTCTGCTTTAGAGCAAGAAGCACGCACTTGCTTTCTAGATTCTCTAATACAGCAGGAAATTTGAGTGTGCTCAGAACAAAAGAACGGTGTTAACTACACATACGGGCCATATCTAGTTCAACTCTGCTTCTGAAACTGAAACAAACAACAGATCCACCAACATCCAATGCTTGTCAGTTCAGATGAGAAACGTGTGAGATTCGTGATCGATGATGTTCGTTTGAGCAGTAAAGTAATTGCCCTTACCTGAAACGAAGTCTTGCTGTAGGAAAACTCAGAGCCTGGGATTTAACTCCATTTCTGAAGTGAAACACACAACAGAGTTTTCATCCATTGATCACACTCTGCTTTAGAGCAAGTATCACGCTCTTGCTTTCTAGAGTCTAATACAGGAAGAAAGTTGAGTGTGCTCAGAATTAAAGAACGGTGTTTCCTACACATACGGACAATATCTAGAAGAACTATGCCTCTGAAATTGATACAAAACTCAGTTCCTCTGACATCCAATGCTTGTCAGTTAAGATGAGAAACGTGTGAGCTTTGTGACAGATGTAGTTCGTTTGAGCTGTAAAGTCACTGCCCTTAACTGAAACGAAGTCTTGCTTGTAGGAAGACTCAGAGCCTGGGCTTTAACTCCATTTCTGAAGTGAAACACACGTCAGAGTTCTCATATATAGATCACACTCTGCTTTAGAGGAAGAAGCACGCTCTTGCTTTCTATAGTCTCTAAGACACCAGGAAACATGAGTGTGCTGAGAACAAAAGAACGGTGTTTCCTACACATACGGACCATATCTAGTCCAACTCTGCTTCTGAAACTGATACAAAGCACTGGTCCTCTAACATCCAATGCTTGTCAGTTAAGATGAGAAACGTGTGAGCTTCGTGAACGATGTAGTTCTTTTGAGCTGTAAAGTAATTGCCCTTACCTGAAACGATGTCTTGCTGTAGGAAAACTCAGAGTCTGGGATTTAACTCCATTTCTGAAGTGAAACACACAACAGAGTTCTCATCCATTGATCACACTCTGCTTTAGAGCAAGAAGCACGCTCTTGCTTCCAAAGTCTCTATGGCAACAGGAAACGTGAGTGTGCTGAGAACAAAACAACGGTGTTTCCTACACATATGGACCATATCTAATCCAACTCTGCTTCTGAAACTGATACAAAGCACTTGTCCTGAAACATCCGATGCTTGTCTTTTAAGAAGAGAAACGTGTGAGCTTCGTGAACGTTGTAGTTCGTTTGAGCTGAAAAGTGACTGCCCTTACCTGAAAGGAAGTCTTGCTTGTAGGAAGACACAGAGCATGGAATTTAACTCCATTTCTGAAGGGAAACACTCAACTGAGTTCCAATCCATTGATGACACTCTGCTTTAGAGCAAGAAGCACGCTCTTGCTTGCTAGAGTCTCTAAGACAGCAGGAAACATGAGTGTGCTGAGAACAAAAGAATGGTGTTTCCTACACATACAGACTAGATCTAGTCCAACTCTGCTTCTTAAACAGATACAAAGCACTGGTCCCCTAACATCCAATGCTTGTCAGTTAAGATGAGAAATGTGTGAGCTTCGTGAACGATGTAGTTCGTTTGAGGTGTAAAGTAACTGCCCTTACCTGAAACGAAGTCTAGCTTGTAGGAAGACTCAGAGCCAGGGATTTAACTCCATTTCTGAAGTAAAACACACAGCATAGTTCTCATCTATGGATCAAACTCTGCTTTAGAGCAGGAAGCACGCTCTTGCTTTCTAGAGTCTCTAATACAGCAGGAAAATTGAGTGTGCTCAGAACAATACAACGGTTTTTCCTACACATACGAGCCATATCTAGTTCAACTCTGCTTCTGAAACTTTAACAAACCACAGGTACTCTAACATCCAATGCTTGTCAGTTAAGATGAGAAATGTGTGAGATTCGTGAACGATGTAGTTCGTTTCAGTTGATAGTAACTCCCCTTACCTGAAACGAAGTCTTGCTTTTAGGAAGACTCAGAGCCTGGGCTTTAACTCCATTTCTGAAGTGAAACACACAGCAGAGTTGTCATCTATTGATCACACTCTGCTTTAGACCAAGAAGCACGCTCTAGCTTTCTAGAGTTTCCACGACAGCAGGAAACGTGAGTGTGCTGAGAACAAATGAACGGTGTTTCCTACACATACGGACCATATTTAGTCCAACTCTGCTTCTTTAACTGACACAAAGCACTGGTCCTCTAACATAGAATGCTTGTCAGTTAAGATGAGAAACGTGTGAGATTCGTGAACGATGTAGTTCGTTTGAGCTGTTAGTAAATGCCCTTACCTGAAACGAAGTCTTGCTTATAAGAAGACTCAGAGCCTGGGCTTTAACTCCATTTCTGAAGTGAAACACACAACAGAGTTCTCATCCATTGATCACACTCTGCTTTAGAACAAGAAGTATGCTCTAGCTTTCCAGAGTCTCTAAGACAGCAGGAAACTTGAGTGTGCTGAGAACAAATGCATGGTGTTTCCTACACATATGGACCATATCTAGTCCCACTGTGCTTCTGAAACTGATACAAAGCACTGGTCCCCTAACATCCAATGCTTGTCAGTTAAGATGAGAAACGTGTGAGCTTCGTGAATGATGTAGTTCTTTGAGCTGAAAAGAGACTGCCCTAACCTGAAACGAAGACTTACTTGTAGGAAGACACAGAGCATGGAATTTAACTCAATTTCTGAAGGGAAACACACAGCATAGTTCTCATCCATGGATCACACTCTGCTTTAGAGCAAGAAGCACGCACTTGCTTTCTAGAGTCTCTAATACAGCAGGAAATTTGAGTGAGCTCAGAACAAAAGAACGGTTTTAACTACACATACGGGCCATATCTAGTTCAACTATGCTTCTGAAACTGAAACAAACCACAGATCCTCCAACATCCAATGCTTGTCAGTTCAGATGAGAAACGTGTGAGATTCGTGATCGATGTATTTCGTTTGAGCTGAAAGTAATTGCCCTTACCTGAAACGAAGTCTTGCTGTAGGAAAACTCAGAGCCTGGGATTTAACTCCATTTCTGAAGTGAAACACACAACAGAGTTTTCATCCATTGATCACACTCTGCTTTAGAGCAAGTATCACGCTCTTGCTTTCTAGAGTCTAATACAGGAAGAAAGTTGAGTGTGCTCAGAATTAATGAACGGTGTTTCCTACACATACGGACAATATCTAGAAGAACTATGCCTGTGAAATTGATACAAAACTCAGGTCCTCTGACATCCAATGCTTGTCAGTTAAGATGAGAAACGTGTGAGCTATGTGAACGATGCAGTTCGTTTGAGCTGAAAAGTGACTGCCCTTACCTGAAATGAAGTCTTGTTTATACGAAGACACAGAGCATGGAATTTAACTCCATTTCTGAAGGGAAACACACAGCATAGTTCTCATCCATGAATCACACTCTGCTTTAGAGCAAGAAGCACGCTCTTGCTTTTTAGAGTCTCTAATACAGCAGGAAACATGAGTGTGCTGAGAACAGAAGAACAGTGTTTCCTACTCATATGGTCCATATCTAGAAGAACTCTAACTCTGAAATTGATACAAAGCACAGGTCCTCTAACATCCAATGCTTGTCAGTTAAGATGAGAAACGTGTGAGCTTTGTGACAGATGTAGTTCGTTTGAGCTGTAAAGTCACTGCCGTTACCTGAAACGATGTCTTGCTTGTAGGAAGACTCAGAGCCTGGGATTTAACTCCATTTCTGATGGGAAACACACAACTGAGTTCCAATCGATTGATTATACTCTGCTTTAGAGCAAGAAGCACGCTCTTGCTCTCTAGCGTCCCTAGTACAGCAGGAAACCTGAGTGTGCTCAGAACAATACAACGGTTTTTCCTACACATACGGGCCATATCTAGTTCAACTCTGCTTCTGAAACTGAAACAAACCACAGGTCCTCTAACATCCAATGCTTGTCAGTAAAGATGAGAAATGTGAGAGCTTCCTGAACGATGTAGTTTGTTTGAGCTGTAAAGTAACTGCCCTTACTTGAAACGAATTCTTCCTTGTAGGATGACTCAGAGACTGGGATTTAACACCATATTTGAAGTGAAATACACATCAGAGTTCTCATCCATGGATCACACTCTGCTTTAGAGCAAGAAGCATGCTCTTGTTGTCTACAGTCTCTAAGACAGCAGGAAACATGAGTGTGCTGAGAACAAAAGAACGGTGTTTCTTACACATACAGACCATATCTAGTTAAACTGTGCTTCTGAAACTGAAACAAACCACAGGTCCTCATACATCCAATGCTTGTCAGTTAAGATGAGAAACGTGTGAGCTTCGTGAACGATGTAGTTCGTTTGAGCTGTAAAGTAACTGCCCTTACTTGAAACGAACTCTTCCTTATAGAAAGACTCAGAGCCTGGGCTTTAACTACATTTCTGATGTGAAATACACAGCAGAGTTGTCATCCATTGATCACACTCTGCTTTAGAGCAAGAAGCACGCTCTAGCTTTCTAGAGTCTCTAAGACAGCAGGAAATTTTAGTGTACTCAGAACAAAAGAACGGTGTTTCCTACACATACAGCCCATATCTAGTCCAACTCTGCTTTTGAAATTGAAACAAACCACAGGTCCTCTATCATCCAATGCTTGTCAGTTAAGATGAGAAACGTGTGAGCTTCGTGAACGATGTAGTTCGTTTGCGCTGTAAATTAACTGCCCTTACCTGAAACGAAGTCTAGCTTGTAGGAAGACTCAGAGCCAGGGATTTAACTCCATTTCTGAAGTAAAACACACAACAGTGTTCTCATCCATTGATCACACTCTGCTTTAGAGCAAGAAGCACGCTCTAGCTTTCCAGAGTCTCTAAGACAGCAGGAAACTTTAGTGTGCTGAGAACAAATGAATGGTGTTTCCTACAAATACGGACCATATCTAGTCAAACTCTGCTTCTGAAACTGATACAAAGCACTGGTCCTCTAACATCCAATGCTTGTCAGTTAAGATGAGAAACGTGTGAGCTTTGTGAACGATGTAGTTTCTTTGAGCTGAAAAGAGAGTGCCCTAACCTGAAACGAAGTCTTGCTTGTAGGAAGACACAGAGCATGGAATTTAACTCCATCTCTGAAGGGAAACACACAGCATAGTTCTCATCCATGATTCACACTCTGCTTTAGAGCAAGAAGCACGCTCTTGCTTTCTAGAGTCTCTAATACAACAGGAAACTTGAGTGTGCTCACAACAAAAGATCGGTTTTTCCTACACATGCAGGCCATATCTAGTTCAACTCTGCTTCTGAAACTGAAACAAACCACAGGTCCTCTAACATCCAATGCTTGTCAGTTAAGATGAGAAACGTGTGAGATTCGTGAACGATGTAGTTCGTTTGAGCTTTTAGTAAATGCCCTTACCTTAAACTATGTCTTGCTTGTAGGAAGACTCAGAGCCTGGGATTTAACTCCATTTCTGAAGTGAAACACACAGCAGAGTTGTCATCCATTGATCACACTCTGCTTTAGAGCAAGAAGCACGCTCTAGCTTTCTAGAGTCTCTAAGACACCAGGAAACGTGAGTGTGCTGAGAACAAAGGAACGGTGTTTCCTACACATAGGGACCATATCTAATCCAACTCTGCTTCTGAAACTGATACAAAGCACTTGTCCTGTAACATCCGATGCTTGTCAGTTAAGAAGAGAAACGTGTGAGCTTCGTGAACGATGTAGTTCGTTTGAGCTGAAAAGAGACTGCCCTTACCTGAAAGGAAGACTTGCTTGTAGGAAGACACAGAGCATGGAATTTAACTCCATTTCTAAAGGGAAACACTCAACTGAGTTCCAATCCATTGATCACACTCTGCTTTAGAGCAAGAAGCACGCTCTTGCTTGCTAGAGTCTCTAAGACAGCAGGAAACATGAGTGTGCTGAGAACAAAGAATGGTGTTTCCTACACATACAGACTATATCTAGTCCAACTCTGCTTCTGAAACAGATACAAAGCACTGGTCCCCTAACATCCAATGCTTGTCAGTTAAGATGAAAAATGTGTGAGCTTCGTGAACGATGTAGTTCGTATGAGCTGAAATGTAACTGCCCTTACCTGAAAGGAAGTCTTGCTTGTAGGAAGACACAGAGCATGGACTTTAACTCCATTTCTAAAGGGAAACACTCAACTGAGTTCCAATCCATTGATCACACTCTGCTTTAGAGCAAGAAGCACGCTCTAGCTTTCTAGAGTCTCTAAGACACCAGGAAATGTGAGTGTACTGAGAACAATGCACGATGTTTCCGACACATACGGACCATATCTAGTACAACTCTGTTTCTGAAACTGATACAAAGCACTGATCCCCTAACATCCAATGCTTGTCAGTTAAGATGAGAAACGTGTGAGCTTCAGGAATGATGTAGTTCGTTTGAGCTGTAAAGTAACTGCCCTCACCTGAAAAGAAGTCTTGCTTGTAGGAAGACTCAGAGCCTGTGATTTAACTCCATTTCTGATGGGAAACACACAACTGAGTTCCAATCGATTGATTATACTCTGCTTAGAGCAAGAAGCACGCTCTTGCTTTCTAGAGTATCTACGACAGCAGGAAACGTGAGTGTGCTGAGAACAAATGAACGGTGCTTCCTACACATACGGACGATATTTAGTCCAACTCTGCTTCTTTAACTGACACGAAGCACAGGTCCTCTAACATCCAATGCTTGTCAGTTAAGATGAGAAACGTGTGAGCTTCGTGAATGATGTAGTTCGTTTGAGCTGTAAAGTAACTGCCCTTACCTGAAGCGAAGTCTTGCTTGTAGGAAGACTCAGAGCCTGAGATTTAACTCCATTTATGAAGTGAAACACACATCAGAGTTCTCATATATAGATCACACTCTGCTTTAGAGCAAGAAGCACGCTCTTGATTTCTAGAGTCTCTAAGACAGCAGGAAACATGAGTGTGCTGGGAACAAAAGAACGGTGTTTCCTACACATACGGACCATATCTAGAAGAACTCTGCCTCTGAAATTGATACTAAGCACAGGTCCTCTAACATCCGAGGCTTGTCAGTTAAGATGAGAAACGTGTGAGCTTTGTGACAGATGTAGTTCGTTTGAGCTGTAAAGTCACTGCCGTTACCTGAAACGATGTCTTGCTTGTAGGAAGACTCAGAGCCTGGGATTTAACTCCATTTCTGATGGGAAACACACAACTGAGTTCCAATCGATTGATTATACTCTGCTTTAGAGCAAGAAGCACGCTCTAGCTTTCTAGAGTCTCTACGACAGCAGGAAACGTGAGTGTGCTGAGAACAAATGAATGGTGTTTCCTACACATACGGACGATATTTAGTCCAACTCTGCTTCTTTAACTGACACGAAGCACAGGTCCTCTAACATCCAATGCTTGTCAGTGAAGATGAGAAACGTGTGAGCTTTGTGAACGATGTAGTTCGTTTGAGCTGTAAAGTAACTGCCCTTACCTGAAACGAAGTCTAGCTTGTAGGAACACTCAGAGCCAGGGATTTAACTCCATTTCTGAAGTGAAACACACAACAGAGTTCTCATCCATTGATCACACTCTGCTTTAGAGCAAGAAGCATGCTCTAGCTTTCCAGAGTCTCTAAGACAGCAGGAAACTTGAGTGTGCTGAGAACAAATGCATGGTGTTTCCTACACATATGGACCATATCTAGTCCAACTGTGCTTCTGAAACTGATACAAAGCACTGGTCCTCTAACATCCAATGCTTGTCAGTTAAGATGAGAAACGTGTGAGCTTCATGAATGATGTTGTTCTTTGAGCTGTAAAGAGACTGCCCTTACCTGAAACGAAGTCTTGCTTGTAGGAAGACACAGAGCATGGAATTTAACTCCATTTCTGAAGGGAAACACACAGCATAGTTCTCATCCATGGATCACACTCAGCTACATAGCAAGAAGCATGCTGTAGCTTTATAGAGTCTCTAAGACAGCAGGAAACTTGAGTGTGCTCAGAACAAAAGAACGGTGTTTTTTACACATAGGGACCATATCTAGTTCAACTGTGCTTCTGAAACTGAAACAAAGCACAGGTCCTCTAACTTACAATGCTTGTCAGCTAAGATGAGAAACATGTGAGCTTCGTGAACGATGTAGTTCCTTTGAACTGTAAAGTAACTGCCCTTACTTGAAACGAACTCTTCCTTGAAGGAAGACTCAGAGCATGGGCTTTAACTCCATTTCTGAAGTATAACACACAGCAAAGTTCTCATCCATTGATCACACTCAGCTACATAGCAAGAAGCATGCAGTAGCTTTATAGAGTCTCTAAGACAGCAGGAAAATTGAGTGTGCTCAGAACACAAGAACGGTGTTTCTTACACATACATACCATATCTAGTTCAACTGTGCTTCGGAAACTGAAAAAAACCACAGGACCTCTAACATCCAATGCTTGTCAGTTAAGATGAGAAACGTGTGAGCTTCGTGAACAATGTAGTTCGTTTGAGCTGGAAAGTAGCTGCCCTTATTTGAAACGAAGTCTTCCTTGTAGGAACACTCAGAGCCTGGGCTTTAACTCCATTTCTGAAGTGAAACACACAGCAGAGTTCTCATATATAGATCACACTATGCTTTAGAGCAAGAAGCACGCCCTTGCTTTCTAGAGTCCTTAAGACAGCAGGAAACATGTGTGTGCTGAGAACAAAAGAATGGTGTTTCCTACACATACGGACCATATCTAGAAGAACTCTTCCTTTGAAATTGATACAAAACACAGGTCCTCTGACATCCAATGCTTGTCAGTTAAGATGAGAAACGTGTGAGCTATGTGAACGATGCAGTTTGTTTGAGCTGAAAAGTGACTGCCCTTACCTGAAACGAAGTCTTGCTTGTAGGAAGACACAGAGCATGGAATTTAACTCCATTTCTGAAGGGAAACACACAGCATAGTTCTCATCGATGAATCACACTCTGCTTTAGAGCAAGAAGCATGCCCTTGCTTTCTAGAGTCTCTAATACAGCAGGAAACCTTAGTGTGCTCAGAACAAAAGAACGGTGTTTCCTAAACATATGGGCCATATCTAGCTCAACTCTGCTTCTGAACCTGAAACAAACCACAGGTCCTCTAACATCCAATGCTTGTCAGTAAAGATGAGAATTGTGTGAGCTTTGTGAATGATGTAGTTCGTTTGAGCTGTAAAGTAACTGCCCTTACCTAAAACGAAGTCTTGCTTGTAGGAAGACTCAGAGCCTGGGATTTAACTCCATTTCTGAAGTGAAACACACAACAGAGTTCTCATCCATTGATCACACTCTGCTTTAGAGCAAGAAGCATGCTCTAGCTTTCCAGAGTCTCTAAGACAGCAGGAAACTTGAGTGTGCTGAGAACAAATGCATGGTGTTTCCTACACATATGGACCATATCTAGTCCAACTGTGCTTCTGAAACTGATACAAAGCACTGGTCCTCTAACATCCAATGCTTGTCAGTTAAGATGAGAAACGTGTGAGCTTCATGAATGATGTAGTTCTTTGAGCTGTAAAGAGACTGCCCTAACCTGAAACGAAGACTTACTTGTAGGAAGACACAGAGCATGGAATTTAACTCAATTTCTGAAGGGAAACACACAGCATAGTTCTCATCCATGGATCACACTCTGCTTTAGAGCAAGAAGCACGCACTTGCTTTCTAGATTCTCTAATAAAGCAGGAAATTTGAGTGTGCTCAGAACAAAAGAACGGTGTTAACTACACATACGGGCCATATCTAGTTCAACTCTGCTTCTGAAACTGAAACAAACCACAGATCCACCAACATCCAATGCTTGTCAGTTCAGATGAGAAACGTGTGAGATTCGTGATCGATGATGTTCGTTTGAGCAGTATAGTAATTGCCCTTACCTGAAACGAAGTCTTGCTGTAGGAAAACTCAGAGCCTGGGATTTAACTCCATTTCTGTAGTGAAACACACAACAGAGTTTTCATCCATTGATCACACTCTGCTTTAGAGCAAGTATCACGCTCTTGCTTTCTAGAGTCTAATACAGGAAGAAAGTTGAGTGTGCTCAGAATTAAAGAACGGTGTTTCCTACACATACGGACAATATCTAGAAGAACTATGCCTCTGAAATTGATACAAAACTCAGTTCCTCTGACATCCAATGCTTGTCAGTTAAGATGAGAAACGTGTGAGCTATGTGAACGATGCAGTTCGTTTGAGCTGAAAAGTGACTGCCCTTACCTGAAACGAAGTCTTGCTTGTAGGAAGACACAGAGCATGGAATTTAACTCCATTTCTGAAGGGAAACACACAGCATAGTTCTCATCCATGGATCACACTCTGCTTTAGAGCAAGAAGCACGCTCTTGCTTTTTAGAGTCTCTAATACAGCAGGAAACATGAGTGTGCTGAGAACAGAAGAACAGTGTTTCCTACTCATATGGACCATATCTAGAAGAACTCTGCCTCTGAAATTGATACAAAGCACAGGTCCTCTAACATCCAATGCTTGTCAGTTAAGATGAGAAACGTGTGAGCTTTGTGACAGATGTAGTTCGTTTGAGCTGTAAAGTCACTGCCCTTACCTGAAACGATGTCTTGCTTGTAGGAAGACTCAGAGCCTGGGATTTAACTCCATTTCTGAAGTGAAACACACGTCAGAGTTCTCATATATAGATCACACTCTGCTTTAGAGCAAGAAGCACGCTCTTGCTTTCTATAGTCTCTAAGACAGCAGTTAACATGAGTGTGCTGAGAACCAAAGAATGGTATTTCCTACACATACAGACCATATCTAATCCAACTCTGCTTCTGAAACTGATACAAAGCACTGGTCCTCTAACATCCGAGGCTTGTCAGTAAAGATGAGAAACGTGTGAGCTTCGTGAATGATGTAGATCGTTTGAGCTGTAAAGTAACTGCCCTTACCTGAAACGAAGTCTTGCTTGTAGGAAGACTCAGAGCCAGGGATTTAACTCCATTTCTGAAGTGAAACACACAACAGAGTTCTCATCCATTGATCACACTCTGCTTTAGAGCAAGAAGCATGCTCTAGCTTTCCAGAGTCTCTACGACTGCAGGAAACGTGAGTGTGCTGAGAACAAATGAACGGTGTTTCCTACACATACGGACGATATTTAGTCCAACTCTGCTTCTTTAACTGACATGAAGCACAGGTCCTCTAACATCCAATGCTTGTCAGTTAAGATGAGAAACGTGTGAGCTTTGTGAACGATGTAGTTCGTTTGAGCTGTAAAGTAACTGCCCTTACCTGAAACGAAGTCTAGCTTGTAGGAAGACTCAGAGCCAGGGATTTAACTCCATTTCTGAAGTGAAACACACAACAGAGTTCTCATCCATTGATCACACTCTGCTTTAGAGCAAGAAGCATGCTCTAGCTTTCCAGAGTCTCTAAGACAGCAGGAAACTTGAGTGTGCTGAGAACAAATGCATGGTGTTTCCTACACATATGGACCATATCTAGTCCAACTGTGCTTCTGAAACTGATACAAAGCACTGGTCCTCTAACATCCAATGCTTGTCAGTTAAGATGAGAAACGTGTGAGCTTCATGAATGATGTAGTTCTTTGAGCTGTAAAGAGACTGCCCTAACCTGAAACGAAGACTTACTTGTAGGAAGACACAGAGCATGGAATTTAACTCAATTTCTGAAGGGAAACACACAGCATAGTTCTCATCCATGGATCACACTCTGCTTTAGAGCAAGAAGCACGCACTTGCTTTCTAGATTCTCTAATACAGCAGGAAATTTGAGTGTACTCAGAACAAAAGAATGGTGTTAACTACACATACGGGCCATATCTAGTTCAACTCTGCTTCTGAAACTGAAACAAACCACAGATCCACCAACATCCAATGCTTGTCAGTTCAGATGAGAAACGTGTGAGATTCGTGATCGATGTTGTTCGTTTGAGCAGTAATGTAATTGCCCTTACCTGAAACGAAGTCTTGCTGTAGGAAAACTCAGAGCCTGGGATTTAACTCCATTTCTGAAGTGAAACACACAACAGAGTTTTCATCCATTGATCACACTCTGCTTTAGAGCAAGTATCACGCTCTTGCTTTCTAGAGTCTAATACAGGAAGAAAGTTGAGTGTGCTCAGAATTAAAGAACGGTGTTTCCTACACATACGGACAATATCTAGAAGAACTATGCCTCTGAAATTGATACAAAACTCAGTTCCTCTGACATCCAATGCTTGTCAGTTAAGATGAGAAACGTGTGAGCTATGTGAACGATGCAGTTCGTTTGAGCTGAAAAGTGACTGCCCTTACCTGAAACGAAGTCTTGCTTGTAGGAAGACTCAGAGCCTGGGCTTTAACTCCATTTCTGAAGTGAAACACACGTCAGAGTTCTCATATATAGATCACACTCTGCTTTAGAGGAAGAAGCACGCTCTTGCTTTCTATAGTCTCTAAGACACCAGGAAACATGAGTGTGCTGAGAACAAAAGAACGGAGTTTCCTACACATACGGACCATATCTAGTCCAACTCTGCTTCTGAAACTGATACAAAGCACTGGTCCTCTAACATCCAATGCTTGTCAGTTAAGATGAGAAACATGTGAGATTCGTGAACGATGTAGTTTCTTTGAGCTGAAAAGAGACTGCCCTTACCTGAAACGAAGTCTTGCTTGTAGGAAGACACAGAGCATGGAATTTAACTCCATTTCTGAAGGGAAATACACAGCATAGTTCTCATCCATGATTCACACTCTGCTTTAGAGCAAGAAGCACGCTCTTGCTTTCTAGAGTCTCTAATACATCAGGAAACTTGAGTGTGCTCCGAACAAAAGAACGGTGTTTCTTACACATACGGACCATATCTAGTTCAACTGTGCTTCTGAAACTGAAACAAACCACAGGTCCTCTAACTTCCAATGCTTGTCAGCTAAGATGAGAAACATGTGAGCTTCGTGAACGATGTAGTTCCTTTGAGCTGTAAAGTAACTGCCCTTACTTGAAACGAACTCTTCCTTGTAGGAAGACTCAGAGCCTGGGCTTTAACTCCATTTCTGAAGTGTAACACACAGCAAAGTTCTCATCCATTGATCACACTCAGCTACATAGCAAGAAGCATGCTGTAGCTTTATAGAGTCTCTAAGACAGCAGGAAACTTGAGTATGCTCAGAACACAAGAACGGTGTTTCTTACACATACATACCATATCTAGTTCAACTGTGCTTCAGAAACTGAAACAAACCACAGGACCTCTAACATCCAATGCTTGTCAGTTAAGATGAGAAACGTGTGAGCTTCGTGAACAATGTAGTTCGTTTGAGCTGAAAAGTAGCTGCCCTTATTTGAAACGAAGTCTTCCTTGTAGGAACACTCAGAGCCTGGGCTTTAACTCCATTTCTGAAGTGAAACACACAGCAGAGTTCTCATATATAGATCAGACTTTGCTTTAGAGCAAGAAGCACGTCCTTGCTTTCTAGAGTCCCTAAGACAGCAGGAAACATGAGTGTGCTGAGAACAAAAGAACGGTGTTTCCTACACATACGGACCATATCTAGAAGAACTCTTCCTCTGAAATTGATACAAAACACAGGTCCTCTGACATCCAATGCTTGTCAGTTAAGATGAGAAACGTGTGAGCTATGGGAACGATGCAGTTTGTTTGAGCTGAAAAGTGACTGCCCTTACCTGAAACGAAGTCTTGCTTGTAGGAAGACACAGAGCATGGAATTTAACTCCATTTCTGAAGGGAAACACACAGCATAGTTCTCATCCATGGATCACACTCAGCTACATAGCAAGAAGCATGCTGTAGATTTATAGAGTATCTAAGACAGCAGGAAACTTGAGTGTGCTCAGAACAAAAGAACGGTGTTTTTTACACATACGGACCATATCTAGTTCAACTGTGCTTCTGAAACTGAAACAAAGCACAGGTCCTCTAACTTACAATGCTTGTCAGCTAAGATGAGAAACATGTGAGCTTCGTGAACGATGTAGTTCCTTTGAACTGTAAAGTAACTGCCCTTACTTGAAACGAACTCTTCCTTGAAGGAAGACTCAGAGCATGGGCTTTAACTCCATTTCTGAAGTATAACACACAGCAAAGTTCTCATCCATTGATCACACTCAGCTACATAGCAAGAAGCATGCAGTAGCTTTATAGAGTCTCTAAGACAGCAGGAAAATTGAGTGTGCTCAGAACACAAGAACGGTGTTTCTTACACATACATACCATATCTAGTTCAACTGTGCTTCGGAAACTGAAAAAAACCACAGGACCTCTAACATCCAATGCTTGTCAGTTAAGATGAGAAACGTGTGAGCTTCGTGAACAATGTAGTTCGTTTGAGCTGGAAAGTAGCTGCCCTTATTTGAAACGAAGTCTTCCTTGTAGGAACACTCAGAGCCTGGGCTTTAACTCCATTTCTGAAGTGAAACACACAGCAGAGTTCTCATATATAGATCACACTATGCTTTAGAGCAAGAAGCACGCCCTTGCTTTCTAGAGTCCTTAAGACAGCAGGAAACATGTGTGTGCTGAGAACAAAAGAATGGTGTTTCCTACACATACGGACCATATCTAGAAGAACTCTTCCTTTGAAATTGATACAAAACACAGGTCCTCTGACATCCAATGCTTGTCAGTTAAGATGAGAAACGTGTGAGCTATGTGAACGATGCAGTTTGTTTGAGCTGAAAAGTGACTGCCCTTACCTGAAACGAAGTCTTGCTTGTAGGAAGACACAGAGCATGGAATTTAACTCCATTTCTGAAGGGAAACACACAGCATAGTTCTCATCGATGAATCACACTCTGCTTTAGAGCAAGAAGCATGCCCTTGCTTTCTAGAGTCTCTAATACAGCAGGAAACCTTAGTGTGCTCAGAACAAAAGAACGGTGTTTCCTAAACATATGGGCCATATCTAGCTCAACTCTGCTTCTGAACCTGAAACAAACCACAGGTCCTCTAACATCCAATGCTTGTCAGTAAAGATGAGAATTGTGTGAGCTTTGTGAATGATGTAGTTCGTTTGAGCTGTAAAGTAACTGCCCTTACCTAAAACGAAGTCTTGCTTGTAGGAAGACTCAGAGCCTGGGATTTAACTCCATTTCTGAAGTGAAACACACAACAGAGTTCTCATCCATTGATCACACTCTGCTTTAGAGCAAGAAGCATGCTCTAGCTTTCCAGAGTCTCTAAGACAGCAGGAAACTTGAGTGTGCTGAGAACAAATGCATGGTGTTTCCTACACATATGGACCATATCTAGTCCAACTGTGCTTCTGAAACTGATACAAAGCACTGGTCCTCTAACATCCAATGCTTGTCAGTTAAGATGAGAAACGTGTGAGCTTCATGAATGATGTAGTTCTTTGAGCTGTAAAGAGACTGCCCTAACCTGAAACGAAGACTTACTTGTAGGAAGACACAGAGCATGGAATTTAACTCAATTTCTGAAGGGAAACACACAGCATAGTTCTCATCCATGGATCACACTCTGCTTTAGAGCAAGAAGCACGCACTTGCTTTCTAGATTCTCTAATAAAGCAGGAAATTTGAGTGTGCTCAGAACAAAAGAACGGTGTTAACTACACATACGGGCCATATCTAGTTCAACTCTGCTTCTGAAACTGAAACAAACCACAGATCCACCAACATCCAATGCTTGTCAGTTCAGATGAGAAACGTGTGAGATTCGTGATCGATGATGTTCGTTTGAGCAGTATAGTAATTGCCCTTACCTGAAACGAAGTCTTGCTGTAGGAAAACTCAGAGCCTGGGATTTAACTCCATTTCTGTAGTGAAACACACAACAGAGTTTTCATCCATTGATCACACTCTGCTTTAGAGCAAGTATCACGCTCTTGCTTTCTAGAGTCTAATACAGGAAGAAAGTTGAGTGTGCTCAGAATTAAAGAACGGTGTTTCCTACACATACGGACAATATCTAGAAGAACTATGCCTCTGAAATTGATACAAAACTCAGTTCCTCTGACATCCAATGCTTGTCAGTTAAGATGAGAAACGTGTGAGCTATGTGAACGATGCAGTTCGTTTGAGCTGAAAAGTGACTGCCCTTACCTGAAACGAAGTCTTGCTTGTAGGAAGACACAGAGCATGGAATTTAACTCCATTTCTGAAGGGAAACACACAGCATAGTTCTCCTCCATGGATCACACTCTGCTTTAGAGCAAGAAGCACGCTCTTGCTTTTTAGAGTCTCTAATACAGCAGGAAACATGAGTGTGCTGAGAACAGAAGAACAGTGTTTCCTACTCATATGGACCATATCTAGAAGAACTCTGCCTCTGAAATTGATACAAAGCACAGGTCCTCTAACATCCAATGCTTGTCAGTTAAGATGAGAAACGTGTGAGCTTTGTGCCAGATGTAGTTCGTTTGAGCTGTAAAGTCACTGCCCTTACCTGAAACGATGTCTTGCTTGTAGGAAGACTCAGAGCCTGGGATTTAACTCCATTTCTGAAGTGAAACACACGTCAGAGTTCTCATATATAGATCACACTCTGCTTTAGAGGAAGAAGCACGCTCTTGATTTCTATAGTCTCTAAGACACCAGGAAACATGAGTGTGCTGAGAACAAAAGAATGGTGTTTCCTACACATACGGACCATATCTAGTCCAACTCTGCTTCTGAAACTGATACAAAGCACTGGTCCTCTAACATCCAATGCTTGTCAGTTAAGATGAGAAACGTGTGAGCTTCGTGAACGATGTAGTTCTTTTGAGCTGTAAAGTAATTGCCCTTACCTGAAACGATGTCTTGCTGTAGGAAAACTCAGAGTCTGGGATTTAACTCCATTTCTGAAGTGAAACACACAACAGAGTTCTCATCCATTGATCACACTCTGCTTTAGAGCAAGAAGCACGCTCTTGCTTCCAAAGTCTCTATGGCAACAGGAAACTTGAGTGTGCTGAGAACAAATGAACGGTGTTTCCTACACATACGGACCATATTTAGTCCAACTCTGCTTCTTTAACTGACACAAAGCACAGGTCCTCTAACATCCAATGCTTGTCAGTTAAGATGAGAAACGTGTGAGCTTTGTGAACAATTTAGTTCTTTTGAGCTGAAAAGTGACTACCCTTACCTGAAACGAAGTCTTGCTTGTAGGAAGACACAAGCATGGAATTTAACTCCATTTCTGAAGTGAAACACACAGCAGAGTTTTCATCCATTGATCACACTCTGCTTTAGAGCAAGAAGCACGCTCTAGCTTTCTAGAGTCTCTAAGACACCAGGAAATTTGATTGTGCTGAGAACCAAAGAATGGTATTTCCTACACATACAGACCATATCTAATCCAACTCTGCTTCTGAAACTGATAGAAAGCACTGGTCCTCTAACATCCGAGGCTTGTCAGTAAAGATGAGAAACGTGTGAGCTTCGTGAATGATGTAGATCGTTTGAGCTGTAAAGTAACTGCCCTTACCTGAAACGAAGTCTTGCTTGTAGGAAGACTCAGAGCCAGGGATTTAACTCCATTTCTGAAGTGAAACACACAACAGAGTTCTCATCCATTGATCACACTCTGCTTTAGAGCAAGAAGCATGCTCTAGCTTTCCAGAGTCTCTACGACTGCAGGAAACGTGAGTGTGCTGAGAACAAATGAACGGTGTTTCCTACACATACGGACGATATTTAGTCCAACTCTGCTTCTTTAACTGACATGAAGCACAGGTCCTCTAACATCCAATGCTTGTCAGTTAAGATGAGAAACGTGTGAGCTTTGTGAACGATGTAGTTCGTTTGAGCTGTAAAGTAACTGCCCTTACCTGAAACGAAGTCTAGCTTGTAGGAAGACTCAGAGCCAGGGATTTAACTCCATTTCTGAAGTGAAACACACAACAGAGTTCTCATCCATTGATCACACTCTGCTTTAGAGCAAGAAGCATGCTCTAGCTTTCCAGAGTCTCTAAGACAGCAGGAAACTTGAGTGTGCTGAGAACAAATGCATGGTGTTTCCTACACATATGGACCATATCTAGTCCAACTGTGCTTCTGAAACTGATACAAAGCACTGGTCCTCTAACATCCAATGCTTGTCAGTTAAGATGAGAAACGTGTGAGCTTCATGAATGATGTAGTTCTTTGAGCTGTAAAGAGACTGCCCTAACCTGAAACGAAGACTTACTTGTAGGAAGACACAGAGCATGGAATTTAACTCAATTTCTGAAGGGAAACACACAGCATAGTTCTCATCCATGGATCACACTCTGCTTTAGAGCAAGAAGCACGCACTTGCTTTCTAGATTCTCTAATACAGCAGGAAATTTGAGTGTACTCAGAACAAAAGAATGGTGTTAACTACACATACGGGCCATATCTAGTTCAACTCTGCTTCTGAAACTGAAACAAACCACAGATCCACCAACATCCAATGCTTGTCAGTTCAGATGAGAAACGTGTGAGATTCGTGATCGATGTTGTTCGTTTGAGCAGTAATGTAATTGCCCTTACCTGAAACGAAGTCTTGCTGTAGGAAAACTCAGAGCCTGGGATTTAACTCCATTTCTGAAGTGAAACACACAACAGAGTTTTCATCCATTGATCACACTCTGCTTTAGAGCAAGTATCACGCTCTTGCTTTCTAGAGTCTAATACAGGAAGAAAGTTGAGTGTGCTCAGAATTAAAGAACGGTGTTTCCTACACATACGGACAATATCTAGAAGAACTATGCCTCTGAAATTGATACAAAACTCAGTTCCTCTGACATCCAATGCTTGTCAGTTAAGATGAGAAACGTGTGAGCTATGTGAACGATGCAGTTCGTTTGAGCTGAAAAGTGACTGCCCTTACCTGAAACGAAGTCTTGCTTGTAGGAAGACTCAGAGCCTGGGCTTTAACTCCATTTCTGAAGTGAAACACACGTCAGAGTTCTCATATATAGATCACACTCTGCTTTAGAGGAAGAAGCACGCTCTTGCTTTCTATAGTCTCTAAGACACCAGGAAACATGAGTGTGCTGAGAACAAAAGAACGGAGTTTCCTACACATACGGACCATATCTAGTCCAACTCTGCTTCTGAAACTGATACAAAGCACTGGTCCTCTAACATCCAATGCTTGTCAGTTAAGATGAGAAACATGTGAGATTCGTGAACGATGTAGTTTCTTTGAGCTGAAAAGAGACTGCCCTTACCTGAAACGAAGTCTTGCTTGTAGGAAGACACAGAGCATGGAATTTAACTCCATTTCTGAAGGGAAATACACAGCATAGTTCTCATCCATGATTCACACTCTGCTTTAGAGCAAAAAGCACGCTCTTGCTTTCTAGAGTCTCTAATACAGCAGGAAACTTGAGTGTGCTCAGAACAAAAGAACGCTGTTTCTTACACATACGGACCATATCTAGTTCAACTGTGCTTCTGAAACTGAAACAAACCACAGGTCCTCTAACTTCCAATGCTTGTCAGCTAAGATGAGAAACATGTGAGCTTCGTGAACGATGTAGTTCCTTTGAGCTGTAAAGTAACTGCCCTTACTTGAAACGAATACTTCCTTGTAGGAAGACTCAGAGCCTCGGCTTTAACTCCATTTCTGAAGTGTAACACACAGCAAAGTTCTCATCCATTGATCACACTCAGCTACATAGCAAGAAGCATGCTGTAGCTTTATAGAGTCTCTAAGACAGCAGGAAACTTGAGTATGCTCAGAACACAAGAACGGTGTTTCTTACACATACATACCATATCTAGTTCAACTGTGCTTCAGAAACTGAAACAAACCACAGGACCTCTAACATCCAATGCTTGTCAGTTAAGATGAGAAACGTGTGAGCTTCGTGAACAATGTAGTTCGTTTGAGCTGAAAAGTAGCTGCCCTTATTTGAAACGAAGTCTTCCTTGTAGGAACACTCAGAGCCTGGGCTTTAACTCCATTTCTGAAGTGAAACACACAGCAGAGTTCTCATATATAGATCAGACTTTGCTTTAGAGCAAGAAGCACGCCCTTGCTTTCTAGAGTCCCTAAGACAGCAGGAAACATGAGTGTGCTGAGAACAAAAGAACGGTGTTTCCTACACATACGGACCATATCTAGAAGAACTCTTCCTCTGAAATTGATACAAAACACAGGTCCTCTGACATCCAATGCTTGTCAGTTAAGATGAGAAACGTGTGAGCTATGTGAACGATGCAGTTTGTTTGAGCTGAAAAGTGACTGCCCTTACCTGAAACGAAGTCTTGCTTGTAGGAAGACACAGAGCATGGAATTTAACTCCATTTCTGAAGGGAAACACACAGCATAGTTCTCATCCATGGATCACACTCAGCTACATAGCAAGAAGCATGCTGTAGCTTTATAGAGTCTCTAAGACAGCAGGAAACTTGAGTGTGCTCAGAACAAAAGAATGGTGTTTTTTACACATACGGACCATATCTAGTTCAACTGTGCTTCTGAAACTGAAACAAAGCACAGGTCCTCTAACTTCCAATGCTTGTCAGCTAAGATGAGAAACATGTGAGCTTCGTGAACGATGTAGTTCCTTTGAACTGTAAAGTAACTGCCCTTACTTGAAACGAACTCTTCCTTGAAGGAAGACTCAGAGCATGGGCTTTAACTCCATTTCTGAAGTATAACACACAGCAAAGTTCTCATCCATTGATCACACTCAGCTACATAGCAAGAAGCATGCAGTAGCTTTATAGAGTCTCTAAGACAGCAGGAAAATTGAGTGTGCTCAGAACACAAGAACGGTGTTTCTTACACATACATACCATATCTAGTTCAACTGTGCTTCGGAAACTGAAAAAAACCACAGGACCTCTAACATCCAATGCTTGTCAGTTAAGATGAGAAACGTGTGAGCTTCGTGAACAATGTAGTTTGTTTGAGCTGGAAAGTAGCTGCCCTTATTTGAAACGAAGTCTTCCTTGTAGGAACACTCAGAGCCTGGGCTTTAACTCCATTTCTGAAGTGAAACACACAGCAGAGTTCTCATATATAGATCACACTATGCTTTAGAGCAAGAAGCACGCCCTTGCTTTCTAGAGTCCTTAAGACAGCAGGAAACATGTGTGTGCTGAGAACAAAAGAATGGTGTTTCCTACACATACGGACCATATCTAGAAGAACTCTTCCTTTGAAATTGATACAAAACACAGGTCCTCTGACATCCAATGCTTGTCAGTTAAGATGAGAAACGTGTGAGCTATGTGAACGATGCAGTTTGTTTGAGCTGAAAAGTGACTGCCCTTACCTGAAACGAAGTCTTGCTTGTAGGAAGACACAGAGCATGGAATTTAACTCCATTTCTGAAGGGAAACACACAGCATAGTTCTCATCCATGTATCACACTCTGCTTTAGAGCAAGAAGCACGCTCTAGCTTTATAGAGTCTCTAAGACACCAGGAAATGTAAGTGTGCTGAGAACAGAAGAACAGTGTTTCCTACTCATATGGACCATATCTAGAAGTACTCTGCCTCTGAAATTGATACAAAGCACAGGTCCTCTAACATCCAATGCTTGTCAGTTAAGATGAGAAACGTGTGAGCTTCGTGAACGATGTAGTTCATTTGAGCTGTAAAGTAACTGACCTTACCTGAAACGAAGTCTTGCTTGTAGGAAGACACAGAGCATGGAATTTAACTCCATTTCTGAAGGGAAACACACAGCATAGTTCTCATCGATGAATCACACTCTGCTTTAGAGCAAGAAGCATGCCCTTGCTTTCTAGAGTCTCTAATACAGCAGGAAAACTTAGTGTGCTGAGAACAAAAGAACGGTGTTTCCTAAACATATGGGCCATATCTAGCTCAACTCTGCTTCTGAACCTGAAACAAACCACAGGTCCTCTAACATCCAATGCTTGTCAGTAAAGATGAGAATTGTGTGAGCTTTGTGAATGATGTAGTTCGTTTGAGCTGTAAAGTAACTGCCCTTACCTAAAACGAAGTCTTGCTTGTAGGAAGACTCAGAATCTGGGATTTAACTCCATTTCTGAAGTGAAACACACAACAGAGTTCTCATCCATTGATCACACTCTGCTTTAGAGCAAGAAGCATGCTCTAGCTTTCTAGAGTCTCTAAGACAGCAGGAAACTTTAGTTTGCTGAGAACAAATGAATGGTGTTTCCTACAAATACGGACCATATCTAGTCCAACTCTGCTTCTGAAACTGATACAAAGCACTGGTCCTCTAGCATCCAATGCTTATCAGTTAAGATGAGAAACATGTGAGATTCGTGAACGATGTAGTTTCTTTGAGCTGAAAAGAGACTGCCCTTACTTGAAACGAAGTCTTGCTTGTAGGAAGACACAGAGCATGGAATTTAACTCCATTTCTGAAGGGAAATACACAGCATAGTTCTCATCCATGATTCACACTCTGCTTTAGAGCAAGAAGCACGCTCTTGCTTTCTAGAGTCTCTAATACAGCAGGAAACTTGAGTGTGCTCAGAACAAAAGAACGGTGTTTCTTACACATACGGACCATATCTAGTTCAACTGTGCTTCTGAAACTGAAACAAACCACAGGTCCTCTAACTTCCAATGCTTGTCAGCTAAGATGAGAAACATGTGAGCTTCGTGAACGATGTAGTTCCTTTGAGCTGTAAAGTAACTGCCCTTACTTGAAACGAACTCTTCCTTGTAGGAAGACTCAGAGCATGGGCTTTAACTCCATTTCTGAAGTGTAACACACAGCAAAGTTCTCATCCATTGATCACACTCAGCTACATAGCAAGAAGCACGCTGTAGCTTTATAGAGTCTCTAAGACAGCAAGAAACTTGAGTGTGCTCAGAACACAAGAACGGTGTTTCTTACACATACATACCATATCTAGTTCAACTGTACTTCGGAAACTGAAACAAACCACAGGTCCACTAACATCCAATGCTTGTCAGTTAAGATGAGAAACGTGTGAACTTCGTGAACAATGTAGTTCGTTTGAGCTGAAAAGTAGCTGCCCTTATTGGAAACGAAGTCTTCCTTGTAGGAACACTCAGAGCCTGGGCTTTAACTCCATTTCTGAAGTGAAACACACAGCAGAGTTCTCATATATAGATCAGACTCTGCTTTAGAGCAAGAAGCACGCCCTTGCTTTCTAGAGTCCCTAAGACAGCAGGAAACATGAGTGTGCTGAGAACAGAAGAACAGTGTTTCCTACTCATATGGACCATATCTAGAAGAACTCTGCCTCTAAAATTGATACAAAACACAGGTCCTCTAACATCCATGCTTGTCAGTTAAGATGAGAAACGTGTGAGCTTTGTGACAGATGTAGTTCTTTTGAGCTGTAAAGTCACTGCCCTTACCTGAAACGATGTCTTGCTTGTAGGAAGACTCAGAGCCTGGGATTTAACTCCATTTCTGATGGGAAACACACAACTGAGTTCCAATCGATTGATTATACTCTGCTTTAGAGCAAGAAGCACGCTCTTGCTCTCTAGAGTCTCTAATACAGCAGGAAACCTGAGTGTGCTCAGAACAATACCTTTTTTTCCTACACATACAGGACATATCTAGTTCAACTCTGCTTCTGAAACTGAAACAAACCACAGGTCCTCTAACATCCAATGCTTGTCAGTTAAGATGAGAAACGTGTGAGCTTCATGAACAATGTAGTTCCTTTGAGCTGTAAAGTAATTGCCCTTACCTGAAACGAAGTCTTGCTGTAGGAAAACTCAGAGCCTAGGATTTAACTCCATTTCTGAAGTGAAACACACAACAGAGTTGTCATCCATTGATCACACTCTGCTTTAGAGCAAGAATCACACTCTTGCTTTCTAGAGTCTAATACAGGAAGAAAGTTGAGTGTGCTCAGAAGAAAAGAACGGTGTTTCCTACACATACGAACAATATCTATAGGAACTATGCCTCTGAAATTGATACAAAACACAGGTCCTCTGACATCCAATGCTTTTCAGTTAAGATGAAAAACGTGTGAGCTTCGTGAACTATGCAGTTTGTTTGAGCTGAAAAGTGACTGCCCTAACCTGAAACGAAATCTTGCTTGTAGGAAGACACAGAGTATGGAATTTAAATCCATTTCTGAAGGGAAACACACAGCATAGTTCTCATCCATGGATCACACTCTGCTTTAGAGCAAGAAGCACGCTCTTGCTTTCTAGTGTCTCTAATACAGCAGGAAACATGAGTGTGCTGAGAAAAGAAGAACAGTGTTTCCTAATCATATGGACCATATCTAGAAGAACTCTGCCTCTGAAATTGATACAAAGCACAGGTCCTCTAACATCCAATGCTAGTCCGTTAAGATGAGAAACGTGTGAGCTTTGTGACAGATGTAGTTCGTTTGAGCTGTAAGTCACTGCCCTTACCTGAAACGATGTCTTGCTTGTAGGAAGACTCAGAGCCTGGGATTTAACTCCATTTCTGAAGGGAAACACACAACTGAGTTCCAATCCATTGATCACACTCTACTTTAGAGCAAGAAGCACGCTCTTGCTTTCTAGTGTCTCTAAGACACCATGAAACATGAGTGTGCTGAGAACAAATGAATGGTGTTTCCTACACAAACAGACCATATCTAGTACAACTCTGCTTCTGAAACTGATACAAAGCAATGGTCCCCTAACATCCAATGCTTGTCAGTTAAGATGAGAAACGTGTGAGCTTCGTGAATGATGTAGTTCATTTGAGCTGTAAAGTAACTGCCCTTACCTGAAACGAAGTTTTGCTTGTAGGAAGACTCAGAGCCAGGGATTTAACTCCATTTCTGAAGGAAAACACACAGCATAGTTCTCATCCATGGATCACACTCTGCTTTAGAGCAAGAAGGTCGATCTTGCTTTCTAGAGTCTCTAATACAGCAGGAAACATGAGTGTGCTCAGAACAAAAGAACGGTGTTTCTTACACATACAGACCATATCTCGTTCAACTGTGCTTCTGAAACTGAAACAAACCACAGGTCCTCTAACATCCAATGCTTGTCAGGTAAGATAAGAAACGTGTGAGCTTCGTGAACGATGTAGTTCCTTTGAGCTGTAAGTAACTGCCCTTACTTGAAAAGAACTCTTCCTTGTAGGAAGACACAGAGCATGGGCTTTAACTCCATTTCTGAAGTGAAACACATAGCAAAGTTGTCATCCATTGATCACACTCTGCTTTAGAGCAAGAAGCACGCTCTAGCTTTATAGAGTCTCTAAGACAGCAGGAAACTTGAGTGTGCTCAGAACACAAGAACGGTGTTTCCTACACATACAGGCCATATATAGTTCGACTCTAGTTTTGAAACTGAAACAAACCACAGGTCCTCTATCATCCACTGCTTTTCAGTTAAGATGAGAAACGTGTGAGTTTCGGGAACGATGTAGTTCGTTTGAGCTGTAAAGTAACTGCCCTTACTTGAAACGAAGTCTTCCTTGTAGGAAGACTCAGAGCCTGGGATTTAACTCCATTTCTGAAGTGAAACACACAGCAGAGTTGTCATCCATTGATCACACTCTGCTTTAGCGCAAGAAGCACGCTCTAGCTTTCTAGGGTCTCTAAGACACCAGGAAACGTGAGTGTGCTGAGAACAAAAGAACGGTGTTTCCTACACATAGGGACCATATCTAATCCACCTCTGCTTCTGAAACTGATACAAAGCACTGGTCCTCTAACATCCGATGCTTGTCAGTTAAGATGAGAAACGTGTGAGCTTCGTGAACGATGTAGTTCATTTGAGCTGTAAAGTAACTGCCCTTACCTGAAACGAAGTCTTGCATGTAGGAGGACTCAGAGCCAGAGATTTAACTCCATTTCTGAAGGGAAACACACCTCATAGTTCTCATCCATGGATCACACTCTGCTTTAGAGCAAGAAGCACGCTATTGCTTTCTAGAGTCTCTAATACAGCAGGAAACCTGAGTGTGCTCAGAATAATACAAGGGTTTTTCCTACACATACGGGCCATATCTAGTTCAACTCTGCTTCTGAAACTGAAACAAACCACAGTGCCTCTAACATCCAATGCTTGTCAGTTAAGATGAGAAACGTGTGAGCTTCGTGAACGATGTAGTTCGTTTGAGCTGTAAAGTAACTGCCCTTACTTGCAACGAACTCTTCCTTGTAGGAAGACTCAGAGCCTAGGCTTTAACTCCATTTCTGAAGTGAAACACACAGCAGAGTTGTCATCCATTGATCACACTCTGCTTTAGAGCAAGAAGCACGCTCTAGCTTTCTAGAGTCTCTAAGACAGCAGGAAATTTGAGTGTGCTCAGAACAAAGAACGGTTTTTCCGACACATACAGGCCACATCTAGTTCAACTCTGCTTTTGAAACTGAAACAAACCCCAGGTCCTCTAACATCCAATGCTTGTCAGTTAAGATGAGAAACGTGTGAGCTTCGTGAACGATGTAGTTCGTTTGTGGTGTAAAGTAACTGCCCTTACTTGAAACGAAGTCTTCCTTGTAGGAAGACAAAGAGCCTGGGATTTAACTCCATTTCTGAAGTGAAACACACAGCATAGTTCTCATCCATGGATCACACTCTGCTTTAGAGCAAGAAGCACGCTCTTGCTTTTTAGAGTCTCTAATACAGCAGGAAACATGAGTGTGCTGAGAACAGAAGAACAGTGTTTCCTACTCATATGGACCATATCTAGAAGAACTCTGCCTCTGAAATTGATACAAAGCACAGGTCCTCTAACATCCAATGCTAGTCCGTTAAGATGAGAAACGTGTGAGCTTTGTGACAGATGTAGTTCGTTTGAGCTGTAAGTCACTGCCCTTACCTGAAACGATGTCTTGCTTGTAGGAAGACTCAGAGCCTGGGATTTAACTCCATTTCTGAAGGGAAACACACAACTGAGTTCCAATCCATTGATCACACTCTACTTTAGAGCAAGAAGCACGCTCTTGCTTTCTAGTGTCTCTAAGACACCATGAAACATGAGTGTGCTGAGAACAAATGAATGGTGTTTCCTACACAAACAGACCATATCTAGTACAACTCTGCTTCTGAAACTGATACAAAGCAATGGTCCCCTAACATCCAATGCTTGTCAGTTAAGATGAGAAACGTGTGAGCTTCGTGAATGATGTAGTTCATTTGAGCTGTAAAGTAACTGCCCTTACCTGAAACGAAGTTTTGCTTGTAGGAAGACTCAGAGCCAGGGATTTAACTCCATTTCTGAAGGAAAACACACAGCATAGTTCTCATCCATGGATCACACTCTGCTTTAGAGCAAGAAGGTCGATCTTGCTTTCTAGAGTCTCTAATACAGCAGGAAACATGAGTGTGCTCAGAACAAAAGAACGGTGTTTCTTACACATACAGACCATATCTCGTTCAACTGTGCTTCTGAAACTGAAACAAACCACAGGTCCTCTAACATCCAATGCTTGTCAGGTAAGATAAGAAACGTGTGAGCTTCGTGAACGATGTAGTTCCTTTGAGCTGTAAGTAACTGCCCTTACTTGAAAAGAACTCTTCCTTGTAGGAAGACACAGAGCATGGGCTTTAACTCCATTTCTGAAGTGAAACACATAGCAAAGTTGTCATCCATTGATCACACTCTGCTTTAGAGCAAGAAGCACGCTCTAGCTTTATAGAGTCTCTAAGACAGCAGGAAACTTGAGTGTGCTCAGAACACAAGAACGGTGTTTCCTACACATACAGGCCATATATAGTTCGACTCTAGTTTTGAAACTGAAACAAACCACAGGTCCTCTATCATCCACTGCTTTTCAGTTAAGATGAGAAACGTGTGAGTTTCGGGAACGATGTAGTTCGTTTGAGCTGTAAAGTAACTGCCCTTACTTGAAACGAAGTCTTCCTTGTAGGAAGACTCAGAGCCTGGGATTTAACTCCATTTCTGAAGTGAAACACACAGCAGAGTTGTCATCCATTGATCACACTCTGCTTTAGCGCAAGAAGCACGCTCTAGCTTTCTAGGGTCTCTAAGACACCAGGAAACGTGAGTGTGCTGAGAACAAAAGAACGGTGTTTCCTACACATAGGGACCATATCTAATCCACCTCTGCTTCTGAAACTGATACAAAGCACTGGTCCTCTAACATCCGATGCTTGTCAGTTAAGATGAGAAACGTGTGAGCTTCGTGAACGATGTAGTTCATTTGAGCTGTAAAGTAACTGCCCTTACCTGAAACGAAGTCTTGCATGTAGGAGGACTCAGAGCCAGAGATTTAACTCCATTTCTGAAGGGAAACACACCTCATAGTTCTCATCCATGGATCACACTCTGCTTTAGAGCAAGAAGCACGCTATTGCTTTCTAGAGTCTCTAATACAGCAGGAAACCTGAGTGTGCTCAGAATAATACAAGGGTTTTTCCTACACATACGGGCCATATCTAGTTCAACTCTGCTTCTGAAACTGAAACAAACCACAGTGCCTCTAACATCCAATGCTTGTCAGTTAAGATGAGAAACGTGTGAGCTTCGTGAACGATGTAGTTCGTTTGAGCTGTAAAGTAACTGCCCTTACTTGCAACGAACTCTTCCTTGTAGGAAGACTCAGAGCCTAGGCTTTAACTCCATTTCTGAAGTGAAACACACAGCAGAGTTGTCATCCATTGATCACACTCTGCTTTAGAGCAAGAAGCACGCTCTAGCTTTCTAGAGTCTCTAAGACAGCAGGAAATTTGAGTGTGCTCAGAACAAAGAACGGTTTTTCCGACACATACAGGCCACATCTAGTTCAACTCTGCTTTTGAAACTGAAACAAACCCCAGGTCCTCTAACATCCAATGCTTGTCAGTTAAGATGAGAAACGTGTGAGCTTCGTGAACGATGTAGTTCGTTTGTGGTGTAAAGTAACTGCCCTTACTTGAAACGAAGTCTTCCTTGTAGGAAGACAAAGAGCCTGGGATTTAACTCCATTTCTGAAGTGAAACACACAGCATAGTTCTCATCCATGGATCACACTCTGCTTTAGAGCAAGAAGCACGCTCTTGCTTTTTAGAGTCTCTAATACAGCAGGAAACATGAGTGTGCTGAGAACAGAAGAACAGTGTTTCCTACTCATATGGACCATATCTAGAAGAACTCTGCCTCTGAAATTGATACAAAGCACAGGTCCTCTAACATCCAATGCTAGTCCGTTAAGATGAGAAACGTGTGAGCTTTGTGACAGATGTAGTTCGTTTGAGCTGTAAGTCACTGCCCTTACCTGAAACGATGTCTTGCTTGTAGGAAGACTCAGAGCCTGGGATTTAACTCCATTTCTGAAGGGAAACACACAACTGAGTTCCAATCCATTGATCACACTCTACTTTAGAGCAAGAAGCACGCTCTTGCTTTCTAGTGTCTCTAAGACACCATGAAACATGAGTGTGCTGAGAACAAATGAATGGTGTTTCCTACACAAACAGACCATATCTAGTACAACTCTGCTTCTGAAACTGATACAAAGCAATGGTCCCCTAACATCCAATGCTTGTCAGTTAAGATGAGAAACGTGTGAGCTTCGTGAATGATGTAGTTCATTTGAGCTGTAAAGTAACTGCCCTTACCTGAAACGAAGTTTTGCTTGTAGGAAGACTCAGAGCCAGGGATTTAACTCCATTTCTGAAGGAAAACACACAGCATAGTTCTCATCCATGGATCACACTCTGCTTTAGAGCAAGAAGGTCGATCTTGCTTTCTAGAGTCTCTAATACAGCAGGAAACATGAGTGTGCTCAGAACAAAAGAACGGTGTTTCTTACACATACAGACCATATCTCGTTCAACTGTGCTTCTGAAACTGAAACAAACCACAGGTCCTCTAACATCCAATGCTTGTCAGGTAAGATAAGAAACGTGTGAGCTTCGTGAACGATGTAGTTCCTTTGAGCTGTAAGTAACTGCCCTTACTTGAAAAGAACTCTTCCTTGTAGGAAGACACAGAGCATGGGCTTTAACTCCATTTCTGAAGTGAAACACATAGCAAAGTTGTCATCCATTGATCACACTCTGCTTTAGAGCAAGAAGCACGCTCTAGCTTTATAGAGTCTCTAAGACAGCAGGAAACTTGAGTGTGCTCAGAACACAAGAACGGTGTTTCCTACACATACAGGCCATATATAGTTCGACTCTAGTTTTGAAACTGAAACAAACCACAGGTCCTCTATCATCCACTGCTTTTCAGTTAAGATGAGAAACGTGTGAGTTTCGGGAACGATGTAGTTCGTTTGAGCTGTAAAGTAACTGCCCTTACTTGAAACGAAGTCTTCCTTGTAGGAAGACTCAGAGCCTGGGATTTAACTCCATTTCTGAAGTGAAACACACAGCAGAGTTGTCATCCATTGATCACACTCTGCTTTAGCGCAAGAAGCACGCTCTAGCTTTCTAGGGTCTCTAAGACACCAGGAAACGTGAGTGTGCTGAGAACAAAAGAACGGTGTTTCCTACACATAGGGACCATATCTAATCCACCTCTGCTTCTGAAACTGATACAAAGCACTGGTCCTCTAACATCCGATGCTTGTCAGTTAAGATGAGAAACGTGTGAGCTTCGTGAACGATGTAGTTCATTTGAGCTGTAAAGTAACTGCCCTTACCTGAAACGAAGTCTTGCATGTAGGAGGACTCAGAGCCAGAGATTTAACTCCATTTCTGAAGGGAAACACACCTCATAGTTCTCATCCATGGATCACACTCTGCTTTAGAGCAAGAAGCACGCTATTGCTTTCTAGAGTCTCTAATACAGCAGGAAACCTGAGTGTGCTCAGAATAATACAAGGGTTTTTCCTACACATACGGGCCATATCTAGTTCAACTCTGCTTCTGAAACTGAAACAAACCACAGTGCCTCTAACATCCAATGCTTGTCAGTTAAGATGAGAAACGTGTGAGCTTCGTGAACGATGTAGTTCGTTTGAGCTGTAAAGTAACTGCCCTTACTTGCAACGAACTCTTCCTTGTAGGAAGACTCAGAGCCTAGGCTTTAACTCCATTTCTGAAGTGAAACACACAGCAGAGTTGTCATCCATTGATCACACTCTGCTTTAGAGCAAGAAGCACGCTCTAGCTTTCTAGAGTCTCTAAGACAGCAGGAAATTTGAGTGTGCTCAGAACAAAGAACGGTTTTTCCGACACATACAGGCCACATCTAGTTCAACTCTGCTTTTGAAACTGAAACAAACCCCAGGTCCTCTAACATCCAATGCTTGTCAGTTAAGATGAGAAACGTGTGAGCTTCGTGAACGATGTAGTTCGTTTGTGGTGTAAAGTAACTGCCCTTACTTGAAACGAAGTCTTCCTTGTAGGAAGACAAAGAGCCTGGGATTTAACTCCATTTCTGAAGTGAAACACACAGCATAGTTCTCATCCATGGATCACACTCTGCTTTAGAGCAAGAAGCACGCTCTTGCTTTTTAGAGTCTCTAATACAGCAGGAAACATGAGTGTGCTGAGAACAGAAGAACAGTGTTTCCTACTCATATGGACCATATCTAGAAGAACTCTGCCTCTGAAATTGATACAAAGCACAGGTCCTCTAACATCCAATGCTTGTCAGTTAAGATGAGAAACGTGTGAGCTTTGTGACAGCTGTAGTTCTTTTGAGATGTAAAGTCACTGCCCTTACCTGAAACGATGTCTTGCTTGTAGGAAGACTCAGAGCCTGGGATTCAACTCCATTTCTGATGGGAAACACACAACTGAGTTCCAATCGATTGATTATACTCTCCTTTAGAGAAAGAAGCTCGCTCTTGCTCTCTAGAGTCTCTAATAAAGCAGGAAACCTGAGTGTGCTCAGAACAATACAACGGTGTTTCCTACACATACAGGCCATATCTAATTCAACTCTGCTTCTGAAACTGAAACAAACCAAAGGTCCTCTAACATCCAATGCTTGTCAGTTAAGATGAGAAACGTGTGAGCTTCATGAACAATGTAGTTCCTTTGAGCTGTAAAGTAATTGCCCTTACCTGAAACGAAGTCTTGCTGTAGGAAAACTCAGAGCCTGGGATTTAACTCCATTTCTGAAGGGAAACACACAACTGAGTTCCAATCCATTGATCACACTCTGCTTTAGAGCAAGAAGCATGCTCTTGCTTTCTAGTGTCTCTAAGACACCATGAAACATGAGTGTGCTGAGAACAAATGAATGGTGTTTCCTACACAAACAGACCATATCTAGTACAACTCTGCTTCTGAAACTGATAAAAAGCACTGGTCCCCTAACATCCAATGCTTGTCAGTTAAGATGAGAAACGTGTGAGCTTCGTGAACGATGTAGTTCGTTTGAGCTGTAAAGTAACTGCCCTTACTTGAAACGAAGTCTTCCTTGTAGGAAGACTCAGAGCCTGGGATTTAACTCCATTTCTGAAGTGAAACACACAGCAGAGTTCTTATCCATTGATCACACTCTGCTTTAGAGCAAGAAGCACGCTCTAGCTTTATAGAGTCTCTAAGACACCAGGAAATGTAAGTGTGCTGAGAACAAAGTACGATGTTTCCTACACATACGGACCATATCTAAGCCAACTCTGCTTCTGAAACTGATACAAAGCACTGGTCCTCTAACATCCGATGCTTGTCAGTTAAGATGAGAAACGTGTGAGCTTCGTGAACGATGTAGTTCGTTTGAGCTGAAAAGAGACTGCCCTTACCTGTAAGGAAGTCTTGCTTGTAGGAAGACACAGAGCATGGAATTTAACTCCATTTCTGATGGGAAACACACAACTGAGTTCTCATCCATTGATCACACTCTGCTTTAGAGCAAGAAGCACGCTCTTGCTTTCTAGAGTCTCTAAGACAGCATGAAACATGAGTGTGCTGAGAATAAATGAATGGTGTTTCCTAAAAATACGGACCATATCTAGTCCAACTCTGATTCTGAAACTGATACAAAGCAATGGTCCTCTAACATCCAATGTTTGTCAGTTAAGATGAGAAACGTGTGACCTTGTGAACCATGTAGTTCGTTTGAGCTGTAAAGTAACTGCCCTTACTTGAAACGAAGTCTTGCTTGTAGGAAGGCTCAGAGCCAGGGATTTAACTCCATATCTGAAGTGAAAAACACAACAGAGTTCTCATCCATTGATCACACTCGGCTTTAGAGCAAGTAGCACGCTCTAGCTTTCAAGAGTCTCTAAGACAGCAGGAAACTTGAGTGTGCTGAGAACAAATGAATGCTGTTTCCTACACATACAGACCATATCTAGTCCAACTCTGCTTCTGAAACTGATACAAAGCACATGTCTTCTAACATCCAATGCTTATCAGTTAAGATGAGAAACGTGTGAGCTTTGTGAATGATGTAGTTCGTTTGAGCTGTAAAGTAACTGCCCTTACCTGAAACGAAGTCTTGCTTGTAGGAAGACACAGAGCATGGAATTTAACTCCATTTCTGAAGGGAAACACACAGCATAGTTCTCATCGATGGATCACACTCTGCTTTAGAGCAAGAAGCATGCTCTTGCTTTCTAGAGTCTCTAATACAGCAGGAAACCTTAGTGTGCTCAGAACAAAAGAACGGTGTTTCCTAAACATACGGGCCATATCTAGCTCAACTCTGCTTCTGAAACTGAAACAAACCACAGGTCCTCTAACATCCAATGCTTGTCAGTAAAGATGAGAAATGTGTGAGCTTTGTGAATGATGTAGTTCGTTTGAGCTGTAAAGTAACTGCCCTTACCTAAAACGAAGTCTTGCTTGTAGGAATACTCAGAGCCTGGGCTTTAACTCCATTTCTGAAGTGAAACACACGTCAGAGTTCTCATATATAGATCACACTCTGCTTTAGAGCAAGAAGCACGCTCTTGCTTTCTATAGTCTCTAAGACACCAGGAAACATGTGTGTGCTGAGAACAAAAGAACGGTGTTTCCTACACATACGGACCATATCTAGTCCAACTCTGCTTCTGAAACTGATACAAAGCACTGGTCCTCTAACATCCAATGCTTGTCAGTTAAGATGAGAAACATGTGAGATTCGTGAACGATGTAGTTTCTTTGAGCTGAAAAGAGACTGCCCTTACTTGAAACGAAGTCTTGCTTGTAGGAAGACACAGAGCATGGAATTTAACACCATTTCTGAAGGGAAATACACAGCATAGTTCTCATCCATGATTCACACTCTGCTTTAGAGCAAGAAGCACGCTCTTGCTTTCTAGAGTCTCTAATACAGCAGGAAATTGAGTGTGCTCAGAACAAAAGAACGGTGTTTCTTACACATACGGACCATATCTAGTTCAACTGTGCTTCTGAAACTGAAACAAACCACAGGTCCTCTAACTTCCAATGCTTGTCAGCTAAGATGAGAAACATGTGAGCTTCGTGAACGATGTAGTTCCTTTGAGCTGTAAAGTAACTGCCCTTACTTGAAACGAACTCTTCCTTGTAGGAAGACTCAGAGCATGGGCTTTAACTCCATTTCTGAAGTGTAACACACAGCAAAGTTCTCATCCATTGATCACACTCAGCTACATAGCAAGAAGCACGCTGTAGCTTTATAGAGTCTCTAAGACAGCAAGAAACTTGAGTGTGCTCAGAACACAAGAACGGTGTTTCTTACACATACATACCATATCTAGTTCAACTGTGCTTCGGAAACTGAAACAAACCACAGGTCCTCTAACATCCAATGCTTGTCAGTTAAGATGAGAAACGTGTGAGCTTCGTGAACAATGTAGTTCGTTTGAGCTGAAAAGTAGCTGCCCTTATTGGAAACGAAGTCTTCCTTGTAGGAACACTCAGAGCCTGGGCTTTAACTCCATTTCTGAAGTGAAACACAGCAGAGTTCTCATATATAGATCACACTCTGCTTTAGAGCAAGAAGCACGCCCTTGCTTTCTAGAGTCCCTAAGACAGCAGGAAACATGAGTGTGCTGAGAACAAAAGAACGGTGTTTCCTACACATACGGACCATATCTAGAAGAACTCTTCCTCTGAAATTGATACAAAACACAGGTCCTCTGACATCCAATGCTTGTCAGTTAAGATGAGAAACGTGTGAGCTATGTGAACGATGCAGTTTGTTTGAGCTGAAAAGTGACTGCCCTTACCTGAAACGAAGTCTTGCTTGTAGGAATACACAGAGCATGGAATTTAACTCCATTTCTGAAGGGAAACACACAGCATAGTTCTCATCCATGGATCACACTCTGCTTTAGAGCAAGAAGCACGCTCTTGCTTTTTAGAGTCTCTAATACAGCAGGAAACATGAGTGTGCTGAGAACAGAAGAACAGTGTTTCCTACTCATATGGACCATATCTAGAAAAACTCTGCCTCTAAAATTGATACAAAGCACAGGTGCTCTAACATCCAATGCTTGTCAGTTAAGATGAGAAACGTGTGAGCTTTGTGACAGATGTAGTTCTTTTGAGCTGTAAAGTCACTGCCCTTACCTGAAACGATGTCTTGCTTGTAGGAAGACTCAGAGCCTGGGATTTAACTCCATTTCTGATGGGAAACACACAACTGAGTTCCAATCGATTGATTATACTCTGCTTTAGAGCAAGAAGCACGCTCTTGCTCTCTAGAGTCTCTAATACAGCAGGAAACCTGAGTGTGCTCAGAACAATACCTTTTTTTCCTACACATACAGGACATATCTAGTTCAACTCTGCTTCTGAAAGTGAAACAAACCACAGGTCCTCTAACATCCAATGCTTGTCAGTTAAGATGAGAAACGTGTGAGCTTCATGAACAATGTAGTTCCTTTGAGCTGTAAAGTAATTGCCCTTACCTGAAACGAAGTCTTGCTGTAGGAAAACTCAGAGCCTAGGATTTAACTCCATTTCTGAAGTGAAACACACAACAGAGTTGTCATCCATTGATCACACTCTGCTTTAGAGCAAGAATCACGCTCTTGCTTTCTAGAGTATAATACAGGAAGAAAGTTGAGTGTGCTCAGAAGAAAAGAACGGTGTTTCCTACACATACGGACAATATCTATAGGAACTATGCCTCTGAAATTGATACAAAACACAGGTCCTCTGCATCCAATGCTTTTCAGTTAAGATGAAAACGTGTGAGCTTCGTGAACTATGCAGTTTGTTTGAGCTGAAAAGTGACTGCCCTAACCTGAAACGAAATCTTGCTTGTAGGAAGACACAGAGTATGGAATTTAAATCCATTTCTGAAGGGAAACACACAGCATAGTTCTCATCCATGGATCACACTCTGCTTTAGAGCAAGAAGCACGCTCTTGCTTTCTAGTGTCTCTAATACAGCAGGAAACATGAGTGTGCTGAGAAAAGAAGAACAGTGTTTCCTAATCATATGGACCATATCTAGAAGAACTCTGCCTCTGAAATTGATACAAAGCACAGGTCCTCTAACATCCAATGCTAGTCCGTTAAGATGAGAAACGTGTGAGCTTTTTGACAGATGTAGTTCGTTTGAGCTGTAAGTCACTGCCCTTACCTGAAACGATGTCTTGCTTGTAGGAAGACTCAGAGCCTGGGATTTAACTCCATTTCTGAAGGGAAACACACAACTGAGTTCCAATCCATTGATAACACTCTGCTTTAGAGCAAGAAGCACGCTCTTGCTTTCTAGTGTCTCTAAGACACCATGAAACATGAGTCTGCTGAGAACAAATGAATGGTGTTTCCTACACAAACAGACCATATCTAGTACAACTCTGCTTCTGAAACTGATACAAAGCACTGGTCCCCTAACATCCAATGCTTGTCAGTTAAGATGAGAAACGTGTAAGCTTCGTGAATGATGTAGTTCGTTTGAGCTGTAAAGTAACTGCCCTTACCTGAAACGAAGTCTTGCCTGTAGGAATACTCAGAGCCAGGGATTTAACTCCATTTCTGAAGGAAAACACACAGCATAGTTCTCATCCATGGATCACACACTGCTTTAGAGCAAGAAGCACGCTCTTGCTTTCTAGAGTCTCTAGGACAGCAAGAAATTTGAGTGTGCTCAGAACAAAGAACGGTGTTTCCTACACATACAGGCCATATCTAGTTCAACTCTGCTTCTGAAACTGAAACAAACCACAGGTCCTCTAAATCCAATGCTTGTCAGTAAAGATGAGAAATGTGTGAGCTTTGTGAACGATGTAGTTCGTTTGAACTGAAAAGAGACTGCCCTTAACTGTAAGGAAGTCTTGCTTGTAGGAAGACACAGAGCATGGAATTTAACTCCATTTCTGATGGGAAACACACAACTGAGTTCTCATCCATTGATCACACTCTGCTTTAGAGCAAGAAGCACGCTCTTGCTTTCTAGATTCTCTAAGACAGCAGGAAACATGAGTGTGCTGAGAATAAATGAATGGTGTTTCCTAAACATACGGACCATATCTAGTCCAACTCTGCTTCTGAAACTGATACAAAGCACTGGACCTCTAACATCCAATGTTTGTTAGTTAAGATGAGAAACGTGTGACCTTGTGAACGATGTAGTTCGTTTGAGCTGTAAAGTAACTGCCCTTACTTGAAACGAAGTCTTCCTTGTAGGAAGACAAAGAGCCTGGGATTTAACTTCATTTCTGAAGTGAAACACACAGCAGAGTTGTCATCTATTGATCACACTCTGCTTTAGAGCAAGAAGCACGCTCTAGCTTTCTAGAGTCTCTAAGACAGCAGGAAATTTGAGTGTGCTCAGAACAAAGAACGGTTTTTCCTACACATACAGGCCATATCTAGTTCAACTCTGCTTTTGAAACTGAAACAAACCCCAGGTCCTCTAACATCCAATGCTTGTCAGTTAAGATGAGAAACGTGTGAGCTTCGTGAACGATGTAGTTCGTTTGTGGTGTAAAGTAACTGCCCTTACTTGAAACGAAGTCTTCCTTGTAGGAAGACAAAGAGCCTGGGATTTAACTCCATTTCTGAAGTGAAACAAACAGCAGAGTTGTCATCCATTGATCACACTCTGCTTTAGAGCAAGAAGCACGCTCTAGCTTTATAGAGTCTCTAAGAGAGCAGGAAACTTGAGTGTGCTCAGAACACAAGAATGGTGTTTCCTACACATACAGGCCATATCTAGTTCAACTCTAGTTTTGAAACTGAAACAAACCCCAGGTCCTCTAACATCCAATGCTTGTCAGTTAAGATGAGAAACGTGTGAGCTTCGTGAACGATGTAGTTCGTTTGAGATGAAAAGACACTGCCCTTACCTGAAAGGAAGTCTTGCTTGTAAGAAGACACAGAGCATGGAATTTAACTCCATTTCTGAAGGGAAACACACATCATAGTTCTCATCCATGGATCACACTCTGCTTTAGAGCAAGAAGCAGGCTCTTGCTTTCTAGAGTCTCTAATACAGCAGGAAACTTGAGTGTGCTCAGAACAATAGAACGGTTTTTCCTACACATATGGACCATATCTAGTTCATCTCTGTTTCTGAAACTTTAACAAACCACAGGTCCTCTAACATCCAATGCTTGTCATTTAAGATGAGAAACGTGTGAGATTTGTGAACGATGTAGTTCGTTTGAGCTGTAAAGTAACTGCCCTTACTTAAAACGAACTCTTCCTTGTAGGAAGACTCAGAGCATGGGCTTTAACTCCATTTCTGAAGTGAAACACACAGCAGAGTTGTCATCCATTGATCACACTCTGCTTTAGAGCAAGAAGTACGCTCTATCTTTATAGAGTCTCTAAGACAGCAGGAACTTGAGTGTGCTCAGAACACAAAAACGGTGTTTCCTACACATACAGGCCATATCTAGTTCAACTCTAGTTTTGTAACTGAAACAAACCACAGGTCCTCTATCATCCAATGCTTGTCAGTTAAGATGAGAAACGTGTGAGCTTCGTTAACGATGTAGTTCGTTTGAGCTGTAAAGTAACTGCCCTTATTTGAAATGATGTCTTCCTTGTAGGAAGACTCAGAGCCTGGGATTTAACTCCATTTCTGAAGTGAAACACACAGCAGTGTTGTCATCCATTGATCACACTCTGCTTTAGAGCAAGAAGCACGCTCTAGCTTTCTAGAGTCTCTAAGACACCAGGAAATGTGAGTGTGCTCAGAAAAAAAAATGGTGTTTCTTACACATACGGACCATATCTTGTTCAAATGTGCTTCTGAAACTGAAACAAACCACAGGTCCCCTAACATCCAATGCTTGTCAGGTAAGATGAGAAACGTGTGAGCTTCGTGAACGATGTAGTTCGTTTGAGCTGAAAAGAGACTGCCCTTACCTGAAAGGAAGTCTTGCCTGTAGGAAGACACAGAGCATGGAATTTAACTCCATTTCTGAAGTGAAACACACAGCAGAGTTCTCATCCATTGATCACACTCTGCTTTAGAGCAAGAAACTCGATCTTGCTTGCTAGAGTCTCTAAGACACCAGGAAATGTGAGTGTGCTGAGAACAAAGTACGATGTTTCCCACACATACGGACCAATCTAATCCAACTCTGCTTCTGAAACTAATACAAAGCACTGGTCCTCTAACATCCGATGCTTGCCAGTTAAGATGAGAAACGTGTGAGATTCGTGAACGATGTAGTTCGTTTGAGCTGTTAGTAACTAACCTTACCTGAAACGAAGTCTTGCTTGTAGGAAGACTCAGAGCCTGGGATTTAACTCCATTTCTGAAGTGAAACACACAACAGAGTTCTCATCCATTGATCACACTCTGATTTAGAGCAAGAAGCTCGATCTTGCTTTCTAGAGTCTCTAATACAGCAGGAAACATGAGTGTGCTCAGAACAAAAGAACGGTGTTTCTTACACATACAGACCATATCTCGTTCAACTGTGCTTCTGAAACTGAAACAAACCACAGGTCCTCTAACATCCAATGCTTGTCAGGTAAGATAAGAATCGTGTGAGCTTCGTGAACGATGTAGTTCCTTTGAGCTGTAAGTAACTGCCCTTACTTGAAAAGAACTCTTCCTTGTAGGAAGACTCAGAGCATGGGCTTTAACTCCATTTCTGAAGTGAAACACATAGCAGAGTTGTCATCCATTGATCACACTCTGCTTTAGAGCAAGAAGCGCGCTCTAGCTTTATAGAGTCTCTAAGACAGCAGGAAACTTGAGTGTGCTTAGAACAATACAACGGTTTTTCCTACACATACGGGCCATATCTAGTTCAACTCTGCTTCTGAAACTGAAACAAACCACAGGGCCTCTAACATCCAATGCTTGTCAGTTAAGATGAGAAACGTGTGAGCTTCGTGAACGATGTAGTTCGTTTGAGCTGTAAAGTAACTGCCCTTACTTGAAACGAACTCTTCCTTGTAGGAAGACTCAGAGCCTAGGCTTTAACTCCATTTCTGAAGTGAAACACAGAGCAGAGTTGTCATCCATTGACCACACTCTGCTTTAGAGCTACAAGCACGCTCTAGCTTTCTAGAGTCTCTAAGACAGCAGGAAATTTGAGTGTGCTCAGAACAAAGAACGGTTTTTCCTACACATACAGGCCATATTTAGTTCAACTCTGCTTTTGAAACTGAAACAAACCCCAGGTCCTCTAACATCCAATGCTTGTCAGTTAAGATGAGAAACGTGTGAGCTTCGTGAACGATGTAGTTCGTTTGTGGTGTAAAGTAACTGCCCTTACTTGAAACGAAGTCTTCCTTGTAGGAAGACAAAGAGCCTGGGATTTAACTCCATTTCTGAAGTGAAACACACAGCAGAGTTGTCATCCATTGATCACACTCTGCTTTAGAGCAAGAAGCACGCTCTAGCTTTATAGAGTCTCTAAGAGAGCAGGAAACTTGAGTGTGCTCAGAACACAAGAATGGTGTTTCCTACACATACAGGCCATATCTAGTTCAACTCTAGTTTTGAAACTGAAACAAACCCCAGGTCCTCTAACATCCAATGCTTGTCAGTTAAGATGAGAAACGTGTGAGCTTCGTGAACAATGTAGTTCGTTTGAGCTGAAAAGACACTGCCCTTACCTGAAAGGAAGTCTTGCTTGTAGGAAGACACAGAGCATGGAATATAACTCCATTTCTGAAGGGAAACACACAACTGAGTTCTCATCCATGGATCACACTCTGCTTTAGAGCAAGAAGCACGCTCTTGCTTTCTAGAGTCTCTAAGACAGCAGGAAACATGAGTGTGCTGAGAACAAATGAATGGTGTTTCCTAAACATACGGACCATATCTAGTCCAACTCTGCTTCTGAAACTGATACAAAGCACTGGTCCCCTAACATCCAATGGTTGTCAGTTAAGATGAGAAACGTGTGAGCTTCGTGAACGATGTAGTTCGTTTGAGCTGTAAAGTAACTGCCCTTACCTGAAATGAAATCTTGCTTGTAGGAAGACACAGAGCCAGGCATTTAACTCCATTTCTGAAGGGAAACACACATCATAGTTCTCATCCATGGATCACACTCTGCTTTAGAGCAAGAAGCAGGCTCTTGCTTTCTAGAGTCTCTAATACAGCAGGAAACTTGAGTGTGCTCAGAACAATAGAACGGTTTTTCCTACACATATGGACCATATCTAGTTCATCTCTGTTTCTGAAACTTTAACAAACCACAGGTCCTCTAACATCCAATGCTTGTCAGTTAAGATGAGAAACGTGTGAGATTTGTGAACGATGTAGTTCGTTTGAGCTGTAAAGTAACTGCCCTTACTTAAAACGAACTCTTCCTTGTAGGAAGACTCAGAGCATGGGCTTTAACTCCATTTCTGAAGTGAAACACACAGCAGAGTTGTCATCCATTGATCACACTCTGCTTTATAGCAAGAAGTACGCTCTAGCTTTATAGAGTCTCTAAGACAGCAGGAAACTTGAGTGTGCTCAGAACACAAAAACGGTGTTTCCTACACATACAGGCCATATCTAGTTCAACTCTAGTTTTGTAACTGAAACAAACCACAGGTCCTCTATCATCCAATGCTTGTCAGTTAAGATTAGAAACGTGTGTGCTTCGTTAACGATGTAGTTCGTTTGAGCTGTAAAGTAACTGCCCTTATTTGAAATGATGTCTTCCTTGTAGGAATACTCAGAGCCTGGGATTTAACTCCATTTCTGAAGTGAAACACACAGCAGTGTTGTCATCCATTGATCACACTCTGCTTTAGAGCAAGAAGCACGCTCTAGCTTTCTAGAGTCTCTAAGACACCAGGAAATGTGAGTGTGCTCAGAACAAAAGAATGGTGTTTCTTACACATACGGACCATATCTTGTTCAAATGTGCTTCTGAAACTGAAACAAACCACAGGTCCCCTAACATCCAATGCTTGTCAGGTAAGATGAGAAACGTGTGAGCTTCGTGAACGATGTAGTTCGTTTGAGCTGAAAAGAGACTGCCCTTACCTGAAAGGAAGTCTTGCCTGTAGGAAGACACAGAGCATGGAATTTAACTCCATTTGTGAAAGGAAACACACAATTGTGTTCTCATCCATTGATCACACTCTCCTTTAGAGCGAGAAGCACACTCTTGCTTTCTAGAGTCTCTAATACAGCAGGAAACTTGAGTGTGCTCAGAACATTAGTTCGGTTTTTCCTACACATACGGACCATATCTAGTTCAACTCTGCTTCTGAAACTGAAACAAACCACAGGTACCCTAACATCCAATGCTTGTCAGTTAAGATGAGAAACGTGTGAGCTTCGTGAACGATGTAGTTCGTTTTAGCTGTTAGTAACACCCCTTACCAGAAATGAAGTCTTGCTTGTAGGAAGACTCAGAGCCTGGGATTTAACACCATTTCTGAAGTGAAACACACAGCAGAGTTCTCATCCATTGATCACACTCTGCTTTAGAGCAAGAAACTCGATCTTGCTTGCTAGAGTCTCTAAGACACCAGGAAACATGAGTGTGCTCAGAACACAAGAACGGTGTTTCCTACACATACAGGCCATATCTAGTTCAACTCTAGTTTTGAAACTGAAACAAACCACAGGTCCTCTATCATCCAATGCTTGTCAGTTAAGATGAGAAACGGGTGAGTTTCGGGAACGATGTAGTTCGTTTGAGCTGTAAAGTAACTGCCCTTACTTGAAACGAAGTCTTCCTTGTAGGAAGACTCAGAGCCTGGGATTTAACTCCATTTCTGAAGTGAAACACACAGCAGAGTTGTCATCCATTGATCACACTCTGCTTTAGAGCAAGAAGCACGCTCTAGCTTTCTAGGGTCTCTAACACACCAGGAAACGTGAGTGTGCTCAGAACAAAAGAATGGTGTTTCTTACACATACGGACCATATCTTGTTCAAATGTGCTTCTGAAACTGAAACAAACCACAGGTCCCCTAACATCCAATGCTTGTCAGGTAAGATGAGAAACGTGTGAGCTTCGTGAATGATGTAGTTCGTTTGAGCTGAAAAGAGACTGCCCTTACCTGAAAGGAAGTCTTGCCTGTAGGAAGACACAGAGCATGGAATTTAACTCCATTTGTGAAAGGAAACACACAATTGTGTTCTCATCCATTTATCACACTCTCCTTTAGAGCGAGAAGCACACTCTTGCTTTCTAGAGTCTCTAATACAGCAGGAAACTTGAGTGTGCTCAGAACATTAGTTCGGTTTTTCCTACACATACGGACCATATCTAGTTCAACTCTGCTTCTGAAACTGAAACAAACCACAGGTACCCTAACATCCAATGCTTGTCAGTTAAGATGAGAAACGTGTGAGCTTCGTGAACGATGTAGTTCGTTTTAGCTGTTAGTAACACCCCTTACCAGAAATGAAGTCTTGCTTGTAGGAAGACTCAGAGCCTGGGATTTAACACCATTTCTGAAGTGAAACACACAGCAGAGTTCTCATCCATTGATCACACTCTGCTTTAGAGCAAGAAACTCGATCTTGCTTGCTAGAGTCTCTAAGACACCAGGAAATGTGAGTGTGCTGAGAACAAAGTACGATGTTTCCCACACATACGGACCAATCTAATCCAACTCTGCTTCTGAAACTGATACAAAGCACTGGTCCTCTAACATCCGATGCTTGCCAGTTAAGATGAGAAACGTGTAAGATTCGTGAACGATGTAGTTCGTTTGAGCTGTTAGTAACTAACCTTACCTGAAACGAAGTCTTGCTTGTAGGAAGACTCAGAGCCTGGGATTTAACTCCATTTCTGAAGTGAAACACACAACAGAGTTCTCATCCATTGATCACACTCTGCTTTAGAGCAAGAAGCTCGATCTTGCTTTCTAGAGTCTCTAATACAGCAGGAAACATGAGTGTGCTCAGAACAAAAGAACGGTGTTTCTTACACATACAGACCATATCTCGTTCAACTGTGCTTCTGAAACTGAAACAAACCACAGGTCCTCTAACATCCAATGCTTGTCAGGTAAGATAAGAAACGTGTGAGCTTCGTGAACGATGTAGTTCCTTTGAGCTGTAAGTAACTGCCCTTACTTGAAAAGAACTCTTCCTTGTAGGAAGACTCAGAGCATGGGCTTTAACTCCATTTCTGAAGTGAAACACATAGCAGAGTTGTCATCCATTGATCACACTCTGCTTTAGAGCAAGAAGCACGCTCTAGCTTTATAGAGTCTCTAAGACAGCAGGAAACTTGAGTGTGCTCAGAACACAAGAACGGTGTTTCCTACACATACAGGCCATATCTAGTTCAACTCTAGTTTTGAAACTGAAACAAACCACAGGTCCTCTATCATCCAATGCTTGTCAGTTAAGATGAGAAACGGGTGAGTTTCGGGAACGATGTAGTTCGTTTGAGCTGTAAAGTAACTGCCCTTACTTGAAACGAAGTCTTCCTTGTAGGAAGACTCAGAGCCTGGGATTTAACTCCATTTCTGAAGTGAAACACACAACAGAGTTGTCATCCATTGATCACACTCTGCTTTAGAGCAAGAAGCACGCTCTAGCTTTCTAGGGTCTCTAACACACCAGGAAACGTGAGTGTGCTGAGAACAAAAGAACGGTGTTTCCTACACATAGGGACCATATCTAATCCACCTCTGCTTCTGAAACTGATACAAAGCACTGGTCCTCTAACATCCGATGCTTGTCATTTAAGATGAGAAACGTGTGAGCTTCGTGAACGATGTAGTTCATTTGAGCTGAAAAGAAACTGCCCTTACCTGAAAGGAAGTCTTGCTTGTGGGAAGACACAGAGCATGGAATTTAACTCCATTTCTGAAGGGAAACACACAACTGAGTTCCAATCCATGATCACACTCTGCTTTAGAGCAAGAAGCACGCTCTTGCTTTCTAGAGTCTCTAATACAGCAGGAAACTTGTGTGTGCTCAGAACAATACAACGGTTTTTCCTACACATACGGGCCATATCTAGTTCAACACTGCTTCTGAAACTGAAACAAACCACAAGTCCTCTAACATCAAATGCTTGTCAGTTAAGATGAGAAACGTGTGAGCTTCGTGAACGATGTAGTTCATTTGAGCTGTAAAGTAACTGCCCTTACCTGAAACGAAGTCTTGCATGTAGGAGGACTCAGAGCCAGAGATTTAACTCCATCTCTGAAGGGAAACACACATCATAGTTCTCATCCATGGATCACACTCTGCTTTAGAGCAAGAAGCACGCTCTTGCTTTCTAGAGTCTCTAATACAGCAGGAAACCTGAGTGTGCTCAGAATAATACAAGGGTTTTTCCTACACATACGGGCCATATCTAGTTCAACTCTGCTTCTGAAACTGAAACAAACCACAGTGCCTCTAACATCCAATGCTTGTCAGTTAAGATTAGAAACGTGTAAGCTTCGTGAACGATGTAGTTCGTTTGTGGTGTAAAGTAACTGCCCTTACTTGAAACGAAGTCTTCCTTGTAGGAAGACTCAGAGCCTAGGCTTTAACTCCATTTCTGAAGTGTAACACACAGCAGAGTTGTCATCCATTGATCACACTCTGCTTTAGAGCAAGAAGCACGCTCTAGCTTTATAGAGTCTCTAAGACAGCAGGAAACTTGAGTGTGCTCAGAACACAAGAATGGTGTTTCCTACACATACAGGCCATATCTAGTTCAACTCTAGTTTTGAAACTGAAACAAACCCCAGGTCCTCTAACATCCAATGCTTGTCAGTTAAGATGAGAAACGTGTGAGCTTCGTGAACGTTGTAGTTCGTTTGAGCTGAAAAGACACTGCCCTTACCTGAAAGGAAGTCTTGCTTGTAGGAAGACACAGAGCATGGAATTTAACTCCATTTCTGAAGGGAAACACACAACTGAGTTCTCATCCATGGATCACACTCTGCTTTAGAGCAAGAAGCACGCTCTTGCTTTCTAGAGTCTCTAAGACAGCAGGAAACATGAGTGTGCTGAGAACAAATGAATGGTGTTTCCTAAACATACGGACCATATCTAGTCCAACTCTGCTTCTGAAACTGATACAAAGCACTGGTCCCCTAACATCCAATGCTTGTCAGTTAAGATGAGAAACGTGTGAGCTTCGTGAACGATGTAGTTCGTTTGAGCTGTAAAGTAACTGCCCTTACCTGAAATGAAATCTTGCTTGTAGGAAGACACAGAGCCAGGCATTTAACTCCATTTCTGAAGGGAAACACACATCATAGTTCTCATCCATGGATCACACTCTGCTTTAGAGCAAGAAGCAGGCTCTTGCTTTCTAGAGTCTCTAATACAGCAGGAAACTTGAGTGTGCTCAGAACAATAGAACGGTTTTTCCTACACATATGGACCATATCTAGTTCATCTCTGTTTCTGAAACTTTAACAAACCACAGGTCCTCTAACATCCAATGCTTGTCAGTTAAGATGAGAAACGTGTGAGATTTGTGAACGATGTAGTTCGTTTGAGCTGTAAAGTAACTGCCCTTACTTGAAACGAACTCTTCCTTGTAGGAAGACTCAGAGCATGGGCTTTAACTCCATTTCTGAAGTGAAACACACAGCAGAGTTGTCATCCATTGATCACACTCTGCTTTAGAGCAAGAAGTACGCTCTAGCTTTATAGAGTCTCTAAGACAGCAGGAAACTTGAGTGTGCTCAGAACACAAAAACGGTGTTTCCTACACATACAGGCCATATCTAGTTCAACTCTAGTTTTGTAACTGAAAAAAACCACAGGTCCTCTATCATCCAATGCTTGTCAGTTAAGATGAGAAACGCGTGAGCTTCGTTAACGATGTAGTTCGTTTGAGCTGTAAAGTAACTGCCCTTATTTGAAATGATGTCTTCCTTGTAGGAAGACTCAGAGCCTGGGATTTAACTCCATTTCTGAAGTGAAACACACAGCAGTGTTGTCATCCATTGATCACACTCTGCTTTAGAGCAAGAAGCACGCTCTAGCTTTCTAGAGTCTCTAAGACAGCAGGAAACATGAGTGTGCTGAGAACAAATGAATGGTGTTTCCTACACATACAGACCATATCTAGTCCAACTCTGCTTCTGAAACTGATACAAAGCATTGGTCCCCTAACATCCAATGCTTGTCAGTTAAGATGAGAAACGTGTGAGCTTCGTGAACGATGTAGTTCGTTTAAGCTGTAAAGTAACTGCCCTTAACTGAAACGAAGTCTTGCTTGTAGGAAGACTCAGAGCCAGGGATTTAACTCCATTTCTGAAGGGAAACACACAGCCTAGTTCTCATCCATAGATCACACTCTGCTTTAGAGCAAGAAGCACGCTCTTGCTTTCTAGAGTCTCTAATACAGCAGGAAACTTGAGTGTGCTCAGAACAATACAACGGTTTTTCCTACAAATAGGGCCATATCAAGTTCAACTCTGCTTCTGAAACTGAAACAAACCACAAGTCCTCTAACATCAAATGCTTGTCAGTTAAGATGAGAAACGTGTGAGCTTCGTGAACGATGTAGTTCATTTGAGCTGTAAAGTAACTGCCCTTACCTGAAACGAAGTCTTGCATGTAGGAGGACTCAGAGCCAGAGATTTAACTCCATTTCTGAAGGGAAACACACATCATAGTTCTCATCCATGGATCACACTCTGCTTTAGAGCAAGAAGCACGCTCTTGCTTTCTAGAGTCTCTAATACAGCAGGAAACCTGAGTGTGCTCAGAATAATACAAGTGTTTTTCCTACACATACGGGCCATATCTAGTTCAACTCTGCTTCTGAAACTGAAACAAACCACAGGGCCTCTAACATCCAATGCTTGTCAGTTAAGATGAGAAACGTGTGAGCTTCGTGAACGATGTAGTTTGTTTGAGCTGAAAAGAGACTGCCCTTACCTGAAAGGAAGTCTTGCTTGTAGGAAGACTCAGAGCCAGAGATTTAACTCCATTTCTGAAGGGAAACACACATCATAGTTCTCATCCATGGATCACACTCTGCTTTAGAGCAAGAAGCACGCTCTTGCTTTCTAGAGTCTCTAATACAGCAGGAAACTTGAGTGTGCTCAGAACATTAGTTCGGTTTTTCCTACACATACGGGCCATATCTACTTCAAATCTGCTTCTGAAACTGAAACAAACCACAGGTCCCCTAACATCCAATGCTTGTCAGTTAAGATGAGAAACGTGTGAGCTTCGTGAACGATGTAGTTCCTTTGAGCTGTAAGTAACCGCCCTTACTTGAAACGAACTCTTCCTTGTAGGAAGACTCAGAGCATGGACTTTAACTCCATTTCTGTAGTGAAACACACAGCAGAGTTGTCATCCATTGATCACACTCTGCTTTAGAGCAAGAAGCACGCTCTAGCTTTATAGAGTCTCTAAGACAGCAGGAAACTTGAGTGTGCTCAGAACACAAGAACGGTGTTTCCTACACATACAGGCCATATCTAGTTCAACTCTAGTTATGAAACTGAAACAAACCACAGGTCCTCTATCATCCAATGCTTGTCATTTAAGATGAGAAACGTGTGAGCTTCGTGAACGATGTAGTTCGTTTGAGCTGTAAAGTAACTGCCCTTACCTGAAACGAAGTCTTGCTTGTAGGAAGACTCAGAGAAAGGGATTTAACTCCATTTCTGAAGGGAAACACACAGCATAGTTCTCATCCATGGATCACACTCTGCTTTAGAGCAAGAAGCTCGATATTGCTTTCTAGAGTCTCTAATACAGCAGGAAACTTGAGTGTGCTCAGAACAAAAGAATGGTGTTTCCTACACATACGGGCCATATCCAGTACAACTGTGCTTCTGAAACTGATACAAAGCACTGGTCCTCTAACATCCGATGCTTGTCAGTTAAGATGAGAAACGTGTGAGCTTCGTGAACGATGTAGTTCGTATGAGCTGAAAAGAGACTGCCCTTACCTGAAAGGAAGTCTTGCTTGTAGGAAGACACAGAGCATGGAATTTAACTCCATTTCTGAAGGGAAACACACAACTGTGTTCTCATCCATTGATCATACTCTGCTTTAGAGCAAGAAGCACGCTCTTGCTTTCTAGAGACTCTAAGACAGCAGGAAACATGACTGTGCTGAGAACAAATGAATGGTGTTTCCTACACATACGGACCATATCTAGTCCAACTCTGCTTCTGAAACTGATACAAAGCACTGGTCCCCTAACATCCATTGCTTGTCAGTTAAGATGAGAAACGTGTGAGCTTCGTGAACGATATAGTTCATTTGAGCTGTAAAGAAACTGCCCTTACATGAAACGAAGTCTTGCATGTAGGAAGTCTCAGAGCCTGGGATTTAACTCCATTTCTGAAGTGAAACAAACAACAGAGTTCTCATCCATTGATCACACTCTGCTTTAGAGCAAGAAGCTCGATCTTGCTTTCTAGAGTCTCTAAGACAGCAGGAAACTTGAGTGTGCTAAGAACACAAGAACGGTGTTTCCTACACATACAGGCCATATCTAGTTCAACTCTGCTTCTGAAAGTGAAACAAACCACAGGTTCTCTAACATCCAATGCTTGTCAGTTAAGATGAGAAACGTGTGAGCTTCGTGAACGATGTAGTTCTTTTGAGCTGAAAAGTGACTACCCTTACCTGAAACGAAGTCTTGCTTGTAGGAAGACAGAGAGCATGGAATTTAACTCCATTTCTGAAGGGAAACACACAACTGAGTTCTCATCCATGGATCACACTATGCTTTAGATCAAGAAGCACGCTCTAGCTTTCTAGAGTCTCTAAGACACCAGGAAATGTGAGTGTGCTGAGAACAAAGTACGATGTTTCCTACACATACGGACCATATCTAATCCAACTCTGCTTCTGAAACTGATACAAAGCACTGGTCCTCTAACATCCGATGCTTGTCAGTTAAGATGAGAAACGTGTGAGCTTCGTGAACGATGTAGTTTGTTTGAGCTGAAAAGAGACTGCCCTAACCTGAAAGGAAGTCTTTCTTGTAGGAAGACTCAGAGCCTGGGATTTAACTCCATTTCTGAAGTGAAACACACAACAGAGTTCTCATCCATTGATCACACACTGCTTTAGAGCAAGAAGCTCGATCTTGCATTCTAGAGTCTCTAATAAGGCAGGAAACTTGAGTGTGCTCAGAATAAAAGAACGGTGTTTCTTACACATAGGGACCATATCTAGTTCAACTGTGCTACTGAAACTGAAACAAACCACAGGTCCTCTAACATGCAATGGTTGTCAGGTAAGATGAGAAACGTGTGAGCTTCGTGAACGATGTAGTTCCTTTGAGCTGTAAGTAACTGCCCTTACTTGAAATGAACTCTTCCTTGTAGGAAGACTCAGAGCATGGGCTTTAACTCCATTTCTGAAGTGAAACACACAGCAGAGTTGTCATCCATTGATCACACTCTGCTTTAGAGCAAGAAGTACGCTCTAGCTTTATAGAGTCTCTAAGACAGCAGGAAACTTGAGTGTGCTCAGAACACAAAAACGGTGTTTCCTACACATACAGGCCATATCTAGTTCAACTCTAGTTTTGTAACTGAAACAAACCACAGGTCCTCTATCATCCAATGCTTGTCAGTTAAGATGAGAAACGCGTGTGCTTCGTTAACGATGTAGTTCGTTTGAGCTGTAAAGTAACTGCCCTTATTTGAAATGATGTCTTCCTTGTAGGAAGACTCAGAGCCTGGGATTTAACTCCATTTCTGAAGTGAAACACACAGCAGTGTTGTCATCCATTGATCACACTCTGCTTTAGAGCAAGAAGCACGCTCTAGCTTTCTAGAGTCTCTAAGACAGCAGGAAACATGAGTGTGCTGAGAACAAATGAATGGTGTTTCCTACACATACAGACCATATCTAGTCCAACTCTGCTTCTGAAACTGATACAAAGCATTGGTCCCCTAACATCCAATGCTTGTCAGTTAAGATGAGAAATGTGTGAGCTTCGTGAACGATGTAGTTCGTTTAAGCTGTAAAGTAACTGCCCTTAACTGAAACGAAGTCTTGCTTGTAGGAAGACTCAGAGCCAGGGAATTAACTCCATTTCTGAAGGGAAACACACAGCCTAGTTCTCATCCATGGATCACACTCTGCTTTAGAGCAAGAAGCACGCTCTTGCTTTCTAGAGTCTCTAATACAGCAGGAAACTTGAGTGTGCTCAGAACAATACAACGGTTTTTCCTACACATACGGGCCATATCAAGTTCAACTCTGCTTCTGAAACTGAAACAAACCACAAGTCCTCTAACATCACATGCTTGTCAGTTAAGATGAGAAACGTGTGAGCTTCGTGAACGATGTAGTTCATTTGAGCTGTAAAGTAACTGCCCTTACCTGAAAGGAAGTCATGCATGTAGGAGGACTCAGAGCCAGAGATTTAACTCCATTTCTGAAGGGAAACACACATCATAGTTCTCATCCATGGATCACACTCTGCTTTAGAGCAAGAAGCACGCTCTTGCTTTCTAGAGTCTCTAATACAGCAGGAAACCTGAGTGTGCTCAGAATAATACAAGGGTTTTTCCTACACATACGGGCCATATCTAGTTCATCTCTGCTTCTGAAACTGAAACAAACCACTGGGCCTCTAACATCCGATGCTTGTCAGTTAAGATGAGAAACGTGTGAGCTTCGTGAACGATGTAGTTTGTTTGAGCTGAAAAGAGACTGCCCTAACCTGAAAGGAAGTCTTGCTTGTAGGAAGACTCAGAGCCTGGGATTTAACTCCATTTCTGAAGTGAAACACACAACAGAGTTCTCATCCATTGATCACACACTGCTTTAGAGCAAGAAGCTCGATCTTGCATTCTAGAGTCTCTAATACGGCAGGAAACTTGAGTGTGCTCAGAACAAAAGAACGGTGTTTCTTACACATAGGGACCATATCTAGTTCAACTGTGCTACTGAAACTGAAACAAACCACAGGTCCTCTAACATGCAATGGTTGTCAGGTAAGATGAGAAACGTGTGAGCTTCGTGAACGATGTAGTTCCTTTGAGCTGTAAGTAACTGCCCTTACTTGAAATGAACTCTTCCTTGTAGGAAGACTGAGAGCATGGGCTTTAACTCCATTTCTGAAGTGAAACACACAGCAGAGTTGTCATCCATTGATCACACTCTGCTTTAGAGCAAGAAGTACGCTCTAGCTTTATAGAGTCTCTAAGACAGCAAGAAACTTGAGTGTGCTCAGAACACAAAAACGGTGTTTCCTACACATACAGGCCATATCTAGTTCAACTCTAGTTTTGTAACTGAAACAAACCACAGGTCCTCTATCATCCAATGCTTGTCAGTTAAGATGAGAAACGCGTGAGCTTCGTTAACGATGTAGTTCGTTTGAGCTGTAAAGTAACTGCCCTTATTTGAAATGATGTCTTCCTTGTAGGAAGACTCACAGCCTGGGATTTAACTCCATTTCTGAAGTGAAACACACAGCAGTGTTGTCATCCATTGATCACACTCTGGTTTAGAGCAAGAAGCACGCTCTAGCTTTCTAGAGTCTCTAAGACAGCAGGAAACATGAGTGTGCTGAGAACAAATGAATGGTGTTTCCTACACATACAGACCATATCTAGTCCAACTCTGCTTCTGAAACTGATACAAAGCATTGGTCCCCTAACATCCAATGCTTGTCAGTTAAGATGAGAAATGTGTGAGCTTCGTGAACGATGTAGTTCGTTTAAGCTGTAAAGTAACTGCCCTTAACTGAAACGAAGTCTTGCTTGTAGGAAGACTCAGAACCAGGGATTTAACTCCATTTCTGAAGGGAAACACACAGCCTAGTTCTCATCCATGGATCACACTCTGCTTTAGAGCAAGAAGCACGCTCTTGCTTTCTAGAGTCTCTAATACAGCAGGAAACTTGAGTGTGCTCAGAACAATACAACGGTTTTTCCTACACATACGGGCCATATCAAGTTCAACTCTGCTTCTGAAACTGAAACAAACCACAAGTCCTCTAACATCAAATGCTTGTCAGTTAAGATGAGAAACGTGTGAGCTTCGTGAACGATGTAGTTCATTTGAGCTGTAAAGTAACTGCCCTTACCTGAAACGAAGTCTTGTATGTAGGAGGACTCAGAGCCAGAGATTTAACTCCATTTCTGAAGGGAAACACACATCATAGTTCTCATCCATGGATCACACTCTGCTTTAGAGCAAGAAGCACGCTCTTGCTTTCTAGAGTCTCTAATACAGCAGGAAACCTGAGTGTGCTCAGAATAATACAAGGGTTTTTCCTACACATACGGGCCATATCTAGTTCAACTCTGCTTCTGAAACTGAAACAAACCACAGGGCCTCTAACATCCAATGCTTGTCAGTTAAGATGAGAAACGTGTGAGCTTCGTGAACGATGTAGTTTGTTTGAGCTGAAAAGAGACTGCCCTTACCTTAAAGGAAGTCTTGCTTGTAGGAAGACTCAGAGCCAGAGATTTAACTCCATTTCTGAAGGGAAACACACATCATAGTTCTCATCCATGGATCACACTCTGCTTTAGAGCAAGAAGGACGCTCTTGCTTTCTAGAGTCTCTAATACAGCAGGAAACTTGAGTGTGCTCAGAACATTAGTTCGGTTTTTCCTACACATACGGGCCATATCTACTTCAAATCTGCTTCTGAAACTGAAACAAACCACAGGTCCCCTAACATCCAATGCTTGTCAGTTAAGATGAGAAACGTGTGAGCTTCGTGAACGATGTAGTTCCTTTGAGCTGTAAGTAACTGCCCTTACTTGAAACGAACTCTTCCTTGTAGGAAGACTCAGAGCATGGGCTTTAACTCCATTTCTGTAGTGAAACACACAGCAGAGTTGTCATCCATTGATCACACTCTGCTTTAGAGCAAGAAGCACGCTCTAGCTTTATAGAGTCTCTAAGACAGCAGGAAACTTGAGTGTGCTCAGAACACAAGAACGGTGTTTCCTACACATACAGGCCATATCTAGTTCAACTCTAGTTATGAAACTGAAACAAACCACAGGTCCTCTATCATCCAATGCTTGTCATTTAAGATGAGAAACGTGTGAGCTTCGTGAACGATGTAGTTCGTTTGAGCTGTAAAGTAACTGCCCTTACCTGAAACGAAGTCTTGCTTGTAGGAAGACTCAGAGAAAGGGATTTAACTCCATTTCTGAAGGGAAACACACAGCATAGTTCTCATCCATGGATCACACTCTGCTTTAGAGCAAGAAGCTCGATCTTGCTTTCTAGAGTCTCTAATACAGCAGGAAACTTGAGTGTGCTCAGAACAAAAGAATGGTGTTTCCTACACATACGGGCCATATCTAGTACAACTGTGCTTCTGAAACTGATACAAAGCACTGGTCCTCTAACATCCGATGCTTGTCAGTTAAGATGAGAAACGTGTGAGCTTCGTGAACGATGTAGTTCGTTTGAGCTGAAAAGAGACTGCCCTTACCTGAAAGGAAGTCTTGCTTGTAGGAAGACACAGAGCAGGGAATTTAACTCCATTTCTGAAGGGAAACACACAACTGTGTTCTCATCCATTGATCATACTCTGCTTTAGAGCAAGAAGCACGCTCTTGCTTTCTAGAGTCTCTAAGACAGCAGGAAACATGACTGTGCTGAGAACAAATGAATGGTGTTTCCTACACATACGGACCATATCTAGTCCAACTCTGCTTCTGAAACTGATACAAAGCACTGGTCCCCTAACATCCAATGCTTGTCAGTTAAGATGAGAAACGTGTGAGCTTCGTGAACGATGTAGTTCATTTGAGCTGTAAAGAAACTGCCCTTACATGAAACGAAGTCTTGCATGCAGGAAGACTCAGAACCTGGGATTTAACTCCATTTCTGAAGTGAAACAAACAACAGAGTTCTCATCCATTGATCACACTCTGCTTTAGAGCAAGAAGCTCGATCTTGCTTTCTAGAGTCTCTAAGACAGCAGGAAACTTGAGTGTGCTAAGAACACAAGAACGGTGTTTCCTACACATACAGGCCATATCTAGTTCAACTCTGCTTCTGAAAGTGAAACAAACCACAGGTTCTCTAACATCCAATGCTTGTCAGTTAAGATGAGAAACGTGTGAGCTTCGTGAACGATGTAGTTCTTTTGAGCTGAAAAGTGACTACCCTTACCTGAATCGAAGTCTTGCTTGTAGGAAGACACAGAGCATGCAATTTAACTCCATTTCTGAAGGGAAACACACAACTGAGTTCTCATCCATGGATCACACTATGCTTTAGATCAAGAAGCACGCTCTAGCTTTCTAGAGTCTCTAAGACACCAGGAAATGTGAGTGTGCTGAGAACAAAGTACGATGTTTCCTACACATACGGACCATATCTAATCCAACTCTGCTTCTGAAACTGATACAAAGCACTGGTCCTCTAACATACGATGCTTGTCAGTTAAGATGAGAAACGTGTGAGCTTCGTGAACGATGTAGTTTGTTTGAGCTGAAAAGAGACTGCCCTAACCTGAAAGGAAGTCTTGCATGTAGGAAGACTCAGAGCCTGGGATTTAACTCCATTTCTGAAGTGAAACAAACAACAGAGTTCTCATCCATTGATCACACTCTGCTTTAGAGCAAGAAGCTCGATCTTGCTTTCTAGAGTCTCTAAGACAGCAGGAAACTTGAGTGTGCTAAGAACACAAGAACGGTGTTTCCTACACATACAGGCCATATCTAGTTCAACTCTGCTTCTGAAAGTGAAACAAACCACAGGTTCTCTAACATCCAATGCTTGTCAGTTAAGATGAGAAACGTGTGAGCTTCGTGAACGATGTAGTCTTTTGAGCTGAAAAGTGACTACCCTTACCTGAAACGAAGTCTTGCTTGTAGGAAGACACAGAGCATGGAATTTAACTCCATTTCTGAAGGGAAACACACAACTGAGTTCTCATCCATGGATCACACTATGCTTTAGATCAAGAAGCACGCTCTAGCTTTCTAGAGTCTCTAAGACACCAGGAAATGTGAGTGTGCTGAGAACAAAGTACGATGTTTCCTACACATATGGACCATATCTAATCCAACTCTGCTTCTGAAACTGATACAAAGCACTGGTCCTCTAACATCCGATGCTTGTCAGTTAAGATGAGAAACGTGTGAGCTTCGTGAACGATGTAGTTTGTTTGAGCTGAAAAGAGACTGCCCTAACCTGAAAGGAAGTCCTGCTTGTAGGAAGACTCAGAGCCTGGGATTTAACTCCATTTCTGAAGTGAAACACACAACAGAGTTCTCATCCATTGATCACACACTGCTTTAGAGCAAGAAGCTCGATCTTGCATTCTAGAGTCTCTAATACGGCAGGAAACTTGGGTGTGCTCAGAACAAAAGAACGGTGTTTCTTACACATAGGGACCATATCTAGTTCAACTGTGCTACTGAAACTGAAACAAACCACAGGACCTCTAACATGCAATGGTTGTCAGGTAAGATGAGAAACGTGTGAGCTTCGTGAACGATGTAGTTCCTTTGAGCTGTAAGTAACTGCCCTTACTTGAAACGAACTCTTCCTTGTAGGAAGACTCAGAGCATGGGCTTTAACTCCATTTCTGAAGTGAAACACACAGCAGAGTTGTCATCCATTGATCACACTCTGCTTTAGAGCAAGAAGTACGCTCTAGCTTTATAGAGTCTCTAAGACAGCAGGAAACTTGAGTGTGCTCAGAACACAAAAACGGTGTTTCCTACACATACAGGCCATATCTAGTTCAACTCTAGTTTTGTAACTGAAACAAACCACAGGTCCTCTATCATCCAATGCTTGTCAGTTAAGATGAGAAACGCGTGAGCTTCGTTAACGATGTAGTTCGTTTGAGCTGTAAAGTAACTGCCCTTATTTGAAATGATGTCTTCCTTGTAGGAAGACTCAGATCCTGGGATTTAACTCCATTTATGAAGTGAAACACACAGCAGTGTTGTCATCCATTGATCACACTCTGCTTTAGAGCAAGAAGCACGCTCTAGCTTTCTAGAGTCTCTAAGACAGCAGGAAACATGAGTGTGCTGAGAACAAATGAATGGTGTTTCCTACACATACAGACCATATCTAGTCCAACTCTGCTTCTGAAACTGATACAAAGCATTGGTCCCCTAACATCCAATGCTTGTCAGTTAAGATGAGAAACGTGTGAGCTTCGTGAATGATGTAGTTCGTTTAAGCTGTAAAGTAACTGCCCTTAACTGAAACGAAGTCTTGCTTGTAGGAAGACTCAGAGCCAGGGATTTAACTCCATTTCTGAAGGGAAACACACAGCCTAGTTCTCATCCATGGATCACACTCTGCTTTAGAGCAAGAAGCACGCTCTTGCTTTCTAGAGTCTCTAATACAGCAGGAAACCTGAGTGTGCTCAGAATAATACAAGGGTTTTTCCTACACATACGGGCCATATCTAGTTCAACTCTGCTTCTGAAACTGAAACAAACCACAGGGCCTCTAACATCCAATGCTTGTCAGTTAAGATGAGAAACGTGTGAGCTTCGTGAACGATGTAGTTTGTTTGAGCTGAAAAGAGACTGCCCTTACCTGAAAGGAAGTCTTGCTTGTAGGAAGACTCAGAGCCAGAGATTTAACTCCATTTCTGAAGGGAAACACACATCATAGTTCTCATCCATGGATCACACTCTGCTTTAGAGCAAGAAGCACGCTCTTGCTTTCTAGAGTCTCTAATACAGCAGGAAACTTGAGTGTGCTCAGAACATTAGTTCGGTTTTTCCTACACATACGGGCCATATCTACTTCAAATCTGCTTCTGAAACTGAAACAAACCACAGGTCCCCTAACATCCAATGCTTGTCAGTTAAGATGAGAAACGTGTGAGCTTCGTGAACGATGTAGTTCCTTTGAGCTGTAAGTAACTGCCCTTACTTGAAACGAACTCTTCCTTGTAGGAAGACTCCGAGCATGGGCTTTAACTCCATTTCTGTAGTGAAACACACAGCAGAGTTGTCATCCATTGATCACACTCTGCTTTAGAGCAAGAAGCACGCTCTAGCTTTATAGAGTCTCTAAGACAGCAGGAAACTTGAGTGTGCTCAGAACACAAGAACGGTGTTTCCTACACATACAGGCCATATCTAGTTCAACTCTAGTTATGAAACTGAAACAAACCACAGGTCCTCTATCATCCAATGCTTGTCATTTAAGATGAGAAACGTGTGAGCTTCGTGAACGATGTAGTTCGTTTGAGCTGTAAAGTAACTGCCCTTACCTGAAACGAAGTCTTGCTTGTAGGAAGACTCAGAGAAAGGGATTTAACTCCATTTCTGAAGGGAAACACACAGCATAGTTCTCATCCATGGATCACACTCTGCTTTAGAGCAAGAAGCTCGATCTTGCTTTCTAGAGTCTCTAATACAGCAGGAAACTTGAGTGTGCTCAGAACAAAAGAATGGTGTTTCCTACACATACGGGCCATATCTAGTACAACTGTGCTTCTGAAACTGATACAAAGCACTGGTCCTCTAACATCTGATGCTTGTCAGTTAAGATGAGAAACGTGTGAGCTTCGTGAACGATGTAGTTCGTTTGAGCTGAAAAGAGACTGCCCTTACCTGAAAGGAAGTCTTGCTTGTAGGAAGACACAGAGCATGGAATTTAACTCCATTTCTGAAGGGAAACACACAACTGTGTTCTCATCCATTGATCATACTCTGCTTTAGAGCAAGAAGCACGCTCTTGCTTTCTAGAGACTCTAAGACAGCAGGAAACATGACTGTGCTGAGAACAAATGAATGGTGTTTCCTACACATACGGACCATATCTAGTCCAACTCTGCTTCTGAAACTGATATAAAGCACTGGTCCCCTAACATCCAATGCTTGTCAGTTAAGATGAGAAACGTGTGAGCTTCGTGAACGATGTAGTTCATTTGAGCTGTAAAGAAACTGCCCTTACATGAAACGAAGTCTTGCATGTAGGAAGACTCAGAGCCTGGGATTTAACTCCATTTCTGAAGTGAAACAAACAACAGAGTTCTCATCCATTGATCACACTCTGCTTTAGAGCAAGAAGCTCGATCTTGCTTTCTAGAGTCTCTAAGACAGCAGGAAACTTGAGTGTGCTAAGAACACAAGAACGGTGTTTCCTACACATACAGGCCATATCTAGTTCAACTCTGCTTCTGAAAGTGAAACAAACCACAGGTTCTCTAACATCCAATGCTTGTCAGTTAAGATGAGAAACGTGTGAGCTTCGTGAACGATGTAGTTCTTTTGAGCTGAAAAGTGACTACCCTTACCTGAAACGAAGTCTTGCTGGTAGGAAGACACAGAGCATGGAATTTAACTCCAATTCTGAAGGGAAACACACAACTGAGTTCTCATCCATGGATCACACTATGCTTTAGATCAAGAAGCACGCTCTAGCTTTCTAGAGTCTCTAAGACACCAGGAAATGTGAGTGTGCTGAGAACAAAGTACGATGTTTCCTACACATACGGACCATATCTAGTTCAACTGTGCTTCTGAAACTGATACAAACCACAGGTCCTCTAACATGCAATGCTTGTCAGGTAAGATGAGAAACGTGTGAGCTTCGTGAACGATGTAGTTCCTTTGAGCTGTAAGTAACTGCCCTTACTTGAAACGAACTCTTCCTTGTAGGAAGACTCAGAGCATGGGCTTTAACTCCAGTTCTGTAGTGAAACACACAGCAGAGTTGTCATCCATTGATCACACTCTGCTTTAGAGCAAGAAGCACGCTCTAGCTTTATAGAGTCTCTAAGACAGCAGGAAACTTGAGTGTGCTCAGAACACAAGAACGGTGTTTCCTACACATACAGGCCATATCTAGTTCAACTCTAGTTATGAAACTGAAACAAACGACAGGTCCTCTATCATCCAATGCTTGTCATTTAAGATGAGAAACGTGTGAGCTTCGTGAACAATGGAGTTTGTTTGAGCTGTAAAGTAACTGCCCTTACCTGAAACGAAGTCTTGCTTGTAGGAAGACATAGAGCCAGGGATTTAACTCCATTTCTGAAGGGAAACACACAGCATAGTTCTCATCCATGGATCACACTCTGCTTTAGAGCAAGAAGCTCGATCTTGCTTTCTAGAGTCTCTAATACAAGATGAAACTTGAGTGTGCTCAGCACAAAGAACGGTGTTTTCTACACATACGGGCCATATCTAGTTCAACTGTGCTTCTGAAACTGATACAAAGCACTGGTCCTCTAACATCCGATGCTTGTCAGTTAAGATGAGAAACGTGTGAGCTTCGTGAACGATGTAGTTCGTTTGAGCTGAAAAGAGACTGCCCTTACCTGAAAGGAAGTCTTCCTTGTAGGAAGACTCCGAGCATGGGCTTTAACTCCATTTCTGTAGTGAAACACACAGCAGAGTTGTCATCCATTGATCACACTCTGCTTTAGAGCAAGAAGCACGCTCTAGCTTTATAGAGTCTCTAAGACAGCAGGAAACTTGAGTGTGCTCAGAACACAAGAACGGTGTTTCCTACACATACAGGCCATATCTAGTTCAACTCTAGTTATGAAACTGAAACAAACCACAGGTCCTCTATCATCCAATGCTTGTCATTTAAGATGAGAAACGTGTGAGCTTCGTGAACGATGTAGTTCGTTTGAGCTGTAAAGTAACTGCCCTTACCTGAAACGAAGTCTTGCTTGTAGGAAGACTCAGAGAAAGGGATTTAACTCCATTTCTGAAGGGAAACACACAGCATAGTTCTCATCCATGGATCACACTCTGCTTTAGAGCAAGAAGCTCGATCTTGCTTTCTAGAGTCTCTAATACAGCAGGAAACTTGAGTGTGCTCAGAACAAAAGAATGGTGTTTCCTACACATACGGGCCATATCTAGTACAACTGTGCTTCTGAAACTGATACAAAGCACTGGTCCTCTAACATCTGATGCTTGTCAGTTAAGATGAGAAACGTGTGAGCTTCGTGAACGATGTAGTTCGTTTGAGCTGAAAAGAGACTGCCCTTACCTGAAAGGAAGTCTTGCTTGTAGGAAGACACAGAGCATGGAATTTAACTCCATTTCTGAAGGGAAACACACAACTGTGTTCTCATCCATTGATCATACTCTGCTTTAGAGCAAGAAGCACGCTCTTGCTTTCTAGAGACTCTAAGACAGCAGGAAACATGACTGTGCTGAGAACAAATGAATGGTGTTTCCTACACATACGGACCATATCTAGTCCAACTCTGCTTCTGAAACTGATATAAAGCACTGGTCCCCTAACATCCAATGCTTGTCAGTTAAGATGAGAAACGTGTGAGCTTCGTGAACGATGTAGTTCATTTGAGCTGTAAAGAAACTGCCCTTACATGAAACGAAGTCTTGCATGTAGGAAGACTCAGAGCCTGGGATTTAACTCCATTTCTGAAGTGAAACAAACAACAGAGTTCTCATCCATTGATCACACTCTGCTTTAGAGCAAGAAGCTCGATCTTGCTTTCTAGAGTCTCTAAGACAGCAGGAAACTTGAGTGTGCTAAGAACACAAGAACGGTGTTTCCTACACATACAGGCCATATCTAGTTCAACTCTGCTTCTGAAAGTGAAACAAACCACAGGTTCTCTAACATCCAATGCTTGTCAGTTAAGATGAGAAACGTGTGAGCTTCGTGAACGATGTAGTTCTTTTGAGCTGAAAAGTGACTACCCTTACCTGAAACGAAGTCTTGCTGGTAGGAAGACACAGAGCATGGAATTTAACTCCAATTCTGAAGGGAAACACACAACTGAGTTCTCATCCATGGATCACACTATGCTTTAGATCAAGAAGCACGCTCTAGCTTTCTAGAGTCTCTAAGACACCAGGAAATGTGAGTGTGCTGAGAACAAAGTACGATGTTTCCTACACATACGGACCATATCTAGTTCAACTGTGCTTCTGAAACTGATACAAACCACAGGTCCTCTAACATGCAATGCTTGTCAGGTAAGATGAGAAACGTGTGAGCTTCGTGAACGATGTAGTTCCTTTGAGCTGTAAGTAACTGCCCTTACTTGAAACGAACTCTTCCTTGTAGGAAGACTCAGAGCATGGGCTTTAACTCCAGTTCTGTAGTGAAACACACAGCAGAGTTGTCATCCATTGATCACACTCTGCTTTAGAGCAAGAAGCACGCTCTAGCTTTATAGAGTCTCTAAGACAGCAGGAAACTTGAGTGTGCTCAGAACACAAGAACGGTGTTTCCTACACATACAGGCCATATCTAGTTCAACTCTAGTTATGAAACTGAAACAAACGACAGGTCCTCTATCATCCAATGCTTGTCATTTAAGATGAGAAACGTGTGAGCTTCGTGAACAATGGAGTTTGTTTGAGCTGTAAAGTAACTGCCCTTACCTGAAACGAAGTCTTGCTTGTAGGAAGACATAGAGCCAGGGATTTAACTCCATTTCTGAAGGGAAACACACAGCATAGTTCTCATCCATGGATCACACTCTGCTTTAGAGCAAGAAGCTCGATCTTGCTTTCTAGAGTCTCTAATACAAGATGAAACTTGAGTGTGCTCAGCACAAAGAACGGTGTTTTCTACACATACGGGCCATATCTAGTTCAACTGTGCTTCTGAAACTGATACAAAGCACTGGTCCTCTAACATCCGATGCTTGTCAGTTAAGATGAGAAACGTGTGAGCTTCGTGAACGATGTAGTTCGTTTGAGCTGAAAAGAGACTGCCCTTACCTGAAAGGAAGTCTTGCTTGTAGGAAAACACAGAGCATGGAATTTAACTCCATTTCTGAAGGGAAACACACAACTGTGTTCTCATCCATTGATCATACTCTGCTTTAGAGCAAGAAGCACGCTCTTGCTTTCTAGAGTCTCTAAGACAGCAGTTAACATGAGTGTGCTGAGAACAAATGAATGGTGTTTCCTACACATACGGGCCATATCTAGTTCAACTGTGCTTCTGAAACTGATACAAAGCACTGGTCCTCTAACATCCAATGCTTGTCAGTTAAGATGAGAAATGTGTGAGCTTCGTGAACGATGTAGTTTGTTTGAGCTCTAAAGTAACTGCCCTTACCTGAAACGAAGTCTTGCTTGTAGGAAGACTCAGAGCCAGAGATTTAACTCCATTTCTGAAGGGAAACACACATCATAGTTCTCATCCATGGATCACACTCTGCTTTAAAGCAAGTAGCACGCTCTTGCTTTCTAGAGTCTCTAATACAGCAGGAAACTTGAGTGTGCTCAGAACATTAATTCGGTTTTTCCTACACATACGGGCCATATCTAGTTCAACTCTGCTTCTGAAACTGAAACAAACCACAGGTCCCCTAACATCCAATGCTTGTCAGTTAAGATGAGAAACCTGTGAGCTTCGTGAACGATGTAGTTTGTTTGAGCTGTTAGTAACTCCCCTTACCTGAAATGAAGTCTGGCTTGTAGGAAGACTCAGAGCCTGGGATTTAACTCCATTTCTGAAGTGCAACACACAGCAGAGTTCTCATCCATTGATCACACTCTGCTTTAGACCAAGAAACTCGATCTTGCTTGCTAGAGTCTCTAATACAGCAGGAAACTTGAGTGTGCTCAGAACAAAAGAACGGTGTTTCTTACACATACTGACCATATCTTGTTCAACTGTGCTTCTGAAACTGAAACAAACCACAGGTCCTCTAACATGCAATGCTTGTCAGGTAAGATGAGAAACGTGTGAGCTTCGTGAACGATGTAGTTCCTTTGAGCTGTAAGTAACTGTCCTTACTTGAAATGAACTCTTCCTTGTAGGAAGACTCAGAGCCTGGGATTTAACTCCATTTCTGAAGGGAAACACACAACAGAGTTCTAATCCATTGATCACACTCTGCTTTAGAGCAAGAAGCTCGATCTTGCATTCTAGAGTCTCTAATACAGCAGGAAACTTGAGTGGGCTCAGAACAAAAGAACGGTGTTTCTTACACATACGGACCATATCTAGTTCAACTGTGCTTCTGAAACTGAAACAAACCACAGGTCCTCTAACATGCAATGCTTGTCAGGTAAGATGAGAAACGTGTGAGCTTCGTGAACGATGTAGTTCGTTTGAGCTGTAAAGTAACTGCCCTTACCTGAAACGAAGTCTTGCTTTTAGGAAGACTCAGAGCCAGGGATTTAACTACATTTCTGAAGGGAAACACACAGCATAGTTCTCATCCATGGATCACACTCTGCTTTAGAGCAAGAAGCTCGATCTTGCTTTCTAGAGTCTCTAATACAGCAGGAAACTTGAGTGTGCTCAGAACAAAAGAACGGTGTTTCCTACACATACGGGACATATCTAGTTCAACTGTGCTTCTGAAACTGATACAAAGCACTGGTCCTCTAACATCCGATGCTTGTCAGTTAAGATGAGAAAAGTGTGAGCTTCGTGAACGATGTAGTTCGTTTGAGCTGAAAAGAGACTGCCCTTACCTGAAACGAAGTCTTGCATGTAGGAAGACTCAGAGCCTGGGATTTAACTCCATTTCTGAAGTGAAACAAACAACAGAGTTCTCATCCATTGATCACACTCTGCTTTAGAGCAAGAAGCTCGATCTTGCTTTCTAGAGTCTCTAAGACAGCAGGAAACTTGAGTGTGCTAAGAACACAAGAACGGTGTTTCCTACACATACAGGCCATATCTAGTTCAACTCTGATTCTGAAAGTGAAACAAACCACAGGTTCTCTAACATCCAATGCTTGTCAGTTAAGATGAGAAACGTGTGAGCTTCGTGAAAGATGTAGTTCTTTTTAGCTGAAAAGAGACTGCCCTTACCTGAAAGGAAGTCTTGCTTGTAGGAAGACTCAGAGCCTGGGATTTAACTCCATTTCTGAAGTGAAACACACAACAGAGTTCTCAACCATTGATCACACTCTGCTTTAGAGCAAGAAGCTCGATCTTGCATTCTAGAGTCTCTAATACGGCAGGAAACTTGAGTGTGCTCAGAACAAAAGAACGGTGTTTCTTACACATAGGGACCATATCTAGTTCAACTGTGCTCCTGAAACTGAAACAAACCACAGGTCCTCTAACATGCAATGCTTGTCAGGTAAGATGAGAAACGTGTGAGCTTCGTGAACGATGTAGTTCCTTTGAGCTGTAAGTAACTACCCTTACTTGAAACGAACTCTTCCTTGTAGGAAGACTCTGAGCATGGGCTTCAACTCCATTTCTGTAGTGAAACACACAGCAGAGTTGTCATCCATTGATCACACTCTGCTTTAGAGCAAGAAGCACGCTCTAGCTTTATAGAGTCTCTAAGACAGCAGGAAACTTGAGTGTGCTCAGAACACAAGAACGGTGTTTCCTACACATACAGGCCATATCTAGTTCAACTGTAGTTATGAAACTGAAACAAACCACAGGTCTTCTATCATCCAATGCTTGTCATTTAAGATGAGAAACGTGTGAGCTTCGTGAACGATGTAGTTCGTTTGAGCTGTAAAGTAACTGCCCTTACCTGAAACGAAGTCTTGCTTGTAGGAAGACACAGAACATGGAATTTAACTCCATTTCTGAAGGGAAACACACAACTGAGTTCTCATCCATGGATCACACTCTGCTTTAGAGCAAGAAGCTCGATCTTGCTTTCTAGAGTCTCTAATACAGCAGGAAACTTGAGTGTGCTCAGAACAAAAGAATGGTGTTTCCTACACATACGGGCCATATCTAGTACAACTGTGCTTCTGAAACTGATACAAAGCACTGGTCCTCTAACATCCGATGCTTGTCAGTTAAGATGAGAAACGTGTGAGCTTCGTGAACGATGTAGTTCGTTTGAGCTGAAAAGAGACTGCCCTTACCTGAAAGGAAGTCTTGCTTGTAGGAAGACACAGAGCAGGGAATTTAACTCCATTTCTGAAGGGAAACACACAACTGTGTTCTCATCCATTGATCATACTCTGCTTTAGAGCAAGAAGCACGCTCTTGCTTTCTAGAGTCTCTAAGACAGCAGGAAACATGACTGTGCTGAGAACAAATGAATGGTGTTTCCTACACATACGGACCATATCTAGTCCAACTCTGCTTCTGAAACTGATACAAAGCACTGGTCCCCTAACATCCAATGCTTGTCAGTTAAGATGAGAAACGTGTGAGCTTCGTGAACGATGTAGTTCATTTGAGCTGTAAAGAAACTGCCCTTACATGAAACGAAGTCTTGCATGCAGGAAGACTCAGAACCTGGGATTTAACTCCATTTCTGAAGTGAAACAAACAACAGAGTTCTCATCCATTGATCACACTCTGCTTTAGAGCAAGAAGCTCGATCTTGCTTTCTAGAGTCTCTAAGACAGCAGGAAACTTGAGTGTGCTAAGAACACAAGAACGGTGTTTCCTACACATACAGGCCATATCTAGTTCAACTCTGCTTCTGAAAGTGAAACAAACCACAGGTTCTCTAACATCCAATGCTTGTCAGTTAAGATGAGAAACGTGTGAGCTTCGTGAACGATGTAGTTCTTTTGAGCTGAAAAGTGACTACCCTTACCTGAATCGAAGTCTTGCTTGTAGGAAGACACAGAGCATGCAATTTAACTCCATTTCTGAAGGGAAACACACAACTGAGTTCTCATCCATGGATCACACTATGCTTTAGATCAAGAAGCACGCTCTAGCTTTCTAGAGTCTCTAAGACACCAGGAAATGTGAGTGTGCTGAGAACAAAGTACGATGTTTCCTACACATACGGACCATATCTAATCCAACTCTGCTTCTGAAACTGATACAAAGCACTGGTCCTCTAACATACGATGCTTGTCAGTTAAGATGAGAAACGTGTGAGCTTCGTGAACGATGTAGTTTGTTTGAGCTGAAAAGAGACTGCCCTAACCTGAAAGGAAGTCTTGCATGTAGGAAGACTCAGAGCCTGGGATTTAACTCCATTTCTGAAGTGAAACAAACAACAGAGTTCTCATCCATTGATCACACTCTGCTTTAGAGCAAGAAGCTCGATCTTGCTTTCTAGAGTCTCTAAGACAGCAGGAAACTTGAGTGTGCTAAGAACACAAGAACGGTGTTTCCTACACATACAGGCCATATCTAGTTCAACTCTGCTTCTGAAAGTGAAACAAACCACAGGTTCTCTAACATCCAATGCTTGTCAGTTAAGATGAGAAACGTGTGAGCTTCGTGAACGATGTAGTCTTTTGAGCTGAAAAGTGACTACCCTTACCTGAAACGAAGTCTTGCTTGTAGGAAGACACAGAGCATGGAATTTAACTCCATTTCTGAAGGGAAACACACAACTGAGTTCTCATCCATGGATCACACTATGCTTTAGATCAAGAAGCACGCTCTAGCTTTCTAGAGTCTCTAAGACACCAGGAAATGTGAGTGTGCTGAGAACAAAGTACGATGTTTCCTACACATATGGACCATATCTAATCCAACTCTGCTTCTGAAACTGATACAAAGCACTGGTCCTCTAACATCCGATGCTTGTCAGTTAAGATGAGAAACGTGTGAGCTTCGTGAACGATGTAGTTTGTTTGAGCTGAAAAGAGACTGCCCTAACCTGAAAGGAAGTCCTGCTTGTAGGAAGACTCAGAGCCTGGGATTTAACTCCATTTCTGAAGTGAAACACACAACAGAGTTCTCATCCATTGATCACACACTGCTTTAGAGCAAGAAGCTCGATCTTGCATTCTAGAGTCTCTAATACGGCAGGAAACTTGGGTGTGCTCAGAACAAAAGAACGGTGTTTCTTACACATAGGGACCATATCTAGTTCAACTGTGCTACTGAAACTGAAACAAACCACAGGACCTCTAACATGCAATGGTTGTCAGGTAAGATGAGAAACGTGTGAGCTTCGTGAACGATGTAGTTCCTTTGAGCTGTAAGTAACTGCCCTTACTTGAAACGAACTCTTCCTTGTAGGAAGACTCAGAGCATGGGCTTTAACTCCATTTCTGAAGTGAAACACACAGCAGAGTTGTCATCCATTGATCACACTCTGCTTTAGAGCAAGAAGTACGCTCTAGCTTTATAGAGTCTCTAAGACAGCAGGAAACTTGAGTGTGCTCAGAACACAAAAACGGTGTTTCCTACACATACAGGCCATATCTAGTTCAACTCTAGTTTTGTAACTGAAACAAACCACAGGTCCTCTATCATCCAATGCTTGTCAGTTAAGATGAGAAACGCGTGAGCTTCGTTAACGATGTAGTTCGTTTGAGCTGTAAAGTAACTGCCCTTATTTGAAATGATGTCTTCCTTGTAGGAAGACTCAGATCCTGGGATTTAACTCCATTTATGAAGTGAAACACACAGCAGTGTTGTCATCCATTGATCACACTCTGCTTTAGAGCAAGAAGCACGCTCTAGCTTTCTAGAGTCTCTAAGACAGCAGGAAACATGAGTGTGCTGAGAACAAATGAATGGTGTTTCCTACACATACAGACCATATCTAGTCCAACTCTGCTTCTGAAACTGATACAAAGCATTGGTCCCCTAACATCCAATGCTTGTCAGTTAAGATGAGAAACGTGTGAGCTTCGTGAATGATGTAGTTCGTTTAAGCTGTAAAGTAACTGCCCTTAACTGAAACGAAGTCTTGCTTGTAGGAAGACTCAGAGCCAGGGATTTAACTCCATTTCTGAAGGGAAACACACAGCCTAGTTCTCATCCATGGATCACACTCTGCTTTAGAGCAAGAAGCACGCTCTTGCTTTCTAGAGTCTCTAATACAGCAGGAAACCTGAGTGTGCTCAGAATAATACAAGGGTTTTTCCTACACATACGGGCCATATCTACTTCAAATCTGCTTCTGAAACTGAAACAAACCACAGGTCCCCTAACATCCAATGCTTGTCAGTTAAGATGAGAAACGTGTGAGCTTCGTGAACGATGTAGTTCCTTTGAGCTGTAAGTAACTGCCCTTACTTGAAACGAACTCTTCCTTGTAGGAAGACTCCGAGCATGGGCTTTAACTCCATTTCTGTAGTGAAACACACAGCAGAGTTGTCATCCATTGATCACACTCTGCTTTAGAGCAAGAAGCACGCTCTAGCTTTATAGAGTCTCTAAGACAGCAGGAAACTTGAGTGTGCTCAGAACACAAGAACGGTGTTTCCTACACATACAGGCCATATCTAGTTCAACTCTAGTTATGAAACTGAAACAAACCACAGGTCCTCTATCATCCAATGCTTGTCATTTAAGATGAGAAACGTGTGAGCTTCGTGAACGATGTAGTTCGTTTGAGCTGTAAAGTAACTGCCCTTACCTGAAACGAAGTCTTGCTTGTAGGAAGACTCAGAGAAAGGGATTTAACTCCATTTCTGAAGGGAAACACACAGCATAGTTCTCATCCATGGATCACACTCTGCTTTAGAGCAAGAAGCTCGATCTTGCTTTCTAGAGTCTCTAATACAGCAGGAAACTTGAGTGTGCTCAGAACAAAAGAATGGTGTTTCCTACACATACGGGCCATATCTAGTACAACTGTGCTTCTGAAACTGATACAAAGCACTGGTCCTCTAACATCTGATGCTTGTCAGTTAAGATGAGAAACGTGTGAGCTTCGTGAACGATGTAGTTCGTTTGAGCTGAAAAGAGACTGCCCTTACCTGAAAGGAAGTCTTGCTTGTAGGAAGACACAGAGCATGGAATTTAACTCCATTTCTGAAGGGAAACACACAACTGTGTTCTCATCCATTGATCATACTCTGCTTTAGAGCAAGAAGCACGCTCTTGCTTTCTAGAGACTCTAAGACAGCAGGAAACATGACTGTGCTGAGAACAAATGAATGGTGTTTCCTACACATACGGACCATATCTAGTCCAACTCTGCTTCTGAAACTGATATAAAGCACTGGTCCCCTAACATCCAATGCTTGTCAGTTAAGATGAGAAACGTGTGAGCTTCGTGAACGATGTAGTTCATTTGAGCTGTAAAGAAACTGCCCTTACATGAAACGAAGTCTTGCATGTAGGAAGACTCAGAGCCTGGGATTTAACTCCATTTCTGAAGTGAAACAAACAACAGAGTTCTCATCCATTGATCACACTCTGCTTTAGAGCAAGAAGCTCGATCTTGCTTTCTAGAGTCTCTAAGACAGCAGGAAACTTGAGTGTGCTAAGAACACAAGAACGGTGTTTCCTACACATACAGGCCATATCTAGTTCAACTCTGCTTCTGAAAGTGAAACAAACCACAGGTTCTCTAACATCCAATGCTTGTCAGTTAAGATGAGAAACGTGTGAGCTTCGTGAACGATGTAGTTCTTTTGAGCTGAAAAGTGACTACCCTTACCTGAAACGAAGTCTTGCTGGTAGGAAGACACAGAGCATGGAATTTAACTCCAATTCTGAAGGGAAACACACAACTGAGTTCTCATCCATGGATCACACTATGCTTTAGATCAAGAAGCACGCTCTAGCTTTCTAGAGTCTCTAAGACACCAGGAAATGTGAGTGTGCTGAGAACAAAGTACGATGTTTCCTACACATACGGACCATATCTAGTTCAACTGTGCTTCTGAAACTGATACAAACCACAGGTCCTCTAACATGCAATGCTTGTCAGGTAAGATGAGAAACGTGTGAGCTTCGTGAACGATGTAGTTCCTTTGAGCTGTAAGTAACTGCCCTTACTTGAAACGAACTCTTCCTTGTAGGAAGACTCAGAGCATGGGCTTTAACTCCAGTTCTGTAGTGAAACACACAGCAGAGTTGTCATCCATTGATCACACTCTGCTTTAGAGCAAGAAGCACGCTCTAGCTTTATAGAGTCTCTAAGACAGCAGGAAACTTGAGTGTGCTCAGAACACAAGAACGGTGTTTCCTACACATACAGGCCATATCTAGTTCAACTCTAGTTATGAAACTGAAACAAACGACAGGTCCTCTATCATCCAATGCTTGTCATTTAAGATGAGAAACGTGTGAGCTTCGTGAACAATGGAGTTTGTTTGAGCTGTAAAGTAACTGCCCTTACCTGAAACGAAGTCTTGCTTGTAGGAAGACATAGAGCCAGGGATTTAACTCCATTTCTGAAGGGAAACACACAGCATAGTTCTCATCCATGGATCACACTCTGCTTTAGAGCAAGAAGCTCGATCTTGCTTTCTAGAGTCTCTAATACAAGATGAAACTTGAGTGTGCTCAGCACAAAGAACGGTGTTTTCTACACATACGGGCCATATCTAGTTCAACTGTGCTTCTGAAACTGATACAAAGCACTGGTCCTCTAACATCCGATGCTTGTCAGTTAAGATGAGAAACGTGTGAGCTTCGTGAACGATGTAGTTCGTTTGAGCTGAAAAGAGACTGCCCTTACCTGAAAGGAAGTCTTGCTTGTAGGAAAACACAGAGCATGGAATTTAACTCCATTTCTGAAGGGAAACACACAACTGTGTTCTCATCCATTGATCATACTCTGCTTTAGAGCAAGAAGCACGCTCTTGCTTTCTAGAGTCTCTAAGACAGCAGTTAACATGAGTGTGCTGAGAACAAATGAATGGTGTTTCCTACACATACGGGCCATATCTAGTTCAACTGTGCTTCTGAAACTGATACAAAGCACTGGTCCTCTAACATCCAATGCTTGTCAGTTAAGATGAGAAATGTGTGAGCTTCGTGAACGATGTAGTTTGTTTGAGCTCTAAAGTAACTGCCCTTACCTGAAACGAAGTCTTGCTTGTAGGAAGACTCAGAGCCAGAGATTTAACTCCATTTCTGAAGGGAAACACACATCATAGTTCTCATCCATGGATCACACTCTGCTTTAAAGCAAGTAGCACGCTCTTGCTTTCTAGAGTCTCTAATACAGCAGGAAACTTGAGTGTGCTCAGAACATTAATTCGGTTTTTCCTACACATACGGGCCATATCTAGTTCAACTCTGCTTCTGAAACTGAAACAAACCACAGGTCCCCTAACATCCAATGCTTGTCAGTTAAGATGAGAAACCTGTGAGCTTCGTGAACGATGTAGTTTGTTTGAGCTGTTAGTAACTCCCCTTACCTGAAATGAAGTCTGGCTTGTAGGAAGACTCAGAGCCTGGGATTTAACTCCATTTCTGAAGTGCAACACACAGCAGAGTTCTCATCCATTGATCACACTCTGCTTTAGAGCAAGAAACTCGATCTTGCTTGCTAGAGTCTCTAATACAGCAGGAAACTTGAGTGTGCTCAGAACAAAAGAACGGTGTTTCTTACACATACTGACCATATCTTGTTCAACTGTGCTTCTGAAACTGAAACAAACCACAGGTCCTCTAACATGCAATGCTTGTCAGGTAAGATGAGAAACGTGTGAGCTTCGTGAACGATGTAGTTCCTTTGAGCTGTAAGTAACTGTCCTTACTTGAAATGAACTCTTCCTTGTAGGAAGACTCAGAGCCTGGGATTTAACTCCATTTCTGAAGGGAAACACACAACAGAGTTCTAATCCATTGATCACACTCTGCTTTAGAGCAAGAAGCTCGATCTTGCATTCTAGAGTCTCTAATACAGCAGGAAACTTGAGTGGGCTCAGAACAAAAGAACGGTGTTTCTTACACATACGGACCATATCTAGTTCAACTGTGCTTCTGAAACTGAAACAAACCACAGGTCCTCTAACATGCAATGCTTGTCAGGTAAGATGAGAAACGTGTGAGCTTCGTGAACGATGTAGTTCGTTTGAGCTGTAAAGTAACTGCCCTTACCTGAAACGAAGTCTTGCTTTTAGGAAGACTCAGAGCCAGGGATTTAACTACATTTCTGAAGGGAAACACACAGCATAGTTCTCATCCATGGATCACACTCTGCTTTAGAGCAAGAAGCTCGATCTTGCTTTCTAGAGTCTCTAATACAGCAGGAAACTTGAGTGTGCTCAGAACAAAAGAACGGTGTTTCCTACACATACGGGACATATCTAGTTCAACTGTGCTTCTGAAACTGATACAAAGCACTGGTCCTCTAACATCCGATGCTTGTCAGTTAAGATGAGAAAAGTGTGAGCTTCGTGAACGATGTAGTTCGTTTGAGCTGAAAAGAGACTGCCCTTACCTGAAACGAAGTCTTGCATGTAGGAAGACTCAGAGCCTGGGATTTAACTCCATTTCTGAAGTGAAACAAACAACAGAGTTCTCATCCATTGATCACACTCTGCTTTAGAGCAAGAAGCTCGATCTTGCTTTCTAGAGTCTCTAAGACAGCAGGAAACTTGAGTGTGCTAAGAACACAAGAACGGTGTTTCCTACACATACAGGCCATATCTAGTTCAACTCTGATTCTGAAAGTGAAACAAACCACAGGATCTCTAACATCCAATGCTTGTCAGTTAAGATGAGAAACGTGTGAGCTTCGTGAAAGATGTAGTTCTTTTTAGCTGAAAAGAGACTGCCCTTACCTGAAAGGAAGTCTTGCTTGTAGGAAGACTCAGAGCCTGGGATTTAACTCCATTTCTGAAGTGAAACACACAACAGAGTTCTCAACCATTGATCACACTCTGCTTTAGAGCAAGAAGCTCGATCTTGCATTCTAGAGTCTCTAATACGGCAGGAAACTTGAGTGTGCTCAGAACAAAAGAACGGTGTTTCTTACACATAGGGACCATATCTAGTTCAACTGTGCTCCTGAAACTGAAACAAACCACAGGTCCTCTAACATGCAATGCTTGTCAGGTAAGATGAGAAACGTGTGAGCTTCGTGAACGATGTAGTTCCTTTGAGCTGTAAGTAACTACCCTTACTTGAAACGAACTCTTCCTTGTAGGAAGACTCTGAGCATGGGCTTCAACTCCATTTCTGTAGTGAAACACACAGCAGAGTTGTCATCCATTGATCACACTCTGCTTTAGAGCAAGAAGCACGCTCTAGCTTTATAGAGTCTCTAAGACAGCAGGAAACTTGAGTGGGCTCAGAACAAAAGAACGGTGTTTCTTACACATACGGACCATATCTAGTTCAACTGTGCTTCTGAAACTGAAACAAACCACAGGTCCTCTAACATGCAATGCTTGTCAGGTAAGATGAGAAACGTGTGAGCTTCGTGAACGATGTAGTTCGTTTGAGCTGTAAAGTAACTGCCCTTACCTGAAACGAAGTCTTGCTTTTAGGAAGACTCAGAGCCAGGGATTTAACTACATTTCTGAAGGGAAACACACAGCATAGTTCTCATCCATGGATCACACTCTGCTTTAGAGCAAGAAGCTCGATCTTGCTTTCTAGAGTCTCTAATACAGCAGGAAACTTGAGTGTGCTCAGAACAAAAGAACGGTGTTTCCTACACATACGGGACATATCTAGTTCAACTGTGCTTCTGAAACTGATACAAAGCACTGGTCCTCTAACATCCGATGCTTGTCAGTTAAGATGAGAAAAGTGTGAGCTTCGTGAACGATGTAGTTCGTTTGAGCTGAAAAGAGACTGCCCTTACCTGAAACGAAGTCTTGCATGTAGGAAGACTCAGAGCCTGGGATTTAACTCCATTTCTGAAGTGAAACAAACAACAGAGTTCTCATCCATTGATCACACTCTGCTTTAGAGCAAGAAGCTCGATCTTGCTTTCTAGAGTCTCTAAGACAGCAGGAAACTTGAGTGTGCTAAGAACACAAGAACGGTGTTTCCTACACATACAGGCCATATCTAGTTCAACTCTGATTCTGAAAGTGAAACAAACCACAGGATCTCTAACATCCAATGCTTGTCAGTTAAGATGAGAAACGTGTGAGCTTCGTGAAAGATGTAGTTCTTTTTAGCTGAAAAGAGACTGCCCTTACCTGAAAGGAAGTCTTGCTTGTAGGAAGACTCAGAGCCTGGGATTTAACTCCATTTCTGAAGTGAAACACACAACAGAGTTCTCAACCATTGATCACACTCTGCTTTAGAGCAAGAAGCTCGATCTTGCATTCTAGAGTCTCTAATACGGCAGGAAACTTGAGTGTGCTCAGAACAAAAGAACGGTGTTTCTTACACATAGGGACCATATCTAGTTCAACTGTGCTCCTGAAACTGAAACAAACCACAGGTCCTCTAACATGCAATGCTTGTCAGGTAAGATGAGAAACGTGTGAGCTTCGTGAACGATGTAGTTCCTTTGAGCTGTAAGTAACTACCCTTACTTGAAACGAACTCTTCCTTGTAGGAAGACTCTGAGCATGGGCTTCAACTCCATTTCTGTAGTGAAACACACAGCAGAGTTGTCATCCATTGATCACACTCTGCTTTAGAGCAAGAAGCACGCTCTAGCTTTATAGAGTCTCTAAGACAGCAGGAAACTTGAGTGTGCTCAGAACACAAGAACGGTGTTTCCTACACATACAGGCCATATCTAGTTCAACTGTAGTTATGAAACTGAAACAAACCACAGGTCTTCTATCATCCAATGCTTGTCATTTAAGATGAGAAACGTGTGAGCTTCGTGAACGATGTAGTTCGTTTGAGCTGTAAAGTAACTGCCCTTACCTGAAACGAAGTCTTGCTTGTAGGAAGACACAGAACATGGAATTTAACTCCATTTCTGAAGGGAAACACACAACTGAGTTCTCATCCATGGATCACACTCTGCTTTAGAGCAAGAAGCTCGATCTTGCTTTCTAGAGTCTCTAATACAGCAGGAAACTTGAGTGTGCTCAGAACAAAAGAATGGTGTTTCCTACACATACGGGCCATATCTAGTACAACTGTGCTTCTGAAACTGATACAAAGCACTGGTCCTCTAACATCCGATGCTTGTCAGTTAAGATGAGAAACGTGTGAGCTTCGTGAACGATGTAGTTCGTTTGAGCTGAAAAGAGACTGCCCTTACCTGAAAGGAAGTCTTGCTTGTAGGAAGACACAGAGCAGGGAATTTAACTCCATTTCTGAAGGGAAACACACAACTGTGTTCTCATCCATTGATCATACTCTGCTTTAGAGCAAGAAGCACGCTCTTGCTTTCTAGAGTCTCTAAGACAGCAGGAAACATGACTGTGCTGAGAACAAATGAATGGTGTTTCCTACACATACGGACCATATCTAGTCCAACTCTGCTTCTGAAACTGATACAAAGCACTGGTCCCCTAACATCCAATGCTTGTCAGTTAAGATGAGAAACGTGTGAGCTTCGTGAACGATGTAGTTCATTTGAGCTGTAAAGAAACTGCCCTTACATGAAACGAAGTCTTGCATGCAGGAAGACTCAGAACCTGGGATTTAACTCCATTTCTGAAGTGAAACAAACAACAGAGTTCTCATCCATTGATCACACTCTGCTTTAGAGCAAGAAGCTCGATCTTGCTTTCTAGAGTCTCTAAGACAGCAGGAAACTTGAGTGTGCTAAGAACACAAGAACGGTGTTTCCTACACATACAGGCCATATCTAGTTCAACTCTGCTTCTGAAAGTGAAACAAACCACAGGTTCTCTAACATCCAATGCTTGTCAGTTAAGATGAGAAACGTGTGAGCTTCGTGAACGATGTAGTTCTTTTGAGCTGAAAAGTGACTACCCTTACCTGAATCGAAGTCTTGCTTGTAGGAAGACACAGAGCATGCAATTTAACTCCATTTCTGAAGGGAAACACACAACTGAGTTCTCATCCATGGATCACACTATGCTTTAGATCAAGAAGCACGCTCTAGCTTTCTAGAGTCTCTAAGACACCAGGAAATGTGAGTGTGCTGAGAACAAAGTACGATGTTTCCTACACATACGGACCATATCTAATCCAACTCTGCTTCTGAAACTGATACAAAGCACTGGTCCTCTAACATACGATGCTTGTCAGTTAAGATGAGAAACGTGTGAGCTTCGTGAACGATGTAGTTTGTTTGAGCTGAAAAGAGACTGCCCTAACCTGAAAGGAAGTCTTGCATGTAGGAAGACTCAGAGCCTGGGATTTAACTCCATTTCTGAAGTGAAACAAACAACAGAGTTCTCATCCATTGATCACACTCTGCTTTAGAGCAAGAAGCTCGATCTTGCTTTCTAGAGTCTCTAAGACAGCAGGAAACTTGAGTGTGCTAAGAACACAAGAACGGTGTTTCCTACACATACAGGCCATATCTAGTTCAACTCTGATTCTGAAAGTGAAACAAACCACAGGTTCTCTAACATCCAATGCTTGTCAGTTAAGATGAGAAACGTGTGAGCTTCGTGAACGATGTAGTCTTTTGAGCTGAAAAGTGACTACCCTTACCTGAAACGAAGTCTTGCTTGTAGGAAGACACAGAGCATGGAATTTAACTCCATTTCTGAAGGGAAACACACAACTGAGTTCTCATCCATGGATCACACTATGCTTTAGATCAAGAAGCACGCTCTAGCTTTCTAGAGTCTCTAAGACACCAGGAAATGTGAGTGTGCTGAGAACAAAGTACGATGTTTCCTACACATATGGACCATATCTAATCCAACTCTGCTTCTGAAACTGATACAAAGCACTGGTCCTCTAACATCCGATGCTTGTCAGTTAAGATGAGAAACGTGTGAGCTTCGTGAACGATGTAGTTTGTTTGAGCTGAAAAGAGACTGCCCTAACCTGAAAGGAAGTCCTGCTTGTAGGAAGACTCAGAGCCTGGGATTTAACTCCATTTCTGAAGTGAAACACACAACAGAGTTCTCATCCATTGATCACACACTGCTTTAGAGCAAGAAGCTCGATCTTGCATTCTAGAGTCTCTAATACGGCAGGAAACTTGGGTGTGCTCAGAACAAAAGAACGGTGTTTCTTACACATAGGGACCATATCTAGTTCAACTGTGCTACTGAAACTGAAACAAACCACAGGACCTCTAACATGCAATGGTTGTCAGGTAAGATGAGAAACGTGTGAGCTTCGTGAACGATGTAGTTCCTTTGAGCTGTAAGTAACTGCCCTTACTTGAAACGAACTCTTCCTTGTAGGAAGACTCAGAGCATGGGCTTTAACTCCATTTCTGAAGTGAAACACACAGCAGAGTTGTCATCCATTGATCACACTCTGCTTTAGAGCAAGAAGTACGCTCTAGCTTTATAGAGTCTCTAAGACAGCAGGAAACTTGAGTGTGCTCAGAACACAAAAACGGTGTTTCCTACACATACAGGCCATATCTAGTTCAACTCTAGTTTTGTAACTGAAACAAACCACAGGTCCTCTATCATCCAATGCTTGTCAGTTAAGATGAGAAACGCGTGAGCTTCGTTAACGATGTAGTTCGTTTGAGCTGTAAAGTAACTGCCCTTATTTGAAATGATGTCTTCCTTGTAGGAAGACTCAGATCCTGGGATTTAACTCCATTTATGAAGTGAAACACACAGCAGTGTTGTCATCCATTGATCACACTCTGCTTTAGAGCAAGAAGCACGCTCTAGCTTTCTAGAGTCTCTAAGACAGCAGGAAACATGAGTGTGCTGAGAACAAATGAATGGTGTTTCCTACACATACAGACCATATCTAGTCCAACTCTGCTTCTGAAACTGATACAAAGCATTGGTCCCCTAACATCCAATGCTTGTCAGTTAAGATGAGAAACGTGTGAGCTTCGTGAATGATGTAGTTCGTTTAAGCTGTAAAGTAACTGCCCTTAACTGAAACGAAGTCTTGCTTGTAGGAAGACTCAGAGCCAGGGATTTAACTCCATTTCTGAAGGGAAACACACAGCCTAGTTCTCATCCATGGATCACACTCTGCTTTAGAGCAAGAAGCACGCTCTTGCTTTCTAGAGTCTCTAATACAGCAGGAAACCTGAGTGTGCTCAGAATAATACAAGGGTTTTTCCTACACATACGGGCCATATCTAGTTCAACTCTGCTTCTGAAACTGAAACAAACCACAGGGCCTCTAACATCCAATGCTTGTCAGTTAAGATGAGAAACGTGTGAGCTTCGTGAACGATGTAGTTTGTTTGAGCTGAAAAGAGACTGCCCTTACCTGAAAGGAAGTCTTGCTTGTAGGAAGACTCAGAGCCAGAGATTTAACTCCATTTCTGAAGGGAAACACACATCATAGTTCTCATCCATGGATCACACTCTGCTTTAGAGCAAGAAGCACGCTCTTGCTTTCTAGAGTCTCTAATACAGCAGGAAACTTGAGTGTGCTCAGAACATTAGTTCGGTTTTTCCTACACATACGGGCCATATCTACTTCAAATCTGCTTCTGAAACTGAAACAAACCACAGGTCCCCTAACATCCAATGCTTGTCAGTTAAGATGAGAAACGTGTGAGCTTCGTGAACGATGTAGTTCCTTTGAGCTGTAAGTAACTGCCCTTACTTGAAACGAACTCTTCCTTGTAGGAAGACTCCGAGCATGGGCTTTAACTCCATTTCTGTAGTGAAACACACAGCAGAGTTGTCATCCATTGATCACACTCTGCTTTAGAGCAAGAAGCACGCTCTAGCTTTATAGAGTCTCTAAGACAGCAGGAAACTTGAGTGTGCTCAGAACACAAGAACGGTGTTTCCTACACATACAGGCCATATCTAGTTCAACTCTAGTTATGAAACTGAAACAAACCACAGGTCCTCTATCATCCAATGCTTGTCATTTAAGATGAGAAACGTGTGAGCTTCGTGAACGATGTAGTTCGTTTGAGCTGTAAAGTAACTGCCCTTACCTGAAACGAAGTCTTGCTTGTAGGAAGACTCAGAGAAAGGGATTTAACTCCATTTCTGAAGGGAAACACACAGCATAGTTCTCATCCATGGATCACACTCTGCTTTAGAGCAAGAAGCTCGATCTTGCTTTCTAGAGTCTCTAATACAGCAGGAAACTTGAGTGTGCTCAGAACAAAAGAATGGTGTTTCCTACACATACGGGCCATATCTAGTACAACTGTGCTTCTGAAACTGATACAAAGCACTGGTCCTCTAACATCTGATGCTTGTCAGTTAAGATGAGAAACGTGTGAGCTTCGTGAACGATGTAGTTCGTTTGAGCTGAAAAGAGACTGCCCTTACCTGAAAGGAAGTCTTGCTTGTAGGAAGACACAGAGCATGGAATTTAACTCCATTTCTGAAGGGAAACACACAACTGTGTTCTCATCCATTGATCATACTCTGCTTTAGAGCAAGAAGCACGCTCTTGCTTTCTAGAGACTCTAAGACAGCAGGAAACATGACTGTGCTGAGAACAAATGAATGGTGTTTCCTACACATACGGACCATATCTAGTCCAACTCTGCTTCTGAAACTGATATAAAGCACTGGTCCCCTAACATCCAATGCTTGTCAGTTAAGATGAGAAACGTGTGAGCTTCGTGAACGATGTAGTTCATTTGAGCTGTAAAGAAACTGCCCTTACATGAAACGAAGTCTTGCATGTAGGAAGACTCAGAGCCTGGGATTTAACTCCATTTCTGAAGTGAAACAAACAACAGAGTTCTCATCCATTGATCACACTCTGCTTTAGAGCAAGAAGCTCGATCTTGCTTTCTAGAGTCTCTAAGACAGCAGGAAACTTGAGTGTGCTAAGAACACAAGAACGGTGTTTCCTACACATACAGGCCATATCTAGTTCAACTCTGCTTCTGAAAGTGAAACAAACCACAGGTTCTCTAACATCCAATGCTTGTCAGTTAAGATGAGAAACGTGTGAGCTTCGTGAACGATGTAGTTCTTTTGAGCTGAAAAGTGACTACCCTTACCTGAAACGAAGTCTTGCTGGTAGGAAGACACAGAGCATGGAATTTAACTCCAATTCTGAAGGGAAACACACATCTGAGTTCTCATCCATGGATCACACTATGCTTTAGATCAAGAAGCACGCTCTAGCTTTCTAGAGTCTCTAAGACACCAGGAAATGTGAGTGTGCTGAGAACAAAGTACGATGTTTCCTACACATACGGACCATATCTAGTTCAACTGTGCTTCTGAAACTGATACAAACCACAGGTCCTCTAACATGCAATGCTTGTCAGGTAAGATGAGAAACGTGTGAGCTTCGTGAACGATGTAGTTCCTTTGAGCTGTAAGTAACTGCCCTTACTTGAAACGAACTCTTCCTTGTAGGAAGACTCAGAGCATGGGCTTTAACTCCAGTTCTGTAGTGAAACACACAGCAGAGTTGTCATCCATTGATCACACTCTGCTTTAGAGCAAGAAGCACGCTCTAGCTTTATAGAGTCTCTAAGACAGCAGGAAACTTGAGTGTGCTCAGAACACAAGAACGGTGTTTCCTACACATACAGGCCATATCTAGTTCAACTCTAGTTATGAAACTGAAACAAACGACAGGTCCTCTATCATCCAATGCTTGTCATTTAAGATGAGAAACGTGTGAGCTTCGTGAACAATGGAGTTTGTTTGAGCTGTAAAGTAACTGCCCTTACCTGAAACGAAGTCTTGCTTGTAGGAAGACATAGAGCCAGGGATTTAACTCCATTTCTGAAGGGAAACACACAGCATAGTTCTCATCCATGGATCACACTCTGCTTTAGAGCAAGAAGCTCGATCTTGCTTTCTAGAGTCTCTAATACAAGATGAAACTTGAGTGTGCTCAGCACAAAGAACGGTGTTTTCTACACATACGGGCCATATCTAGTTCAACTGTGCTTCTGAAACTGATACAAAGCACTGGTCCTCTAACATCCGATGCTTGTCAGTTAAGATGAGAAACGTGTGAGCTTCGTGAACGATGTAGTTCGTTTGAGCTGAAAAGAGACTGCCCTTACCTGAAAGGAAGTCTTGCTTGTAGGAAAACACAGAGCATGGAATTTAACTCCATTTCTGAAGGGAAACACACAACTGTGTTCTCATCCATTGATCATACTCTGCTTTAGAGCAAGAAGCACGCTCTTGCTTTCTAGAGTCTCTAAGACAGCAGTTAACATGAGTGTGCTGAGAACAAATGAATGGTGTTTCCTACACATACGGGCCATATCTAGTTCAACTGTGCTTCTGAAACTGATACAAAGCACTGGTCCTCTAACATCCAATGCTTGTCAGTTAAGATGAGAAATGTGTGAGCTTCGTGAACGATGTAGTTTGTTTGAGCTCTAAAGTAACTGCCCTTACCTGAAACGAAGTCTTGCTTGTAGGAAGACTCAGAGCCAGAGATTTAACTCCATTTCTGAAGGGAAACACACATCATAGTTCTCATCCATGGATCACACTCTGCTTTAAAGCAAGTAGCACGCTCTTGCTTTCTAGAGTCTCTAATACAGCAGGAAACTTGAGTGTGCTCAGAACATTAATTCGGTTTTTCCTACACATACGGGCCATATCTAGTTCAACTCTGCTTCTGAAACTGAAACAAACCACAGGTCCCCTAACATCCAATGCTTGTCAGTTAAGATGAGAAACCTGTGAGCTTCGTGAACGATGTAGTTTGTTTGAGCTGTTAGTAACTCCCCTTACCTGAAATGAAGTCTGGCTTGTAGGAAGACTCAGAGCCTGGGATTTAACTCCATTTCTGAAGTGCAACACACAGCAGAGTTCTCATCCATTGATCACACTCTGCTTTAGAGCAAGAAACTCGATCTTGCTTGCTAGAGTCTCTAATACAGCAGGAAACTTGAGTGTGCTCAGAACAAAAGAACGGTGTTTCTTACACATACTGACCATATCTTGTTCAACTGTGCTTCTGAAACTGAAACAAACCACAGGTCCTCTAACATGCAATGCTTGTCAGGTAAGATGAGAAACGTGTGAGCTTCGTGAACGATGTAGTTCCTTTGAGCTGTAAGTAACTGTCCTTACTTGAAATGAACTCTTCCTTGTAGGAAGACTCAGAGCCTGGGATTTAACTCCATTTCTGAAGGGAAACACACAACAGAGTTCTAATCCATTGATCACACTCTGCTTTAGAGCAAGAAGCTCGATCTTGCATTCTAGAGTCTCTAATACAGCAGGAAACTTGAGTGGGCTCAGAACAAAAGAACGGTGTTTCTTACACATACGGACCATATCTAGTTCAACTGTGCTTCTGAAACTGAAACAAACCACAGGTCCTCTAACATGCAATGCTTGTCAGGTAAGATGAGAAACGTGTGAGCTTCGTGAACGATGTAGTTCGTTTGAGCTGTAAAGTAACTGCCCTTACCTGAAACGAAGTCTTGCTTTTAGGAAGACTCAGAGCCAGGGATTTAACTACATTTCTGAAGGGAAACACACAGCATAGTTCTCATCCATGGATCACACTCTGCTTTAGAGCAAGAAGCTCGATCTTGCTTTCTAGTGTCTCTAATACAGCAGGAAACTTGAGTGTGCTCAGAACAAAAGAACGGTGTTTCCTACACATACGGGACATATCTAGTTCAACTGTGCTTCTGAAACTGATACAAAGCACTGGTCCTCTAACATCCGATGCTTGTCAGTTAAGATGAGAAAAGTGTGAGCTTCGTGAACGATGTAGTTCGTTTGAGCTGAAAAGAGACTGCCCTTACCTGAAACGAAGTCTTGCATGTAGGAAGACTCAGAGCCTGGGATTTAACTCCATTTCTGAAGTGAAACAAACAACAGAGTTCTCATCCATTGATCACACTCTGCTTTAGAGCAAGAAGCTCGATCTTGCTTTCTAGAGTCTCTAAGACAGCAGGAAACTTGAGTGTGCTAAGAACACAAGAACGGTGTTTCCTACACATACAGGCCATATCTAGTTCAACTCTGATTCTGAAAGTGAAACAAACCACAGGTTCTCTAACATCCAATGCTTGTCAGTTAAGATGAGAAACGTGTGAGCTTCGTGAAAGATGTAGTTCTTTTTAGCTGAAAAGAGACTGCCCTTACCTGAAAGGAAGTCTTGCTTGTAGGAAGACTCAGAGCCTGGAATTTAACTCCATTTCTGAAGTGAAACACACAACAGAGTTCTCAACCATTGATCACACTCTGCTTTAGAGCAAGAAGCTCGATCTTGCATTCTAGAGTCTCTAATACGGCAGGAAACTTGAGTGTGCTCAGAACAAAAGAACGGTGTTTCTTACACATAGGGACCATATCTAGTTCAACTGTGCTCCTGAAACTGAAACAAACCACAGGTCCTCTAACATGCAATGCTTGTCAGGTAAGATGAGAAACGTGTGAGCTTCGTGAACGATGTAGTTCCTTTGAGCTGTAAGTAACTACCCTTACTTGAAACGAACTCTTCCTTGTAGGAAGACTCTGAGCATGGGCTTCAACTCCATTTCTGTAGTGAAACACACAGCAGAGTTGTCATCCATTGATCACACTCTGCTTTAGAGCAAGAAGCACGCTCTAGCTTTATAGAGTCTCTAAGACAGCAGGAAACTTGAGTGTGCTCAGAACACAAGAACGGTGTTTCCTACACATACAGGCCATATCTAGTTCAACTGTAGTTATGAAACTGAAACAAACCACAGGTCTTCTATCATCCAATGCTTGTCATTTAAGATGAGAAACGTGTGAGCTTCGTGAACGATGTAGTTCGTTTGAGCTGTAAAGTAACTGCCCTTACCTGAAACGAAGTCTTGCTTGTAGGAAGACACAGAACATGGAATTTAACTCCATTTCTGAAGGGAAACACACAACTGAGTTCTCATCCATGGATCACACTCTGCTTCAGAGCAAGAAGCACGCTCTAGCTTTATAGAGTCTCTAAGACAGCAGGAAACTTGAGTGTGCTCAGATCAAAGGAACGGTGTTTCCTACACATACGGGACATATCTAGTTCAACTGTGCTTCTGAAACTGATACAAAGCACTGGTCCTCTAACATCCGATGCTTGTCAGTTAAGATGAGAAAAGTGTGAGCTTCGTGAACGATGTAGTTCGTTTGAGCTGAAAAGAGACTGCCCTTACCTGAAAGGAAGTCTTGCTTGTAGGAAGACACAGAACATGGAATTTAACTCCATTTCTGAAGGGAAACACACAACTGTGTTCTCATCCATTGATCATACTCTGCTTTAGAGCAAGAAGCACGCTCTTGCTTTCTAGAGTCTCTAAGACAGCAGGAAACATGAGTGTGCTGAGAACAAATGAATGGTGTTTCCTACACATACGGACCATATCTAGTCCAACTCTGCTTCTGAAACTGATACAAAGCACTGATCCCCTAACATCCAATGCTTGTCAGTTAAGATGAGAAACGTGTGAGGTTCGTGAACGATGTAGTTCGTTTGAGCTGTAAAGTAACTGCCCTTACCTGAAACGAAGTCTTGCATGTAGGAAGACTCAGAGCCTGGGATTTAACTCCATTTCTGTAGTGAAACACACAGCAGAGTTGTCATCCATTGATCACACTCTGCTTTAGAGCAAGAAGCACGCTCTAGCTTTATAGAGTCTCTAAGACAGCAGGAAACTTGAGTGTGCTCAGAACACAAGAACGGTGTTTCCTACACATACAGGCCATATCTAGTTCAACTCTAGTTATGAAACTGAAACAAACCACAGGTCCTCTATCATCCAATGCTTGTCATTTAAGATGAGAAACGTGTGAGCTTCGTGAACGATGTAGTTCGTTTGAGCTGTAAAGTAACTGCCCTTACCTGAAACGAAGTCTTGCTTGTAGGAAGACTCAGAGCCAGGGATTTAACTCCATTTCTGAAGGGAAACACACAGCATAGTTCTCATCCATGGATCACACTCTGCTTTAGAGCAAGAAGCTCGATCTTGCTTTCTAGAGTCTCTAATACAGCAGGAAACTTGAGTGTGCTAAGAATAAAAGAACGGTGTTTACTACACATACGGGACATATCTAGTTCAACTGTGCTTCTGAAACTGATACAAAGCACTGGTCCTCTAACATCCGATGCTTGTCAGTTAAGATGAGAAAAGTGTGAGCTTCGTGAACGATGTAGTTCGTTTGAGCTGAAAAGAGACTGCCCTTACCTGAAAGGAAGTCTTGCTTGTAGGAAGACACAGAGCATGGAATTTAACTCCATTTCTGAAGGGAAACACACAACTGTGTTCTCATCCATTGATCATACTCTGCTTTAGAGCAAGAAGCACGCTCTTGCTTTCTAGAGTCTCTAAGACAGCAGGAAACATGAGTGTGCTGAGAACAAATGAATGGTGTTTCCTACACATACGGACCATATCTAGTCCAACTCTGCTTCTGAAACTGATACAAAGCACTGGTCCCCTAACATCCAATGCTTGTCAGTTAAGATGAGAAACGTGTGAGCTTCGTGAACGATGTAGTTCGTTTGAGCTGTAAAGAAACTGCCCTTACCTGAAAGGAAGTCTTGCTTGTAGGAAGACACAGAACATGGAATTTAACTCCATTTCTGAAGGGAAACACACAACTGTGTTCTCATCCATTGATCATACTCTGCTTTAGAGCAAGAAGCACGCTCTTGCTTTCTAGAGTCTCTAAGACAGCAGGAAACATGAGTGTGCTGAGAACAAATGAATGGTGTTTCCTACACATACGGACCATATCTAGTCCAACTCTGCTTCTGAAACTGATACAAAGCACTGGTCCCCTCACATCCAATGCTTGTCAGTTAAGATGAGAAACGTGTGAGGTTCGTGAACGATGTAGTTCGTTTGAGCTGTAAAGAAACTGCCCTTACCTGAAACGAAGTCTTGCATGTAGGAAGACTCAGAGCCTGGGATTTAACTCCATTTCTGTAGTGAAACACACAGCAGAGTTGTCATCCATTGATCACACTCTGCTTTAGAGCAAGAAGCACGCTCTAGCTTTATAGAGTCTCTAAGACAGCAGGAAACTTGAATGTGCTCAGAACACAAGAACGGTGTTTCCTACACATACAGGCCATATCTAGTTCAACTCTAGTTATGAAACTGAAACAAACCACAGGTCCTCTATCATCCAATGCTTGTCATTTAAGATGAGAAACGTGTGAGCTTCGTGAACGATGTAGTTCGTTTGAGCTGTAAAGTAACTGCCCTTACCTGAAACGAAGTCTTGCTTGTAGGAAGACTCAGAGCCAGGGATTTAACTCCATTTCTGAAGGGAAACACACAGCATAGTTCTCATCCATGGATCACACTCTGCTTTAGAGCAAGAAGCTCGATCTTGCTTTCTAGAGTCTCTAATACAGCAGGAAACTTGAGTGTGCTAAGAATAAAAGAACGGTGTTTACTACACATACGGGACATATCTAGTTCAACTGTGCTTCTGAAACTGATACAAAGCACTGGTCCTCTAACATCCGATGCTTGTCAGTTAAGATGAGAAAAGTGTGAGCTTCGTGAACGATGTAGTTCGTTTGAGCTGAAAAGAGACTGCCCTTACCTGAAAGGAAGTCTTGCTTGTAGGAAGACACAGAGCATGGAATTTAACTCCATTTCTGAAGGGAAACACACAACTGTGTTCTCATCCATTGATCATACTCTGCTTTAGAGCAAGAAGCACGCTCTTGCTTTCTAGAGTCTCTAAGACAGCAGGAAACATGAGTGTGCTGAGAACAAATGAATGGTGTTTCCTACACATACGGACCATATCTACTCCAACTCTGCTTCTGAAACTGAAACAAAGCACTGGTCCCCTAACATCCAATGCTTGTCAGTTAAGATGAGAAACGTGTGAGGTTCGTGAACGATGTAGTTCGTTTGAGCTGTAAAGTAACTGCCCTTACCTGAAACGAAGTCTTGCTTGTAGGAAGACTCAGAGCCAGAGATTTAACTCCATTTCTGAAGGGAAACACACATCATAGTTCTCATCCTTGGATCACACTCTGCTTTAGAGCAAGAAGCACGCTCTTGCTTTCTAGAGTCTCTAATACAGCAGGAAACTTGAGTGTGCTCAGAACATTAGTTCGGTTTTTCCTACACATACGGGCCATATCTACTTCAAATCTGCTTCTGAAACTGAAACAAACCACAGGTCCCCTAACATCCAATGCTTGTCAGTTAAGATGAGAAACGTGTGAGCTTCGTGAACGATGTAGTTTGTTTGAGCTGTTAGTAACTCCCCTTACCTGAAACGAAGTCTTGCTTGTAGGAAGACTCAGAGCCTGGGATTTAACTCCATTTCTGAAGTGAAACAAACAACAGAGTTCTCATCCATTGATCACACTCTGCTTTAGAGCAAGAAGCTCGATCTTGCTTTCTAGAGTCTCTAAGAGAGCAGGAAACTTGAGTGTGCTAAGAACACAAGAACGGTGTTTCCTACACATACAGGCCATATCTAGTTCAACTCTGATTCTGAAAGTGAAACCTACCACAGGTTCTCTAACATCCAATGCTTGTCAGTTAAGATGAGAAACGTGTGAGCTTCGTGAACGATGTAGTTCTTTTGAGCGGAAAAGTGACTACCCTTACCTGAAACGAAGTCTTGCTTGTAGGAAGACTCAGAGCCTGGCCTTCAACTCCATTTCTGAAGTGAAACACACAGCAGAATTGTCATCCATTGATCACACTCTGCTTTAGAGCAAGAAGCACGATCTTGCTTTCTAGAGTCTCTAATACAGCAGGAAACTTGAGTGTGCTCAGAACAAAAGAACGGTGTTTCTTACACATACGGACCATATCTAGTTCAACTGTGCTTCTGAAACTGAAACAAACCACAGGTCCTCTATCATCCAAAGTTTGACAGTTAAAATGAGAAACGTGTGAGCTTCGTGAACGATGTAGTTCGTTTGAGATGTAAGGTAACTGCCCTTACTTGAAAGGAAGTCTTCCTTGTAGGAAGACCCAGAGCATGGAATTTAACTCCATTTCTGAAGGGAAACACACAACTGAGTTCTCATCCATTGATCACACTCTGCTTTAGAGCAAGAAGCAAGCTCTTGCTTTCTAGAGTCTCTAAGACAGCAGGAAACATGAGTGTGCTTAGAACAAATGAATTGTGTTTCCTACACATACGGACCATAACTAGTCCAACTCTGCTTCTGAAAGTGATACAAAGCACTGGTCCCCTAACATCCAATGCTTGTCAGTTAAGATGAGAAACGTGTGAGCTTCGTGAACGATGTAGTTCGTTTGAGCTGTAAAGTAACTGGCCTTACCTGAAACTCAGTCTTGCTTGTAGGAAGAATCAGAGCCTGGGATTTACCTCCATTTCTGAAGTGAAACACACAGCAGAGTTGTCATCCATTGATCACACTCTGCTTTAGAGCAAGAAGCACGCTCTAGCTTTCTAGATCCTCTAAGACACCAGGAAACGTCAGTGTGCTGAGAACAAAAGAACGGTGTTTCCTACACATACAGAACATACCTAATCCAACTCTGCTTCTGAAACTGATACAAAGCACTGGTCCTCTAACATCCGATGCTTGTCAGTTAAGATGAGAAACGTGTGAGCTTCGTGAACGATGTAGTTCGTTTGAGCTGAAAAGAGACTGCCCTTACCTGAAAGGAAGTCTTGCTTGTAGTAAGACACAGAGCATGCAATTTAACTCCATTTCTGAAGGGAAAAACACAACTGACTTCACATCCATTGATCACACTCTGCTTTAGAGCAAGAAGCATTCTCTTGCTTTCTAGAGTCTCTAAGACAGCACGAAACATGAGAGTGCTGAGAACAAATGAATGGTGTTTCCTACACATAAGGACCATATCTAGTTCATCTCTGTTTCTGAAACTTTAACAAACCAAAGGTCCTCTAACATCCAATGCTTGTCACTTAAGATGAGAAACCTGTGAGATTCATGAACGATGTAGTTCCTTTGAGCTGTTAGTAACTCCCCTTACCTGAAACGAAGTCTTGCTTGTAGGAAAACACAGAGCCTGGGATTTAACTCCATTTCTGAAGTGAAACACACAACAGAGTTCTCATCCATTGATCACACTCTGCTTTAGAGCAAGAAGCACGATCTTGCTTTCTAGAGTCTCTAATACAGCAGGAAACTTGAGTGTGCTCAGAACAAAAGAACGGTGTTTCTTACACATACGGACCATATCAAGTTCAACTGTGCTTCTGAAACTGAAACAAACCACAGGTCCTCTATCATCCAATGCTTGTCAGTTAAGATGAGAAACGTGTGAGCTTCGTGAACGATGTAGTTCGTTTGAGCTGTAAAGTAACTGCCCTTACGTGAAACGAAGTCTTGCTTGTAGGAAGACTCAGAGCCAGAGATTTAATTTCATTTCTGAAGGGAAACACACAGCATAGTTCTCATCCATGGATCACACTCTGCTTTAGAGCAAGAAGCACGATCTTGCTTTCTAGAGCCTCTAATGGAGCAGGAAACTTGAGTGTGCTCAGAACATTAGTTCGGATTTTCCTACACATACTGGCCATATCTAGTTCAACTCTGCTTCTGAAACTGAAACAAACCACAGGTCCTCTAACATGCAATGCTTGTCAGTAAAGATGAGAAACGTGTGAGCTTCGTGAACGATGTAGTTCGTTTGAGCTGCTGAGAAACTGCCCTTACTTGAAACGAAGTCTTCCTTGTAGGAAGACTCAGAGCCTGGGCATTAACTCCATTTCTGAAGTGAAACACACAGCAGAGTTGTAATCCATTGATCACACTCTGCTTTAGAGCAAGAAGCACGCTCTAGCTTTCTAGATCCTCTAAGACACCAGGAAACGTCAGTGTGCTGAGAACAAAAGAACGGTGTTTCCTACACATACAGACCATACCTAATCCAACTCTGCTTCTGAAACTGATACAAAGCACTGGTCCTCTAACATCCGATGCTTGTCAGTTAAGATGAGAAACGTGTGAGCTTCGTGAACGATGTAGTTCGTTTGAGCGGAAAAGAGACTGCCCTTACCTGAAAGGAAGTCTTGCTTGTAGTAAGACACAGAGCATGCAATTTAACTCCATTTCTGAAGGGAAACACACAACTGTGTTCTCATCCATTGATCACACTCTGCTTTAGAGCAAGAAGCATGCTCTTGCTTTCTAGAGTCTCTAAGACAGCACGAAACATGAGAGTGCTGAGAACAAATGAATAGTGTTTCCTACACATATGGACCATATCTAGTTCATCTCTGTTTCTGAAACTTTAACAAACCAAAGGTCCTCTAACATCCAATGCTTGTCACTTAAGATGAGAAACGTGTGAGATTCGTGAACGATGTAGTTCCTTTGGGCTGTTAGTAACTCCCCTTACCTGAAACGAAGTCTTGCTTGTAGGAAAACTCAGAGCATGGGATTTAACTCCATTTCTGAAGTGAAACACACAACAGAGTTCTCCTCCATTGATCACACTCTGCTTTAGAGCAAGAAGCACGATCTTGCTTTCTAGAGTCTCTAATACAGCAGGAAACTTGAGTGTGCTCAGAACAAAAGAACGGTGTTTCTTACACATACGGACCATATCTAGTTCAACTGTGCTTCTGAAACTGAAACAAACCACAGGTCCTCTATCATCCAATGCTTGTCAGTTAAGATGAGAAACGTGTGAGCTTTGTGAACGATGTAGTTTGTTTGAGCTGTAAAGTAACTGCCCTTACGTGAAACTAAGTCTTGCTTGTAGGAAGACTCAGAACCTGGGATTTAACTCCATTTCTGAAGTGAAACACACAGCAGAGTTGTCATCCATTGATCACACTCTGCTTTAGAGCAAGAAGCACGCTCTAGCTTTCTAGAGTCTCTAAGACACCAGGAAACGTGAGTGTGCTCAGAACATTAGTTCGGATTTTCCTACACATACTGGCCATATGTAGTTCAACTCTGCTTCTGAAACTGAAACAAACCACAGGTCCTCTAACATCCAATGCTTCTCAGGTAAGATGAGAAACGTGTGAGCGTCGTGAACGATGTAGTTCCTTTGAGCTGTAAGTAACTGCCCTTACTTGAAACGAACTCTTCCTTTTAGGAAGACTCCGAGCATGAGTTTTAACTCCATTTCTGAAGGGAAACACAAAGCAGAGTTGTCATTCATTGATCACACTCTGCTTTAGACCAAGAAGCACGCTCTAGCTTTATAGAGTCTCTAAGACAGCAAGAAACTTGAGTGTGCTCAGAACACAAGAACGGTGTTTCCTACACATACAGGCCATATCTAGTTCAACTCTAGTTTTGAAACTGAAACAAACCACAGGTCCCCTATTATCCAATGCTTGTCAGTTAAGATGAGAAACGTGTGAGCTTCGTGAACGATGTAGTTCGTTTGAGCTGTAAAGTAACTGCCCTTACCTGAAACGAAGTCTTGATTGTAGGAAGATTCAGAGAAAGGGATTTAACTCCATTTCTGAAGGGAAACACACAACTGAGTTCTCATCCATGGATCACACTCTGCTTTAGAGCAAGAAGCATGCTCTTGCTTTCTAGAGTCTCTAAGACAGCAGGAAACATGAGTGTGCTGAGAACAAATGAATGGTGTTTCCTACACATACGGACCATATCTAGTCCAACTCTGCTTCTGAAACTGATACAAAGCACTGGTCCCCTAACATCCAATGATTGTCAGTTAAGATGAGAATCGTGTGAGCTTCGTGAACAATGTAGCTCGTTTGAGGTGTAAAGAAACTGCCCTTACCTGAAATGAGTCTTGGATGTAGGAAGACTCAGAGCCTGGGATTTAACTCCATTTCTTAAGTGAAACACACAACAGATTTCTCATCCATTGATCACACTCTGCTTTAGAGAACGAAGCTCGAACTTGCATTCTAGAGTCTCTAAGACAGCAGGAAACTTGAGAGTGCTAAGAACACAAGAACGGTGTTTCCTACACATACAGGCCATATCTAGTTCAACTCTGCTTCTGAACTGAAACAAACCACAGGTTCTCTAACATCCAATGCTTGTCAGTTAAGATGAGAAACATGTGAGCTTCGTGAATGATGTAGTTCTTTTGAGCTGAAAAGTGACCACCCTTACCTGAAACGAAGTCTTGCTTGTAGGAAGACACAGAGCATGGAATTTAACTCCATTTCTGAAGTGAAACACACAGCAGAGTTGTCATCCATTGATCACACTCTGCTTTAGAGCAAGAAGCACGCTCTAGCTTTATAGAGTCTCTAAGACAGCAGGAAACTTGAGTGTGCTCAGAACACAAGAACGGTGTTTCGTACACATACAGGCCATATCTACTTCAACTCTAGTTTTGAAACTGAAACAAACCAGGGGTCCTCTATCATCCAATGCTTGTCAGTTAAGATGAGAAACGTGTGAGCTTCGTGAACAATGTTGTTCGTTTGAGCTGTAAAGTAACTGCCCTTACTTGAAATGAAGTCTTCCTTGTAGGAAGACTCAGACCATGGGATTTAACTCCATTACTGAAGTGAAACACACAGCAGAGTTGTCATCCATTGATCACACTCTGCTTTAGAGCAAGAAGCACGCTCTAGCTTTATAGAGTCTCTAAGACAACAGGAAACGTGAGTGTGCTGAGAACAAAAGAACGGTGTTTCCTACACATAGGGACCATATCTAATCCAACTCTGCTTCTGAAACTGATACAAAGCACTGGTCCTCTAACATCCTATGCTTTTCAGTTAAGATGAGAAACGTGTGAGATTCGTGAAAGATGTAGTTCGTTTGAGCTTTTAGTAACTCCCCTTACCTGAAACGAAGTCTTGCTTGTAGGAAGATTCAGAGCCTGGGATTTAACTCCATTTCTGAAGTGAAACACACAGCAGAGTTGTCATCCATTGATCACACTCTGCTTTAGAGCAAGAAGCACGCTCTAGATTTCTAGAGTCTCTAAGACACCAGGAAACGTGAGTGTGCTAAGAACAAAAGAATGGTGTTTCCTACACATATGGACCATATCTAATCCAACTCTGCTTCTGAAACTGATACAAAGCACTGTTCCTCTAACATCCCATGCTTGTCAGTTAAGATGAGAAACGTGTGAGCTTCGTGAACGAGGTAGTTCGTTTGAGCTGAAAAGACACTGCCCTTACCTGAAAGGAATTCTTGCTTGTAGGAAGACACAGAGCATGGAATTTAACTCCATTTCTGAAGGGAAACACACAACTGAGTTCTCATCCATTGATCACACTCTGCTTTCAAGCAAGAAGCAAGCTCTTGCTTTCTAGAGTCTCTAAGACAGCAGGAAACATGAGTGTGCTGAGAACAAATGAATGGTGTTTCCTACACATACGGACCATATCTAGTCCAACTCTGCTTCTGAAACTGATACAAAGCACTGGTCCCCTAACATCCAATGCTTGTCAATTAAGATGAGAAACGTGTGAGCTTTGTGAACGATATAGTTCGTTTGAGCTGTAAAGTAACTGCCCATACGTGAACCTAAGTCTTGCTTGTAGGAAGACTCAGAACCTGGGATTTAACTCCATTTCTGAAGTGAAACACACAGCAGAGTTGTCATCCATTGATCACACTCTGCTTTAGAGCAAGAAGCACGCTCTTGCTTTCTAGAGTCTCTAATACAGCAGGAAATTTGAGTGTGCTCAGAACAATAGAACGGTTTTTCCTACACATACGGGCCATATCTAGTTCAACTCTGCTTCTGAAACTGAAACAAACCACAGGTCTTCTAACATCCAATGCTTGTCAGTTAAGATGAGAAACGTGTGAGCTTCGTGAACGATGTAGTTCGTTTGAGCTGCAGAGAAACTGCCCTTACTTGAAACGAACTCTTCCTTGTAGGAAGACCCAGAGCCTGGGCTTTAACTCCATTTCTGAAGTGAAACACACAGCAGAGTTGTCATCCATTGATCACACTCTGCTTTAGAGGAAGAAGCACGCTCTAGCTTTCTAGAGTCTCTAAGACACCAGGAAATGTGAGTGTGCTGAGAACAAAGTACAATGTTTCCTACACATACGGACCATATCTAATCCAACTCTGCTTCTGAAACTGATACAAAGCACTGGTCCTCTAACATCCGATGCTTGTCATTTAAGATGAGAAACGTGTGAGCTTCGTGAACGATGTAGTTCGTTTGAGCTGAAAAGAGACTGCCCTTACGTGAAAGGAAGTCTTGCTTGTAGGAAGACTCAGAGCCTGGGATTTCACTCCATTTCTGAAGTGAAACTCACAACAGAGTTCTCATCATTGATCACACTCTGCTTTAGAGCAAGAAGCTCGATCTTGCTTTCTAGAGTCTCTAATGCAGCAGGAAACTTGAGTGTGCTCAGAACAATAGAACGGTTTTTCCTACACATACGGGCCATATATAGTTCAACTCTGCTTCTGAAACTGAAACAAACCACAGGTCCTCTAACATCCAATGCTTGTGAGAAAGATGAGAAACGTGTGAGATTTGTCAACAATGTTGTTCTTTTGATCTGTTACTAACTCCCCTTACCTGAAACAAAATCTTGCTTGTAGGAAGACTCAGAGGCTGTGATTTAACTCCATTTCTGAAGTGAAACACACATCAGAGTTCTCATACATAGATCACACTCTGCTTTAGAGCAAGAAGCAAGCTCTTGCTTTCTAGAGTCTCTAAAACAGCAGGAAACATGAGTGTGCTGAGAACAAAAGAACGTTGTTTCCTACACATATGGACCATATTTAGAAGAACTCTGCCTCTGAAATTGATACAAAGCAGAGGTCCTCTAACATCCAATGCTTGTCAGTTAAGATGAGAAACGTGTGAGCTTCGTGAACGATGTAGTTCTTTTGAGCTGAAAAGTGACTAACCTTACCTGAAACGAAGTCTTGCTTGTAGGAAGACACAGAGCATGGAATTTAACTCCATTTCTGAAGTGAAACACACAGCAGAGTTGTCATCCATTGATCACACTCTGCTTTAGAGCAAGAAGCACGCTCTAGCTTTCTAGAGTCTCTAAGACACCAAGAAACTTGAATGTGCTGAGAACAAATGAACGGTGTTTCCTACACATATGGACCATATCTAGTCCAACTCTGCTTCTGAAACTGATACAAAGCACTGGTCCTCTAACATCCAATGTTTGTCAGTTAAGATGAGAAATGTGTGACCTTGTGAACAATGTAATTCGTTTGAGCTGAAAAGAGACTGCCCTTACCTGAAATGAAGTCTTGCTTGTAGGAAGACACAGAGCATGGAATTTAACTCCATTTCTGAAGGGAAACACACAACTGAGTTCTCATCCATGGATCACACTCTGCTTTAGAGCAAGAAGCATGCTCTTGCTTTCTAGAGTCTCTAAAACAGCAGGAAACATGAGTGTGCTGAGAACAAATGAATGGTGTTTCCTACACATACGGACCATATCTAGTCCAACTCTGCTTCTGAAACTGATACAAAGCACTGGTCCCCTAACATCCAATGATTGTCAGTTAAGATGAGAATCGTGTGAGCTTCGTGAACAATGTAGCTCGTTTGAGCTGTAAAGTAACTGCCCTTAATTGAAACGAAGTCTTCCTTGTAGGAAGACTCAGAGCCTGGGATTTAACTCCATTACTGAAGTGAAACACACAGCAGAGTTGTCATCCATTGATCACACTCTGCTTTAGAGCAAGAAGCACGCTCTAGCTTTATAGAGTCTCTAAGACACCAGGAAACGTGAGTGTGCTGAGAACAAAAGAACGGTGTTTCCTACACATAGGGACCATATCTAATCCAACTCTGCTTCTGAAACTGATACAAAGCACTGGTCCTCTAACATCCGATGCTTGTCAGTTAAGATGAGAAACGTGTGAGATTCGTGAAAGATGTAGTTCGTTTGAGCTTTTAGTAACTCCCCTTACCTGAAACGAAGTCTTGCTTGTAGGAAGATTCAGAGCCTGGGATTTAACTCCATTTCTGAAGTGAAACTCACAACAGAGTTCTCATCCATTGATCACACTCTGCTTTAGAGCAAGAAGCTCGATCTTGCTTTCTAGAGTCTCTAATACAGCAGGAAACTTGAGTGTGCTCAGAACAAAAGAACGGTGTTTCTTACACATACGGACCATATCTAGTTCAACTCTGCTTCTGAAACTGAAACAAACCACAGGTCCTCTAAATCCAATGCTTGTCAGGTAAGATGAGAAACGTGTGAGCTTCGTGAACGATGGAGTTCCTTTGAGCTGTAAGTAACTGCCCTTACTTGAAACAAACTCTTCCTTGTAGGAACACTCAGAGCATGGGCTTTAACTCCATTTCTGAAGTGAAACACACAGAAGAGTTGTCATCCATTGTTCACACTCTGCTTTAGAGCAAGAAGCACGCTCTAGCTTTATAGAGTCTCTAAGAGAGCAAGAAACTTGAGTGTGCTGAGAACACAAGAACGGTGTTTCCTACACATACAGGCCATATCTAGTTCAACTCTAGTTATGAAACTGAAACAAACGACAGGTCCTCTATCATCCAATGCTTGTCAGTTAAGATGAGAAACGTGTGAACTTCGTGAACGATGTAGTTCGTTTGAGCTGTAAAGTAACTGCCCTTACCTGAAATGAAGTCTTGCTTGTAGGAAGACTCAGAGCCAGGGATTTAACTCCATTTCTGAAGGGAAACACACAGCATAGTTCTCATCCATGGATCACACTCTGCCTTAGAACAAGAAGCACGCTCTTGCTTTCTAGAGTCTCTAAGACAGCAGGAAACATGAGTGTGCTGAGAAAAACTGAATGGTGTTTCCTACACATACGGACCATATCTACTCCAACTCTGCTTCTGAAACTGATACAAAGCACTGGTCCCCTAACATCCAATGCTTGTCATTTAAGATGATAACCGTGTGAGATTCGTGAACGATGTTGTGTGTTTGAGCTGTAAATTAACTGCCCTTACCTGAAATGAAGTCTTGCTTGTAGGAAGACTCAGAGCAAGGGATTTAACTCCATTTCTGAAAGGAAACACACAGCATAGTTCGCATCCATGGATCACACTCTGCTTTAGAGCAAGAAGCACGCTCTTGCTTTCTAGAGTCTCTAATACAGCAGGAAATTTGAGTGTGCTCAGAACAATAGAACGGTTTTTCCTACACATACGGGCCATATCTAGTTCAACTCTGCTTCTGAAACTGAAACAAACCACAGGTCTTCTAACATCCAATGCTTGTCAGTTAAGATGAAAAACGTGTGAGCTTCGTGAACGATGTAGTTCGTTTGAGCTGCAGAGAAACTGCCCTTACTTGAAACGAACTCTTCCTTGTAGGAAGACCCAGAGCCTGGGCTTTAACTCCATTTCTGAAGTGAAACACACAGCAGAGTTGTCATCCATTGATCACACTCTGCTTTAGAGCAAGAAGCACGCTCTAGCTTTATAGAGTCTCTAAGACACCAGGAAACGTGAGTGTGCTGAGAACAAAAGAACGGTGTTTTCCTACACATACGGACCATATCTAATCCAACTCTGCTTCTGAAACTGATACAAAGCACTGGTCCTCTAACATCCGATGCTTGTCAGTTAAGATGAGAAACGTGTGAGCTTTGTGAACGATGTAGTTCGTTTGAGCTGAAAAGAGACTGCCCTTACCTGAAAGGAAGTCTTGCTTGTAGGAAGACACAGAGCATGGAATTTAACTCCATTTCTGAAGGGAAACACACAACTGAGTTCTCATCCATGGATCACAGTCTGCTTTAGAGCAAGAAGCATGCTCTTGCTTTCTAGAGTCTCTAAGACAGCAGGAAACATGAGTGTGCTGAGAACAAACGAATGGTGTTTCCTACACATACGGACCATATCTAGTCCAACTCTGCTTCTGAAACTGAAACAAACCACAGGTCCTCTAACATCCAATGCTTGTCAGGTAAGATGAGAAACGTGTGAGCTTCGTGAACGATATAGTTCCTTTGAGCTGTAAGTAACTGCCCTTACTTGAAATGAACTCTTCCTTGTAGGAAGACTCAGAGCATGGGTTTTAACTCCATTTCTGAAGTGAAACACACAGCAGAATTGTCATCCATTGATCACACTCTGCTTTAGAGCAAGAAGCACGCTCTAGCTTTATAGAGTCTCTAAGACACCAGGAAACGTGAGTGTGCTGAGAACAAATGAATGGTGTTTCCTACACATACGGACCATATCTAGTCCAACTCTGCTTCTGAAACTGATACAAAGCACTGGTCCCCTAACATCCAATGATTGTCAGTTAAGATGAGAATCGTGTGAGCTTCGTGAACGATGTAGCTCGTTTGAGCTGTAAAGAAACTGCCCTTACCTGAAACGAAGTCTTGCATGTAGGAAGACTCAGAGCCTGGGATTTAACTCCATTTCTTTAGTGAAACACACAACAGAGTTCTAATCCATTGATCACACTCTGCTTTAGAGCAAGAAGCTCGATCTTGCTTTCTAGAGTCTCTAAGACAGCAGGAAACTTGAGTGTGCTAAGAACACAAGAACGGTGGTTCCTACACATACAGGCCATATCTAGTTCAACTCTGCTTCTGAAACTGAAACAAACCACAGGTTCTCTAACATCCAATGCTTGTCAGTTAAGATGAGAAACGTGTGAGCTTCGTGAACGATGTAGTTCTTTTGAGCTGAAAAGTGACTACCCTTACCTGAATCGAAGTCTTGCTTGTAGGAAGACACAGAGCATGGAATTTAACTCCATTTCTGAAGTGAAACGCACAGCAGAGTTGTCATCCATTGATCACACTCTGCTTTAGAGCAAGAAGCACGCTCTAGCTTTATAGAATCTCTAAGACAGCAGGAAACTTGAGTGTGCTCAGAACACAAGAACGGTGTTTCCTACACATACAGGCCATATCTAGTTCAACTCTAGTTTTGAAACTGAAACAAACCACAGGTCCTCTATCATTCAATGCTTGTCAGTTAAGATGAGAAAGGTGTGAGCTTCGTGAACGATGTAGTTCGTTTGAGCTGTAAAGTAGCTGCCCTTACTTGAAACGAATTCTTCCTTGTAGGAAGACTCAGAGCCTGGGATTTAACTCCATTTCTGAAGTGAAACACACAGCAGAGTTGTCATCCATTGATCACACTCTGCTTTAGAGCAAGAAGCACGCTCTAGCTCTCTAGAGTCTCTAAGACACCAGGAAATGTGAGTGTGCTGAGAACAAAGTACAATGTTTCCTACACATACGGACCATATCTAATCCAACTCTGCTTCTGAAACTGATACAAAGCACTGGTCCTCTAACATCCGATGCTTGTCAGTTAAGATGAGAAACGTGTGAGCTTCGTGAACGATGTAGTTCGTTTGAGCTGAAAAGAGACTGCCCTTACGTGAAAGGAAGTCTTGCTTGTAGGAAGACTCAGAGCCTGGGATTTAACTCCATTTCTGAAGTGAAACTCACAACAGAGTTCTCATCATTGATCACACTCTGCTTTAGAGCAAGAAGCTCGATCTTGCTTTCTAGAGTCTCTAATACAGCAGGAAACTTGAGTGTGCTCAGAACAATAGAACGGTTTTTCCTACACATACGGGCCATATATAGTTCAACTCTGCTTCTGAAACTGATACAAAGCACTGGTCCCCTAACATCCAATGCATGTCAGTTAAGATGAGAAATGTGTGAGCTTCGTGAACGATGTAGTTCATTTGAGCTGTTAGTAACTTCCCTTACCTGAAACCAAGTCTTGCTTGTAGGAAGACTCAGAGCCTGGGATTTAACTCCATTTCTGAAGTGAAACACACAGCAGAGTTGTCATCCATTGATCACACTCTGCTTTAGAGCAAGAAGCACGCTCTAGCTCTCTAGAGTCTCTAAGACACCAGGAAATGTGAGTGTGCTGAGAACAAAGTACAATGTTTCCTACACATACGGACCATATCTAATCCAACTCTGCTTCTGAAACTGATACAAAGCACTGGTCCTCTAACATCCGATGCTTGTCAGTTAAGATGAGAAACGTGTGAGCTTCGTGAACGATGTAGTTCGTTTGAGCTGAAAAGAGACTGCCCTTACGTGAAAGGAAGTCTTGCTTGTAGGAAGACTCAGAGCCTGGGATTTAACTCCATTTCTGAAGTGAAACTCACAACAGAGTTCTCATCATTGATCACACTCTGCTTTAGAGCAAGAAGCTCGATCTTGCTTTCTAGAGTCTCTAATACAGCAGGAAACTTGAGTGTGCTCAGAACAATAGAACGGTTTTTCCTACACATACGGGCCATATATAGTTCAACTCTGCTTCTGAAACTGATACAAAGCACTGGTCCCCTAACATCCAATGCATGTCAGTTAAGATGAGAAATGTGTGAGCTTCGTGAACGATGTAGTTCATTTGAGCTGTTAGTAACTTCCCTTACCTGAAACCAAGTCTTGCTTGTAGGAAGACTCAGAGCCTGGGATTTAACTCCATTTCTGAAGTGAAACACACAACAGAGTTCTCATCCATTGATCACACTCTGCTTTAGAGCAAGAAGCTCGATCTTGCTTTCTAGAGTCTCTAATACAGCAGGAAACTTGAGTGTGCTCAGAACAAAGAATGGTGTTTCTTACACATACGGACCATATCTAGTTCAACTCTGCTTCTGAAACTGAAACAAACCACAGGTCCTCTAAAATCCAATGCTTGTCAGGTAAGATGAGAAACGTGTGAGCTTCGTGAACGATGGAGTTCCTTTGAGCTGTAAGTAACTGCCCTTACTTGAAACAAACTCTTCCTTGTAGGAACACTCAGAGCATGGGCTTTAACTCCATTTCTGAAGTGAAACACACAGAAGAGTTGTCATCCATTGTTCACACTCTGCTTTAGAGCAAGAAGCACGCTCTAGCTTTATAGAGTCTCTAAGAGAGCAAGAAACTTGAGTGTGCTGAGAACACAAGAACGGTGTTTCCTACACATACAGGCCATATCTATTTCAACTCTAGTTATGAAACTGAAACAAACGACAGGTCCTCTATCATCCAATGCTTGTCAGTTAAGATGAGAAACGTGTGAACTTCGTGAACGATGTAGTTCGTTTGAGCTGTAAAGTAACTGCCCTTACCTGAAATGAAGTCTTGCTTGTAGGAAGACTCAGAGCCAGGGATTTAACTCCATTTCTGAAGGGAAACACACAGCATAGTTCTCATCCATGGATCACACTCTGCTTTAGAGCAAGAAGCACGCTCTAGCTTTATAGAGTCTCTAAGACACCAGGAAACGTGAGTGTGCTGAGAACAAAAGAACGGTGTTTTCCTACACATACGGACCATATCTAATCCAACTCTGCTTCTGAAACTGATACAAAGCACTTGTCCTCTAACATCCGATGCTTGTCAGTTAAGATGAGAAACGTGTGAGCTTTGTGAACGATGTAGTTCGTTTGAGCTGAAAAGAGACTGCCCTTACCTGAAAGGAAGTCTTGCTTGTAGGAAGACACAGAGCATGGAATTTAACTCCATTTCTGAAGGGAAACACACAACTGAGTTCTCATCCATGGATCACAGTCTGCTTTAGAGCAAGAAGCATGCTCTTGCTTTCTAGAGTCTCTAAGACAGCAGGAAACATGAGTGTGCTGAGAACAAACGAATGGTGTTTCCTACACATACGGACCATATCTAGTCCAACTCTGCTTCTGAAACTGAAACAAACCACAGGTCCTCTAACATCCAATGCTTGTCAGGTAAGATGAGAAACGTGTGAGCTTCGTGAACGATATAGTTCCTTTGAGCTGTAAGTAACTGCCCTTACTTGAAATGAACTCTTCCTTGTAGGAAGACTCAGAGCATGGGTTTTAACTCCATTTCTGAAGTGAAACACACAGCAGAATTGTCATCCATTGATCACACTCTGCTTTAGAGCAAGAAGCACGCTCTAGCTTTATAGAGTCTCTAAGACACCAGGAAACGTGAGTGTGCTGAGAACAAATGAATGGTGTTTCCTACACATACGGACCATATCTAGTCCAACTCTGCTTCTGAAACTGATACAAAGCACTGGTCCCCTAACATCCAATGATTGTCAGTTAAGATGAGAATCGTGTGAGCTTCGTGAACGATGTAGCTCGTTTGAGCTGTAAAGAAACTGCCCTTACCTGAAACGAAGTCTTGCATGTAGGAAGACTCAGAGCCTGGGATTTAACTCCATTTCTTTAGTGAAACACACAACAGAGTTCTAATCCATTGATCACACTCTGCTTTAGAGCAAGAAGCTCGATCTTGCTTTCTAGAGTCTCTAAGACAGCAGGAAACTTGAGTGTGCTAAGAACACAAGAACGGTGGTTCCTACACATACAGGCCATATCTAGTTCAACTCTGCTTCTGAAACTGAAACAAACCACAGGTTCTCTAACATCCAATGCTTGTCACTTAAGATGAGAAACGTGTGAGCTTCGTGAACGATGTAGTTCTTTTGAGCTGAAAAGTGACTACCCTTACCTGAATCGAAGTCTTGCTTGTAGGAAGACACAGAGCATGGAATTTAACTCCATTTCTGAAGTGAAACGCACAGCAGAGTTGTCATCCATTGATCACACTCTGCTTTAGAGCAAGAAGCACGCTCTAGCTTTATAGAATCTCTAAGACAGCAGGAAACTTGAGTGTGCTCAGAACACAAGAACGGTGTTTCCTACACATACAGGCCATATCTAGTTCAACTCTAGTTTTGAAACTGAAACAAACCACAGGTCCTCTATCATCCAATGCTTGTCAGTTAAGATGAGAAAGGTGTGAGCTTCGTGAACGATGTAGTTCGTTTGAGCTGAAAAGTAGCTGCCCTTACTTGAAACGAATTCTTCCTTGTAGGAAGACTCAGAGCCTGGGATTTAACTCCATTTCTGAAGTGAAACACACAGCAGAGTTGTCATCCATTGATCACACTCTGCTTTAGAGCAAGAAGCACGCTCTAGCTCTCTAGAGTCTCTAAGACACCAGGAAATGTGAGTGTGCTGAGAACAAAGTACAATGTTTCCTACACATACGGACCATATCTAATCCAACTCTGCTTCTGAAACTGATACAAAGCACTGGTCCTCTAACATCCGATGCTTGTCAGTTAAGATGAGAAACGTGTGAGCTTCGTGAACGATGTAGTTCGTTTGAGCTGAAAAGAGACTGCCCTTACGTGAAAGGAAGTCTTGCTTGTAGGAAGACTCAGAGCCTGGGATTTAACTCCATTTCTGAAGTGAAACTCACAACAGAGTTCTCATCCATTGATCACACTCTGCTTTAGAGCAAGAAGCTCGATCTTGCTTTCTAGAGTCTCTAATACAGCAGGAAACTTGAGTGTGCTCAGAACAAAAGAACGGTGTTTCTTACACATACGGACCATATCTAGTTCAACTCTGCTTCTGAAACTGAAACAAACCACAGGTCCTCTAAAATCCAATGCTTGTCAGGTAAGATGAGAAACGTGTGAGCTTCGTGAACGATGGAGTTCCTTTGAGCTGTAAGTAACTGCCCTTACTTGAAACAAACTCTTCCTTGTAGGAACACTCAGAGCATGGGCTTTAACTCCATTTCTGAAGTGAAACACACAGAAGAGTTGTCATCCATTGTTCACACTCTGCTTTAGAGCAAGAAGCACGCTCTAGCTTTATAGAGTCTCTAAGAGAGCAAGAAACTTGAGTGTGCTGAGAACACAAGAACGGTGTTTCCTACACATACAGGCCATATCTAGTTCAACTCTAGTTATGAAACTGAAACAAACGACAGGTCCTCTATCATCCAATGCTTGTCAGTTAAGATGAGAAACGTGTGAACTTCGTGAACGATGTAGTTCGTTTGAGCTGTAAAGTAACTGCCCTTACCTGAAATGAAGTCTTGCTTGTAGGAAGACTCAGAGCCAGGGATTTAACTCCATTTCTGAAGGGAAACACACAGCATAGTTCTCATCCATGGATCACACTCTGCCTTAGAACAAGAAGCACGCTCTTGCTTTCTAGAGTCTCTAAGACAGCAGGAAACATGAGTGTGCTGAGAAAAACTGAATGGTGTTTCCTACACATACGGACCATATCTACTCCAACTCTGCTTCTGAAACTGATACAAAGCACTGGTCCCCTAACATCCAATGCTTGTCATTTAAGATGATAACCGTGTGAGATTCGTGAACGATGTTGTGTGTTTGAGCTGTAAATTAACTGCCCTTACCTGAAATGAAGTCTTGCTTGTAGGAAGACTCAGAGCAAGGGATTTAACTCCATTTCTGAAAGGAAACACACAGCATAGTTCGCATCCATGGATCACACTCTGCTTTAGAGCAAGAAGCACGCTCTTGCTTTCTAGAGTCTCTAATACAGCAGGAAATTTGAGTGTGCTCAGAACAATAGAACGGTTTTTCCTACACATACGGGCCATATCTAGTTCAACTCTGCTTCTGAAACTGAAACAAACCACAGGTCTTCTAACATCCAATGCTTGTCAGTTAAGATGAAAAACGTGTGAGCTTCGTGAACGATGTAGTTCGTTTGAGCTGCAGAGAAACTGCCCTTACTTGAAACGAACTCTTCCTTGTAGGAAGACCCAGAGCCTGGGCTTTAACTCCATTTCTGAAGTGAAACACACAGCAGAGTTGTCATCCATTGATCACACTCTGCTTTAGAGCAAGAAGCACGCTCTAGCTTTATAGAGTCTCTAAGACACCAGGAAACGTGAGTGTGCTGAGAACAAAAGAACGGTGTTTTCCTACACATACGGACCATATCTAATCCAACTCTGCTTCTGAAACTGATACAAAGCACTGGTCCTCTAACATCCGATGCTTGTCAGTTAAGATGAGAAACGTGTGAGCTTTGTGAACGATGTAGTTCGTTTGAGCTGAAAAGAGACTGCCCTTACCTGAAAGGAAGTCTTGCTTGTAGGAAGACACAGAGCATGGAATTTAACTCCATTTCTGAAGGGAAACACACAACTGAGTTCTCATCCATGGATCACAGTCTGCTTTAGAGCAAGAAGCATGCTCTTGCTTTCTAGAGTCTCTAAGACAGCAGGAAACATGAGTGTGCTGAGAACAAACGAATGGTGTTTCCTACACATACGGACCATATCTAGTCCAACTCTGCTTCTGAAACTGAAACAAACCACAGGTCCTCTAACATCCAATGCTTGTCAGGTAAGATGAGAAACGTGTGAGCTTCGTGAACGATATAGTTCCTTTGAGCTGTAAGTAACTGCCCTTACTTGAAATGAACTCTTCCTTGTAGGAAGACTCAGAGCATGGGTTTTAACTCCATTTCTGAAGTGAAACACACAGCAGAATTGTCATCCATTGATCACACTCTGCTTTAGAGCAAGAAGCACGCTCTAGCTTTATAGAGTCTCTAAGACACCAGGAAACGTGAGTGTGCTGAGAACAAATGAATGGTGTTTCCTACACATACGGACCATATCTAGTCCAACTCTGCTTCTGAAACTGATACAAAGCACTGGTCCCCTAACATCCAATGATTGTCAGTTAAGATGAGAATCGTGTGAGCTTCGTGAACGATGTAGCTCGTTTGAGCTGTAAAGAAACTGCCCTTACCTGAAACGAAGTCTTGCATGTAGGAAGACTCAGAGCCTGGGATTTAACTCCATTTCTTTAGTGAAACACACAACAGAGTTCTAATCCATTGATCACACTCTGCTTTAGAGCAAGAAGCTCGATCTTGCTTTCTAGAGTCTCTAAGACAGCAGGAAACTTGAGTGTGCTAAGAACACAAGAACGGTGGTTCCTACACATACAGGCCATATCTAGTTCAACTCTGCTTCTGAAACTGAAACAAACCACAGGTTCTCTAACATCCAATGCTTGTCACTTAAGATGAGAAACGTGTGAGCTTCGTGAACGATGTAGTTCTTTTGAGCTGAAAAGTGACTACCCTTACCTGAATCGAAGTCTTGCTTGTAGGAAGACACAGAGCATGGAATTTAACTCCATTTCTGAAGTGAAACGCACAGCAGAGTTGTCATCCATTGATCACACTCTGCTTTAGAGCAAGAAGCACGCTCTAGCTTTATAGAATCTCTAAGACAGCAGGAAACTTGAGTGTGCTCAGAACACAAGAACGGTGTTTCCTACACATACAGGCCATATCTAGTTCAACTCTAGTTTTGAAACTGAAACAAACCACAGGTCCTCTATCATCCAATGCTTGTCAGTTAAGATGAGAAAGGTGTGAGCTTCGTGAACGATGTAGTTCGTTTGAGCTGAAAAGTAGCTGCCCTTACTTGAAACGAATTCTTCCTTGTAGGAAGACTCAGAGCCTGGGATTTAACTCCATTTCTGAAGTGAAACACACAGCAGAGTTGTCATCCATTGATCACACTCTGCTTTAGAGCAAGAAGCACGCTCTAGCTCTCTAGAGTCTCTAAGACACCAGGAAATGTGAGTGTGCTGAGAACAAAGTACAATGTTTCCTACACATACGGACCATATCTAATCCAACTCTGCTTCTGAAACTGATACAAAGCACTGGTCCTCTAACATCCGATGCTTGTCAGTTAAGATGAGAAACGTGTGAGCTTCGTGAACGATGTAGTTCGTTTGAGCTGAAAAGAGACTGCCCTTACGTGAAAGGAAGTCTTGCTTGTAGGAAGACTCAGAGCCTGGGATTTAACTCCATTTCTGAAGTGAAACTCACAACAGAGTTCTCATCCATTGATCACACTCTGCTTTAGAGCAAGAAGCTCGATCTTGCTTTCTAGAGTCTCTAATACAGCAGGAAACTTGAGTGTGCTCAGAACAAAAGAACGGTGTTTCTTACACATACGGACCATATCTAGTTCAACTCTGCTTCTGAAACTGAAACAAACCACAGGTCCTCTAAAATCCAATGCTTGTCAGGTAAGATGAGAAACGTGTGAGCTTCGTGAACGATGGAGTTCCTTTGAGCTGTAAGTAACTGCCCTTACTTGAAACAAACTCTTCCTTGTAGGAACACTCAGAGCATGGGCTTTAACTCCATTTCTGAAGTGAAACACACAGAAGAGTTGTCATCCATTGTTCACACTCTGCTTTAGAGCAAGAAGCACGCTCTAGCTTTATAGAGTCTCTAAGAGAGCAAGAAACTTGAGTGTGCTGAGAACACAAGAACGGTGTTTCCTACACATACAGGCCATATCTATTTCAACTCTAGTTATGAAACTGAAACAAACGACAGGTCCTCTATCATCCAATGCTTGTCAGTTAAGATGAGAAACGTGTGAACTTCGTGAACGATGTAGTTCGTTTGAGCTGTAAAGTAACTGCCCTTACCTGAAATGAAGTCTTGCTTGTAGGAAGACTCAGAGCCAGGGATTTAACTCCATTTCTGAAGGGAAACACACAGCATAGTTCTCATCCATGGATCACACTCTGCCTTAGAACAAGAAGCACGCTCTTGCTTTCTAGAGTCTCTAAGACAGCAGGAAACATGAGTGTGCTGAGAAAAACTGAATGGTGTTTCCTACACATACGGACCATATCTACTCCAACTCTGCTTCTGAAACTGATACAAAGCACTGGTCCCCTAACATCCAATGCTTGTCATTTAAGATGATAACCGTGTGAGATTCGTGAACGATGTTGTGTGTTTGAGCTGTAAATTAACTGCCCTTACCTGAAATGAAGTCTTGCTTGTAGGAAGACTCAGAGCAAGGGATTTAACTCCATTTCTGAAAGGAAACACACAGCATAGTTCGCATCCATGGATCACACTCTGCTTTAGAGCAAGAAGCACGCTCTTGCTTTCTAGAGTCTCTAATACAGCAGGAAATTTGAGTGTGCTCAGAACAATAGAACGGTTTTTCCTACACATACGGGCCATATCTAGTTCAACTCTGCTTCTGAAACTGAAACAAACCACAGGTCTTCTAACATCCAATGCTTGTCAGTTAAGATGAAAAACGTGTGAGCTTCGTGAACGATGTAGTTCGTTTGAGCTGCAGAGAAACTGCCCTTACTTGAAACGAACTCTTCCTTGTAGGAAGACCCAGAGCCTGGGCTTTAACTCCATTTCTGAAGTGAAACACACAGCAGAGTTGTCATCCATTGATCACACTCTGCTTTAGAGCAAGAAGCACGCTCTAGCTTTATAGAGTCTCTAAGACACCAGGAAACGTGAGTGTGCTGAGAACAAAAGAACGGTGTTTTCCTACACATACGGACCATATCTAATCCAACTCTGCTTCTGAAACTGATACAAAGCACTGGTCCTCTAACATCCGATGCTTGTCAGTTAAGATGAGAAACGTGTGAGCTTTGTGAACGATGTAGTTCGTTTGAGCTGAAAAGAGACTGCCCTTACCTGAAAGGAAGTCTTGCTTGTAGGAAGACACAGAGCATGGAATTTAACTCCATTTCTGAAGGGAAACACACAACTGAGTTCTCATCCATGGATCACAGTCTGCTTTAGAGCAAGAAGCATGCTCTTGCTTTCTAGAGTCTCTAAGACAGCAGGAAACATGAGTGTGCTGAGAACAAACGAATGGTGTTTCCTACACATACGGACCATATCTAGTCCAACTCTGCTTCTGAAACTGAAACAAACCACAGGTCCTCTAACATCCAATGCTTGTCAGGTAAGATGAGAAACGTGTGAGCTTCGTGAACGATATAGTTCCTTTGAGCTGTAAGTAACTGCCCTTACTTGAAATGAACTCTTCCTTGTAGGAAGACTCAGAGCATGGGTTTTAACTCCATTTCTGAAGTGAAACACACAGCAGAATTGTCATCCATTGATCACACTCTGCTTTAGAGCAAGAAGCACGCTCTAGCTTTATAGAGTCTCTAAGACACCAGGAAACGTGAGTGTGCTGAGAACAAATGAATGGTGTTTCCTACACATACGGACCATATCTAGTCCAACTCTGCTTCTGAAACTGATACAAAGCACTGGTCCCCTAACATCCAATGATTGTCAGTTAAGATGAGAATCGTGTGAGCTTCGTGAACGATGTAGCTCGTTTGAGCTGTAAAGAAACTGCCCTTACCTGAAACGAAGTCTTGCATGTAGGAAGACTCAGAGCCTGGGATTTAACTCCATTTCTTTAGTGAAACACACAACAGAGTTCTAATCCATTGATCACACTCTGCTTTAGAGCAAGAAGCTCGATCTTGCTTTCTAGAGTCTCTAAGACAGCAGGAAACTTGAGTGTGCTAAGAACACAAGAACGGTGGTTCCTACACATACAGGCCATATCTAGTTCAACTCTGCTTCTGAAACTGAAACAAACCACAGGTTCTCTAACATCCAATGCTTGTCAGTTAAGATGAGAAACGTGTGAGCTTCGTGAACGATGTAGTTCTTTTGAGCTGAAAAGTGACTACCCTTACCTGAATCGAAGTCTTGCTTGTAGGAAGACACAGAGCATGGAATTTAACTCCATTTCTGAAGTGAAACGCACAGCAGAGTTGTCATCCATTGATCACACTCTGCTTTAGAGCAAGAAGCACGCTCTAGCTTTATAGAATCTCTAAGACAGCAGGAAACTTGAGTGTGCTCAGAACACAAGAACGGTGTTTCCTACACATACAGGCCATATCTAGTTCAACTCTAGTTTTGAAACTGAAACAAACCACAGGTCCTCTATCATTCAATGCTTGTCAGTTAAGATGAGAAAGGTGTGAGCTTCGTGAACGATGTAGTTCGTTTGAGCTGTAAAGTAGCTGCCCTTACTTGAAACGAATTCTTCCTTGTAGGAAGACTCAGAGCCTGGGATTTAACTCCATTTCTGAAGTGAAACACACAGCAGAGTTGTCATCCATTGATCACACTCTGCTTTAGAGCAAGAAGCACGCTCTAGCTCTCTAGAGTCTCTAAGACACCAGGAAATGTGAGTGTGCTGAGAACAAAGTACAATGTTTCCTACACATACGGACCATATCTAATCCAACTCTGCTTCTGAAACTGATACAAAGCACTGGTCCTCTAACATCTGATGCTTGTCAGTTAAGATGAGAAACGTGTGAGCTTCGTGAACGATGTAGTTCGTTTGAGCTGAAAAGAGACTGCCCTTACGTGAAAGGAAGTCTTGCTTGTAGGAAGACTCAGAGCCTGGGATTTAACTCCATTTCTGAAGTGAAACTCACAACAGAGTTCTCATCATTGATCACACTCTGCTTTAGAGCAAGAAGCTCGATCTTGCTTTCTAGAGTCTCTAATACAGCAGGAAACTTGAGTGTGCTCAGAACAATAGAACGGTTTTTCCTACACATACGGGCCATATATAGTTCAACTCTGCTTCTGAAACTGATACAAAGCACTGGTCCCCTAACATCCAATGCATGTCAGTTAAGATGAGAAATGTGTGAGCTTCGTGAACGATGTAGTTCATTTGAGCTGTTAGTAACTTCCCTTACCTGAAACCAAGTCTTGCTTGTAGGAAGACTCAGAGCCTGGGATTTAACTCCATTTCTGAAGTGAAACACACAGCAGAGTTGTCATCCATTGATCACACTCTGCTTTAGAGCAAGAAGCACGCTCTAGCTCTCTAGAGTCTCTAAGACACCAGGAAATGTGAGTGTGCTGAGAACAAAGTACAATGTTTCCTACACATACGGACCATATCTAATCCAACTCTGCTTCTGAAACTGATACAAAGCACTGGTCCTCTAACATCCGATGCTTGTCAGTTAAGATGAGAAACGTGTGAGCTTCGTGAACGATGTAGTTCGTTTGAGCTGAAAAGAGACTGCCCTTACGTGAAAGGAAGTCTTGCTTGTAGGAAGACTCAGAGCCTGGGATTTAACTCCATTTCTGAAGTGAAACTCACAACAGAGTTCTCATCATTGATCACACTCTGCTTTAGAGCAAGAAGCTCGATCTTGCTTTCTAGAGTCTCTAATACAGCAGGAAACTTGAGTGTGCTCAGAACAATAGAACGGTTTTTCCTACACATACGGGCCATATATAGTTCAACTCTGCTTCTGAAACTGATACAAAGCACTGGTCCCCTAACATCCAATGCATGTCAGTTAAGATGAGAAATGTGTGAGCTTCGTGAACGATGTAGTTCATTTGAGCTGTTAGTAACTTCCCTTACCTGAAACCAAGTCTTGCTTGTAGGAAGACTCAGAGCCTGGGATTTAACTCCATTTCTGAAGTGAAACACACAACAGAGTTCTCATCCATTGATCACACTCTGCTTTAGAGCAAGAAGCTCGATCTTGCTTTCTAGAGTCTCTAATACAGCAGGAAACTTGAGTGTGCTCAGAACAAAGAATGGTGTTTCTTACACATACGGACCATATCTAGTTCAACTCTGCTTCTGAAACTGAAACAAACCACAGGTCCTCTAAAATCCAATGCTTGTCAGGTAAGATGAGAAACGTGTGAGCTTCGTGAACGATGGAGTTCCTTTGAGCTGTAAGTAACTGCCCTTACTTGAAACAAACTCTTCCTTGTAGGAACACTCAGAGCATGGGCTTTAACTCCATTTCTGAAGTGAAACACACAGAAGAGTTGTCATCCATTGTTCACACTCTGCTTTAGAGCAAGAAGCACGCTCTAGCTTTATAGAGTCTCTAAGAGAGCAAGAAACTTGAGTGTGCTGAGAACACAAGAACGGTGTTTCCTACACATACAGGCCATATCTATTTCAACTCTAGTTATGAAACTGAAACAAACGACAGGTCCTCTATCATCCAATGCTTGTCAGTTAAGATGAGAAACGTGTGAACTTCGTGAACGATGTAGTTCGTTTGAGCTGTAAAGTAACTGCCCTTACCTGAAATGAAGTCTTGCTTGTAGGAAGACTCAGAGCCAGGGATTTAACTCCATTTCTGAAGGGAAACACACAGCATAGTTCTCATCCATGGATCACACTCTGCCTTAGAACAAGAAGCACGCTCTTGCTTTCTAGAGTCTCTAAGACAGCAGGAAACATGAGTGTGCTGAGAAAAACTGAATGGTGTTTCCTACACATACGGACCATATCTACTCCAACTCTGCTTCTGAAACTGATACAAAGCACTGGTCCCCTAACATCCAATGCTTGTCATTTAAGATGATAACCGTGTGAGATTCGTGAACGATGTTGTGTGTTTGAGCTGTAAATTAACTGCCCTTACCTGAAATGAAGTCTTGCTTGTAGGAAGACTCAGAGCAAGGGATTTAACTCCATTTCTGAAAGGAAACACACAGCATAGTTCGCATCCATGGATCACACTCTGCTTTAGAGCAAGAAGCACGCTCTTGCTTTCTAGAGTCTCTAATACAGCAGGAAATTTGAGTGTGCTCAGAACAATAGAACGGTTTTTCCTACACATACGGGCCATATCTAGTTCAACTCTGCTTCTGAAACTGAAACAAACCACAGGTCTTCTAACATCCAATGCTTGTCAGTTAAGATGAAAAACGTGTGAGCTTCGTGAACGATGTAGTTCGTTTGAGCTGCAGAGAAACTGCCCTTACTTGAAACGAACTCTTCCTTGTAGGAAGACCCAGAGCCTGGGCTTTAACTCCATTTCTGAAGTGAAACACACAGCAGAGTTGTCATCCATTGATCACACTCTGCTTTAGAGCAAGAAGCACGCTCTAGCTTTATAGAGTCTCTAAGACACCAGGAAACGTGAGTGTGCTGAGAACAAAAGAACGGTGTTTTCCTACACATACGGACCATATCTAATCCAACTCTGCTTCTGAAACTGATACAAAGCACTGGTCCTCTAACATCCGATGCTTGTCAGTTAAGATGAGAAACGTGTGAGCTTTGTGAACGATGTAGTTCGTTTGAGCTGAAAAGAGACTGCCCTTACCTGAAAGGAAGTCTTGCTTGTAGGAAGACACAGAGCATGGAATTTAACTCCATTTCTGAAGGGAAACACACAACTGAGTTCTCATCCATGGATCACAGTCTGCTTTAGAGCAAGAAGCATGCTCTTGCTTTCTAGAGTCTCTAAGACAGCAGGAAACATGAGTGTGCTGAGAACAAACGAATGGTGTTTCCTACACATACGGACCATATCTAGTCCAACTCTGCTTCTGAAACTGAAACAAACCACAGGTCCTCTAACATCCAATGCTTGTCAGGTAAGATGAGAAACGTGTGAGCTTCGTGAACGATATAGTTCCTTTGAGCTGTAAGTAACTGCCCTTACTTGAAATGAACTCTTCCTTGTAGGAAGACTCAGAGCATGGGTTTTAACTCCATTTCTGAAGTGAAACACACAGCAGAATTGTCATCCATTGATCACACTCTGCTTTAGAGCAAGAAGCACGCTCTAGCTTTATAGAGTCTCTAAGACACCAGGAAACGTGAGTGTGCTGAGAACAAATGAATGGTGTTTCCTACACATACGGACCATATCTAGTCCAACTCTGCTTCTGAAACTGATACAAAGCACTGGTCCCCTAACATCCAATGATTGTCAGTTAAGATGAGAATCGTGTGAGCTTCGTGAACGATGTAGCTCGTTTGAGCTGTAAAGAAACTGCCCTTACCTGAAACGAAGTCTTGCATGTAGGAAGACTCAGAGCCTGGGATTTAACTCCATTTCTTTAGTGAAACACACAACAGAGTTCTAATCCATTGATCACACTCTGCTTTAGAGCAAGAAGCTCGATCTTGCTTTCTAGAGTCTCTAAGACAGCAGGAAACTTGAGTGTGCTAAGAACACAAGAACGGTGGTTCCTACACATACAGGCCATATCTAGTTCAACTCTGCTTCTGAAACTGAAACAAACCACAGGTTCTCTAACATCCAATGCTTGTCACTTAAGATGAGAAACGTGTGAGCTTCGTGAACGATGTAGTTCTTTTGAGCTGAAAAGTGACTACCCTTACCTGAATCGAAGTCTTGCTTGTAGGAAGACACAGAGCATGGAATTTAACTCCATTTCTGAAGTGAAACGCACAGCAGAGTTGTCATCCATTGATCACACTCTGCTTTAGAGCAAGAAGCACGCTCTAGCTTTATAGAATCTCTAAGACAGCAGGAAACTTGAGTGTGCTCAGAACACAAGAACGGTGTTTCCTACACATACAGGCCATATCTAGTTCAACTCTAGTTTTGAAACTGAAACAAACCACAGGTCCTCTATCATCCAATGCTTGTCAGTTAAGATGAGAAAGGTGTGAGCTTCGTGAACGATGTAGTTCGTTTGAGCTGAAAAGTAGCTGCCCTTACTTGAAACGAATTCTTCCTTGTAGGAAGACTCAGAGCCTGGGATTTAACTCCATTTCTGAAGTGAAACACACAGCAGAGTTGTCATCCATTGATCACACTCTGCTTTAGAGCAAGAAGCACGCTCTAGCTCTCTAGAGTCTCTAAGACACCAGGAAATGTGAGTGTGCTGAGAACAAAGTACAATGTTTCCTACACATACGGACCATATCTAATCCAACTCTGCTTCTGAAACTGATACAAAGCACTGGTCCTCTAACATCCGATGCTTGTCAGTTAAGATGAGAAACGTGTGAGCTTCGTGAACGATGTAGTTCGTTTGAGCTGAAAAGAGACTGCCCTTACGTGAAAGGAAGTCTTGCTTGTAGGAAGACTCAGAGCCTGGGATTTAACTCCATTTCTGAAGTGAAACTCACAACAGAGTTCTCATCATTGATCACACTCTGCTTTAGAGCAAGAAGCTCGATCTTGCTTTCTAGAGTCTCTAATACAGCAGGAAACTTGAGTGTGCTCAGAACAATAGAACGGTTTTTCCTACACATACGGGCCATATATAGTTCAACTCTGCTTCTGAAACTGATACAAAGCACTGGTCCCCTAACATCCAATGCATGTCAGTTAAGATGAGAAATGTGTGAGCTTCGTGAACGATGTAGTTCATTTGAGCTGTTAGTAACTTCCCTTACCTGAAACCAAGTCTTGCTTGTAGGAAGACTCAGAGCCTGGGATTTAACTCCATTTCTGAAGTGAAACACACAACAGAGTTCTCATCCATTGATCACACTCTGCTTTAGAGCAAGAAGCTCGATCTTGCTTTCTAGAGTCTCTAATACAGCAGGAAACTTGAGTGTGCTCAGAACAAAGAATGGTGTTTCTTACACATACGGACCATATCTAGTTCAACTGTGCTTCTGAAACTGAAACAAACCACAGGTCCTCTAACATCCAATGCTTGTCAGGTAAGATGAGAAACGTGTGAGCTTCGTGAACGATGTAGTTCCTTTGAGCTGTAAAGTAACTGCCCTTACTTGAAACGAACTCTTCCTTGTAGGAAGACTCAGAGCATGGGCTTTAACTCCATTTCTGAAGTGAAACACACAGCAGAGTTGTCATCCATTGATCACACTCTGCTTTAGAGCAAGAAGCACGCTGTAGCTTTATAGAGACTCTAAGAAAGCAGGAAACTTGAGTGTGCTGAGAACACCAGAACGGTGTTTCCTACACATACAGGCCATATCTAGTTCAAATCTAGTTTTGAAACTGAAACAAACCACAGGTCCTCTATTATCCAATGCTTGTCAGTTAAGATGAGAAACGTGTGAGCTTCGTGAACAATATAGTTCGTTTGAGCTGTAAAGTAACTGCCCTTACTTGAAACAAAGTCTTCCTTCTAGGAAGACTCAGAGCCTGGGATTTAACTCCATTTCTGAAGTGAAACACACAGCAGAGTTGTCATCCATTGATCACACTCTGCTTTAGAGCAAGAAGCACGCTCTAGCTTTCTAGAGTCTCTAAGACACCAGGACACCTGAGTGTGCTGAGAACAAAAGAACGGTGTTTCCTACACATAGGGACCATATCTAATCCATCTCTGCCTCTGAAACTGATACAAAGCACTGGTCCTCTAACATCCGATGTTTGTCAGTTAAGATGAGATACGTGTGAGATTCGTGAACGATGTAGTTCGTTTGAGCTTTTAGTAACTCCCCTTACCTGAAACGAAGTCTTGCTTGTAGGAAGACTCAGAGCCTGGGATTTAACTCCATTTCTGAAGTGAAACACACAACAGAGTTCTCATCCATTGATCACACTCTGCTTTAGAGCAAGAAGCACGATCTTGCTTTCTAGAGTCCCTAATACAGCAGGAAACTTGAGTGTGCTCAGAACAAAGGAACGGTGTTTCTGCACATAGGGACCATATCTAGTTCAACTGTGCTTCTGAAACTGAAACAAACCACAGGTCCTCTAACATCCAATGCTTGTCATGTAAGATGAGAAACGTGTGAGCTTCGTGAACCATGTAGGTCCTTTGAGCTGTAAGTTAACTGCCCTTACTTGAAACAAACTCTTCCTTGTAGGAAGACTCAGAGCCTGGGCTTCAACTCCATTTCTGAAGTGAAACACACAGCAGAATTGTCATCCATTGATCACACTCTGCTTTAGAGCAAGAAGCACGCTCTAGCTTTATAGAGTCTCTAAGACAGCAGGAAACTTGAGTGTGCTCAGAAGAAAAGAACGGTGTTTCCTACACATGCAGGCGATATCTAGTTCAACTCTAATTTTGCAACTGAAACAAACCAGGGGTCCGCTATCATCCAATGCTTGTCAGTTAAGATGAGAAAAGTGTGAGCTTTGTGAATTATGTTGTTCGTTTCAGCTGTAAAGTAACTGCCCTTACTTGAAACGAAGTCTTCCTTGTAGGAAGACTCAGAGCCTGGGATTTAACTCCATTTCTGAAGTGAAACACACAGCAGAGTTGTCATCCATTGATCACACTCTGCTTTAGAGCAAGAAGCAAGCTCTAGCTTTATAGAGTCTCTAAGACACCAGGAAACGTGAGTGTGCTGAGAAAAAAAGAACGGTGTTTCCTACACATACGGACCATATCTAATCCAAATCTACTTCTTAAAATGATACAAAGTACTGGTCCTCTAACATCCGATGTTTGTCAGTTAAGATGAGAAACGTGTGAGCTTCGTGAACGATGTAGTTCCTTTGAGCTGTAAGTAACTGCCCTTACTTGAAACGAACTCTTCCTTGTAGGAAGACTCAGAGCATGGGCTTTAACTCCATTTCTGAAGGGAAACACACAGCAGAGTTGTCATCCATTGATCACACTCTGCTTTAGAGCAAGAAGCACGCTCTAGCTTTATAGAGTCTCTAAGACAGCAAGAAACTTGAGTGTGCTCAGAACACAAGAACGGTGTTTCGTACACATACAGGCCATATCTATTTCAACTCTAGTTATGAAACTGAAACAAACCACAGGTCCTCTATCATCCAATGCTTGTCAGTTAAGATGAGAAACGTGTGAACTTCGTGAACGATGTAGTTCGTTTGAGCTGTAAAGTAACTGCCCTTACCTGAAATGACGTCTTGCTTGTAGGAAGACTCAGAGCCAGGGATTTAACTCCATTTCTGAAGGGAAACACACAGCATAGTTCTCATCCATGCATCACACTCTGCCTTAGAGCAAGAAGCTCGATCATGCTTTCTAGAGTCTCTAATACAGCAGGATACTTGAGTGTGCTCAGAAAAAAAGAACGGTGTTTCTTACACATACAGACCATATCTAGTTCAACTGTGCTTCTGAAACTGATACAAAGCACTGGTCCTCTAACATCCAATGCTTGTCAGTTAAGATGAGAAACGTGTGAGCTTCGTGAATGATGTAATTCGTTTGAGCTGAACAGAGACTGCCCTTACCTGAAAGGAAGTCTTGCTTGTAGGAAGACACAGAGCAAGGGATTTAACTCCATTTCTGAAGTGAAACGCACAGCAGAGTTGTCATCCATTGATCACACTCTGCTTTAGAGCAAGAAGCACGCTCTAGCTTTATAGAGTCTCTAAGACAGCAGGAAACTTGAGTGTGCTCAGAACACAAGAACGGTGTTTCCTACACATACAGGCCATATCTAGTTCAACTCTAGTTTTGAAACTGAAACAAACCACAGGTCCTCTATCATCCAATGCTTGTCAGTTAAGATGAGAACGGTGTGAGCTTCATGAACGCTGTAGTTCGTTTGAGCTGTAAAGTAGCTGCCCTTACTTGAAACGAAGTCTTCCTTGTAGGAAGACTCAGAGCCTGGGATTTAACTCCATTTCTGAAGTGAAACACACAGCAGAGTTGTCATCCATTGATCACACTCTGCTTTAGAGCAAGAAGCACGCTCTAGCTTTCTAGAGTCTCTAAGACACCAGGAAATGTGAGTGTGCTGAGAACAAAGTACAATGTTTCCTACACATACGGACCATATCTAATCCAACTCTGCTTCTGAAACTGATACAAAGCACTGGTCCTCTAACATCCGATGCTTGTCAGTTAAGATGAGAAACGTGTGAGCTTATTGAACGATGTAGTTCGTTTGAGCTGAAAAGAGACTGCCCTTACCTGAAAGGAAGTCTTGCTTGTAGGAAGACTCAGAGCCTGGGATTTAACTCCATTTCTGAAGTGAAACTCACAATAGAGTTCTCATCATTGATCACACTCTGCTTTAGAGCAAGAAACTCGATCTTGCTTTCTAGAGTCTCTAATACAGCAGGAAACTTGAGTGTGCTCAGAACAAAAGAACGGTGTTTCTTACACATACGGACCATATCTAGTTCAACTGTGCTTCTGAAACTGAAACAAACCACAGGTCCTCTAACATCCAATGCTTGTCAGGTAAGATGAGAAACGTGTGAGCTTCGTGAACGATGGAGTTCCTTTGAGCTGTAAGTAACAGCCCTTACTTGAAACGAACTCTTCCTTGTAGGAAGACTCAGAGCATGGGCTTTAACTCCATTTCTGAAGTGAAACACACAGCAGAGTTGTCATCCATTGATCACACTCTGCTTTAGAGCAAGAAGCACGCTCTAGCTTTATAGAGTCTCTAAGACAGCAAGAAACTTGAGTGTGCTCAGATCACAAGAACGGTGTTTCCTACACATACAGGCCATATCTAGTTCAACTCTAGTTATGAAACTGAACCAATCCACAGGTCCTCTATCATCCAATGCTTGTCAGTTAAGATGAGAAACGTGTGAACTTCGTGAACGATGTAGTTCGTTTGAGCTGTAAAGTAACTGCCCTTACCTGAAACGAAGTCTTGCTTGTAGGAAGACTCAGAGCCAGGGATTTAACTCCATTTCTGAAGGGAAACAGACAGCATAGTTCTCATCCATGCATCACACTCTGTCTTAGAGCAAGAAGCTCGATCATGCTTTCTAGAGTCTCTAATACAGCAGGAAACTTGAGTGTGCTCAGAAGAAAAGAACGGTGTTTCTTACACATACAGACCATATCTAGTTCAACTGTGCTTCTGAAACTGATACAAAGCACTGGTCCTCTAACATCCAATGCTTGTCAGTTAAGATGAGAAACGTGTGAGCTTCGTGAATGATGTAGTTCGTTTGAGCTGAACAGAGACTGCCCTTACCTGAAAGGAAGTCTTGCTTGTAGGAAGACACAGAGCAAGGGATTTAACTCCATTTCTGAAGGGAAACACACAGCATAGTTCTCATCCATGGATCACACTCTGCTTTAGAGCAAGAAGCACGCTCTAGCTTTCAAGAGTCTCTAAGACACCAAGAAACTTGAGTGTGCTCAGAACAATAGAACGGTTTTTCCTACATATACGAGCCATATCTAGTTCAACTCTGCTTCTGAAACTGAAACAAACCACAGGTCCTCTATCATCCAATGCTTGTCACTTAAGATGAGAAACGTGTGAGCTTCGTGAACGATGTAGTTCGTTTGAGATGTAAAGTAACTGCCGTTATTTGAAAGGAAGTCTTCCTTGTAGGAAGACTCAGAGCCTGGGATTTAACTCCATTTCTGAAGTCAAACACACAGCAGAGTTGTCATCCATTGATCACACTCTGCTTTAGAGCAAGAAGCACGCTGTAGCTTTATAGATTCTCTAAGAGAGCAGGAAACTTGAGTGTGCTGAGAACACAAGAACGGTGTTTCCTACACATACAGGCCATATCTAGTTCAAATCTAGTTTTGAAACTGAAACAAACCACAGGTCCTCTATCATCCAATGCTTGTCAGTTAAGATGAGAAACGTGTGAGCTTCGTGAACAATATAGTTCGTTTGAGCTGTAAAGTAACTGCCCTTACTTGAAACAAAGTCTTCCTTGTAGGAAGACTCAGAGCCTGGGATTTAACTCCATTTCTGAAGTGAAACACACAGCAGAGTTGTCATCCATTGATCACACTCTGCTTTAGTGCAAGAAGCACGCTCTAGCTTTCTAGAGTCTCTAAGACACCAGGACACCTGAGTGTGCTGAGAACAAAAGAACGGTGTTTCCTACACATAGGGACCATATCTAATACATCTCTGCCTCTGAAACTGATACAAAGCACTGGTCCTCTAACATCCGATGCTTGTCAGTTAAGATGAGAAACGTGTGAGATTCGTGAACGATGTAGTTCGTTTGAGCTTTTAGTATCTCCCCTTACCTGAAACGAAGTCTTGCTTGTAGGAAGACTCAGAGCCTGGGATTTAACTCCATTTCTGAAGTGAAACACACAACAGAGTTCTCATCCATTGATCACACTCTGCTTTAGAGCAAGAAGCACGATCTTGCTTTCTAAGTCCCTAATACTGCAGGAAACTTGAGTGTGCTCAGAACAAAAGAACGGTGTTTCTGCACATAGGGACCATATCTAGTTCAACTGTGCTTCTGAAACTGAAACAAACCACAGGTCCTCTAACATCCAATGCTTGTCATGTAAGATGAGAAATGTGTGAGCTTCGTGAACCATGTAGGTACTTTGAGCTGTAAGTTAACTGCCCTTACTTGAAACAAACTCTTCCTTGTAGGAAGACTCAGAGCCTGGGCTTCAACTCCATTTCTGAAGTGAAACACACAGCAGAATTGTCATCCATTGATCACACTCTGCTTTAGAGCAAGAAGCACGCTCTAGCTTTATAGAGTCTCTAAGACAGCAGGAAACTTGAGTGTGCTCAGAAGAAAAGAACGGTGTTTCCTACACATACAGGCCATATCTAGTTCAACTCTAGTTTTGAAACTGAAACAAACCAGGGGTCCGCTATCATCCAATGCTTGTCAGTTAAGATGAGAAACGTGTGACCTTCGTGAACGATGTTGTTCGTTTGAGCTGTAAAGTAACTGCCCTTACTTGAAACGAAGTCTTCCTTGTAGGAAGACTCAGAGCCTGGGATTTAACTCCATTTCTGAAGTGAAACACACAGCAGAGTTGTCATCCATTGATCACACTCTGCTTTAGAGCAAGAATCACGCTCTTGCTTTCTAGAGTCTCTAAGACACCAAGAAACTTGAGTGTGCTGAGACCAAAGAATGGTGTTTCCTGCACATACAGACCATATCCAGTCCAACTCTGCTTCTGATACTGATACAAAGCACTGGTCTTCTAACATCTGATGCTTGTCAGTTAAGATGAGAAATGTAGGAGCTTCGTGAACGATGTAGTTAGTTTGAGCTGAAAAGAGACTGCCGTTACCTGAAAGGAAGTCTTGCTTGTAGGAAGAATCAGACCTGGATTTAACTCCATTTCTGAAGTGAAACACACAACAGAGTTCTCATCCATTGATCACACTCTGCTTTAGAGCAAGAAGCACGATCTTGCTTTCTAGAGTCTCTAATACAGCGGGAAACTTGAGTGTGCTCAGAACAAAAGAACGGAGTTTCTTACACATACGGACCTATCTAGTTCAACTGTGCTTCTGAAACTGAAACAAACCATAGGTCCTCTAACATACAATGCTTGTCAGGTAAGATGAGAAACGTGTGAGCTTCGTGAACGATGTAGTTCCTTTGAGCTGTAAGTAACTGCCCTTACTTGAAATGAACTCTTCCTTGTAGGAAGACTCAGAGCATGGGCTTTAACTCCATTTCTGAAGTGTAACACACAGCAGAGTTGTCATCCATTGATCACACTCTGCTTTAGAGCAAGAAGCACGCTCTAGCTTTAAAGAGTCTCTAAGACACCAGGAAACGCGAGTGTGCTGAGAACAAAAGAACGGTGTTTCCTACACATAGGGACCATATCTAATCCAACACTGCTTCTGAAACTGATACAAAGCACTGGTCCTCTAACATACCATGCTTGTCAGTTAAGATGAGTAACATGTGAGATTCGTGAATGATGTAGTTCCTTTGAGCTGTTACTAACTCCCCTTACCTGAAACGAAGTCTTGCTTGTAGGAAGACTCAGAGCCTGGGATTTAACTCCATTTCTGAATTGAAACACACAACAGAGTTCTCATCCATTGATCACACACTGCTTTAGAGCAAGAAGCACGAACTTGCTTTCTAGAGTCTCTAATACAGCAGGAAACATGAGTGTGCTCAGAACAAAAGAACGGTGTTTCTTACAGATACGGCCCATATCTAGTTTAACTGTGCTTCTGAAACTGAAACAAACCACAGGTCCTCTAACATCCAATGCTTGTCAGGTAAGATGAGAAACGTGTGAGCTTCGTGAACGATTATAGTTCCTTTGAGCTGTAAGTAACTGCCCTTACTTGAAATGAACTCTTCCTTGTAGGAAGACTCAGAGCATGGGTTTTAACTCCATTTCTGAAGTGAAACACACAGCAGAATTGTCATCCATTGATCACACTCTGCTTTAGAGCAAGAAGCACGCTCTAGCTTTATAGAGTCTCTAAGACACCAGGAAACGTGAGTGTGCTGAGAACAAATGAATGGTGTTTCCTACACATACGGACCATATCTAGTCCAACTCTGCTTCTGAAACTGATACAAAGCACTGGTCCCCTAACATCCAATGATTGTCAGTTAAGATGAGAATCGTGTGAGCTTCGTGAACGATGTAGCTCGTTTGAGCTGTAAAGAAACTGCCCTTACCTGAAACGAAGTCTTGCATGTAGGAAGACTCAGAGCCTGGGATTTAACTCCATTTCTGAAGTGAAACACACAACAGAGTTCTCATCCATTGATCACACTCTGCTTTAGAGCAAGAAGCTCGATCTTGCTTTCTAGAGTCTCTAAGACAGCAGGAAACTTGAGTGTGCTAAGAACACAAGAACGGTGTTTCCTACACATACAGGCCATATCTAGTTCAACTCTGCTTCGGAAACTGAAACAAACCACAGGTTCTCTAACATCCAATGCTTGTCAGTTAAGATGAGAAACGTGTGAGCTTCGTGAACGATGTAGTTCTTTTGAGCTGAAAAGTGACTACCCTTACCTGAATCAAAGTCTTGCTTGTAGGAAGACACAGAGCATGGAAATTAACTCCATTTCTGAAGTGAAACGCACAGCAGAGTTGTCATCCATTGATCACACTCTGCTTTAGAGCAAGAAGCATGCTCTAGCTTTATAGTCTCTAAGACAGCAGGAAACTTGAGTGTGCTCAGAACACAAGAACGGTGTTTCCTACACATACAGGCCATATCTAGTTCAACTCTAGTTTTGAAACTGAAACAAACCACAGGTCCTCTATCATCCAATGCTTGTCAGTTAAGATGAGAAAGGTGTGAGCTTCGTGAATGATGTAGTTCGTTTGAGCTGTAAAGTAGCTGCCCTTACTTGAAATGAAGTCTTCCTTGTAGGAAGACTCAGAGCCTGGGATTTAACTCCATTTCTGAATTGATACACACAGCTGAGTTGTCATCCATTGATCATACTCTGCTTTAGAGCAAGAAGCACGCTCTAGCTTTCTAGAGTCTCTAAGACACCAGGAAATGTGAGTGTGCTGAGAACAAAGTACAATGTTTCCTACACATACGGACCATATCTAATCCAATCTGCTTCTGAAACTGATACAAAGCACTAGTCCTCTAACATCCGATGCTTGTCAGTTAAGATGAGAAACGTGTGAGCTTCGTGAACGATGTAGTTCGTTTGAGCTGAAAAGAGACTGCCCTTACCTGAAAGGAAGTCTTGCTTGTAGGAAGACACAGAGCATGGAATTTAACTACATTTCTGAAGGGAAACACACAACTGAGTTCTCATCCATGGATCACACTCTGCTTTAGAGCAAGAAGCATGCTCTTGCTTTCTAGAGTCTCTAAGACAGCAGGAAACATCAGTGTGCTGAGAACAAATGAATGGTGTTTCGTACACATACGGACCATATCTAGTCCAACTCTGCTTCTGAAACTGATACAAAGCACTGGTCCCCTAACATCCAATGATTGTCAGTTAAGGTGAGAATCGTGTGAGCTTCGTGAACGATGTAGCTCGTTTGAGCTGTAAAGAAACTGCCCTTACCTGAAACGAAGTCTTGCATGTAGGAAGACTCAGAGCCTGGGATTTAACTCCATTTCTGAAGTGAAACACAAAACAGAGTTCTCATCCATTGATCACACTCTGCTTTAGAGCAAGAAGCTCGATCTTGCTTTCTAGAGGCTCTAAGACAGCAGGAAACTTGAGTGTGCTAAGAACACAAGAACGGTGTTTCCTACACATACAGGCCATATCTAGTTCAAATCTGCTTCTGAAACTGAAACAAACCACAGGTTCTCTAACATCCAATGCTTGTCAGTTAAGATGAGAAACGTGTGAGCTTCTTGAACGATGTAGTTCTTTTGAGCTGAAAAGTGACTACCCTTACCTGAATCGAAGTCTTGCTTGTAGGAAGACACAGAGCATGGAATTTAACTCCATTTCTGAAGTGAAACTCACAATAGAGTTCTCATCATTGATCACACTCTGCTTTAGAGCAAGAAACTCGATCTTGCTTTCTAGAGTCTCTAATACAGCAGGAAACTTGAGTGTGCTCAGAACAAAAGAACGGTGTTTCTTACACATACGGACCATATCTAGTTCAACTGTGCTTCTGAAACTGAAACAAACCACAGGTCCTCTAACATCCAATGCTTGTCAGGTAAGATGAGAAATGTGTGAGCTTCGTGAATGATGTAGTTCCTTTGAGCTGTAAGTAACTGCCCTTACTTGAAACGAACTCTTCCTTGTAGGAAGACTCAGAGCATGGGCTTTAACTCCATTTCTGAAGTGAAACACACAGCAGAGTTGTCATCCATTGATCACACTCTGCTTTAGAGCAAGAAGCACGCTCTAGCTTTATAGAGTCTCTAAGACAGCAAGAAACTTGAGTGTGCTCAGAACACAAGAACGGTGTTTCCTACACATACAGGCCATATCTAGTTCAACTCTAGTTATGAAACTGAAAAAAACCACAGGTCCTCTATCATCCAATGCTTGTCAGTTAAGATGAGAAACGTGTGAACTTCGTGAACGATGTAGTTCATTTGAGCTGTAAAGTAACTGCCCTTACCTGAAACGAAGTCTTGCTTGTAGGAAGACTCAGAGCCAGGGATTTAACTCCATTTCTGAAGGGAAACACACAGCATAGTTCTCATCCATGCATCACACTCTGCCGTAGAGCAAGAAGCTCGATCATGCTTTCTAGAGTCTCTAATACAGCAGGAAACTTGAGTGTGCTCAGAACAAAAGAACGGTGTTTCCTACACATACGGACCATATCTCATTCAAAACAGCTTCTTAAACTGATACAAAGCACTGGTCCTCTAACATCTGATGCTTGTCAGTTAAGATGAGAAACGTGTGAGGTTCGTGAACGATGTAGTTCGTTTGAGCTGAACAGAGACTGCCATTACCTGAAAGGAAGTCTTGCTTGTAGGAAGACTCAGAGCCTGGGATTTAACTCCATTTCTGAAGTGAAACACACAACAGAGTTCTCATCCATTGATCACACTCTGCTTTAGAGCAAGAAGCTCGATCTTGCTTTCTAGAGTCTCTAATACAGCAGGAAACTTGAGTGTGCTCAGAACATAGAACGGTGTTTCTTACACATACGGACCATATCTAGTTCAACTGTGCTTCTGAAACTGAAACAAACCACAGGTCCTCTAACATCCAATGCTTGTCAGGTAAGATGAGAAACGTGTGAGCTTCGTGAACGATGTAGTTCCTTTGAGCTGTAAGTAACTGCCCTTACTTGAAACGAACTCTTTCTTGTAGGAAGACTCAGAGTATGGGCTTTAACTCCATTTCTGAAGTGAAACACACAGCAGAGTTGTCATCCATTGATCACACTCTGCTTTAGAGCAAGAAGCACGCTCTAGCTTTATAGAGTCTCTAAGACAGCAGGAAACTTGAGTGTGCTCAGAACACAAGAACGGTGTTTCCTACACATACAGGCCATATCTAGTTCAACTCTAGATTTGAAACTGAAACAAACCACAGGTCCTCTAACTTCCAATGCTTGTCAGTTAAGATGAGAAACGTGTGAGCTTCGTGAACGATGTAGTTCGTTTGAGCTGTAAAGTAACTGCCCTTACTTGAAACGAAGTCTTGCTTGTAGGAAGACTCAGAGCCTGGGATTTAACTCCATTTCTGAAGTGAAACACACAACAGAGTTGTCATCCATTGATCACACTCTGCTTTAGAGCAAGTCGCACGCTCTAGCTTTATTGAGTCTCTAAGACAGCAGGAAACTTGAGTGTGCTGAGAACACAAGAACGGTGTTTCCTACACATACAGGCCTTATCTAGTTCAAATCTAGTTTTGAAACTGAAACAAACCACAGGTCCTCTATCATCCAATGCTTGTCAGTTAAGATGAGAAACGTGTGAGCTTCGTGAACAATATAGTTCGTTTGAGCTGTAAAGTAACTGCCCTTACTTGAAACAAAGTCTTCCTTGTAGGAAGACTCAGAGCCTGGGATTTAACTCCATTTCTGAAGTGAAACACACAGCAGAGTTGTCATCCATTGATCACACTCTGCTTTAGAGCAAGAAGCACGCTCTAGCTTTCTAGAGTCTCTAGACACCAGGAAATGTGAGTGTGCTGAGAACAAAAGAACGGTGTTTCCTACACATAGGGACCATATCTAATCCATCTCTGCCTCTGAAACGGATACAAAGCACTGGTCCTCTAACATCCGATGCTTGTCAGTTAAGATGAGAAACGTGTGAGATTCGTGAACGATGTAGTTCGTTTGAGCTTTTAGTAACTCCCCTTACCTGGAACGAAGTCTTGCTTGTAGGAAGACTCAGAGCCTGGGCTTTAACTCCATTTCTGAAGGGAAACACACAACAGAGTTCTCATCCATTGATCACACTCTGCTTTAGAGCAAGAAGCACGATCTTGCTTTCTAGAGTCCCTAATACAGCAGGAAACTTGAGTGTGCTCAGAACAAAAGAACGGTGTTTCTGCACATAGTGACCATATCTAGTTCAACTGTGCTTCTGAAACTGAAACAAACCACAGTTCCTCTAACATCCAATGCTTGTCATGTAAGATGAGAAACGTGTGAGATTCGTGAACCATGTACGTCCTTTGAGCTATAAGTTAACTGCCCTTACTTGAAACAAACTCTTCCTTGTAGGAAGACTCAGAGCCTGGGCTTCAACACCATTTCTGAAGTGAAACACACAGCAGAATTGTCATCCATTGATCACACTCTGCTTTAGAGCAAGAAGCACGCTCTAGCTTTATAGAGTCTCTAAGACAGCAGGAAACTTGAGTGTGCTCAGAAGAAAAGAACGGTGTTTCCTACACATACAGGCCATATCTAGTTCAACTCTAGTTTTGAAACTGAAACAAACCAGGGGTCCGCAATCATCCAATGCTTGTCAGTTAAGATGAGAAACGTGTGAGCTTCGTGAACGATGTTGTTCGTTTGAGCTGTAAAGTAACTGCCCTTACTTGAAACGAAGTCTTGCTTGTAGGAAGACTCAGAGCCTGGGATTTAACTCCATTTCTGAAGTGAAACACACAGCAGAGTTTTCATCCATTGATCACACTCTGCTTTAGAGCAAGAAGCATGCTCTTGCTTTCTAGAGCCTCTAATGCAGCAGGAAACTTGAGTGTGCTCAGAACATTAGTTCGGATTTTCCTTCACATACTGGCCATATCTAGTTCAACTCTGCTTCTGAAACTGATACAAAGCACTGGTCCCCTAACATCCAATGCATGTCAGTTAAGATGAGAAACGTGTGAGCTTCGTGAACGATGTAGTTCGTTTGAGCTGTTAGTAACTTCCATTACCTGAAACAAAGTCTTGCATGTAGCAAGACTCAGAGCCTGGGATTTAACTCCATTTCTGAAGTGAAACACACAACAGAGTTCTCATCCATTTATCACACTCTGCTTTAGAGCAAGAAGCTCGATCTTGCTTTCTAGAGTCTCTAATACAGCAGGAAACTTGAGTGTGCTCAGAACAAAGAATGGTGTTTCTTACACATACGGACCATATCTAGTTCAACTGTGCTTCTGAAACTGAAACAAACCACAGGTCCTCTAACATCCAATGCTTGTCAGGTAAGATGAGAAACGTGTGAGCTTCGTGAACGATGTAGTTCCTTTGAGCTGTAAGTAACTGCCCTTACTTGAAACGAACTCTTTCTTGTAGGAAGACTCAGAGTATGGGCTTTAACTCCATTTCTGAAGTGAAACACACAGCAGAGTTGTCATCCATTGATCACACTCTGCTTTAGAGCAAGAAGCACGCTCTAGCTTTATAGAGTCTCTAAGACAGCAGGAAACTTGAGTGTGCTCAGAACACAAGAACGGTGTTTCCTACACATACAGGCCATATCTAGTTCAACTCTAGATTTGAAACTGAAACAAACCACAGGTCCTCTAACTTCCAATGCTTGTCAGTTAAGATGAGAAACGTGTGAGCTTCGTGAACGATGTAGTTCGTTTGAGCTGTAAAGTAACTGCCCTTACTTGAAACGAAGTCTTGCTTGTAGGAAGACTCAGAGCCTGGGATTTAACTCCATTTCTGAAGTGAAACACACAACAGAGTTGTCATCCATTGATCACACTCTGCTTTAGAGCAAGTCGCACGCTCTAGCTTTATTGAGTCTCTAAGACAGCAGGAAACTTGAGTGTGCTGAGAACACAAGAACGGTGTTTCCTACACATACAGGCCTTATCTAGTTCAAATCTAGTTTTGAAACTGAAACAAACCACAGGTCCTCTATCATCCAATGCTTGTCAGTTAAGATGAGAAACGTGTGAGCTTCGTGAACAATATAGTTCGTTTGAGCTGTAAAGTAACTGCCCTTACTTGAAACAAAGTCTTCCTTGTAGGAAGACTCAGAGCCTGGGATTTAACTCCATTTCTGAAGTGAAACACACAGCAGAGTTGTCATCCATTGATCACACTCTGCTTTAGAGCAAGAAGCACGCTCTAGCTTTCTAGAGTCTCTAGACACCAGGAAATGTGAGTGTGCTGAGAACAAAAGAACGGTGTTTCCTACACATAGGGACCATATCTAATCCATCTCTGCCTCTGAAACGGATACAAAGCACTGGTCCTCTAACATCCGATGCTTGTCAGTTAAGATGAGAAACGTGTGAGATTCGTGAACGATGTAGTTCGTTTGAGCTTTTAGTAACTCCCCTTACCTGGAACGAAGTCTTGCTTGTAGGAAGACTCAGAGCCTGGGCTTTAACTCCATTTCTGAAGGGAAACACACAACAGAGTTCTCATCCATTGATCACACTCTGCTTTAGAGCAAGAAGCACGATCTTGCTTTCTAGAGTCCCTAATACAGCAGGAAACTTGAGTGTGCTCAGAACAAAAGAACGGTGTTTCTGCACATAGTGACCATATCTAGTTCAACTGTGCTTCTGAAACTGAAACAAACCACAGTTCCTCTAACATCCAATGCTTGTCATGTAAGATGAGAAACGTGTGAGATTCGTGAACCATGTACGTCCTTTGAGCTATAAGTTAACTGCCCTTACTTGAAACAAACTCTTCCTTGTAGGAAGACTCAGAGCCTGGGCTTCAACACCATTTCTGAAGTGAAACACACAGCAGAATTGTCATCCATTGATCACACTCTGCTTTAGAGCAAGAAGCACGCTCTAGCTTTATAGAGTCTCTAAGACAGCAGGAAACTTGAGTGTGCTCAGAAGAAAAGAACGGTGTTTCCTACACATACAGGCCATATCTAGTTCAACTCTAGTTTTGAAACTGAAACAAACCAGGGGTCCGCAATCATCCAATGCTTGTCAGTTAAGATGAGAAACGTGTGAGCTTCGTGAACGATGTTGTTCGTTTGAGCTGTAAAGTAACTGCCCTTACTTGAAACGAAGTCTTGCTTGTAGGAAGACTCAGAGCCTGGGATTTAACTCCATTTCTGAAGTGAAACACACAGCAGAGTTTTCATCCATTGATCACACTCTGCTTTAGAGCAAGAAGCATGCTCTTGCTTTCTAGAGCCTCTAATGCAGCAGGAAACTTGAGTGTGCTCAGAACATTAGTTCGGATTTTCCTTCACATACTGGCCATATCTAGTTCAACTCTGCTTCTGAAACTGATACAAAGCACTGGTCCCCTAACATCCAATGCATGTCAGTTAAGATGAGAAACGTGTGAGCTTCGTGAACGATGTAGTTCGTTTGAGCTGTTAGTAACTTCCATTACCTGAAACAAAGTCTTGCATGTAGCAAGACTCAGAGCCTGGGATTTAACTCCATTTCTGAAGTGAAACACACAACAGAGTTCTCATCCATTTATCACACTCTGCTTTAGAGCAAGAAGCTCGATCTTGCTTTCTAGAGTCTCTAATACAGCAGGAAACTTGAGTGTGCTCAGAACAAAGAATGGTGTTTCTTACACATACGGACCATATCTAGTTCAACTGTGCTTCTGAAACTGAAACAAACCACAGGTCCTCTAACATCCAATGCTTGTCAGGTAAGATGAGAAACGTGTGAGCTTCGTGAACGATGTAGTTCCTTTGAACTGAAAAGTAACTGCCCTTACTTGAAACGAACTCTTCCTTGTAGGAAGACTCAGAGCATGGGCTTTAACTCCATTTCTGAAGTGAAACACAAAGCCGAGTTGTCATCCATTGATCACACTCTGCTTTAGAGCAAGAAGCACGCTGTAGCTTTATAGATTCTCTAAGACAGCAGGAAACTTGAGTGTGCTGAGAACACAAGAACGGTGTTTCCTACACATACAGGCCATATCTAGTTCAAATCTAGTTTTGAAACTGAAACAAACCACAGGTCCTCTATCATCCAATGCTTGTCAGTTAAGATGAGAAACGTGTGAGCTTCGTGAACAATATAGTTCGTTTGAGCTGTAAAGTAACTGCCCTTACTTGAAACAAAGTCTTCCTTGTAGGAAGACTCAGAGCCTGGGATTTAACTCCATTTCTGAAGTGAAACACACAGCAGAGTTGTCATCCATTGATCACACTCTGCTTTAGAGCAAGAAGCACGCTCTAGCTTTCTAGAGTCTCTAGACACCAGGAAACGTGAGTGTGCTGAGAACAAAAGAACGGTGTTTCCTACACATAGGGACCATATCTAATCCATCTCTGCCTCTGAAACTGATACAAAGCACTGGTCCTCTAACATCCGATGCTTGTCAGTTAAGATGAGAAACGTGTGAGATTTGTGAACGATGTAGTTCGTTTGAGCTTTTAGTAACTCCCCTTACCTGGAACGAAGTCTTGCTTGTAGGAAGACTCAGAGCCTGGGCTTTAACTCCATTTCTGAAGTGAAACACACAACAGAGTTCTAATCCATTGATCACACTCTGCTTTAGAGCAAGAAGCACGATCTTGCTTTCTAGAGTCCCTAATACAGCAGGAAACTTGAGTGTGCTCAGAACAAAAGAACGGTGTTTCTGCACATAGGGACCATATCTAGTTCAACTGTGCTTCTGAAACTGAAACAAACCACAGGTCCTCTAACATCCAATGCTTGTCATGTAAGATGAGAAACGTGTGAGCTTCGTGAACCATGTACGTCCTTTGAGCTATAAGTTAACTGCCCTTACTTGAAACAAACTCTTCCTTGTAGGAAGACTCAGAGCCTGGGCTTCAACTCCATTTCTGAAGTGAAACACACAGCAGAATTGTCATCCATTGATCACACTCTGCTTTAGAGCAAGAAGCACGCTCTAGCTTTATAGAGTCTCTAAGACAGCAGGAAACTTGAGTGTGCTCAAAAGAAAAGAACGGTGTTTCCTACACATACAGGCCATATCTAGTTCAACTCTAGTTTTGAAACTGAAACAAACCAGGGGTCCGCAATCATCCAATGCTTGTCAGTTAAGATGAGAAACGTGTGAGCTTCGTGAACGATGTTGTTCGTTTGAGCTGTAAAGTAACTGCCCTTACTTGAAACGAAGTCTTCCTTGTAGGAAGACTCAGAGCCTGGGATTTAACTCCATTTCTGAAGTGAAACACACAGCAGAGTTGTCATCCATTGACCACACTCTGCTTTAGAGAAAGAAGCACGCTCTAGCTTTATAGAGTCTCTAAGACACCAGGAAACGTGAGTGTGCTGAGAAAAAAAGAACGGTGTTTCCTACACATACGGACCATATCTAATCCAACTCTGCTTCTTAAACTGATACAAAGCACTGGTCTTCTAACATTTGATGCTTGTCAGTTAAGATGAGAAATGTGTGAGCTTCATGAACGATGTAGTTCGTTTGAGCTGAAAAGAGACTGCCGTTACCTGAAAGGAAGTCTTGCTTGTAGGAAGACTCAGACCTGGGATTTAACTCCATTTCTGAAGTGAAACACACAACAGAGTTGTCATCCATTGATCACACTCTGCTTTAGAGCAAGAAGCACGCTCTAGTTTAATAGAGTCTCTAAGACAGCAGGAAACTTGAGTGTGCTCAGAACACAAGAACGGTGTTTCCTACACATACGGAACATATCTAGTTCAACTGTGCTTCTACAAACTGAAACAAACCACAGGTCCTCTAACATCCAGTGCTTGTCAGGTAAGATGAGAAATGTGTGAGCTTCGTGAACGATGGAGTTCCTTTGAGCTATAAAGTAACTGCCCTTACTTGAAACGAACTCTTCCTTGTAGGAAGACTCAGAGCCTGGGCTTTAACTCCATTTCTGAAGTGAAACACACAGCAGAGTTTTCATCCATTGATCACACTCTGCTTTAGAGCAAGAAGCACGCTCTTGCTTTCTAGAGCCTCTAATGCAGCAGGAAACTTGAGTGTGCTCAGAACATTAGTTCGGATTTTCCTACACATACTGGCCATATCTAGTTCAACTCTGCTTCTGAAACTGATACAAAGCACTGGTCCCCTAACATCCAATGCATGTCAGTTAAGATGAGAAACGTGTGAGCTTCGTGAACGATGTAGTTCGTTTGAGCTGTTAGTAACTTCCATTACCTGAAACAAAGTCTTGCATGTAGGAAGACTCAGAGCCTGGGATTTAACTCCATTTCTGAAGTGAAACACACAACAGAGTTCTCATCCATTTATCACACTCTGCTTTAGAGCAAGAAGCTCGATCTTGCTTTCTAGAGTCTCTAATACAGCAGGAAAATTGAGTGTGCTCAGAACAAAGAATGGTGTTTCTTACACATACGGACCATATCTAGTTCAACTGTGCTTCTGAAACTGAAACAAACCACAGGTCCTCTAACAGCCAATGCTTGTCAGGTAAGATGAGAAACGTGTGAGCTTCGTGAACGATGTAGTTCCTTTGAACTGAAAAGTAACTGCCCTTACTTGAAACTAACTCTTCCTTGTAGGAAGACTCAGAGCATGGGCTTTAACTCCATTTCTGAAGTGAAACACACAGCAGAGTTGTCATCCATTGATAACACTCTGCTTTAGAGCAAGAAGCACGCTGTAGCTTTATAGATTCTCTAAGACAGCAGGAAACTTGAGTGTGCTGAGAACACAAGAACGGTGTTTCCTACACATACAGGCCATATCTAGTTCAAATCTAGTTTTGAAACTGAAACAAACCACAGGTCCTCTATCATCCAATGCTTGTCAGTTAAGATGAGAAACGTGTGAGCTTCGTGAACAATATAGTTCGTTTGAGCTGTAAAGTAACTGCCCTTACTTGAAACAAAGTCTTTCTTGTAGGAAGACTCAGAGCCTGGGATTTAACTCCATTTCTGAAGTGAAACACACAGCAGAGTTGTCATCCATTGATCACACTCTGCTTTAGAGCAAGAAGCACGCTCTAGCTTTCTAGACTCTCTAGACACCAGGAAACGTGAGTGTGCTGAGAACAAAAGAACGGTGTTTCCTACACATAGGGACCATATCTAATCCATCTCTGCCTCTGAAACTGATACAAAGCACTGGTCCTGTAACATCCGATGCTTGTCAGTTAAGATGAGAAACGTGTGAGATTCGTGAACGATGTAGTTCGTTTGAGCTTTTAGTAACTCCCCTTACCTGGAACGAAGTCTTGCTTGTAGGAAGACTCAGAGCCTGGGCTTTAACTCCATTTCTGAAGTGAAACACACAACAGAGTTCTCATCCATTGATCACACTCTGCTTTAGAGCAAGAAGCACGATCTTGCTTTCTAGAGTCCCTAATACAGCAGGAAACTTGAGTGTGCTCAGAACAAAAGAACGGTGTTTCTGCACATAGGGACCATATCTAGTTCAACTGTGCTTCTGAAACTGAAACAAACCACAGGTCCTCTAACATCCAATGCTTGTCATGTAAGATGAGAAACGTGTGAGCTTCGTGAACCATGTACGTCCTTTGAGCTATAAGTTAACTGCCCTTACTTGAAACAAACTCTTCCTTGTAGGAAGACTCAGAGCCTGGGCTTCAACTCCATTTCTGAAGTGAAACACACAGCAGAATTGTCATCCATTGATCACACTCTGCTTTAGAGCAAGAAGCACGCTCTAGCTTTATAGAGTCTCTAAGACAGCAGGAAACTTGAGTGTGCTCAGAAGAAAAGAACGGTGTTTCCTACACATACAGGCCATATCTAGTTCAACTCTAGTTTTGAAACTGAAACAAACCAGGGGTCCGCAATCATCCAATGCTTGTCAGTTAAGATGAGAAACGTGTGAGCTTCGTGAACGATGTTGTTCGTTTGAGCTGTAAAGTAACTGCCCTTACTTGAAACGAAGTCTTCCTTGTAGGAAGACTCAGAGCCTGGAATTTAACTCCATTTCTGAAGTGAAACACACAGCAGAGTTGTCATCCATTGATCACACTCTGCTTTAGAGCAAGAAGCACGCTCTAGCTTTATAGAGTCTCTAAGACACCAGGAAACGTGAGTGTGCTGAGAAAAAAAGAACGGTGTTTCCTACACATACGGACCATATCTAATCCAACTCTGCTTCTTAAACTGATACAAAGCACTGGTCTTCTAACATTTGATGCTTGTCAGTTAAGATGAGAAATGTGTGAGCTTCGTGAACGATGTAGTTCGTTTGAGCTGAAAAGAGACTGCCGTTACCTGAAAGGAAGTCTTGCTTGTAGGAAGACTCAGACCTGGGATTTAACTCCATTTCTGAAGTGAAACACACAACAGAGTTCTCATCCATTGATCACACCCTGCTTTAGAGCAAGAAGCACGATCTGGCTTTCTAGAGTCTCTAATACAGCGGGAAACTTGAGTGTGCTCAGAACAAAAGAATGGTGTTTCTTACACATACGGACCATATCTAGTTCAACTGTGCTTCTGAAACTGAAACAAACCACAGGTCCTCTAACATCCAATGCTTGTCAGTTAAGATGAGAAACGTGTGAGCTTCGTGAACGATGTAGTTCGTTTGAGCTGTTAGTAACTTCCCTTACCTGAAACGAAGTCTTGCTTGTAGGAAGACTCAGAGCATGGGCTTTAACTCCATTTCTGAAGTGAAACACACAGCAGAGTTGTCATCCATTGATCACACTCTGCTTTAGAGCAAGAAGCACGCTGTAGCTTTATAGATTCTCTAAGACAGCAGAAAACTTGAGTGTGCTGAGAACACAAGAACGGTGTTTCCTACACATACAGGCCATATCTAGTTCAACTCTAGTTTTGAAACTGAAACAAACCACAGGTCCTCTATCATCCAATGCTTGTCAGTTAAGATGAGAAACGTGTGAGCTTCGTGAACAATATAGTTCGTTTGAGCTGTAAAGTAACTGCCCTTACTTGAAACAAAGTCTTCCTTGTAGGAAGACTCGGAGCCTGGGATTTAACACCATTTCTGAAGTGAAACACACAGCAGAGTTGTCATCCATTGATCACACTCTGCTTTAGAGCAAGAAGCACGCTCTAGCTTTCTAGAGTCTCTAAGATCCCAGGATTCGTGAGTGTGCTGAGAACAAAAGAACGGTGTTTCCTACACATAGGGACCATATCTAATCCATCTCTGCCTCTGAAACTGATACAAAGCACTGGTCCTCTAACATCCGATGCTTGTCAGTTAAGATGAGAAACGTGTGAGATTCGTGAACGATGTAGTTCGTTTGAGCTTTTAGTAACTCCCCTTACCTGGAACGAAGTCTTGCTTGGAGGAAGACTCAGAGCCTGGCATTTAACTCCATTTCTGAAGTGAAACACACAACAGAGTTCTCTTCCATTGATCACACTCTGGTTTAGAGCAAGAAGCACGATCTTGCTTTCTAGAGTCCCTAATACAGCAGGAAACTTGAGTGTGCTCAGAACAAAAGAACGGTGTTTCTGCACATAGGGACCATATCTAGTTCAACTGTGCTTCTGAAACTGAAACAAACCACAGGTCCTCTAACATCCAATGCTTGTCATGTAAGATGAGAAACGTGTGAGCTTCGTGAACCATGTAGGTCCTTTGAGCTGTAAGTTAACTGCCCTTACTTGAAACAAACTCTTCCTTGTAGGAAGACTCAGAGCCTGGGCTTCAACTCCATTTCTGAAGTGAAACACACAGCAGAATTGTCATCCATTGATCACACTCTGCTTTAGAGCAAGAAGCACGCTCTAGCTTTATAGAGTCTCTAAGACAGCAGGAAACTTGAGTGTGCTCAGAAGAAAAGAACGGTGTTTCCCACACATACAGGCCATATCTAGTTCAACTCCTGTTTTGAAACTGAAACAAAACAGGGGTCCGCAATCATCCAATGCTTGTCAGTTAAGATGAGAAACGTGTGAGCTTCGTGAACGATGTTGTTCGTTTGAGCTGTAAAGTAACTGCCCTTACTTGAAACGAAGTCTTCCTTGTAGGAAGACTCAGAGCCTGGGATTTAACTCCATTTCTGAAGTGAAACACACAGCAGAGTTGTCATCCATTGATCACACTCTGCTTTAGAGCAAGAAGCACGCTCCAGCTTTATAGATTCTCTAAGACACCAGGAAACGTGAGTGTGCTGAGAAAAAAAGAACGGTGTTTCCTACCCGTACGGACCATATCTAATCCAACTCTGCTTCTTAAACTGATACAAAGCACTGGTCTTCTAACATTTGATGCTTGTCAGTTAAGATGAGAAATGTGTGAGCTTCGTGAACGATGTAGTTCGTTTGAGCTGAAAAGAGACTGCCCTTACCTGAAAGGAAGTCTTGCTTGTAGGAAGACTCAGACCTGGGATTTAACTCCGTTTCTGAAGTGAAACACACAACAGAGTTCTCATCCATTGATCACACTCTGCTTTAGAGCAAGAAGCACGATCTTGCTTTCTAGAGTCTCTAATACAGCGGGAAACTTGAGTGTGCTCAGAACAAAAGAACGGTGTTTCTTACACATACGGACCATATCTAGTTCAACTGTGCTTCTGAAACTGAAACAAACCACAGGTCCTCTAACATCCAATGCTTGTCAGGTAAGATGAGAAACGTGTGAGCTTCGTGAACGATGTAGTTCCTTTGAGCTGAAAAGTAACTGCCCTTACTTGAAACGAACTCTTCCTTGTAGGAAGACTCAGAGCATGGGCTTTAACTCCATTTCTGAAGTGAAACACACAGCAGAGTTGTCATCCATTGATCACACTCTGCTTTAGAGAAAGAAGCACGCTGTAGCTTTATAGATTCTCTAAGACAGCAGGAAACTTGAGTGTGCTGAGAACACAAGAACGGTGTTATTTACACATACAGGCCATATCTAGTTCAATCTAGTTTTGAAACTGAAACAAACCACAGGTCCTCTATCATCCAATGCTTGTCAGTTAAGATGAGAAACGTGTGAGCTTCGTGAACAATATAGTTCGTTTGAGCTGTAAAGTAACTGCCCTTACTTGAAACAAAGTCTTCCTTGTAGGAAGACTCAGAGCCTGGGATTTAACACCATTTCTGAAGTGAAACACACAGCAGAGTTGTCATCCATTGATCACACTCTGCTTTAGAGCAAGAAGCACGCTCTAGCTTTCTAGAGTCTCTAAGACACCAGGAAACGTGAGTGTGCTGAGAACAAAAGAACGGTGATTCCTACACATAGGGACCATATCTAATCCATCTCTGCCTCTGAAACTGATACAAAGCACTGGTCCTCTAACATCCGATGCTTGTCAGTTAAGATGAGAAACGTGTGAGATTCGTGAACGATGTAGTTCGTTTGAGCTTTTAGTAACTCCCCTTACCTGGAACGAAGTCTTGCTTGTAGGAAGACTCAGAGCCTGGCATTTAACTCCATTTCTGAAGTGAAACACACAACAGAGTTCTCTTCCATTGATCACACTCTGCTTTAGAGCAAGAAGCACGATCTTGCTTTCTAGAGTCCCTAATACAGCAGGAAACTTGAGTGTGCTCAGAACAAAAGAACGGTGTTTCTGCACATACGGACCATATCTAGTTCAACTGTGCTTCTGAAACTGAAACAAACCACAGGTCCTCTAACATCCAATGCTTGTCATGTAAGATGAGAAACGTGTGAGCTTCGTGAACCATGTAGGTCCTTTGAGCTGTAAGTTAACTGCCCTTACTTGAAACAAACTCTTCCATGTAGGAAGACTCAGAGCCTGGGCTTCAACTCCATTTCTGAAGTGAAACACACAGCAGAATTGTCATCCATTGATCACACTCTGCTTTAGAGCAAGAAGCACGCTCTAGCTTTATAGAGTCTCTAAGACAGCAGGAAACTTGAGTGTGCTCAGAAGAAAAGAACGGTGTTTCCTACACATACAGGCCATATCTAGTTCAACTCTAGTTTTGAAACTGAAACAAACCAGGGGTCCGCAATCATCCAATGCTTGTCAGTTAAGATGAGAAACGTGTGAGCTTCGTGAAGGATGTTGTTCGTTTGAGCTGTAAAGTAACTGCCCTTACTTGAAACGAAGTCTTCCTTGTAGGAAGACTCAGAGCCTGGGATTTAACTCCATTTCTGAAGTGAAACACACAGCAGAGTTGTCATCCATTGATCACACTCTGCTTTAGAGCAAGAAGCACACTCTAGCTTTATAGAGTCTCTAAGACACCAGGAAACGTGAGTGTGCTGAGAAAAAAAGAACGGTGTTTCCTACACATACGGACCATATCTAATCCAACTCTGCTTCTTAAACTGATACAAAGCACTGGTCTTCTAACATTTGATGCTTGTCAGTTAAGATGAGAAATGTGTGAGCTTCGTGAACGATGTAGTTCGTTTGAGCTGAAAAGAGACTGCCGTTACCTGAAAGGAAGTCTTGCTTGTAGGAAGACTCAGACCTGGGATTTAACTCCATTTCTGAAGTGAAACACACAACAGAGTTCTCATCCATTGATCACACTCTGCTTTAGAGCAAGAAGCACGATCTTGCTTTCTAGAGTCTCTAATACAGCGGGAAACTTGAGTGTGCTCAGAACAAAAGAATGGTGTTTCTTACACATACGGACCATATCTAGTTCAACTGTGCTTCTGAAACTGAAACAAACCACAGGTCCTCTAACATCCAATGCTTGTCAGGTAAGATGAGAAACGTGTGAGCTTCGTGAACGATGTAGTTCCTTTGAGCTGTAAGTAACTGCCCTTACTTGAAACGAACTCTTCCTTGTGGGAAGACTCAGAGCATGGGCTTTATCTCCATTTCTGAAGTGAAACACACAGCAGAGTTGTCATCCATTGATCACACTCTGCTTTAGAGCAAGAAGCACGCTCTAGCTTTATAGAGTCTCTAAGACAGCAGGAAACTTGAGTGTGCTCAGAACACAAGAAAGTTGTTTCCTACACATACAGGCCATATCTAGATCAACTCTAGTTTTGAAACTGAAACAAACCACAGGTCCTCTATCAACCAATGCTTGTCAGTTAAGATGAGAAACGTGTGAGCTTCATGAACGATGTTGTTCTTTTGAGCTGTTAGTAACTTCCCTTACCTGAAACGAAGTCTTGCTTGTAGGAAGACTCAGAGCCTGGGATTTAACTCCATTTCTGAAGTGAAACACACAACAGAGTTCTCAGCCATTGATCACACTCTGCTTTAGAGCAAGAAGCTCGATCTTGCTTTCTAGATTCTCTAATACAGCAGGAAACTTGAGTGTGCTCAGAACAAAAGAACGGTGTTTCTTACACATACGGACCATATCTAGTTCAACTGTGCTTCAGAAACTAAAACAAACCACAGGTCCTCTAACATCCAATGCTTGTCAGTTAAGATGAGAAACGTGTGAGCTTTGTGAACGATGTAGTTCCTTTGAGCTGTAAGTAACTGCCCTTACTTGAAACGAACTCTTCCTTGTAGGAAGACTCAGAGCCTGGGATTTAACTCCATTTCTGAAGTGAAACGCACTGCAGAGTTGTCATCCATTGATCACACTCTGCTTTAGAGCAAGAAGCACGCTCTAGCATTCTAGAGTCTCTAAGACACCAGGAAACGTGAGTGTGCTGAGAACAACAGAACGGTGTTTCCTACACATACGGACCATATCTCATTCAAAACAGCTTCTTAAACTGATACAAAGCACTGGTCCTCTAACATCTGATGCTTGTCAGTTAAGATGAGAAACGTGTGAGCTTCGTGAACGATGTAGTTCGTTTGAGCTGAAAAGAGACTGCCATTACCTGAAAGGAGGTCTTGCTTGTAGGAAGACTCAGAGCCTGGGATTTAACTCCATTTCTGAAGTGAAACACACAACAGAGTTCTCATCCATTGATCACACTCTGCTTTAGAGCAAGAAGCTCGATCTTGCTTTCTAGAGTCTCTAATACAGCAGGAAACTTGAGTGTGCTCAGAACATAGAACGGTGTTTCTTACACGTACGGACCATATCTAGTTCAACTGTGCTTCTGAAACTGAAACAAACCACAGGTCCTCTAAAATCCAATGCTTGTCAGGTAAGATGAGAAACGTGTGAGCTTCGTGAACGATGTAGTTCCTTTGAGCTGTAAGTAACTGCCCTTACTTGAAACGAACTCTTTCTTGTAGGAAGACTCAGAGTATGGGCTTTAACTCCATTTCTGAAGTGAAACACACAGCAGAGTTGTCATCCATGGATCACACTCTGCTTTAGAGCAAGAAGCACGCTCTAGCTTTATAGAGTCTCTAAGACAGCAGGAAACTTGAGTGTGCTCAGAACACAAGAACGGTGTTTCCTACACATACAGGCCATATCTAGTTCAACTCTAGATTTGAAACTAAAACAAACCACCGGTCCTCTAACTTCCAATGCTTGTCAGTTAAGATGAGAAACGTGTGAGCTTCGTGAACGATGTAGTTCGTTTGAGCTGTTAGTAACTTCCCTTACCTGAAACGAAGTCTTGCTTGTAGGAAGACTCAGAGCCTGGGATTTAACTCCATTTCTGAAGTGAAACACACAACAGAGTTGTCATCCATTGATCAAACTCTGCTTTAGAGCAAGAAGCACGCTCTAGCTTTATAGAGTCTCTAAGACAGCAGGAAACTTGAGTGTGCTCAGAACACAAGAACGGTATTTCCTACACATACTGGCCATATCTAGTTCAACTCTAGATTTGAAACTGAAACAAACCACAGGTCCTCTAACATCCAATGCTTGTCAGTTAAGATGAGAAACGTGTGAGCTTCTTGAACGATGTTGTTCTTTTGAGCTGTTAGTAACTTCCCTTACCTGAAACGAAGTCTTGCTTGTAGGAAGACTCAGAGCCTGGGATTTAACTCCATTTCTGAAGTGAAACACACAACAGAGTTCTCAGCCATTGATCACACTCTGCTTTAGAGCAAGAAGCTCGATCTTGCTTTCTAGATTCTCTAATACAGCAGGAAACTTGAGTGTGCTCAGAACAAAAGAACGGTGTTTCTTACACATACGGACCATATCTAGTTCAACTGTGCTTCAGAAACTGAAACAAACCACAGGTCCTCTAACATCCAATGCTTGTCAGTTAAGATGAGAAACGTGTGAGCTTCGTGAACGATGTAGTTCCTTTGAGCTGTAAGTAAATGCCCTTACTTGAAACGAACTCTTCCTTGTAGGAAGACTCAGAGCCTGGGATTTAACTCAATTTCTGAAGTGAAACGCACTGCAGAGTTGACATCCATTGATCACACTCTGCTTTAGAGCAAGAAGCACGCTCTAGCATTCTAGAGTCTCTAAGACACCAGGAAACGTGAGTGTGCTGAGAACAACAGAACGGTGTTTCCTACACATACGGACCATATCTCATTCAAAACAGCTTCTTAAACTGATACAAAGCACTGGTCCTCTAACATCTGATGCTTGTCAGTTAAGATGAGAAACGTGTGAGGTTCGTGAACGATGTAGTTCGTTTGAGCTGAAAAGAGACTGCCATTACCTGAAAGGAAGTCTTGCTTGTAGGAAGACTCAGAGCCTGGGATTTAACTCCATTTCTGAAGTGAAACACACAACAGAGTTCTCATCCATTGATCACACTCTGCTTTAGAGCAAGAAGCACGATCTTGCTTTCTAGATTCTCTAATACAGCTTGAAACATGAGTGTGCTCAGAACAAAAGAACGGTGTTTCTTACACATACGGACCATATCTAGTTCAACTGTGCTTCTGAAACTGCAACAAACCACAGGTCCTCTAACATCCAATGCTTGTTAGTTAAGATGAGAAACGTGTGAGATTTGTGAACGATGTAGTTCGTTTGAGCTTTTAGTAACTCCCCTTACCTGGAACGAAGTCTTGCTTGTAGGAAGACTCAGAGCCTGGGCTTTAACTCCATTTCTGAAGTGAAACACACAGCAGAGTTGTCATCCATTGATCACACTCTGCTTTAGAGCAAGAAGCACGCTCTAGCTTTCTAGAGTCTCTAGACACCAGGAAACGTGAGTGTGCTGAGAACAAAAGAACGGTGTTTCCTACACATAGGGACCATATCTAATCCATCTCTGCCTCTGAAACTGATACAAAGCACTGGTCCTCTAACATCCGATGCTTGTCAGTTAAGATGAGAAACGTGTGAGATTTGTGAACGATGTAGTTCGTTTGAGCTTTTAGTAACTCCCCTTACCTGGAACGAAGTCTTGCTTGTAGGAAGACTCAGAGCCTGGGCTTTAACTCCATTTCTGAAGTGAAACACACAACAGAGTTCTAATCCATTGATCACACTCTGCTTTAGAGCAAGAAGCACGATCTTGCTTTCTAGAGTCCCTAATACAGCAGGAAACTTGAGTGTGCTCAGAACAAAAGAACGGTGTTTCTGCACATAGGGACCATATCTAGTTCAACTGTGCTTCTGAAACTGAAACAAACCACAGGTCCTCTAACATCCAATGCTTGTCATGTAAGATGAGAAACGTGTGAGCTTCGTGAACCATGTACGTCCTTTGAGCTATAAGTTAACTGCCCTTACTTGAAACAAACTCTTCCTTGTAGGAAGACTCAGAGCCTGGGCTTCAACTCCATTTCTGAAGTGAAACACACAGCAGAATTGTCATCCATTGATCACACTCTGCTTTAGAGCAAGAAGCACGCTCTAGCTTTATAGAGTCTCTAAGACAGCAGGAAACTTGAGTGTGCTCAAAAGAAAAGAACGGTGTTTCCTACACATACAGGCCATATCTAGTTCAACTCTAGTTTTGAAACTGAAACAAACCAGGGGTCCGCAATCATCCAATGCTTGTCAGTTAAGATGAGAAACGTGTGAGCTTCGTGAACGATGTTGTTCGTTTGAGCTGTAAAGTAACTGCCCTTACTTGAAACGAAGTCTTCCTTGTAGGAAGACTCAGAGCCTGGGATTTAACTCCATTTCTGAAGTGAAACACACAGCAGAGTTGTCATCCATTGACCACACTCTGCTTTAGAGAAAGAAGCACGCTCTAGCTTTATAGAGTCTCTAAGACACCAGGAAACGTGAGTGTGCTGAGAAAAAAAGAACGGTGTTTCCTACACATACGGACCATATCTAATCCAACTCTGCTTCTTAAACTGATACAAAGCACTGGTCTTCTAACATTTGATGCTTGTCAGTTAAGATGAGAAATGTGTGAGCTTCATGAACGATGTAGTTCGTTTGAGCTGAAAAGAGACTGCCGTTACCTGAAAGGAAGTCTTGCTTGTAGGAAGACTCAGACCTGGGATTTAACTCCATTTCTGAAGTGAAACACACAACAGAGTTGTCATCCATTGATCACACTCTGCTTTAGAGCAAGAAGCACGCTCTAGTTTAATAGAGTCTCTAAGACAGCAGGAAACTTGAGTGTGCTCAGAACACAAGAACGGTGTTTCCTACACATACGGACCATATCTAGTTCAACTGTGCTTCTACAAACTGAAACAAACCACAGGTCCTCTAACATCCAGTGCTTGTCAGGTAAGATGAGAAATGTGTGAGCTTCGTGAACGATGGAGTTCCTTTGAGCTATAAAGTAACTGCCCTTACTTGAAACGAACTCTTCCTTGTAGGAAGACTCAGAGCCTGGGCTTTAACTCCATTTCTGAAGTGAAACACACAGCAGAGTTTTCATCCATTGATCACACTCTGCTTTAGAGCAAGAAGCACGCTCTTGCTTTCTAGAGCCTCTAATGCAGCAGGAAACTTGAGTGTGCTCAGAACATTAGTTCGGATTTTCCTACACATACTGGCCATATCTAGTTCAACTCTGCTTCTGAAACTGATACAAAGCACTGGTCCCCTAACATCCAATGCATGTCAGTTAAGATGAGAAACGTGTGAGCTTCGTGAACGATGTAGTTCGTTTGAGCTGTTAGTAACTTCCATTACCTGAAACAAAGTCTTGCATGTAGGAAGACTCAGAGCCTGGGATTTAACTCCATTTCTGAAGTGAAACACACAACAGAGTTCTCATCCATTTATCACACTCTGCTTTAGAGCAAGAAGCTCGATCTTGCTTTCTAGAGTCTCTAATACAGCAGGAAAATTGAGTGTGCTCAGAACAAAGAATGGTGTTTCTTACACATACGGACCATATCTAGTTCAACTGTGCTTCTGAAACTGAAACAAACCACAGGTCCTCTAACAGCCAATGCTTGTCAGGTAAGATGAGAAACGTGTGAGCTTCGTGAACGATGTAGTTCCTTTGAACTGAAAAGTAACTGCCCTTACTTGAAACTAACTCTTCCTTGTAGGAAGACTCAGAGCATGGGCTTTAACTCCATTTCTGAAGTGAAACACACAGCAGAGTTGTCATCCATTGATAACACTCTGCTTTAGAGCAAGAAGCACGCTGTAGCTTTATAGATTCTCTAAGACAGCAGGAAACTTGAGTGTGCTGAGAACACAAGAACGGTGTTTCCTACACATACAGGCCATATCTAGTTCAAATCTAGTTTTGAAACTGAAACAAACCACAGGTCCTCTATCATCCAATGCTTGTCAGTTAAGATGAGAAACGTGTGAGCTTCGTGAACAATATAGTTCGTTTGAGCTGTAAAGTAACTGCCCTTACTTGAAACAAAGTCTTCCTTGTAGGAAGACTCAGAGCCTGGGATTTAACTCCATTTCTGAAGTGAAACACACAGCAGAGTTGTCATCCATTGATCACACTCTGCTTTAGAGCAAGAAGCACGCTCTAGCTTTCTAGACTCTCTAGACACCAGGAAACGTGAGTGTGCTGAGAACAAAAGAACGGTGTTTCCTACACATAGGGACCATATCTAATCCATCTCTGCCTCTGAAACTGATACAAAGCACTGGTCCTGTAACATCCGATGCTTGTCAGTTAAGATGAGAAACGTGTGAGATTCGTGAACGATGTAGTTCGTTTGAGCTTTTAGTAACTCCCCTTACCTGGAACGAAGTCTTGCTTGTAGGAAGACTCAGAGCCTGGGCTTTAACTCCATTTCTGAAGTGAAACACACAACAGAGTTCTCATCCATTGATCACACTCTGCTTTAGAGCAAGAAGCACGATCTTGCTTTCTAGAGTCCCTAATACAGCAGGAAACTTGAGTGTGCTCAGAACAAAAGAACGGTGTTTCTGCACATAGGGACCATATCTAGTTCAACTGTGCTTCTGAAACTGAAACAAACCACAGGTCCTCTAACATCCAATGCTTGTCATGTAAGATGAGAAACGTGTGAGCTTCGTGAACCATGTACGTCCTTTGAGCTATAAGTTAACTGCCCTTACTTGAAACAAACTCTTCCTTGTAGGAAGACTCAGAGCCTGGGCTTCAACTCCATTTCTGAAGTGAAACACACAGCAGAATTGTCATCCATTGATCACACTCTGCTTTAGAGCAAGAAGCACGCTCTAGCTTTATAGAGTCTCTAAGACAGCAGGAAACTTGAGTGTGCTCAGAAGAAAAGAACGGTGTTTCCTACACATACAGGCCATATCTAGTTCAACTCTAGTTTTGAAACTGAAACAAACCAGGGGTCCGCAATCATCCAATGCTTGTCAGTTAAGATGAGAAACGTGTGAGCTTCGTGAACGATGTTGTTCGTTTGAGCTGTAAAGTAACTGCCCTTACTTGAAACGAAGTCTTCCTTGTAGGAAGACTCAGAGCCTGGAATTTAACTCCATTTCTGAAGTGAAACACACAGCAGAGTTGTCATCCATTGATCACACTCTGCTTTAGAGCAAGAAGCACGCTCTAGCTTTATAGAGTCTCTAAGACACCAGGAAACGTGAGTGTGCTGAGAAAAAAAGAACGGTGTTTCCTACACATACGGACCATATCTAATCCAACTCTGCTTCTTAAACTGATACAAAGCACTGGTCTTCTAACATTTGATGCTTGTCAGTTAAGATGAGAAATGTGTGAGCTTCGTGAACGATGTAGTTCGTTTGAGCTGAAAAGAGACTGCCGTTACCTGAAAGGAAGTCTTGCTTGTAGGAAGACTCAGACCTGGGATTTAACTCCATTTCTGAAGTGAAACACACAACAGAGTTCTCATCCATTGATCACACCCTGCTTTAGAGCAAGAAGCACGATCTGGCTTTCTAGAGTCTCTAATACAGCGGGAAACTTGAGTGTGCTCAGAACAAAAGAATGGTGTTTCTTACACATACGGACCATATCTAGTTCAACTGTGCTTCTGAAACTGAAACAAACCACAGGTCCTCTAACATCCAATGCTTGTCAGTTAAGATGAGAAACGTGTGAGCTTCGTGAACGATGTAGTTCGTTTGAGCTGTTAGTAACTTCCCTTACCTGAAACGAAGTCTTGCTTGTAGGAAGACTCAGAGCATGGGCTTTAACTCCATTTCTGAAGTGAAACACACAGCAGAGTTGTCATCCATTGATCACACTCTGCTTTAGAGCAAGAAGCACGCTGTAGCTTTATAGATTCTCTAAGACAGCAGAAAACTTGAGTGTGCTGAGAACACAAGAACGGTGTTTCCTACACATACAGGCCATATCTAGTTCAACTCTAGTTTTGAAACTGAAACAAACCACAGGTCCTCTATCATCCAATGCTTGTCAGTTAAGATGAGAAACGTGTGAGCTTCGTGAACAATATAGTTCGTTTGAGCTGTAAAGTAACTGCCCTTACTTGAAAAAAAGTCTTCCTTGTAGGAAGACTCGGAGCCTGGGATTTAACACCATTTCTGAAGTGAAACACACAGCAGAGTTGTCATCCATTGATCACACTCTGCTTTAGAGCAAGAAGCACGCTCTAGCTTTCTAGAGTCTCTAAGATCCCAGGATTCGTGAGTGTGCTGAGAACAAAAGAACGGTGTTTCCTACACATAGGGACCATATCTAATCCATCTCTGCCTCTGAAACTGATACAAAGCACTGGTCCTCTAACATCCGATGCTTGTCAGTTAAGATGAGAAACGTGTGAGATTCGTGAACGATGTAGTTCGTTTGAGCTTTTAGTAACTCCCCTTACCTGGAACGAAGTCTTGCTTGGAGGAAGACTCAGAGCCTGGCATTTAACTCCATTTCTGAAGTGAAACACACAACAGAGTTCTCTTCCATTGATCACACTCTGGTTTAGAGCAAGAAGCACGATCTTGCTTTCTAGAGTCCCTAATACAGCAGGAAACTTGAGTGTGCTCAGAACAAAAGAACGGTGTTTCTGCACATAGGGACCATATCTAGTTCAACTGTGCTTCTGAAACTGAAACAAACCACAGGTCCTCTAACATCCAATGCTTGTCATGTAAGATGAGAAACGTGTGAGCTTCGTGAACCATGTAGGTCCTTTGAGCTGTAAGTTAACTGCCCTTACTTGAAACAAACTCTTCCTTGTAGGAAGACTCAGAGCCTGGGCTTCAACTCCATTTCTGAAGTGAAACACACAGCAGAATTGTCATCCATTGATCACACTCTGCTTTAGAGCAAGAAGCACGCTCTAGCTTTATAGAGTCTCTAAGACAGCAGGAAACTTGAGTGTGCTCAGAAGAAAAGAACGGTGTTTCCCACACATACAGGCCATATCTAGTTCAACTCCTGTTTTGAAACTGAAACAAAACAGGGGTCCGCAATCATCCAATGCTTGTCAGTTAAGATGAGAAACGTGTGAGCTTCGTGAACGATGTTGTTCGTTTGAGCTGTAAAGTAACTGCCCTTACTTGAAACGAAGTCTTCCTTGTAGGAAGACTCAGAGCCTGGGATTTAACTCCATTTCTGAAGTGAAACACACAGCAGAGTTGTCATCCATTGATCACACTCTGCTTTAGAGCAAGAAGCACGCTCCAGCTTTATAGATTCTCTAAGACACCAGGAAACGTGAGTGTGCTGAGAAAAAAAGAACGGTGTTTCCTACCCGTACGGACCATATCTAATCCAACTCTGCTTCTTAAACTGATACAAAGCACTGGTCTTCTAACATTTGATGCTTGTCAGTTAAGATGAGAAATGTGTGAGCTTCGTGAACGATGTAGTTCGTTTGAGCTGAAAAGAGACTGCCCTTACCTGAAAGGAAGTCTTGCTTGTAGGAAGACTCAGACCTGGGATTTAACTCCGTTTCTGAAGTGAAACACACAACAGAGTTCTCATCCATTGATCACACTCTGCTTTAGAGCAAGAAGCACGATCTTGCTTTCTAGAGTCTCTAATACAGCGGGAAACTTGAGTGTGCTCAGAACAAAAGAACGGTGTTTCTTACACATACGGACCATATCTAGTTCAACTGTGCTTCTGAAACTGAAACAAACCACAGGTCCTCTAACATCCAATGCTTGTCAGGTAAGATGAGAAACGTGTGAGCTTCGTGAACGATGTAGTTCCTTTGAGCTGAAAAGTAACTGCCCTTACTTGAAACGAACTCTTCCTTGTAGGAAGACTCAGAGCATGGGCTTTAACTCCATTTCTGAAGTGAAACACACAGCAGAGTTGTCATCCATTGATCACACTCTGCTTTAGAGAAAGAAGCACGCTGTAGCTTTATAGATTCTCTAAGACAGCAGGAAACTTGAGTGTGCTGAGAACACAAGAACGGTGTTTCTTACACATACAGGCCATATCTAGTTCAATCTAGTTTTGAAACTGAAACAAACCACAGGTCCTCTATCATCCAATGCTTGTCAGTTAAGATGAGAAACGTGTGAGCTTCGTGAACAATATAGTTCGTTTGAGCTGTAAAGTAACTGCCCTTACTTGAAACAAAGTCTTCCTTGTAGGAAGACTCAGAGCCTGGGATTTAACACCATTTCTGAAGTGAAACACACAGCAGAGTTGTCATCCATTGATCACACTCTGCTTTAGAGCAAGAAGCACGCTCTAGCTTTCTAGAGTCTCTAAGACACCAGGAAACGTGAGTGTGCTGAGAACAAAAGAACGGTGATTCCTACACATAGGGACCATATCTAATCCATCTCTGCCTCTGAAACTGATACAAAGCACTGGTCCTCTAACATCCGATGCTTGTCAGTTAAGATGAGAAACGTGTGAGATTCGTGAACGATGTAGTTCGTTTGAGCTTTTAGTAACTCCCCTTACCTGGAACGAAGTCTTGCTTGGAGGAAGACTCAGAGCCTGGCATTTAACTCCATTTCTGAAGTGAAACACACAACAGAGTTCTCTTCCATTGATCACACTCTGGTTTAGAGCAAGAAGCACGATCTTGCTTTCTAGAGTCCCTAATACAGCAGGAAACTTGAGTGTGCTCAGAACAAAAGAACGGTGTTTCTGCACATAGGGACCATATCTAGTTCAACTGTGCTTCTGAAACTGAAACAAACCACAGGTCCTCTAACATCCAATGCTTGTCATGTAAGATGAGAAACGTGTGAGCTTCGTGAACCATGTAGGTCCTTTGAGCTGTAAGTTAACTGCCCTTACTTGAAACAAACTCTTCCTTGTAGGAAGACTCAGAGCCTGGGCTTCAACTCCATTTCTGAAGTGAAACACACAGCAGAATTGTCATCCATTGATCACACTCTGCTTTAGAGCAAGAAGCACGCTCTAGCTTTATAGAGTCTCTAAGACAGCAGGAAACTTGAGTGTGCTCAGAAGAAAAGAACGGTGTTTCCCACACATACAGGCCATATCTAGTTCAACTCCTGTTTTGAAACTGAAACAAAACAGGGGTCCGCAATCATCCAATGCTTGTCAGTTAAGATGAGAAACGTGTGAGCTTCGTGAACGATGTTGTTCGTTTGAGCTGTAAAGTAACTGCCCTTACTTGAAACGAAGTCTTCCTTGTAGGAAGACTCAGAGCCTGGGATTTAACTCCATTTCTGAAGTGAAACACACAGCAGAGTTGTCATCCATTGATCACACTCTGCTTTAGAGCAAGAAGCACGCTCCAGCTTTATAGATTCTCTAAGACACCAGGAAACGTGAGTGTGCTGAGAAAAAAAGAACGGTGTTTCCTACCCGTACGGACCATATCTAATCCAACTCTGCTTCTTAAACTGATACAAAGCACTGGTCTTCTAACATTTGATGCTTGTCAGTTAAGATGAGAAATGTGTGAGCTTCGTGAACGATGTAGTTCGTTTGAGCTGAAAAGAGACTGCCCTTACCTGAAAGGAAGTCTTGCTTGTAGGAAGACTCAGACCTGGGATTTAACTCCGTTTCTGAAGTGAAACACACAACAGAGTTCTCATCCATTGATCACACTCTGCTTTAGAGCAAGAAGCACGATCTTGCTTTCTAGAGTCTCTAATACAGCGGGAAACTTGAGTGTGCTCAGAACAAAAGAACGGTGTTTCTTACACATACGGACCATATCTAGTTCAACTGTGCTTCTGAAACTGAAACAAACCACAGGTCCTCTAACATCCAATGCTTGTCAGGTAAGATGAGAAACGTGTGAGCTTCGTGAACGATGTAGTTCCTTTGAGCTGAAAAGTAACTGCCCTTACTTGAAACGAACTCTTCCTTGTAGGAAGACTCAGAGCATGGGCTTTAACTCCATTTCTGAAGTGAAACACACAGCAGAGTTGTCATCCATTGATCACACTCTGCTTTAGAGAAAGAAGCACGCTGTAGCTTTATAGATTCTCTAAGACAGCAGGAAACTTGAGTGTGCTGAGAACACAAGAACGGTGTTTCTTACACATACAGGCCATATCTAGTTCAATCTAGTTTTGAAACTGAAACAAACCACAGGTCCTCTATCATCCAATGCTTGTCAGTTAAGATGAGAAACGTGTGAGCTTCGTGAACAATATAGTTCGTTTGAGCTGTAAAGTAACTGCCCTTACTTGAAACAAAGTCTTCCTTGTAGGAAGACTCAGAGCCTGGGATTTAACACCATTTCTGAAGTGAAACACACAGCAGAGTTGTCATCCATTGATCACACTCTGCTTTAGAGCAAGAAGCACGCTCTAGCTTTCTAGAGTCTCTAAGACACCAGGAAACGTGAGTGTGCTGAGAACAAAAGAACGGTGATTCCTACACATAGGGACCATATCTAATCCATCTCTGCCTCTGAAACTGATACAAAGCACTGGTCCTCTAACATCCGATGCTTGTCAGTTAAGATGAGAAACGTGTGAGATTCGTGAACGATGTAGTTCGTTTGAGCTTTTAGTAACTCCCCTTACCTGGAACGAAGTCTTGCTTGTAGGAAGACTCAGAGCCTGGCATTTAACTCCATTTCTGAAGTGAAACACACAACAGAGTTCTCTTCCATTGATCACACTCTGCTTTAGAGCAAGAAGCACGATCTTGCTTTCTAGAGTCCCTAATACAGCAGGAAACTTGAGTGTGCTCAGAACAAAAGAACGGTGTTTCTGCACATACGGACCATGTCTAGTTCAACTGTGCTTCTGAAACTGAAACAAACCACAGGTCCTCTAACATCCAATGCTTGTCATGTAAGATGAGAAACGTGTGAGCTTCGTGAACCATGTAGGTCCTTTGAGCTGTAAGTTAACTGCCCTTACTTGAAACAAACTCTTCCATGTAGGAAGACTCAGAGCCTGGGCTTCAACTCCATTTCTGAAGTGAAACACACAGCAGAATTGTCATCCATTGATCACACTCTGCTTTAGAGCAAGAAGCACGCTCTAGCTTTATAGAGTCTCTAAGACAGCAGGAAACTTGAGTGTGCTCAGAAGAAAAGAACGGTGTTTCCTACACATACAGGCCATATCTAGTTCAACTCTAGTTTTGAAACTGAAACAAACCAGGGGTCCGCAATCATCCAATGCTTGTCAGTTAAGATGAGAAACGTGTGAGCTTCGTGAAGGATGTTGTTCGTTTGAGCTGTAAAGTAACTGCCCTTACTTGAAACGAAGTCTTCCTTGTAGGAAGACTCAGAGCCTGGGATTTAACTCCATTTCTGAAGTGAAACACACAGCAGAGTTGTCATCCATTGATCACACTCTGCTTTAGAGCAAGAAGCACACTCTAGCTTTATAGAGTCTCTAAGACACCAGGAAACGTGAGTGTGCTGAGAAAAAAAGAACGGTGTTTCCTACACATACGGACCATATCTAATCCAACTCTGCTTCTTAAACTGATACAAAGCACTGGTCTTCTAACATTTGATGCTTGTCAGTTAAGATGAGAAATGTGTGAGCTTCGTGAACGATGTAGTTCGTTTGAGCTGAAAAGAGACTGCCGTTACCTGAAAGGAAGTCTTGCTTGTAGGAAGACTCAGACCTGGGATTTAACTCCATTTCTGAAGTGAAACACACAACAGAGTTCTCATCCATTGATCACACTCTGCTTTAGAGCAAGAAGCACGATCTTGCTTTCTAGAGTCTCTAATACAGCGGGAAACTTGAGTGTGCTCAGAACAAAAGAACGGTGTTTCTTACACATACGGACCATATCTAGTTCAACTGTGCTTCTGAAACTGAAACAAACCACAGGTCCTCTAACATCCAATGCTTGTCAGGTAAGATGAGAAACGTGTGAGCTTCGTGAACGATGTAGTTCCTTTGAGCTGTAAGTAACTGCCCTTACTTGAAACGAACTCTTCCTTGTGGGAAGACTCAGAGCATGGGCTTTATCTCCATTTCTGAAGTGAAACACACAGCAGAGTTGTCATCCATTGATCACACTCTGCTTTAGAGCAAGAAGCACGCTCTAGCTTTATAGAGTCTCTAAGACAGCAGGAAACTTGAGTGTGCTCAGAACACAAGAAAGTTGTTTCCTACACATACAGGCCATATCTAGATCAACTCTAGTTTTGAAACTGAAACAAACCACAGGTCCTCTATCAACCAATGCTTGTCAGTTAAGATGAGAAACGTGTGAGCTTCATGAACGATGTTGTTCTTTTGAGCTGTTAGTAACTTCCCTTACCTGAAACGAAGTCTTGCTTGTAGGAAGACTCAGAGCCTGGGATTTAACTCCATTTCTGAAGTGAAACACACAACAGAGTTCTCAGCCATTGATCACACTCTGCTTTAGAGCAAGAAGCTCGATCTTGCTTTCTAGATTCTCTAATACAGCAGGAAACTTGAGTGTGCTCAGAACAAAAGAACGGTGTTTCTTACACATACGGACCATATCTAGTTCAACTGTGCTTCAGAAACTAAAACAAACCACAGGTCCTCTAACATCCAATGCTTGTCAGTTAAGATGAGAAACGTGTGAGCTTTGTGAACGATGTAGTTCCTTTGAGCTGTAAGTAACTGCCCTTACTTGAAACGAACTCTTCCTTGTAGGAAGACTCAGAGCCTGGGATTTAACTCCATTTCTGAAGTGAAACGCACTGCAGAGTTGTCATCCATTGATCACACTCTGCTTTAGAGCAAGAAGCACGCTCTAGCATTCTAGAGTCTCTAAGACACCAGGAAACGTGAGTGTGCTGAGAACAACAGAACGGTGTTTCCTACACATACGGACCATATCTCATTCAAAACAGCTTCTTAAACTGATACAAAGCACTGGTCCTCTAACATCTGATGCTTGTCAGTTAAGATGAGAAACGTGTGAGCTTCGTGAACGATGTAGTTCGTTTGAGCTGAAAAGAGACTGCCATTACCTGAAAGGAGGTCTTGCTTGTAGGAAGACTCAGAGCCTGGGATTTAACTCCATTTCTGAAGTGAAACACACAACAGAGTTCTCATCCATTGATCACACTCTGCTTTAGAGCAAGAAGCTCGATCTTGCTTTCTAGAGTCTCTAATACAGCAGGAAACTTGAGTGTGCTCAGAACATAGAACGGTGTTTCTTACACGTACGGACCATATCTAGTTCAACTGTGCTTCTGAAACTGAAACAAACCACAGGTCCTCTAAAATCCAATGCTTGTCAGGTAAGATGAGAAACGTGTGAGCTTCGTGAACGATGTAGTTCCTTTGAGCTGTAAGTAACTGCCCTTACTTGAAACGAACTCTTTCTTGTAGGAAGACTCAGAGTATGGGCTTTAACTCCATTTCTGAAGTGAAACACACAGCAGAGTTGTCATCCATGGATCACACTCTGCTTTAGAGCAAGAAGCACGCTCTAGCTTTATAGAGTCTCTAAGACAGCAGGAAACTTGAGTGTGCTCAGAACACAAGAACGGTGTTTCCTACACATACAGGCCATATCTAGTTCAACTCTAGATTTGAAACTAAAACAAACCACCGGTCCTCTAACTTCCAATGCTTGTCAGTTAAGATGAGAAACGTGTGAGCTTCGTGAACGATGTAGTTCGTTTGAGCTGTTAGTAACTTCCCTTACCTGAAACGAAGTCTTGCTTGTAGGAAGACTCAGAGCCTGGGATTTAACTCCATTTCTGAAGTGAAACACACAACAGAGTTGTCATCCATTGATCAAACTCTGCTTTAGAGCAAGAAGCACGCTCTAGCTTTATAGAGTCTCTAAGACAGCAGGAAACTTGAGTGTGCTCAGAACACAAGAACGGTATTTCCTACACATACTGGCCATATCTAGTTCAACTCTAGATTTGAAACTGAAACAAACCACAGGTCCTCTAACATCCAATGCTTGTCAGTTAAGATGAGAAACGTGTGAGCTTCGTGAACGATGTAGTTCGTTTGACCTGTTAGTAACTTCCCTTACCTGAAACGAAGTCTTGCTTGTAGGAAGACTCAGAGCCTGGGATTTAACTCCATTTCTGAAGTGAAACACACAACAGAGTTCTCATCCATTGATCACACTCTGCTTTAGAGCAAGAAGCTCGATCTTGCTTTCTAGAGTCTCTAATACAGCAGGAAACTTGAGTGTGCTCAGAACAAAAAAACGGTGTTTCTTACACATACGGACCATATCTAGTTCAACTGTGCTTCTGAAACTGAAACAAACCACAGGTCCTCTAACATCCAATGCTTGTCAGGTAAGATGAGAAACGTGTGAGCTTCGTGAACGATGTAGTTCCTTTGAGCTGTAAGTAACTGCCCTTACTTGAAACGAACTCTTCCTTGTGGGAAGACTCAGAGCATGGGCTTTATCTCCATTTCTGAAGTGAAACACACAGCAGAGTTGTCATCCATTGATCACACTCTGTTTTAGAGCAAGAAGCACGCTCTAGCTTTATAGAGTCTCTAAGACAGCAGGAAACTTGAGTGTGCTCAGAACACAAGAAAGTTGTTTCCTACACATACAGGCCATATCTACATCAACTCTAGTTTTGAAACTGAAACAAACCACAGGTCCTCTATCAACCAATGCTTGTCAGTTAAGATGAGAAACGTGTGAGCTTCTTGAACGATGTTGTTCTTTTGAGCTGTTAGTAACTTCCCTTACCTGAAACGAAGTCTTGCTTGTAGGAAGACTCAGAGCCTGGGATTTAACTCCATTTCTGAAGTGAAACACACAACAGAGTTCTCAGCCATTGATCACACTCTGCTTTAGAGCAAGAAGCTCGATCTTGCTTTCTAGATTCTCTAATACAGCAGGAAACTTGAGTGTGCTCAGAACAAAAGAACGGTGTTTCTTACACATACGGACCATATCTAGTTCAACTGTGCTTCAGAAACTGAAACAAACCACAGGTCCTCTAACATCCAATGCTTGTCAGTTAAGATGAGAAACGTGTGAGCTTCGTGAACGATGTAGTTCCTTTGAGCTGTAAGTAAATGCCCTTACTTGAAACGAACTCTTCCTTGTAGGAAGACTCAGAGCCTGGGATTTAACTCAATTTCTGAAGTGAAACGCACTGCAGAGTTGACATCCATTGATCACACTCTGCTTTAGAGCAAGAAGCACGCTCTAGCATTCTAGAGTCTCTAAGACACCAGGAAACGTGAGTGTGCTGAGAACAACAGAACGGTGTTTCCTACACATACGGACCATATCTCATTCAAAACAGCTTCTTAAACTGATACAAAGCACTGGTCCTCTAACATCTGATGCTTGTCAGTTAAGATGAGAAACGTGTGAGGTTCGTGAACGATGTAGTTCGTTTGAGCTGAAAAGAGACTGCCATTACCTGAAAGGAAGTCTTGCTTGTAGGAAGACTCAGAGCCTGGGATTTAACTCCATTTCTGAAGTGAAACACACAACAGAGTTCTCATCCATTGATCACACTCTGCTTTAGAGCAAGAAGCACGATCTTGCTTTCTAGATTCTCTAATACAGCTTGAAACATGAGTGTGCTCAGAACAAAAGAACGGTGTTTCTTACACATACGGACCATATCTAGTTCAACTGTGCTTCTGAAACTGCAACAAACCACAGGTCCTCTAACATCCAATGCTTGTCAGGTAAGATGAGAAACGTGTGAGCTTCGTGAACGATGTAGTTCCTTTGAGGTGTAAGTAACTGCCCTTACTTGAAACGAACTCTTCCTTTAGGAAGACTCAGAGCATTGGCTTTAACTCCATTTCTGAAGTGAAACACACAGCAGAGTTGTCATCCATTGATCACACTCTGCTTTAGAGCAAGAAGCACGCTCTAGCTTTATAGAGTCTCTAAGACAGCAGGAAACTTGAGTGTGCTCAGAACACAAGAACGGTGTTTCCTACACATACAGGCCATATCTATTTCAACGCTAGTTTTGAAACTGAAACAAACCACAGGACCTCTATCATCCAATGCTTGTCAGTTAAGATGAGAAACGTGTGAGCTTCGTGAACGATGTAGTTCTTTTGAGCTGTAAAGTAACGGCCCTTACTTGAAACAAAGTCTTCCTAGTAGGAAGACTCAGAGCCTGGGATTTAACTCCATTTCTGAAGTGAAACACACAGCAGAGTTGTCATCCATTGATCACACTCTGCTTTAGAACAAGAAGCACGCTCTTGCTTTCTAGAGCCTCTAATGCAGCAGGAAACTTGAGTGTGCTCAGAACATTAGTTCGGATTTTCCTACACATACTGGCCATATCTAGTTCAACTCTGCTTCTGAAACTGATACAAAGCACTGGTCCCCTAACATCCAATGCATGTCAGTTAAGATGAGAAATTGTGAGCTTCGTGAATGATGTAGTTTATTTGAGCTGTTAGTACCTTCCCTTACCTGAAACGAAGGCTTGCTTGTAGGAAGACAGAGAGCCTGGGATTTAACTCCATTTCTGAAGTGAAACACACAACAGAGATCTCAGCCATTGATCACACTCTGCATTAGAGCAAGAAGCTCGATCTTGCTTTCTAGAGTCTCTACTACAGCAGGAAACTTGAGTGTGCTCAGAACAAAAGAACGGTGTTGCTTACACATACGGACCATATCTAGTTCAACTGTGCTTCTTAAACTGAAACAAACCACAGGTCCTCTAACATCCAATGCTTGTCAGGTAAGATGAGAAACGTGTGAGCTTCGTAAACGATGTAGTTCCTTTGAGCTGTAAGTAACTGCCCTTACTTGAAACGAACTATTCCTTGTAGGAAGACTCAGAGCATGGGATTTAACTCCATTTCTGAAGTGAAACACACAGCAGAGTTGTCATCCATTGATCACACACTGCTTTAGAGCAAGAAGCACGCTCTAGCTTTCTAGAGTCTCTAAGACACCAGGAAACATGAGTGTGCTGAGAACAAAAGAACGGTGTTTCCTACACATAGGGACCATGTCTAATCCAACTCTGCATCTGAAACTGATACTAAGCACTGGTCCTCTAACATCCGATGCTTGTCAGTTAAGATGAGAAACGTGTGAGGTTCGTGAACGATGTAGTTCGTTTGAGCTGAAAAGAGACTGCCGTTACCTGAAAGGAAGTCTTGCTTGTAGGAAGACTCAGACCTGGGATTTAACTCCATTTCTGAAGTGAAACACACAACAGAGTTCTCATCCATTGATCACACTCTGCTTTAGAGCAAGAAGCACGATCTTGCTTTCTAGAGTCTCTAATACAGCGGGAAACTTGAGTGTGCTCAGAACAAAAGAACGGTGTTTCTTACACATACGGACCATATCTAGTTCAACTGTGCTTCTGAAACTGAAACAAACCACAGGTCCTCTAACATCCAATGCTTGTCAGGTAAGATGAGAAACGTGTGAGCTTCGTGAACGATGTAGTTCCTTTGAGCTGTAAGTAACTGCCCTTACTTGAAACGAACTCTTCCTTGTGGGAAGACTCAGAGCATGGGCTTTATCTCCATTTCTGAAGTGAAACACACAGCAGAGTTGTCATCCATTGATCACACTCTGCTTTAGAGCAAGAAGCACGCTCTAGCTTTATAGAGTCTCTAAGACAGCAGGAAACTTGAGTGTGCTCAGAACACAAGAAAGTTGTTTCCTACACATACAGGCCATATCTAGATCAACTCTAGTTTTGAAACTGAAACAAACCACAGGTCCTCTATCAACCAATGCTTGTCAGTTAAGATGAGAAACGTGTGAGCTTCGTGAACGATGTTGTTCTTTTGAGCTGTTAGTAACTTCCCTTACCTGAAACGAAGTCTTGCTTGTAGGAAGACTCAGAGCCTGGGATTTAACTCCATTTCTGAAGTGAAACACACAACAGAGTTCTCAGCCATTGATCACACTCTGCTTTAGAGCAAGAAGCTCGATCTTGCTTTCTAGATTCTCTAATACAGCAGGAAACTTGAGTGTGCTCAGAACAAAAGAACGGTGTTTCTTACACATACGGACCATATCTAGTTCAACTGTGCTTCAGAAACTAAAACAAACCACAGGTCCTCTAACATCCAATGCTTGTCAGTTAAGATGAGAAACGTGTGAGCTTCGTGAACGATGTAGTTCCTTTGAGCTGTAAGTAACTGCCCTTACTTGAAACGAACTCTTCCTTGTAGGAAGACTCAGAGCCTGGGATTTAACTCCATTTCTGAAGTGAAACGCACTGCAGAGTTGTCATCCATTGATCACACTCTGCTTTAGAGCAAGAAGCACGCTCTAGCATTCTAGAGTCTCTAAGACACCAGGAAACGTGAGTGTGCTGAGAACAACAGAACGGTGTTTCCTACACATACGGACCATATCTCATTCAAAACAGCTTCTTAAACTGATACAAAGCACTGGTCCTCTAACATCTGATGCTTGTCAGTTAAGATGAGAAACGTGTGAGCTTCGTGAACGATGTAGTTCGTTTGAGCTGAAAAGAGACTGCCATTACCTGAAAGGAGGTCTTGCTTGTAGGAAGACTCAGAGCCTGGGATTTAACTCCATTTCTGAAGTGAAACACACAACAGAGTTCTCATCCATTGATCACACTCTGCTTTAGAGCAAGAAGCTCGATCTTGCTTTCTAGAGTCTCTAATACAGCAGGAAACTTGAGTGTGCTCAGAACATAGAACGGTGTTTCTTACACATACGGACCATATCTAGTTCAACTGTGCTTCTGAAACTGAAACAAACCACAGGTCCTCTAAAATCCAATGCTTGTCAGGTAAGATGAGAAACGTGTGAGCTTTGTGAACGATGTAGTTCGTTTGAGCTGTTAGTAACTTCCCTTACCTGAAACGAAGTCTTGCTTGTAGGAAGACTCAGAGCCTGGGATTTAACTCCATTTCTGAAGTGAAACACACAACAGAGTTGTCATCCATTGATCACACTCTGCTTTAGAGCAAGAAGCACGCTCTAGCTTTATAGAGTCTCTAAGACAGCAGGAAACTTGAGTGTGCTCAGAACACAAGAACGGTATTTCCTACACATACAGGCCATATCTAGTTCAACTCTAGATTTGAAACTGAAACAAACCACAGGTCCTCTAACATCCAATGCTTGTCAGTTAAGATGAGAAACGTGTGAGCTTCGTGAACGATGTAGTTCGTTTGAGCTGTTAGTAACTTCCCTTACCTGAAACGAAGTCTTGCTTGTAGGAAGACTCAGAGCCTGGGATTTAACTCCATTTCTGAAGTGAAACACACAACAGAGTTCTCATCCATTGATCACACTCTGCTTTAGAGCAAGAAGCTCGATCTTGCTTTCTAGAGTCTCTAATACAGCAGGAAACTTGAGTGAGCTCAGAACAAAAGAACGGTGTTTCTTACACATACGGACCATATCTAGTTCAACTGTGCTTCTGAAACTGAAACAAACCACAGGTCCTCTAACATCCAATGCTTGTCAGGTAAGATGAGAAACGTGTGAGCTTCGTGAACGATGTAGTTCCTTTGAGCTGTAAGTAACTGCCCTTACTTGAAACGAACTCTTCCTTGTGGGAAGACTCAGAGCATGGGCTTTATCTCCATTTCTGAAGTGAAACACACAGCAGAGTTGTCATCCATTGATCACACTCTGCTTTAGAGCAAGAAGCACGCTCTAGCTTTATAGAGTCTCTAAGACAGCAGGAAACTTGAGTGTGCTCAGAACACAAGAACGGTATTTCCTACACATACAGGCCATATCTAGTTCAACTCTAGATTTGAAACTGAAACAAACCACAGGTCCTCTAACATCCAATGCTTGTCAGTTAAGATGAGAAACGTGTGAGCTTCGTGAACGATGTAGTTCCTTTGAGCTGTAAGTAACTGCCCTTACTTGAAACGAACTCTTCCTTGTAGGAAGACTCAGAGCCTGGGATTTAACTCCATTTCTGAAGTGAAACGCACTGCAGAGTTGTCATCCATTGATCACACTCTGCTTTAGAGCAAGAAGCACGCTCTAGCATTCTAGAGTCTCTAAGACACCAGGAAACGTGAGTGTGCTGAGAACAACAGAACGGTGTTTCCTACACATACGGACCATATCTCATTCAAAACAGCTTCTTAAACTGATACAAAGCACTGGTCCTCTAACATCTGATGCTTGTCAGTTAAGATGAGAAACGTGTGAGCTTCGTGAACGATGTAGTTCTTTTGAGCTGTAAAGTAACGGCCCTTACTTGAAACAAAGTCTTCCTAGTAGGAAGACTCAGAGCCTGGGATTTAACTCCATTTCTGAAGTGAAACACACAGCAGAGTTGTCATCCATTGATCACACTCTGCTTTAGAACAAGAAGCACGCTCTTGCTTTCTAGAGCCTCTAATGCAGCAGGAAACTTGAGTGTGCTCAGAACATTAGTTCGGATTTTCCTACACATACTGGCCATATCTAGTTCAACTCTGCTTCTGAAACTGATACAAAGCACTGGTCCCCTAACATCCAATGCATGTCAGTTAAGATGAGAAACGTGTGAGCTTCGTGAATGATGTAGTTTATTTGAGCTGTTAGTACCTTCCCTTACCTGAAACGAAGGCTTGCTTGCAGGAAGACACAGAGCCTGGGATTTAACTCCATTTCTGAAGTGAAACACACAACAGAGTTCTCAGCCATTGATCACACTCTGCATTAGAGCAAGAAGCTCGATCTTGCTTTCTAGAGTCTCTACTACAGCAGGAAACTTGAGTGTGCTCAGAACAAAAGAACGGTGTTGCTTACACATACGGACCATATCTAGTTCAAATGTGCTTCTTAAACTGAAACAAACCACAGGTCCTCTAACATCCAATGCTTGTCAGGTAAGATGAGAAACGTGTGAGCTTCGTAAACGATGTAGTTCCTTTGAGCTGTAAGTAACTGCCCTTACTTGAAACGAACTCTTCCTTGTAGGAAGACTCAGAGCATGGGATTTAACTCCATTTCTGAAGTGAAACACACAGCAGAGTTGTCATCCATTGATCACACTCTGCTTTAGAGCAAGAAGCACGCTCTAGCTTTCTAGAGTCTCTAACACAACAGGAAACATGAGTGTGCTGAGAACAAAAGAACGGTGTTTCCTACACATAGGGACCATGTCTAATCCAACTCTGCATCTGAAACTGATACAAAGCACTGGTCCTCTAACATCCGATGCTTGTCAGTTAAGATGAGAAACGTGTGAGATTCGTGAACGATGTAGTTCGTTTGAGCTGTTACTAACTCCCCTTACCTGAAAGGAAGTCTGGCTTGTAGGAAGACTCAGAGCCTGGGATTTAACTCCATTTCTGAAGTGAAACACACAACAGAGTTCTCATCCATTGATCACACTCTGCTTTAGAGCAAGAAGCACGATCTTGCTTTCTAGATTCTATAATACAGCTTGAAACATGAGTGTGCTCAGAACAAAAGAACGGTGTTTCTTACACATACGGACCATATCTAGTTCAACTGTGCTTCTGAAACTGAAACAAACCACAGGTCCTCTAACATCCAATGCTTGTCAGGTAAGATGAGAAACGTGTGAGCTTCGTGAACGATGTAATTCCTTTGAGCTATAAAGTAACTGCCCTTACTTGAAACGAACTCTTCCTTGTAGGAAGACTCAGAGCCTGGGCTTTAACTCCATTTCTGAAGTGAAACGCACTGCAGAGTTGTCATCCATTGATCACACTCTGCTTTAGAGCAAGAAGCACGCTCTAGCATTCTAGAGTCTCTAAGACACCAGGAAACGTGAGTGTGCTGAGAACAACAGAACGGTGTTTCCTACACATACGGACCATATCTCATTCAAAACAGCTTCTTAAACTGATACAAAGCACTGGTCCTCTAACATCTGATGCTTGTCAGTTAAGATGAGAAACGTGTGAGGTTCGTGAACGATGTAGTTCGTTTGAGCTGAAAAGAGACTGCCATTACCTGAAAGGAAGTCTTGCTTGTAGGAAGACTCAGAGCCTGGGATTTAACTCCATTTCTGAAGTGAAACACACAACAGAGTTCTCTTCCATTGATCACACTCTGCTTTAGAGCAAGAAGCTCGATCTCGCTTTCTAGAGTCTCTAATACAGCAGGAAACTTGAGTGTGCTCAGAACATAGAACGGTGTTTCTTACACATACGGACCATATCTAGTTCAACTGTGCTTCTGAAACTGAAACAAACCACAGGTCCTCTAACATCCAATGCTTGTCAGGTAAGATGAGAAACGTGTGAGCTTCGTGAACGATGTAGTTCCTTTGAGCTGTAAGTAACTGCCCTTACTTGAAACGAACTCTTTCTTGTAGGAAGACTCAGAGTATGGGCTTTAACTCCATTTCTGAAGTGAAACACACAGCAGAGTTGTCATCCATTGATCACAATCTTCTTTAGAGCAAGAAGCACGCTCTAGCTTTCTAGAGTCTCTAAGACACCAGGAAACATGAGTGTGCTCAGAACAAAAGAGCGGTGTTTCCTACACATAGGGACCATATCTAATCCAACTCTGCTTCTGAAACTGATACAAAGCACTGGTCCTCTAACATCTGATGCTTGTCAGTTAAGATGAGAAACGTGTGAGATTCGTGAACGATGTAGTTCGTTTGAGCTGTTACTAACTCCCCTTACCTGAAAGGAAGTCTTGCTTGTAGGAAGACTCAGAGCCTGGGATTTAACTCCATATCTGAAGTGAAACACACAACAGAGTTCTCAGCCATTGATCACACTCTGCTTTAGAGCAAGAAGCTCGATCTTGCTTTCTAGATTCTCTAATACAGCAGGAAACTTGAGTGTGCTCAGAACAAAAGAACGGTGTTTCTTACACATACAGACCATATCTAGTTCAACTGTGCTTCTGAAACTGAAACAAACCACAGGTCCTCTAACATCCAATGCTTGTCAGGTAAGATGAGAAACGTGTGAGCTTCGTGAACGATGTAGTTCCTTTGAGCTGTAAGTAACTGCCCTTACTTGAAACGAACTCTTCCTTTAGGAAGACTCAGAGCATTGGCTTTAACTCCATTTCTGAAGTGAAACACACAGCAGAGTTGTCATCCATTGATCACACTCTGCTTTAGAGCAAGACGCACGCTCTAGCTTTATAGAGTCTCTAAGACAGCAGGAAACTTGAGTGTGCTCAGAACACAAGAACGGTGTTTCCTACACATACAGGCCATATCTATTTCAACGCTAGTTTTGAAACTGAAACAAACCACAGGACCTCTATCATCCAATGCTTGTCAGTTAAGATGAGAAACGTGTGAGCTTCGTGAACGATGTAGTTCTTTTGAGCTGTAAAGTAACGGCCCTTACTTGAAACAAAGTCTTCCTAGTAGGAAGACTCAGAGCCTGGGATTTAACTCCATTTCTGAAGTGAAACACACAGCAGAGTTGTCATCCATTGATCACACTCTGCTTTAGAACAAGAAGCACGCTCTTGCTTTCTAGAGCCTCTAATGCAGCAGGAAACTTGAGTGTGCTCAGAACATTAGTTCGGATTTTCCTACACATACTGGCCATATCTAGTTCAACTCTGCTTCTGAAACTGATACAAAGCACTGGTCCCCTAACATCCAATGCATGTCAGTTAAGATGAGAAACGTGTGAGCTTCGTGAATGATGTAGTTTATTTGAGCTGTTAGTAACTTCCCTTACCTGAAACGAAGTCTTGCTTGTAGGAAGACACAGAGCCTGGGATTTAACTCCCTTTCTGAAGTGAAACACACAACAGAGTTCTCAGCCATTGATCACACTCTGCATTAGAGCAAGATGCTCGATCTTGCTTTCTAGAGTCTCTACTACAGCAGGAAACTTGAGTGTGCTCAGAACAAAAGAACGGTGTTGCTTACACATACGGACCATATCTAGTTCAACTGTGCTTCTGAAACTGAAACAAACCACAGGTCCTCTAACATCCAATGCTTGTCAGGTAAGATGAGAAACGTGTGAGCTTCGTGAACGATGTAGTTCCTTTTAGCTGTAAGTAACTGCCCTTACTTGAAACGAACTCTTCCTTTAGGAATACTCAGAGCATTGGCTTTAACTCCATTTCTGAAGTGAAACACACAGCAGAGTTGTCATCCATTGATCACACTCTGCTTTAGAGCAAGAAGCACGCTCTAGCTTTATAGAGTCTCTAAGACAGCAGGAATCTTGAGTGTGCTCAGAACACAAGAACGGTGTTTCCTACACATACAGGCCATATCTATTTCAACGCTAGTTTTGAAACTGAAACAAACCACAGGACCTCTATCATCCAATGCTTGTCAGTTAAGATGAGAAACGTGTGAGCTTCGTGAACGATGTAGTTCTTTTGAGCTGTAAAGTAACGGCCCTTACTTGAAACAAAGTCTTCCTAGTAGGAAGACTCAGAGCCTGGGATTTAACTCCATTTCTGAAGTGAAACACACAGCAGAGTTGTCATCCATTGATCACACTCTGCTTTAGAACAAGAAGCACGCTCTTGCTTTCTAGAGCCTCTAATGCAGCAGGAAACTTGAGTGTGCTCAGAACATTAGTTCGGATTTTCCTACACATACTGGCCATATCTAGTTCAACTCTGCTTCTGAAACTGATACAAAGCACTGGTCCCCTAACATCCAATGCATGTCAGTTAAGATGAGAAACGTGTGAGCTTCGTGAATGATGTAGTTTATTTGAGCTGTTAGTACCTTCCCTTACCTGAAACGAAGGCTTGCTTGTAGGAAGACACAGAGCCTGGGATTTAACTCCATTTCTGAAGTGAAACACACAACAGAGTTCTCAGCCATTGATCACACTCTGCATTAGAGCAAGAAGCTCGATCTTGCTTTCTAGAGTCTCTACTACAGCAGGAAACTTGAGTGTGCTCAGAACAAAAGAACGGTGTTGCTTACACATACGGACCATATCTAGTTCAAATGTGCTTCTTAAACTGAAACAAACCACAGGTCCTCTAACATCCAATGCTTGTCAGGTAAGATGAGAAACGTGTGAGCTTCGTAAACGATGTAGTTCCTTTGAGCTGTAAGTAACTGCCCTTACTTGAAACGAACTCTTCCTTGTAGGAAGACTCAGAGCATGGGATTTAACTCCATTTCTGAAGTGAAACACACAGCAGAGTTGTCATCCATTGATCACACTCTGCTTTAGAGCAAGAAGCACGCTCTAGCTTTCTAGAGTCTCTAACACAACAGGAAACATGAGTGTGCTGAGAACAAAAGAACGGTGTTTCCTACACATAGGGACCATGTCTAATCCAACTCTGCATCTGAAACTGATACAAAGCACTGGTCCTCTAACATCCGATGCTTGTCAGTTAAGATGAGAAACGTGTGAGATTCGTGAACGATGTAGTTCGTTTGAGCTGTTACTAACTCCCCTTACCTGAAAGGAAGTCTGGCTTGTAGGAAGACTCAGAGCCTGGGATTTAACTCCATTTCTGAAGTGAAACACACAACAGAGTTCTCATCCATTGATCACACTCTGCTTTAGAGCAAGAAGCACGATCTTGCTTTCTAGATTCTCTAATACAGCTTGAAACATGAGTGTGCTCAGAACAAAAGAACGGTGTTTCTTACACATACGGACCATATCTAGTTCAACTGTGCTTCTGAAACTGAAACAAACCACAGGTCCTCTAACATCCAATGCTTGTCAGGTAAGATGAGAAACGTGTGAGCTTCGTGAACGATGTAATTCCTTTGAGCTATAAAGTAACTGCCCTTACTTGAAACGAACTCTTCCTTGTAGGAAGACTCAGAGCCTGGGCTTTAACTCCATTTCTGAAGTGAAACGCACTGCAGAGTTGTCATCCATTGATCACACTCTGCTTTAGAGCAAGAAGCACGCTCTAGCATTCTAGAGTCTCTAAGACACCAGGAAACGTGAGTGTGCTGAGAACAACAGAACGGTGTTTCCTACACATACGGACCATATCTCATTCAAAACAGCTTCTTAAACTGATACAAAGCACTGGTCCTCTAACATCTGATGCTTGTCAGTTAAGATGAGAAACGTGTGAGGTTCGTGAACGATGTAGTTCGTTTGAGCTGAAAAGAGACTGCCATTACCTGAAAGGAAGTCTTGCTTGTAGGAAGACTCAGAGCCTGGGATTTAACTCCATTTCTGAAGTGAAACACACAACAGAGTTCTCTTCCATTGATCACACTCTGCTTTAGAGCAAGAAGCTCGATCTCGCTTTCTAGAGTCTCTAATACAGCAGGAAACTTGAGTGTGCTCAGAACATAGAACGGTGTTTCTTACACATACGGACCATATCTAGTTCAACTGTGCTTCTGAAACTGAAACAAACCACAGGTCCTCTAACATCCAATGCTTGTCAGGTAAGATGAGAAACGTGTGAGCTTCGTGAACGATGTAGTTCCTTTGAGCTGTAAGTAACTGCCCTTACTTGAAACGAACTCTTTCTTGTAGGAAGACTCAGAGTATGGGCTTTAACTCCATTTCTGAAGTGAAACACACAGCAGAGTTGTCATCCATTGATCACAATCTTCTTTAGAGCAAGAAGCACGCTCTAGCTTTCTAGAGTCTCTAAGACACCAGGAAACATGAGTGTGCTCAGAACAAAAGAGCGGTGTTTCCTACACATAGGGACCATATCTAATCCAACTCTGCTTCTGAAACTGATACAAAGCACTGGTCCTCTAACATCTGATGCTTGTCAGTTAAGATGAGAAACGTGTGAGATTCGTGAACGATGTAGTTCGTTTGAGCTGTTACTAACTCCCCTTACCTGAAAGGAAGTCTTGCTTGTAGGAAGACTCAGAGCCTGGGATTTAACTCCATATCTGAAGTGAAACACACAACAGAGTTCTCAGCCATTGATCACACTCTGCTTTAGAGCAAGAAGCTCGATCTTGCTTTCTAGATTCTCTAATACAGCAGGAAACTTGAGTGTGCTCAGAACAAAAGAACGGTGTTTCTTACACATACGGACCATATCTAGTTCAACTGTGCTTCTGAAACTGAAACAAACCACAGGTCCTCTAACATCCAATGCTTGTCAGGTAAGATGAGAAACGTGTGAGCTTCGTGAACGATGTAGTTCCTTTGAGCTGTAAGTAACTGCCCTTACTTGAAACGAACTCTTCCTTTAGGAAGACTCAGAGCATTGGCTTTAACTCCATTTCTGAAGTGAAACACACAGCAGAGTTGTCATCCACTGATCACACTCTGCTTTAGAGCAAGACGCACGCTCTAGCTTTATAGAGTCTCTAAGACAGCAGGAAACTTGAGTGTGCTCAGAACACAAGAACGGTGTTTCCTACACATACAGGCCATATCTATTTCAACGCTAGTTTTGAAACTGAAACAAACCACAGGACCTCTATCATCCAATGCTTGTCAGTTAAGATGAGAAACGTGTGAGCTTCGTGAACGATGTAGTTCTTTTGAGCTGTAAAGTAACGGCCCTTACTTGAAACAAAGTCTTCCTAGTAGGAAGACTCAGAGCCTGGGATTTAACTCCATTTCTGAAGTGAAACACACAGCAGAGTTGTCATCCATTGTTCACACTCTGCTTTAGAACAAGAAGCACGCTCTTGCTTTCTAGAGCCTCTAATGCAGCAGGAAACTTGAGTGTGCTCAGAACATTAGTTCGGATTTTCCTACACATACTGGCCATATCTAGTTCAACTCTGCTTCTGAAACTGATACAAAGCACTGGTCCCCTAACATCCAATGCATGTCAGTTAAGATGAGAAACGTGTGAGCTTCGTGAATGATGTAGTTTATTTGAGCTGTTAGTAACTTCCCTTACCTGAAACGAAGTCTTGCTTGTAGGAAGACACAGAGCCTGGGATTTAACTCCCTTTCTGAAGTGAAACACACAACAGAGTTCTCAGCCATTGATCACACTCTGCATTAGAGCAAGATGCTCGATCTTGCTTTCTAGAGTCTCTACTACAGCAGGAAACTTGAGTGTGCTCAGAACAAAAGAACGGTGTTGCTTACACATACGGACCATATCTAGTTCAACTGTGCTTCTTAAACTGAAACAAACCACAGGTCCTCTAACATCCAATGCTTGTCAGGTAAGATGAGAAACGTGTGAGCTTCGTGAACGATGTAGTTCCTTTGAGCTGTAAGTAACTGCCCTTACTTGAAACGAACTCTTCCTTGTAGGAAGACTCAGAGCATGGGCTTTAACTCCATTTCTGAAGTGAAACACACAGCAGAGTTGTCATCCATTGATCACACTCTGCTTTAGAGCAAGAAGCACGCTCTAGCTTTCTAGAGTCTCTAAGACACCAGGAAACATGAGTGTGCTGAGAACAAAAGAACGGTGTTTCCTACACATAGGGACCATGTCTAATCCAACTCTGCATCTGAAACTGATACAAAGCACTGGTCCTCTAACATCCGATGCTTGTCAGTTAAGATGAGAAACGAGTGAGATTCGTGAACGATGTAGTTCGTTTGAGCTGTTACTAACTCACCTTACCTGAAAGGAAGTCTGGCTTGTAGGAAGACTCAGAGCCTGGGATTTAACTCCATTTCTGAAGTGAAACACACAACAGAGTTCTCATCCATTGATCACACTCTGCATTAGAGCAAGAAGCACGATCTTGCTTTCTAGATTCTCTAATACAGCTTGAAACATGAGTGTGCTCAGAACAAAAGAACGGTGTTTCTTACACATACGGACCATATCTAGTTCAACTGTGCTTCTGAAACTGAAACAAACCACAGGTCCTCTAACATCCAATGCTTGTCAGGTAAGATGAGAAACGTGTGAGCTTCGTAAACGATGTAATTCCTTTGAGCTATAAAGTAACTGCCCTTACTTGAAACGAACTCTTCCTTGTAGGAAGACTCAGAGCCTGGGCTTTAACTCCATTTCTGAAGTGAAACACACAGCAGAGTTGTCATCCATTGATCACACTCTGCTTTAGAACAAGAAGCACGCTCTTGCTTTCTAGAGCCTCTAATGCAACAGGAAACTTGAGTGTGCTCAGAACATTAGTTCAGTTTTTCCTACACATACTGACCGTATTTAGTGCAACTCTGCTTCTGAAACTGATACAAAGCACTGGTCCCCTAACATCAAATGCATGTCAGTTAAGATGAGAAACATGTGAGCTTCGTGAACGATGTAGTTCGTTTGAGCTGTTAGTAACTTCCCTTACCTGAAACGAAGTCTTGCTTGTAGGAAGACTCAGAGCCTGGGATTTAACTCCATTTCTGAAGTGAAACACACAACAGAGTTCTCATCCATTGATCACGCTCTGATTTAGAGCAAGAAGCTCGATCTTGCTTTCTAGAGTCTCTAATACAGCAGGAAACTTGAATGTGCTCAGAACAAAAGAACGGTGTTTCTTACAAATACGGACCATATCTAGTTCAACTGTGCTTCTGAAACTGAAACAAACCACAGGTCCTCTAACATTCAATGCTTGTCAGGTAAGATGAGAAACGTGTGAGCTTCGTGAACGATGTAGTTTCTTTGAGCTGTAAGTAACTGCCCTTACTTGAAACGAACTCTTCCTTGTAGGAAGACTCAGAGCATGGGCTTTAACTCCATTTCTGAAGTGAAACACACAGCAGAGTTGTCATCCATTGATCACACTCTGCTTTAGAGCAAGAAGCACGCTCTTGCTTAATAGAGTCTCTAAGACAGCAGGAAACTCGAGTGTGCTCAGAACACAAGAACGGTGTTTCCTACACATACAGGCCATATCTAGTTCAACTCTAGTTTTGAAACTGAAACAAACCACAGGTCCTCTATCATCCAATGCTTGTCAGTTAAGATGAGAAACATGTGAGCTTCATGAACGATGTAGTTCTTTTGAGCTGTAAAGTAACTGCCCTTACTTGAAACAAAGTCTTCCTTGTAGGAAGACTCAGAGCCTGGGATTTAACACCATTTCTGAAGTGAAACACACAGCAGAGTTGTCATCCATTGATCACACTCTGCTTTAGAGCAAGAAGCACGCTCTAGCTTTCTAGAGTCTCTAAGACACCAGGAAACGTGAGTGTGCTGAGAACAAAAGAACGGTGTTTCCTACACATAGGGACCATATCTAATCCATCTCTGCCTCTGAAACTGATACAAAGCACTGGTCCTCTAACATCCGATGCTTGTCAGTTAAGATGAGAAACGTGTGAGATTCGTGAACGATGTAGTTCGTTTGAGCTTTTAGTAACTCCCCTTAACTGGAACGAAGTCTTGCTTGTAGGAAGACTCAGAGCCTGGCATTTAACTCCATTTCTGAAGTGAAACACACAACAGAGTTCTCTTCCATTGATCACACTCTGCTTTAGAGCAAGAAGCACGATCTTGCTTTCTAGAGTCCCTAATACAGCAGGAAACTTGAGTGTGCTCAGAACAAAAGAACGGTGATTCTGCACATAGGGACCATATCTAGTTCAACTGTGCTTCTGAAACTGAAACAAACCACAGGTCCTCTAACATCCAATGCTTGTCATGTAAGATGAGAAACGTGTGAGCTTCGTGAACCATGTAGGTCCTTTGAGCTGTAAGTTAACTGCCCTTACTTGAAACAAACTCTTCCTTGTAGGAAGACTCAGAGCCTGGGCTTCAACTCCATTTCTGAAGTGAAACACACAGCAGAATTGTCATCCATTGATCACACTCTGCTTTAGAGCAAGAAGCACGCTCTAGCTTTATAGAGTCTCTAAGACAGCAGGAAACTTGAGTGTGCTCAGAACACAAGAACGGTGTTTCCTACACATACAGGCCATATCTATTTCAACGCTAGTTTTGAAACTGAAACAAACCACAGGACCTCTATCATCCAATGCTTGTCAGTTAAGATGAGAAACGTGTGAGCTTCGTGAACGATGTAGTTCTTTTGAGCTGTAAAGTAACGGCCCTTACTTGAAACAAAGTCTTCCTAGTAGGAAGACTCAGAGCCTGGGATTTAACTCCATTTCTGAAGTGAAACACACAGCAGAGTTGTCATCCATTGTTCACACTCTGCTTTAGAACAAGAAGCACGCTCTTGCTTTCTAGAGCCTCTAATGCAGCAGGAAACTTGAGTGTGCTCAGAACATTAGTTCGGATTTTCCTACACATACTGGCCATATCTAGTTCAACTCTGCTTCTGAAACTGATACAAAGCACTGGTCCCCTAACATCCAATGCATGTCAGTTAAGATGAGAAACGTGTGAGCTTCGTGAATGATGTAGTTTATTTGAGCTGTTAGTAACTTCCCTTACCTGAAACGAAGTCTTGCTTGTAGGAAGACACAGAGCCTGGGATTTAACTCCCTTTCTGAAGTGAAACACACAACAGAGTTCTCAGCCATTGATCACACTCTGCATTAGAGCAAGATGCTCGATCTTGCTTTCTAGAGTCTCTACTACAGCAGGAAACTTGAGTGTGCTCAGAACAAAAGAACGGTGTTGCTTACACATACGGACCATATCTAGTTCAACTGTGCTTCTTAAACTGAAACAAACCACTGGTCCTCTAACATCCAATGCTTGTCAGGTAAGATGAGAAACGTGTGAGCTTCGTAAACGATGTAATTCCTTTGAGCTATAAAGTAACTGCCCTTACTTGAAACGAACTCTTCCTTGTAGGAAGACTCAGAGCCTGGGCTTTAACTCCATTTCTGAAGTGAAACACACAGCAGAGTTGTCATCCATTGATCACACTCTGCTTTAGAACAAGAAGCACGCTCTTGCTTTCTAGAGCCTCTAATGCAACAGGAAACTTGAGTGTGCTCAGAACATTAGTTCAGTTTTTCCTACACATACTGACCGTATTTAGTGCAACTCTGCTTCTGAAACTGATACAAAGCACTGGTCCCCTAACATCAAATGCATGTCAGTTAAGATGAGAAACATGTGAGCTTCGTGAACGATGTAGTTCGTTTGAGCTGTTAGTAACTTCCCTTACCTGAAACGAAGTCTTGCTTGTAGGAAGACTCAGAGCCTGGGATTTAACTCCATTTCTGAAGTGAAACACACAACAGAGTTCTCATCCATTGATCACGCTCTGATTTAGAGCAAGAAGCTCGATCTTGCTTTCTAGAGTCTCTAATACAGCAGGAAACTTGAATGTGCTCAGAACAAAAGAACGGTGTTTCTTACAAATACGGACCATATCTAGTTCAACTGTGCTTCTGAAACTGAAACAAACCACAGGTCCTCTAACATTCAATGCTTGTCAGGTAAGATGAGAAACGTGTGAGCTTCGTGAACGATGTAGTTTCTTTGAGCTGTAAGTAACTGCCCTTACTTGAAACGAACTCTTCCTTGTAGGAAGACTCAGAGCATGGGCTTTAACTCCATTTCTGAAGTGAAACACACAGCAGAGTTGTCATCCATTGATCACACTCTGCTTTAGAGCAAGAAGCACGCTCTTGCTTAATAGAGTCTCTAAGACAGCAGGAAACTCGAGTGTGCTCAGAACACAAGAACGGTGTTTCCTACACATACAGGCCATATCTAGTTCAACTCTAGTTTTGAAACTGAAACAAACCACAGGTCCTCTATCATCCAATGCTTGTCAGTTAAGATGAGAAACATGTGAGCTTCATGAACGATGTAGTTCTTTTGAGCTGTAAAGTAACTGCCCTTACTTGAAACAAAGTCTTCCTTGTAGGAAGACTCAGAGCCTGGGATTTAACACCATTTCTGAAGTGAAACACACAGCAGAGTTGTCATCCATTGATCACACTCTGCTTTAGAGCAAGAAGCACGCTCTAGCTTTCTAGAGTCTCTAAGACACCAGGAAACGTGAGTGTGCTGAGAACAAAAGAACGGTGTTTCCTACACATAGGGACCATATCTAATCCATCTCTGCCTCTGAAACTGATACAAAGCACTGGTCCTCTAACATCCGATGCTTGTCAGTTAAGATGAGAAACGTGTGAGATTCGTGAACGATGTAGTTCGTTTGAGCTTTTAGTAACTCCCCTTAACTGGAACGAAGTCTTGCTTGTAGGAAGACTCAGAGCCTGGCATTTAACTCCATTTCTGAAGTGAAACACACAACAGAGTTCTCTTCCATTGATCACACTCTGCTTTAGAGCAAGAAGCACGATCTTGCTTTCTAGAGTCCCTAATACAGCAGGAAACTTGAGTGTGCTCAGAACAAAAGAACGGTGATTCTGCACATAGGGACCATATCTAGTTCAACTGTGCTTCTGAAACTGAAACAAACCACAGGTCCTCTAACATCCAATGCTTGTCATGTAAGATGAGAAACGTGTGAGCTTCGTGAACCATGTAGGTCCTTTGAGCTGTAAGTTAACTGCCCTTACTTGAAACAAACTCTTCCTTGTAGGAAGACTCAGAGCCTGGGCTTCAACTCCATTTCTGAAGTGAAACACACAGCAGAATTGTCATCCATTGATCACACTCTGCTTTAGAGCAAGAAGCACGCTCTAGCTTTATAGAGTCTCTAAGACAGCAGGAAACTTGAGTGTGCTCAGAACACAAGAACGGTGTTTCCTACACATACAGGCCATATCTATTTCAACGCTAGTTTTGAAACTGAAACAAACCACAGGACCTCTATCATCCAATGCTTGTCAGTTAAGATGAGAAACGTGTGAGCTTCGTGAACGATGTAGTTCTTTTGAGCTGTAAAGTAACGGCCCTTACTTGAAACAAAGTCTTCCTAGTAGGAAGACTCAGAGCCTGGGATTTAACTCCATTTCTGAAGTGAAACACACAGCAGAGTTGTCATCCATTGTTCACACTCTGCTTTAGAACAAGAAGCACGCTCTTGCTTTCTAGAGCCTCTAATGCAGCAGGAAACTTGAGTGTGCTCAGAACATTAGTTCGGATTTTCCTACACATACTGGCCATATCTAGTTCAACTCTGCTTCTGAAACTGATACAAAGCACTGGTCCCCTAACATCCAATGCATGTCAGTTAAGATGAGAAACGTGTGAGCTTCGTGAATGATGTAGTTTATTTGAGCTGTTAGTAACTTCCCTTACCTGAAACGAAGTCTTGCTTGTAGGAAGACACAGAGCCTGGGATTTAACTCCCTTTCTGAAGTGAAACACACAACAGAGTTCTCAGCCATTGATCACACTCTGCATTAGAGCAAGATGCTCGATCTTGCTTTCTAGAGTCTCTACTACAGCAGGAAACTTGAGTGTGCTCAGAACAAAAGAACGGTGTTGCTTACACATACGGACCATATCTAGTTCAACTGTGCTTCTTAAACTGAAACAAACCACTGGTCCTCTAACATCCAATGCTTGTCAGGTAAGATGAGAAACGTGTGAGCTTCGTGAACGATGTAGTTCCTTTGAGCTGTAAGTAACTGCCCTTACTTGAAACGAACTCTTCCTTGTAGGAAGACTCAGAGCATGGGCTTTAACTCCATTTCTGAAGTGAAACACACAGCAGAGTTGTCATCCATTGATCACACTCTGCTTTAGAGCAAGAAGCACGCTCTAGCTTTCTAGAGTCTCTAAGACACCAGGAAACATGAGTGTGCTGAGAACAAAAGAACGGTGTTTCCTACACATAGGGACCATGTCTAATCCAACTCTGCATCTGAAACTGATACAAAGCACTGGTCCTCTAACATCCGATGCTTGTCAGTTAAGATGAGAAACGAGTGAGATTCGTGAACGATGTAGTTCGTTTGAGCTGTTACTAACTCACCTTACCTGAAAGGAAGTCTGGCTTGTAGGAAGACTCAGAGCCTGGGATTTAACTCCATTTCTGAAGTGAAACACACAACAGAGTTCTCATCCATTGATCACACTCTGCATTAGAGCAAGAAGCACGATCTTGCTTTCTAGATTCTCTAATACAGCTTGAAACATGAGTGTGCTCAGAACAAAAGAACGGTGTTTCTTACACATACGGACCATATCTAGTTCAACTGTGCTTCTGAAACTGAAACAAACCACAGGTCCTCTAACATCCAATGCTTGTCAGGTAAGATGAGAAACGTGTGAGCTTCGTAAACGATGTAATTCCTTTGAGCTATAAAGTAACTGCCCTTACTTGAAACGAACTCTTCCTTGTAGGAAGACTCAGAGCCTGGGCTTTAACTCCATTTCTGAAGTGAAACACACAGCAGAGTTGTCATCCATTGATCACACTCTGCTTTAGAACAAGAAGCACGCTCTTGCTTTCTAGAGCCTCTAATGCAACAGGAAACTTGAGTGTGCTCAGAACATTAGTTCAGTTTTTCCTACACATACTGACCGTATTTAGTGCAACTCTGCTTCTGAAACTGATACAAAGCACTGGTCCCCTAACATCAAATGCATGTCAGTTAAGATGAGAAACATGTGAGCTTCGTGAACGATGTAGTTCGTTTGAGCTGTTAGTAACTTCCCTTACCTGAAACGAAGTCTTGCTTGTAGGAAGACTCAGAGCCTGGGATTTAACTCCATTTCTGAAGTGAAACACACAACAGAGTTCTCATCCATTGATCACGCTCTGATTTAGAGCAAGAAGCTCGATCTTGCTTTCTAGAGTCTCTAATACAGCAGGAAACTTGAATGTGCTCAGAACAAAAGAACGGTGTTTCTTACAAATACGGACCATATCTAGTTCAACTGTGCTTCTGAAACTGAAACAAACCACAGGTCCTCTAACATTCAATGCTTGTCAGGTAAGATGAGAAACGTGTGAGCTTCGTGAACGATGTAGTTTCTTTGAGCTGTAAGTAACTGCCCTTACTTGAAACGAACTCTTCCTTGTAGGAAGACTCAGAGCATGGGCTTTAACTCCATTTCTGAAGTGAAACACACAGCAGAGTTGTCATCCATTGATCACACTCTGCTTTAGAGCAAGAAGCACGCTCTTGCTTAATAGAGTCTCTAAGACAGCAGGAAACTCGAGTGTGCTCAGAACACAAGAACGGTGTTTCCTACACATACAGGCCATATCTAGTTCAACTCTAGTTTTGAAACTGAAACAAACCACAGGTCCTCTATCATCCAATGCTTGTCAGTTAAGATGAGAAACATGTGAGCTTCATGAACGATGTAGTTCTTTTGAGCTGTAAAGTAACTGCCCTTACTTGAAACAAAGTCTTCCTTGTAGGAAGACTCAGAGCCTGGGATTTAACACCATTTCTGAAGTGAAACACACAGCAGAGTTGTCATCCATTGATCACACTCTGCTTTAGAGCAAGAAGCACGCTCTAGCTTTCTAGAGTCTCTAAGACACCAGGAAACGTGAGTGTGCTGAGAACAAAAGAACGGTGTTTCCTACACATAGGGACCATATCTAATCCATCTCTGCCTCTGAAACTGATACAAAGCACTGGTCCTCTAACATCCGATGCTTGTCAGTTAAGATGAGAAACGTGTGAGATTCGTGAACGATGTAGTTCGTTTGAGCTTTTAGTAACTCCCCTTAACTGGAACGAAGTCTTGCTTGTAGGAAGACTCAGAGCCTGGCATTTAACTCCATTTCTGAAGTGAAACACACAACAGAGTTCTCTTCCATTGATCACACTCTGCTTTAGAGCAAGAAGCACGATCTTGCTTTCTAGAGTCCCTAATACAGCAGGAAACTTGAGTGTGCTCAGAACAAAAGAACGGTGATTCTGCACATAGGGACCATATCTAGTTCAACTGTGCTTCTGAAACTGAAACAAACCACAGGTCCTCTAACATCCAATGCTTGTCATGTAAGATGAGAAACGTGTGAGCTTCGTGAACCATGTAGGTCCTTTGAGCTGTAAGTTAACTGCCCTTACTTGAAACAAATTCTTCCTTGTAGGAAGACTCAGAGCCTGGGCTTCAACTCCATTTCTGAAGTGAAACACACAGCAGAATTGTCATCCATTGATCACACTCTGCTTTAGAGCAAGAAGCACGCTCTAGCTTTATAGAGTCTCTAAGACAGCAGGAAACTTGAGTGTGCTCAGAAGAAAAGAACAGTGTTTCCTACACATACAGGCCATATCTAGTTCAACTCTAGTTTTGAAACTGAAACAAACCAGGGGTCCGCAATCATCCAATGCTTGTCAGTTAAGATGAGAAACGTGTGAGCTTCGTGAACGATGTTGTTCGTTTGAGCTGTAAAGTAACTGCCCTTACTTGAAACGAAGTCTTCCTTGTAGGAAGACTCAGAGCCTGGGATTTAACTCCATTTCTGAAGTGAAACACACAGCAGAGTTGTCATCCATTGATCACACTCTGCTTTAGAGCAAGAAGCACGCTCTAGCTTTATAGAGTCTCTAAGACACCAGGAAACGTGAGTGTGCTGAGAAAAAAAGAACGGTGTTTCCTACACATACGGACCATATCTAATCCAACTCTGCTTCTTAAACTGATACAAAGCACTGGTCTTCTAACATTTGATGCTTGTCAGTTAAGATGAGAAATGTGTGAGCTTCGTGAACGATGTAGTTCGTTTGAGCTGAAAAGAGACTGCCGTTACCTGAAAGGAAGTCTTGCTTGTAGGAAGACTCAGACCTGGGATTTAACACCATTTCTGAAGTGAAACACACAACAGAGTTCTCATCCATTGATCACACTCTGCTTTAGAGCAAGAAGCACGATCTTGCTTTCTAGAGTCTCTAATACAGCGGGAAACTTGAGTGTGCTCAGAACAAAAGAACGGTGTTTCTTACACATACGGACCATATCTAGTTCAACTGTGCTTCTGAAACTGAAACAAACCACAGGTCCTCTAACATCCAATGCTTGTCAGGTAAGATGAGAAACGTGTGAGCTTCGTGAACGATGTAGTTCCTTTGAGCTGTAAGTAACTGCCCTTACTTGAAACGAACTCTTCCTTGTTGGAAGACTCAGAGCATGGGCTTTATCTCCATTTCTGAAGTGAAACACACAGCAGAGTTGTCATCCATTGATCACACTCTGCTTTAGAGCAAGAAGCACGCTCTAGCTTTATAGAGTCTCTAAGACAGCAGGAAACTTGAGTGTGCTCAGAACACAAGAAAGTTGTTTCCTACACATACAGGCCATATCTAGATCAACTCTAGTTTTGAAACTGAAACAAACCACAGGTCCTCTATCAACCAATGCTTGTCAGTTAAGATGAGAAACGTGTGAGCTTCGTGAACGATGTTGTTCTTTTGAGCTGTTAGTAACTTCCCTTACCTGAAACGAAGTCTTGCTTGTAGGAAGACTCAGAGCCTGGGATTTAACTCCATTTCTGAAGTGAAACACACAACAGAGTTCTCAGCCATTGATCACACTCTGCTTTAGAGCAAGAAGCACGCTCTAGCTTTATAGAGTCTCTAAGACAGCAGGAAACTTGAGTGTGCTCAGAACACAAGAACGGTGTTTCCTACACATACAGGCCATATCTATTTCAACGCTAGTTTTGAAACTGAAACAAACCACAGGACCTCTATCATCCAATGCTTGTCAGTTAAGATGAGAAACGTGTGAGCTTCGTGAACGATGTAGTTCTTTTGAGCTGTAAAGTAACGGCCCTTACTTGAAACAAAGTCTTCCTAGTAGGAAGACTCAGAGCCTGGGATTTAACTCCATTTCTGAAGTGAAACACACAGCAGAGTTGTCATCCATTGATCACACTCTGCTTTAGAACAAGAAGCACGCTCTTGCTTTCTAGAGCCTCTAATGCAGCAGGAAACTTGAGTGTGCTCAGAACATTAGTTCGGATTTTCCTACACATACTGGCCATATCTAGTTCAACTCTGCTTCTGAAACTGATACAAAGCACTGGTCCCCTAACATCCAATGCATGTCAGTTAAGATGAGAAACGTGTGAGCTTCGTGAATGATGTAGTTTATTTGAGCTGTTAGTACCTTCCCTTACCTGAAACGAAGGCTTGCTTGTAGGAAGATACAGAGCCTGGGATTTAACTCCATTTCTGAAGTGAAACACACAACAGAGTTCTCAGCCATTGATCACACTCTGCATTAGAGCAAGAAGCTCGATCTTGCTTTCTAGAGTCTCTACTACAGCAGGAAACTTGAGTGTGCTCAGAACAAAAGAACGGTGTTGCTTACACATACGGACCATATCTAGTTCAACTGTGCTTCTTAAACTGAAACAAACCACAGGTCCTCTAACATCCAATGCTTGTCAGGTAAGATGAGAAACGTGTGAGCTTCGTAAACGATGTAGTTCCTTTGAGCTGTAAGTAACTGCCCTTACTTGAAACGAACTCTTCCTTGTAGGAAGACTCAGAGCATGGGCTTTAACTCCATTTCTGAAGTGAAACACACAGCAGAGTTGTCATCCATTGATCACACTCTGCTTTAGAGCAAGAAGCACGCTCTAGCTTTCTAGAGTCTCTAAGACACCAGGAAACATGAGTGTGCTGAGAACAAAAGAACGGTGTTTCCTACACATAGGGACCATGTCTAATCCAACTCTGCATCTGAAACTGATACAAAGCACTGGTCCTCTAACATCCGATGCTTGTCAGTTAAGATGAGAAACGTGTGAGATTCGTGAACGATGTAGTTCGTTTGAGCTGTTACTAACTCCCCTTACCTGAAAGGAAGTCTTGCTTGTAGGAAGACTCAGAGCCTGGGATTTAACTCCATATCTGAAGTGAAACACACAACAGAGTTCTCAGCCATTGATCACACTCTGCTTTAGAGCAAGAAGCTCGATCTTGCTTTCTAGATTCTCTAATACAGCAGGAAACTTGAGTGTGCTCAGAACAAAAGAACGGTGTTTCTTACACATACGGACCATATCTAGTTCAACTGTGCTTCTGAAACTGAAACAAACCACAGGTCCTCTAACATCCAATGCTTGTCAGGTAAGATGAGAAACGTGTGAGCTTCGTGAACGATGTAGTTCCTTTGAGCTGTAAGTAACTGCCCTTACTTGAAACGAACTCTTCCTTTAGGAAGACTCAGAGCATTGGCTTTAACTCCATTTCTGAAGTGAAACACACAGCAGAGTTGTCATCCATTGATCACACTCTGCTTTAGAGCAAGACGCACGCTCTAGCTTTATAGAGTCTCTAAGACAGCAGGAAACTTGAGTGTGCTCAGAACACAAGAACGGTGTTTCCTACACATACAGGCCATATCTATTTCAACGCTAGTTTTGAAACTGAAACAAACCACAGGACCTCTATCATCCAATGCTTGTCAGTTAAGATGAGAAACGTGTGAGCTTCGTGAACGATGTAGTTCTTTTGAGCTGTAAAGTAACGGCCCTTACTTGAAACAAAGTCTTCCTAGTAGGAAGACTCAGAGCCTGGGATTTAACTCCATTTCTGAAGTGAAACACACAGCAGAGTTGTCATCCATTGTTCACACTCTGCTTTAGAACAAGAAGCACGCTCTTGCTTTCTAGAGCCTCTAATGCAGCAGGAAACTTGAGTGTGCTCAGAACATTAGTTCGGATTTTCCTACACATACTGGCCATATCTAGTTCAACTCTGCTTCTGAAACTGATACAAAGCACTGGTCCCCTAACATCCAATGCATGTCAGTTAAGATGAGAAACGTGTGAGCTTCGTGAATGATGTAGTTTATTTGAGCTGTTAGTAACTTCCCTTACCTGAAACGAAGTCTTAGTTGTAGGAAGACACAGAGCCTGGGATTTAACTCCCTTTCTGAAGTGAAACACACAACAGAGTTCTCAGCCATTGATCACACTCTGCATTAGAGCAAGAAGCTCGATCTTGCTTTCTAGAGTCTCTACTACAGCAGGAAACTTGAGTGTGCTCAGAACAAAAGAACGGTGTTGCTTACACATACCGACCATATCTAGTTCAACTGTGCTTCTTAAACTGAAACAAACCACAGGTCCTCTAACATCCAATGCTTGTCAGGTAAGATGAGAAACGTGTGAGCTTCGTGAACGATGTAGTTCCTTTGAGCTGTAAGTAACTGCCCTTACTTGAAACGAACTCTTCCTTGTAGGAAGACTCAGAGCATGGGCTTTAACTCCATTTCTGAAGTGAAACGCACTGCAGAGTTGTCATCCATTGATCACACTCTGCTTTAGAGCAAGAAGCACGCTCTAGCATTCTAGAGTCTCTAAGACACCAGGAAACGTGAGTGTGCTGAGAAGAACAGAACGGTGTTTCCTACACATACGGACCATATCTCATTCAAAACAGCTTCTTAAACTGATACAAAGCACTGGTCCTCTAACATCTGATGCTTGTCAGTTAAGATGAGAAACGTGTGAGGTTCGTGAACGATGTAGTTCGTTTGAGCTGAAAAGAGACTGCCATTACCTGAAAGGAAGTCTTGCTTGTAGGAAGACTCAGAGCCTGGGATTTAACTCCATTTCTGAAGTGAAACACACAACAGAGTTCTCATCCATTGATCACACTCTGCTTTAGAGCAAGAAGCTCGATCTTGCTTTCTAGAGTCTCTAATACAGCAGGAAACTTGAGTGTGCTCAGAACATAGAACGGAGTTTCTTACACATACGGACCATATCTAGTTCAACTGTGCTTCTGAAACTGAAACAAACCACAGGTCCTCTAACATCCAATGCTTGTCAGGTAAGATGAGAAACGTGTGAGCTTCGTGAACGATGTAGTTCCTTTGAGCTGTAAGTAACTGCCCTTACTTGAAACGAACTCTTTCTTGTAGGAAGACTCAGAGTATGGGCTTTAACTCCATTTCTGAAGTGAAACACACAGCAGAGTTGTCATCCATTGATCACAATCTTCTTTAGAGCAAGAAGCACGCTCTAGCTTTCTAGAGTCTCTAAGACACCAGGAAACATGAGTGTGCTCAGAACAAAAGAGCGGTGTTTCCTACACATAGGGACCATATCTAATCCAACTCTGCTTCTGAAACTGATACAAAGCACTGGTCCTCTAACATCTGATGCTTGTCAGTTAAGATGAGAAACGTGTGAGATTCGTGAACGATGTAGTTCGTTTGAGCTGTTACTAACTCCCCTTACCTGAAAGGAAGTCTTGCTTGTAGGAAGACTCAGAGCCTGGGATTTAACTCCATATCTGAAGTGAAACACACAACAGAGTTCTCAGCCATTGGTCACACTCTGCTTTAGAGCAAGAAGCTCGATCTTGCTTTCTAGATTCTCTAATACAGCAGGAAACTTGAGTGTGCTCAGAACAAAAGAACGGTGTTTCTTACACATACGGACCATATCTAGTTCAACTGTGCTTCTGAAACTGAAACAAACCACAGGTCCTCTAACATCCAATGCTTGTCAGGTAAGATGAGAAACGTGTGAGCTTCGTGAACGATGTAGTTCCTTTGAGCTGTAAGTAACTGCCCTTACTTGAAACGAACTCTTTCTTGTAGGAAGACTCAGAGTATGGGCTTTAACTCCATTTCTGAAGTGAAACACACAGCAGAGTTGTCATCCATTGATCACAATCTTCTTTAGAGCAAGAAGCACGCTCTAGCTTTCTAGAGTCTCTAAGACACCAGGAAACATGAGTGTGCTCAGAAAAAAGAGCGGTGTTTCCTACACATAGGGACCATATCTAATCCAACTCTGCTTCTGAAACTGATACAAAGCACTGGTCCTCTAACATCTGATGCTTGTCAGTTAAGATGAGAAACGTGTGAGATTCGTGAACGATGTAGTTCGTTTGAGCTGTTACTAACTCCCCTTACCTGAAAGGAAGTCTTGCTTGTAGGAAGACTCAGAGCCTGGGATTTAACTCCATATCTGAAGTGAAACACACAACAGAGTTCTCAGCCATTGGTCACACTCTGCTTTAGAGCAAGAAGCTCGATCTTGCTTTCTAGATTCTCTAATACAGCAGGAAACTTGAGTGTGCTCAGAACAAAAGAACGGTGTTTCTTACACATACGGACCATATCTAGTTCAACTGTGCTTCTGAAACTGAAACAAACCACAGGTCCTCTAACATCCAATGCTTGTCAGGTAAGATGAGAAACGTGTGAGCTTCGTGAACGATGTAGTTCCTTTGAGCTGTAAGTAACTGCCCTTACTTGAAACGAACTCTTCCTTTAGGAAGACTCAGAGCATTGGCTTTAACTCCATTTCTGAAGTGAAACACACAGCAGAGTTGTCATCCATTGATCACACTCTGCTTTAGAGCAAGACGCACGCTCTAGCTTTATAGAGTCTCTAAGACAGCAGGAAACTTGAGTGTGCTCAGAACACAAGAACGGTGTTTCCTACACATACAGGCCATATCTATTTCAACGCTAGTTTTGAAACTGAAACAAACCACAGGACCTCTATCATCCAATGCTTGTCAGTTAAGATGAGAAACGTGTGAGCTTCGTGAACGATGTAGTTCTTTTGAGCTGTAAAGTAACGGCCCTTACTTGAAACAAAGTCTTCCTAGTAGGAAGACTCAGAGCCTGGGATTTAACTCCATTTCTGAAGTGAAACACACAGCAGAGTTGTCATCCATTGTTCACACTCTGCTTTAGAACAAGAAGCACGCTCTTGCTTTCTAGAGCCTCTAATGCAGCAGGAAACTTGAGTGTGCTCAGAACATTAGTTCGGATTTTCCTACACATACTGGCCATATCTAGTTCAACTCTGCTTCTGAAACTGATACAAAGCACTGGTCCCCTAACATCCAATGCATGTCAGGTAAGATGAGAAACGTGTGAGCTTCGTGAACGATGTAGTTTCTTTGAGCTGTAAGTAACTGCCCTTACTTGAAACGAACTCTTCCTTGTAGGAAGACTCAGAGCATGGGCTTTAACTCCATTTCTGAAGTGAAACACACAGCAGAGTTGTCATCCATTGATCACACTCTGCTTTAGAGCAAGAAGCACGCTCTTGCTTAATAGAGTCTCTAAGACAGCAGGAAACTCGAGTGTGCTCAGAACACAAGAACGGTGTTTCCTACACATACAGGCCATATCTAGTTCAACTCTAGTTTTGAAACTGAAACAAACCACAGGTCCTCTATCATCCAATGCTTGTCAGTTAAGATGAGAAACATGTGAGCTTCATGAACGATGTAGTTCTTTTGAGCTGTAAAGTAACTGCCCTTACTTGAAACAAAGTCTTCCTTGTAGGAAGACTCAGAGCCTGGGATTTAACACCATTTCTGAAGTGAAACACACAGCAGAGTTGTCATCCATTGATCACACTCTGCTTTAGAGCAAGAAGCACGCTCTAGCTTTCTAGAGTCTCTAAGACACCAGGAAACGTGAGTGTGCTGAGAACAAAAGAACGGTGTTTCCTACACATAGGGACCATATCTAATCCATCTCTGCCTCTGAAACTGATACAAAGCACTGGTCCTCTAACATCCGATGCTTGTCAGTTAAGATGAGAAACGTGTGAGATTCGTGAACGATGTAGTTCGTTTGAGCTTTTAGTAACTCCCCTTAACTGGAACGAAGTCTTGCTTGTAGGAAGACTCAGAGCCTGGCATTTAACTCCATTTCTGAAGTGAAACACACAACAGAGTTCTCTTCCATTGATCACACTCTGCTTTAGAGCAAGAAGCACGATCTTGCTTTCTAGAGTCCCTAATACAGCAGGAAACTTGAGTGTGCTCAGAACAAAAGAACGGTGTTTCTGCACATAGGGACCATATCTAGTTCAACTGTGCTTCTGAAACTGAAACAAACCACAGGTCCTCTAACATCCAATGCTTGTCATGTAAGATGAGAAACGTGTGAGCTTCGTGAACCATGTAGGTCCTTTGAGCTGTAAGTTAACTGCCCTTACTTGAAACAAACTCTTCCTTGTAGGAAGACTCAGAGCCTGGGCTTCAACTCCATTTCTGAAGTGAAACACACAGCAGAATTGTCATCCATTGATCACACTCTGCTTTAGAGCAAGAAGCACGCTCTAGCTTTATAGAGTCTCTAAGACAGCAGGAAACTTGAGTGTGCTCAGAAGAAAAGAACAGTGTTTCCTACACATACAGGCCATATCTAGTTCAACTCTAGTTTTGAAACTGAAACAAACCAGGGGTCCGCAATCATCCAATGCTTGTCAGTTAAGATGAGAAACGTGTGAGCTTCGTGAACGATGTTGTTCGTTTGAGCTGAAAAGAGACTGCCGTTACCTGAAAGGAAGTCTTGCTTGTAGGAAGACTCAGACCTGGGATTTAACTCCATTTCTGAAGTGAAACACACAACAGAGTTCTCATCCATTGATCACACTCTGCTTTAGAGCAAGAAGCACGCTCTAGCTTTCTAGAGTCTCTAAGACACCAGGAAACATGAGTGTGCTCAGAACAAAAGAGCGGTGTTTCCTACACATAGGGACCATATCTAATCCAACTCTGCTTCTGAAACTGATACAAAGCACTGGTCCTCTAACATCTGATGCTTGTCAGTTAAGATGAGAAACGTGTGAGATTCGTGAACGATGTAGTTCGTTTTAGCTGTTACTAACTCCCCTTACCTGAAAGGAAGTCTTGCTTGTAGGAAGACTCAGAGCCTGGGATTTAACTCCATATCTGAAGTGAAACACACAACAGAGTTCTCAGCCATTGATCACACTCTGCTTTAGAGCAAGAAGCTCGATCTTGCTTTCTAGATTCTCTAATACAGCAGGAAACTTGAGTGTGCTCAGAACAAAAGAACGGTGTTTCTTACACATACGGACCATATCTAGTTCAACTGTGCTTCTGAAACTGAAACAAACCACAGGTCCTCTAACATCCAATGCTTGTCAGGTAAGATGAGAAACGTGTGAGCTTCGTGAACGATGTAGTTCCTTTGAGCTGTAAGTAACTGCCCTTACTTGAAACGAACTCTTCCTTTAGGAAGACTCAGAGCATTGGCTTTAACTCCATTTCTGAAGTGAAACACACAGCAGAGTTGTCATCCATTGATCACACTCTGCTTTAGAGCAAGAAGCACGCTCTAGCTTTATAGAGTCTCTAAGACAGCAGGAAACTTGAGTGTGCTCAGAACACAAGAACGGTGTTTCCTACATATACAGGCCATATCTATTTCAACGCTAGTTTTGAAACTGAAACAAACCACAGGACCTCTATCATCCAATGCTTGTCAGTTAAGATGAGAAACGTGTGAGCTTCGTGAACGATGTAGTTCTTTTGAGCTGTATAGTAACGGCCCTTACTTGAAACAAAGTCTTCCTAGTAGGAAGACTCAGAGCCTGGGATTTAACTCCATTTCTGAAGTGAAACACACAGCAGAGTTGTCATCCATTGATCACACTCTGCTTTAGAACAAGAAGCACGCTCTTGCTTTCTAGAGCCTCTAATGCAGCAGGAAACTTGAGTGTGCTCAGAACATTAGTTCGGATTTTCCTACACATACTGGCCATATCTAGTTCAACTCTGCTTCTGAAACTGATACAAAGCACTGGTCCCCTAACATCCAATGCAAGTCAGTTAAGATGAGAAACGTGTGAGCTTCGTGAATGATGTAGTTTATTTGAGCTGTTAGTAACTTCCCTTACCTGAAACGAAGGCTTGCTTGTAGGAAGACACAGAGCCTGGGATTTAACTCCATTTCTGAAGTGAAACACACAACAGAGTTCTCAGCCATTGATCACACTCTGCATTAGAGCAAGAAGCTCGATCATGCTTTCTAGAGTCTCTACTACAGCAGGAAACTTGAGTGTGCTCAGAACAAAAGAACGGTGTTGCTTACACATACGGACCATATCTAGTTCAACTGTGCTTCTTAAACTGAAACAAACCACAGGTCCTCTAACATCCAATGCTTGTCAGGTAAGATGAGAAACGTGTGAGCTTCGTAAACGATGTAGTTCCTTTGAGCTGTAAGTAACTGCCCTTACTTGAAACGAACTCTTTCTTGTAGGAAGACTCAGAGCATGGGCTTTAACTCCATTTCTGAAGTGAAACACACAGCAGAGTTGTCATCCATTGATCACACTCTGCTTTAGAGCAAGAAGCACGCTCTAGCTTTCTAGAGTCTCTAAGACACCAGGAAACATGAGTGTGCTGAGAACAAAAGAACGGTGTTTCCTACACATAGGGACCATGTCTAATCCAACTCTGCATCTGAAACTGATACAAAGCACTGGTCCTCTAACATCCGATGCTTGTCAGTTAAGATGAGAAACGTGTGAGATTCGTGAACGATGTAGTTCGTTTGAGCTGTTACTAACTCCCCTTACCTGAAAGGAAGTCTGGCTTGTAGGAAGACTCAGAGCCTGGGATTTAACTCCATTTCTGAAGTGAAACACACAACAGAGTTCTCATCCATTGATCACACTCTGCTTTAGAGCAAGAAGCACGATCTTGCTTTCTAGATTCTCTAATACAGCTTGAAACATGAGTGTGCTCAGAACAAAAGAACGGTGTTTCTTACACATACGGACCATATCTAGTTCAACTGTGCTTCTGAAACTGAAACAAACCACAGGTCCTCTAACATCCAATGCTTGTCAGGTAAGATGAGAAACGTGTGAGCTTCGTGAACGATGTAATTCCTTTGAGCTATAAAGTAACTGCCCTTACTTGAAACGAACTCTTCCTTGTAGGAAGACTCAGAGCCTGGGCTTTAACTCCATTTCTGAAGTGAAACGCACTGCAGAGTTGTCATCCATTGATCACACTCTGCTTTAGAGCAAGAAGCACGCTCTAGCATTCTAGAGTCTCTAAGACACCAGGAAACGTGAGTGTGCTGAGAACAACAGAACGGTGTTTCCTACACATACGGACCATATCTCATTCAAAACAGCTTCTTAAACTGATACAAAGCACTGGTCCTCTAACATCTGATGCTTGTCAGTTAAGATGAGAAACGTGTGAGGTTCGTGAACGATGTAGTTCGTTTGAGCTGAAAAGAGACTGCCATTACCTGAAAGGAAGTCTTGCTTGTAGGAAGACTCAGAGCCTGGGATTTAACTCCATTTCTGAAGTGAAACACACAACAGAGTTCTCATCCATTGATCACACTCTGCTTTAGAGCAAGAAGCTCGATCTTGCTTTCTAGAGTCTCTAATACAGCAGGAAACTTGAGTGTGCTCAGAACATAGAACGGTGTTTCTTACACATACGGACCATATCTAGTTCAACTGTGCTTCTGAAACTGAAACAAACCACAGGTCCTCTAACATCCAATGCTTGTCAGGTAAGATGAGAAACGTGTGAGCTTCGTGAACGATGTAGTTCCTTTTAGCTGTAAGTAACTGCCCTTACTTGAAACGAACTCTTTCTTGTAGGAAGACTCAGAGTATGGGCTTTAACTCCATTTCTGAAGTGAAACACACAGCAGAGTTGTCATCCATTGATCACAATCTTCTTTAGAGCAAGAAGCACGCTCTAGCTTTCTAGAGTCTCTAAGACACCAGGAAACATGAGTGTGCTCAGAACAAAAGAGCGGTGTTTCCTACACATAGGGACCATATCTAATCCAACTCTGCTTCTGAAACTGATACAAAGCACTGGTCCTCTAACATCTGATGCTTGTCAGTTAAGATGAGAAACGTGTGAGATTCGTGAACGATGTAGTTCGTTTGAGCTGTTACTAACTCCCCTTACCTGAAAGGAAGTCTTGCTTGTAGGAAGACTCAGAGCCTGGGATTTAACTCCATATCTGAAGTGAAACACACAACAGAGTTCTCAGCCATTGGTCACACTCTGCTTTAGAGCAAGAAGCTCGATCTTGCTTTCTAGATTCTCTAATACAGCAGGAAACTTGAGTGTGCTCAGAACAATAGAACGGTGTTTCTTACACATACGGACCATATCTAGTTCAACTGTGCTTCTGAAACTGAAACAAACCACAGGTCCTCTAACATTCAATGCTTGTCAGGTAAGATGAGAAACGTGTGAGCTTCGTGAACGGTGTAGTTTCTTTGAGCTGTAAGTAACTGCCCTTACTTGAAACGAACTCTTCCTTGTAGGAAGACTCAGAGCATGGGCTTTAACTCCATTTCTGAAGTGAAACACACAGCAGAGTTGTCATCCATTGATCACACTCTGCTTTAGAGCAAGAAGCACGCTCTTGCTTAATAGAGTCTCTAAGACAGCAGGAAACTCGAGTGTGCTCAGAACACAAGAACGGTGTTTCCTACACATACAGGCCATATCTAGTTCAACTCTAGTTTTGAAACTGAAACAAACCACAGGTCCTCTATCATCCAATGCTTGTCAGTTAAGATGAGAAACATGTGAGCTTCATGAACGATGTAGTTCTTTTGAGCTGTAAAGTAACTGCCCTTACTTGAAACAAAGTCTTCCTTGTAGGAAGATTCAGAGCCGGGTGTTTAACTCTATTTCTGAAGTGAAACACACAGCAGAGTTGTCATCCATTGATCACACTCTGCTTTAGAGCAAGAAGCACGCTCTAGCTTTCTAGAGTCTCTAAGACACCAGGAAACGTGAGTGTGCTGAGAACAAAAGAACGGTGTTTCCTACACATAGGGACCATATCTAATCCAACTCTGCTTCTGAAACTGATACAAAGCACTGGTCCTCTAACATCCGATGCTTGTCAGTTAAGATGAGAAACGTGTGAGCTTCGTGAACGATGTAGTTCGTTTGAGCTGTTAGTAACTACCCTTACCTGAAACGAAGTCTTGCTTTTAGGAAGACTCAGAGCCTGGGATTTAACTCCATTTCTGAAGTGAAACACACAACAGAGTTCTCATTCATTGATCACACTCTGCTTTAGAGCAAGAAGCACGATCTTACTTTCTAGAGTCTCTAATACAGCAGGAAACTTGTGTGTGCTCAGAACAAAAGAACGGTGTTTCTTACACATACGGACCTATCTAGTTCAACTGTGCTTCTGAAACTGAAACAAACCACAGGTCTTCTAACATCCAATGCTTGTCAGGTAAGATGAGAAACGTGTGAGCTTCGTGAACCATGTGGTTCCTTTGAGCTATACGTTAACTGCCCTTACTTGAAACAAACTCTTCCTTGTAGGAAAACTCAGAGCCTGGGCTTTAACTCCATTTCTGAAGTGAAACACACAGCAGAACTGTCATCCATTGATCACACTTGGCTTTAGAGCAAGAAGCACGCTCTAGCTTTATAGAGTCTCTAAGACAGCAGGAAATTTGAGTGTGCTCAGAAGAAAAGAACGGTGTTTCCTACACATACAGGCCATATCTAGTTCAACTCTAGTTTTGAAACTGAAACAAACCAGGGGTCCTCTATCATCCATGCTTGTCAGTTAAGATGAGAAACGTGTGAGATTCGTGAACGATGTCGTTCGTTTGAGCTGTTAGTAACTCCCCTTACCTGAAACGAAGTCTTGCTTTTATGAAGACTCAGAGCCTGGGATTTAACTCCATTTCTGAAGTGAAACACACAACAGAGTTCTCATCCATTGATCACACTCTGCTTAAGAGCAAGAAGCACGCTCTAGCTTTCTAGAGCCTCTAAGAAACAAGGAAACGTGAGTGTGCTGAGAACAAACGAACGGTGTTTCCTACACATATGGACCATATTTAGAAGAACTCTGCCTATGAAATTGATACAAAGCACAGGTCCTCTAACATCCAATGCTTGTCAGTTAAGATGATAAACATGTGAGCTTCGTGAACGATGTAGTTCTTTTGAGCTGAAAAGTGACTACCCTTACCTGAAACGAATTCTTGCTTGTAGGAATACACAGAGCATGGAATTTAACTCCATTTCTGAAGGGAAACACACAGCAGAGTTGTCATCCATTGATTACACTCTGCTTTAGAGCAAGAAGCACGCTCTATCATTCTAGAGTCCCTAAGACACCAAGAAACTTGAGTGTGCTGAGAACAGATGAATATTATAGCCTACACATACGGACCATATCTAGTCCAACTCTGCTTCTGAAACTGATACAAAGCACTGGTCCTCTAACATCCAATGTTTGTCAGTTAAGATGAGAAACGTGTGGCCTTGTGAACGATGTAGTTCGTTTGAGCTGAAAAGAGACTGCCCTTACCTGAAACGAAGTCTTGTTTGTAGGAAGACACAGAGCATGGAATTTAACTCCATTTCTGAAGTGAAACACACAGCAGAGTTGCCATACATTGATCACACTCTGCTTTAGAGCAAGAAGCACGCTCTAGCTTTCTAGAATCTCTAAGACAGCAGGAAACATGAGTGTGCTGAGAACAAATGAATGGTGTTTCCCACACATACAGACAATATCTAGTCCAACTCTGCTTCTGAAACTGATACAAAGCACTGGTACCCTAACATCCAATGCTTGTCAGTTAAGATGAGAAACGTGTGAGCTTCGTGAACGATGTAGTTCGTTTGAGCTGTAAAGTAACTGCCCTTACTTGAAACGAACTCTTCCTTGTAGGAAGACTCAGAGCCTGGGATTTAACTCCATTTCTGAAGTGAAACACACAGCAGAGTTGCCATACATTGATCACACTCTGCTTTAGAGCAAGAAGCACGCTCTAGCTTTCTAGAGCCTCTAAGAAACAAGGAAACGTGAGTGTGCTGAGAACAAAAGAACGGTGTTTACTACATATACGGACCATATCTAATCCAACTCTGCTTCTGAAAATGATACAAAGCACTGGTCCTCTAACATCCGATGCTTGTCAGTTAAGATGAGAACCGTGTGAGCTTCGTGAACAATGTAGTTTGTTTGAGCTGTAAAGTAACTGCCCTTACCTGAAACGAAGTCTTGCTTGTAGGAAGACTCAGAGCCAGGGATTTAACTCCATTTCTGAAGGGAAACACACAGCATAGTTCTCATCCATGGATCACACTCTGCTTTAGAGCAAGAAGCACGCTCTTGCTTTCTAGAGTCTCTAATACAGCAGGAAACTTGAGTGTGCTCAGAACAATAGAACGGTTTTTCCTACACATACGGGCCGTATCTAGTTCAACTCTGCTTTTGAAACTGAAACAAACCACAGGTCCTCTAACATCCAATGCTTGTCAGTTAAGATGAGAAACGTGTGAGCTTCGTGAACGATGTAGTTCGTTTGAGCTGTAAAGTAACTGCCCTTACCTGAAACGAAGTCTTGCTTGTATGAAGACTCAGAGCCAGGGATATAACTCCATTTCTGAAGGGAAATACACAGCACAGTTCTCATCCATGGATCACACTCTGCTTTAGAGCAAGAAGCACGCTCTTGCTTTCTATTGTCTCTAATACAGCAGGAAACTTGAGTGTGCTCATAACAATAGAACGGTTTTTCCTACACATACGGGCCATATCTAGTTCAACTCTGCTTCTGAAACTGAAACAAACCACAGGTCCTCTAACATCCAATGCTTGTCCTTTAAGATGAGAAATATGTGAGCTTCGTGAACGATGTAGTTCTTTTGAGCTGAAAAGTGACTACCCTTACCTGAAACGAAGTCTTGCTTGTAAGAAGACACAGAGCATGGAATTTAAATCCATTTCTGTAGTAAAACACACAACTGAGTTCCAATCCATTGATCACACTCTGCTTTAGAGAAAGAAGAACGCTCTTGCTTTCTAGAATCTCAAAGACAGCAGGAAATATGAGTGTGCTGAGAACAAATGAATGGTGTTTCCTACACATATGGACCATATATAGTCCAACTCTGCTTCTGAAACTGATACAAAGCACTGGTCCCCTAACATCCAATGCTTGTCAGTTAAAATGAGAAACGTGTGAGCTTCGTGAACGATGTAGTTTGTTTTTTCTGGAAAGTAACTGCCCTTACCTGAAACGAAGTCTTGCTTGTATGAAGACTCAGAGCCAAGGATTTAACTCCATTTCTGAAGTGAAACACACAACAGAGTTCTCAACCATTGATCACACTCTGCATTAAAGCAAGAAGCACGATCTTGCTTTCTAGAGTCTCTAATACAGCAGGAAACTTGAATGTCCTCAGAACAAAAGAACGGTGTTTCTTACACATACGGACCATATCTAGTTCAACTGTGCTTCTGAAAGTGAAACAAACCACAGGTCCTCTAACATCCAATGCTTGTCAGGTAAGAGGAGAAACATGTGAGCTTCGTGAACGATGTAGTTCCTTTGAGATGTTAAGTAACTGCACTTACTTGAAACAAACTCTTCCTTGTAGGAAGACTCAGAGCCTGGGCTTTAACTCCATTTCTGAAGTGAAACACACAGCAGAATTGTCATCCATTGATCACACTCTGCTTTAGAGCAAGAAGCACCTTCTTGCTTTCTAGAGTCTCTAAGACAGCAGGAAACATGAGTGTGCTGAGAACAAAAGAACGTTGTTTCCTACACATATGGACCATATTTAGAAGAACTCTGCCTCTGAAATTGATACAAAGCACAGGTCCTCTAACATCCAAAGCTTGTCAGTTAAGATGAGAAACGTGTGAGATTCGTGAACGATGTCGTTCGTTTGAGCTGTTAGTAACTCCCCTTACCTGAAACGAAGTCTTGCTTTTATGAAGACTCAGAGCCTGGGATTTAACTCCATTTCTGAAGTGAAACACACAACAGAGTTCTCATCCATTGATCACACTCTGCTTAAGAGCAAGAAGCACGCTCTAGCTTTCTAGAGCCTCTAAGAAACAAGGAAACGTGAGTGTGCTGAGAACAAACGAACGGTGTTTCCTACACATATGGACCATATTTAGAAGAACTCTGCCTATGAAATTGATACAAAGCACAGGTCCTCTAACATCCAATGCTTGTCAGTTAAGATGATAAACATGTGAGCTTCGTGAACGATGTAGTTCTTTTGAGCTGAAAAGTGACTACCCTTACCTGAAACGAATTCTTGCTTGTAGGAAGACACAGAGCATGGAATTTAACTCCATTTCTGAAGGGAAACACACAGCAGAGTTGTCATCCATTGATTACACTCTGCTTTAGAGCAAGAAGCACGCTCTATCATTCTAGAGTCCCTACGACACCAAGAAACTTGAGTGTGCTGAGAACAGATGAATATTATAGCCTACACATACGGACCATATCTAGTCCAACTCTGCTTCTGAAACTGATACAAAGCACTGGTCCTCTAACATCCAATGTTTGTCAGTTAAGATGAGAAACGTGTGGCCTTGTGAACGATGTAGTTCGTTTGAGCTGAAAAGAGACTGCCCTTACCTGAAACGAAGTCTTGTTTGTAGGAAGACACAGAGCATGGAATTTAACTCCATTTCTGAAGGGAAACACACAACTGAGTTCCAATCCATTGATCACACTCTGCTTTAGAGCAAGAAGCACGCTCTTGCTTTCTAGAATCTCTAAGACAGCAGGAAACATGAGTGTGCTGAGAACAAATGAATGGTGTTTCCTACACATACAGACAATATCTAGTCCAACTCTGCTTCTGAAACTGATACAAAGCACTGGTACCCTAACATCCAATGCTTGTCAGTTAAGATGAGAAACGTGTGAGCTTCGTGAACGATGTAGTTCGTTTGAGCTGTAAAGTAACTGCCCTTACCTGAAACGAAGTCTTGTTTGTAGGAAGACACAGAGCATGGAATTTAACTCCATTTCTGAAGGGAAACACACAACTGAGGTCCGATCCATGGATCACACTCTGCTTTAGAGCAAGAAGCACGCTCTTGCTTTCTAGAGTCTCTAAGACAGCAGGAAACTTGAGTGTGCTCAGAACAATAGAACGGTTTTTCCTACACATACGGGCCATATCTAGTTCAACTCTGCTTCTTAAACTGAAACAAACCACAGTTCCTCTAACATCCAATGCTTGTCAGTTAAGATGAGAAACGTGTGAGCTTCGTGAACGATGTAGTTTGTTTGAGCTGTAAAGTAACTACCCTTACTTGAAACGAACTCTTCCTTGTAGGAAGACTCAGAGCCTGGGATTTCACTCCATTTCTGAAGTGAAACACACAGCAGAGTTGCCATACATTGATCACACTCTGCTTTAGAGCAAGAAGCACGCTCTAGCTTTCTAGAGCCTCTAAGAAACAAGGAAACGTGAGTGTGCTGAGAACAAAAGAACGGTGTTTACTACATATACGGACCATATCTAATCCAACTCTGCTTCTGAAAATGATACAAAGCACTGGTCCTCTAACATCCGATGCTTGTCAGTTAAGATGAGAACCGTGTGAGCTTCGTGAACAATGTAGTTTGTTTGAGCTGTAAAGTAACTGCCCTTACCTGAAACGAAGTCTTGCTTGTAGGAAGACTCAGAGCCAGGGATTTAACTCCATTTCTGAAGGGAAACACACAGCATAGTTCTCATCCATGGATCACACTCTGCTTTAGAGCAAGAAGCACGCTCTTGCTTTCTAGAGTCTCTAATACAGCAGGAAACTTGAGTGTGCTCAGAACAATAGAACGGTTTTTCCTACACATACGGGCCGTATCTAGTTCAACTCTGCTTTTGAAACTGAAACAAACCACAGGTCCTCTAACATCCAATGCTTGTCAGTTAAGATGAGAAACGTGTGAGCTTCGTGAACGATGTAGTTCGTTTGAGCTGTAAAGTAACTGCCCTTACCTGAAACGAAGTCTTGCTTGTATGAAGACTCAGAGCCAGGGATATAACTCCATTTCTGAAGGGAAATACACAGCATAGTTCTCATCCATGGATCACACTCTGCTTTAGAGCAAGAAGCACGCTCTTGCTTTCTATTGTCTCTAATACAGCAGGAAACTTGAGTGTGCTCATAACAATAGAACGGTTTTTCCTACACATACGGGCCATATCTAGTTCAACTCTGCTTCTGAAACTGAAACAAACCACAGGTCCTCTAACATCCAATGCTTGTCCTTTAAGATGAGAAATATGTGAGCTTCGTGAACGATGTAGTTCTTTTGAGCTGAAAAGTGACTACCCTTACCTGAAACGAAGTCTTGCTTGTAAGAAGACACAGAGCATGGAATTTAAATCCATTTCTGTAGTAAAACACACAACTGAGTTCCAATCCATTGATCACACTCTGCTTTAGAGAAAGAAGAACGCTCTTGCTTTCTAGAATCTCAAAGACAGCAGGAAATATGAGTGTGCTGAGAACAAATGAATGGTGTTTCCTACACATATGGACCATATATAGTCCAACTCTGCTTCTGAAACTGATACAAAGCACTGGTCCCCTAACATCCAATGCTTGTCAGTTAAAATGAGAAACGTGTGAGCTTCGTGAACGATGTAGTTTGTTTTTTCTGGAAAGTAACTGCCCTTACCTGAAACGAAGTCTTGCTTGTATGAAGACTCAGAGCCAAGGATTTAACTCCATTTCTGAAGTGAAACACACAACAGAGTTCTCAACCATTGATCACACTCTGCATTAGAGCAAGAAGCACGATCTTGCTTTCTAGAGTCTCTAATACAGCAGGAAACTTGAATGTCCTCAGAACAAAAGAACGGTGTTTCTTACACATACGGACCATATCTAGTTCAACTGTGCTTCTGAAAGTGAAACAAACCACAGGTCCTCTAACATCCAATGCTTGTCAGGTAAGAGGAGAAACATGTGAGCTTCGTGAACGATGTAGTTCCTTTGAGATGTTAAGTAACTGCACTTACTTGAAACAAACTCTTCCTTGTAGGAAGACTCAGAGCCTGGGCTTTAACTCCATTTCTGAAGTGAAACACACAGCAGAATTGTCATCCATTGATCACACTCTGCTTTAGAGCAAGAAGCACCTTCTTGCTTTCTAGAGTCTCTAAGACAGCAGGAAACATGAGTGTGCTGAGAACAAAAGAACGTTGTTTCCTACACATATGGACCATATTTAGAAGAACTCTGCCTCTCAAATTGATACAAAGCACAGGTCCTCTAACATCCAAAGCTTGTCAGTTAAGATGAGAAACGTGTGAGCTTCGTGAACGATGTAGTTTTTTTGAGCTGAAAAGTGACTACCCTTACCTGAAACGAAGTCTTGCTTGTAGGAAGACACAGAGCATGTAATTTAACTCCATTTCTGAAGTGAAACACACAGCAGAGTTGTTATTCATTGATCACACTCTGCTTTAGAGCAAGAAGCACGCTCTAGTTTTCTAGAGTCTCTGAGACACCAAGAAACTTGCGTGTGCTGAGAACCAATTAATGGTGTTTCCTACACATACAGACCATATCTAGTTCATCTCTGTTTCTGAAACTGATACAAACCACAGGTCCTCTAACATCCAATGTTTGTCAGTTAAGATTAGAAACATGAGAGCTTCGTGAACGATGTAGTTTGTTTGAGCTGTAAAGTAACTGCCCTTACTTGAAACGAACTCTTTCTTGTAGGAAGACTCAGAGCATGGGCTTTAACTCCATTTCTGAAGTGAAACACACAGCAGAGTTGTCATCCATTGATCACACTCTGCTTTAGAGCAAGAAGCACGCTCTAGCTTTCTAGAGTCTCTAAGACACCAGGAAACATGAGTGTGCTGAGAACAAAAGAACGGTGTTTCCTACACATAGGGACCATGTCTAATCCAACTCTGCATCTGAAACTGATACAAAGCACTGGTCCTCTAACATCCGATGCTTGTCAGTTAAGATGAGAAACGTGTGAGATTCGTGTACGATGTAGTTCGTTTGAGCTGTTACTAACTCCCCTTACCTGAAAGGAAGTCTGGCTTGTAGGAAGACTCAGAGCCTGGGATTTAACTCCATTTCTGAAGTGAAACACACAACAGAGTTCTCATCCATTGATCACACTCTGCTTTAGAGCAAGAAGCACGATCTTGCTTTCTAGATTCTCTAATACAGCTTGAAACATGAGTGTGCTCAGAACAAAAGAACGGTGTTTCTTACACATATGGACCATATCTAGTTCAACTGTGCTTCTGAAACTGAAACAAACCACAGGTCCTCTAACATCCAATGCTTGTCAGGTAAGATGAGAAACGTGTGAGCTTCGTGAACGATGTAATTCCTTTGAGCTATAAAGTAACTGCCCTTACTTGAAACGAACTCTTCCTTGTAGGAAGACTCAGAGCCTGGGCTTTAACTCCATTTCTGAAGTGAAACGCACTGCAGAGTTGTCATCCATTGATCACACTCTGCTTTAGAGCAAGAAGCACGCTCTAGCATTCTAGAGTCTCTAAGACACCAGGAAACGTGAGTGTGCTGAGAACAACAGAACGGTGTTTCCTACACATACGGACCATATCTCATTCAAAACAGCTTCTTAAACTGATACAAAGCACTGGTCCTCTAACATCTGATGCTTGTCAGTTAAGATGAGAAACGTGTGAGGTTCGTGAACGATGTAGTTCGTTTGAGCTGAAAAGAGACTGCCATTACCTGAAAGGAAGTCTTGCTTGTAGGAAGACTCAGAGCCTGGGATTTAACTCCATTTCTGAAGTGAAACACACAACAGAGTTCTCATCCATTGATCACACTCTGCTTTAGAGCAAGAAGCTCGATCTTGCTTTCTAGAGTCTCTAATACAGCAGGAAACTTGAGTGTGCTCAGAACATAGAACGGTGTTTCTTACACATACGGACCATATCTAGTTCAACTGTGCTTCTGAAACTGAAACAAACCACAGGTCCTCTAACATCCAATGCTTGTCAGGTAAGATGAGAAACGTGTGAGCTTCGTGAACGATGTAGTTCCTTTGAGCTGTAAGTAACTGCCCTTACTTGAAACGAACTCTTTCTTGTAGGAAGACTCAGAATATGGGCTTTAACTCCATTTCTGAAGTGAAACACACAGCAGAGTTGTCATCCATTGATCACAATCTTCTTTAGAGCAAGAAGCACGCTCTAGCTTTCTAGAGTCTCTAAGACACCAGGAAACATGAGTGTGCTCAGAACAAAAGAGCGGTGTTTCCTACACATAGGGACCATATCTAATCCAACTCTGCTTCTGAAACTGATACAAAGCACTGGTCCTCTAACATCTGATGCTTGTCAGTTAAGATGAGAAACGTGTGAGATTCGTGAACGATATAGTTCGTTTGAGCTATTACTAACTCCCCTTACCTGAAAGGAAGTCTTGCTTGTAGGAAGACTCAGAGCCTGGGATTTAACTCCATATCTGAAGTGAAACACACAACAGAGTTCTCAGCCATTGGTCACACTCTGCTTTAGAGCAAGAAGCTCGATCTTGCTTTCTAGATTCTCTAATACAGCAGGAAACTTGAGTGTGCTCAGAACAAAAGAACGGTGTTTCTTACACATACGGACCATATCTAGTTCAACTGTGTTTCTGAAACTGAAACAAACCACAGGTCCTCTAACATCCAATGCTTGTCAGGTAAGATGAGAAACGTGTGAGCTTCGTGAACGATGTAGTTCCTTTGAGCTGTAAGTAACTGCCCTTACTTGAAACGAACTCTTCCTTTAGGAAGACTCAGAGCATTGGCTTTAACTCCATTTCTGAAGTGAAACACACAGCAGAGTTGTCATCCATTGATCACACTCTGCTTTAGAGCAAGACGCACGCTCTAGCTTTATAGAGTCTCTAAGACAGCAGGAAAGTTGAGTGTGCTCAGAACACAAGAACGGTGTTTCCTACACATACAGGCCATATCTATTTCAACGCTAGTTTTGAAACTGAAACAAACCACAGGACCTCTATCATCCAATGCTTGTCAGTTAAGATGAGAAACGTGTGAGCTTCGTGAACGATGTAGTTCTTTTGAGCTGTAAAGTAACGGCCCTAACTTGAAACAAAGTCTTCCTAGTAGGAAGACTCAGAGCCTGGGATTTAACTCCATTTCTGAAGTGAAACACACAGCAGAGTTGTCATCCATTGATCACACTCTGCTTTAGAACAAGAAGCACGCTCTTGCTTTCTAGAGCCTCTAATGCAGCAGGAAACTTGAGTGTGCTCAGAACATTAGTTCGGATTTTCCTACACATACTGGCCATATCTAGTTCAACTCTGCTTCTGAAACTGATACAAAGCACTGGTCCCCTAACATCCAATGCATGTCAGTTAAGATGAGAAACGTGTGAGCTTCGTGAATGATGTAGTTTATTTGAGCTGTTAGTAACTTCCCTTACCTGAAACGAAGTCTTGCTTGTAGGAAGACACAGAGCCTGGGATTTAACTCCCTTTCTGAAGTGAAACACACAACAGAGTTCTCAGCCATTGATCACACTCTGCATTAGAGCAAGAAGCTCGATCTTGCTTTCTAGAGTCTCTACTACAGCAGGAAACTTGAGTGTGCTCAGAACAAAAGAACGGTGTTGCTTACACATACGGACCATATCTAGTTCAACTGTGCTTCTTAAACTGAAACAAACCACAGGTCCTCTAACATCCAATGCTTGTCAGGTAAGATGAGAAACGTGTGAGCTTCGTGAACGATGTAGTTCCTTTGAGCTGTAAGTAACTGCCCTTACTTGAAACGAACTCTTCCTTGTAGGAAGACTCAGAGCATGGGCTTTAACTCCATTTCTGAAGTGAAACACACAGCAGAGTTGTCATCCATTGATCACACTCTGCTTTAGAGCAAGAAGCACGCTCTAGCTTTCTAGAGTCTCTAAGACACCAGGAAACATGAGTGTGCTGAGAACAAAAGAACGGTGTTTCCTACACATAGGGACCATGTCTAATCCAACTCTGCATCTGAAACTGATACAAAGCACTGGTCCTCTAACATCCGATGCTTGTCAGTTAAGATGAGAAACGTGTGAGATTCGTGAACGATGTAGTTCGTTTGAGCTGTTACTAACTCCCCTTACCTGAAAGGAAGTCTGGCTTGTAGGAAGACTCAGAGCCTGGGATTTAACTCCATTTCTGAAGTGAAACACACAACAGAGTTCTCATCCATTGATCACACTCTGCTTTAGAGCAAGAAGCACGATCTTGCTTTCTAGATTTTCTAATACAGCTTGAAACATGAGTGTGCTCAGAACAAAAGAACGGTGTTTCTTACACATACGGACCATATCTAGTTCAACTGTGCTTCTGAAACTGAAACAAACCACAGGTCCTCTAACATCCAATGCTTGTCAGGTAAGATGAGAAACGTGTGAGCTTCGTAAACGATGTAATTCCTTTGAGCTATAAAGTAACTGCCCTTACTTGAAACGAACTCTTCCTTGTAGGAAGACTCAGAGCCTTGGCTTTAACTCCATTTCTGAAGTGAAACACACAGCAGAGTTGTCATCCATTGATCACACTCTGCTTTAGAACAAGAAGCACTCTCTTGCTTTCTAGAGCCTCTAATGCAACAGGAAACTTGAGTGTGCTCAGAACATTAGTTCAGTTTTTCCTACACATACTGACCATATTTAGTTCAACTCTGCTTCTGAGACTGATACAAAGCACTGGTCCCCTAACATCAAATGCATGTCAGTTAAGATGAGAAACATGTGAGCTTCGTGAACGATGTAGTTCGTTTGAGCTGTTAGTAACTTCCCTTACCTGAAACGAAGTCTTGCTTGTAGGAAGACTCAGAGCCTGGGATTTAACTCCATTTCTGAAGTGAAACACACAACAGAGTTCTCATCCATTGATCACGCTCTGATTTAGAGCAAGAAGCTCGATCTTGCTTTCTAGAGTCTCTAATACAGCAGGAAACTTGAGTGTGCTCAGAACAAAAGAACGATGTTTCTTACAAATACGGACCATATCTAGTTCAACTGTGCTTCTGAAACTGAAACAAACCACAGGTCCTCTAACATTCAATGCTTGTCAGGTAAGATGAGAAACGTGTGAGCTTCGTGAACGATGTAGTTTCTATGAGCTGTAAGTAACTGCCCTTACTTGAAACGAACTCTTCCTTGTAGGAAGACTCAGAGCATGGGCTTTAACTCCATTTCTGAAGTGAAACACACAGCAGAGTTGTCATCCATTGATCACACTCTGCTTTAGAGCAAGAAGCACGCTCTTGCTTAATAGAGTCTCTAAGACAGCAGGAAACTCGAGTGTGCTCAGAACACAAGAACGGTGTTTCCTACACATACAGGCAATATCTAGTTCAACTCTAGTTTTGAAACTGAAACAAACCACAGGTCCTCTATCATCCAATGCTTGTCAGTTAAGATGAGAAACATGTGAGCTTCATGAACGATGTAGTTCGTTTGAGCTGTTAGTAACTACCTTTACCTGAAACGAAGTCTTGCTTTTAGGAAGACTCAGAGCCTGGGATTTAACTCCATTTCTGATGTGAAACACACAACAGAGTTCTCATTCATTGATCACACTCTGCTTTAGAGCAAGAAGCACGATCTTACTTTCTAGAGTCTCTAATACAGCAGGAAACTTGTGTGTGCTCTGAACAAAAGAACGGTGTTTCTTACACATACGGACCTATCTAGTTCAACTGTGCTTCTGAAACTGAAACAAACCACAGGTCTTCTAACATCCAATGCTTGTCAGGTAAGATGAGAAACGTGTGAGCTTCGTGAACCATGTGGTTCTTTTGAGCTATACGTTAACTGCCCTTACTTGAAACAAACTCTTCCTTGTAGGAAAACTCATAGCCTGGGCTTTAACTCCATTTCTGAAGTGAAACACACAGCAGAACTGTCATCCATTGATCACACTTGGCTTTAGAGCAAGAAGCACGCTCTAGCTTTTTAGAGTCTCTAAGACAGCAGGAAATTTGAGTGTGCTCAGAAGAAAAGAACGGTGTTTCCTACACATACAGGCCATATCTAGTTCAACTCTAGTTTTGAAACTGAAACAAACCAGGGGTCATCTATCATCCAATGCTTGTCAGTTAAGATGAGAAACGTGTGAGATTCGTGAACGATGTCGTTCGTTTGAGCTGTTAGTAACTCCCTTTACCTGAAACGAAGTCTTGCTTTTATGAAGACTCAGAGCCTGGGATTTAACTCCATTTCTGAAGTGAAACACACAACAGAGTTCTCATCCATTGATCACACTCTGCTTAAGAGCAAGAAGCACGCTCTAGCTTTCTAGAGCCTCTAAGAAACAAGGAAACGTGAGTGTGCTGAGAACAAACGAACGGTGTTTCCTACACATATGGACCATATTTAGAAGAACTCTGCCTATGACATTGATACAAAGCACAGGTCCTCTAACATCCAATGCTTGTCAGTTAAGATGATAAACATGTGAGCTTCGTGAACGATGTAGTTCTTTTGAGCTGAAAAGTGACTACCCTTACCTGAAACGAATTCTTGCTTGTAGGAAGACACAGAGCATGGAATTTAACTCCATTTCTGAAGGGAAACACACAGCAGAGTTGTCATCCATTGATTACACTCTGCTTTAGAGCAAGAAGCACGCTCTATCATTCTAGAGTCCCTAAGACACCAAGAAACTTGAGTGTGCTGAGAACAGATGAATATTATAGCCTACACATACGGACCATATCTAGTCCAACTCTGCTTCTGAAACTGATACAAAGCACTGGTCCTCTAACATCCAATGTTTGTCAGTTAAGATGAGAAACGTGTGGCCTTGTGAACGATGTAGTTCGTTTGAGCTGAAAAGAGACTGCCCTTACCTGAAACGAAGTCTTGTTTGTAGGAAGACACAGAGCATGGAATTTAACTCCATTTCTGAAGGGAAACACACAACTGAGTTCCAATCCATTGATCACACTCTGCTTTAGAGCAAGAAGCACGCTCTTGCTTTCTAGAATCTCTAAGACAGCAGGAAACATGAGTGTGCTGAGAACAAATGAATGGTGTTTCCTACACATACAGACAATATCTAGTCCAACTCTGCTTCTGAAACTGATACAAAGCACTGGTACCCTAACATCCAATGCTTGTCAGTTAAGATGAGAAACGTGTGAGCTTCGTGAACGATGTAGTTCGTTTGAGCTGTAAAGTAACTGCCCTTACCTGAAACGAAGTCTTGTTTGTAGGAAGACACAGAGCATGGAATTTAACTCCATTTCTGAAGGGAAACACACAACTGAGGTCCGATCCATGGATCACACTCTGCTTTAGAGCAAGAAGCACGCTCTTGCTTTCTAGAGTCTCTAATACAGCAGGAAACTTGAGTGTGCTCAGAACAATAGAACGGTTTTTCCTACACATACGGGCCATATCTAGTTCAACTCTGCTTCTTAAACTGAAACAAACCACAGTTCCTCTAACATCCAATGCTTGTCAGTTAAGATGAGAAACGTGTGAGCTTCGTGAACGATGTAGTTCGTTTGAGCTGTAAAGTAACTACCCTTACTTGAAACGAACTCTTCCTTGTAGGAAGACTCAGAGCCTGGGATTTCACTCCATTTCTGAAGTGAAACACACAGCAGAGTTGCCATACATTGATCACACTCTGCTTTAGAGCAAGAAGCACGCTCTAGCTTTCTAGAGCCTCTAAGAAACAAGGAAACGTGAGTGTGCTGAGAACAAAAGAACGGTGTTTACTACATATACGGACCATATCTAATCCAACTCTGCTTCTGAAAATGATACAAAGCACTGGTCCTCTAACATCCGATGCTTGTCAGTTAAGATGAGAACCGTGTGAGCTTCGTGAACAATGTAGTTTGTTTGAGCTGTAAAGTAACTGCCCTTACCTGAAACGAAGTCTTGCTTGTAGGAAGACTCAGAGCCAGGGATTTAACTCCATTTCTGAAGGGAAACACACAGCATAGTTCTCATCCATGGATCACACTCTGCTTTAGAGCAAGAAGCACGCTCTTGCTTTCTAGAGTCTCTAATACAGCAGGAAACTTGAGTGTGCTCAGAACAATAGAACGGTTTTTCCTACACATACGGGCCGTATCTAGTTCAACTCTGCTTTTGAAACTGAAACAAACCACAGGTCCTCTAACATCCAATGCTTGTCAGTTAAGATGAGAAACGTGTGAGCTTCGTGAACGATGTAGTTCGTTTGAGCTGTAAAGTAACTGCCCTTACCTGAAACGAAGTCTTGCTTGTATGAAGACTCAGAGCCAGGGATAAAACTCCATTTCTGAAGGGAAATACACAGCATAGTTCTCATCCATGGATCACACTCTGCTTTAGAGCAAGAAGCACGCTCTTGCTTTCTATTGTCTCTAATACAGCAGGAAACTTGAGTGTGCTCATAACAATAGAACGGTTTTTCCTACACATACGGGCCATATCTAGTTCAACTCTGCTTCTGAAACTGAAACAAACCACAGGTCCTCTAACATCCAATGCTTGTCAGTTAAGATGAGAAACGTGTGAGCTTCGTGAACGATGTAGTTCTTTTGAGCTGAAAAGTGACTACCCTTACCTGAAACGAAGTCTTGCTTGTAAGAAGACACAGAGCATGGAATTTAAATCCATTTCTGTAGTAAAACACACAACTGAGTTCCAATCCATTGATCACACTCTGCTTTAGAGAAAGAAGAACGCTCTTGCTTTCTAGAATCTCAAAGACAGCAGGAAATATGAGTGTGCTGAGAACAAATGAATGGTGTTTCCTACACATATGGACCATATATAGTCCAACTCTGCTTCTGAAACTGATACAAAGCACTGGTCCCCTAACATCCAATGCTTGTCAGTTAAAATGAGAAACGTGTGAGCTTCGTGAACGATGTAGTTTGTTTTTGCTGGAAAGTAACTGCACTTACCTGAAACGAAGTCTTGCTTGTATGAAGACTCAGAGCCAAGGATTTAACTCCATTTCTGAAGTGAAACACACAACAGAGTTCTCAACCATTGATCACACTCTGCATTAGAGCAAGAAGCACGATCTTGCTTTCTAGAGTCTCTAATACAGCAGGAAACTTGAATGTCCTCAAAACAAAAGAACGGTGTTTCTTACACATACGGACCATATCTAGTTCAACTGTGCTTCTGAAAGTGAAACAAACCACAGGTCCTCTAACATCCAATGCTTGTCAGGTAAGAGGAGAAACATGTGAGCTTCGTGAACGATGTAGTTCCTTTGAGATGTTAAGTAACTGCCCTTACTTGAAACAAACTCTTCCTTGTAGGAAGACTCAGAGCCTGGGCTTTAACTCCATTTCTGAAGTGAAACACACAGCAGAATTGTCATCCATTGATCACACTCTGCTTTAGAGCAAGAAGCACGCTCTAGCTTTATAGAGTCTCTAAGACAAAAGGAAACATGAGTGTGCTCAGAAGAAAAGAACGGTGTTTCCTACACATACAGGCCATATCTAGTTGAACTCTAGTTTTGAAACTGAAACAAACCACAGGTCCTCTATCATCCAAAGCTTGTCAGTAAAGATGAGAAACATGTGAGCTTCGTGAACGATGTAGTTTGTTTGAGCTCTAAAGTAACTGCCCTTACTTGAAACGAAGTCTTCCTTTTAGGAAGACTCAGAGCCTGGGATTTAACTCCATTTCTGAAGTGAAACACACATCAAAGTTATCATACATAGATCACACTCTGCTTTAGAGCAAGAAGCACCTTCTTGCTTTCTAGAGTCTCTAAGACAGCAGGAAACATGAGTGTGCTGAGAACAAAAGAACGTTGTTTCCTACACATATGGACCATATTTAGAAGAACTCTGCCTCTGAAATTGATACAAAGCACAGGTCCTCTAACATCCAAAGCTTGTCAGTTAAGATGAGAAACGTGTGAGCTTCGTGAACGATGTAGTTTTTTTGAGCTGAAAAGTGACTACCCTTACCTGAAACGAAGTCTTGCTTGTAGGAAGACACAGAGCATGTAATTTAACTCCATTTCTGAAGTGAAACACACAGCAGAGTTGTTATTCATTGATCACACTCTGCTTTAGAGCAAGAAGCACGCTCTAGTTTTCTAGAGTCTCTGAGACACCATGAAACTTGCGTGTGCTGAGAACCAATTAATGGTGTTTCCTACACATACAGACCATATCTAGTTCATCTCTGTTTCTGAAACTGATACAAACCACAGGTCCTCTAACATCCAATGTTTGTCAGTTAAGATGAGAAACATGTGAGCTTCGTGAACGATGTAGTTTGTTTGATCTGTAAAGTAACTGCCCTTACCTGAAACGAAGTCTTTCTTGTAGGAAGACTCAGAGCCAGGGATTTAACTCCATTTCTGAAGGGAAACACACAGCATAGTTCTCATCCAAGGATCACACTCTGCTTTAGAGCAAGAAGCACACTCTTACTTTCTAGAGTCTCTAATACAGCAGGAAACTTCAGTGTGCTCAGAACAATAGAACGGTTTTTCCTACACATATGGGCCATATCTAGTTCAACTCTGCTTCTGAAACTGAAACAAACCACAGGTACTCGAACATCCAATGCTTGTCAGTTAAGATGAGAAACGTGTGAGCTTCGTGAATGATGTAGTTCGTTTGAGCTGTAAAGTAACTGCCCTTACTTGAAACGAACTCTTCCTTGTAGGAAGAATCAGAGCCTGGGCTTTAACTCCATGTCTGAAGTGAAACACACAGCAGAGTTGTCATCCATTGATCACACTCTGCTTTAGAGCTACAATCACGCTCTATCTTTATAGAGTCTCTAGACAGCAGGAAATTTGAGTGTGCTCAGAACAAGGAACGGTGTTCCCTCCCATACAGGCCATATCTAGTTCAACTCTGCTTTTGAAACTGAAATAAACCACAGGTCCTCTATCATCCAATGCTTGTCAGTTAAGATGAGAAACGTGTGAGCTTCGTGAACGATGTAGTTCGTTTGAGCTGTTAGTAACTCCCCTTACCTGAAACGAAGTCTTGCTTGTAGGAAGACTCAGAGCCTGGGATTTAACTCCATTTCTGAAGTGAAAGACACAGCAGAGTTCTCATCCATAGATCACACTCTGCTTTAGAGCAAGAAGCACGCTCTAGCTTTCTAGAGCCTCTAAGACACCAGGTAACGTGAGTGTAATGAGAACAAAAGAACAGTATTTCCTACACATACGGACCATATCTAATCCAACTCGGCTTCTGAAACTGATACAAAGCACTGGTCCTGTAACATCCGATGCTTGTTAGTTAAGATGAGAAACGTGTGAGCTTCGTGAACGATGTAGTTCGTTTGAGCTGAAAAGAGACTGCCCTTACCTGAAAGGAAGTCTTGCTTGTAGGAAGACAAAGAGCATGGAATTTAACTCCATTTCTGAAGTGAAACACACAACTGAGTTCTCATCCATTGATCACACTCTGCTTTAGAGCAAGAAGCACGCTCTTGCATTCTAGAGTCTCTAATACAGCAGGAAACTTGAGTGTGCTCAGAACATTAGTTCGGTTTTTCCTACACATACGGGCCATATCTAGTTCAACTCTGCTTCTGAAACTGAAACAAACCACAGGTCCTCTATCATCCGATGCTTGTCAGTTAAGATGAGAAACGTGTGAGATTCGTGAACGATGTAGTTCGTTTGAGCTGTTAGTAACTCCCCTTACCTGAAACGAAGTCTTGGTTGTAGGAAGACTCAGAGCCTGGGATTTAACTCCATTTCTGAAGTGAAACAAACATCAGAGTTCTCATACATAGATCACACTCTGCTTTAGAGCAAGCAGCACGCTCTTGCTTTCTAGAGTCTCTAAAACAGCAGGAAACATGTGTGTGCTGAGAAAAAAAGAATGGTGTTTCCTACACATATGGACCATATCTAGAAGAACTCTGCCTCTGAAATTGATACAGAGCCCAGTTCCTCTAACATCCAATGCTTGTCAGTTATGATGAGAAACGTGTGAGCTTCATGAGCGATGTGGATCGTTTGAGCTGTAAAGTAACTGCCCTTACCTGAAACGAAGTCTTGCTTGTAGGAAGACTCAGATCCTGGGATTTAACTCCATTTCTGAAGTGAAACACACAACTGAGTTCTCATCCATTGATCACACTCTGCTTTAGAGCAAGAAGCACGCTCTAGCTTTATAGAGTCTCTAAGACAGCAGGAAACTTGAGTGTGCTGAGAACAAAAGAACGGTGTTTCCTACACATGCGGACCATATCTAGTCCAACTCTGCTTCTGAAACTGATACAAAACACTGGTCCTCTATCATCCAATGCTTGTCAGTTAAGATGAGAAACGTGTGAGCTTCGTGAACGATGTAGTTCGTTTGAGCTGAAAAGTGCCTGCCCTTAATTGAAACGAAGTCTTGCTTGTAGGAAGACACAGTGACTGGCATTTATGTCCATTTCTGAAGGGAAACACACAGCATAGTTCTCATCCATGGATCACACTCTGCTTTAGAGCAAGATGCACGCTCTTGCTTTCTAGAATCTCTAATTACACTGGAAACTTGAGTGTGCTCAGAACAAAAGAACGGTGTTTCCTACACATACGGGCCATATCTAGTTCAACTCTGCTTCTGAAACTGAAACAAACCACAGGTCCTCTATCATCCAATGCTTGTCAGTTAAGATGAGAAACGTGTGAGCTTCGTGAACGATGTAGTTCGTTTGAGCTGTTAGTAACTGCCCTTACCTGAAACGAACTTTTCTTGTCGGAAGACTCAGAGTCTGGGATTTAACTCCATTTCTGAAGTGAAAGACAAAGCAGAGTTCTCATCCATAGATCACACTCTGCTTTAGAGCAAGAAGCACGCTCTTGCTTTCTAGAGTCTCCAATAGAACAGGAAACGTGAGTGTGCTCAGAACAAAAGAACGGCGTTTGTTACACATACGGACCATATCTAGTTGAACTGTGATTATGAAACTCAAACAAACCACAGGTCCTCTAACATCCAGTGCTTGTCAGTTAAGATGAGAAACATGCGAGCTTCGTGAACGATGTAGTTCGTTTAAGCTGAAAATTGACTGCCCTTACCTGAAACGAAGTCTTGCTTGTAGGAAGACACAGAGCATGGAATTAACTCCATTTCTGAAGGGAAAGACACAGCATAGTTCTCATCCATGGATCACACTCTGCTTTAGAGCAAGAAGCACGCTCTTGCTTTCTAGAGTCTCTAATACAGCAGGAAACATTAGTGTGCTCAGAACAAAAGAATGGTGTGTCCTACACATACGGACCATATCTAGAAGAACTCTCCCTCTGAAATTGATACAAAGCCCAGTTCCTCTAACATCCAATGCTTGTCAGTTATGATGAGAAACGTGTGAGCTTCATGAGCGATGCAGTTCGTTTGAGCTGTAAAGTAACTGCCCTTACCTGAAACGAAGTCTGGCTTGTAGGAAGACTCAGAGCCTGGGATTTAACTCCATTTCTGAAGAGAAACACACAACAGAGTTCTCATCCATTGATCACACTCTGCTTTAGAGCAAGAAGCACGCTCTAGCTTTCTAGAGTCTCTAATACAGCAAGAAACTTGAGTGTGCTCAGAACATTAGAACGGTTTTTCCTAAACATACGGGCCATATCTAGTTCAACTCTGCTTCTGAAACTGAAACAAACCACAGGTCCTCTATCATCCAATGCTTGTCAGTTAAGATGAGAAACGTGTGAGATTGTGAACGATGTCGTTCGTTTGAGCTGTTAGTAACTCCCCTTACCTGAAACGAAGTCTTGCTTGTAGGAAGACTCAGAGCCTGGGATTTAACTCCATTTCTGAAGTGAAACACACATCAGAGTTCTCATACATAGATCACACTCTGCTTTAGAGCAAGAAGCACGCTCTTGTTTTCTAGAGTCTCTAAGACAGCAGGAAACATGAGTGTGCTGAGAACAAAAGAACGTTGTTTCCTACACATATGGACCATATTTAGAAAAAATCTGCCTCTGAAATTGATACAAAGCAATGGTCCCCAAACATGCAATGCTTGTCAGTTAAGATAAGAAACGTTTGAGCTTCATGAGCGATGTACATCATTTGAGCTGTAAAGTAACTGCCCTTACCTGAAACGAAGTCTTGCTTGTAGGAAGACTCAGATCCTGGGATTTAACTCCATTTCTGAAGTGAAACACACAACAGAGTTCTCATCCATTGATCACACTCTGCCTTAGAGCAAGAAGCATGCTCCTGCTTTCAAGAGTCTCTAAGACAGCAAGAAACTTGAGTGTGCTGAGAACAAAAGAACGGTGCTTCCTACACATACGGACCATATCTAGTCCAACTCTACTTCTGAAACTGATAGAAAACACTGGTCCTCTAACATCCAATGCTTGTCAGTTAAGATGGGAAACTTGTTAGCTTCGTGAACGATGTAGTTTGTTTGAGCTGAAAAGTGACTGCCCTTAATTGAAACGAAGTCTTGCTTGTAGGAAGACACAGCGACTGGCATTTATGTCCATTTCTGAAGTGAAACACACAGCAGAGTTGTCATCCATTGATCACACTCTGCTTTATAGCTACAATCACGCTCTATCTTTATAGAGTCTCTAGACAGCAGGAAATTTGAGTGTGCTCAAAACAAGGAACGGTGTTCCCTCCCATACAGGCCATATCTAGTTCAACTCTGCTTTTGAAACTGAAATAAACCACAGGTCCTCTATCATCCAATGCTTGTCAGTTAAGATGAGAAACATGTGAGCTTCGTGAACGATGTAGTTCGTTTGAGCTGAAAAGAGACTGCCCTTACCTGAAAGGAAGTCTTGCTTGTTGGAAGACACAGAGCATGGAATTTAACTCCATTTCTGAAGGGAAACACGCAACTGAGTTCTCATCCATTGATCACACTCTGCTTTAGAGCAAGAAGCACGCTCTTGCTTTCTAGAGTCTCTAAGACAGCAAGAAACATGAGTGTGCTCAGAACAAATGAATGGTGTTTCCTACACATACGGACCATATCTAGTCCAACTCTGCTTCTGAAACTGATAAAAAGCACTGGTCCCCTAACATCCAATGCTTGTCAGTTAAGATGAGAACCGTGTGAGCTTCGTGAACAATGTAGTTTGTTTGAGCTGTAATTTAACTGCCCTTACCTGAAACGAAGTCTTGCTTGTAGGAAGACTCAGAGCCAGGGATTTAACTCCATTTCTGAAGGGAAACACACAGCATAGTTCTCATCCATGGATCACACTCTGCTTTAGAGCAAGAAGCACGCTCTTGCTTTCTAGAATCTCTAAGACAGCAGGAAACATAAGTGTGCTGAGAACAAATGAATGGTGTTTCCTACACATACAGACAATATCTAGTCCAACTCTGCTTCTGAAACTGATACAAAGCACTGGTCCCCTAACATCCAATGCTTGTCAGTTAAGATGAGAAACGTGTGAGCTTCGTGAACGATGTAGTTCGTTTGAGCTGAAAAGAGACTGCCCTTACCTGAAAGGAAGTCTTGCTTGTAGGAAGACAAAGAGCATGGAATTTAACTCCATTTCTGAAGGGAAACACACAACTGAGTTCTCATCCATTGATCACACTCTGCTTTAGAGCAAGAAGCACGCTCTTGCATTCTAGAGTCTCTAATACAGCAGGAAACTTGAGTGTGCTCAGAACATTAGTTCGGTTTTTCCTACACATACGGGCCATATCTAGTTCAACTCTGCTTCTGAAACTGAAACAAACCACAGGTCCTCTATCATCCGATGCTTGTCAGTTAAGATGAGAAACGTGTGAGATTCGTGAACGATGTAGTTCGTTTGAGCTGTTAGTAACTCCCCTTACCTGAAACGAAGTCTTGCTTGTAGGAAGACTCAGAGCCTGGGATTTAACTCCATTTCTGAAGTGAAACAAACATAAGAGTTCTCATACATAGATCACACTCTGCTTTAGAGCAAGCAGCACGCTCTTGCTTTCTAGAGTCTCTAAAACTGCAGGAAACATGTGTGTGCTGAGAAAAAAAGAATGGTGTTTCCTACACATACGGACCATATCTAGAAGAACTCTGCCTCTGAAATTGATACAGAGCCCAGTTCCTCTAACATCCAATGCTTGTCAGTTATGATGAGAAACGTGTGAGCTTCATGAGCGATGTGGATCGTTTGAGCTGTAAAGTAACTGCCCTTACCTGAAACGAATTCTTGCTTGTAGGAAGACTCAGATCCTGGGATTTAACTCCATTTCTGAAGTGAAACACACAACTGAGTTCTCATCCATTGATCACACTCTGCTTTAGAGCCAGAAGCACGCTCTAGCTTTATAGATTCTCTAAGACAGCAGGAAACTTGAGTGTGCTGAGAACAATAGAACGGTGTTTCCTACACATGCGGACCATATCTAGTCCAACTCTGCTTCTGAAACTGATACAAAACACTGGTCCTCTAACATCCAATGCTTGTCAGTTAAGATAAGAAACTTGTTAGCTTCGTGAACGATGTAGTTCGTTTGAGCTGAAAAGTGCCTGCCCTTAATTGAAACAAAGTCTTGCTTGTAGGAAGACACAGTGACTGGCATTTATGTCCATTTCTGAAGGGAAACACACAGCATAGTTCTCATCCATGGATCACACTCTGCTTTAGAGCAAGATGCACGCTCTTGCTTTCTAGAATCTCTAATTACACTGGAAACTTGAGTGTGCTCAGAACAAAAGAACAGTGTTTCCTACACATACGGGCCATATCTAGTTCAACTCTGCTTCTGAAACTGAAACAAACCACAGGTCCTCTATCATCCAATGCTTGTCAGTTAAGATGAGAAACGTGTGAGGTTCGTGAACGATATAGTTCGTTTGAGCTGTTAGTAACTGCCCTTACCTGAAACGAACTTTTCTTGTCGGAAGACTCAGAGCCTGGGATTTAACTCCATTTCTGAAGGCAAACACACAGCATAGTACTCATCCATGGATCACACTCTGCTTTAGAGCAAGAAGCACGCTCTTGCTTTCTAGAGTCTCTAATAGAACAGGAAACGTGAGTGTGCTCAGAACAAAAGAACGGCGTTTGTTACAGATACGGACCATATCTAGTTGAACTGTGATTATGAAACTCAAACAAACCACAGGTCCTCTAACATCCAGTGCTTGTCAGTTAAGATGAGAAACATGCGAGCTTCGTGAACGATGTAGTTCGTTTAAGCTGAAAATTGACTGCCCTTACCTGAAACGAAGTCTTGCTTGTAGGAAGAAACAGAGCATGGAATTAACTCCATTTCTGAAGGGAAAGACACAGCATAGTTCTCATCCATGGATCACACTCAGCTTTAGATCAAGAAGCATGCTCTTGCTTTCTAGAGTCTCTAAGACAGCAGGAAACATGAGTGTGCTGAGAACAGAAGAATGGTGTGTCCTACACATACGGACCATATCTAGAAGAACTCTCCCTCTGAAATTGATACAAAGCCCAGTTCCTCTAACATCCAATGCTTGTCAGTTATGATGAGAAACGTGTGAGCTTCATGAGCGATGCAGTTCGTTTGAGCTGTAAAGTTACTGCCCTTACCTGAAACGAAGTCTGGCTTGTAGGAAGACTCAGAGCCTGGGATTTAACTCCATTTCTGAAGAGAAACACACAACAGAGTTCTCATCCATTGATCACACTCTGCTTTAGAGCAAGAAGCACGCTGTAGCTTTCTAGAGTCTCTAATACAGCAAGAAACTTGAGTGTGCTCAGAACATTAGAACGGTTTTTCCTAAACATACGGGCCATATCTAGTTCAACTCTGCTTCTGAAACTGAAACAAACCACAGGTCCTCTATCATCCAATGCTTGTCAGTTAAGATGAGAAACGTGTGAGATTGTGAACGATGTCGTTCGTTTGAGCTGTTAGTAACTCCCCTTACCTGAAACGAAGTCTTGCTTGTAGGAAGAATCAGAGCCTGGGATTTAACTCCATTTCTGAAGTGAAACACACATCAGAGTTCTCATACATAGATCACACTCTGCTTTAGAGCAAGAAGCACGCTCTTGTTTTCTAGAGTCTCTAAGACAGCAGGAAACATGAGTGTGCTGAGAACAAAAGAACGTTGTTTCCTACACATATGGACCATATTTAGAAAAAATCTGCCTCTGAAATTGATACAAGGCAATGGTCCCCAAACATGCAATGCTTGTCAGTTAAGATAAGAAACGTTTGAGCTTCATGAGCGATGTACATCATTTGAGCTGTAAAGTAACTGCCCTTACCTGAAACGAAGTCTTGCTTGTAGGAAGACTCAGATCCTGGGATTTAACTCCATTTCTGAAGTGAAACACACAACAGAGTTCTCATCCATTGATCACACTCTGCTTTAGAGCAAGAAGCATGCTCCTGCTTTCAAGAGTCTCTAAGACAGCAAGAAACTTGAGTGTGCTGAGAACAAAAGAACGGTGCTTCCTACACATACGGACCATATCTAGTCCAACTCTACTTCTGAAACTGATACAAAACACTGGTCCTCTAACATCCAATGCTTGTCAGTTAAGATGGGAAACTTGTTAGCTTCGTGAACGATGTAGTTCGTTTGAGCTGAAAAGTGACTGCCCTTAATTGAAACGAAGTCTTGCTTGTAGGAAGACACAGCGACTGGCATTTATGTCCATTTCTGAAGTGAAACACACAGCAGAGTTGTCATCCATTGATCACACTCTGCTTTATAGCTAAAATCACGCTCTATCTTTATAGAGTCTCTAGACAGCAGGAAATTTGAGTGTGCTCAGAACAAGGAACGGTGTTCCCTCCCATACAGGCCATATCTAGTTCAACTCTGCTTTTGAAACTGAAATAAACCACAGGTCCTCTATCATCCAATGCTTGTCAGTTAAGATGAGAAACGTGTGAGCTTCGTGAACGATGTAGTTCGTTTGAGCTGAAAAGAGACTGCCCTTACCTGAAAGGAAGTCTTGCTTGTTGGAAGACACAGAGCATGGAATTTAACTCCATTTCTGAAGGGAAACACGCAATTGAGTTCTCATCCATTGATCACACTCTGCTTTACACCAAGAAGCACGCTCTTGCTTTCTAGAGTCTCTAAGACAGCAGGAAAAATGAGTGTGCTCAGAACAAATGAATGGTGTTTCCTACACATACGGACCATATCTAGTCCAACTCTGCTTCTGAAACTGATACAAAGCACTGGTCCCCTAACATTCAATGCTTGTCAGTTAAGATGAGAACCGTGTGAGCTTCGTGAACAATGTAGTTTGTTTGAGCTGTAATTTAACTGCCCTTACCTGAACGAAGTCTTGCTTGTAGGAAGACTCAGAGCCAGGGATTTAACTCCATTTCTGAAGGGAAACACACAGCATAGTTCTCATCCATGGATCACACTCTGCTTTAGAGCAAGAAGCACGCTCTTGCTTTCTAGAGTCTCTAATACAGCACAAACTTGAGTGTGCTCAGAACAATAGAACGGTTTTTCCTACACATACAGGCCATATCTAGTTTAACTCTGCTTCTGGAACTGAAACAAACCACAGGTCCTCTAACATCCAATGCTTGTCAGTTAAGATGAGAAACGTGTGAGCTTCGTGAACGATGTAGTTCTTTTGAGCTAAAAAGTGACTACCCTTACCTGAAACGAAGTCTTGCTTGTAAGAAGACACAGAGCATGGAATTTAACTCCATTTCTGAAGGGAAACACACAGCAGAGTTGTCATCCATTGATCACACTCTGCTTTAGAGCAAGAAGCAAGCTCTAGCTTTCTAGAGTCTCTGAGACACCAAGAATCTTGCGTGTGCTGAGAACAAATGAATATTGTTTCCTACACATACGGACCATATCAAGTCCAACTCTGCTTCTGAAACTGATACTAAGCACTGGTCCTCTAACATCCAATGTTTGTGAGTTAAGATGAGAAACGTGTGGCCTTGTGAACGATGTATTTCCTTTGAGGTGAAAAGAGACTGCCCTTACCTGAAACGTTGTCTTGTTTGCAGGAAGACACAGAGCATGGAATTTAACTCCATTTCTGAAGGGAAACACACAACTGAGTTCCAATCCATTGATCACACTCTGCTTTAGAGCAAGAAGAACGCTCTTGCTTTCTAGAATCTCTAAGACAGCAGGAAACATGAGTGTGCTGAGAACAAATGAATGGTGTTTCCTACACATACAGACAATATCTAGTCCAACTCTGCTTCTGAAACTGATACAAAGCACTGGTCCCCTAACATCCAATGCTTGTCAGTTAAGATGAGAAACGTGTGAGCTTCGTGAACGATGTAGTTCGTTTTTGCTGGAAAGTAACTGCCCTTACCTGAAACGAAGTCTTGCTTGTATGAAGACTCAGAGCCAAGGATTTAACTCCATTTCTGAAGTGAAACACACAACAGAGTTCTCAACCATTGATCACACTCTGCATTAGGTCAAGAAGCACGATCTTGCTTTCTAGAGTCTCTAATACAGCAGGAAACTTGAATGTGCTCAGAACAAAAGAACGGTGTTTCTTACACATACGGACCATATCTAGTTCAACTGTGCTTCTGAAACTGAAACAAACCACAGGTCCTCTAACATCCAATGCTTGTCAGGTAAGAGGAGAAACATGTGAGCTTCGTGAACGATGTAGTTCCTTTGAGATGTAAAGTAACAGCCCAGACTTGAAACAAACTCTTCCTTGTAGGAAGACTCAGAGCCTGGGCTTTAACTCCATTTCTGAAGTGAAACACACAGCAGAATTGTCATCCATTGATCACACTCTGCTTTAGAGCAAGAAGCACGCTCTAGCTTTATAGAGTCTCTAAGACAAAAGGAAATTGAGTGTGCTCAGAAGAAAAGAACGGTGTTTCCTACACATACAGGCCATATCTAGTTCAACTCTAGTTTTGAAACTGAAACAAACCACAGGTCCTCTATCATCCAAAGCTTGTCAGTAAAGATGAGAAACATGTGAGCTTCGTGAACGATGTTGTTCGTTTGAGCTGTAAAGTAACTGCCCTTACTTGAAACGAGGTCTTCCTTGTAGGAAGACTCAGAGCCTGGGATTTAACTCCATTTCTGAAGTGAAACAAACATCAGAGTTCTCATACATAGATCACACTCTGCTTTAGAGCAAGAAGGACGCTCTTGCTTTCTAGAGTCTCTAAGACAGCAGGAAACATGAGTGTGCTGAGAACAAAAGAACGTTGTTTCCTACACATATGGACCTTATTTAGAAGAACTCTGCCTCTGAAATTGATACGAAGCACAGGTCCTCTAACATCCAATGCTTGTCAGTTAAGATGAGAAACGTGTGAGCTTCGTGAACGATGTAGTTTTTTTGACCTGAAAAGTGACTACCCTTACCTGAAAAGAAGTCTTGCTTGTAGGAAGACACAGAGCATGGAATTTAACTCCATTTCGGAAGTGAAACACACAGCAGAGTTGTCATCCATTGATCACACTCTGCTTTAGAGCAAGAAGCACGCTCTAGCTTTCTAGAGTCTCTGAGACACCAAGAAACTTGCGTGTGCTGAGAACAAATTAATGGAGTTTCCTACACATACGGACCATATCTAGATCATCTCTGTTTCTGAAACTGATACAAACCACAGGTCCTCTAACATCCAATGCTTGTCAGTTAAGATGAGAAACATGTGAGCTTTGTGATCGATGTAGTTTGTTTGAGGTGTAAAGTAACTGCCCTTACATGAAACGAAGTGTTTCTTGTAGGAAGACTCAGAGCCAGGGATTTAACTCCATTTCTGAAGGGAAACACAGCATAGTTCTCATCCAAGGATCACACTCTGCTTTAGAGCAAGAAGCACACTCTTGCTTTCTAGAGTCTCTAATACAGCAGGAAACTTCAGTGTGCTCAGAACAATAGAACGGTTTTTCCTACACATATGGGCCATATCTAGTTCAACTCTGCTTCTGAAACTGAAACAAACCACAGGACCTCGAACATCCAATGCTTGTCAGTTAAGATGAGAAACGTGTGAGCTTCGTGAATGATGTAGTTCGTCTGAGCTGTAAAGTAACTGCCCTTACTTGAAACGAACTCTTCCTTGTAGGAAGACTCAGAGCCTGGGCTTTAACTCCATGTCTGAAGTGAAACACACAGCAGAGTTGTCATCCATTGATCACACTCTGCTTTAGAGCTAGAAGCACGCTCTAGCTTTCTAGAGTCTCTAATACAGCAGGAAACTTGAGTGTGCTCAGAACATTAGTTCGGTTTGTCCTACACATACGGGCCATATCTAGTTCAACTCTGCTTCTGAAACTGAAACAAACCACAGGTCCTCTATCATCCGATGCTTGTCAGTTAAGATGAGAAACGTGTGAGATTCGTGAACGATGTAGTTCGTTTGAGCTGTTAGTAACTCCCCTTACCTGAAACGAAGTCTTGCTTGTAGGAAGACTCAGAGCCTGGGATTTAACTCCATTTCTGAAGTGAAACAAACATCAGAGTTCTCATACATAGATCACACTCTGCTTTAGAGCAAGCAGCACGCTCTTGCTTTCTAGAATATCTAAGAGAGCAGGGAACATGAGTGTGCTGAGAACAAAAGAATGGTGTTTCCTACACATACAGACCATATGTAGAAGAACTCTGCCTCTGAAATTGATACAAAGCACAGGTCCTCTAACATCCAATGCTTGTCATTTATGATGAGAAATGTGTGAGCTTCATGAACGATGTAGTTCGTTTGAGCTGTAAAGTAACTGCCCTTACCTGAAACGAAGTCTTGCTTGTAGGAAGATTCAAAGCCTGGGATTTAACTCCATTTCTGAAGTGAAACACACAACAGAGTTCTCATCCATTGATCACACTCTGCATTAGAGCAAGAAGCATGCTCTTGCTTTTTAGAGTCTCTAAGACAGCAAGAAACTTGAGTGTGCTGAGAACAAAAGAACGGTGTTTCGTACACATACGGACCATATCTAGTCCAACTCTGCTTCTGAAACTGATACAAAACACTGGTCCTCTAACATCCAATGCTTGTCAGTTAAGATGGGAAACTTGTTAGCTTCGTGAACGATGTAGTTCGTTTGAGCTGAAAAGTGCCTGCCCTTAATTGAAACGAAGTCTTGCTTGTAGGAAGACACAGTGACTGGCATTCATGTCCATTTCTGAAGGGAAACACACAGCATAGTTCTCATCCATGGATCACACTCTGCTTTAGAGCAAGATGCACGCTCTTGCTTTCTAGAATCTCTAATTACGCTGGAAACTTGAGTGTGCTCAGAACAAAAGAACGGTGTTTCCTACACATACGGGCCATATCTAGTTCAAATCTGCTTCTGAAACTGAAACAAACCACAGGTCCTCTATCATCCAATGCTTGTCAGTTAAGATGAGAAACGTGTGAGCTTCGTGAACGATGTAGTTCGTTTGAGCTGTTAGTAACTGCCCTTACCTGAAACGAACTTTTCTTGTCGGAAGACTCAGAGCCTGGGATTTAACTCCATTTCTGAAGTGAAAGACACAGCAGAGTTCTCATCCATAGATCACACTCTGCTTTAGAGCAAGAAGCACGCTCTAGCTTTCTAGAGCCTCTAAGACACCAGGTAACGTGAGTGTCCTGAGAACAAAAGAACAGTGTTTCCTACACATACGGACCTTATCTAATCCAACTCGGCTTCTGAAACTGATACAAAGCACTGGTCCTGTAACATCCGATGCTTGTTAGTTAAGATGAGAAACGTGTGAGCTTCGTGAACGATGTAGTTCGTTTGAGCTGAAAAGAGACTGCCCTTACCTGAAAGGAAGTCTTGCTTGTAGGAAGACAAAGAGCATGGAATTTAACTCCATTTCTGAAGGGAAACACACAACTGAGTTCTCATCCATTGATCACACTCTGCTTTAGAGCAAGAAGCACGCTCTAGCTTTATAGAGTCTCTAAGACAGCAGGAAACTTGAGTGTGCTGAGAACAAAAGAACGGTGTTTCCTACACATGCGGACCATATCGAGTCCAACTCTGCTTCTGAAACTGATACAAAACACTGGTACTCTAACATCCAATGCTTGTCAGTTAAGATGAGAAACTTGTTAGCTTCGTGAACTATGTAGTTCGTTTGAGCTGAAAAGTGCCTGCCCTTAATTGAAACGAAGTCTTGCTTGTAGGAAGACACAGTGACTGGCATTTATGTCCATTTCTGAAGGGAAACACACAGCATAGTTCTCATCCATGGATCACACTCTGCTTTAGAGCAAGATGCACGCTCTTGCTTTCTAGAATCTCTAATTACACTGGAAACTTGAGTGTGCTCAGAACAAAAGAACGGTGTTTCCTACACATACGGGCCATATCTAGTTCAACTCTGCTTCTGAAACTGAAACAAACCACAGGTCCTCTATCATCCAATGCTTGTCAGTTAAGATGAGAAACGTGTGAGCTTCGTGAACGATGTAGTTCGTTTGAGCTGTTAGTAACTGCCCTTACCTGAAACGAACTTTTCTTGTCGGAAGACTCAGAGCCTGGGATTTAACTCCATTTCTGAAGTGAACGACAAATCAGAGTTATCATCCATAGATCACACTCTGCTTTAGAGCAAGAAGCACGCTCTTGCTTTCTATTGTCTCTAAGACAGCAGGAAATGTGAGTGTCCTGAGAACAAAACTACAGAGTTTCCTACACTTACGGACCATATCTAGTCCAACTCTGCTTCTGAAACTGATACAAAGCACTGGTCCTCTAACATCCAATGCTTGTCAGTTAAGATGGGAAACTTGTTAGCTTCGTGAACGATGTAGTTCCTTTGAGCTGAAAAGTGACTGCCCTTACCTAAAACGAAGTCTTACTTGTAGGAAGACACAGCGCATTGGATTTAACTCCATTTCTGAAGGCAAACACACAGCATAGTACTCATCCATGGATCACACTCTGCTTTAGAGCAAGAAGCACACTCTTGCTTTCTAGAGTCTCTAATAGAACAGGAAACGTAGGTGTGCTCAGAACAAAAGAACGGCATTTGTTGCACATACGGACCCTAACTAGTTGAACTGTGATTATGACTCTCAAACAAACCACAGGTCCCCTAACATCCAATGCTTGTCAGTTAAGATGAGAACCGTGTGAGCTTGGTGAACAATGTAGTTTGTTTGAGCTGTAATTTAACTGCCCTTACCTGAAACGAAGTCTTGCTTGTAGGAAGACTCAGAGCCAGGGATTTAACTCCATTTCTGAAGGGAAACACACAGCATAGTTCTCATCCATGGATCACACTCTGCTTTAGAGCAAGAAGCACGCTCTTGCTTTCTAGAGTCTCTAATACAGCACAAACTTGAGTGTGCTCAGAACAATAGAACGGTTTTTCCTACACATACAGGCCATATCTAGTTTAACTCTGCTTCTGAAACTGAAACAAACCACAGGTCCTCTAACATCCAATGCTTGTCAGTTAAGTTGAGAAACGTGTGAGCTTCGTGAACGATGTAGTTCTTTTGAGCTGAAAAGTGACTACCCTTACCTGAAACGAAGTCTTGCTTGTAAGAAGACACAGATCATGGAATTTAACTCCATTTCTGAAGGGAAACACACAGCAGAGTTGTCATCCATTGATCACACTCTGCTTTAGAGCAAGAAGCACGCTCTAGCTTTCTAGAGTCTCTGAGACACCAAGAAACTTGCGTGTGCTGAGAACAAATGAATACTGTTTCCTACACATACGGACCATATCAAGTCCAACTCTGCTTCTGAAACTGATACTAAGCACTGGACCTCTAACATCCAATGTTTGTGAGTTAAGATGAGAAACGTGTGGCCTTGTGAACAATGTATTTCGTTTGAGCTGAAAAGAGACTGCCCTTACCTGAAACGTTGTCTTGTTTGCAGGAAGACACAGAGCATGGAATTTAACTCCATTTCTGAAGGGAAACACACAACTGAGTTCCAATCCATTGATCACACTCTGCTTTAGAGCCAGAAGAACGCTCTTGCTTTCTAGAATCTCTAAGACAGCAGGAAACATGAGTGTGCTGAGAACAAATGAATGGTGTTTCCTACACATACAGACAATATCTAGTCCAACTCTGCTTCTGAAACTGATACAAAGCACTGGTCCCCTAACATCCAATGCTTGTCAGTTAAGATGAGAAACGTGTGAGCTTCGTGAACGATGTAGTTCGTTTGAGTTGAAAAGAGACTGCCCTTACCTGAAAGGAAGTCTTGTTTGTAGGAAAACAAAGAGCATGGAATTTAACTCCATTTCTGAAGGGAAACACACAACTGAGTTCTCATCCATTGATCACACTCTGCTTTAGAGCAAGAAGCACGCTCTTGCATTCTAGAGTCTCTAACACAGCAGGAAACTTGAGTGTGCTCAGAACATTAGTTCGGTTTTTCCTACACATACGGGCCATATCTAGTTCAACTGTGCTTCTGAAACTGAAACAAACCACAGGTCCTCTATCATCCAATGCTTATCAGTTAAGATGAGAACCGTGTGAGCTTGGTGAACAATGTAGTTTGTTTGAGCTGTAATTTAACTGCCCTTACCTGAAACGAAGTCTTGCTTGTAGGAAGACTCAGAGCCAGGGATTTAACTCCATTTCTGAAGGGAAACACACAGCATAGTTCTCATCCATGGATCACACTCTGCTTTAGAGCAAGAAGCACGCTCTTGCTTTCTAGAGTCTCTAATACAGCACAAACTTGAGTGTGCTCAGAACAATAGAACGGTTTTTCCTACACATACAGGCCATATCTAGTTTAACTCTGCTTCTGAAACTCAAACAAACCACAGGTCCTCTAACATCCAATGCTTGTCAGTTAAGTTGAGAAACGTGTGAGCTTCGTGAACGATGTAGTTCTTTTGAGCTGAAAAGTGACTACCCTTACCTGAAACGAAGTCTTGCTTGTAAGAAGACACAGATCATGGAATTTAACTCCATTTCTGAAGGGAAACACACAGCAGAGTTGTCATCCATTGATCACACTCTGCTTTAGAGCAAGAAGCACGCTCTAGCTTTCTAGAGTCTCTGAGACACCAAGAAACTTGCGTGTGCTGAGAACAAATGAATATTGTTTCCTACACATACGGACCATATCAAGTCCAACTCTGCTTCTGAAACTGATACTAAGCACTGGTCCTCTAACATCCAATGTTTGTGAGTTAAGATGAGAAACGTGTGGCCTTGTGAACGATGTATTTCCTTTGAGCTGAAAAGAGACTGCCCTTACCTGAAACGTTGTCTTGTTTGCAGGAAGACACAGAGCATGGAATTTAACTCCATTTCTGAAGGGAAACACACAACTGAGTTCCAATCCATTGATCACACTCTGCTTTAGAGCCAGAAGAACGCTCTTGCTTTCTAGAATCTCTAAGACAGCAGGAAACATGAGTGTGCTGAGAACAAATGAATGGTGTTTCCTACACATACAGACAATATCTAGTCCAACTCTGCTTCTGAAACTGATACAAAGCACTGGTCCCCTAACATCCAATGCTTGTCAGTTAAGATGAGAAACGTGTGAGCTTCGTGAACGATGTAGTTCGTTTGAGCTGTTAGTAACTGCCCTTACCTGAAACGAACTTTTCTTGTCGGAAGACTCAGAGCCTGGGATTTAACTCCATTTCTGAAGTGAAAGACACAGCAGAGTTCTCATCCATAGATCACACTCTGCTTTAGAGCAAGAAGCACGCTCTTGCTTTCTATTGTCTCTAAGACAGCAGTAAATGTGAGTGTCCTGAGAACAAAACTACAGAGTTTCCTACACTTACGGATCATATCTAGTCCAACTCTGCTTCTGAAACTGATACAAAGCACTGGTCCTCTAACATCCAATGCTTTCAGTTAAGATGGGAAACTTGTTAGCTTCGTGAACGATGTAGTTCGTTTGAGCTGAAAAGTGACTGCCCTTACCTAAAACGAAGTCTTACTTGTAGGAAGACACAGCGCATGGGATTTAACTCCATTTCTGAAGGCAAACACACAGCATAGTACTCATCCATGGATCACACTCTGCTTTAGAGCAAGAAGCACGCTCTTGCTTTCTAGAGTCTCTAATAGAACAGGAAACGTGAGTGTGCTCAGAACAAAAGAACGGCGTTTGTTACACATACGGACCATATCTAGTTGAACTGTGATTATGAAACTCAAACAAACCACAGGTCCTCTAACATCCAATGCTTGTCAGTTAAGATGAGAAACATGCGAGCTTCGTGAACGATGTAGTTCGTTTAAGCTGAAAATTGACTGCCCTTACCTGAAACGAAGTCTTGCTTGTAGGAAGACACAGAGCATGGAATTAACTCCATTTCTGAAGGGAAAGACACAGCATAGTTCTCATCCATGGATCACACTCAGCTTTAGAGCAAGAAGCACGCTCTTGCTTTCTAGAGTCTCTAAGACAGCAGGAAACATGAGTGTGCTGAGAACAGAAGAATGGTGTGTCCTACACATACGGACCATATCTAGAAGAACTCTCCCTCTGAAATTGATACAAAGCCCAGTTCCTCTAACATCCAATGCTTGTCAGTTATGATGAGAAACGTGTGAGCTTCATGAGCGATGCAGTTCGTTTGAGCTGTAAAGTAACTGCCCTTACCTGAAACGAAGTCTGGCTTGTAGGAAGACTCAGAGCCTGGGATTTAACTCCATTTCTGAAGAGAAACACACAACAGAGTTCTCATCCATTGATCACACTCTGCTTTAGAGCAAGAAGCACGCTCTAGCTTTCTAGAGTCTCTAATACAGCAAGAAACTTGAGTGTGCTCAGAACATTAGAACGGTTTTTCCTAAACATACGGGCCATATCTAGTTTAACTCTGCTTCTGAAACTGAAACAAACCACAGGTCCTCTAACATCCAATGCTTGTCAGTTAAGTTGAGAAACGTGTGAGCTTCGTGAACGATGTAGTTCTTTTGAGCTGAAAAGTGACTACCCTTACCTGAAACGAAGTCTTGCTTGTAAGAAGACACAGATCATGGAATTTAACTCCATTTCTGAAGGGAAACACACAGCAGAGTTGTCATCCATTGATCACACTCTGCTTTAGAGCAAGAAGCACGCTCTAGCTTTCTAGAGTCTCTGAGACACCAAGAAACTTGCGTGTGCTGAGAACAAATGAATATTGTTTCCTACACATACGGACCATATCAAGTCCAACTCTGCTTCTGAAACTGATACTAAGCACTGGTCCTCTAACATCCAATGTTTGTGAGTTAAGATGAGAAACGTGTGGCCTTGTGAACAATGTATTTCCTTTGAGCTGAAAAGAGACTGCCCTTACCTGAAACGTTGTCTTGTTTGCAGGAAGACACAGAGCATGGAATTTAACTCCATTTCTGAAGGGAAACACACAACTGAGTTCCAATCCATTGATCACACTCTGCTTTAGAGCCAGAAGAACGCTCTTGCTTTCTAGAATCTCTAAGACAGCAGGAAACATGAGTGTGCTGAGAACAAATGAATGGTGTTTCCTACACATACAGACAATATCTAGTCCAACTCTGCTTCTGAAACTGATACAAAGCACTGGTCCCCTAACATCCAATGCTTGTCAGTTAAGATGAGAAACGTGTGAGCTTCGTGAACGATGTAGTTCGTTTGAGCTGAAAAGAGACTGCCCTTACCTGAAAGGAAGTCTTGCTTGTAGGAAGACAAAGAGCATGGAATTTAACTCCATTTCTGAAGGGAAACACACAACTGAGTTCTCATCCATTGATCACACTCTGCTTTAGAGCAAGAAGCACGCTCTTGCATTCTAGAGTCTCTAATACAGCAGGAAACTTGAGTGTGCTCAGAACATTAGTTCGGTTTTTCCTACACATACGGGCCATATCTAGTTCAACTGTGCTTCTGAAACTGAAACAAACCACAGGTCCTCTATCATCCAATGCTTGTCAGTTAAGATGAGAACCGTGTGAGCTTGGTGAACAATGTAGTTTGTTTGAGCTGTAATTTAACTGCCCTTACCTGAAACGAAGTCTTGCTTGTAGGAAGACTCAGAGCCAGGGATTTAACTCCATTTCTGAAGGGAAACACACAGCATAGTTCTCATCCATGGATCACACTCTGCTTTAGAGCAAGAAGCACGCTCTTGCTTTCTAGAGTCTCTAATACAGCACAAACTTGAGTGTGCTCAGAACAATAGAACGGTTTTTCCTACACATACAGGCCATATCTAGTTTAACTCTGCTTCTGAAACTGAAACAAACCACAGGTCCTCTAACATCCAATGCTTGTCAGTTAAGTTGAGAAACGTGTGAGCTTCGTGAACGATGTAGTTCTTTTGAGCTGAAAAGTGACTACCCTTACCTGAAACGAAGTCTTGCTTGTAAGAAGACACAGATCATGGAATTTAACTCCATTTCTGAAGGGAAACACACAGCAGAGTTGTCATCCATTGATCACACTCTGCTTTAGAGCAAGAAGCACGCTCTAGCTTTCTAGAGTCTCTGAGACACCAAGAAACTTGCGTGTGCTGAGAACAAATGAATATTGTTTCCTACACATACGGACCATATCAAGTCCAACTCTGCTTCTGAAACTGATACTAAGCACTGGTCCTCTAACATCCAATGTTTGTGAGTTAAGATGAGAAACGTGTGGCCTTGTGAACGATGTATTTCCTTTGAGCTGAAAAGAGACTGCCCTTACCTGAAACGTTGTCTTGTTTGCAGGAAGACACAGAGCATGGAATTTAACTCCATTTCTGAAGGGAAACACACAACTGAGTTCCAATCCATTGATCACACTCTGCTTTAGAGCCAGAAGAACGCTCTTGCTTTCTAGAATCTCTAAGACAGCAGGAAACATGAGTGTGCTGAGAACAAATGAATGGTGTTTCCTACACATACAGACAATATCTAGTCCAACTCTGCTTCTGAAACTGATACAAAGCACTGGTCCCCTAACATCCAATGCTTGTCAGTTAAGATGAGAAACGTGTGAGCTTCGTGAACAATGTAGTTCGTTTTTGCTGGAAAGTAACTGCCCTTACCTGAAACGAAGTCTTGCTTGTATGAAGACTCAGAGCCAAGGATTTAACTCCATTTCTGAAGTGAAACACACAACAGAGTTCTCAACCATTGATCACACTTTGCATTAGAGCAAGAAGCACGATCTTGCTTTCTAGAGTCTCTAATACAGCAGGAAACTTGAATGTGCTCAGAACAAAAGAACGGTGTTTCTTACACATACGGACCATATCTAGTTCAACTGTGCTTCTGAAACTGAAACAAACCACAGGTCCTCTAACATCCAATGCTTGTCAGGTAAGAGGAGAAACATGTGAGCTTCGTGAACGATGTAGTTCCTTTGAGATGTAAAGTAACAGCCCATACTTGAAACAAACTCTTCCTTGTAGGAAGATTCAGAGCCTGGGCTTTAACTCCATTTCTGAAGTGAAACACACAGCAGAATTGTCATCCATTGATCACACTCTGCTTTAGAGCAAGAAGCACGCTCTAGCTTTATAGAGTCTCTAAGACAAAAGGAAATTGAGTGTGCTCAGAAGAAAAGAACGGTGTTTCCTACACATACAGGCCATATCTAGTTCAACTCTAGTTTTGAAACTGAAACAAACCACAGGTCCTCTATCATCCAAAGCTTGTCAGTAAAGATGAGAAACATGTGAGCTTCGTGAACGATGTTGTTCGTTTGAGCTGTAAAGTAACTGCCCTTACTTGAAACGAGGTCTTCCTTGTAGGAAGACTCAGAGCTTGGGATTTAACTCCATTTCTGAAGTGAAACAAACATCAGAGTTCTCATACATAGATCACACTCTGCTTTAGAGCAAGAAGCACGCTCTTGCTTTCTAGAGTCTCTAAGACAGCAAGAAACATGAGTGTGCTGAGAACAAAAGAACGTTGTTTCCTACACATATGGACCTTATTTAGAAGAACTCTGCCTCTGAAATTGATACAAAGCACAGGTCCTCTAACATCCAATGCTTGTCAGTTAAGATGAGAAACGTGTGTGCTTCATGAACGATGTAGTTTTTTTGACCTGAAAAGTGACTACCCTTACCTGAAAAGAAGTCTTGCTTGTAGGAAGACACAGAGCATGGAATTTAACTCCATTTCGGAAGTGAAACACAAAGCAGAGTTGTCATCCATTGATCACACTCTGCTTTAGAGCAAGAAGCACGCTCTAGCTTTCTATAGTCTCTGAGACACCAAGAAACTTGCGTGTGCTGAGAACAAATTAATGGAGTTTCCTAGACATACGGACCATATCTAGATCATCTCTGTTTCTGAAACTGATACAAACCACATGTCCTCTAACATCCAATGCTTGTCAGTTAAGATGAGAAACATGTGAGCTTTGTGATCGATGTAGTTTGTTTGAGGTGTAAAGTAACTGCCCTTACATGAAACGAAGTGTTTCTTGTAGGAAGACTCAGAGCCAGGGATTTAACTCCATTTCTGAAGGGAAACACAGCATAGTTCTCATCCAAGGATCACACTCTGCTTTAGAGCAAGAAGCACACTCTTGCTTTCTAGAGTCTCTAATACAGCAGGAAACTTCAGTGTGCTCAGAACAATAGAACGGTTTTTCCTACACATATGGGCCATATCTAGTTCAACTCTGCTTCTGAAACTGAAACAAACCACAGGTCCTCGAACATCCAATGCTTGTCAGTTAAGATGAGAAACGTGTGAGCTTCGTGAATGATGTAGTTCGTTTGAGCTGTATAGTAACTGCCCTTACTTGAAATGAACACTTCCTTGTAGGAAGACTCAGAGCCTGGGCTTTAACTCCATGTCTGAAGTGAAACACACAGCAGAGTTGTCATCCATTGATCACACTCTGCTTTAGAGCTAGAAGCACGCTCTAGCTTTCTAGAGTCTCTAAGACAGCAGGAAATTTGAGTGTGCTCAGAACAAGGAACGGTGTTTCCTACACATACAGGCCATATCTAGTTCAACTCTGCTTTTGAAACTGAAATAAACCACAGGTCCTCTATCATCCAATGCTTGTCAGTTAAGATGAGAAACGTGTGAGCTTCGTGAACGATGTAGTTCTTTTAAGCTGTAAAGTAACTGCCCTTACTTGAAACGAAGTCTTCCTTGTAGGAAGACTCAGAGCCTGGGATTTAACTCCATTTCAGAAGTGAAACACACAGCAGAGTTGTCATACATTGATCACACTCTGCTTTAGAACAAGAAGCACGATCTTGCTTTCTAGAGCCTCTAAGACACCAGGTAACGTGAGTGTCCTGAGAACAAAAGAACGGTGTTTCCTACACATACGGACCATATCTAATCCAACTCGGCTTCTGAAACTGATACAAAGCACTGGTCCTGTAACATCCGATGCTTGTTAGTTAAGATGAGAAACGTGTGAGCTTCGTGAACGATGTAGTTCGTTTGAGCAGAAAAGAGAATGCCCTTACCTGAAAGGAAGTCTTGCTTGTAGGAAGACAAAGAGCATGGAATTTAACTCCATTTCTGAAGGGAAACACACAACTGAGTTCTCATCCATTGATCACACTCTGCTTTAGAGCAAGAAGCACGCTCTTGCATTCTAGAGTCTCTAATACAACAGGAAACTTGAGTGTGCTCAGAACATTAGTTCGGTTTTTCCTACACATACGGGCCATATCTAGTTCAACTCTGCTTCTGAAACTGAAACAAACCACAGGTCCTCTATCATCCGATGCTTGTCAGTTAAGATGAGAAACGTGTGAGATTCGTGAACGATGTAGTTCTTTTGAGCTGTTAGTGACTCCCCTTACATGAAACGAAGTCTTGCTTGTAGGAAGACTCAGAGCCTGGGATTTAACTCCATTTCTGAAGTGAAACAAACATCAGAGTTCTCATACATAGATCACACTCTGCTTTAGAGCAAGCAGCACGCTCTTGCTTTCTAGAGTCTCTAAGAGAGCAGGGAACATGAGTGTGCTGAGAACAAAAGAATGGTGTTTCCTACACATACAGACCATATGTAGAAGAACTCTGCCTCTGAAATTGATACAAAGCACAGGTCCTCTAACATCCAATGCTTGTCAGTTATGATGAGAAATGTGTGAGCTTCATGAACGATGTAGTTCGTTTGACCTGTAAAGTAACTGCCCTTACCTGAAACGAAGTCTTGCTTGTAGGAAGATTCAGAGCCTGGGATTTAACTCCATTTCTGAAGTGAAACACACAACAGAGTTCTCATCCATTGATCACATTCTGCATTAGAGCAAGAAGCATGCTCTTGCTTTTTAGAGTCTCTAAGACAGCAAGAAACTTGAGTGTGCTGAGAACAAAAGAACGGTGTTTCGTACACATACGGACCATATCTAATCCAACTCTGCTTCTGAAACTGATACAAAACACTGGTCCTCTAACATCCAATGCTTGTCAGTTAAGATGGGAAACTTGTTAGCTTCGTGAACGATGTAGTTCGTTTGAGCTGAAAAGTGCCTGCCCTTAATTGAAAAGAAGTCTTGCTTGTAGGAAGACACAGTGACTGGCATTTATGTCCATTTCTGAAGGGAAACACACAGCATAGTTCTCATCCATGGATCAAACTCTGCTTTAGAGCAAGATGCACGCTCTTGCTTTCTAGAATCTCTAATTACGCTGGAAACTTGAGTGTGCTCAGAACAAAAGAACGGTGTTTCCTACACATACGGGCCATATCTAGTTCAAATCTGCTTCTGAAACTGAAACAAACCACAGGTCCTCTATCATCCAATGCTTGTCAGTTAAGATGAGAAACGTGTGAGCTTCGTGAACGATGTAGTTCGTTTGAGCTGTTAGTAACTGCCCTTACCTGAAACGAACTTTTCTTGTCGGAAGACTCAGAGCCTGGGATTTAACTCCATTTCTGAAGTGAAAGACACAGCAGAGTTCTCATCCATAGATCACACTCTGCTTTAGAGCAAGAAGCACGCTCTAGCTTTCTAGAGCCTCTAAGACACCAGGTAACGAGAGTGTCCTGAGAACAAAAGAACAGTGTTTCCTACACATACGGACCATATCTAATCCAACTCGGCTTCTGAAACTGATACAAAGCACTGGTCCTGTAACATCCGATGCTTGTTAGTTAAGATGAGAAACGTGTGAGCTTCGTGAACGATGTAGTTCGTTTGAGCTGAAAAGAGACTGCCCTTACCTGAAAAGAAGTCTTGCTTGTAGGAAGACAAAGAGCATGGAATTTAACTCCATTTCTGAAGGGAAACACACAACTGAGTTCTCATCCATTGATCACACTCTGCTTTAGAGCAAGAAGCACGCTCTAGCTTTATAGAGTCTCTAAGACAGCAGGAAACTTGAGTGTGCTGAGAACAAAAGAACGGTGTTTCCTACACATGCGGACCATATCTAGTCCAACTCTGCTTCTGAAACTGATACAAAACACTGGTCCTCTAACATCCAATGCTTGTCAGTTAAGATGAGAAACTTGTTAGCTTCGTGAACGATGTAGTTCATTTGAGCTGAAAAGTGGCTGCCCTTAATTGAAACGAAGTCTTGCTTGTAGGAAGACACAGTGACTGGCATTTATGTCCATTTCTGAAGGGAAACACACAGCATAGTTCTCATCCATGGATCACACTCTGCTTTAGAGCAAGGTGCACGCTCTTGCTTTCTAGAATCTCTAATTACACTGGAAACTTGAGTGTGCTCAGAACAAAAGAACGGTGTTTCCTACACATACGGGCCATATCTAGTTCAACTGTGCTTCTGAAACTGAAACAAACCACAGGTCCTCTATCATCCAATGCTTGTCAGTTAAGATGAGAAACGTGTGAGCTTCGTGAACGATGTAGGTCGTTTGAGCTGTTAGTAACTGCCCTTACCTGAAACGAACTTTTCTTGTCGGAAGACTCAGAGCCTGGGATTTAACTCCATTTCTGAAGTGAAAGACACAGCAGAGTTCTCATCCATAGATCACACTCTGCTTTAGAGCAAGAAGCACGCTCTTGCTTTCTATTGTCTCTAAGACAGCAGGAAATGTGAGTGTCCTGAGAACAAAACTACAGAGTTTCCTACACTTACGGACCATATCTAGTCCAACTCGGCTTCTGAAACTGATACAAAGCACTGGTCCTCTAACATCCAATGCTTGTCAGTTAAGATGGGAAACTTGTTAGCTTCGTGTACGATGTAGTTCGTTTGAGCTGAAAAGTGACTGCCCTTACCTAAAACGAAGTCTTACTTGTAGGAAGACACAGCGCATGGGATTTAACTCCATTTCTGAAGGCAAACACACAGCATAGTACTCATCCATGGATCACACTCTGCTTTAGAGCAAGCAGCACGCTCTTGCTTTCTAGAGTCTCTAATAGAACAGGAAACGTGAGTGTGCTCAGAACAAAAGAACGGCGTTTGTTACACATACGGACCATATCTAGTTGAACTGTGATTATGAAACTCAAACCAACCACAGGACCTCTAACATCCAGTGCTTGTCAGTTAAGATGAGAAACATGCGAGCTTCGTGAACGATGTAGTTCGTTTAAGCTGAAAATTGACTGCCCTTACCTGAAACGAAGTCTTGCTTGTAGGAAGACACAGAGCATGGAATTAACTCCATTTCTGAAGGGAAACACACAGCATAGTTCTCATCCATGGATCACACTCAGCTTTAGAGCAAGAAGCACGCTCTTGCTTTCTAGAGTCTCTAAGACAGCAGGAAACATGAGTGTGCTGAGAACAGAAGAATGGTGTGTCCTACACATACGGACCATATCTAGAAGAACTCTCCCTCTGAAATTGATACAAAGCCCAGTTCCTCTAACATCCAATGCTTGTCAGTTATGATGAGAAACGTGTGAGCTTCATGAGCGATGCAGTTCGTTTGAGCTGTAAAGTAACTGCCCTTACCTGAAACGAAGTCTGGCTTGTAGGAAGACTCAGAGCCTGGGATTTAACTCCATTTCTGAAGAGAAACACACAACAGAGTTCTCATCCATTGATCACACTCTGCTTTAGAGCAAGAAGCACGCTCTAGCTTTCTAGAGTCTCTAATACAGCAAGAAACTTGAGTGTGCTCAGAACATTAGAACGGTTTTTCCTAAACATACGGGCCATATCTAGTTCAACTCTGCTTCTGAAACTGAAACAAACCACAGGTCCTCTATCATCCAATGCTTGTCAGTTAAGATGAGAAACGTGTGAGCTTCGTGAACGATGTAGTTCGTTTGAGCTGAAAAGAGACTGCCCTTACCTGAAAGGAAGTCTTGCTTGTTGGAAGACACAGAGCATGGAATTTAACTCCATTTCTGAAGCGAAGCACGCAACTGAGTTCTCATCCATTGATCACACTCTGCTTTAGAGCAAGAAGCACGCTCTTGCTTTCTAGAGTCTCTAAGACAGCAGGAAACATGAGTGTGCTCAGAACAAATGAATGGTATTTCCTACACATACGGACCATATCTAGTCCAACTCTGCTTCTGAAACTGATACAAAGCACTGGTCCCCTAACATCCAATGCTTGTCAGTTAAGATGAGAACCGTGTGAGCTTCGTGAACAATGTAGTTTGTTTGAGCTGTAATTTAACTGCCCTTACCTGAAACGAAGTCTTGCTTGTAGGAAGACTCTGAGCCAGGGATTTAACTCCATTTCTGAAGGGAAACACACAGCATAGTTCTCATCCATGGATCACACTCTGCTTTAGAGCAAGAAGCACGCTCTTGCATTCTAGAGTCTCTAATACAGCACAAACTTGAGTGTGCTCAGAACAATAGAACGGTTTTTCCTACACATACAGGCCATATCTAGTTTAACTCTGCTTCTGAAACTGAAACAAACCACAGGTCCTCTAACATCCAATGCTTGTCAGTTAAGATGAGAAACGTGTGAGCTTCGTGAACGATGTAGTTCGTTTTTGCTGGAAAGTAACTGCCCTTACCTGAAACGAAGTCTTGCTTGTATTAAGACTCAGAGCCAAGGATTTAACTCCATTTCTGAAGTGAAACACACAACAGAGTTCTCAACCATTGATCACACTCTGCATTAGAGCAAGAAGCACGATCTTGCTTTCTAGAGTCTCTAATACAGCAGGAAACTTGAATGTGCTCAATACAAAAGAACGGTGTTTCTTACACATACGGACCATATCTAGTTCAACTGTGCTTCTGAAACTGAAACAAAACACAGGTCCTCTAACATCCAATTCTTGTCAGGTAAGAGGAGAAACATGTGAGCTTTGTGAACGATGTAGTTCCTTTGAGATGTAAAGTAACAGCCCATACTTGAAACAAACTCTTCCTTGTAGGAAGACTCAGAGCCTGGGCTTTAACTCCATTTCTGAAGTGAAACACACAGCAGAATTGTCATCCATTGATCACACTCTGCTTTAGAGCAAGAAGCACGCTCTAGCTTTATAGAGTCTCTAAGACAAAAGGAAATTGAGTGTGCTCAGAAGAAAAGAACGGTGTTTCCTACACATACAGGCCATATCTAGTTCAACTCTAGTTTTGAAACTGAAACAAACCACAGGTCCTCTATCATCCAAAGCTTGTCAGTAAAGATGAGAAACATGTGAGCTTCGTGAACGATGTTGTTCGTTTGAGCTGTAAAGTAACTGCCCTTACTTGATACGAGGTCTTCCTTGTAGGAAGACTCAGAGCCTGGGATTTACCTCCATTTCTGAAGTGAAACAAACATCAGAGTTCTCATACATAGATCACACTCTGCTTTAGAGCAAGAAGCACGCTCTTGCTTTCTAGAGTCTCTAAGACAGCAGGAAACATGAGTGTGCTGAGAACAAAAGAACGTTGTTTCCTACACATATGGACCTTATTTAGAAGAACTCTGCCTCTGAAATTGATACAAAGCACAGGTCCTCTAACATCCAATGCTTGTCAGTTAAGATGAGAAACGTGTGAGCTTCATGAACGATGTAGTTTTTTTGACCTGAAAAGTGACTACCCTTACCTGAAATGAAGTCTTGCTTGTAGGAAGACACAGAGCATGGAATTTAACTCCATTTCGGAAGTGAAACACACAGCAGAGTTGTCATCCATTGATCACACTCTGCTTTAGAGCAAGAAGCACGCTCTAGCTTTCTAGAGTCTCTGAGACACCAAGAAACTTGCGTGTGCTGAGAACAAATTAATGGAGTTTCCTACACATACGGACCATATCTAGATCATCTCTGTTTCTGAAACTGATACAAACCACAGGTCTCTAACATCCAATGCTTGTCAGTTAAGATGAGAAACATGTGAGCTTTGTGATCGATGTAGTTTGTTTGAGGTGTAAAGTAACTGCCCTTACATGAAACGAAGTGTTTCTTGTAGGAAGACTCAGAGCCAGGGATTTAACTCCATTTCTGAAGGGAAACACAGCATAGTTCTCATCCAAGGATCACACTCTGCTTTAGAGCAAGAAGCACACTCTTGCTTTCTAGAGTCTCTAAGACACCAGGTAACGTGAGTGTCCTGAGAACAAAAGAACGGTGTTTCCTACACATACGGACCATATCTAATCCAACTCGGCTTCTGAAACTGATACAAAGCACTGGTCCTGTAACATCCGATGCTTGTTGGTTAAGATGAGAAACGTGTGAGCTTCGTGAACGATGTAGTTCGTTTGAGCAGAAAAGAGACTGCCCTTACCTGAAAGGAAGTCTTGCTTGTAGGAAGACAAAGAGCATGGAATTTAACTCCATTTCTGAAGGGAAACACACAACTGAGTTCTCATCCATTGATCACACTCTGCTTTAGAGCAAGCAGCACGCTCTTGCTTTCTAGAGTATCTAAGAGAGCAGGGAACATGAGTGTGCTGAGAACAAAAGAATGGTGTTTACTACACATACAGACCATATGTAGAAGAACTCTGCCTCTGAAATTGATACAAAGCACAGGTCCTCTAACATCCAATGCTTGTCAGTTATGATGAGAAATGTGTGAGCTTCATGAACGATGTAGTTCGTTTGAGCTGTAAAGTAACTGCCCTTACCTGAAACGAAGTCTTGCTTGTAGGAAGATTCAGAGCCTGGGATTTAACTCCATTTCTGAAGTGAAACAAACAACAGAGTTCTCATCCATTGATCACACTCTGCATTAGAGCAAGAAGCATGCTCTTGCTTTTTAGAGTCTCTAAGACAGCAAGAAACTTGAGTGTGCTGAGAACAAAAGAACGGTGTTTCGTACTCATACGGACCATATCTAGTCCAACTCTGCTTCTGAAACTGATACAAAACACTGGTCCTCTAACATCCAATGCTTGTCAGTTAAGATGGGAAACTTGTTAGCTTCGTGAACGATGTAGTTCGTTTGAGCTGAAAAGTGCCTGCCCTTAATTGAAACGAAGTCTTGCTTGTAGGAAGACACAGTGACTGGCATTTATGTCCATTTCTGAAGGGAAACACACAGCATAGTTCTCATCCATGGATCACACTCTCCTTTAGAGCAAGATGCACGCTCTTGCTTTCTAGAATCTCTAATTACGCTGGAAACTTGAGTGTGCTCAGAACAAAAGAACGGTGTTTCCTACACTTACGGGCCATATCTAGTTCAAATCTGCTTCTGAAACTGAAACAAACCACAGGTCCTCTATCATCCAATGCTTGTCAGTTAAGATGAGAAACGTGTGAGCTTCGTGAACGATGTAGTTCGTTTGAGCTGTTAGTAACTGCCCTTACCTGAAACGAACTTTTCTTGTCGGAAGACTCAGAGCCTGGGATTTAACTCCATTTCTGAAGTGAAAGACACAGCAGAGTTCTCATCCATAGATCACACTCTGCTTTAGAGCAAGAAGCACGCTCTTGCTTTCTATTGTCTCTAAGACACCAGGTAACGTGAGTGTCCTGAGAACAAAAGAACAGTGTTTCCTACACATACGGACCATATCTAATCCAACTCGGCTTCTGAAACTGATACAAAGCACTGGTCCTGTAACATCCAATGCTTGTTAGTTAAGATGAGAAACGTGTGAGCTTCGTGAACGATGTAGTTCGTTTGAGCTGAAAAGAGACTGCCCTTACCTGAAAGGAAGTCTTGCTTGTAGGAAGACAAAGAGCATGGAATTTAACTCCATTTCTGAAGGGAAACACACAACTGAGTTCTCATCCATTGATCACACTCTGCTTTAGAGCAAGAAGCACGCTCTAGCTTTATAGAGTCTCTAAGACAGCAGGAAACTTGAGTGTGCTGAGAACAAAAGAACGGTGTTTCCTACACATGCGGACCATATCGAGTCCAACTCTGCTTCTGAAACTGATACAAAACACTGGTCCTCTAACATCCAATGCTTGTCAGTTAAGATGAGAAACTTGTTAGCTTCGTGAACGATGTAGTTCGTTTGAGCTGAAAAGTGCCTGCCCTTAATTGAAACGAAGTCTTGCTTGTAGGAAGACACAGTGACTGGCATTTATGTCCATTTCTGAAGGGAAACACACAGCATAGTTCTCATCCATGGATCACACTCTGCTTTAGAGCAAGATGCACGCTCTTGCTTTCTAGAATCTCTAATTACACTGGAAACTTGAGTGTGCTCAGAACAAAAGAACGGTGTTTCCTACACATACGGGCCATATCTAGTTCAACTCTGCTTCTGAAACTGAAACAAACCACAGGTCCTCTATCATCCAATGCTTGTCAGTTAAGATGAGAAACGTGTGAGCTTCGTGAACGATGTAGTTCGTTTGAGCTGATAGTAACTGCCCTTACCTGAAACGAACTTTTCTTGTCGGAAGACTCAGAGCCTGGGATTTAACTCCATTTCTGAAGTGAAAGACACAGCAGAGTTCTCATCCATAGATCACACTCTGCTTTAGAGCAAGAAGCACGCTCTTGCTTTCTATTGTCTCTAAGACAGCAGGAAATGTGAGAGTCCTGAGAACAAAACTACAGAGTTTCCTACACTTACGGACCATATCTAGTCCAACTCTGCTTCTGAAACTGATACAAAGCACTGGTCCTCTAACATCCAATGCTTGTCAGTTAAGATGGGAAATTTGTTAGCTTCGTGAACGATGTAGTTCGTTTGAGCTGAAAAGTGACTGCCCTTACCTAAAACGAAGTCTTACTTGTAGGAAGACACAGCGCATGGGATTTAACTCCATTTCTGAAGGCAAACACACAGCATAGTACTCATCCATGGATCACACTCTGATTTAGAGCAAGAAGCACGCTCTTGCTTTCTAGAGTCTCTAATAGAACAGGAAACGTGAGTGTGCTCAGAACAAAAGAACGGCATTTGTTGCACATACGGACCATAACTAGTTGAACTGTGATTATGAAACTCAAACAAACCACAGGTCCCGTAACATCCAATGCTTGTCAGTTAAGATGAGAACCGTGTGAGCTTCGTGAACAATGTAGTTTGTTTGAGCTGTAATTTAACTGCCCTTACCTGAAACGAAGTCTTGCTTGTAGGAAGACTCAGAGCCAGGGATTTAACTCCATTTCTGAAGGGAAACACACAGCATAGTTCTCATCCATGGATCACACTCTGCTTTAGAGCAAGAAGCACGCTCTTGCTTTCTAGAGTCTCTAATACAGCACAAACTTGAGTGTGCTCAGAACAATAGAACGGTTTTTCCTACACATACAGGCCATATCTAGTTTAACTCTGCTTCTGAAACTGAAACAAACCACAGGTCCTCTAACATCCAATGCTTGTCAGTTAAGATGAGAAACGTGTGAGCTTCGTGAACGATGTAGTTCTTTTGAGCTGAAAAGTGACTACCCTTACCTGAAACGAAGTCTTGCTTGTAAGAAGACACAGAGCATGGAATTTAACTCCATTTCTGAAGGGAAACACACAGCAGAGTTGTCATCCATTGATCACACTCTGCTTTAGAGCAAGAAGCACGCTCTAGCTTTCTAGAGTCTCTGAGACACCAAGAAACTTGCGTGTGCTGAGAACAAATGAATATTGTTTCCTACACATACGGACCATATCAAGTCCAACTCTGCTTCTGAAACTGATACTAAGCACTGGTCCTCTAACATCCAATGCTTGTGAGTTAAGATGAGAAACGTGTGGCCTTGTGAACGATGTATTTCCTTTGAGCTGAAAAGAGACTGCCCTTACCTGAAACGTTGTCTTGTTTGCAGGAAGACACAGAGCATGGAATTTAACTCCATTTCTGAAGGGAAACACACAACTGAGTTCCAATCCATTGATCAAACTCTGCTTTAGAGCAAGAAGAACGCTCTTACTTTCTAGAATCTCTAAGACAGCAGGAAACATGAGTGTGCTGAGAACAAATGAATGGTGTTTCCTACACATACAGACAATATCTAGTCCAACTCTGCTTCTGAAACTGATACAAAGCACTGGTCCCCTAACATCCAATGCTTGTCAGTTAAGATGAGAAACGTGTGAGCTTCGTGAACGATGTAGTTCGTTTGAGCTGAAAAGAGACTGCCCTTACCTGAAAGGAAGTCTTGCTTGTAGGAAGACAAAGAGCATGGAATTTAACTCCATTTCTGAAGGGAAACACACAACTGAGTTCTCATCCATTGATCACACACTGCTTTAGAGCAAGAAGCACGCTCTTGCATTCTAGAGTCTCTAATACAGCAGGAAACTTGAGTGTGCTCAGAACATTAGTTCGGTTTTTCCTACACATACGGGCCATATCTAGTTCAACTCTGCTTCTGAAACTGAAACAAACCACAGGTCCTCTATCATCCGATGCTTGTCAGTTAAGATGAGAAACGTGTGAGATTCGTGAACGATGTAGTTCGTTTGAGCTGTTAGTAACTCCCCTTACCTGAAACGAAGTCTTGCTTGTAGGAAGACTCAGAGCCTGGGATTTAACTCCATTTCTGAAGTGAAACAAACATCAGAGTTCTCATACATAGATCACACTCGGCTTTAGAGCAAGCACCACGCTCTTGCTTTCTAGAGTCTCTAAAACAGCAGGAAACATGTGTGTGCTGAGAAAAAAAGAATGGTGTTTCCTACACATACGGACCATATTAGAAGAACTCTGCCTCTGAAATTGATACAGAGCCCAGTTCCTCTAACATCCAATGCTTGTCAGTTATGATGAGAAACGTGTGAGCTTCATGAGCGATGTGGATCGTTTGAGCTGTAAAGTAACTGCCCTTACCTGAAACGAAGTCTTGCTTGTAGGAAGACTCAGAGCCTGGGATTTAACTCCATTTCTGAAGTGAAACACACAACTGAGTTCTCATCCATTGATCACACTCTGCTTTAGAGCAAGAAGCACGCTCTAGCTTTATAGAGTCTCTAAGACAGCAGGAAACTTGAGTGTGCTGAGAACAAAAGAACGGTGTTTCCTACACATGCGGACCATATCTAGTCCAACTCTGCTTCTGAAACTGATACAAAACACTGGTCTTCTAACATCCAATGCTTGTCAGTTAAGATGAGAAACTTGTTAGCTTCGTGAACGATGTAGTTCGTTTGACCTGAAAAGTGCCTGCCCTTAATTGAAACGAAGTCTTGCTTGTAGGAAGACACAGTGACTGGCATTTATGTCCATTTCTGAAGGGAAACACACAGCATAGTTCTCATCCATGGATCACACTCTGCTTTAGAGCAAGATGCACGCTCTTGCTTTCTAGAATCTCTAATTACACTGGAAACTTGAGTGTGCTCAGAACAAAAGAACGGTGTTTCCTACACATACAGGCCATATCTAGTTCAACTCTGCTTCTGAAACTGAAACAAACCACAGGTCCTCTATCATCCAATGCTTGTCAGTTAAGATGAGAAACGTGTGAGCTTCGTGAACGATGTAGTTCGTTTGAGCTGTTAGTAACTGCCCTTACCTGAAACGAACTTTTCTTGTCGGAAGACTCAGAGCCTGGGATTTAACTCCATTTCTGAAGTGAAAGACACAGCAGAGTTCTCATCCATAGATCACACTCTGCTTTAGAGCAAGAAGCACGCTCTTGCTTTCTATTGTCTCTAAGACAGCAGGAAATGTGAGTGTCCTGAGAACAAAACTACAGAGTTTCCTACACTTACGGACCATATCTAGTCCAACTCTGCTTCTGAAGCTGATACAAAGCACTGGTCCTCTAACATCCAATGCTTGTCAGTTAAGATGGGAAACTTGTTAGCTTCGTGTACGATGTAGTTCGTTTGAGCTGAAAAGTGACTGCCCTTACCTAAAACGAAGTCTTACTTGTAGGAAGACACAGCGCATGGGATTTAACTCCATTTCTGAAGGCAAACACACAGCATAGTACTCATCCATGGATCACACTCTGCTTTAGAGCAAGAAGCACGCTCTTGCTTTCTAGAGTCTCTAATAGAACAGGAAACGTGAGTGTGCTCAGAACAAAAGAACGGCGTTTGTTACACATACGGACCATATCTAGTTGAACTGTGATTATGAAATTCAAACAAACCACAGGTCCTCTAACATCCAGTGCTTGTCAGTTAAGATGAGAAACATGCGAGCTTCGTGAATGATGTAGTTCGTTTAAGCTGAAAATTGACTGCCCTTACCTGAAACGAAGTCTTGCTTGTAGGAAGACACAGAGCATGGAATTAACTCCATTTCTGAAGGGAAAGACACAGCATAGTTCTCATCCATGGATCACACTCAGCTTTAGAGCAAGAAGCACGCTCTTGCTTTCTAGAGTCTCTAAGACAGCAGGAAACATGAGTGTGCTGAGAACAGAAGAATGGTGTGTCCTACACATACGGACCATATCTAGAAGAACTCTCCCTCTGAAATTGATACAAAGCCCTGTTCCTCTAACATCCAATGCTTGTCAGTTATGATGAGAAACGTGTGAGCTTCATGAGCGATGCAGTTCGTTTGAGCTGTAAAGTAACTGCCCTTACCTGAAACGAAGTCTGGCTTGTAGGAAGACTCAGAGCCTGGGATTTAACTCCATTTCTGAAGAGAAACACACAACAGAGTTCTCATCCATTGATCACACTCTGCTTTAGAGCAAGAAGCACGCTCTAGCTTTCTAGAGTCTCTAATACAGCAAGAAACTTGAGTGTGCTAAGAACATTAGAACGGTTTTTCCTAAACATACGGGCCATTTCTAGTTCAACTCTGCTTCTGAAACTGAAACAAACCACAGGTCCTCTATCATCCAATGCTTGTCAGTTTAGATGAGAAACGTGTGAACTTCGTGAACGATGTAGTTCGTTTGAGCTGTAAAGTAACTGCCCTTACCTGAAATGACGTCTTGCTTGTAGGAAGACTCAGAGCCAGGGATTTAACTCCATTTCTGAAGGGAAACACACAGCATAGTTCTCATATATACTTCACACTCTAACAAGTTTCCCATGTTAACTGACAAGCATTGGATGTTAGAGGACCAGTGCTTTGTATCAGTTTCAGAAGCAGAGTTGGACTAGATATGGTCCGTATGTGTAGGTATCACCGTAGTTTTGTTCTCAGGACACTCAAATTTCTTGCTGTCTTTGAGACAATAGAAAGCAAGAGCGTGCTTCTTGCTCTAAAGCAGAGTGTGAGCTATGGATGAGAACTCTGCTGTGTGTTTCACTTCAGAAATGGAGTTAAATCCCAGGCTCTGAGTCTTCCTACAAGCAAGACTTCGTTTAAGGTAAGAGCAGTTATTTTAGAGCTCAAACGATCTACCTCATTCACGAAGCTCACACGTTTCTCATCTTAACTGACAAGCATTGGATGTTTAGGACCTGTGCTTTGTATCAATTTCAGAGGCAGAGTTCTTCTAGATATGGTCCGTATGTGTAGGAAACACCATTCTTTTGTTCTCAGCACACTCTTGTTTCCTGCTCTCTTAGAGACTGTAGAAAGCAAGAGCGTGCTTCTTGCTCTAAAGCAGAGTATGATCCATGGATGAGAACTATGCTGTGTCTTTCCCTTCAGAAATGGAGTTATTTCCTTGCTCTGTGTCTTCCTACAAGCAAGACTTCGTTTCAGGTATGGGCAGTCAATTTTCAGCTTAAAGGAACTACATCGTTCACGAAGCCCACATGCATCTCATCTTAACTGACAAGCATTGGATATTAGAGAACCAGTGCTTTGTATCAGTTTTAGAATCAGAGTTGGACTAGATATGGTCCGTATGTGTAGGAAACACCATTCATTTGTTCTCAGCACACTCACGTTTCCTGGTGTCTTAGAGACTCTAGAAAGCTAGAGCGTGATTCTTGCTCTAAAACAGAGTGTGATCAATGGATGACAACTCTGCTGTTTCTTTCACTTCAGGAATGGAGTTAAATCCAAGGCTCTGAGTCTTCCTGCAAGAAAGACTTCGTTTCAAGTAAGGGCAGTTACTTTACAGCTCAAAAAAACTACATCGTTCACAAAGCTCACATGTTCCTCATCTTAACTGACAAGCACTGGATGTTAGAGGAACTGTGGTTTGTTTGAGTTTCATAATCACAATTGAAGTAGATATGGTCCGTATGTGTAAGAAACACCGTTCTTTTGTTCTGAGCACACTCACGTTTCCTGTTGTATTAGAGACTCTAGAAAGCAAGAGCGTGCTTCTTGCTCTAAAGCAGAGTGTGATCCATGGATGAGAACTATGCTGTGTGTTTCCCTTCAGAAATGGAGTTAAATCCCAGGCGCTGTGTCTTCCTACAAGCAAGACTTCGTTTCAGGTAAGGGCAGTCACTTTTCCGCTCAAACGATCTACATCGTTCACGAAGCTCACATGCATCTCATCTTAACTGACAAGCATTGGATATTAGATAACCAGTGCTTTGTATCAGTTTAAGAAGCAGAGTTGGACTAGATATGGTCCGTATGTGTAGGAAACACCATTCATTTGTTCTCAGCACACTCACGTTTCCTGGGGTCTTAGAGAGTCTAGAAAGCTAGAGCGTGATTCTTGCTCTAAAACAGAGTGTGATCCATGGATGAGAACTATGCTGTGTGTTTCCTTTCAGAAATGGAGTTAAATCCCAGGCGCTGTGTCTTCCTACAAGCAAGACTTCGTTTCAGGTAAGGGCAGTCACTTTTCAGCTCAAACGAACTACATCATTCACGAAGCTAACAAGTTTCCCATGTTAACTGACAAGCATTGGATGTTAGAGGACCAGTGCTTTGTATCAGTTTCAGAAGCAGAGTTGGACTAGATATGGTCCGTATGTGTAGGAATCACCGTAGTTTTGTTCTCAGGACACTCAAATTTCTTGCTGTCTTTGAGACAATAGAAAGCAAGAGCGTGCTTCTTGCTCTAAAGCAGAGTGTGATCTATGGATGAGAACTCTGCTGTGTGTTTCACTTCAGAAATGGAGTTAAATCCCAGGCTCTGAGTCTTCCTACAAGAAAAGTTCGTTTCAGGTAAGGGCAGTTACTAACAGCTCAAACGAACTACATCGTTCACGAAGCTCACACGTTTCTCATCTTAACTGTCAAGCACTGGATGTTAGAGGACCTGTGGTTTGTTTCAGTTTCAGAAGCAGAGTTGGACTAGATATGGTCCATATGTGTAGGAAACACCGTTCTTTGGTCTCAGCAAAATCAAGTTTCTTACTGTCTTAGAGACTCTAGAAAGCTAGAGCGTGCTTCTTGCTCTAAAGCAGAGTATGATCAATTGATGACAACTCTGCTGTGTGTTTCACTTCAGAAATGGAGTTAAAGCCCAGGCTCTGAGTCTTCCTACAAGGAAGACTTCGTTTCAAGTAAGGGCAGTTAGTTTACACCTCAAACGAACTACATCGTTCACGAAGCTCACATATTCCTCATCTTAACTGACAAGAACTGGATGTTAGAGGAACTGTGGTTTGTTTGAGTTTCATAATCACAGTTGAACTAGATATGGTCCATATGTGTAAGAAACACCGTTCTTTTGTTCTGAGCACACTCAAGTTTCCTGTTCTATTATAGACTCTAGAAAGCAACGGCGTGCTTCTTGCTCTAAAGCAGAGTGTGATCCATGGATGAGAACTATGCTGTGTGTTTCCCTTCAGAAATGGAATTAAATCCCAGGCGCTGTGTCTTCCTACATGCAAGACTTCGTTTCAGGTAAGGGCAGTCACTTTTCAGCTCAAACGAACTACATCGTTCACAAAGCTCACATGCATCTCATCTTAACTGACAAGCATTGGATATTAGATAACCAGTGCTTTGTATCAGTTTAAGAAGCAGAGTTGGACTAGATATGGTCTGTATGTGTAGGAAACACCATTCATTTGTTCTCAGCACACTCACATTTCCTGGTGTCTTTGAGACTAGAGAAAGCTAGAGCGTGATTCTTGCTCTAAAACAGAGTGTGATCCATGGATGAGAACTCTGCTGTGTGTTTCACTTCAGAAATGGAGTTAAATCCCAGGCTCTGAGTGTTCCTACAAGCAAGACTTCGTTTAAGGTAAGAGCAGTTAATTTAGAGCTCAAACGAACTACCTCATTCACGAAGCTCACACGTTTCTCATCTTAACTGACAAGCATTGGATGTTTAGGACCTGTGCTTTGTATCAATTTCAGAGGCAGAGTTCTTCTAGATATGGTCCGTATGTGTAGGAAACACCATTCTTTTGTTCTCAGCACACTCTTGTTTCCTGCTCTTTTAGAGACTGTAGAAAGCAAGAGCGTGCTTCTTGCTCTAAAGCAGAGTATGATCCCTGGATGAGAACTATGCTGTGTCTTTCCCTTCAGAAATGGAGTTATTTCCTTGCTCTGTGTCTTCCTACAAGCAAGACTTCGTTTCAGGTAAGGGCAGTCAATTTTCAGCTTAAAGGAACTACATCGTTCACGAAGCCCACATGCATCTCATCTTAACTGACAAGCATTGGATATTAGAGAACCAGTGCTTTGTATCAGTTTTAGAATCAGAGTAGGACTAGATATGGTCCGTATGTGTAGGAAACACCATTCATTTGTTCTCAGCACACTCACGTTTCCTGGTGTCTTAGAGACTCTAGAAAGCTAGAGCGTGCTTCTTGCTCTAAAGCAGAGTGTGATCTATGGATGAGAAATCTGCTGTGTGTTTCACTTCAGAAATGGATTTAAATCCCAGGCTCTGAGTCTTCCTACAAGAAAAGTTCGTTTCAGGTAAGGGCAGTTACTAACAGCTCAAAAGAACTACATCGTTCACGAAGCTCACACGTTTCTCATCTTAAATGACAAGCATTGGATGATAGAGGACCTGTGGTTTGTTTCAGTTTCAGAAGCGGATTTGAACTAGATATGGACCGTATGTGTAGGAAACACCGTTCTTTTGTTCTGTGCACACTCACGTTTCCTGCTGTATTAGAGACTCTAGAAAGCAAGAGCATGCTTCTTGCTCTAAAGCAGAGTGTGATCAATTGATGACAACTCTGCTGTGTGTTTCACTTCAGAAATGGAGTTAAAGCCCAGGCTCTGATCTTCCTGCAAGGAAGACTTCGTTTCAAGTAAGGGCAGTTAGTTTACAGCTCAAACGAACTACATCATTCTCGAACCTCACACGTTTCTCATCTTAACTGACAAGCACTGGATGTTAGAGGACCTGTGGTTTGTTTCAGTTTCAGAAGCAGAGTAGGACTAGATATGGTCCATATGTGTAGGAAACACCGTATTTGATCTCAGCACACTCAAGTTTCTTGCTGACTTAGAGACTCTAGAAAGCTAGAGCGTGCTTCTTGCTCTAAAGCAGAGTGTGATCAATGGATGAGAACTCTGTTGTGTGTTTCACTTCAGTAATTGAATTAAAAACCCAGGCTCTGAGTCTTCCTACAAGCAAGACTTTGTTTCATGTAAGAGCAGTTACTTTACAGCTCAAACGAACTACATCGTTCACGAAGCTAACAAGTTTCCCATCTTAATTGCAAGCATTGGATGTTAGAGGACCAGTGCTTTGCATCAGTTTCAGAAGCAGAGTTGGACTAGATATGGTCCGTATGTGTAGGAAACACCATAGTTTTGTTCTCAGGACACTCACATTTCCTGCTCTCTTTGAGACAATAGAAAGCAAGGGCATGCTTCTAGCTCTTAATCAGAGTGTGATCTATGGATGAGAACTCTGCTGTGTGTTTCACTTCAGAAATGGAGTTAAATCCCAGGCTCTGAGTCTTCCTACAAGAAAAGTTCGTTTCAGGTAAGGGCAGTTACTAACAGCTCAAAAGAACTACATCGTTCACGAAGCTAACGAGTTTCCCATCTTAACTGACAATCACTGGATGTTAGAGGACCTGTGGTTTGTTTCAGTTTCAGAAGCAGAGTAGGACTAGATATGGTCCATATGTGTAGGAAACACCGTTCTTTTGTTCTCAGCACACTCAAGTTTCCTGGTGTCTTAGAGACTCTAGAAAGCTAGAGCGTGATTCTTGCTCTAAAACAGAGTGTGATCAATGGATGACAACTCTGCTGTGTGTTTCACTTCAGAAATGGAGTTAAATTCCAGGCTCTGAGTCTTCCTGCAAGGAAGACTTCGTTTCAAGTAAGGGCAGTTAATTTACAGTTCAAAAAACTACATCGTTCACGAAACACACATGTTCCTCATCTTAACTGACAAGCACTGGATGTTAGAGGAACTGTGGCTTGTTTGAGTTTCATAATCACAGTTGAACTAGATATGGACTGTATGTGTAAGAAACACCGTTCTTTTGTTCTGAGCACACTCATGTTTCCTGTTCTATTATAGACTCTAGAAAGCAAGAGCGTACTTCTTGCTCTAAAGCAGAGTGTGATCCATGGATGAGAACTATGCTGTGTGTTTCCCTTCAGAAATGGAGTTAAATCCCAGGCGCTGTGTCTTCCTATAAGCAAGACTTCGTTTCAGGTAAGGGCAGTCACTTTTCAGCTCAAACGAACTACATCGTTCACGAAGCTCACATGCATCTTATCTTAACTGACAAGCATTGGATATTAGATAACCAGTGCTTTGTATCAGTTTTAGAAGCAGAGTTGGACTACATATGGTCTGTATGTGTAGGAAACACCATTCATTTGTTCTCAGCACACTCACATTTCCTGCTGTCTTAGAGACTCTAGAAAGCTAGAGCGTGATTCTTGCTCTAAAACAGAGTGTGATCCATGGATGAGAACTATGCTGTGTGTTTCCCTTCAGAAAAGGAGTTAAATCCCAGGCGCTGTGTCTTCCTACAAGCAAGACTTCGTTTCAGGTAAGGGCAGTCACTTTTCAGCTCAAACGAACTACATCGTTCACGAAGCTAACAAGTTTCCCATCTTAACTGACAAGCATTGGATGTTAGAGGACCAGTGCTTTGTGTCAGTTTCAGAAGCAGTGTTGGACTAGATATGGTCCGTATGTTTAGGAAACACCGTACTTTTGTTCTCAGGACACTCACATTTCCTGCTGTCTTAGAGACAATAGAAAGGAAGAGCGTACTTCTTGCTCTAAAGCAGAGTGTGATCTATGGATGAGAACTCTGCTGTGTGTTTCACTTCAGAAATGGATTTAAATCCCAGGCTCTGAGTCTTCCTACAAGAAAAGTTCATTTCAGGTAAGGGCAGTTACTAACAGCTCAAACGAACTACATCGTTCACGAAGCTCACACGTTTCTCATCTTAACTGACAAGCATTGGATGATAGAGGACCTGTGGTTTGTTTCAGTTTCAGAAGCAGATTTGAACTAGATATGGCCTGTATGTGTAGGAAACACCATTCTTTTGTTCTGTGCACACTCACGTTTCCTGCAGTATTAGAGACTCTAGAAAGCAAGAGCATGCTTCTTGCTCTAAAGCAGAGTGTGATCAATTGATGACAACTCTGCTGTGTGTTTCACTTCAGAAATGGAGTTAAAGCCCAGGCTCTGAGTCTTCCTACAAGGAAGACTTCGTTTCAAGTAAGGGCAGTTAGTTTACACCTCAAACGAACTACATCGTTCTCGAACCTCACACGTTTCTCATCTTAACTGACAAGCACTGGATGTTAGAGGACCTGAAGTTTGTTTCAGTTTCAGAAGCAGAGTTGGACTAGATATGGTCCATATGTGTGGGAAACACCGTTCTTAGGTCTCATCACACTCAAGTTTCCTGGTGTCTTAGAGACTCTAGAAAGAAAGAACGTGCTTCTTGCTCTAAAACAGAGTGTGATCCATGGATGAGAACTATGCTGTGTGTTTCCCTTCAGAAATGGAGATAAATGCCAGGCGCCGTGACTTCCTACAAGCAAGACTTCGTTTCTTGTAAGGGCAGTCACTTTTCAGCTCAAACGAACTACATCGTTCACGAAGCTAACAAGTTTCCCATCTTAACTGACAAGCATTGGATGTTAGAGGACCAGTGTTTTTTTATCAGTTTCAGAAGTAGAGTTGGACTAGATATGTTCCCTATGTGTAGTTAAGACCTTTCTTTTGTTCTCAGCACTCTCAAGTTTCTTGCTGTCTTAGAGACTCTAGAAAGCTAGAGCGTGCTTCTTGCTCTAAAGCAGAGTGTGATGTATATATGAGAACTATGCTGTGTCTTTCCCTTCAGAAATGGAGTTAATTCCATGCTCTGTGTCTTCCTACAAGCAAGACTTCGTTTCAGGTATGGGCAGTCAGTTTTCAGCTTAAACGAACTACATCGTTCACAAAGTTCACATGTATCTCATCTTAACTGACAAGCATTGGATATTAGAGAACCAGTGCTTTGTATCAGTTTTAGAAGAAGAGTTGGACTAGATATGGTCCGTTTGTGTAGGAAACACCATTCATTTGTTCTCAGCACACTCACGTTTCCTGGTGTCTTAGAGACTCTAGAAAGCTAGAGCGTGATTCTTGCTCTAAAACAGAGTGTGATCAATGGATGACAACTCTGCTGTGTGTTTCACTTCAGAAATGGAGTTAAATCGCAGGTTCTTAGTCATTCTACAAGGAAGACTTCGTTTCAAGTAAGGGCAGTTAATTTACAGCTCAAAAAATCTACATCATTCACGAAGCTCACACGTTCATCATCTTAATTGACAAGCACTGGATGTTAGAGGTCCTTTGGTTTGTTTGAGTTTCATAATCACAGTTGAACTAGATATGGTCTGTATGTGTAAGAAACACCGTTCTTTTGTTCTGAGCACACTCACGTTTCCTGTTCTATTAGAGACTCTAGAAAGCAAGAGAGTGCTTCTTGCTCTAAAGCAGAATGTGATCCATGGATGAGAACTATGCTGTGTGTTTCCCTTCAGAAATGGAGTTAAATCACAGGGGCAGTGTCTTCCTACAAGCAAGACTTCGTTTCAGGTAAGGGCAGTCACTTTTCAGGTCAAACAAACTACATCGTTCACGAAGCTAACAAGTTTCCCATCTTAACTGACAAGCATTGGATGTTAGAGGACCAGTGCTTTGTATCAGTTTCAGAAGCTGAGTTGGACTAGATATTGTCCATATGTGTAGGAAACACCGTACTTTTGTTCTCAGGACACTCACATTTCCTACTGTCTTAGAGACAATAGAAAGCAAGAGCGTGCTTCTTGCTCTAAAGCAGAGTGTGATGTATGGATGAGAACTCTGCTGTGTGTTTCACTTCAGAAGTGGAGTTAAATCCAAGGCTCTGAGTCTTCCTACAAGAAAAGTTCGTTTCAGGTAAGGCCAGTTACTAACACCTCAAATGAACTACATAGTTCACGAAGCTCACACGTTTCTCATCTTACCTGACAAGCATTGGATGATAGAGGAACTTTGGTTTGTTTCAGTTTCAGAAGCAGATTTGAACTAGATATGGCCTGTATGTGTAGGAAACTCCGTTCTTTTGTTCTGAGCACACTCAAGTTTCCCTGCTTTATTAGAGATTCTAGAAAGCAAGAGCGTGCTTCTTGCTCTAAAGCAGAGTGTGATCCATGGATGAGAACTATGCTGTATGTTTCCCTTCAGAAATGGAGATAAATCCCAGGCGCTGTGTCTTCCTACAAGCAAGACTTCTTTTCAGGTAAGGACAGTCACTTTTCAGCTCAAAAGAACTACATCGTTCACGAAGCTAACTAGATTCCCATCTTAACTAACATGCATTGGATGTTAGAGGACCAGTGTTTTGTATCAGTTTCAGAAGTAGAGTTGGACTAGATATGGTCCGGATGTGTAGGAAACACCGTTCTTTTGTTCTCAGCACACTCAAGTTTCTTGCTGTCTTAGAGATTCTAGAAAGCAAGAGCGTGCTTCTTGCTCTAAAGCAGAGTGTGATCAATGGATGAGAACTCTGTTGTGTGTTTCACTTCAGAAATGGAGTTAAATCCCAGGCTCTGAGTCTTCCTACAAGCAAGACTTCGTTTCAGGTAAGGTCAGTTACTCTACAGCTCAAACGAACTACATCGTTCACGAAGCTAACAAGTTTCCCATCTTAACTGACAAGCATTGGATGTTAGAGGACCAGTGTTTTTTATCAGTTTCAGAAGTAGAGTTGGACTAGATATGTTCCGTATGTGTAGTTAACACCGTTCTTTTGTCCTCAGCACTCTCAAGTTTCTTGCTGTCTTAGAGACTCTAGAAAGCTAGAGCGTGCTTCTTGCTCTAAAGCAGAGTGTGATCAATGGATGAGAACTCTGTTGTGTGTTTCACTTCAGAAATGGAGTTAAATCCCAGGCTCTGAGACTTCCTACCAGCAAGACTTCGTTTCAGGTAAGGGCATTTACTAACAGCTCAAACGAACTACATGGTTCACGAAGCTCACACGTTTCTCATCTTAACTGACAAGCACTGGATGATAGAGGACCTGTGGTTTGTTCCATTTTCAGAAGCAGAGTTGGACTAGATATGGTCCGTATGTGTATGAAACACCGTACTTTTTTTCTGAGCACACTCACGTTTCCTGCTGTATTAGAGACTCTAGAAAGCTAGAGCGTGCTTCTTGCACTAAAGCAGAGTGTGATCAATGGATGAGAACTCTGTTGTGTGTTTCACTTCAGAAATGGAGTTATATCCCAGGCTCTGAGTCTTCCTACCAGCAAGACTTCGTTTCAGGTAAGGGCAGTCAATTTTCAGCTTAAACGAACTTCATCGTTCACGAAGCTAACATGATTCTCATCTTAACTGACAAGCATTGGATATTAGAGAACCAGTGCTTTGTATCAGTTTTAGAAGCAGAGTTGTCCTAGATATGGTCCGTATGTGTAGGAAACACCATTCATTTTTTCTCAGCACACTCACGTTTCCTGGTGTCTTAGAGACTCTAGAAAGCTAGAGCGTGATTCTTGCTCTAAAAGAGAGTGTGATCAATGGATGACACCTCTGCTGTTTGTTTCACTTCAGAAATGGAGTTAAATCCCAGGCTCTGAGTCTTCCTACAAGGATGACTTCGTTTCAAGTAAGGGCAGTTAATTTACAGCTCAAAAAAACTACATCGTTCACAAAGCTCACACATTCCTCATCTTAAATGACAAGCACTGGATGTTAGAGGACCTGTGGTTTGTTTGAGTTTCATAATCACAGTTGAACTAGATATGCTCCGTATGTGTAAGAAACACCATTCTTTTGTTGTGAGCACACTCACGTTTCCTGTTCTATTAGAGACTCTAGAAAGCAAGAGCGTGCTTCTTGCTCTAAAGCAGAGAGTGATCAATGGATGAGAACTCTGTAGTGTGTTTCACTTCAGAAATGGAGTTAAATCCCAGGCTCTGAGTCTTCCTACCAGCAAGACTTCGTTTCAGGTAAGGGCACTTACTAACAGCTCAAACGAACTACATCATTCACGAAGCTCACACATTTCTCATCTTAACTGACAAGCACTGGATGATAGAGGACCTGTGGTTTGATCCATTTTCAGAAGCAGAGTTGGACTAGATATGGTCCGTATGTGTATGAAACACCATTCTTTTTTTCTGAGCACACTCACGTTTCCTGCTGTATTAGAGACTCTAGAAAGCAAGAGCGTGCTTCTTGCTCTAAAGCAGAGTGTGATCAATGGATGAGAACTCTGTTGTGTGTTTCACTTCAGAAATGGAGTTAAATCCCAGGCTCTGAGTCTTCCTACAAGCAAGACTTCGTATCACGTAAGGGCAGTTACTTTACAGCTCAAACAAACTACATCGTTCACGAAGCTCACATGTACCTCATCTTAACTGACAAGCACTGGATGTTAGAGGACCTGTGGTTTGTTTCAGTTTCATAATCACAGTTGAACTAGATATGGTCGGTATGTGTAAGAAACACCGTTCTTGGGTTCTGAGCACACTCACGTTTCCTGTTCTATGAGAGACTCTAGAAAGCAAGAGCGTGCTTCTTGCTCTAAAGCAGAGTGTGATCAATGGATGAGAACTCTGTTGTGTGTTTCACTTCAGAAATGGAGTTAAATCCCAGGCTCTGAGTCTTCCTACCAGCAAGACTTCGTTTCAAGTAAGGGCAGTTACTAACAGCTCAAATGAACTACATCGTTCACGAAGCTCACAGGTTTCTCATCTTAACTGACAAGCAATGGATGATAGAGGACCTGTGGTTTGTTTCAGTTTCAGAAGCAGAGTTGGACTAGACATGGTCCGTATGTGTAGGAAACACCGTTCTTTTGTTCTGAGCACACTCACGTTTCCTGCTTTATTAGAGACTCTGGAAAGCAAGAGCGTGCTTCTTGCTCTAAAGCAGAGTGTGATAAATGGATGAGAACTCTGTTGTGTGTTTTTCTTCAGAAATGTAGTTTAATCCCAGGCTCTGAGTATTCCTACAAGCAAGACTTCGTTTCAGGTATGGGCAGTTACTTACAGCTCAAATTAACTACATCGTTCACGAAGCTCACACGTTTCTCATCTTAACTGACAAGCATTGGATGTTCGAGGACCGGTGCTTTGTATCAATTTCAGAGGCAGAGTTCTTCTAGATATGGTCTGTATGTGTAGGAAACACCGTTCATTTGTTCTCAGCACACTCATGTTTCCTGCTGTCTTAGAGACTCTAGAAAGCAAGAGCGTGCTTCTTGCTCTAAAGCAGAGTGTGATCCATGGATAAGAACTATGCTGTGTGTTTCCCTTCAGAAATGGAATTAAATTACATGCTCTGTGTCTTCCTACAAGCAAGACTTCGTTTCAGGTAAGGGCAGTCACTTTTCAGCTCAAACGAACTACATCTTTCACAAAGCTCACACGTTTCTCATCTTAACTGACAAGCACTGGATGTTAGAGGACCTGTGGTTTGTTTCAATTTCAGAAGCAGAGTTGGACTTGATATGGTCCATATGTGTAGGAATCACCGTTCTTTTGTCTCAACTCTCACGTTTCCTGCTGTATTAGAGACTCTAGAAAGCAAGAGCGTGCTTCTTGCTCTAAAGCAGAGTGTGATCCATGGATGAGAACTCTGTTGTGTGTTTCACTTCAGAAGTGGAGTTAAATCCCTGGCTCTGTGTCTTCCGACAAGCAAGACTTCGTTTCCGGTAAGGGCAGTTACTTTTCAGCTCAAACAAACTACATCGTTCACGAAGCGAACAAGTTTCCCAACTTAACTGACAAGCATTGGATGTTAGAGGACCAGTGCTTTGTATCAGTTTCAGAAGCAGAGTTGGACTGGATATTGTCCGTATGTGTAGGAAACACCGTACTTTTGTTCTCAGGACACTCACATTTCCTACTGTCTTAGAGACAATAGAAAGCAAGAGCGTGCTTCTTGCTCTAAAGCAGAGTGTGATCTATGGATGAGAACTCTGCTGTGTGTTTCACTTCAGAAGTGGAGTTAAATCACAGGGGCAGTGTCTTCCTACAAGCAAGACTTCGTTTCAGGTAAGGGCAGTCACTTTTCAGCTCAAACAAACTACATCGTTCACGAAGCGAACAAGTTTCCCAACTTAACTGACAAGCATTGGATGTTAGAGGACCAGTGCTTTGTATCAGTTTCAGAAGCAGAGTTGGACTGGATATTGTCCGTATGTGTAGGAAACACCGTACTTTTGTTCTCAGGACACTCACATTTCCTACTGTCTTAGAGACAATAGAAAGCAAGAGCATGCTTCTTGCTCTAAAGCAGAGTGTGATCTATGGATGAGAAATCTGCTGTGTGTTTCACTTCAGAAGTGGAGTTAAATCCAAGGCTCTGAGTCTTCCTACAAGAAAAGTTCATTTCAGGTAAGGCCAGTTACTAACACCTCAAACAAACTACATTATTCACGAAGCTCACACGTTTCTCATCTTAACTGACAAGCATTGGCTGATAGAGGACCTGTGGTTTGTTTCAGTTTCAGAAGCAGATTTGAACTAGATATGGCCTGTATGTGTAGGAAACACTGTTCTTTTGTTCTGAGCACACTCAAGTTTCCTGCTTTATTAGAGATTCTAGAAAGCAAGAGCGTGCTTCTTGCTCTATAGCAGAGTGTGATCCATGGATGAGAACTATGCTGTGTGTTTCCCTTCAGAAATGGAGATAAATCCCAGGCGCTGTGTCTTCCTACAAGCAAGACTTCGTTTCAGGTAAGGGCAGTCACTTTTCAGCTCAAAAATACTACATCGTTCACAAAGCTAACTAGTTTCCCATCTTAACTAACAAGCATTGGATGTTAGAGGACCAGTGTTTTGTATCAGTTTCAGAAGCAGAGTTGGACTAGATATGGTCCATATGTGTATGAAACACCGTTCTTTTGTTCTCAGCACACTCAAGTTTCTTGCTGTCTTAGAGACTCTAGAAAGCAACAGCATGTTTCTTGCTCTAAAGCAGAGTGTGATCAATGGATGAGAACTCTTTTGTGTGTTTCACTTCAGAAATGGAGTTAAATCCCAGGCTCTGAGTCTTCCTACAAGCAAGACTTCGTTTCAGGTAAGGGCAGTTACTTTACAGCTCAAACGAACTACATCGTTCATGAAGCTCACACGTTTCTCATCATAACTGACAAGCATTGGATGTTAGAGGACCTGTGCTTTGTATCAATATCAGAGGCAGAGTTCTTCTAGATATGGTCCGTATGTGTAGGAAACACCATTCTTTTATTCTCCTCACACTCATGTTTCCTGCTCTCTTAGATACTCTAGAAAGCAAGAGCGTGCTTCTTGCTCTAAAGCAGAATGTGATGTATATATGAGAACTCTGCTGTGTGTTTCACTTCAGAAATGGAGTTCAATCCCAGGCTCTGAGTCTTCCTACAAGCAAGACTTCGTTTCAGGTAAGAGCAGTTACTTAACAGCTCAAAGGAACTACATCGTTCACGAAGCTCACACGTTTCTCATCTTAACTGACAAGCACTGTATGCAAGAAGACCTGTGGTTTGTTTCAGTGTCAGAAGCAGAGTTGGACTAGATATGGTCCGTATGTGTATGAAACACTGTTCCTTTGTTCTGAGCACATTCACTTTTCCTGCTGCATTAGAGATTCTAGAAAGAAAGAGCGTGCTTCTTGCTCTAAAGCAGACTGTGATGTATATATGAGAACTATGCTGTGTCTTTCCCTTCAGAAATGGAGGTAATTCCATGCTCTGTGTCTTCCTATAAGCAAGACTTTTTTTCAGGTAAGGGCAGTCAATTTTCAGCTTAAACAAACTACATCGTTCACAAAGCTCACATGTATCTCATCTTAACTGACAAGCATTGGATATTAGAGAAGCAGTGCTTTGTATCAGTTTTAGAAGCAGAGTTGGACTAGATATGGTCCGTTTGTGTAGGAAACACCATTCATTTGGTCTCAGCACACTCACGTTTCCTGGTGTCTTAGAGACTCTAGAAAGCTAGAGCGTGATTCTTGCTCTAAAACAGAATGTGATCAATGGATGACAACTCTGCTGTGTGTTTCACTTCAGAAATGGAGTTAAATCGCAGGCTCTGAGTCATCCTACAAGGAAGACTTCGTTTCAAGTAAGGGCAGTTACTTTAAAGCTCAAAAAAAATTCATCATTCATGAAGCTCACACGTTCCTCATTTTAACTGACAAGCACTGGATGTTAGAGGTCCTTTGGTTTGTTTGAGTTTCATAATAACAGTTGAACTAGATATGGTCTGTATGTGTAAGAAACACAGTTCTTTTGTTCTGAGCACACTCACGTTTCCTGTTCTATTAGAGACTCTAGAAAGCAAGAGCGTGATTCTTGCTCTAAAGCAGAATGTGATCCATGGATGAGAACTATGCTGTGTGTTTCCCTTCAGAAATGGAGTTAAATCACAGTGGCAGTGTCTTCCTACAAGCAAGACTTCGTTTCAGGTAAGGGCAGTCACTTTTCAGCTCAAAAAAATACATCGTTCACGAAGCTAACAAGTTTCCCATCTTAACTGACAAGCATTGGATGTTAGAGGACCAGTGCTTTGTATCAGTTTCAGAAGCAGAGTTGGACTAGATATTGTCCGTATGTGTAGGAAACACCTTAATTTTGTTCTCAGGACACTCACATTTCCTACTGTCTTAGAGACAATAGAAAGCAAGAGCGTGCTTCTTGCTCTAAAGCAGAGTGTGATCTATGGATGAGAACTCTGCTGTGTGTTTCACTTCAGAAGTGGAGTTAAATCCAAGGCTCTGAGTCTTCCGACAAGAAAAGTTCGTTTCAGGTAAGGCCAGTTACTAACACCTCAAATGAACTACATAGTTCACGAAGCTCACACGTTTCTCATTGTAACTGACAAGCATTGGATGATAGAAGACCTGTGGTTTGTTTCAGTTTCAGAAGCAGATTTGAACTAGATATGGCCTGTATGTGTAGGAAACACCGTTCTTTTGTTCTGAGCACACTCACGTTTCCTGCTTTATTAGAGATTCTAGAAAGCAAGAGCGTGCTTCTTGCTCTAAAGCAGAGTGTGATCCATGGATGAGAACTATGCTGTGTGTTTCACTTCAGAAATGGAGTTAAATCCCCGGCTCTGAGTCTTCCTACAAGGATGACTTCGTTTCAAGTAAGGGCAGTTACTTTACAGCTCAAAAAAACTACATCGTTCACAAAGCTCACACGTTCCTCATCTTAACTGACACGCACTGAATGTTAGAGGACCTGTGGTTTGTTTGAGTTTCATAATCGTAGTTGAACTAGATATGCTTAGTATGTGTAAGAAACACCGTTCTTTTGTTCTGAGCACACTCACGTTTCCTGCTGTATTAGAGACTCTAGAAAGCAAGAGCGTGCTTCTTGCTCTAAAGCAGAGTGTGATCAATGGATGAGAACTCTGTTGTGTGTTTCTCTTCAGAAATGGAGTTAAATCCCAGTCTCTGAGTCTTCCTACAAGCAAGACTTCGTATCACGTAAGGGCAGTTACTTTACAGCTCAAACAAACTACATCGTTCACGAAGCTCACATGTACATCATCTTAACTGACAAGCACTGGATGTTAGAGGACCTGTGGTTTGTTTCAGTTTCATGATCACAGTTGAACTAGATATGGTCCGTATGTGTAAGAAACACCGTTCTTTTTTTCTGAGCACACTCACGTTTCCTGCTGTATTAGAGACTCTAGAAAGCAAGAGAGTTCTTCTTGCTCTAAAGCAGAGTGTGTTCAATGGATTGGAACTCTGTTGTGTGTTTCACTTCAGAAATGGAGTTAAATCCCAGGCTCTGAGTCTTCCTACCAGCAAGACTTCGTTTCAAGTAAGGGCAGTTACTAACACCTCAAACGAACTACATCGTTCACGAAGCTCACACGTTTCTCATCTTAACTGACAAGCAATGGATGATAGAGGACTTGTGGTTTGTTTCAGTTTCAGAAGCAGAGTTGGACTAGATATGGTCCGTATGTGTAGGCAACACCGTTCTTTTATTCTGAGCACACTCACGTTTCCTGCTGTATTAGAGACTCTAGAAAGCAAGAGCGTGCTTCTTGCTCTAAAGCACAGTGTGATCAATGGATGAGAACTCTGTTGTGTGTTTCACATCAGAAGTGGAGTTAAATCCCTGGCTCTGTGTCTTCTGACAAGCAAGACTTCGTTTCCGGTAAGGGCAGTTACTTTACAGCTCAAACGAACTACATCGTTCATGAAGCTCTCACGTTTCTCATCATAACTGACAAGCATTGGTTGTTAGAGGACCTGTGCTTTGTATCAATTTCAGAGGCAGGGTTCTTCTAGATATGGTCCGTATGTGTAGGAAACACCATTCATTTGTTCTCAGCACACTCACGTATCCTGGTGTCTTAGAGACTCTAGAAAGCTAGAGCGTGATTCTTGCTCTAAAACAGAGTGTGATCAATGGATGACAACTCTGCTGTTTGTTTCACTTCAGAAATGGAGTTAAATCCCAGGCTCTGGGTCTTCCTGCAAGGTAGACTTCATTTCAAGTAAGGGCAGTTACTTTACAGCTGAAAAAAACTACATCGTTCACGAAGCTCACATGTTCCTCATCTTAACTGACAAGCACTGGATGTTAGAAGAACTGTGGTTTGTTTGAGTTTCATAATCACAATTGAATTAGATATGGTCCTTATGTGTAAGAAACACCGTTCTTTTATTCTGAGCACACTCACGTTTCCTGTTGTATTAGAGATTCTAGAAAGCAAGAGCGTGCTTCTTGCTCTAAAGCAGAGTGTCATCCATGGATGAGATCTATGCTGTGTGTTTCCCTTCAGAAATGGAGTTAAATCCCAGGCGCTGTGTCTTCCTACAAGCAAGACTTCGTTTCAGGTAAGGGCAGTCACTTTTCAGCTCAAACGATCTACATCGTTCACGAAGCTCACATGCATCTCATCTTAACTGACACGCATTGGATATTAGATAACCAGTGGTTTCTATCAGTTTAAGTAGCAGAGTTGGACTAGATATGGTCCATATGTGTAGAAAACACCATTCATTTGTTCTCAGCACACTCACGTTTCCTCTTGTCTTAGTGAGTCTAGAAAGCTAGAGCGTGATTCTTGCTCTAAAACAGAGTGTGATGAATGGATGAGAACTATGCTGTGTGTTTCCTTTCAGAAATGGAGTTAAATCCCAGGCGCTGTGTCTTCCTACAAGAAAGACTTCGTTTCAGGTAAGGGCAGTCACTTTTCAGCTCAAACAAACTACATCATTCAAGAAGCTAACGAGTTTCCCATGTTAACTGACAAGCATTGGATGTTAGAGAACCAGTGCTTTGTATCAGTTTTAGAAGCAGAGTTGGACTAGATATGGTCCGTATGTGTAGGAAACACCATTCATTTGTTCTCAGCACACTCAGGTTTCCTGGTGTCTTAGAGACTCTAGAAAGTTAGAGCGTGATTCTTGCTCTAAAAGAGAGTGTGATCAATGGATGACAACTCTGCTGTGTGTTTCAATTCAGAAATGGAGTTAAATCCCAGGCTCTGAGTCTTCCTGCAAGGAAGACTTCGTTTCAAGTAAGGGCAGTTACTTTACAGCTCAAAAAAACTACATCGTTCACGAAGCTCACATGTTCCTCATCTTAACTGACAAGAACTGGATGTTAGAGGAACTGTGGTTTGTTTAAGTTTCATAATCACAGTTGAACTAGATATGGTCCGTATGTGTAAGAAACACCGTTCTTTTGTTCTGAGCACACTCACGTTTCCTGATCTTTTAGAGACTCTAGAAAGCAAGAGCGTGCTTCTTGCTCTAAAGCAGAGTGTGTTCAATGGATTGGAGCTCTGTTGTGTGTTTCACTTCGGAAATGGAGTTAAATCCCAGGCTCTGAGTCTTCCTACCAGCAAGACTTCGTTTCAAGTAAGGGCAGTTACTAACACCTCAAACGAACTACATCGTTCACGAATCTCACACGTTTCTCATCTTAACTGACAAGCATTGGATGATAGAGGACCTGTGGTTTGTTTCAGTTTCAGAAGCAGAGTTGGACTAGATATGGTCCGTATGTGTAGGAAACACCGTTCTTTTGTTCTGAGCACACTCACGTTTCCTGCTGTATTAGAGACTCTGGAAAGCAAGAGCGAGCTTCTTGCTCTAAAGCAGAGTGTGATCAATGGATGAGAATTCTGTTGTGTGTTTTTCTTCAGAAATGTAGTTAAATCCCAGGCTCTGAGTCTTCCTACAAGCAAGACTTCGTTTCAGGTATGGGCAGTTACTTACAGCTCAAATTAACTACATCGTTCAGGAAGCTCACACGTTTCTCATCTTAAATGACAAGCATTGGATGTTCGAGGACCGGTGCTTTGTATCAATTTCAGAGGCAGAGTTCTTCTAGATATGGTCCGTATGTGTAGGAAACACCGTTATTTGTTCTCAGCACACTCACGTTTCCTGCTGTCTTAGAGACTCAAGAAAGCAAGAGCGTGCTTCTTGCTCTAAAGCAGAGTGTGATCCATGGATAAGAATTATGCTGTGTGTTTCCCTTCAGAAATGGAGTTAAATTCCATGCTCTGTGTCTTTCTACAAGCAAGACTTCGTTTCAGGTAAGGGCAGTCACTTTTCAGCTCAAACAAACTACATCTTTCACAAAGTTCACACGTTTCTCATCTTAACTGACAAGCACTGGATGTTAGAGGACCTGTGGTTTGTTTCAGTTTCAGATGCAGAGTTGCACTTGATATGGTCCATATGTGTAGGAAACACCGCTCTTTTGTCTCAACTCTCACGTTTCCTGCTGTATTAGAGACTCTAGAAAGCAAGAGCGTGCTTCTTGCTCTAAAGCAGAGTGTGATCCATGGATGAGAACTCTGTTGTGTGTTTCACTTCAGAAGTGTAGTTAAATCCCTGGCTCTGTGTCTTCCGACAAGCAAGACTTCGTTTCCGGTAAGGGCAGTTACTTTACAGCTCAAACGAACTACATCGTTCATGAAGCTCTCACGTTTCTCATCATAACTGACAAGCATTGGTTGTTAGAGGACCTGTGCTTTGTATCAATTTCAGAGGCAGGGTTCTTCTAGATATGGTCCGTATGTGTAGGAAACCCCATTCATTTGTTCTCAGCACACTCACGTTTCCTGGTGTCTTAGAGACTCTAGAAAGCTAGAGCGTGATTCTTGCTCTAAAACAGAGTGTGATCAATGGATGACAACTCTGCTGTTTGTTTCACTTCAGAAATGGAGTTAAATCCCAGGCTCTGGGTCTTCCTGCAAGGAAGACTTCGTTTCAAGTAAGGGCAGTTACTTTACAGCTCAAAAAAACTACATCGTTCACGAAGCTCACATGTTCCTCATGTTAACTGACAAGCACTGGATGTTAGAGGAACTGTGGATTGTTTGAGTTTCATAATCACATTTGAATTAGATATGGTCCTTATGTGTAAGAAACACCGTTCTTTTGTTCTGAGCACACTCACGTTTCCTGTTGTATTAGAGATTCTTGAAAGCAAGAGCATGCTTCTTGGTCTAAAGCAGACTGTGATCCATGGATGAGATCTATGCTGTGTGTTTCCATTCAGAAATGGAGTTAAATTCCAGGCGCTGTGTCTTCCTACAAGCAAGACTTCGTTTCAGGTAAGGGTAGTCACTTTTCAGCTCAAACGATCTACATTGTTCACGAAGCTCACATGCATCTCATCTTAACTGACAAGCATTGGATATTAGATAACCAGTGCTTTGTATCAGTTTAAGAAGCAGAGTTGGTCTATATATGGTCCATATGTGTAGGAAACACCATTCATTTGTTCTCAGCACACTCACGTTTCCTGGTGTCTTAGAGAGTCTAGAAAGCTAGAGCGTGATTCTTGCTCTAAAACAGAGTGTGATGAATGGATGAGAACTATGCTGTGTGTTTCCTTTCAGAAATGGAGTTAAATCCCAGGCGCTGTGTCTTCCTACAAGCAAGACTTCGTTTCAGGTAAGGGCAGTCACTTTTCAGCTCAAACGAACTACATCATTCACGAAGCTAACGAGTTTCCCATGTTAACTGACAAGCATTGGATGTTAGAGGACCAGTGCTTTGTATCAGTTTCCGAAGCAGAGTTGGACTAGATATGGTCCGTATGTGTAGGATTCAAAGTAGTTTTGTTCCCAGGACACTCAAATTTCCTGCTGTCTTTGAGACATTAGAAAGCAAGAGCATGCTTCTTGCTCTAAAGTAGAGTGTGATCTATGGATGAGAACTCTGCTGTGTGTTTCACTTCAGAAATGGAGTTAAATCCCAGGCTCTGAGTCTTCCTACAAGAAAAGTTCGTTTCATGTAAGGGCAGTTACTAACAGCTCAAACAAACTACATCGTTCAAGAAGCTCACACGTTTCTCCTCTTACCTGACGAGCACTGGATGTTAGAGGACATGTGGTTTGTTTCAGTTTCAGAAGCAGAGTTGGACTAGATATGGTCCATATGTGTAGGAAACACCGTTCTTTGGTCTCAGCACAATCAAGTTTCTTGCTGTCTTAGAGACTCTAGAAAGCAAGAGCGTGCTTCTTGCTCTAAAGCAGAGTGTGATCAATGGATGAGAACTCTGGTGTGTGTTTCACTTCAGAAGTGGAGTTAAATCCCAGGCTTTGAATCTTCCTAAAAGCAAGAGTTCGTTTAAGGTAAGAGCAGTTACTTTACAGCTCAAACGAACTACATCGTTCACGAAGCTCACACGTTTCTCATCTTAATTGAGAAGCATTGGATGTTTAGGACCTGTGCTTTGTATCAATTTCAGAGGCAGAGTTCTTCTAGATATGGTCCGTGTGTGTAGGAAACACCATTCTTTGTTCTCAGCAAACTCATGTTTCCTGCTGTCTTAGAGACTCTAGAAAGCAAGAGGGTGCTTCTTGCTCTAAAGCAGAGTATGATCCATGGATGAGAACTATGCTGTGTCTTTTCCTTCAGAAATGGAGTTATTTCCTTGCTCTGTGTCTTCCTACAAGCAAGACTTCTGTTCAGGTAAGGGCAGTCAATTTTCAGCTTAAACGAACTACATTGTTCATGAAGCTCACATGCATCTCATCTTAACTGACAAGCATTGGATATTAGAGAACCAGTGCTTTGTATCAGTTTTAGAAGCAGAGTTGGACTAGATATGGTCCGGATGTGTAGGAAACACCATTCATTTGTTCTCAGCACACTCAGGTTTCCTGGTGTCTTAGAGACTCTAGAAAGCTAGAGCGTGATTCTTGCTCTAAAAGAGAGTGTGATCAATGGATGACAACTCTGCTGTGTGTTTCACTTCAGAAATGGAGTTAAATCCCAGGCTCTGAGTCTTCCTGCAAGGAAGACTTCGTTTCAAGTAAGGGCAGTTACTTTACAGCTCAAAAAAACTACATCGTTCACGAAGCTCACATGTTCCTCATCTTAACTGACAAGAACTGGATGTTAGAGGAACTGTGGTTTGTTTGAGTTTCATAATCACAGTTGAACTAGATATGGTCCATATTTGTAAGAAACAACGATCTTTTGTTCTGAGCACACTCACGTTTCCTGTTCTATTAGAGACTCTAGAAAGCAAGAGCGTGCTTCTTGCTCTAAAGAAGAGAGTGATCCATGGATGAGAACTATGCTGTGTGTTTCCCTTCAGAAATGGAGTTAAATCCCAGGCGCTGTGTCTTCCTACAAGCAAGACTTCGTTTCAGGTAAGGGCAGTCACTATTCAGCTCAAACGAACTACATCGTTCACGAAGCTAACAAGTTTCCCATCTTAACTGCAAGCATTGGATGTTAGAGGACCAGTGCTTTCTATCAGTTTCAGAAGCAGTTTGGACTAGATATGGTCCGTATGTTTAGAAAACACTGTACTTTTGTTCCCAGGACACTCACATTTCCTGCTGTCTTAGAGAAAATAGAAAGCAACAGCGTGCTTCTTGCTCTAAAGCAGAGTGTGATCTATGGATGAGAACTCTGCTGTGTGTTTCACTTCAGATATGGATTTAAATCCCAGGCTCTGAGTCTTCCTACAAGAAAAGTTCCTTTCAGGTAAGGGCAGTTACTAACAGCTCAAACAAACTACATCGTTCACGAAGCTCACACGTTTCTCATCTTAACTGACAAGCATTGGATGTTAGAGGACCTGTGGTTTGTATCAGTTTCAGAAGCAGATTTGAACTAGATATGGCCCGTAGTTGTAGGAAACACCGTTCTTTTGTTCTGTGCACACTCACGTTCCCTGCTGTAATAGAGAATCTAGAAAGCAAGAGCGTGCTTCTTGCTCTAAAGCAGAGTGTGATCAATTGATGACAACTCTGCTGTGTGTTTCACTTCAGAAATGGAGTTAAAGCCCAGGCTCTGTGTCTTCCTACAAGGAAGACTTCGTTTCAAGTAAGGGCAGTTAGTTTACAGCTCAAACGAACTACATCGTTCTCGAACCTCACACGTTTCTCATCTTAACTGACAAATACTGGATGTTAGAGGACCTGTGGTTTGTTTCAGTTTCAGAAGCAGAGTTGGACTTGATATGGTCCATATGTGTAGGAAACACCATTCTTTGGTCTCAGCACACTCAAGTTTCTTGCTGACTTAGAGACTCTAGAAAGCAAGAGCGTGCTTCTTGCTCTAAAGCAGAGTGTGATCAATGGATGAGAACTCTGTTGTGTGTTTCACTTCAGAAATGGAATTAAAAACCCAGGCTCTCAGTCTTCCTACAAGGAAGACTTTGTTTCATGTAAGAGCCGTTACTTTACAGCTCAAAAGAACTACATCGTTCTCGAACCTCACACGTATCTCATCTTAACTGACAAGCATTGGATGTTTAGTACCTGTTCTTTGTATCAATTTCAGAGGCAGAGTTCTTCTAGATATGGTCCGTATGTGTAGGAAACACCATTCATTTGTTCTCAGCACACTCAAGTTTCTTGCTGACTTAGAGACTCTAGAAAGCTAGAGCGTGATTCTTGCTCTAAAACAGAGTGTGATCCATGGATGAGAACTCTGCTGTGTGTTTCACTTCAGAAATGGAGTTAAATCCCAGGCTCTGAGTCTTCCTACAAGAAAAGTTCGTTTCAGGTAAGGGCAGTTACTAACAGCTCAAACGAACTACATCGTTCACGAAGGTCACACGTTTCTCATCTTAACTGACAAGCACTGGATGTTAGAGGACCTGTGGTTTGTTTCAGTTTCAGAAGCAGAGTTGGACTAGATATGGTCCATATGTGTAGGAAACACCGTTCTTTTGTCTCAGCACAATCAAGTTTCTTGCTGTCTTAGAGACTCTAGAAAGCTAGAGCGTGCTTCTTGCTCTAAAGCAGAGTGTGATCAATGGATGAGAACTCTGTTGTGTGTTTCACTTCAGAAATGGAGTTAAATCCGAGGCTCTGAATCTTCCTACAAGCAAGACTTCGTTTAAGGTAAGAGCAGTTACTTTACAGCTCAAACGAACTACATCGTTCATGAAGCTCACACGTTTCTCATCTTAACTGACAAGAGCGTGCTTCTAGCTCTAAAGCAGAGTATGATCCATGGATGAGAACTATGCTGTGTCTTTCCCTTCAGAAATGGAGTTATTTCCTTGCTCTGTGTCTTTCTACAAGCAAGACTTCGTTTCAGGTAAGAGCAGTCAATTTTCAGCTTAAACGAACTACATCGTTCACGAAGCTAACAAGTTTCCCATCTTAACTGCAAGCATTGTATGTTAGAGGACCAGTGATTTTTATCAGTTTCAGAAGCAGAGTTGGACTAGATATGGTCCATATGTGTAGGAAACACCATAGTTTTGTTCTCAGGACACTCAATTTCCTGCTCTCTTTGAGACAATAGAAAGCAAGGGCGTGCATCTTGCTCTAAATCAGAGTGTGATCTATGGATGAGAACTCTGCTGTGTGTTTTACTTCAGAAATGGAGTTAAATCCCAGGCTCTGAGTCTTACTACAAGAAAAGTTCGTTTCAGGTAACGGCAGTTACTAACAGCTCAAACGAACTACATCGTTCACGAAGATCACACGTTTCTCATCTTAACTGACAAGCACCGGATGTTAGAGGACCTGTGGTCTCTTTCAGTTTCAGAAGCAGAGTTGGACTAGATATGGTCCATATGTGTAGGAAACACCATTCTTTTGTCTCAGCACAATCAAGTTTCTTGCTGTCTTAGAGACTCTAGAAAGCTAGAGCGTGCTTCTTGCTCTTAAGCAGAGTGTGATCAATGGATGAGAACTCTGTTGTGTGTTTCACTTCAGAAATGGAGTTAAATCCCAAGCTCTGAATCTTCCTACAAGCAAGACTTCGTTTAAGGTAAGAGCAGTTACTTTACAGCTCAAACGAACTACATCGTTCACGAAGCTCACACGTTTCTCATCTTAAATTACAAGCATTGGATGTTTAGGACCTGTGCTTTGTATCAATTTCAGAGGCAGAGTTCTTCTAGATATGGTCCGTATGTGTAGGATACACCATTCTTTTGTTCTCAGCACACTCATGTTTCCTGCTGTCTAAGAGACCCTAGAAAGCAAGAGCGTGCTTCTTGCCCTAAAGAAGAGTATGATCCATGGATGAGAACTATGCTGTGTGTTTCCCTTCAGAAATGGATTTAAATCCCAGGCGCTGTGTCTTCCTACAAGCAAGACTTCGTTTCAGGTAAGGGCAGTCACTTTTCAGCTCAAAAGAACTACATCGTTCACGAAGCTAACAAGTTTCCCATCTTAACTGACAAGCATTGGATGATAGAGGACCTGTGGTTCGTTTAGTTTCAGAAGCAGATTTGAACTAGATATGGCCCGTAGTTGTAGGAAACACCGTTCTTTTGTTCTGTGCACACTCACGTTTCCTGCTGTATTAGAGAATCTAGAAAGCAAGAGCGTGCTTCTTGCTCTAAAGCAGAGTGTGATCAATTGATGACAACTCTGCTGTGTGTTTCACTTCAAAAATGGAGTTAAAGCCCAGGCTCTAAGTCTTCCTACAAGGAAGACTTCGTTTCATGTAAAGGTACTTAGTTTACAGCTCAAAGGAACTACATCCTACTCAAAGCTCACACGTTTCTCATCTTAACTGACGAGCACTGGATGTTAGAGGACCTGTGGTTTGTTTCAGTTTCAGAAGCCGAGTTGGACTAGATATGGTCCATATTTGTAGGAAACACAGTTCTTTGTTCTCAGCACACTCAAGTTTCTTGCTGACTTTGCGACTCTAGAAAGCAAGAGTATGCTTCTTGCTCTAAAGCAGAGTGTGATCAATGGATGAGAACTCTGTTGTGTGTTTCACTTCAGAAATGGAGTTAAATCCCAGGCTCTGAGTCTTCCTACCAGCAAGGCTTCGTTTCAGGTAAGGGCTTTTACTAACAGCTAAAATGAACTACATCGTTCACGAAGCTCACATATTTCTCATCTTAACTGACAAGCACTGGATGATAGAGGACCTGTGGTTTGTTCCAGTTTCAGAAGCAAATTTGGACTAGATATGATCTGTATGTGTATGAAAAACCGTTCTTTTGTTCTGAGCACACTCACGTTTCCTGCTGTATTAGAGATTCTAGAAAGCAAGAGAGTGCTTCTTGCTCTAAAGCAGAGTGTGATAAATGGTTGAGAACTCTGTTGTGTGTTTCTCTTCAGAAATGGAGTTAAATCCCAGGCTATGAGTCTTCGTACATGCAAGACTTCGTTTCAGCTGTGTGCAGTTACTTTACAGCTCAAAATAACTACATCATTCACGAAGCTCACACGTTTCTCATCTTAACTGTCAAAAATTGGATGTTTAGGCCCTGTGCTTTGTATCAATTTCAGAGGAAGAGTTGTTCTAGATATGGTCCGTATGTGTTGGAAACACCAGTCTTTTGTTCTCAGCACACTCATGTTTCCTACTGTCTTAGAGACTCTAGAAAGCAAGAGCTTGCTTCTAGCTCTAAAGCAGAGTGTGATCCATGGATGAGAACTATGCTGTGTCTTTCCCTTCAGAAATGGAGTTAATTCCATGCTCTGTGTCTTCCTACAAGCAAGACTTCGTTTCAGGTAAGGGCAGTCAATTTTCAGCTTAAACGAACTACATCGTTCACGAAGCTCACGTGTTTCTCATCTTAACTGACAAGCATCGGATGTTAGAGGACCAGTTCTTTGTATCAGTTTCAGAAGCAGAGTTGGAGTAGATATGGTCCGTATGTGTAGGAAACACCATTCATTTGTTCTCAGCACACTCACGTTTCCTCGGTGTCTTAGAGACTCTAGAAAGCTAGAGCGTGATTCTTACTCTAAATCAGATTGTGATCAATGGAGGACAACACTGCTGTGAGTTTCAATTCAGAAATGGAGTCAAATCGCAGGCTCTGAGTCTTCCTACAAGCAAGCCTTTGTTTCAGGTAAGGGCCGTTACTAACAGCACAAACGAACTACATCGTTCACGAAGCTCACACGTTTCTCATCTTAACTGACAAGCACTAGATGATAGAGGACCTGTGGTTTATTTCAGTTTCATAAGCAGAGTTGGACTAGATATGGTCCGTATGTGTATGAAACACCGTTCTTTTGTTCTGAGCACACTCACGTTTCCTGCTGTATTAGAGACTCTAGAAAGAAAGAGCATGCTTCTTGCTCTAAAGCAGAGTGTGATCCATGGATGAGAACTATGCTGTGCGTTTCCCTTCAGAAATGGAGTTAAATCCCAGGCTCTGATTCTTCCTACCAGCAAGACTTCGTTTCAGGTAAGGGCAGTTACTAACAGCTCAAAAGAACTACATGGTTCACGAAGCTCACACGTTTCTCATCTTAACTGACAAGCACTGGATGATAGAGGACCTGTGGTTTGTTTCAGTTTCAGAAGCAGAGTTGGACTAGATATGGTCCGTATTTGTATGAAACACCGTTCTTTTGTTCTGAGCACACTCACGTTTTCTGCTGTATTAGAGACTCCAGTAAGCAAGAGCGTGCTTCTTGCTCTAAAGCAGAGTGTGATCCATGGATGAGAACTATGCTGTTTCTTTCCCTTCAGAAATGGGGTTAATTCCATGTTCTGTGTCTTCCTACAAGCACGACTTCGTTTCAGATAAGGGCAGTCAATTTTCAGTTTAAACGAACTACATCGTTCACGAAGCTAACATGATTCTCATCTTAACTGACAAGCATTGGATATTAGAGAATCAGTGCTTTGTATCAGTTTTAGAAGCAGAGTTGGACTAGATATGGTCCGTATGTGTAGGAAACACCATTCATTTTTTCTCAGCATACTCAGGTTTCCTGGTGTCTTAGAGACTCTAGAAAGCTAGAGCGTGATTCTTGCTCTAAAACAGAGTGTGATCAATGGATGACAACTCTGCTGTGTGTTTCACTTCAGAAATGGAGTTAAATCCCAGACTCTGAGTCTTCCTACAAGGATGACTTCGTTTCAAGTAAGGGCAGTTACTTTACAGCTCAACAAAACTACATCGTTCACGAAGATCACACATTCCTCATCTTAACTGACAAGCACTGGATTTTAGACGACCTGTGGTTTGTTTGAGTTTCATAATCATAGTTGAACTAGATATGCTCAGTATGTGTAAGAAACACCGTTCTTTTGTTCTGAGCACACTCACGTTTCCTGTTCTATTAGAGACTCTAGAAAGCAAGAGCGTGCTTCTTGCTCTTAAGCAGAGTGTGATCCTTGGATGAGAACTATGCTGTGTGTTTCCCTTCAGAAAAGGAGTTAAATCCCAGGCTCTGAGTCTTTCTACCAGCAAGACTTCGTTTCAGGTAAGGGCAGTTACTAACAGCTCAAACGAACTACATGGTTCACGAAGCTCACACGTTTCTCATCTTAACTGACAAGCACTGGATGATAGAGGACCTGTGGTTTGTTTCAGTTTCAGAAGCAGAGTTGGACTAGATATGGTCTGTATGTGTATGAAACACCGTTCTTTTGTTCTGAGCACACTCACGTTTTCTGCTGTATTAGAGACTCCAGAAAGCAAGAGCGTGCTTCTTGCTCTAAAGCAGAGTGTGATCCATGGATGAGAACTATGCTGTGTCTTTCCCTTCAGAAATGGGGTTAATTCCATGTTCTGTGTCTTCCTACAAGCACGACTTCGTTTCAGATAAGGGCAGTCAATTTTCAGTTTAAACGAACTACATCGTTCACGAAGCTAACATGATTCTCATCTTAACTGACAAGCATTGGATATTAGAGAATCAGTGCTTTGTATCAGTTTTAGAAGCAGAGTTGGACTAGATATGGTCTGTATGTGTAGGAAACACCATTCATTTTTTCTCAGCACACTCACGTTTCCTGGTGTCATAGAGACTCTAGAAAGCTAGAGCGTGATTCTTGCTCTAAAACAGAGTGTGATCAATGGATGACAACTCTGCTGTGTGTTTCACTTCAGAAATGGAGTTAAATCCCAGGCTCTGAGTCTTCCTACAAGGATGACTTCGTTTCAATTAAGGGCAGTTACTTTACAGCTCAAAAAAACTACATCGTTCACGAAGCTCACACATTCCTCATCTTAACTGACAAGCACTGGATGTTAGAGGACCTGTGGTTTGTTTGAGTTTCATAATCATAGTTGAACTAGATATGCTTAGTATGTGTAAGAAACACCGTTCTTTTGTTCTGAGCACACTCACGTTTCCTGCTGTATTAGAGACTCTAGAAAGCAAGAGCGTGCTTCTTGCTCTAAAGCAGAGTGTGATCAATGCATGAGAACTCTGTTGTGTGTTTCACTTCAGAAATGGAGTTAAATCCCAGGCTCTGAGTCTTCCTACAAGCAAGACATCGTATCACGTAAGGGCAGTTACTTTACAGCTCAAACAAACTACATCGTTCACGAAGCTCACATGTACCTCATCTTAACTGACAAGCACTGGATGTTAGAGGACCTGTGGTTTGTTTCAGTTTCATAATCACAGTTGAACTAGATATGGTCCGTATGTGTAAGAAACACCGTTCTTTTGTTCTGAGCACACTCACGTTTCCTGTTCTATTAGAGACTCTAGAAAGCAAGAGCGTGCTTCTTGCTCTAAAGCAGAGTGTGATCAATGGATGAGAACTCTGTTGTGTGTTTCACTTCAGAAATGGAGTTAATTCCAGGATCTGAGTCTTCCTACCAGCAAGACTTCGTTTCAAGTAAGGGCAGTTACTAACAGCTCAAACGAACTGCATCGTTCACAAGGCTCACACGATTCTCATCTTAACTGACAAGCACTGGATGATAAAGGACCTGTGGTTTGTTTCAGTTTCAGAAGCAGAGTTGAACTAGATATGGTCCGTATGTGTAAGAAACACCGTTCTTTTTTTCTGAGCACACTCATGTTTCCTGTTCTATTAGAGACTCTAGAAAGCAAGAGCGTGATTCTTGCTCTAAAGCAGAGTGTGATCAATGGATGAGAACTCTGTTGTGTGTTTCACTTCAGAAATGGAGTTAAATCCCAGGCTCTGAGTCTTCCTACCAGCAAGACTTCGTTTCAAGTAAGGGCAGTTACTAACAGCTCAAACGAACTGCATCGTTCACGAAGCTCACACGTTTCTCATCTTAACTGACAAACACTGGATGTTTAGTCCCTGTGCTTTGTATCAATTTCAGAGGCAGAGTTGTTCTAGATATGGTCCGTATGTGTTGGAAACACCATTCTTTTGTTCTCAGCACACTCATGTTTCCTGCTGTCTTAGAGACTCTAGAAAGCAAGAGCTTGCTTCTTGCTCTAAAGCAGAGTGTGATCCATGGATGAGAACTATGCTGTGTCTTTCCCTTCAGAAATGGAGTTAATTCCATGCTCTGAGTCTTCCTACAAGGATGACTTCGTTTAATGTAAGGGCAGTTACTTTACAGCTCAACAAAACTACATCGTTCACGAAGCTCACACATTCCTCATCTTAACTGACAAGCACTGGATGTTAGACGACCTGGGGTTTGTTTGAGTTTCATAATCATAGTTGAACTAGATATGCTCAGTATGTGTAAGAAACACCGTTCTTTTGTTCTGAGCACACTCACGTTTCCTGTTCTATTAGAGACTCTAGAAAGCAAGAGCGTGCTTCTTGCTCTAAAGCAGAGTGTGATCCTTGGATGAGAACTTTGCTGTGTGTTTCCCTTCAGAAAAGGAGTTAAATCCCAGGCTCTGAGTCTTCCTACCAGCAAGACTTCGTTTCAGGTAAGGGCAGTTACTAACAGCTCAAACGAACTACATGGTTCACGAAGCTCACACGTTTCTCATCTTAACTGACAAGCACTGGATGATAGAGGACCTGTGGTTTGTTTCAGTTTCAGAAGCAGAGTTGGACTAGATATGGTCTGTATGTGTATGAAACACCGTTCTTTTGTTCTGAGCACACTCATGTTTCCTGCTGTATTAGAGACTCCAGAAAGCAAGAGCGTGCTTCTGGCTCTAAAGCAGAGTGTGATCCATGGATGAGAACTATGCTGTGTCTTTCCCTTCAGAAATGGAGTTAATTCAATGCTCTGTGTCTTCCTACAAGCACGACTTCGTTTCAGATAAGGGCAGTCAATTTTCAGCTTAAACGAACTACATCGTTCACGAAGCTAACATGATTCTCATCTTAAATGACAAGCATTGGATATTAGAGAATCAGTTCTTTGTATCAGTTTTAGAAGCAGGGTTGGACTAGATATGGTCCGTATGTGTAGGAAACACCACTCATTTGTTCTCAGCACACTCACGTTTCCTCGGTGTCTTAGAGACTCTAGAAAGCTAGAGCGTGATTCTTGCTCTAAAACAGATTGTGATCAATGGATGACAACACTGCTGTGTGTTTCCATTCAGAAATGGAGTCAAATCGCAGGCTCTGAGTCTTCATACCAGCAAGCCTTTGTTTCAGGTAAGGGCAGTTACTAACAGCACAAACGAACTACATCGTTCACGAAGCTCACACGTTTCTCATCTTAACTGACAAGCACTGGATGATAGAGGACCTGTGGTTTATTTCAGATTCATAAGCAGAGTTGGACTAGATATGGTCCGTATGTGTATGAAACACCGTTTTTTGTTCTGAGCACACTCACGTTTCCTGCTGTATTAGAGACTCTAGAAAGAAAGAGCGTGCTTCTTGCTCTAAAGCAGAGTGTGATCCATGGATGAGAACTATGCTGTGTGTTTCCCTTCAGAAAAGGAGTTAAATCCCAGGCTCTGAGTCTTCCTACCAGCAAGACTTCGTTTCAGGTAAGGGCAGTTACTAACAGCTCAAACGAACTACATGGTTCACGAAGCTCACACGTTTCTCATCTTAACTGACAAGCACTGGATGATAGAGGACCTGTGGTTTGTTTCAGTTTCAGAAGCAGAGTTGAACTAGATACGGTCCGTATGTGTATGAAACACCGTTCTTTTGTTCTGAACACACTCACGTTTCCTGCTGTATTAGAGACTCCAAAAAGCAAGAGCGTGCTTCTTGCTCTAAAGCAGAGTGTGATCCATGGATGAGAACTATGCTGTGTCTTTCCCTTCAGAAATGGGGTTAATTCCATGCTCTGTGTCTTCCTACAAGCACGACTTCGTTTCAGATAAGGGCAGTCAATTTTCAGTTTAAACGAACTACATCGTTCACGAAGTTAAGATGATTCTCATCTTAACTGACAAGCATTGGATATTAGAGAATCAGTGCTTTGTATCAGTTTTAGAAGCAGAGTTGGACTAGATATGGTCCGTATGTGTAGGAAACAACATTCATTTTTTCTCAGCACACTCACGTTTCCTGGTGTCTTAGAGACTCTAGAAAGCTAGAGCGTGATTCTTGCTCTAAAACAGAGTGTGATCAATGGATGACAACTCTGCTGTGTGTTTCACTTCAGAAATGGAGTTAAATCCCAGACTCTGAGTCTTCCTACAAGGATGACTTCGTTTAATGTAAGGGCAGCTACTTTACAGCTCAACAAAACTACATCGTTCACGAAGCTCACACATTCCTCATCTTAACTGACAAGCACTGGATGTTAGAGGACCTGTGGTTTGTTTGAGTTTCATAATCATAGTTGAACTACATATGCTCAGTATGTGTAAGAAACACCGTTCTTTTGTTCTGAGCACACTCACGTTTCCTGTTCTATTAGAGACTCTAGAAAGCAAGAGCGTGCTTCTTGCTCTGAAGCAGAGTGTGATCCTGGGATGATAACTATGCTGTGTCTTTCCCTTCAGAAATGGAGTTAATTCCATGCTCTGTGTCTTCCTACAAGCAAAACTTCGTTTCAGATAAGGGCAGTCAATTTTCAGCTTAAACGAACTACATCGTTCACGAAGCTAACATGATTCTCATCTTAACTGACAAGCATTGGATATTAGAGAATCAGTGCTTTGTATCACTTTTAGAAGCAGAGTTGGACTAGATATGGTCCGTATGTGTAGGAAACACCATTCATTTTTTCTCAGCACACTCACGTTTCCTGGTGTCTTAGAGACTATAGAAAGCTAGAGCGTGATTCTTGCTCTAAAGCAGAGTGTAATCAATGGATGACTACCCTACTGTGTGTTTCACTTCAGAAATGGAGTTAAAGCCCAGGTTCTGAGTCTTCCTACCAGCAAGACTTCGTTTCAAGTAAGGGCAGTTACTAACAGCTCAAACGAACTGCATCGTTCACGAAGCTCACACAATTCTCATCTTAACTGACAAGCACTGGATGATAGAGGACCTGTGGTTTGTTTCAGTTTCAGAAGCAGAGTTGAACTAGATATGGTCCGTATGTGTAAGAAACACCGTTCTTTTGTTCTGAGCACACTCACGTTTCCTGCTGTATTAGACATTCTAGAAAGCAAGAGAGTGCTTCTTTCTCTAAAGCAGAGTGTGATCCATGGATGAGAACTATGCTGTGTCTTTCCCTTCAGAAATGGAGTTAATTCCATGCTCTGTGTCTTCCTACAAGCAAGACTTCTTTTCAGGTAAGGGCAGTCAATTTTCAGCTTAAATGAACTACATCATTCGCGAAGCTCACGTGTTTCTCATCTTAACTGACAAGCATTGGATGTTAGAGGACCAGTTCTTTGTATCAGTTTCAGAAGCAGAGTTGGAATAGATATGGTCCGTATTTGTAGGAAACACCATTCATTTGTTCTCAGCACACTCACGTTTCCTCGGTGTCTTAGAGACTCTAGAAAGCTAGAGCGTGATTCTTGCTCTAAAACAGAGTGTGATCAATGGATGACAACACTGCTGTGTGTTTCAATTCAGAAATGGAGTCAAATCGCAGGCTCTGAGTCTTCATACCAGCAAGCCTTTGTTTAAGGTAAGGGCAGTTACTAACAGCACAAACGAACTACATCGTTCACGAAGCTCACACGTTTCTCATCTTAACTGACAAGCACTGGATGATAGAGGACCTGTGGTTTATTTCAGTTTCATAAGCAGAGTTGGACTAGATATGGTCCGTATGTGTATGAAACACCGTTCTTTTGTTCTGAGCACACTCACGTTTCCTGCTGTATTAGAGACTCTAGAAAGAAAGAGCGTGCTTCTTGCTCTAAAGAAGAGTGTGATCCATGGAAGAGAACTATGCTGTGTGTTTCCCTTCAGAAAAGGAGTTAAATCCCAGGCTCTGAATCTTCCTACCAGCAAGACTTCGTTTCAGGTAAGGGCAGTTACTAACAGCTCAAAAGAACTACATGGTTCACGAAGCTCACACGTTTCTCATCTTAACTGACAAGCACTGGATGATAGAGGACCTGTGTTTTGTTTCAGTTTCAGAAGCAGAGTTGAACTAGATATGGTCCGTATGTGTATGAAACACCGTTCTTTTGTTCTGAACACACTCACGTTTCCTGCTGTATTAGAGACTCCAGAAAGCAAGAGCGTGCTTCTTGCTCTAAAGCAGAGTGTGATCCATGGATGAGAACTATGCTGTGTCTTTCCCTTCAGAAATGGGGTTAATTCCATGCTCTGTGTCTTCCTACAAGCACGACTTCGTTTCAGATAAGGGCAGTCAATTTTCAGTTTAAACGAACTACATCGTTCACGAAGCTAACATGATTCTCATCTTAACTGACAAGCATTGGATATTAGAGAATCAGTGCTTTGTATCAGTTTTAGAAGCAGAGTTGGACTAGATATGGTCCGTATGTGTAGGAAACACCATTCATTTTTTCTCAGCACACTCACGTTTCCTGGTGTCTTAGAGACTCTAGAAAGCTAGAGCGTGATTCTTGCTCTAAAACAGAGTGTGATCAATGGATGACAACTCTGCTGTGTGTTTCACTTCAGAAATGGAGTTAAATCCCAGACTCTGAGTCTTCCTACAAGGATGACTTTGTTTAATGTAAGGGCAGTTACTTTACATCTCAACAAAACTACATCGTTCACGAAGCTCACACATTCCTCATCTTAACTGACAAGCACTGGATGTTAGACGACCTGGGGTTTGTTTGAGTTTCATAATCATAGTTGAACTAGATATGCTCAGTATGTGTAAGAAACACCGTTCTTTTGTTCTGAGCACACTCACGTTTCCTGTTCTATTAGAGACTCTAGAAAGCAAGAGCGTGCTTCTTGCTTTAAAGCAGAGTGTGATCCTTGGATGAGAACTATGCTGTGTCTTTCCCTTCAGAAATGGAGTTAATTCCATGCTCTGTGTCTTCCTACAAGCACAACTTCGTTTCAGATAAGGGCAGTCAATTTTCAGCTTAAACGATCTACATCGTTCACGAAGCTAACATGATTCTCATCTTAACTGACAAGCATTGGATATTAGAGAATCAGTGCTTTGTATCACTTTTAGAAGCAGAGTTGGACTAGATATGGTCCGTATGTGTAGGAAACACCATTCATTTTTTCTCAGCACACTCACGTTTCCTGGTGTCTTAGAGACTCTAGAAAGCTAGAGCGTGATTCTTGCTCTAAAGCAGAGTGTAATCAATGGATGACTACCCTACTGTGTGTTTCACTTCAGAAATGGAGTTAAAGCACAGGTTCTGAGTCTTCCTACCAGCAAGACTTCGTTTCAAGTAAGGGCAGTTACTAACAGCTCAAACGAACTGCATCGTTCACGAAGCTCACACGATTCTCATCTTAACTGACAAGCACTGGATGATAGAGGACCTGTGGTTTGTTTCAGTTTCAGAAGCAGAGTTGGACTAGATATGGTCCGTATGTGTATGAAACACCGTTCTTTTGTTCTGAGCACACTCACGTTTCCTGCTGTATTAGACATTCTAGAAAGCAAGAGAGTGCTTCTTGCTCTAAAGCAGAGTGTGATAAATGGATGAGAACTCTGTTGTGTGTTTCTCTTCAGAAATGGAGTTAAATCCCAGGCTCAGAGTCTTCCTACATGCAAGACTTCTTTTCAGGTATGGGCAGTTACTTTACAGCTCAAAAGATCTACATCGTTCACGAAGCTCACACGTTTCTCATCTTAACTGACAAACATTGGATGTTTAGGCCCTGTGCTTTGTATCAATTTCAGAGGCAGAGTTGTTCTAGATATGGTCCGTATGTGTTGGAATCAGCATTATTTGTTCTCAGCACACTCATGTTTCCTGCTGTCTTAGAGACTCTAGAAAGCAAGAGCTTGCTTCTTGCTCTAAAGCAGAGTGTGATCCATGGATGAGAACTATGCTGTGTCTTTCCCTTCAGAAAAGGAGTTAATTCCATGCTCTGTGTCTTCCTACAAGCAAGACTTCGTTTCAGGTATGGGCAGTCAATTTTCAGCTTAAACGAACTACATCATTCACGAAGCTCACGTGTTTCTCATCTTAACTGACAAGCATTGGATGTTAGAGGACCAGTTCTTTGTATCAGTTTCAGAAGCAGAGTTGGAGTAGATATGGTCCGTATGTGTAGGAAACACCATTCATTTGTTCTCAGCACACTCACGTTTCCTCGGTGTCTTAGAGACTCTAGAAAGCTAGAGCGTGATTCTTGCTCTAAAACAGATTGTGATCAATGGATGACAACACTGCTGTGTGTTTCAATTCAGAAATGGAGTCAAATCGCAGGCTCTGAGTCTTCATACCAGCAAGCCTTTGTTTCAGGTAAGGGCAGTTACTAACAGCACAAACGAACTACATCGTTCACGAAGCTCACACGTTTCTCATCTTAAATGACAAGCACTGGATGATAGAGGACCTGTGGTTTATTTCAGTTTCATAAGCAGAGTTGGACTAGATATGGTCCGTATGTGTATGAAACACCGTTCTTTTGTTCTGAGCACACTCACGTTTCCTGCTGTATTAGAGACTCTAGAAAGAAAGAGCGTGTTTCTTGCTCTAAAGAAGAGTGTGATCCATGGATGAGAACTATGCTGTGTGTTTCCCTTCAGAAAAGGAGTTAAATCCCAGGCTCTGAGTCTTCCTACCAGCAAGACTTCATTTCAGGTAAGTGCAGTTACTAACAGCTCAAAAGAACTACATGGTTCACGAAGCTCACACGTTTCTCATCTTAACTGACAAGCACTGGATGATAGAGGACCTGTGGTTTGTTTCAGTTTCAGAAGCAGAGTTGAACTAGATACGGTCCGTATGTGTATGAAACACCATTCTTTTGTTCTGAACACACTCACGTTTCCTGCTGTATTAGAGACTCCAGAAAGCAAGAGCGTGCTTCTTGCTCTAAAGCAGAGTGTGATCCATGGATGAGAACTCTGCTGTGTCTTTCCCTTCAGAAATGGGGTTAATTCCATGCTCTGTGTCTTCCTACAAGCACGACTTCGTTTCAGATAAGGGCAGTCAATTTTCAGTTTAAACGAACTACATCGTTCACGAAGCTAACATGATTCTCATCTTAACTGACAAGCATTGGATATTAGAGAATCAGTGCTTTGTATCAGTTTTAGAAGCAGAGTTGGACTAGATATGGTCCGTATGTGTAGGAAACACCATTCATTTTTTCTCAGCACACTCACGTTTCCTGGTGTCTTAGAGACTCTAGAAAGCTAGAGCGTGATTCTTGCTCTAAAACAGAGTGTGATCAATGGATGACAACTCTGCTGTGTGTTTCACTTCAGAAATGGAGTTAAATCCCAGACTCTGAGTCTTCCTACAAGGATGACTTCGTTTAATGTAAGGGCAGTTACTTTACATCTCAACAAACTACATCGTTCACGAAGCTCACACATTCCTCATCTTAACTGACAAGCACTGGATGTTAGAGGACCTGTGGTTTGTTTGAGTTTCATAATCATAGTTGAACTAGATATGCTCAGTATGTGTAAGAAACACCGTTCTTTTGTTCTGAGCACACTCACGTTTCCTGTTCTATTAGAGACTCTAGAAAGCAAGAGCGTGCTTCTTGCTCTAAAGCAGAGTGTGATCCTTGGATGAGAACTATGCTGTGTCTTTCCCTTCAGAAATGGAGTTAATTCCATGCTCTGTGTCTTCCTACAAGCACAACTTCCTTTCAGATAAGGGCAGTCAATTTTCAGCTTAAACGAACTACATCGTTCACGAAGCTAACATGATTCTCATCTTAACTGACAAGCATTGGATATTAGAGAATCAGTGCTTTGTATCACTTTTAGAAGCAGAGTTGGACTAGATATGGTCCGTATGTGTAGGAAACACCATTCATTTTTTCTCAGCACACTCACGTTTCCTGGTGTCTTAGAGACTCTAGAAAGCTAGAGCGTGATTCTTGCTCTAAAGCAGAGTGTAATCAATGGATGACTACCCTACTGTGTGTTTCACTTCAGAAATGGAGTTAAAGCACAGGTTCTGAGTCTTCCTACCAGCAAGACTTCGTTTCAAGTAAGGGCAGTTACTAACAGCTCAAACGAACTGCATCGTTCACGAAGCTCACACGATTCTCATCTTAACTGACAAGCACTGGATGATAGAGGACCTGTGGTTTGTTTCAGTTTCAGAAGCAGAGTTGGACTAGATATGGTCCGTATGTGTATGAAACACCGTTCTTTTGTTCTGAGCACACTCACGTTTCCTGCTGTATTAGACATTCTAGAAAGCAAGAGAGTGCTTCTTGCTCTAAAGCAGAGTGTGATAAATGGATGAGAACTCTGTTGTGTGTTTCTCTTCAGAAATGGAGTTAAATCCCAGGCTCAGAGTCTTCCTACATGCAAGACTTCTTTTCAGGTATGGGCAGTTACTTTACAGCTCAAAAGATCTACATCGTTCACGAAGCTCACACGTTTCTCATCTTAACTGACAAACATTGGATGTTTAGGCCCTGTGCTTTGTATCAATTTCAGAGGCAGAGTTGTTCTAGATATGGTCCGTATGTGTTGGAATCAGCATTATTTGTTCTCAGCACACTCATGTTTCCTGCTGTCTTAGAGACTCTAGAAAGCAAGAGCTTGCTTCTTGCTCTAAAGCAGAGTGTGATCCATGGATGAGAACTATGCTGTGTCTTTCCCTTCAGAAAAGGAGTTAATTCCATGCTCTGTGTCTTCCTACAAGCAAGACTTCGTTTCAGGTATGGGCAGTCAATTTTCAGCTTAAACGAACTACATCATTCACGAAGCTCACGTGTTTCTCATCTTAACTGACAAGCATTGGATGTTAGAGGACCAGTTCTTTGTATCAGTTTCAGAAGCAGAGTTGGAGTAGATATGGTCCGTATGTGTAGGAAACACCATTCATTTGTTCTCAGCACACTCACGTTTCCTCGGTGTCTTAGAGACTCTAGAAAGCTAGAGCGTGATTCTTGCTCTAAAACAGATTGTGATCAATGGATGACAACACTGCTGTGTGTTTCAATTCAGAAATGGAGTCAAATCGCAGGCTCTGAGTCTTCATACCAGCAAGCCTTTGTTTCAGGTAAGGGCAGTTACTAACAGCACAAACGAACTACATCGTTCACGAAGCTCACACGTTTCTCATCTTAAATGACAAGCACTGGATGATAGAGGACCTGTGGTTTATTTCAGTTTCATAAGCAGAGTTGGACTAGATATGGTCCGTATGTGTATGAAACACCGTTCTTTTGTTCTGAGCACACTCACGTTTCCTGCTGTATTAGAGACTCTAGAAAGAAAGAGCGTGTTTCTTGCTCTAAAGAAGAGTGTGATCCATGGATGAGAACTATGCTGTGTGTTTCCCTTCAGAAAAGGAGTTAAATCCCAGGCTCTGAGTCTTCCTACCAGCAAGACTTCATTTCAGGTAAGTGCAGTTACTAACAGCTCAAAAGAACTACATGGTTCACGAAGCTCACACGTTTCTCATCTTAACTGACAAGCACTGGATGATAGAGGACCTGTGGTTTGTTTCAGTTTCAGAAGCAGAGTTGAACTAGATACGGTCCGTATGTGTATGAAACACCGTTCTTTTGTTCTGAACACACTCACGTTTCCTGCTGTATTAGAGACTCCAGAAAGCAAGAGCGTGCTTCTTGCTCTAAAGCAGAGTGTGATCCATGGATGAGAACTCTGCTGTGTCTTTCCCTTCAGAAATGGGGTTAATTCCATGCTCTGTGTCTTCCTACAAGCACGACTTCGTTTCAGATAAGGGCAGTCAATTTTCAGTTTAAACGAACTACATCGTTCACGAAGCTAACATGATTCTCATCTTAACTGACAAGCATTGGATATTAGAGAATCAGTGCTTTGTATCAGTTTTAGAAGCAGAGTTGGACTAGATATGGTCCGTATGTGTAGGAAACACCATTCATTTTTTCTCAGCACACTCACGTTTCCTGGTGTCTTAGAGACTCTAGAAAGCTAGAGCGTGATTCTTGCTCTAAAACAGAGTGTGATCAATGGATGACAACTCTGCTGTGTGTTTCACTTCAGAAATGGAGTTAAATCCCAGACTCTGAGTCTTCCTACAAGGATGACTTTGTTTAATGTAAGGGCAGTTACTTTACATCTCAACAAACTACATCGTTCACGAAGCTCACACATTCCTCATCTTAACTGACAAGCACTGGATGTTAGAGGACCTGTGGTTTGTTTGAGTTTCATAATCATAGTTGAACTAGATATGCTCAGTATGTGTAAGAAACACCGTTCTTTTGTTCTGAGCACACTCACGTTTCCTGTTCTATTAGAGACTCTAGAAAGCAAGAGCGTGCTTCTTGCTCTAAAGCAGAGTGTGATCCTTGGATGAGAACTATGCTGTGTCTTTCCCTTCAGAAATGGAGTTAATTCCATGCTCTGTGTCTTCCTACAAGCACAACTTCCTTTCAGATAAGGGCAGTCAATTTTCAGCTTAAACGAACTACATCGTTCACGAAGCTAACATGATTCTCATCTTAACTGACAAGCATTGGATATTAGAGAATCAGTGCTTTGTATCACTTTTAGAAGCAGAGTTGGACTAGATATGGTCCGTATGTGTAGGAAACACCATTCATTTTTTCTCAGCACACTCAAGTTTCCTGGTGTCTTAGAGACTCTAGAAAGCTAGAGCGTGATTCTTGCTCTAAAGCAGAGTGTAATCAATGGATGACTACCCTACTGTGTGTTTCACTTCAGAAATGGAGTTAAAGCACAGGTTCTGAGTCTTCCTACCAGCAAGACTTCGTTTCAAGTAAGGGCAGTTACTAACAGCTCAAACGAACTGCATCGTTCACGAAGCTCACACGATTCTCATCTTAACTGACAAGCACTGGATGATAGAGGACCTGTGGTTTGTTTCAGTTTCAGAAGCAGAGTTGGACTAGATATGGTCCGTATGTGTATGAAACACCGTTCTTTTGTTCTGAGCACACTCACGTTTCCTGCTGTATTAGACATTCTAGAAAGCAAGAGAGTGCTTCTTGCTCTAAAGCAGAGTGTGATAAATGGATGAGAACTCTGTTGTGTGTTTCTCTTCAGAAATGGAGTTAAGTCCCAGGCTCAGAGTCTTCCTACATGCAAGACTATGGGCAGTTACTTTACAGCTCAAAAGAACTACATCGTTCACGAAGCTCACACGTTTCTCATCTTAACTGACAAACATTGGATGTTTAGGCCCTGTGCTTTGTATCAATTACAGAGGCAGAGTTGTTCTAGATATGGTCCGTATGTGTTGGAATCAGCATTCTTTTGTTCTCAGCACACTCATGTTTCCTGCTGTCTTAGAGACTCTAGAAAGCAAGTGCTTGCTTCTTGCTCTAAAGCAGAGTGTGATCCATGGATGAGAACTATGCTGTGTCTTTCCCTTCAGAAAAGGAGTTAATTCCATGCTCTGTGTCTTCCTACAAGCAAGACTTCGTTTCAGGTATGGGCAGTCAATTTTCAGCTTAAACGAACTACATCGTTCACGAAGCTCACGTGTTTCTCATCTTAACTGACAAGCATTGGATGTTAGAGGACCAGTTCTTTGTATCAGTTTCAGAAGCAGAGTTGGAGTAGATATGGTCCGTATGTGTAGGAAACACCATTCATTTGTTCTCAGCACACTCACGTTTCCTCGGTGTCTTAGAGACTCTAGAAAGCTAGAGCGTGATTCTTGCTCTAAAACAGATTGTGATCAATGGATGACAACACTGCTGTGTGTTTCAATTCAGAAATGGAGTCAAATCGCAGGCTCTGAGTCTTCCTACCAGCAAGCCTTTGTTTCAGGTAAGGGCAGTTACTAACAGCACAAATGAACTACATCGTTCACGAAGCTCACACGATTCTCATCTTAAGTGACAAGCACTGGATGATAGAGGACCTGTGGTTTATTTCAGTTTCATAAGTAGAGTTGGACTAGATATGGTCCGCATGTGTATGAAACACCGATCTTTTGTTCTGAGCACACTCACGTTTCCTGCTGTATTAGAGATTCTAGAAAGCAAGAGAGTGCTTCTTGCTCTAAAGCAGAGTGTGATAAATGGATGAGAACTCTGTTGTGTGTTTCTCTTCAGAAATGGAGTTAAATCCCAGGCTCTGAGTCTTCCTACATGCAAGACTTCATTTCAGGTATGGGCAGTTACTTTACAGCTCAAAATAACTACATCGTTCACGAAGCTCACACGTTTCTCATCTTAACTGACAAACATTGGATGTTTAGGCCCTGTGCTTTTTATCAATTTCAGAGGCAGAGTTGTTCTAGATATGGTCCGTATGTGTTGGAAACACCATTCTTTGTTCTCAGCACACTCATGTTTCCTGCTGTCTTAGAGACTCTAGAAAGCAAGAGCTTGCTTCTTGCTCTAAAGCAGAGTGTGATCCATGGATGAGAACTATGCTGTGCCTTTCCCTTCAGAAATGGAGTTAATTCCATGCTCTGTGTCTTCCTACCAGCAAGACTTCGTTTCAGGTAAGGGCAGTTACTAACAGCTCAAACGATCTACATCATTCACGAAGCTCACATATTTCTCATCTTAACTGACAAGCACTGGATGATAGAGGACCTGTGGTTTGTTCCAGTTTCAGAAGCAGAGTTGAACTAGATATGGTCCGTATGTGTAGGAACACCATTCATTTGTTCTCAGCACACTCACTTTTCCTCGGTGTCTTAGAGACTCTAGAAAGCTAGAGCGTGATTCTTGATGTAAAACAGATTGTGATCAATGGATGACAACACTGCTGTGTGTTTCAATTCAGAAATGGAGTCAAATCGCAGGCTCTGAGTCTTCCTACAAGGAAGACTTCGTTTCAAGTAAGGGCAGTTACTTTACTGCTCAAAAAATCTACATTGTTCACGAAGCTCACATGTTCCTCATCTTAACTGACAAGCACTGGATGTTAGAGGACCTGTGGTTTGTTTCAGTTTCATAATCACAGTTGAACTAGATATGCTCAGTATGTGTAAGAAACACCGTTCTTTTGTTCTGAGCACACTCACGTTTCCTGCTGTATTAGAGACTCTAGAAAGCAAGAGCGTGCTTCTTGCTCTAAAGAAGAGTGTGATCCATGGATGAGAACTATGCTGTGTGTTTCCCTTCAGAAAAGGAGTTAAATCCCAGGCTCTGAGTCTTCCTACCAGGAAGACTTCGTTTCAGGTAAGGGCAGTTACTAACAGCTCAAAAGAACTACATGGTTCACGAAGCTCACACGTTTCTCATCTTAACTGACAAGCACTGGATGATAGAGGACCTGTGGTTTGTTTCAGTTTCAGAAGCAGAGTTGAACTAGATACGGTCCGTATGTGTATGAAACACCGTTCTTTTGTTCTGAACACACTCACGTTTCCTGCTGTATTAGAGACTCCAGAAAGCAAGAGCGTGCTTCTTGCTCTAAAGCAGAGTGTGATCCATGGATGAGAACTATGCTGTGTCTTTCCCTTCAGAAATGGGGTTAATTCCATGCTCTGTGTCTTCCTACAAGCACGACTTCGTTTCAGATAAGGGCAGTCAATTTTCAGTTTAAACGAACTACATCGTTCACGATGCTAACATGATTCTCATCTTAACTGACAAGCATTGGATATTAGAGAATCAGTGCTTTGTATCAGTTTTAGAAGCAGAGTTGGACTAGATATGGTCCGTATGTGTAGGAAACACCATTCATTTTTTCTCAGCACACTCACGTTTCCTGGTGTCTTAGAGACTCTAGAAAGCTAGAGCGTGATTCTTGCTCTAAAACAGAGTGTGATCAATGGATGACAACTCTGCTGTGTGTTTCACTTCAGAAATGGAGTTAAATCCCAGACTCTGAGTCTTCCTACACGGATGACTTCGTTTAATGTAAGGGCAGTTACTTTACATCTCAACAAAACTACATCGTTCACGAAGCTCACACATTCCTCATCTTAACTGACAAGCACTGGATGTTAGAGGACCTGTGGTTTGTTTGAGTTTCATAATCATAGTTGAACTAGATATGCTCAGTATGTGTAAGAAACACCGTTCTTTTGTTCTGAGCACACTCACGTTTCCTGTTCTATTAGAGACTCTAGAAAGCAAGAGCGTGCTTCTTGCTCTAAAGCAGAGTGTGATCCTTGGATGAGATCTATGCTGTGTCTTTCCCTTCAGAAATGGAGTTAATTCCATGCTCTGTGTCTTCCTACAAGCACAACTTCGTTTCAGATAAGGGCAGTCAATTTTCAGCTTAAACGAACTACATCGTTCACGAAGCTAACATGATTCTCATCTTAACTGACAAGCATTGGATATTAGAGAATCAGTGCTTTGTATCACTTTTAGAAGCAGAGTTGGACTAGATATGGTCCGTATGTGTAGGAAACACCATTCATTTTTTCTCAGCACACTCACGTTTCCTGGTGTCTTAGAGACTCTAGAAAGCTAGAGCGTGATTCTTGCTCTAAAGCAGAGTGTAATCAATGGATGACTACCCTACTGTGTGTTTCACTTCAGAAATGGAGTTAAAGCACAGGTTCTGAGTCTTCCTACCAGCAAGACTTCGTTTCAAGTAAGGGCAGTTACTAACAGCTCAAACGAACTGCATCGTTCACGAAGCTCACACGATTCTCATCTTAACTGACAAGCACTGGATGATAGAGGACCTGTGGTTTGTTTCAGTTTCAGAAGCAGAGTTGGACTAGATATGGTCCGTATGTGTATGAAACACCGTTCTTTTGTTCTGAGCACACTCACGTTTCCTGTTGTATTAGACATTCTAGAAAGCAAGAGAGTGCTTCTTGCTCTAAAGCAGAGTGTGATAAATGGATGAGAACTCTGTTGTGTGTTTCTCTTCAGAAATGGAGTTAAATCCCAGGCTCAGAGTCTTCCTACATGCAAGACTATGGGCAGTTACTTTACAGCTCAAAAGAACTACATCGTTCACGAAGCTCACACGTTTCTCATCTTAACTGACAAACATTGGATGTTTAGGCCCTGTGCTATGTATCAATTTCAGAGGCAGAGTTGTTCTAGATATGGTCCGTATGTGTTGGAATCAGCATTCTTTTGTTCTCAGCACACTCATGTTTCCTGCTGTCTTAGAGACTCTAGAAAGCAAGAGCTTGCTTCTTGCTCTAAAGCAGAGTGTGATCCATGGATGAGAACTATGCTGTGTCTTTCCCTTCAGAAAAGGAGTTAATTCCATGCTCTGTGTCTTCCTACAAGCAAGACTTCGTTTCAGGTATGGGCAGTCAATTTTCAGCTTAAACGAACTACATCGTTCACGAAGCTCACGTGTTTCTCATCTTAACTGACAAGCATTGGATGTTAGAGGACCAGTTCTTTGTATCAGTTTCAGAAGCAGAGTTGGAGTAGATATGGTCCGTATGTGTAGGAAACACCATTCATTTGTTCTCAGCACACTCACGTTTCCTCGGTGTCTTAGAGACTCTAGAAAGCTAGAGCGTGATTCTTGCTCTAAAACAGATTGTGATCAATGGATGACAACACTGCTGTGTGTTTCAATTCAGAAATGGAGTCAAATCGCAGGCTCTGAGTCTTCCTACCAGCAAGCCTTTGTTTCAGGTAAGGGCAGTTACTAACAGCACAAATGAACTACATCGTTCACGAAGCTCACACGATTCTCATCTTAAGTGACAAGCACTGGATGATAGAGGACCTGTGGTTTATTTCAGTTTCATAAGTAGAGTTGGACTAGATATGGTCCGCATGTGTATGAAACACCGATCTTTTGTTCTGAGCACACTCACGTTTTCTGCTGTATTAGAGATTCTAGAAAGCAAGAGAGTGCTTCTTGCTCTAAAGCAGAGTGTGATAAATGGATGAGAACTCTGTTGTGTGTTTCTCTTCAGAAATGGAGTTAAATCCCAGGCTCTGAGTCTTCCTACATGCAAGACTTCGTTTCAGGTATGGGCAGTTACTTTACAGCTCAAAATAACTACATCGTTCACGAAGCTCACACGTTTCTCATCTTAACTGACAAACATTGGATGTTTAGGCCCTGTGCTTTTTATCAATTTCAGAGGCAGAGTTGTTCTAGATATGGTCCGCATGTGTTGGAAACACCATTCTTTTGTTCTCAGCACACTCATGTTTCCTGCTGTCTTAGAGACTCTAGAAAGCAAGAGCTTGCTTCTTGCTCTAAAGCAGAGTGTGATCCATGGATGAGAACTATGCTGTGCCTTTCCCTTCAGAAATGGAGTTAATTCCATGCTCTGTGTCTTCCTACCAGCAAGACTTCGTTTCAGGTAAGGGCAGTTACTAACAGCTCAAACGAACTACATCATTCACGAAGCTCACATATTTCTCATCTTAACTGACAAGCACTGGATGATAGAGGACCTGTGGTTTGTTCCAGTTTCAGAAGCAGAGTTGAACTAGATATGGTCCGTATGTGTAGGAAACACCATTCATTTGTTCTCAGCACACTCACTTTTCCTCGGTGTCTTAGAGACTCTAGAAAGCTAGAGCGTGATTCTTGATGTAAAACAGATTGTGATCAATGGATGACAACACTGCTGTGTGTTTCAATTCAGAAATGGAGTGAAATCGCAGGCTCTGAGTCTTCCTACAAGGAAGACTTCGTTTCAAGTAAGGGCAGTTACTTTACTGCTCAAAAAATCTACATTGTTCACGAAGCTCACATGTTCCTCATCTTAACTGACAAGCACTGGATGTTAGAGGACCTGTGGTTTGTTTCAGTTTCATAATCACAGTTGAACTAGATATGCTCAGTATGTGTAAGAAACACCGTTCTTTTGTTCTGAGCACACTCACGTTTCCTGCTGTATTAGAGACTCTAGAAAGCAAGAGCGTGCTTCTTGCTCTAAAGCAGAGTGTGATGTATATATGAGAACTCTGCTGTGTGTTTCACTTCAGAAATGGAGTTAAATCCCAGGCTCTGAGTCTTCCTACCAGCAAGACTTCCTTTCAGGTAAGGGCAGTTACTAACAGCTCAAACGAACTGCATTGTTCACGAAGCTCACACGTTTCTCATCTTAACTGACAAGCCTTGGATGTTACAGGACCTGTGCTTTGTATCAATTTCAGAGGCAGAGTTCTTCTAGATATTGTCCGTATGTGTAGGAAACACCGTTCTTTTGTTCTCAGCACACTCACGTTTCCTGGTGTCTTAGAGACTCTAGAAAGCAAGAGTGTGCTTCTTGCTCTAGAGCAGAGTGTGATCAATGGATGACAACTCTGCTGTGTGTTTCACTTCAGAAATGGAGTTAAAGCCCATGCTCTGACTCTTCCTACAAGGAAGACTTCGTTTCAGGTAAGGGCAGTTACTTTAAAGCTCAAATGAACTACATCGTTCACAAAGCTCACATGTTTGTCATCTTAACTGACAAGCATTGGATGTCTAGGCCCTGTGCTTTGTATCAATTTCAGAGGCAGAGTTCTTCTAGATATGTTCCGTATGTGTTGGAAACACCATACTTTTGTTCTCAGCACACTCATGTTTCCTGCTGTCTTAGATACTCTAGAAAGCAAGAGCGTGCTTCTTGCTCTAAAGCAGAGTGTGATCCATGGATGAGAACTATGCTGTGTCTTTCCCTTCAGAAATGGAGTTATTTCCATGCTCTGTGTCTTCCTACAAGCAAGACTTCGTTTCAGGTAAGGGCAGTCAATTTTCAGCTTAAACGAACTACATCGTTCACGAAGCTCCCGTGTTTCTCATCTTAACTGACAAGCATTGGATGTTAGAGGACCAGTTCTTTGTATCAGTTTCAGAAGCAGAGTTGGACTAGATATGGTCTGTATATGTAGGAAACACCATTCATTTGTTCTCAGCACACTCACCTTTCCTGGGTGTCTTAGAGACTCAGGAAAGCAAGAGCGTGCTTCTTGCTCTAAAGAAGAGAGTGATCCATGGATGAGAACTATGCTGTGTGTTTCCCTTCAGAAATGGAGTTAAATCCCAGGCGCTGTGTTTTCCTACAAGCAAGACTTCGTTTCAGGTAAGGGCAGTCACTTTTCAGCTCAAACGAACTGTATCATTCACGAAGCTCACATGTTTCTCATCTTAACTGACAAGCCTTGGATGTTACAGGACCTGTGCTTTGTATCAATTTCAGAGGCAGAGTTCTTCTAGATATTGTCCGTATGTGTAGGAAACACCGTTCTTTGGTCTCAGGACACTCAAGTTTCTTGCTGACTTAGAGACTCTAGAAAGCTAGAGCGTGCTTCTTGCTCTAAAGCAGAGTGTGATCAATGGATGAGAACTCTGTTGTGTGTTTCACTTCTTAAATGGAATTAAAAACCCAGGCTCTGAGTCTTTCTACAAGCAAGACTTTGTTTCATGTAAAAGCCGTTACTTTGCAGATCAAACGAACTACATCGTTCTTGAACCTCACACGTTTCTCATCTTAACTGACAAGCATTGGATGTTTAGTACCTGTTCTTTGTATCAATTTCAGAAGCAGAGTTCTTCTAGATATGGTCCGTATGTGTAGGAAACACCATTCATTTGTTCTCAGCACACTCAAGTTTCTTGCTGACTTAGAGACTCTAGAAAGCTAGAGCGTGATTCTTGCTCTAAAACAGAGTGTGATCCATGGATGAGAACTATGCTGTGTGTTTCCTTTCAGAAATGGAGTTAAATCCCAGGCGCTGTGTCTTCCTACAAGCAAGACTTCGTTTCAGGTAAGGGCAGTCACTATTCATCTCAAAAGGACTACATCGTTCACGAAGCTAACAAGTTTCCCATCTTAACTGCAAGCATTGGATGTTAGAGGACCAGTGCTTTGTATCAGTTTCAGAAGCAGAGTTGGACTAGATATTGGCCGTATGTGTAGGAAACACCTTAGTTTGTTCTCAGGACACTCACATTTCCTGCTCTCTTTGAGAAAATAGAAAGCAAGGGCGTGCTTCTTGCACTTAATCAGAGTGTGATCAATGGATGAGAACTCTGCTGTGTGTTTCACTTCAGAAATGGAGTTAAATCCCAGGCTCTTAGTCTTCCTACAAGAAATGTTCATTTCAGGTAAGGGCAGTTACTAACAGCTCACACGTTTCTCATCTTAACTGACAAGCACTGGATGTTTAGGACCTGTGCTTTGTATCAGTTTCAGAAGCAGAGTTGGACTAGATATGGTCCGTATGTGTAGGAAACACCATTCATTTGTTCTCAGCACACTCAGGTTTCCTTGTGTCTTAGAGACTCTAGAATGCTAGAGCGTGATTCTTGCTCTAAAAGTGTGATCGATGTAGTTCGTTTGAGCTGTAAAGTAACTGCTCTTACCTTAAACGAAGTCTAGAGGACCTGTGGTTTATTTCAGTTTCATAAGCAGAGTTGGACTAGATATGGTCCGTATGTGTATGAAACACCGATCTTTTGTTCTGAGCACACTCACGTTTCCTGCTGTATTAGAGATTCTAGAAAGCAAGAGAGTGCTTCTTGCTCTAAAGCAGAGTGTGATAAATGGATGAGAACTCTGTTGTGTGTTTCTCTTCAGAAATGGAGTTAAATCCCAGGCTCTGAGTCTTCCTACATGCAAGACTTCATTTCAAGTAAGGGCAGTTACTTTACTGCTCAAAAAAACTACATCGTTCACGAAGCTCACACGTTTCTCATCTTAACTGACAAACACTTGATGATAGAGGACCTGTGGTTTGTTTCAGTTTCAGAAGCAGAGTTGGACTAGATATGGTCCCTATGTGTATGAAACACCGTTCTTTTGTTCTGAGCACACTCACGTTTCCTGCTGTATTAGAGACTCTAGAAAGCAAGAGCGTGCTTCTTGCTCTAAAGCAGAGTGTGATCCATGGATGAGAACTATGCTGTGTGTTTCCCTTCAGAAATGGAGATAAATCCCAGGCGCTGTGTCTTCCTACGTGCAAGACTTCGTTTCAAGTAAGGGCAGTCACTTTTCTGCTCAAACGAACTACATCGCTCACGAAGCTAACAAGTTTCCCATCTTAACTGACAAGCATTGGACGTTAGGGGACCAGTGTTTTGTATCAGTTTCAGAAGCAGAGTTGGACTAGATATGGTCCGTATGTGTAGGAAACACCGTTCTTTTGTTCTCAGCACTCTCAAGTTTCTTGCTGTCTTAAAGACTCTAGAAATCTAGAGCGTGATTCTTGCTCTAAAACAGATTTTGATCAATGGATGACAACTCTGCTGTGTGTTTCAATTCAGAAATGGAGTTAAATCGCAGGCTGTGAGTCTTCCTACAAGGAAGACTTCGTTTCAAGTAAGGGCAGTTACTTTACTGCTCAAAAAAACTACATCGTTCACGAAGCTCACATGTTCCTCATCTTAACTGACAAGCACTGGATGTTAGAGGACCTGTGGCTTGTTTCAGTTTCATAATCACAGTTGAACTAGATATGGTCCGTATGTGTAAGAAACACCGTTCTTTTGTTCTGAGCACACTCACGTTTCCTGTTCTATTATAGACTCTAGAAAGCAAGAGCGTGCTTCTTGCTCTAAAGCAGATTGGGATCAATGGATGAGAACTCTGATGTGTGTTTCACTTCAGTAATGGAGTTAAATCCCAGGCTCTGAGTCTTCCTACCAGCAAAACTTCGTTTCAGGTAAGGGCAGTTACTAACAGCTCAAATGAACTACATCTTTCATGAAGCTCTCAGGTTTCTCATCTTAACTGACAAGCACTGGATGATAGAGGACCTGTGGTTTGTTTCAGTTTCAGAAGCAGAGTTGTACTAGATATGGTCCGTATGTGTATGAAACACCAATCTTTTGTTCTCAGCACACTCACGTTTCCTGCTGTATTAGAGACTCTAGAAAGAAAGAGCGTGCCTCTTGCTCAAAAGCAGAGTGTGATCCGTGGATGAGCACTATGCTGTGTGTTTCCCTTCAGAAATGGAGATAAATCCGAGGCGCTGTGTCTTCCTACAAGCAAGACATCTTTTCAGGTAAATTCAGTCAATTTTCAGCTCAATGGAAGCAACATCGTTCACGAAGCTCACACGTTTCTCGCTCTTAACTGTAAAGCATTGGATGTTTAGAGGACCTGTGGTTTGTATCAGATTCAGAAGCAGAGTTGAACTAGCAATGTCCTTATGTGTAGAAAACACCATTCTTTTGTTCTGAGTACTCTCAATTTTCTGGCTCTATTAGAGACTCTGGAGTGAAAGAGCATGCTTCTTGCTCTAAAGCAGAGTGTGTTTCATGGAGGAGAACTGTGCTGTGTGTTTCCCTTCAGAAATGGAGTTAAATCCCAGGCTCTGTGTCTTCCTACAAGCAGGTTACCTTTTCAGGTACACTGAGTCACTTTTCAGCTCAAAGGAAGCAACATTGTTCACAAAGTTCACACGTTTCTCGCTCTTAACTGGAAAGCATTGCATGTTAAGGGAACTGTGGTTTGTATCAGTTTCAGAAGAAGAGTTGACCTAGATATGGTCCGTATGTGTAGGAAACACCGTTATTTTGTTCTGACCACAGTAACGTTTCCTGCTGTATTAGAGACTCTTAGAAAGCAAGAGCGTGCTTCTTGCTCTAAAGCAGAGTGTGTTTCATGGATGAGAACTGTGCTGTGTGTTTCCCTTCAGAAATGGAGTTAAATCCCAGGCTCTGTGTCTTCCTACAAGCAAGATGTCTTTTCAGGTAAACTCAGTCAGTTTTCAGCTCAAAGGAAGCTACATCGTTCACGAAGCTCACACGTTTCTGGCTCTTAACTGGAAAGCATTGCATGTTAATGGAACTGTGCTTTGTATCAGTTTCAGAAGAAGAGTTGACCTAGATATGGTCCGTATGTATAGGAAACACTGTTATTTTGTTCTGACCACAGTCACGTTTCCTGCTGTATTAGAGACTCATTGAAAGCAAGAGCGTGCTTCTTGCTCTACAGCAGAGTGTGTTTCATGGATGAGAAATGTGCTGTGTGTTTACCTGCAGAAATGGAGTTAAATTCCAGGCTCTCTGTCTTCCTACAAGCAAAACATCATTTCAGGTAAACGCAGTCACTTTTCAGCTCAAATGAATATAAATAATTTACGAAGCTCACACGATTCTTGCTGTTAACTGAAAAGCATTGGATGTTAGATGACTTGTGGTTTGTATCAGTTTCAGAAGCAGAGTTGAACTAGCAATGGTCCGTATGTGTAGGAAACACCGTTCTTTTTTTCAGAGTACCCTCAAGTTTCTGGCTCTGTTACAGAATCTAGAAAGCAAGAGCATGCTAGTGCTCTAAAGCAGAGTGGGTTTCATGCATGAGAACTGTGCTGTGTGTTTCCCTTCAGAAATGGAGTTAAATCCCAGGCTCTCTTTCTTGCTATAAGCAAGATTTCTTTTCAGGTAATCTCAGTCACTTTCAGCTGAAACGAAGCTACATTGTTCACGTAGCTCACATGTTTCTTGCTCTTAAATGTAAAGCATTGGATGTTAGAGGACCTGTGGTTTGTATCAGTTTCAGAAGAAGAGTTGAACTAGCAATGGTCCTTATGTGCAGGAAACACCATTCTTTTGTTCTGAGTACCCTCAAGTTTCTGCTCTATTAGAGACTCTAGAAAGCAAGAGCATGCTTCGTGCTCTAAAGCAGAGTGTGTTTCATGGATGAGAACTGTGCTGTGTGTTTCCATTCAGAAATGGAGTTAAATCCCAGGCTCTGTGTCTTCCTATAAGCAAGACATCTTTTAAGGTAAACTCAGTCACTTTTCAGCTCAAAGGAAGCTACATCATTCAAGAAGCTCACATGTTTCTCGCTCTTTATGTAAAGCATTGTATGTTAGAGGAACTGTGGTTTGTATCAGTTTCCGAAGCAGAGTAGAACAAGCAATGTTCTGTATGTGTAGGAAACACCGTTCTATTGTTCTGAGTACCCACAAGTTTCTGGCTCTATTAGAGACTCTGGAAAGCAAGAGCATGCTTCTTGCTCTAATGCAGAGTGTGTGTCATGGATGAGAACTGTGCTGTGTGTTTCCATTCAGAAATGGAGTTAAATCCCAGGCTCTGTGTCCTCCTATAAGCAAGACATCTTTTAAGTTAAACTCAGTCACTTTTCAGCTCAAAGGAAGCTACATCGTTCAAGAAGCTCACATGTTTCTCGCTCTTAACTGTAAAGCATTGGATGTTAGAGGAACTGTGGTTTGTATCAGTTTCAGAAGCAGAGTTGACCTAGATATGGTCCGTATGTGTAGGAAACACCGTTATTTTGTTCTGACCACAGTCACGTTTCCTGCTGTATTAGTGAGACTTAGAAAGCAATAACGTGCTTTTTGCTCTAAATCAGAGGGTGTTTCATGGAAGAGAACTGTGCTGTGTGTTTCCCTTCAGAAATGGAGTTAAATTCCAGGCTCTGTTTTTCCTACAAGCAAGACATCATTTCAGGTAAACGCTGTCACTTTTCAGCTCAAATGAATATAAATCGTTTACGAAGATTTCACGTTTCTCGCTCTTAACTGAAAAGCATTGGATGTTAGAGGACCTGTGGTTTGTATCAGTTTCCGAAGCAGAGTTGAACTAGCAATGGTCTGTATGTGTAGGAAACACCGTTCTTTTGTTCTGAGTACCCACAAGTTTCTGGCTCTATTAGAGACTCTGGAAAGAAAGAGCATGCTTCTTGCTCTAATGCAGAGTGTGTGTCATGGATGAGAACTGTGCTCTGTTTTTTCCTTCAGAAATGGAGTTATATCCCAGGCTCTGTGTCTTCCTACAAGCAAGACTTCTTTTTGGGTAATCTCAGTCACCTTTCAGCTCAAATGAAGCTACATCGTTCACGTAGCTCACACGTTTCTTGCTCTTAACTGTAAAGCATTGGATGTTAGAGGACCTGTGGTTTGTATCAGTTTCAGAAGCAGAGTTGAACGAGCAATGGTTCGTATGTGTAGGAAACACCATTCGTTTGTTCAAAGTACCCTCAAGTTTCTGGCTCTATTAGAGAATCTAGAAAGCAAGAGCATGCTAGTGCTCTAAAGCAGAGTGGTTTTCATGGATGAGAACTGTGCTATGTGTTTCCCTTCAGAAATGGAGTTAAATTCCAGGCTCTGTGTCTTCCTACAAGCAAGACATCTTTTCAGGTAAACTCAGTCACTTTTCAGCTCAAAGGAAGCTACATCGTTCACGAAGCTCACAGGTTTCTCGCTCTTAACTGGAAAGCATTGCATGTTAGAGGAACTGTTGTTTGTATCAGTTTCAGAAGAAGAGTTAACCTAGATATGGTCCGTATGTGTAGGAAACACCGTTATTTTGTTCTGACCACAGTCACGTTTCCTGCTGTATTAGAGACACTTAGAAAGCAAGAGCATCCTTCTTGCTCTAAAGCAGAGTGTGTTTCATGGATAGGAAGAGTGCTGTGTGTTTCCCTTCAGAAATGGAGTTAAATCACAGGCTGTGTATCTCCCTACAAGCAAGACTTCGTTTCACGTAAACTCAGGCACCTTTCAGCTCAAACAATGCTACATCGTTCACATAGCTCACACGTTTCTTGCTCTTAACTGTAAAGCATTGGATGTGAGAGGACCTGTGGTTTGTATCAGTTTCAGAAGCAGAGTTGAACTAGCAATGGTCCTTATGTGTAGGAAACACCATTCTTTTGTTCTGAGTACACTCAATTTTCTGGCTCTATTAGAGACTCTGGAATGAAAGAGCATGCTTCTTGCTCTAAAGCAGAGTGTGTTTCGTGGATGAGAACTGTGCTGTGTGTTTCCCTTCAGAAATGGAGTTAAATCCCAGGCTCCGTGTCTTCCTACAAGCAAGTTATCATTTCAGGTAAACTCAGTCACTTTTCAGCTCAAAGGAAGCTACATCGTTCACGAAGCTAACACGTTTCTCGCTCTTAACTGGAAGGTATTGCATGTAAATGTAACTGTGGTTTGTATCAGTTTCAGAAGAAGAGTTGACCTAGTTATGGTCCGTATGTGTAGGAAACACCGTTATTTTGTTCTGACCACAGTCACGTTTCCTGCTGTATTAGAGACTCATTGAAAGCAAGAGCGTGCTTCTTGCTCTAAAGCAGAGTGTGTTTCATGGATGAGAACTGTGCTGTGTGTTCCCCTTCAGAAATGGAGTTAAATTCCAGGCTCTGTGTCTCTCTACAAGCCAGACATCATTTCAGGTAAATGCAGTCACTTTTCAGCTCATATGAATATAAATCATTTACGAAGCTCACACGTTTCTTGCTCTTAACTGAAAAGCATTGGATGTTAGAGGACTTGTGGTTTGTATCAGTTTCAGAAGCAGAGTTGACCTAGATATGGTCCCTAGTGTAGGAAACACCGTTATTTTGTTCTGAGCACACTCACGTTTCCTGCTCTATTAGAGACTCTAGAAAGCAAGAGCGTGCTTCTTCCTATACGCAGAGTGTGTTTCATCGTGAGAACTGTACTGTGTGTTTCCCTTCAGAAATGGAGTTAAATCCCAGGCTCTGTGTCTTCCTAGAAGCAAGACATCTTTTCCGGTAAACTCCGTCACTTTTCAGCTCAAAGGACGCTACATCATTCACGAAGCTCACACGTTTCTGGCTCTTAACTGGAAAGCATTGCATGTTAATGGAACTGTGCTTTGTATCAGTTTCAGAAGAAGAGTTGACCTAGATATGGTCCGTATGTATAGGAAACACTGTTATTTTGTTCTGACCACAGTCACGTTTCCTGCTGTATGAGAGACTCATTGAAAGCAAGAGCGTGCTTCTTGCTCTACAGCAGAGTGGGTTTCATGGATGAGAAATGTGCTGTGTGTTTACCTGCAGAAATGGAGTTAAATCCCAGGCTCTCTTTCTTGCTATAAGCAAGATTTCTTTTCAGGTAATCTCAGTCACTTTCAGCTGAAACGAAGCTACATTGTTCACGTAGCTCACATGTTTCTTGCTCTTAAATGTAAAGCATTGGATGTTAGAGGACCTGTGGTTTGTATCAGTTTCAGAAGAAGAGTTGAACTAGCAATGGTCCTTATGTGCAGGAAACACCATTCTTTTGTTCTGAGTACCCTCAAGTTTCTGCTCTATTAGAGACTCTAGAAAGCAAGAGCATGCTTCGTGCTCTAAAGCAGAGTGTGTTTCATGGATGAGAACTGTGCTGTGTGTTTCCATTCAGAAATGGAGTTAAATCCCAGGCTCTGTGTCTTCCTATAAGCAAGACATCTTTTAAGGTAAACTCAGTCACTTTTCAGCTCAAAGGAAGCTACATCATTCAAGAAGCTCACATGTTTCTCGCTCTTTATGTAAAGCATTGTATGTTAGAGGAACTGTGGTTTGTATCAGTTTCCGAAGCAGAGTAGAACAAGCAATGTTCTGTATGTGTAGGAAACACCGTTCTATTGTTCTGAGTACCCACAAGTTTCTGGCTCTATTAGAGACTCTGGAAAGCAAGAGCATGCTTCTTGCTCTAATGCAGAGTGTGTGTCATGGATGAGAACTGTGCTGTGTGTTTCCATTCAGAAATGGAGTTAAATCCCAGGCTCTGTGTCCTCCTATAAGCAAGACATCTTTTAAGTTAAACTCAGTCACTTTTCAGCTCAAAGGAAGCTACATCGTTCAAGAAGCTCACATGTTTCTCGCTCTTAACTGTAAAGCATTGGATGTTAGAGGAACTGTGGTTTGTATCAGTTTCAGAAGCAGAGTTGACCTAGATATGGTCCGTATGTGTAGGAAACACCGTTATTTTGTTCTGACCACAGTCACGTTTCCTGCTGTATTAGTGAGACTTAGAAAGCAATAACGTGCTTTTTGCTCTAAATCAGAGGGTGTTTCATGGAAGAGAACTGTGCTGTGTGTTTCCCTTCAGAAATGGAGTTAAATTCCAGGCTCTGTTTTTCCTACAAGCAAGACATCATTTCAGGTAAACGCTGTCACTTTTCAGCTCAAATGAATATAAATCGTTTACGAAGATTTCACGTTTCTCGCTCTTAACTGAAAAGCATTGGATGTTAGAGGACCTGTGGTTTGTATCAGTTTCCGAAGCAGAGTTGAACTAGCAATGGTCTGTATGTGTAGGAAACACCGTTCTTTTGTTCTGAGTACCCACAAGTTTCTGGCTCTATTAGAGACTCTGGAAAGAAAGAGCATGCTTCTTGCTCTAATGCAGAGTGTGTGTCATGGATGAGAACTGTGCTCTGTTTTTTCCTTCAGAAATGGAGTTATATCCCAGGCTCTGTGTCTTCCTACAAGCAAGACTTCTTTTTGGGTAATCTCAGTCACCTTTCAGCTCAAATGAAGCTACATCGTTCACGTAGCTCACACGTTTCTTGCTCTTAACTGTAAAGCATTGGATGTTAGAGGACCTGTGGTTTGTATCAGTTTCAGAAGCAGAGTTGAACGAGCAATGGTTCGTATGTGTAGGAAACACCATTCGTTTGTTCAAAGTACCCTCAAGTTTCTGGCTCTATTAGAGAATCTAGAAAGCAAGAGCATGCTAGTGCTCTAAAGCAGAGTGGTTTTCATGGATGAGAACTGTGCTATGTGTTTCCCTTCAGAAATGGAGTTAAATTCCAGGCTCTGTGTCTTCCTACAAGCAAGACATCTTTTCAGGTAAACTCAGTCACTTTTCAGCTCAAAGGAAGCTACATCGTTCACGAAGCTCACAGGTTTCTCGCTCTTAACTGGAAAGCATTGCATGTTAGAGGAACTGTTGTTTGTATCAGTTTCAGAAGAAGAGTTAACCTAGATATGGTCCGTATGTGTAGGAAACACCGTTATTTTGTTCTGACCACAGTCACGTTTCCTGCTGTATTAGAGACACTTAGAAAGCAAGAGCATCCTTCTTGCTCTAAAGCAGAGTGTGTTTCATGGATAGGAAGAGTGCTGTGTGTTTCCCTTCAGAAATGGAGTTAAATCACAGGCTGTGTATCTCCCTACAAGCAAGACTTCGTTTCACGTAAACTCAGGCACCTTTCAGCTCAAACAATGCTACATCGTTCACATAGCTCACACGTTTCTTGCTCTTAACTGTAAAGCATTGGATGTGAGAGGACCTGTGGTTTGTATCAGTTTCAGAAGCAGAGTTGAACTAGCAATGGTCCTTATGTGTAGGAAACACCATTCTTTTGTTCTGAGTACCCTCAATTTTCTGGCTCTATTAGAGACTCTGGAATGAAAGAGCATGCTTCTTGCTCTAAAGCAGAGTGTGTTTCGTGGATGAGAACTGTGCTGTGTGTTTCCCTTCAGAAATGGAGTTAAATCCCAGGCTCCGTGTCTTCCTACAAGCAAGTTATCATTTCAGGTAAACTCAGTCACTTTTCAGCTCAAAGGAAGCTACATCGTTCACGAAGCTAACACGTTTCTCGCTCTTAACTGGAAGGTATTGCATGTAAATGTAACTGTGGTTTGTATCAGTTTCAGAAGAAGAGTTGACCTAGATATGGTCCGTATGTGTAGGAAACACCGTTATTTTGTTCTGACCACAGTCACGTTTCCTGCTGTATTAGAGACTCATTGAAAGCAAGAGCGTGCTTCTTGCTCTAAAGCAGAGTGTGTTTCATGGATGAGAACTGTGCTGTGTGTTCCCCTTCAGAAATGGAGTTAAATTCCAGGCTCTGTGTCTCTCTACAAGCCAGACATCATTTCAGGTAAATGCAGTCACTTTTCAGCTCATATGAATATAAATCATTTACGAAGCTCACACGTTTCTTGCTCTTAACTGAAAAGCATTGGATGTTAGAGGACTTGTGGTTTGTATCAGTTTCAGAAGCAGAGTTGACCTAGATATGGTCCCTAGTGTAGGAAACACCGTTATTTTGTTCTGAGCACACTCACGTTTCCTGCTCTATTAGAGACTCTAGAAAGCAAGAGCGTGCTTCTTCCTATACGCAGAGTGTGTTTCATCGTGAGAACTGTACTGTGTGTTTCCCTTCAGAAATGGAGTTAAATCCCAGGCTCTGTGTCTTCCTAGAAGCAAGACATCTTTTCCGGTAAACTCCGTCACTTTTCAGCTCAAAGGACGCTACATCATTCACGAAGCTCACACGTTTCTGGCTCTTAACTGGAAAGCATTGCATGTTAATGGAACTGTGCTTTGTATCAGTTTCAGAAGAAGAGTTGACCTAGATATGGTCCGTATGTATAGGAAACACTGTTATTTTGTTCTGACCACAGTCACGTTTCCTGCTGTATGAGAGACTCATTGAAAGCAAGAGCGTGCTTCTTGCTCTACAGCAGAGTGGGTTTCATGGATGAGAAATGTGCTGTGTGTTTACCTGCAGAAATGGAGTTAAATCCCAGGCTCTCTTTCTTGCTATAAGCAAGATTTCTTTTCAGGTAATCTCAGTCACTTTCAGCTGAAACGAAGCTACATTGTTCACGTAGCTCACATGTTTCTTGCTCTTAAATGTAAAGCATTGGATGTTAGAGGACCTGTGGTTTGTATCAGTTTCAGAAGAAGAGTTGAACTAGCAATGGTCCTTATGTGCAGGAAACACCATTCTTTTGTTCTGAGTACCCTCAAGTTTCTGCTCTATTAGAGACTCTAGAAAGCAAGAGCATGCTTCGTGCTCTAAAGCAGAGTGTGTTTCATGGATGAGAACTGTGCTGTGTGTTTCCATTCAGAAATGGAGTTAAATCCCAGGCTCTGTGTCTTCCTATAAGCAAGACATCTTTTAAGGTAAACTCAGTCACTTTTCAGCTCAAAGGAAGCTACATCATTCAAGAAGCTCACATGTTTCTCGCTCTTTATGTAAAGCATTGTATGTTAGAGGAACTGTGGTTTGTATCAGTTTCCGAAGCAGAGTAGAACAAGCAATGTTCTGTATGTGTAGGAAACACCGTTCTATTGTTCTGAGTACCCACAAGTTTCTGGCTCTATTAGAGACTCTGGAAAGCAAGAGCATGCTTCTTGCTCTAATGCAGAGTGTGTGTCATGGATGAGAACTGTGCTGTGTGTTTCCATTCAGAAATGGAGTTAAATCCCAGGCTCTGTGTCCTCCTATAAGCAAGACATCTTTTAAGTTAAACTCAGTCACTTTTCAGCTCAAAGGAAGCTACATCGTTCAAGAAGCTCACATGTTTCTCGCTCTTAACTGTAAAGCATTGGATGTTAGAGGAACTGTGGTTTGTATCAGTTTCAGAAGCAGAGTTGACCTAGATATGGTCCGTATGTGTAGGAAACACCGTTATTTTGTTCTGACCACAGTCACGTTTCCTGCTGTATTAGTGAGACTTAGAAAGCAATAACGTGCTTTTTGCTCTAAATCAGAGGGTGTTTCATGGAAGAGAACTGTGCTGTGTGTTTCCCTTCAGAAATGGAGTTAAATTCCAGGCTCTGTTTTTCCTACAAGCAAGACATCATTTCAGGTAAACGCTGTCACTTTTCAGCTCAAATGAATATAAATCGTTTACGAAGATTTCACGTTTCTCGCTCTTAACTGAAAAGCATTGGATGTTAGAGGACCTGTGGTTTGTATCAGTTTCCGAAGCAGAGTTGAACTAGCAATGGTCTGTATGTGTAGGAAACACCGTTCTTTTGTTCTGAGTACCCACAAGTTTCTGGCTCTATTAGAGACTCTGGAAAGAAAGAGCATGCTTCTTGCTCTAATGCAGAGTGTGTGTCATGGATGAGAACTGTGCTCTGTTTTTTCCTTCAGAAATGGAGTTATATCCCAGGCTCTGTGTCTTCCTACAAGCAAGACTTCTTTTTGGGTAATCTCAGTCACCTTTCAGCTCAAATGAAGCTACATCGTTCACGTAGCTCACACGTTTCTTGCTCTTAACTGTAAAGCATTGGATGTTAGAGGACCTGTGGTTTGTATCAGTTTCAGAAGCAGAGTTGAACGAGCAATGGTTCGTATGTGTAGGAAACACCATTCGTTTGTTCAAAGTACCCTCAAGTTTCTGGCTCTATTAGAGAATCTAGAAAGCAAGAGCATGCTAGTGCTCTAAAGCAGAGTGGTTTTCATGGATGAGAACTGTGCTATGTGTTTCCCTTCAGAAATGGAGTTAAATTCCAGGCTCTGTGTCTTCCTACAAGCAAGACATCTTTTCAGGTAAACTCAGTCACTTTTCAGCTCAAAGGAAGCTACATCGTTCACGAAGCTCACAGGTTTCTCGCTCTTAACTGGAAAGCATTGCATGTTAGAGGAACTGTTGTTTGTATCAGTTTCAGAAGAAGAGTTAACCTAGATATGGTCCGTATGTGTAGGAAACACCGTTATTTTGTTCTGACCACAGTCACGTTTCCTGCTGTATTAGAGACACTTAGAAAGCAAGAGCATCCTTCTTGCTCTAAAGCAGAGTGTGTTTCATGGATAGGAAGAGTGCTGTGTGTTTCCCTTCAGAAATGGAGTTAAATCACAGGCTGTGTATCTCCCTACAAGCAAGACTTCGTTTCACGTAAACTCAGGCACCTTTCAGCTCAAACAATGCTACATCGTTCACATAGCTCACACGTTTCTTGCTCTTAACTGTAAAGCATTGGATGTGAGAGGACCTGTGGTTTGTATCAGTTTCAGAAGCAGAGTTGAACTAGCAATGGTCCTTATGTGTAGGAAACACCATTCTTTTGTTCTGAGTACCCTCAATTTTCTGGCTCTATTAGAGACTCTGGAATGAAAGAGCATGCTTCTTGCTCTAAAGCAGAGTGTGTTTCGTGGATGAGAACTGTGCTGTGTGTTTCCCTTCAGAAATGGAGTTAAATCCCAGGCTCCGTGTCTTCCTACAAGCAAGTTATCATTTCAGGTAAACTCAGTCACTTTTCAGCTCAAAGGAAGCTACATCGTTCACGAAGCTAACACGTTTCTCGCTCTTAACTGGAAGGTATTGCATGTAAATGTAACTGTGGTTTGTATCAGTTTCAGAAGAAGAGTTGACCTAGATATGGTCCGTATGTGTAGGAAACACCGTTATTTTGTTCTGAACACAGTCACGTTTCCTGCTGTATTAGAGACTCATTGAAAGCAAGAGCGTGCTTCTTGCTCTAAAGCAGAGTGTGTTTCATGGATGAGAACTGTGCTGTGTGTTCCCCTTCAGAAATGGAGTTAAATTCCAGGCTCTGTGTCTCTCTACAAGCCAGACATCATTTCAGGTAAATGCAGTCACTTTTCAGCTCATATGAATATAAATCATTTACGAAGCTCACACGTTTCTTGCTCTTAACTGAAAAGCATTGGATGTTAGAGGACTTGTGGTTTGTATCAGTTTCAGAAGCAGAGTTGACCTAGATATGGTCCCTAGTGTAGGAAACACCGTTATTTTGTTCTGAGCACACTCACGTTTCCTGCTCTATTAGAGACTCTAGAAAGCAAGAGCGTGCTTCTTCCTATACGCAGAGTGTGTTTCATCGTGAGAACTGTACTGTGTGTTTCCCTTCAGAAATGGAGTTAAATCCCAGGCTCTGTGTCTTCCTAGAAGCAAGACATCTTTTCCGGTAAACTCCGTCACTTTTCAGCTCAAAGGACGCTACATCATTCACGAAGCTCACACGTTTCTGGCTCTTAACTGGAAAGCATTGCATGTTAATGGAACTGTGCTTTGTATCAGTTTCAGAAGAAGAGTTGACCTAGATATGGTCCGTATGTATAGGAAACACTGTTATTTTGTTCTGACCACAGTCACGTTTCCTGCTGTATTAGAGACTCATTGAAAGCAAGAGCGTGCTTCTTGCTCTACAGCAGAGTGGGTTTCATGGATGAGAAATGTGCTGTGTGTTTACCTGCAGAAATGGAGTTAAATCCCAGGCTCTCTTTCTTGCTATAAGCAAGATTTCTTTTCAGGTAATCTCAGTCACTTTCAGCTGAAACGAAGCTACATTGTTCACATAGCTCACATGTTTCTTGCTCTTAAATGTAAAGCATTGGATGTTAGAGGACCTGTGGTTTGTATCAGTTTCAGAAGAAGAGTTGAACTAGCAATGGTCCTTATGTGCAGGAAACACCATTCTTTTGTTCTGAGTACCCTCAAGTTTCTGCTCTATTAGAGACTCTAGAAAGCAAGAGCATGCTTCGTGCTCTAAAGCAGAGTGTGTTTCATGGATGAGAACTGTGCTGTGTGTTTCCATTCAGAAATGGAGTTAAATCCCAGGCTCTGTGTCTTCCTATAAGCAAGACATCTTTTAAGGTAAACTCAGTCACTTTTCAGCTCAAAGGAAGCTACATCATTCAAGAAGCTCACATGTTTCTCGCTCTTTATTGTAAAGCATTGTATGTTAGAGGAACTGTGGTTTGTATCAGTTTCCGAAGCAGAGTAGAACAAGCAATGTTCTGTATGTGTAGGAAACACCGTTCTATTGTTCTGAGTACCCACAAGTTTCTGGCTCTATTAGAGACTCTGGAAAGCAAGAGCATGCTTCTTGCTCTAATGCAGAGTGTGTGTCATGGATGAGAACTGTGCTGTGTGTTTCCATTCAGAAATGGAGTTAAATCCCAGGCTCTGTGTCCTCCTATAAGCAAGACATCTTTTAAGTTAAACTCAGTCACTTTTCAGCTCAAAGGAAGCTACATCGTTCAAGAAGCTCACATGTTTCTCGCTCTTAACTGTAAAGCATTGGATGTTAGAGGAACTGTGGTTTGTATCAGTTTCAGAAGCAGAGTTGACCTAGATATGGTCCGTATGTGTAGGAAACACCGTTATTTTGTTCTGACCACAGTCACGTTTCCTGCTGTATTAGTGAGACTTAGAAAGCAATAACGTGCTTTTTGCTCTAAATCAGAGGGTGTTTCATGGAAGAGAACTGTGCTGTGTGTTTCCCTTCAGAAATGGAGTTAAATTCCAGGCTCTGTTTTTCCTACAAGCAAGACATCATTTCAGGTAAACGCTGTCACTTTTCAGCTCAAATGAATATAAATCGTTTACGAAGATTTCACGTTTCTCGCTCTTAACTGAAAAGCATTGGATGTTAGAGGACCTGTGGTTTGTATCAGTTTCCGAAGCAGAGTTGAACTAGCAATGGTCTGTATGTGTAGGAAACACCGTTCTTTTGTTCTGAGTACCCACAAGTTTCTGGCTCTATTAGAGACTCTGGAAAGAAAGAGCATGCTTCTTGCTCTAATGCAGAGTGTGTGTCATGGATGAGAACTGTGCTCTGTTTTTTCCTTCAGAAATGGAGTTATATCCCAGGCTCTGTGTCTTCCTACAAGCAAGACTTCTTTTTGGGTAATCTCAGTCACCTTTCAGCTCAAATGAAGCTACATCGTTCACGTAGCTCACACGTTTCTTGCTCTTAACTGTAAAGCATTGGATGTTAGAGGACCTGTGGTTTGTATCAGTTTCAGAAGCAGAGTTGAACTAGCAATGGTTCGTATGTGTAGGAAACACCATTCGTTTGTTCAAAGTACCCTCAAGTTTCTGGCTCTATTAGAGAATCTAGAAAGCAAGAGCATGCTAGTGCTCTAAAGCAGAGTGTGTGTCATGGATGAGAACTGTGCTATGTGTTTCCCTTCAGAAATGGAGTTAAATTCCAGGCTCTGTGTCTTCCTACAAGCAAGACATCTTTTCAGGTAAACTCAGTCACGTTTGAGCTCAAAGGAAGCTACATCGTTCACGAAGCTCACAGGTTTCTCGCTCTTAACTGGAAAGCATTGCATGTTAGAGGAACTGTTGTTTGTATCAGTTTCAGAAGAAGAGTTAACCTAGATATGGTCCGTATGTGTAGGAAACACCGTTATTTTGTTCTGACCACAGTCACGTTTCCTGCTGTATTAGAGACACTTAGAAAGCAAGAGCATCCTTCTTGCTCTAAAGCAGAGTGTGTTTCATGGATAGGAAGAGTGCTGTGTGTATCCCTTCAGAAATGGAGTTAAATCACAGGCTGTGTATCTCCCTACAAGCAAGACTTCGTTTCACGTAAACTCAGGCACCTTTCAGCTCAAACAATGCTACATCGTTCACATAGCTCACACGTTTCTTGCTCTTAACTGTAAAGCATTGGATGTGAGAGGACCTGTGGTTTGTATCAGTTTCAGAAGCAGAGTTGAACTAGCAATGGTCCTTATGTGTAGGAAACACCATTCTTTTGTTCTGAGTACCCTCAATTTTCTGGCTCTATTAGAGACTCTGGAATGAAAGAGCATGCTTCTTGCTCTAAAGCAGAGTATGTTTCGTAGATGAGAACTGTGCTGTGTGTTTCCCTTCAGAAATGGAGTTAAATCCCAGGCTCCGTGTCTTCCTACAAGCAAGTTATCATTTCAGGTAAACTCAGTCACTTTTCAGCTCAAAGGAAGCTACATCGTTCACGAAGCTAACACGTTTCTCGCTCTTAACTGGAAGGTATTGCATGTAAATGTAACTGTGGTTTGTATCAGTTTCAGAAGAAGAGTTGACCTAGATATGGTCCGTATGTGTAGGAAACACCGTTATTTTGTTCTGACCACAGTCACGTTTCCTGCTGTATTAGAGACTCATTGAAAGCAAGAGCGTGCTTCTTGCTCTAAAGCAGAGTGTGTTTCATGGATGAGAACTGTGCTGTGTGTTTCCCTTCAGAAATGGAGTTAAATTCCAGGCTCTGTGTCTCTCTACAAGCCAGACATCATTTCAGGTAAATGCAGTCACTTTTCAGCTCATATGAATATAAATCATTTACGAAGCTCACACGTTTCTTGCTCTTAACTGAAAAGCATTGGATGTTAGAGGACTTGTGGTTTGTATCAGTTTCAGAAGCAGAGTTGACCTAGATATGGTCCCTAGTGTAGGAAACACCGTTATTTTGTTCTGAGCACACTCACGGTTCCTGCTCTATTAGAGACTCTAGAAAGCAAGAGCGTGCTTCTTCCTATACGCAGAGTGTGTTTCATCGTGAGAATTGTACTGTGCGTTTCCCTTCAGAAATGGAGTTAAATCCCAGGCTCTGTGTCTTCCTAGAAGCAAGACATCTCTTCCGGTAAACTCCGTCACTTTTCAGGTCAAAGGACGCTACATCATTCACGAAGCTCACACGTTTCTCGCTCTTAACTGGAAAGCATTGCATGTTAATGGAACTGTGGTTTGTATCAGTTTCAGAAGAAGAGTTGACCTAGATATGGTCCGTATGTGTAGGAAACACCGTTATTTTGTTCTGACCACAGTCACGTTTCCTGCTGTATTAGAGACTCTTAGAAATCAAGAGCGAGCTTCTTGCTCTAAAGCAGAGTGTGTTTCATGGATGAGAACTGTGCTGTGTGTTTCCCTTCAGAAATGGTGTTAAATTCCAGGCTCTGTGTCTTCCTACAAGCAAGACATCGTTTCAAGTAAACGCAGTCACTTTTCAGCTCAAATGAATATAAATCGTTTATGAAGCTCACACGTTTCTCGCTCTTAACTGAAAAGCATTGGATGTTAGAGGACCTGTGGTTTGTATCAGTTTCAGAAGCAGAGTTGAACTAGCAATGGTCCGTATGTATAGGAAACACCGTTCTTTTGTTCTGAGTACCCACAAGTTTCTGGCTCTATTAGAGACTATAGAAAGCAAGAGCATGCTTCTTGCTCTAAAGCAGAGTGTGTGTCATGGAAGAGAACTGTGCTGTTTGTTTCCCGTCAGGAATGGAGTTAAATCCCAGGCTCTGTGTCTTCCTGCAAGCAAGACATCATTTCAGGTAAATGCAGTCACTTTTCAGCTCAAATGAATATAAATCATTTACGAAGCTCACACGTTTCTTGCTCTTAACTGAAAAGCTTTGGATGTTAGAAGACTTGTGGTTTGTATCAGTTTTAGATGCAGAGTTGAACTAGCTATGGTCCGTATGTGTGGGAAACACCGTTCTTCTTTTCTGAGCACACTCACGTTTCCTGCTCTATCAGAGACTCTAGAAAGCAGGAGAATGCTTCTTCCTATACGCAGAGTGTGTTTCCTCATGAGAACTGTGCTGTGTGTTTCCCTTCAGAAATGGAGTTAGATCACAGGCTCTGTATCTTCCTACAAGCAAGACTTCATTTCACATAAACTCAGTCACCTTGCACTCAAACAAAGATATATCGTTCAAATAGCTCACACGTTTCTTGCTCTTACCTGTAAAGCATTGGATGTTAGAGGACCTGTGGTTTGTAACAGTATCAGAAGCAGAGTTGAACTAGCCATGGTCCATATGTGTAGGAAACCCCGTTGTTTTGTTCAAGTACGCTCAAATTTCTCCCTCTTTTAGAGACTCTAGAAAGCAAGATCATGCTTCGTGCTCTGAAGCAGAGTGTGTTTCATGGATAAGAAGAGTGCTGTGTGTTTCCCTTCGGAAATGGAGTTAAATCCCAGGCTCTGTGTCTTCCTACAAGCAAGTTACCTTTTCAGGTACACTCAGTCACTTTTCAGCTCAAAGGAAGCAACATCGTTCACGAAGCTCACACGTTTCTCGCTCTTAACTGGAAAGCATTGCATGTTAAGGGAACTGTGGTTTGTATCAGTTTCAGAAGAAGAGTTGACCTAGATATGGTCCGTATGTGTAGGAAACACCGTTATTTTGTTCTGAGCACAGTAACGTTTCCTGCTGTATTAGAGACTCTTAGAAAGCAAGAGCGTGCTTCTTGCTCTAAAGCAGAGTGTGTTTCATGGATGAGAACTGTGCTGTGTGTTTCCCTTCAGAAATGGAGTTAAATCCCAGGCTCTGTGTCTTCCTACAAGCAAGACATCTTTTCAGGTAAACTCAGTCAGTTTTCAGCTCAAAGGAAGCTACATCGTTCACGAAGCTCACACGTTTCTGGCTCTTAACTGGAAAGCATTGCATGTTAATGGAACTGTGCTTTGTATCAGTTTCAGAAGAAGAGTTGACCTAGATATGGTCCGTATGTATAGGAAACACTGTTAATTTGTTCTGACCACAGTCACGTTTCCTGCTGTATTAGAGACTCATTGAAAGCAAGAGCGTGCTTCTTGCTCTACAGCAGAGTGGGTTTCATGGATGAGAAATGTGCTGTGTGTTTACCTGCAGAAATGGAGTTAAATCCCAGGCTCTCTTTCTTGCTATAAGCAAGATTTCTTTTCAGGTAATCTCAGTCACTTTCAGCTGAAACGAAGCTACATTGTTCACGTAGCTCACATGTTTCTTGCTCTTAAATGTAAAGCATTGGATGTTAGAGGACCTGTGGTTTGTATCAGTTTCAGAAGAAGAGTTGAACTAGCAATGGTCCTTATGTGCAGGAAACACCATTCTTTTGTTCTGAGTACCCTCAAGTTTCTGCTCTATTAGAGACTCTAGAAAGCAAGAGCATGCTTCGTGCTCTAAAGCAGAGTGTGTTTCATGGATGAGAACTGTGCTGTGTGTTTCCATTCAGAAATGGAGTTAAATCCCAGGCTCTGTGTCTTCCTATAAGCAAGACATCTTTTAAGGTAAACTCAGTCACTTTTCAGCTCAAAGGAAGCTACATCATTCAAGAAGCTCACATGTTTCTCGCTCTTTATTGTAAAGCATTGTATGTTAGAGGAACTGTGGTTTGTATCAGTTTCCGAAGCAGAGTAGAACAAGCAATGTTCTGTATGTGTAGGAAACACCGTTCTATTGTTCTGAGTACCCACAAGTTTCTGGCTCTATTAGAGACTCTGGAAAGCAAGAGCATGCTAGTGCTCTAATGCAGAGTGTGTGTCATGGATGAGAACTGTGCTGTGTGTTTCCATTCAGAAATGGAGTTAAATCCCAGGCTCTGTGTCCTCCTATAAGCAAGACATCTTTTAAGTTAAACTCAGTCACTTTTCAGCTCAAAGGAAGCTACATCGTTCAAGAAGCTCACATGTTTCTCGCTCTTAACTGTAAAGCATTGGATGTTAGAGGAACTGTGGTTTGTATCAGTTTCAGAAGCAGAGTTGACCTAGATATGGTCCGTATGTGTAGGAAACACCGTTATTTTGTTCTGACCACAGTCACGTTTCCTGCTGTATTAGTGAGACTTAGAAAGCAATAACGTGCTTTTTCCTCTAAATCAGAGGGTGTTTCATGGAAGAGAACTGTGCTGTGTGTTTCCCTTCAGAAATGGAGTTAAATTCCAGGCTCTGTTTTTCCTACAAGCAAGACATCATTTCAGGTAAACGCTGTCACTTTTCAGCTCAAATGAATATAAATCGTTTACGAAGATTTCACGTTTCTCGCTCTTAACTGAAAAGCATTGGATGTTAGAGGACCTGTGGTTTGTATCAGTTTCCGAAGCAGAGTTGAACTAGCAATGGTCTGTATGTGTAGGAAACACCGTTCTTTTGTTCTGAGTACCCACAAGTTTCTGGCTCTATTAGAGACTCTGGAAAGAAAGAGCATGCTTCTTGCTCTAATGCAGAGTGTGTGTCATGGATGAGAACTGTGCTCTGTTTTTTCCTTCAGAAATGGAGTTATATCCCAGGCTCTGTGTCTTCCTACAAGCAAGACTTCTTTTTGGGTAATCTCAGTCACCTTTCAGCTCAAATGAAGCTACATCGTTCACGTAGCTCACACGTTTCTTGCTCTTAACTGTAAAGCATTGGATGTTAGAGGACCTGTGGTTTGTATCAGTTTCAGAAGCAGAGTTGAACTAGCAATGGTTCGTATGTGTAGGAAACACCATTCGTTTGTTCAAAGTACCCTCAAGTTTCTGGCTCTATTAGAGAATCTAGAAAGCAAGAGCATGCTAGTGCTCTAAAGCAGAGTGGTTTTCATGGATGAGAACTGTGCTATGTGTTTCCCTTCAGAAATGGAGTTAAATTCCAGGCTCTGTGTCTTCCTACAAGCAAGACATCTTTTCAGGTAAACTCAGTCACGTTTGAGCTCAAAGGAAGCTACATCGTTCACGAAGCTCACAGGTTTCTCGCTCTTAACTGGAAAGCATTGCATGTTAGAGGAACTGTTGTTTGTATCAGTTTCAGAAGAAGAGTAAACCTAGATATGGTCCGTATGTGTAGGAAACACCGTTATTTTGTTCTGACCACAGTCACGTTTCCTGCTGTATTAGAGACACTTAGAAAGCAAGAGCATCCTTCTTGCTCTAAAGCAGAGTGTGTTTCATGGATAGGAAGAGTGCTGTGTGTATCCCTTCAGAAATGGAGTTAAATCACAGGCTGTGTATCTCCCTACAAGCAAGACTTCGTTTCACGTAAACTCAGGCACCTTTCAGCTCAAACAATGCTACATCGTTCACATAGCTCACACGTTTCTTGCTCTTAACTGTAAAGCATTGGATGTGAGAGGACCTGTGGTTTGTATCAGTTTCAGAAGCAGAGTTGAACTAGCAATGGTCCTTATGTGTAGGAAACACCATTCTTTTGTTCTGAGTACCCTCAATTTTCTGGCTCTATTAGAGACTCTGGAATGAAAGAGCATGCTTCTTGCTCTAAAGCAGAGTATGTTTCGTAGATGAGAACTGTGCTGTGTGTTTCCCTTCAGAAATGGAGTTAAATCCCAGGCTCCGTGTCTTCCTACAAGCAAGTTATCATTTCAGGTAAACTCAGTCACTTTTCAGCTCAAAGGAAGCTACATCGTTCACGAAGCTAACACGTTTCTCGCTCTTAACTGGAAGGTATTGCATGTAAATGTAACTGTGGTTTGTATCAGTTTCAGAAGAAGAGTTGACCTAGATATGGTCCGTATGTGTAGGAAACACCGTTATTTTGTTCTGACCACAGTCACGTTTCCTGCTGTATTAGAGACTCATTGAAAGCAAGAGCGTGCTTCTTGCTCTAAAGCAGAGTGTGTTTCATGGATGAGAACTGTGCTGTGTGTTTCCCTTCAGAAATGGAGTTAAATTCCAGGCTCTGTGTCTCTCTACAAGCCAGACATCATTTCAGGTAAATGCAGTCACTTTTCAGCTCATATGAATATAAATCATTTACGAAGCTCACACGTTTCTTGCTCTTAACTGAAAAGCATTGGATGTTAGAGGACTTGTGGTTTGTATCAGTTTCAGAAGCAGAGTTGACCTAGATATGGTCCCTAGTGTAGGAAACACCGTTATTTTGTTCTGAGCACACTCACGTTTCCTGCTCTATTAGAGACTCTAGAAAGCAAGAGCGTGCTTCTTCCTATACGCAGAGTGTGTTTCATCGTGAGAATTGTACTGTGCGTTTCCCTTCAGAAATGGAGTTAAATCCCAGGCTCTGTGTCTTCCTAGAAGCAAGACATCTCTTCCGGTAAACTCCGTCACTTTTCAGGTCAAAGGACGCTACATCATTCACGAAGCTCACACGTTTCTCGCTCTTAACTGGAAAGCATTGCATGTTAATGGAACTGTGGTTTGTATCAGTTTCAGAAGAAGAGTTGACCTAGATATGGTCCGTATGTGTAGGAAACACCGTTATTTTGTTCTGACCACAGTCACGTTTCCTGCTGTATTAGAGACTCTTAGAAATCAAGAGCGAGCTTCTTGCTCTAAAGCAGAGTGTGTTTCATGGATGAGAACTGTGCTGTGTGTTTCCCTTCAGAAATGGTGTTAAATTCCAGGCTCTGTGTCTTCCTACAAGCAAGACATCGTTTCAAGTAAACGCAGTCACTTTTCAGCTCAAATGAATATAAATCGTTTATGAAGCTCACACGTTTCTCGCTCTTAACTGAAAAGCATTGGATGTTAGAGGACCTGTGGTTTGTATCAGTTTCAGAAGCAGAGTTGAACTAGCAATGGTCCGTATGTATAGGAAACACCGTTCTTTTGTTCTGAGTACCCACAAGTTTCTGGCTCTATTAGAGACTATAGAAAGCAAGAGCATGCTTCTTGCTCTAAAGCAGAGTGTGTGTCATGGAAGAGAACTGTGCTGTTTGTTTCCCGTCAGGAATGGAGTTAAATCCCAGGCTCTGTGTCTTCCTGCAAGCAAGACATCATTTCAGGTAAATGCAGTCACTTTTCAGCTCAAATGAATATAAATCATTTACGAAGCTCACACGTTTCTTGCTCTTAACTGAAAAGCTTTGGATGTTAGAAGACTTGTGGTTTGTATCAGTTTTAGATGCAGAGTTGAACTAGCTATGGTCCGTATGTGTGGGAAACACCGTTCTTCTTTTCTGAGCACACTCACGTTTCCTGCTCTATCAGAGACTCTAGAAAGCAGGAGAATGCTTCTTCCTATATGCAGAGTGTGTTTCCTCATGAGAACTGTGCTGTGTGTTTCCCTTCAGAAATGGTGTTAGATCACAGTCTCTGTATCTTCCTACAAGCAAGACTTCATTTCACATAAACTCAGTCACCTTGCACTCAAACAAAGATATATCGTTCAAATAACTCACACGTTTCTTGCTCTTACCTGTAAAGCATTGGATGTTAGAGGACCTGTGATTTGTAACAGTATCAGAAGCAGAGTTGAACTAGCCATGGTCCATATGTGTAGGAAACCCCGTTGTTTTGTTCAAGTACGCTCAAATTTCTCCCTCTTTTAGAGACTCTAGAAAGCAAGATCATGCTTCGTGCTCTGAAGCAGAGTGTGTTTCATGGATAAGAAGAGTGCTGTGTGTTTCCCTTCGGAAATGGAGTTAAATCCCAGGCTCTGTGTCTTCCTACAAGCAAGTTACCTTTTCAGGTACACTCAGTCACTTTTCAGCTCAAAGGAAGCAACATCGTTCACGAAGCTCACACGTTTCTCGCTCTTAACTGGAAAGCATTGCATGTTAATGGAACTGTGCTTTGTATCAGTTTCAGAAGAAGAGTTGACCTAGATATGGTCCGTATGTGTAGGAAACACCGTTATTTTGTTCTGAGCACAGTAACGTTTCCTGCTGTATTAGAGACTCTTAGAAAGCAAGAGCGTGCTTCTTGCTCTAAAGCAGAGTGTGTTTCATGGATGAGAACTGTGCTGTGTGTTTCCCTTCAGAAATGGAGTTAAATCCCAGGCTCTGTGTCTTCCTACAAGCAAGACATCTTTTCAGGTAAACTCAGTCAGTTTTCAGCTCAAAGGAAGCTACATCGTTCACGAAGCTCACACGTTTCTGGCTCTTAACTGGAAAGCATTGCATGTTAATGGAACTGTGCTTTGTATCAGTTTCAGAAGAAGAGTTGACCTAGATATGGTCCGTATGTATAGGAAACACTGTTAATTTGTTCTGACCACAGTCACGTTTCCTGCTGTATTAGCGACTCATAGAAAGCAAGAGCGTACTTCTTGCTCTAAAGCAGAGTGTGTTTCATGTATGAGAACGGTGCTGTGTGTTTCCCTTCAGAAATAGTGTTAAATTCCAGACTCTGTGTCTTCCTACAAGCAAAACATCATTTCAGGTAAACGCAGTCACTTTTCATCTCAAATGAATATAAATCATTTACGAAGCTCACACGATTCTTGCTGATAACTGAAAAGCATTGGATGTTAGATGACTTGTGGTTTGTGTCAGTTTCAGGAGCAGAGTTGAACTAGCAATGGTCCGTATGTGTAGGAAACACCGTTCTTTCTGTCAGAGTACCCTCAAGTTTCTGGCTCTATTACAGAATCTAGAAAGCAAGAGCATGCTAGTGCTCTAAATCAGAGTGGGTTTCATGCATGAGAACTGTGCTGTGTGTTTCCCTTCAGAAATGGAGTTAAATCCCAGGCTCTCTTTCTTGCTATAAGCAAGACTTCTTTGCAGGTAATCTCAGTCACTTTCAGCTAAAACGAAGCTACATTGTTCACGTAGCTCACACGTTTCTTGCTCTTAACTGTAAAGCATTGGATGTTAGAGGACATGTGGTTTGTATCAGTTTCAGAAGAAGAGTTGAACTAGCAATGGTCCTTATGTGCAGGATACACCATTCTTTTGTTCTGAGTACCCTCAAGTTTCTGGCTCTATTAGAGACTCTGGAATGCAAGAGCATGCTTCTTGCTCTAAAGAAGAGTGTGTTTCATGGATGAGATCTGTGCTGTGTGTTTCCCTTCAGAAATGGAGTTAAATTGCAGGCTCCGTGTCTTCCTACAAGCAAGACATCGTTTCAAGTAAACGCAGTCACTTTTCAGCTCAAATGAATATAAATCGTATATGAAGCTCAGACGTTTCTTGCTCTTAACTGAAAAGCATTGGAAGTTAGATTACTTGTGGTTTGTATCAGTTTCAATAGCGAAGTTGAACTAGCAATGGTCTGTATGTGTATGAAACACCGTTCTTTTTTTCTGAGTACCCTCAAATTTCTGCTCTATTAGAGACTCTAGAAAGCAAGAGCATGCTTCGTGCACTAAAGCATAGTGTGTTTCATGGATGAGAACTGTGCTGTGTGTTTCCATTCAGAAATGGAGTTAAATCCCAGGCTCTGTGTCTTCCTATAAGCAAGACATCTTTTAAGTGAAACTCAGTCACTTTTGAGCTCAAAGGAAGCTACCTCGTTCATGAAGCTCACAGGTTTCTCGCTCTTAACTGGAAAGCATTGCATGTTAGAGGAACTGTTGTTTGTATCAGTTTCAGAAGAAGAGTTAACCTAGATATGGTCCGTATGTGTAGGAAACACCGTTATTTTGTTCTGACCACAGTCACGTTTCCTGCTGTATTAGTGACACTTAGAAAGCAAGAGCGTGCTTTTTGCTCTAAATCAGAGTGTGTTTCATGGAAGAGAACTGTGCTGTGTGTTTCCCTTCAGAAATGGAGTTAAATTCCAGGCTCTGTTTTTCCTACAAGCAAGACATCATTTCAGGTAAACCCTGTCACTTTTCAGCTCAAATGAATATAAATCGTTTATGAAGATCTCACGTTTCTCGCTCTTAACTGAAAAGCATTGGATGTTAGAGGACCTGTGGTTTGTATCAGTTTCCGAAGCAGAGTTGAACTAGCAATGGTCTGTATGTGTAGGAAACACCGTTCTTTTGTTCTGAGTACCCACAAGTTTCTGGCTCTATTAGAGACTCTGGAAAGAAAGAGCATGCTTCTTGCTCTAATGCAGAGTGTGTGCCATGGATGAGAACTGTGCTCTGTTTTTCCCTTCAGAAATGGAGTTAAATCCCAGGCTATGTGTCTTCCTACAAGCAAGACTTCTTTTCGGGTAATCTCAGTCACCTTTCAGCTCTAATGAAGCTACATCGTTCACGTAGCTCACACGTTTCTTGCTCTTAACTGTAAAACATTGGATATTAGAGGACCTGTGGTTTGTATCAGTTTCAGAAGCAGAGTTGAACTAGCAATGGTCCGTATGTGTAGGAAACACCATTTGTTTGTTCAGAGTACCCTCAAGTTTCTGGCTCTATTAGAGAATCTAGAAAGCAAGAGCATGCTAGTGCTCTAAAGCAGAGTGGGTTTCATGGATGAGAACTGTGCTGTGTGTTTCACTTCAGAAATGGAGTTAAATTCCAGGCTCTGTGTCCTCCTACAAGCAAGACATCTTTTCAGGTAAACTCAGTCACTTTTGAGCTCAAAGGAAGCTACCTCGTTCATGAAGCTCACAGGTTTCTCGCTCTTAACTGGAAAGCATTGCATGTTAGAGGAACTGTTGTTTGTATCAGTTTCAGAAGAAGAGTTAACCTAGATATGGTCCGTATGTGTAGGAAACACCGTTATTTTGTTCTGACCACAGTAACCTTTCCTGCTGTATTAGAGACTCTTAGAAAGCAAGAGCGTGCTTCTTGCTCTAAAGCAGAGTGTGTTTCATGGATGGGAACTGTGCTGTGTGTTTCCCTTCAGAAATGGAGTTAAATCCCAGGCTTTGTGTCTTCCTACAAGCAAGACATCTTTTCAGGTAAACTCAGTCAATTTTCAGCTCAATGGAAGCTACATCGATCACGAAGCTCACACGTTTCTCGCTCTTAACTGTAAAGCATTGGATGTGAGAGGACCTGTGGTTTTTATCAGTTTCAGAAGCAGAGTTGAACTAGCAATGGTCCTTATGTGTAGGAAACACCATTCTTTTGTTCTGAGTACCGTCAATTTTCTGACTCTATTAGAGACTCTGGAATGAAAGAGCGTGCTTCTTGCTCTAAAGCAGAGTGTGTTTCATGGAGGAGAACTGTGCTGTGTGTTTCCCTTCAGAAATGGAGTTAAATCCCAGGCTCTGTGTCTTCCTACAAGCAAGTTACCTTTTCAGGTACACTCAGTCACTTTTCAGCTCAAAGGAAGCAACATCATTCACGAAGCTCACACGTTTCTGCCTCTTAACTGGAAAGCATTGCCTGTTAAGGGAACTGTGGTTTGTATCAGTTTCAGAAGAAGAGTTGACCTAGATATGGTCCGTATGTGTAGGAAACACCGTTATTTTGTTCTGACCACAGTAAAGTTTCCTGCTGTATTAGAGACTCTTAGAAAGCAAGAGCGTGCTTCTTGCTCTAAAGCAGAGTGTGTTTCATGGATGAGAACTGTGCTGTGTGTTTCCCTTCAGAAATGGACTTAAATCCCAGGCTCTGTGTCTTCCTACAAGCAAGACATCTTTTCAGGTAAACTCAGTCAGTTTTCAGCTCAAAGGAAGCTACATCGTTCACGAAGCTCACACGTTTCTGGCTCTTAACTGGAAAGCATTGCATGTTAATGGAACTGTGCTTTGTATCAGTTTCAGAAGCAGAGTTGAACTAGATATGGTCCGTATGTGTAGGAAACACCGTTATTTTGTTCTGACCACAGTCACGTTTCCTTCTGTATTAGTGACACTTAGAAAGCAAGAGCGTGCTTTTTGCTCTAAATCAGAGTGTGTTTCATGGAAGAGAACTGTGCTGTGTGTTTCCCTTCAGAAATGGAGTTAAATTCCAGGCTCTGTTTTTCCTACAAGCAAGACATCATTTCAGGTAAATGCTGTCACTTTTCAGCTCAAATGAATATAAATCGTTTACGAAGATCTCACGTTTCTCGCTCTTAACTGAAAAGCATTGGATGTTAGAGGACCTGTGGTTTGTATCAGTTTCCAAAGCAGAGTTGAACTAGCAATGGTCTGTATGTGTAGGAAACACCGTTCTTTTGTTCTGAGTACCCACAAGTTTCTGGCTCTATTAGAGACTCTGGAAAGAAAGAGCATGCTTCTTGCTCTAATGCAGAGTGTGTGTCATGGATGAGAACTGTGCTCTGTTTTTCCCTTCAGAAATGGAGTTAAATCCCAGGCTCTGTGTCTTCCTACAAGCAAGACTTCTTTTCGGGTAATCTCAGTCACCTTTCAGCTCTAATGAAGCAACATCGTTCACGTAGCTCACACGTTTCTTGCTCTTAACTGTAAAACATTGGATATTAGAGGACCTGTGGTTTGTATCAGTTTCAGAAGCAGAGTTGAACTAGCAATGGTCCGTATGTGTAGGAAATACCATTCGTTTGTTCAGAGTACCCTCAAGTTTCTGGCTCTATTAGAGAATCTAGAAAGCAAGAGCATGCTAGTGCTCTAAAGCAGAGTGGGTTTCATGGATGAGAACTGTGCTGTGTGTTTCACTTCAGAAATGGAGTTAAATTCCAGGCTCTGTGTCTTCCTACAAGCAAGACATCGTTTCAGACAAACTCAGTCACTTTTCAGCTCAAAGGAAGCTACCTCGTTCATGAAGCTCACAGTTTCTCGCTCTTAACTGGAAAGCATTGCATGTTAGAGGACCTGTGGTTTGTATCAGTTTCAGAAGAAGAGTTAAACTAGATATGGTCCGTATGTGTAGGAAACACCGTTATTTTGTTCTGACCACAGTAATGTTTCCTTCTGTATTAGAGACTCTTAGAAAGCAAGAGCGTGCTTCTTGCTCTAAAGCAGAGTGTGTTTCATGGATGAGAACTGTGCTGTGTGTTTCCCTTCAGAAATGGAGTTAAATCCCAGGCTTTGTGTCTTCCTACAAGCAAGATATCTTTTCAGGTAAACTCAGTCAATTTTCAGCTCAATGGAAGCTACATCGTTCACGAAGCTCACACGTTTCTCGCTCTTAACTGTAAAGCATTGGATGTTAGAGGACCTGTGGTTTGTATCAGTTTCAGAAGCAGAGTTGAACTAGCAATGGTCCTTATGTGTAGGAAACACCATTCTTTTGTTCTGAGTACCCTCAATTTTCTGGCTCTATTAGAGACTCTGGAATGAAAAAGCATGCTTCTTGCTCTAAAGCAGAGTGTGTTTCATGGAGGAGAACTGTGCTGTGTGTTTCCCTTCAGAAATGGAGTTAAATCCCAGGCTCTGTGTCTTCCTACAAGCAAGTTACCTTTTCAGGTACACTCAGTCACTTTTCAGCTCAAAGGAAGCAACATCGTTCACGAAGCTCACACGTTTCTGGCTCTTAACTGGAAAGCATTGCATGTTAAGGGAACTGTGGTTTGTATCAGTTTCAGAAGAAGAGTTGACCTAGATATGGTCGGTATGTGTAGGAAACACCGTTATTTTGTTCTGAGCACAGTAACGTTTCCTGCTGTATTAGAGACTCTTAGAAAGCAAGAGCGTGCTTCTTGCTCTAAAGCAGAGTGTGTTTCATGGATGAGAACTGTGCTGTGTGATTCCCTTCAGAAATGGAGTTAAATCCCAGGCTCTGTGTCTTCCTACAAGCAAGACATCTTTTCAGGTAAACTCAGTCAGTTTTCAGCTCAAAGGAAGCTACATCGTTCACGAAGCTCACACGTTTCTGGCTCTTAACTGGAAAGCATTGCATGTTCATGGAACTGTGCTTTGTATCAGTTTCAGAAGAAGAGTTGACCTAGATATGGTCCGTATGTATAGGAAACACTGTTAATTTGTTCTGACCACAGTCACGTTTCCTGCTGTATTAGCGACTCATAGAAAGCAAGAGCGTACTTCTTGCTCTAAAGCAGAGTGTGTTTCATGTATGAGAACGGTGCTGTGTGTTTCCCTTCAGAAATGGTGTTAAATTCCGGACTCTGTGTCTTCCTACAAGCAAAACATCATTTCAGGTAAACGCAGTCACTTTTCAGCTCAAATGAATATAAATCATTTACGAAGCTCACACGATTCTTGCTGTTAACTGAAAAGCATTGGATGTTAGATGACTTGTGGTTTGTGTCAGTTTCAGGAGCAGAGTTGAACTAGCAATGGTCCGTATGTGTAGGAAACACCGTTCTTTTGGTCAGAGTACCCACAAGTTTCTGGCTCTATTACAGAATCTAGAAAGCAAGAGCACGCTAGTGCTCTAAAGCAGAGTGGGTTTCATGCATGAGAACTGTGCTGTGTGTTTCCCTTCAGAAATGGAGTTAAATCCCAGGCTCTCTTTCTTGCTATGAGCAAGACTTCTTTGCAGGTAATCTCAGTTACTTTCAGCTCAAAGGAAGCTACATTGTTCACGTAGCTCACACGTTTCTTCCTCTTAAATGTAAAGCATTGGATGTTAGAGGACCTGTGGTTTGTATCAGTTTCAGAAGAAGAGTTGAACTAGCAATGGTCCTTATGTGCAGGATACACCATTCTTTTGTTCTGAGTACCCTCAAGTTTCTGGCTCTATTAGAGACTCTGGAATGCAAGGGCATGCTTCTTGCTCTATAGAAGAGTGTGTTTCATGGATGAGAACTGTGCTGTGTGTTTCCCTTCAGAAATGGAGTTAAATTGCAGGCTCTGTGTCTTCCTACAAGCAAGACATCGTTTCAAGTAAACGCAGTCACTTTTCAGCTCAAATGAATATAAATCGTATATGAAGCTCAGACGTTTCTTGCTCTTAACTGAAAAGCATTGGAAGTTAGATTACTTGTGGTTTGTATCAGTTTCAATAGCGTAGTTGAACTAGCAATGGTCTGTATGTGTATGAAACACCGTTCTTTTGTTCTGAGTACCCTCAAATTTCTGCTCTATTAGAGACTCTAGAAAGCAAGAGCATGCTTCGTGCTCTAAAGCAGAGGGTGTTTCATGGATGAAAACTGTGCTGTGTGTTTCCATTCAGAAATGGAGTTAAATCCCAGGCTCTGTGTCTTCCTATAAGCAAGACATCTTTTAAGTTAAACTCAGTCACTTTTCATCTCAAAGAAAGCTACATCGTTCAAGAAGCTCACATGTTTCTCGCTCTTAACTGAAAGCATTGGATGTTAGAGGAACTGTGGTTTGTATCAATTTCAGAAGCAGAGTTGACCTAGATATGGTCCGTATGTGTAGGAAACACCGTTATTTTGTTCTGACCACAGTCACGTTTCCTGCTGTATTAGTGACACTTAGAAAGCAAGAGCGTGCTTCTTGCTCTAAATCAAAGGGTGTTTCATGGAAGAGAACTGTGCTGTGTGTTTCCCTTCAGAAATGGAGTTAAATTCCAGGCTCTGTTTTTCCTACAAGCAAGACATCATTTCAGGTAAACACTGTCACTTTTCAGCTCAAATGAATATAAATCGTTTACAAAGATCACACGTTTCTCGCTCTTAACTGAAAAGCATTGGATGTTAGAGGACCTGTGGTTTGTATCAGTTTCCGAAGCAGAGTTGAACTAGCAATGGTCTGTATGTGTAGGAAACACCGTTCTTTGTTCTGAGTACCCACAAGTTTCTGGCTCTATTAGAGACTCTGTAAAGAAAGAGCATGCTTCTTGCTCTAATGCAGAGTGTGTGTCATGGATGAGAACTGTGCTCTGTTTTTCCCTTCAGAAATGGAGTTAAATCCCAGGCTCTGTGTCTTCCTACAAGCAAGACATCTTTTCAGGTAAACTCAGTCACTTTTCAGCTCAAAGGAAGCTACGTCATTCACGAAGCTCACAGGTTTCTCGCTCTTAACTGGAAAGCATTGCATGTTAGAGGAACTGTTTTTTGTATCAGTTTCAGAAGAAGAGTTAACCTAGATATGGTCCGTATGTGTAGGAAACACCATTATTTTGTTCTGACCACAGTCACGTTTCCTGCTGTATTAGAGACACTTCAAAAGCAAGAGCATCCTTCTTGCTCTAAAGCAGAGTGTGTTTCATGGATAAGAAGAGTGCTGTGTGTTTCCCTTCAGAAATGGAGTTAAATCACAGGCTGTGTATCTCCCTACAAGCAAGACTTCGTTTCACGTAAACTCAGGCGCCTTTCAGCTCAAACAATGCTACATCGTTCACATAGCTCACACGTTTCTTGCTCTTAACTGTAAAGCATTGGATGTGAGAGGACCTGTGGTTTGTATCAGTTTCAGAAGCAGAGTTGAACTAGCAATGGTCCTTATGTGTAGGAAACACCATTCTTTTGTTCTGAGTACCCTCAATTTTCTGGCTCTATTAGAGACTCTGGAATGAAAGAGCATGCTTCTTGCTCTAAAGCAGAGTGTGTTTCATGGATGAGAACTGTGCTGTGTGTTTCCCTTCAGAAATGGAGTTAAATCCCAGGCTCCGTGTCTTCCTACAAGCAAGTTATCATTTCAGGTAAACTCAGTCACTTTTCAGCTCAAAGGAAGCTACATGGTTCACGAAGCTCACACGTTTCTCGCTCTTAACTGTAAAGCATTGGATGTGAGAGGACCTGTGGTTTGTATCAGTTTCAGAAGAAGAGTTGACCTAGATATGGTCCGTATGTGTAGGAAACACCGTTATTTTGTTCTGACCACAGTCACGTTTCCTGCTGTATTAGAGACTCATTGAAAGCAAGAGCGTGCTTCTTGCTCTAAAGCAGAATGTGTTTCATGGATGAGAACTGTGCTGTGTGTTTCCCTTCAGAAATGGAGTTAAATTCCAGGCTCTGTGTCTCTCTACAAGCCAGACATCATTTCAGGTAAATGCAGTCACTTTTCAGCTCATATGAATATAAATCATTTACGAAGCTCACACGTTTCTTGCTCTTAACTGAAAAGCATTGGATGTTAGAGGACTTGTGGTTTGTATCACTTTCAGAAGCAGAGTTGACCTAGATATGGTCCCTAGTGTAGGAAACACCGTTATTTTGTTCTGAGCACACTCACGTTTCCTGCTCTATTAGAGACTCTAGAAAGCAAGAGCGTGCTTCTTCCTATACACAGAGTGTGTTTCATCGTGAGAACTGTACTGTGTGTTTCCCTTCAGAAATGGAGTTAAATCCCAGGCTCTGTGTCTTCCTAGAAGCAAGACATCTTTTCCGGTAAACTAAGTCACTTTTCAGCTCAAAGGACGCTACATCGTTCACGAAGCTCACACGTTTCTCGCTCTTAACTGGAAAGCATTGCATGTTGATGGAACTGTGGTTTGTATCAGTTTCAGAAGGTGAGTTGACCTAGATATGGTCCGTATGTGTAGGAAACACCGTTATTTTGTTCTGACCACAGTCACGTTTCCTGTGTATTAGAGACTCTTAGAAAGCAAGAGCGAGCTTCTTGCTCTAAAGCAGAGTGTGTTTCATGGATGAGAACTGTGCTGTGTGTTTCCCTTCAGAAATGGTGTTAAATTCCAGGCTCTGTGTCTTCCTACAAGCAAGACATCGTTTCAAGTAAACGCAGTCACTTTTCAGCTCAAATGAATATAAATCGTTTATGAAGCTCACACGTTTCTCGCTCTTAACTGAAAAGCATTGGATGTTAGAGGACCTGTGGTTTGTATCAGTTTCAGAAGCAGAGTTGAACTAGCAATGGTCCGTATGTATAGGAAACACCGTTCTTTTGTTCTGAGTACCCACAAGTTTCTGGCTCTATTAGAGACTCTAGAAAGCAAGAGCATGCTTCTTGCTCTAAAGCAGAGTGTGATCAATGGATGTCAACTCTGCTATGTGTTTCACTGCAGAAATGGAGTTAAAGCCCAGGCTCTGAGTTTTCCTACAGCAAGACTTCGTTTCAGGTAAGGGCTGTCACTTTTCAGCTCAAACGAACTACATCATTCACGAAGGTAACAAGTTTCCCATCTTAACTGAAAAGCATTGGATGTTAGAGGACCAGGGCTTTGTATCAGTTTCAGAAGCAGAGTTGGACTAGATATGGTTCCTATGTGTAGGAAACACTGTTCTTTTGTTCTCAGCACACTCAAGTTTCTTGCTGTCTTAGAGACCCTAGAAAGCTAGAGCGTGCTTCTTGCTCTAAACCAGAGTGTGATCTATATATGAGATCTCTGATGTGTGTTTCTCTTCAGAAATGGAGTTAAATCCCAGGCTCTGAGTCTTCCTACAAGCAAGACTTCTTTTCAGGTAAGAGCAGTTACTTTACAGCTCAAACGAACTACATCGTTCACGAAACTCACACGTTTCTCATCTTAACTGACAAGCATTGGATGTTTAGGACCTGTGCATTGTATCAATTTCAGAGGCAGAGTTCTTCTAGATATGGTCCGTATGTGTAGGAAACACCATTCATTTGTTCTCAGCACACTCATGATTCCTGCTGTCTTAGAGATTCTAGAAAGCAAGAGCGTGCTTCTTGCTCTAAAGCAGAGTGTGATCCATGGAAGAGAACTATGCTGTGTCTTTCCCTTCAGAAATGGAGGTAATTCCTTGCTCTGTGTCTTCCTACAAGCAAGAATTCGTTTCAGGTAAGGGCAGTCAATTTTCAGCTTCAACGAACTACATCGTTCACGAAGCTCACATGTTTGTCATCTTAACTGACAAGCATTGGATGTTAGAGGACCAGTGCTTTGTATCAGTTTTAGAAGCAGAGTTGGACTAGATATGGTCCGTATGTGTAGGAAACACCATTCATTTGTTCTCAGCACACTCACGTTTCCTGGTGTCTTAGAGACTCTAGAAAGCTAGAGCGTGATTCTTGCTCTAAAACAGAGTGTGATCAATGGATGACAACTCTGCTGTGTGTTTCACTTCAGAAATGGAGTTAAATCCCAGGTTCTGAGTCTTCCTACAAGGAAGACTTCGTTTCAAGTAAGGGCTGTTACTACCAGCTCAAACGAACTACATCGTTCATGAAACTCACACGTGTCTCATCATAACTGACAAGCATTGGATGTTAGAGGACCTGTGCTTTGTATCAATTTCAGAGGCAGAGTTCTTCTAGATATGGTCCGTATGTGTAGGAAACACCATTCTTTTGTTCTCAGCACACTCATGTTCCCTGCTCTCTTAGATACACTAGAAAGCAAGAGTGTGCTTCTTGCTCTAAAGAAGAGTGTGATGTATATATGAGAAGTCTGCTGTGTGTTTCACTTCAGAAATGGAGTTAAATCCCAGGCTCTGAGTCTTCCTACCAGCAAGACTTCGTTTCAGGTAAGGGCAGTTACTAACAGCTCAAAAGAACTACATCGTTCACGAAGCTCACACGTTTCTCACCTTAACTGACAAGCACTGGATGATAGAGGACCAGTGGTTGGTTTCAGTTTCAGAAGCAGATTTCGACTAGATATGGTCCGTATGTGTATGAAACACCGTTCTTTTGTTCAGAGCACACTCATGTTTCCTGCTGTATTAGAGACTCTAGAAAGCAAGAGCGTGCTTCTTGCTCTAAAGCAGAGTGTGATCCATGGATGAGAACTATGCTGTGTGTTTCCCATCAGAAATGGAGATAAATTCCAGGCGCTGTGTCTTCCTACAAGCAAGACTTCGTTTCAGGTAAGGGCAGTCACTTTTCAGCTCAAACGAACTACATCGTTCACGAAGGTAACAAGTTTCCCATCTTAACTGACAAGCATTAGATGTTAAAGGACCAGTGCTTTGTATCAGTTTCCGAAGCAGAGTTGGACTAGATATGGTCCGTATGGGTAGGAAACACCGTACTTTTGTTCTAAGGACACTCACATTTCCTGCTGTCTTACAGACAATAGAGAGCAAGAGCGTGCTTCTTGCTCTAAGGCAGAGTGTGATCTATGGATGAGAACTCTGCTGTGTGTTTCACTTCAGAAATGGAGATAAATCCCAGGCTCTGAGTCTTCCTACAAGAAAAGTTCGTTTCAGGTAAGGGCAGTTACTAACAGCTCAAACGAACTACATCGTTCATGAAGCTCACACGTGTCTCATCATAACTGACAAGCATTGTATGTTAGAGGACCTGTGCTTTGTATCAATTTCAGAGGCAGAGTTCTTCTAGATATGGTCCGTATGTGTAGGAAACACCATTCTTTTGTTCTCAGCACACTCATGGTTCCTGCTCTCTTAGATACTCTAGAAAGCAAGAGCGTGCTTCTTGCTCTAAAGCAGAGTGTGATGTATATATGAGAAGTCTGCTGTGTGTTTCACTTCAGAAATGGAGTTTAATCCCAGGCTCTGAGTCTTCCTACCAGCAAGACTTCGTTTCAGGTAATGGCAGTTACTAACAGCTCAAACGAACTACATGGTTCACGAAGCTCACACGTTTCTTATCTTAACTGACAAGCACTGGATGATAGAGGACCTGTGGTTTGTTTCAGTTTCAGAAGCAGAGTTGGACTAGGTATGGTCAGTATGTGTAGGAAACACCGTTCTTTTTTTCTGAGCACACTCACGTTTCCTGGTGTCTTAGAGAGTCTAGAAAGCTAGAGCGTGATTCTTGCTCTAAAACAGAGTGTGATCAATGGATGACAACTCTGCTGTGTGTTTCACTTCAGAAATGGAGTTAAATCCCAGGCTCTGAGTCTTCCTACCAGCAAGACTTCGTTTCAGGTAAGGGCAGTTACTAACAGCTCAAAAGAACTACATCGTTCACGAAGCTCACACGTTTCTCATCTTAACTGACAAGCACTGGATGATAGAGGACCAGTGGTTGGTTTCAGTTTCAGAAGCAGATTTCGACTAGATATGGTCCGTATGTGTATGAAACACCGTTCTTTTGTTCAGAGCACACTCATGTTTCCTGGTGTCTTAGAGACTCTAGAAAGCTAGAGCGTGATTCTTGCTCTAAAACAGAGTGTGATCAATGGATGACAACTCTGCTGTGTGTTTCCCTTCAGAAATGGAGTTAAATCCCAGGCGCTGTGTCTTCCTACAAGCAAGACTTCGTTTCAGGTAAGGGCAGTCACTTTTCAGCTCAAATGAACTACATCGTTCACGAAGGTAACAAGTTTCCCATCTTAACTGAAAAGCATTGGATGTTAGAGGACCAGGGCTTTGTATCAGTTTCAGAAGCAGAGTTGGACTAGATATGGTCCGTACGTGTAGGAAACACCGTTCTTATGTTCTCAGCACACTCAAGTTTCTTGCTGTCTTAGAGACTCTAGAAAGTTAGACCGTGCTTCTTGCTCTAAACCAGAATGTGTTCTATATATGAGAACTCTGATGTGTGTTTCACTTCAGAAATGGAGTTTAATCCCAGGCTCTGAGTCTTCCTACCAGCAAGACTTCGTTTCAGTTAAGGGCAGTTGCTAACAGCTCAAACGAACTACATCGTTCACGAAGCTCACACGTTTCTCATCTTAACTGAAAAGCATTGGATGATAGAGGACCTGTGGTTTGTTTCAGTTTCAGAAGGAGAGCAGGACTAAATATGGTTCCTATGTGTAGGAAGCACCGTTCTTTTGTTCTGAGCACACTCAAGTTTCCTGCTGTCTTAGAGATTCTAGAAAGCAAGAGCGTGCTTCTTACTCTAAAGCAGGATGTGATAAATGGATGAGAACTCTGTTGTGTGTTTCTCTTCAGAAATGGAGTTAAATCCCAGGCTCTGAGTCTTGCTACAAGCAAGACTTCGTTTCAGGTATTGGCAGTTACTACACAGCTCAAACTAACTACATCGTTCACGAAGCTCACACGTTATACATCTTAACTGACAAGCATTGGATGATAGAGGACCTATGGTTTGTTTCAGTTTCTGAAGCAGAGTTGAACTAGATATGGCCCGTATGTGTAGGAAACACCGTTCTTTTGTTCTGAGCACACTCATGTTTCCTGCTCTCTTAGATACTCTAGAAAGCAAGAGCGTGCTTCTTGCTCTAAAGCAGAGTTTGATGTATATATGAGAAGTCTGCTGTGTGTTTCACTTCAGAAATGGAGATAAATTCCAGGCGCTGTGTCTTCCTACAAGCAAGACTTCGTTTCAGGTAAGGGCAGTCACTTTTCAGCTCAAACGAACTACATCGTTCAGGAAGGTAACAAGTTTCCCATCTTAACTGACAAGCATTAGATGTTAAAGGACCAGTGCTTTGTATCAGTTTCCGAAGCAGAGTTGGACTAGATATGGTCCGTATGGGTAGGAAACACCATTCATTTGTTCCCAGCACACTCACGTTTCCTGGTGTCTTAGAGACTCTATAAATCTAGAGTGTGATTCTTGCTCTAAAACAGAGTGTGATCAATGGATGACAACTCTGCTGTGTGTTTCACTTCAGAAATGGAGTTAAATCCCAGGCTATGAGTCTTCCTACAAGGAAGACTTCATTTCAAGTAAGGGCAGTTACTTTACAGCTCAAAAAAACTACATTGTTCACGAAGCTCACACGTTCCTCATCTTAACTGACAAGCACTGGATGTTAGAGGACCTGTGGTTTGTTTGAGTTTCATAATCACAGTTGAACTAGATATGGTCCATATGTGTAAGAAACACGGTTCTTTTGTTCCGAGCACACACACATTTCCTGTTCTATTAGAGACTCTAGAAAGCAAGAGCGTGCTTCTTGCTCTAAAGCAGAGTGTGATCCATGGATGAAAAGTATGCTGTGTGTTTCCCTTCAGAAATGGAGTTAAATCCCAGGCGCTGTGTCTTCCTACAAGCAAGACTTCGTTTTAGGTAACGGCAGTCACTTTTCCGCTCAAGCGAACTACATCATTCATGAAGCTAACAAGTTTCCCATCTTAACTGACAAGCATTGGATGTTAGAGGACCAGTGCTTTGTATCAGTTTCAGATGCAGAGTTGGACTAGATATGGTCAGTATGGGTATGAAACACCATTCTTTTGTTCTCAGCACACTCACATTTCCTGCTGTCTTACAGACAATAGAAAGCAAGAGCGTGCTTCTTGTTCTAAGGCAGAGTGTGATCTATGGATGAGAACTCTGCTGTGTGTTTCACTTCAGAAATGGAGTTAAATCCCAGGCTCTGAGTCTTCCTACAAGAAAAGTTCGTTTCAGGTAAGGGCAGTTACTAACAGCTCAAACGAACTACATCGTTCATGAAGCTCACACGTGTCTCATCATAACTGACAAGCATTGTATGTTAGAGGACCTGTGCTTTGTATCAATTTCAGAGGCAGAGTTCTTCTAGATATGGTCCGTATGTGTAGGAAACACCATTCTTTTGTTCTCAGCACACTCATGGTTCCTGCTCTCTTAGATACTCTAGAAAGCAAGAGCGTGCTTCTTGCTCTAAAGCAGAGTGTGATGTATATATGAGAAGTCTGCTGTGTGTTTCACTTCAGAAATGGAGTTAAATCCCAGGCTCTGAATCTTCCTACCAGCAAGGCTTCCTTTCAGGTAATGGCAGTTACTAACAGCTCAAACAAACGACATCGTTCACGAAGCTCACACGTTTCTCATCTTAACTGACAAGCACTGGATGATAGAGGACCTGTGCTTTGTATCAATTTCAGAGGCAGAGTTCTTCTAGATATGGTCCGTATGTGTAGGAAACACCATTCTTTTGTTCTCAGCACACTCATGGTTCCTGCTCTCTTAGATACTCTAGAAAGCAAGAGCGTGCTTCTTGCTCTAAAGCAGAGTGTGATGTATATATGAGAAGTCTGCTGTGTGTTTCCCATGAGAAGTGGAGATAAATTCCAGGCGCTGTGTCTTCCTACAAGCAAGACTTCGTTTCAGGTAAGGGCAGTCACTTTTCAGCTCAAACGAACTACATGGTTCACGAAGGTAACAAGTTTCCCATCTTAACTGAAAAGCATTGGATGTTAGAGGACCAGGGCTTTGTTTCAGTTTCAGAAGCAGAGTTGGACTAGATATGGTCCCTATGTGTAGGAAACACCGTTCATTTGTTCTCAGCACACTCACGTTTCTTGGTGTCTTAGAGACTCTATAAAGCAAGAGCGTGCTTCTTGCTCTAAAGCAGAGTGTGATCCATGGATGAAAACTATGCTGTGTGTTTCCCTTCAGAAATGGAGTTAAATCCCAGGCACTGTGTCTTCCTACAAGCAAGATTTTGTTTCAGGTAAGGGCAGTCACTTTTCAGCTCAAGCGAACTACATCGTTCCCGAAGCTAACAAGTTTCCCATCGTAACTGACAAGCATTGGATGTTAGAGGACCAGTGCTTTGTATCAGTTTCAGAAGCAGAGTTGGACTAGATATGGTCCGTATTGGTAGGAAACACCGTACTTTTGTTCTCAGGACACTCACATTTCCTGCTGTCTTACAGACAATAGAAAGCAAGAGCGTGCTTCTTGTTCTAAGGCAGAGTGTGATCTATGGATGAGAACTCTGCTGTGTGTTTCACTTCAGAAATGGAGTTAAATCCCAGGCTCTGAGTCTTCCTACAAGAAAAGTTCGTTTCAGGTAAGGGCAGTTACTACCAGCTCAAACGAACTACATCGTTCATGAAGCTCACACGTGTCTCATCATACTGACAAGCATTGTATGTTAGAGGACCTGTGCTTTGTATCAATTTCAGAGGCAGAGTTCTTCTAGATATGGTCCGTATGTGTAGGAAACACCATTCTTTTGTTCTCAGCACACTCATGGTTCCTGCTCTCTTAGATACTCTAGAAAGCAAGAGCGTGCTTCTTGCTCTAAAGCAGAGTGTGATGTATATATGAGAAGTCTGCTGTGTGTTTCACTTCAGAAATGGAGTTAAATCCCAGGCTCTGAGTCTTCCTACCGGCAAGGCTTCCTTTCAGGTAAGGGCAGTTACTAACAGCTCAAACGAACGACATCATTCACGAAGCTCACACGTTTCTCATCTTAACTGACAAGCACTGGATGATAGAGGACCTGTGGTTTGTTTCAGTTTCAGAAGCAGAGTTGCACTAGATATGGTCCGTATGTGTATGAAACACCGTTCTTTTGATCAGAGCACACTCATGTTTCCTGCTGTATTAGAGACTCTAGAAATCATGAGCGTGCTTCCTGCTCTAAAGCAGAGTGTGATCCATGGATGAAAACAATGCTGTGTGTTTCCCTTCAGAAATGGAGTTAAATCCCTGACGCTGTGTCTTCCTACAAGCAAGTCTTCGTTTCAGGTAAGGGCAGTCACTTTTCAGCTCAAGCGAACTACATCGTTCACGAAGCTAACAAGTTTCCCATCTTAACTGACAAGCATTGGATGTTAGAGGACCAGTGCTTTGTATCAGTTTCAGAAGCAGAGTTGGACTAGATATGGTCCGTATGTCTAGGAAACACCGTACTTTTTTTCTCAGGACACTCACATTTCCTGCTGTTTTAGAGACAATAGAAAGCAAGAGCGTGCTTCTTGCTCTAAAGCAGAGTGTGATCTATGGATGAGAACTCTTCTGTGTGTTTCACTTCAGAAATCGAGTTAAATCCCAGGATATGAGTCTTCCTACAAGAAAAGTTTGCTTCAGGTAAGGGCAGTTACTAACACCTCAAACGGACTACATCGTTCACGAAGCTCACACGTTTCTCATCTTAACTGACAAGCACTGGATGATAGAGGACCTGTGGTTTGTTTCAGTTTGAGAAGCAGATTTGGACTAGATATGGTCCGTATGTGTATGAAACACCGTTCTTTTGATAAGAGCACACTCATGTTTCCTGCTGCATTAGAGATTCTAGAAAGCAAGAGCGTGCTTCTTGCTCTAAAGCAGAGTGTGATCCATGGATGAGATCTATGCTGTGTGTTTCCCATCAGAAATGGAGATACATTCCAGGTGCTGTGTCTTCCTAAAAGCAAGACTTCGTTTCAGGTAAGGGCAGTCACTTTTCAGCCTATACGAACTACATCGTTCACGAAGGTAACAAGTTTCCCATCTTAAATGAAAAGCATTGGATGTTAGCGGAACAGGGCTTTGTATCAGTTTCAGAAGCAGAGTTGGACTAGATATGGTCCCTATGTGTAGGAAACACCATTCTTTTGTTCTCAGCACACTCATGTTTCCTGCTCTCTTAGATACTCTAGAAAGCAAGAGCGTGCTTCTTGCTCTAAAGCAGAGTGTGATGTATATATGAGAAGTCTGCTGTGTGTTTCACTTCAGAAATTGAGTTAAATCCCAGGCTCTGAGTCTTCCTACCAGCAAGACTTCGTTTCAGGTAAGGGCAGTTACTAACAGCTCAAAGGAACAACAACTTTCACGAAGCTCACACGTTTCTCATCTTAACTGACAAGCACTGGATGATAGAGGACCTGTGGTTTGTTTCAGTTTCAGAAGCAGATTTGGACTAGATATGGTCCGTATGTGTATGAAACACCGTTCTTTTGATCAGAGCACACTCATGTTTCCTGCTGTATTAGAGACTCTAGAAAGCAAGAGCGTGTTTCTTGCTCTAAAGCAGAGTGTGATCCATGGATGAGAACTATGCTGTGTGTTTCCCATCAGAAATGGAGATAAATTCCAGGCACTGGGTCTTCCTACAAGCAAGACTTCGTTTCAGGTAAGGGCAGTCACTTTTCAGCTCAAACGAACTACATGGTTCACGAAGGTAACAAGTTTCCCATCTTAACTGAAAAGCATTGGATGTTAGAGAACCAGGGCTTTGTATCAGTGTCAGAAGCAGATTTGGACTAGATATGGTCCCTATGTGTAGGAAACACTGTTCTTTTGTTCTCAGCATACTCAAGTTTCTTGCTGTCTTAGAGACTCTAGAAAGCTAGACCGTGCTTCTTGCTCTAAACCAGAGTGTGATCTATATATGAGAACTCTGCTGTGTGTTTCACTTCAGAAATGGAGTTAAATCCCAGGCTCTGAGTCTTCCTACCAGCAAGACTTCGTTTCAGGTAAGGGCAGTTACTAACAGCTCAAAAGAACTACATCGTTCACGAAGCTCACACGTTTCTCATCTTAACTGACAAGCACTGGATGATAGAGGACCAGTGGTTGGTTTCAGTTTCAGAAGCAGATTTCGACTAGATATGGTCCGTATGTGTATGAAACACCGTTCTTTTGATAAGAGCACACTCATGTTTCCTGCTGTATTAGAGACTCTAGAAAGCAAGAGCGTGCTTCTTGCTCTAAAGCAGAGTGTGATCCATGGATGAGAACTATGCTGTGTGTTTCCCATCAGAAATGGAGATAAATTCCAGGTGCTGTGTCTTCCTACAAGCAAGACTTCGTTTCAGGTAAGGGCAGTCACTTTTCAGCTCAAACGAACTACATCGTTCAGGAAGGTAACAAGTTTCCCATCTTAACTGACAAGCATTAGATGTTAAAGGACCAGTGCTTTGTATCAGTTTCCGAAGCAGAGTTGGACTAGATATGGTCCGTATGGGTAGGAAACACCATTTATTTGTTCTCAGCACACTCACGTTTCCTGGTTTCTTAGAGACTCTATAAAGCTAGAGTGTGATTCTTGCTCTAAAACAGAGTGTGATCAATGGATGACAACTCTGCTGCGTGTTTCACTTCAGAAATGGAGTTAAATCCCAGGCTATGAGTCTTCCTACAAGGAAGACTTCATTTCAAGTAAGGGCAGTTACTTTACAGCTCAAAAAAACTACATTGTTCACGAAGCTCACACGTTCCTCATCTTAACTGACAAGCACTGGATGTTAGAGGACCTGTGGTTTGTTTGAGTTTCATAATCACAGTTGAACTAGATATGGTCCATATGTGTAAGAAACACGGTTCTTTTGTTCCGAGCACACACACATTTCCTGTTCTATTAGAGACTCTAGAAAGCAAGAGCGTGCTTCTTGCTCTAAAGCAGAGTGTGATGTATATATGAGAAGTCTGCTGTGTGTTTCCCATGAGAAGTGGAGATAAATTCCAGGCGCTGTGTCTTCCTACAAGCAAGACTTCGTTTCAGGTAAGGGCAGTCACTTTTCAGCTCAAACGAACTACATGGTTCACGAAGGTAACAAGTTTCCCATCTTAACTGAAAAGCATTGGATGTTAGAGGACCAGGGCTTTGTTTCAGTTTCAGAAGCAGAGTTGGACTAGATATGGTCCCTATGTGTAGGAAACACCGTTCATTTGTTCTCAGCACACTCACGTTTCCTGGTGTCTTAGAGACTCTATAAAGCAAGAGCGTGCTTCTGGCTCTAAAGCAGAGTGTGATCCATGGATGAAAACTATGCTGTGTGTTTCCCTTCAGAAATGGAGTTAAATCCCAGGCACTGTGTCTTCCTACAAGCAAGATTTTGTTTCAGGTAAGGGCAGTCACTTTTCAGCTCAAGCGAACTACATCGTTCCCGAAGCTAACAAGTTTCCCATCGTAACTGACAAGCATTGGATGTTAGAGGACCAGTGCTTTGTATCAGTTTCAGAAGCAGAGTTGGACTAGATATGGTCCGTATTGGTAGGAAACACCGTACTTTTGTTCTCAGGACACTCACATTTCCTGCTGTCTTACAGACAATAGAAAGCAAGAGCGTGCTTCTTGTTCTAAGGCAGAGTGTGATCTATGGATGAGAACTCTGCTGTGTGTTTCACTTCAGAAATGGAGTTAAATCCCAGGCTCTGAGTCTTCCTACAAGAAAAGTTCGTTTCAGGTAAGGGCAGTTACTACCAGCTCAAACGAACTACATCGTTCATGAAGCTCACACGTGTCTCATCATACTGACAAGCATTGTATGTTAGAGGACCTGTGCTTTGTATCAATTTCAGAGGCAGAGTTCTTCTAGATATGGTCCGTATGTGTAGGAAACACCATTCTTTTGTTCTCAGCACACTCATGGTTCCTGCTCTCTTAGATACTCTAGAAAGCAAGAGCGTGCTTCTTGCTCTAAAGCAGAGTGTGATGTATATATGAGAAGTCTGCTGTGTGTTTCACTTCAGAAATGGAGTTAAATCCCAGGCTCTGAGTCTTCCTACCGGCAAGGCTTCCTTTCAGGTAAGGGCAGTTACTAACAGCTCAAACGAACGACATCATTCACGAAGCTCACACGTTTCTCATCTTAACTGACAAGCACTGGATGATAGAGGACCTGTGGTTTGTTTCAGTTTCAGAAGCAGAGTTGCACTAGATATGGTCCGTATGTGTATGAAACACCGTTCTTTTGATCAGAGCACACTCATGTTTCCTGCTGTATTAGAGACTCTAGAAATCATGAGCGTGCTTCCTGCTCTAAAGCAGAGTGTGATCCATGGATGAAAACAATGCTGTGTGTTTCCCTTCAGAAATGGAGTTAAATCCCTGACGCTGTGTCTTCCTACAAGCAAGTCTTCGTTTCAGGTAAGGGCAGTCACTTTTCAGCTCAAGCGAACTACATCGTTCACGAAGCTAACAAGTTTCCCATCTTAACTGACAAGCATTGGATGTTAGAGGACCAGTGCTTTGTATCAGTTTCAGAAGCAGAGTTGGACTAGATATGGTCCGTATGTCTAGGAAACACCGTACTTTTTTTCTCAGGACACTCACATTTCCTGCTGTTTTAGAGACAATAGAAAGCAAGAGCGTGCTTCTTGCTCTAAAGCAGAGTGTGATCTATGGATGAGAACTCTTCTGTGTGTTTCACTTCAGAAATCGAGTTAAATCCCAGGATATGAGTCTTCCTACAAGAAAAGTTCGCTTCAGGTAAGGGCAGTTACTAACACCTCAAACGAACTACATCGTTCACGAAGCTCACACGTTTCTCATCTTAACTGACAAGCACTGGATGATAGAGGACCTGTGGTTTGTTTCAGTTTGAGAAGCAGATTTGGACTAGATATGGTCCGTATGTGTATGAAACACTGTTCTTTTGATAAGAGCACAGTCATGTTTCCTGCTGCATTAGAGATTCTAGAAAGCAAGAGCGTGCTTCTTGCTCTAAAGCAGAGTGTGATCCATGGATGAGATCTATGCTGTGTGTTTCCCATCAGAAATGGAGATACATTCCAGGTGCTGTGTCTTCCTAAAAGCAAGACTTCGTTTCAGGTAAGGGCAGTCACTTTTCAGCCTATACGAACTACATCGTTCACGAAGGTAACAAGTTTCCCATCTTAAATGAAAAGCATTGGATGTTAGCGGAACAGGGCTTTGTATCAGTTTCAGAAGCAGAGTTGGACTAGATATGGTCCCTATGTGTAGGAAACACCATTCTTTTGTTCTCAGCACACTCATGTTTCCTGCTCTCTTAGATACTCTAGAAAGCAAGAGCGTGCTTCTTGCTCTAAAGCAGAGTGTGATGTATATATGAGAAGTCTGCTGTGTGTTTCACTTCAGAAATTGAGTTAAATCCCAGGCTCTGAGTCTTCCTACCAGCAAGACTTCGTTTCAGGTAAGGGCAGTTACTAACAGCTCAAAGGAACAACAACTTTCACGAAGCTCACACGTTTCTCATCTTAACTGACAAGCACTGGATGATAGAGGACCTGTGGTTTGTTTCAGTTTCAGAAGCAGATTTGGACTAGATATGGTCCGTATGTGTATGAAACACCGTTCTTTTGATCAGAGCACACTCATGTTTCCTGCTGTATTAGAGACTCTAGAAAGCAAGAGCGTGTTTCTTGCTCTAAAGCAGAGTGTGATCCATGGATGAGAACTATGCTGTGTGTTTCCCATCAGAAATGGAGATAAATTCCAGGCACTGGGTCTTCCTACAAGCAAGACTTCGTTTCAGGTAAGGGCAGTCACTTTTCAGCTCAAACGAACTACATGGTTCACGAAGGTAACAAGTTTCCCATCTTAACTGAAAAGCATTGGATGTTAGAGAACCAGGGCTTTGTATCAGTGTCAGAAGCAGATTTGGAAAAGATATGGTCCCTATGTGTAGGAAACACTGTTCTTTTGTTCTCAGCATACTCAAGTTTCTTGCTGTCTTAGAGACTCTAGAAAGCTAGACCGTGCTTCTTGCTCTAAACCAGAGTGTGATCTATATATGAGAACTCTGCTGTGTGTTTCACTTCAGAAATGGAGTTAAATCCCAGGCTCTGAGTCTTCCTACCAGCAAGACTTCGTTTCAGGTAAGGGCAGTTACTAACAGCTCAAAAGAACTACATCGTTCATGAAGCTCACACGTTTCTCATCTTAACTGACGAGCATTGGATGATAGAGGACCTGTGGTTTGTTTCAGTTTCAGAAGCAGAGCAGGACTAAATATGGTTCCTATGTGTAGGAAACACTGTTCTTTTGTTCTCAGCACACTCAAGTTTCTTGCTGTCTTAGAGACTCTAGAAAGCAAGAGCGTGCTTCTTACTCTAAAGAACAGTGTGATCCATGGATGAGAACTATGCTGTGTGTTTCCCTTGAGAAATGGAGTTAAATCCCAGGCGCTGTGTCTTCCTACAAGCAAGACTTCGTTTCAGGTAAGGGCAGTCACTTTTCAGCTCAAATGAACTACATCGTTCACGAAGGTAACAAGTTTCCCATCTTAACTGAAAAGCATTGGATGTTAGAGGACCAGTGCTTTGTATCAGTTTCAGATGCAGAGTTGGACTAGATATGGTCAGTATGGGTATGAAACACCATTCTTTTGTTCTCAGCACAGTCACATTTCCTGCTGTCCTACAGACAATAGAAAGCAAGAGTGTGCTTCTTGTTCTAAGGCAGAGTGTGATCTATGGATGAGAACTCTGCTGTGTGTTTCACTTCAGAAATGGAGTTAAATCCCAGGCTCTGAGTCTTCCTACAAGAAAAGTTCGTTTCAGGTAAGGGCAGTTACTAACAGCTCAAACGAACTACATCGTTCATGAAGCTCACACGTGTCTCATCATAACTGACAAGCATTGTATGTTAGAGGACCTGTGCTTTGTATCAATTTCAGAGGCAGAGTTCTTCTAGATATGGTCCGTATGTGTAGGAAACACCATTCTTTTGTTCTCAGCACACTCATGGTTCCTGCTCTCTTAGATACTCTAGAAAGCAAGAGCGTGCTTCTTGCTCTAAAGCAGAGTGTGATGTATATATGAGAAGTCTGCTGTGTTTTTCCCATGAGAAGTGGAGATAAATTCCAGGCGCTGTGTCTTCCTACAAGCAAGACTTCGTTTCAGGTAAGGGCAGTCACTTTTCAGCTCAAACGAACTACATGGTTCACGAAGGTAACAAGTTTCCCATCTTAACTGAAAAGCATTGGATGTTAGAGGACCAGGGCTTTGTTTCAGTTTCAGAAGCAGAGTTGGACTAGATATGGTCCCTATGTGTAGGAAACACCGTTCATTTGTTCTCAGCACACTCACGTTTCCTGGTGTCTTAGAGACTCTATAAAGCAAGAGCGTGCTTCTGGCTCTAAAGCAGAGTGTGATCCATGGATGAAAACTATGCTGTGTGTTTCCCTTCAGAAATGGAGTTAAATCCCAGGCACTGTGTCTTCCTACAAGCAAGATTTTGTTTCAGGTAAGGGCAGTCACTTTTCAGCTCAAGCGAACTACATCGTTCCCGAAGCTAACAAGTTTCCCATCGTAACTGACAAGCATTGGATGTTAGAGGACCAGTGCTTTGTATCAGTTTCAGAAGCAGAGTTGGACTAGATATGGTCCGTATTGGTAGGAAACACCGTACTTTTGTTCTCAGGACACTCACATTTCCTGCTGTCTTACAGACAATAGAAAGCAAGAGCGTGCTTCTTGTTCTAAGGCAGAGTGTGATCTATGGATGAGAACTCTGCTGTGTGTTTCACTTCAGAAATGGAGTTAAATCCCAGGCTCTGAGTCTTCCTACAAGAAAAGTTCGTTTCAGGTAAGGGCAGTTACTACCAGCTCAAACGAACTACATCGTTCATGAAGCTCACACGTGTCTCATCATACTGACAAGCATTGTATGTTAGAGGACCTGTGCTTTGTATCAATTTCAGAGGCAGAGTTCTTCTAGATATGGTCCGTATGTGTAGGAAACACCATTCTTTTGTTCTCAGCACACTCATGGTTCCTGCTCTCTTAGATACTCTAGAAAGCAAGAGCGTGCTTCTTGCTCTAAAGCAGAGTGTGATGTATATATGAGAAGTCTGCTGTGTGTTTCACTTCAGAAATGGAGTTAAATCCCAGGCTCTGAGTCTTCCTACCGGCAAGGCTTCCTTTCAGGTAAGGGCAGTTACTAACAGCTCAAACGAACGACATCATTCACGAAGCTCACACGTTTCTCATCTTAACTGACAAGCACTGGATGATAGAGGACCTGTGGTTTGTTTCAGTTTCAGAAGCAGAGTTGCACTAGATATGGTCCGTATGTGTATGAAACACCGTTCTTTTGATCAGAGCACACTCATGTTTCCTGCTGTATTAGAGACTCTAGAAATCATGAGCGTGCTTCCTGCTCTAAAGCAGAGTGTGATCCATGGATGAAAACAATGCTGTGTGTTTCCCTTCAGAAATGGAGTTAAATCCCTGACGCTGTGTCTTCCTACAAGCAAGTCTTCGTTTCAGGTAAGGGCAGTCACTTTTCAGCTCAAGCGAACTACATCGTTCACGAAGCTAACAAGTTTCCCATCTTAACTGACAAGCATTGGATGTTAGAGGACCAGTGCTTTGTATCAGTTTCAGAAGCAGAGTTGGACTAGATATGGTCCGTATGTCTAGGAAACACCGTACTTTTTTTCTCAGGACACTCACATTTCCTGCTGTTTTAGAGACAATAGAAAGCAAGAGCGTGCTTCTTGCTCTAAAGCAGAGTGTGATCTATGGATGAGAACTCTTCTGTGTGTTTCACTTCAGAAATCGAGTTAAATCCCAGGATATGAGTCTTCCTACAAGAAAAGTTCGCTTCAGGTAAGGGCAGTTACTAACACCTCAAACGAACTACATCGTTCACGAAGCTCACACGTTTCTCATCTTAACTGACAAGCACTGGATGATAGAGGACCTGTGGTTTGTTTCAGTTTGAGAAGCAGATTTGGACTAGATATGGTCCGTATGTGTATGAAACACTGTTCTTTTGATAAGAGCACAGTCATGTTTCCTGCTGCATTAGAGATTCTAGAAAGCAAGAGCGTGCTTCTTGCTCTAAAGCAGAGTGTGATCCATGGATGAGATCTATGCTGTGTGTTTCCCATCAGAAATGGAGATACATTCCAGGTGCTGTGTCTTCCTAAAAGCAAGACTTCGTTTCAGGTAAGGGCAGTCACTTTTCAGCCTATACGAACTACATCGTTCACGAAGGTAACAAGTTTCCCATCTTAAATGAAAAGCATTGGATGTTAGCGGAACAGGGCTTTGTATCAGTTTCAGAAGCAGAGTTGGACTAGATATGGTCCCTAAGTGTAGGAAACACCATTCTTTTGTTCTCAGCACACTCATGTTTCCTGCTCTCTTAGATACTCTAGAAAGCAAGAGCGTGCTTCTTGCTCTAAAGCAGAGTGTGATGTATATATGAGAAGTCTGCTGTGTGTTTCACTTCAGAAATTGAGTTAAATCCCAGGCTCTGAGTCTTCCTACCAGCAAGACTTCGTTTCAGGTAAGGGCAGTTACTAACAGCTCAAAGGAACAACAACTTTCACGAAGCTCACACGTTTCTCATCTTAACTGACAAGCACTGGATGATAGAGGACCTGTGGTTTGTTTCAGTTTCAGAAGCAGATTTGGACTAGATATGGTCCGTATGTGTATGAAACACCGTTCTTTTGATCAGAGCACACTCATGTTTCCTGCTGTATTAGAGACTCTAGAAAGCAAGAGCGTGTTTCTTGCTCTAAAGCAGAGTGTGATCCATGGATGAGAACTATGCTGTGTGTTTCCCATCAGAAATGGAGATAAATTCCAGGCACTGGGTCTTCCTACAAGCAAGACTTCGTTTCAGGTAAGGGCAGTCACTTTTCAGCTCAAACGAACTACATGGTTCATGAAGGTAACAAGTTTCCCATCTTAACTGAAAAGCATTGGATGTTAGAGAACCAGGGCTTTGTATCAGTGTCAGAAGCAGATTTGGACTAGATTTGGTCCCTATGTGTAGGAAACACTGTTCTTTTGTTCTCAGCATACTCAAGTTTCTTGCTGTCTTAGAGACTCTAGAAAGCTAGACCGTGCTTCTTGCTCTAAACCAGAGTGTGATCTATATATGAGAACTCTGCTGTGTGTTTCACTTCAGAAATGGAGTTAAATCCCAGGCTCTGAGTCTTTCTACCAGCAAGACTTCGTTTCAGGTAAGGGCAGTTACTAACAGCTCAAAAGAACTACATCGTTCATGAAGCTCACACGTTTCTCATCTTAACTGACAAGCATTGGATGATAGAGGACCTGTGGTTTGTTTCAGTTTCAGAAGCAGAGCAGGACTAAATATGGTTCCTATGTGTAGGAAACACTGTTCTTTTGTTCTCAGCACACTCAAGTTTCTTGCTGTCTTAGAGACTCTAGAAAGCAAGAGCGTGCTTCTTACTCTAAAGAACAGTGTGATCCATGGATGAGAACTATGCTGTGTGTTTCCCTTGAGAAATGGAGTTAAATCCCAGGCGCTGTGTCTTCCTACAAGCAAGACTTCGTTTCAGGTAAGGGCAGTCACTTTTCAGCTCAAATGAACTACATCGTTCACGAAGGTAACAAGTTTCCCATCTTAACTGAAAAGCATTGGATGTTAGAGGACCAGGGCTTTGTATCAGTTTCAGAAGCAGAGTTGGACTAGATATGGTCCGTACGTGTAGGAAACACCGTTCTTATGTTCTCAGCACACTCAAGTTTCTTGCTGTCTTAGAGACTCTAGAAAGCTAGACCGTGCTTCTTGCTCTAAACCAGAGTGTGATCTATATATGAGAACTCTGATGTGTGTTTCACTTCAGAAATGGAGTTTAATCCCAGGCTCTGAGTCTTCCTACCAGCAAGACTTCGTTTCAGTTAAGGGCAGTTGCTAACAGCTCAAACGAACTACATCGTTCACGAAGCTCACACGTTTCTCATCTTAACTGAAAAGCATTGGATGATAGAGGACCTGTGGTTTGTTTCAGTTTCAGAAGCAGAGCAGGACTAAATATGGTTCCTATGTGTAGGAAGCACCGTTCTTTTGTTCTGAGCACATCCACGTTTCCTGCTGTCTTAGAGACTCTAGAAAGCAAGAGCGTGCTTCTTACTCTAAAGCAGGGTGTGATAAATGGATGAGAACTCTGTTGTGTGTTTCTCTTCAGAAATGGAGTTAAATCCCAGGCTCTGAGTCTTGCTACAAGCAAGACTTCGTTTCAGGTATTGGCAGTTACTACACAGCTCAAACTAACTACATCGTTCACGAAGCTCACACGTTATTCATCTTAACTGACAAGCATTGGATGATAGAGGACCTATGGTTTGTTTCAGTTTCTGAAGCAGAGTTGAACTAGATATGGCCCGTATGTGTAGGAAACACCGTTCTTTTGTTCTGAGTACACTCAAGTTTCCTGCTCTATTAGAGATTGTAGAAAGCAAGAGCGTGCTTCTTGCTCTAAAGCAGAGTGTGATCGATGGATGAGAACTCTGCTGTGTGTTTCCCTTCAGAAATGGAGTTAAATCCCAGGCGCTGTGTCTTCCTACAAGCAAGACTTGTTTCAGGTAAGGGCAGTCACTTTTCAGCTCAAATGAACTACATCGTTCACGAAGGTAACAAGTTTCCCATCTTAACTGAAAAGCATTGGATGTTAGAGGACCAGGGCTTTGTATCAGTTTCAGAAGCAGAGTTGGACTAGATATGGTCCGTACGTGCAGGAAACACCGTTCTTATGTTCTCAGCACACTCAAGTTTCTTGCTGTCTTAGAGACTCTAGAAAGCTAGACCGTGCTTCTTGCTCTAAACCAGAGTGTGATCTATATATGAGAACTCTGATGTGTGTTTCCCTTCAGAAATGGAGTTTAATCCCAGGCTCTGAGTCTTCCTACCAGCAAGACTTCGTTTCAGTTAAGGGCAGTTGCTAACAGCTCAAACGAACTACATCGTTCACGAAGCTCACACGTTTCTCATCTTAACTGAAAAGCATTGGATGATAGAGGACCTGTGGTTTGTTTCAGTTTCAGAAGCAGAGCAGGACTAAATATGGTTCCTATGTGTAGGAAGCACCGTTCTTTTGTTCTGAGCACATCCACGTTTCCTGCTGTCTTACAGACTCTAGAAAGCAAGAGCGTGCTTCTTACTCTAAAGCAGGGTGTGATAAATGGATGAGAACTCTGTTGTGTGTTTCTCTTAAGAAATGGAGTTAAATCCCAGGCTCTGAGTCTTGCTACAAGCAAGACTTCGTTTCAGGTATTGGCAGTTACTACACAGCTCAAACTAACTACATCGTTCACGAAGCTCACACGTTATTCATCTTAACTGACAATCATTGGATGATAGAGGACCTATGGTTTGTTTCAGTTTCTGAAGCAGAGTTGAACTAGATATGGCCCGTATGTGTAGGAAACACCGTTCTTTTGTTCTGAGCACACTCAAGTTTCCTGCTCTATTAGAGATTGTAGAAAGCAAGAGCGTGCTTCTTGCTCTAAAGCAGAGTGTGATCGATGGATGAGAACTCTGCTGTGTGTTTCACTTCAGAAATGGAGTTAAATCCCAGGTTCTGAGTCTTCCTACAAGAAAAGTTCGTTTCAGGTAAGGGCAGTTACTTTACAGCTCAAACGAACTACATCGTTCACGAAGCTCACACGTTTCTCATCTTTACTGACAAACATTGGATGTTAGAGGACCTGTGCTTTGTATCAATTTCAGAGGCAGAGTTCTTCTAGATATGGTCCGTATGTGTAGCAAACACCATTCTTTTGTTCAGCACACTCATGGTTCCTGCTCTCTTAGATACTCTAGAAAGCAAGAGCGTGCTTCTTGCTCTAAAGCAGAGTGTGATGTATATATGAGAAGTCTGCTGTGTGTTTCACTTCAGAAATGGAGTTAAATCCCAGGCTCTGAGTCTTCCTACCGGCAAGGCTTCCTTTCAGGTAAGGGCAGTTACTAACAGCTCAAACGAACGACATCGTTCACGAAGCTCAAACGTTATTCATCTTAACTGACAAGCACTGGATGATAGAGGACCTGTGGTTTGTTTCAGTTTCAGAAGCAGAGTTGCACTAGATATGGTCCGTATGTGTATGAAACACCGTTCTTTTGATCAGAGCACACTCATGTTTCCTGCTGTATTAGAGACTCTAGAAATCATGAGCGTGCATCCTGCTCTAAAGCAGAGTGTGATCCATGGATGAAAACAATGCTGTGTGTTTCCCTTCAGAAATGGAGTTAAATCCCTGACGCTGTGTCTTCCTACAAGCAAGTCTTCGTTTCAGGTAAGGGCAGTCACTTTTCAGCTCAAGCGAACTACATCGTTCACGAAGCTAACAAGTTTCCCATCTTAACTGACAAGCATTGGATGTTAGAGGACCAGTGCTTTGTATCAGTTTCAGAAGCAGAGTTGGACTAGATATGGTCCGTATGTCTAGGAAACACCGTACTTTTTTTCTCAGGACACTCACATTTCCTGCTGTTTTAGAGACAATAGAAAGCAAGAGCGTGCTTCTTGCTCTAAAGCAGAGTGTGATCTATGGATGAGAACTCTTCTGTGTGTTTCACTTCAGAAATCGAGTTAAATCCCAGGATATGAGTCTTCCTACAAGAAAAGTTCGCTTCAGGTAAGGGCAGTTACTAACACCTCAAACGAACTACATCGTTCACGAAGCTCACACGTTTCTCATCTTAACTGACAAGCACTGGATGATAGAGGACCTGTGGTTTGTTTCAGTTTGAGAAGCAGATTTGGACTAGATATGGTCCGTATGTGTATGAAACACTGTTCTTTTGATAAGAGCACACTCATGTTTCCTGCTGCATTAGAGATTCTAGAAAGCAAGAGCGTGCTTCTTGCTCTAAAGCAGAGTGTGATCCATGGATGAGATCTATGCTGTGTGTTTCCCATCAGAAATGGAGATACATTCCAGGTGCTGTGTCTTCCTAAAAGCAAGACTTCGTTTCAGGTAAGGGCAGTCACTTTTCAGCCTATACGAACTACATCGTTCACGAAGGTAACAAGTTTCCCATCTTAAATGAAAAGCATTGGATGTTAGCGGAACAGGGCTTTGTATCAGTTTCAGAAGCAGAGTTGGACTAGATATGGTCCCTAAGTGTAGGAAACACCATTCTTTTGTTCTCAGCACACTCATGTTTCCTGCTCTCTTAGATACTCTAGAAAGCAAGAGCGTGCTTCTTGCTCTAAAGCAGAGTGTGATGTATATATGAGAAGTCTGCTGTGTGTTTCACTTCAGAAATTGAGTTAAATCCCAGGCTCTGAGTCTTCCTACCAGCAAGACTTCGTTTCAGGTAAGGGCAGTTACTAACAGCTCAAAGGAACAACAACTTTCACGAAGCTCACACGTTTCTCATCTTAACTGACAAGCACTGGATGATAGAGGACCTGTGGTTTGTTTCAGTTTCAGAAGCAGATTTGGACTAGATATGGTCCGTATGTGTATGAAACACCGTTCTTTTGATCAGAGCACACTCATGTTTCCTGCTGTATTAGAGACTCTAGAAAGCAAGAGCGTGCTTCTTACTCTAAAGAACAGTGTGATCCATGGATGAGAACTATGCTGTGTGTTTCCCTTGAGAAATGGAGTTAAATCCCAGGCGCTGTGTCTTCCTACAAGCAAGACTTCGTTTCAGGTAAGGGCAGTCACTTTTCAGCTCAAATGAACTACATCGTTCACGAAGGTAACAAGTTTCCCATCTTAACTGAAAAGCATTGGATGTTAGAGGACCAGGGCTTTGTATCAGTTTCAGAAGCAGAGTTGGACTAGATATGGTCCGTACGTGTAGGAAACACCGTTCTTATGTTCTCAGCACACTCAAGTTTCTTGCTGTCTTAGAGACTCTAGAAAGCTAGACCGTGCTTCTTGCTCTAAACCAGAGTGTGATCTATATATGAGAACTCTGATGTGTGTTTCACTTCAGAAATGGAGTTTAATCCCAGGCTCTGAGTCTTCCTACCAGCAAGACTTCGTTTCAGTTAAGGGCAGTTGCTAACAGCTCAAACGAACTACATCGTTCACGAAGCTCACACGTTTCTCATCTTAACTGAAAAGCATTGGATGATAGAGGACCTGTGGTTTGTTTCAGTTTCAGAAGCAGAGCAGGACTAAATATGGTTCCTATGTGTAGGAAGCACCGTTCTTTTGTTCTGAGCACATCCACGTTTCCTGCTGTCTTAGAGACTCTAGAAAGCAAGAGCGTGCTTCTTACTCTAAAGCAGGGTGTGATAAATGGATGAGAACTCTGTTGTGTGTTTCTCTTCAGAAATGGAGTTAAATCCCAGGCTCTGAGTCTTGCTACAAGCAAGACTTCGTTTCAGGTATTGGCAGTTACTACACAGCTCAAACTAACTACATCGTTCACGAAGCTCACACGTTATTCATCTTAACTGACAAGCATTGGATGATAGAGGACCTATGGTTTGTTTCAGTTTCTGAAGCAGAGTTGAACTAGATATGGCCCGTATGTGTAGGAAACACCGTTCTTTTGTTCTGAGCACACTCAAGTTTCCTGCTCTATTAGAGATTGTAGAAAGCAAGAGCGTGCTTCTTGCTCTAAAGCAGAGTGTGATCGATGGATGAGAACTCTGCTGTGTGTTTCCCTTCAGAAATGGAGTTAAATCCCAGGCGCTGTGTCTTCCTACAAGCAAGACTTGTTTCAGGTAAGGGCAGTCACTTTTCAGCTCAAATGAACTACATCGTTCACGAAGGTAACAAGTTTCCCATCTTAACTGAAAAGCATTGGATGTTAGAGGACCAGGGCTTTGTATCAGTTTCAGAAGCAGAGTTGGACTAGATATGGTCCGTACGTGCAGGAAACACCGTTCTTATGTTCTCAGCACACTCAAGTTTCTTGCTGTCTTAGAGACTCTAGAAAGCTAGACCGTGCTTCTTGCTCTAAACCAGAGTGTGATCTATATATGAGAACTCTGATGTGTGTTTCCCTTCAGAAATGGAGTTTAATCCCAGGCTCTGAGTCTTCCTACCAGCAAGACTTCGTTTCAGTTAAGGGCAGTTGCTAACAGCTCAAACGAACTACATCGTTCACGAAGCTCACACGTTTCTCATCTTAACTGAAAAGCATTGGATGATAGAGGACCTGTGGTTTGTTTCAGTTTCAGAAGCAGAGCAGGACTAAATATGGTTCCTATGTGTAGGAAGCACCGTTCTTTTGTTCTGAGCACATCCACGTTTCCTGCTGTCTTACAGACTCTAGAAAGCAAGAGCGTGCTTCTTACTCTAAAGCAGGGTGTGATAAATGGATGAGAACTCTGTTGTGTGTTTCTCTTAAGAAATGGAGTTAAATCCCAGGCTCTGAGTCTTGCTACAAGCAAGACTTCGTTTCAGGTATTGGCAGTTACTACACAGCTCAAACTAACTACATCGTTCACGAAGCTCACACGTTATTCATCTTAACTGACAATCATTGGATGATAGAGGACCTATGGTTTGTTTCAGTTTCTGAAGCAGAGTTGAACTAGATATGGCCCGTATGTGTAGGAAACACCGTTCTTTTGTTCTGAGCACACTCAAGTTTCCTGCTCTATTAGAGATTGTAGAAAGCAAGAGCGTGCTTCTTGCTCTAAAGCAGAGTGTGATCGATGGATGAGAACTCTGCTGTGTGTTTCACTTCAGAAATGGAGTTAAATCCCAGGTTCTGAGTCTTCCTACAAGAAAAGTTCGTTTCAGGTAAGGGCAGTTACTTTACAGCTCAAACGAACTACATCGTTCACGAAGCTCACACGTTTCTCATCTTTACTGACAAACATTGGATGTTAGAGGACCTGTGCTTTGTATCAATTTCAGAGGCAGAGTTCTTCTAGATATGGTCCGTATGTGTAGGAAACACCATTCTTTTGTTCAGCACACTCATGGTTCCTGCTCTCTTAGATACTCTAGAAAGCAAGAGCGTGCTTCTTGCTCTAAAGCAGAGTGTGATGTATATATGAGAAGTCTGCTGTGTGTTTCACTTCAGAAATGGAGTTAAATCCCAGGCTCTGAGTCTTCCTACCGGCAAGGCTTCCTTTCAGGTAAGGGCAGTTACTAACAGCTCAAACGAACGACATCGTTCACGAATCTCAAACGTTATTCATCTTAACTGACAAGCACTGGATGATAGAGGACCTGTGGTTTGTTTCAGTTTCAGAAGCAGAGTTGCACTAGATATGGTCCGTATGTGTATGAAACACCGTTCTTTTGATCAGAGCACACTCATGTTTCCTGCTGTATTAGAGACTCTAGAAATCATGAGCGTGCATCCTGCTCTAAAGCAGAGTGTGATCCATGGATGAAAACAATGCTGTGTGTTTCCCTTCAGAAATGGAGTTAAATCCCTGACGCTGTGTCTTCCTACAAGCAAGTCTTCGTTTCAGGTAAGGGCAGTCACTTTTCAGCTCAAGCGAACTACATCGTTCACGAAGCTAACAAGTTTCCCATCTTAACTGACAAGCATTGGATGTTAGAGGACCAGTGCTTTGTATCAGTTTCAGAAGCAGAGTTGGACTAGATATGGTCCGTATGTCTAGGAAACACCGTACTTTTTTTCTCAGGACACTCACATTTCCTGCTGTTTTAGAGACAATAGAAAGCAAGAGCGTGCTTCTTGCTCTAAAGCAGAGTGTGATCTATAGATGAGAACTCTGCTGTGTGTTTCACTTCAGAAATCGAGTTAAATCCCAAGATATGAGTCTTCCTACAAGAAAAGTTCGCTTCAGGTAAGGGCAGTTACTAACACCTCAAACGAACTACATCGTTCACGAAGCTCACACGTTTCTCATCTTAACTGACAAGCACTGGATGATAGAGGACCTGTGGTTTGTTTCAGTTTGAGAAGCAGATTTGGACTAGATATGGTCTGTATGTGTATGAAACACCGTTCTTTTGATCAGAGCACACTCATGTTTCCTGCTGCATTAGAGATTCTAGAAAGCAAGAGCGTGCTTCTTGCTCTAAAGCAGAGTGTGATCCATGGATGAGATCTATGCTGTGTGTTTCCCATCAGAAATGGAGATACATTCCAGGTGCTGTGTCTTCCTACAAGCAAGACTTCGTTTCAGGTAAGGGCAGTCACTTTTCAGCCTATACGAACTACATCGTTCACGAAGGTAACATGTTTCCCATCTTAACTGAAAAGCATTGGATGTTAGCGGAACAGGGCTTTGTATCAGTTTCAGAAGCAGAGTTGTACTAGATATGGTCCCTATGTGTAGGAAACACTGTTCTTTTGTTCTCAGCACACTCAAGTTTCTTGCTGTCTTAGAGACTCTAGAAAGCAAGAGCGTGCTTCTTGCTCTAAAGCAGAGTGTGATCCATGGATGAGAACTATGCTGTGTGTTTCCCTTCAGAAATGGAGATACATTCCAGGTGCTGTGTCTTCCTACAAGCAAGACTTCGTTTCAGGTAAGGGCAGTCACTTTTCAGCCTATACGAACTACATCGTTCACGAAGGTAACATGTTTCCCATCTTAACTGAAAAGCATTGGATGTTAGCGGAACAGGGCTTTGTATCAGTTTCAGAAGCAGAGTTGTACTAGATATGGTCCCTATGTGTAGGAAACACTGTTCTTTTGTTCTCAGCACACTCAAGTTTCTTGCTGTCTTAGAGACTCTAGAAAGCAAGAGCGTGCTTCTTGCTCTAAAGCAGAGTGTGATCCATGGATGAGAACTATGCTGTGTGTTTCCCTTCAGAAATGGAGTTAAATCCCAGGCGCTGTGTCTTCCTACAAGCAAGACTTCGTTTCAGGTAAGGGCAGTCACTTTTCAGCTCAAATGAACTACATCGTTCACGAAGGTAACAAGTTTCCCATCTTAACTGAAAAGCATTGGATGTTAGAGGACCAGGGCTTTGTATCAGTTTCAGAAGCAGAGTTGGACTAGATATGGTCCGTACGTGTAGGAAACACCGTTCTTATGTTCTCAGCACACTCAAGTTTCTTGCTGTCTTAGAGACTCTAGAAAGCTAGACCGTGCTTCTTGCTCTAAACCAGAGTGTGGTCTATATATGAGAACTCTGATGTGTGTTTCACTTCAGAAATGGAGTTAAATCCCAGGCCCTGAGTCTTCCTACCAGCAAGACTTCGTTTTAGTTAAGGGCAGTTGCTAACAGCTCAAACGAACTACATCGTTCACGAAGCTCACACGTTTCTCATCTTAACTGAAAAGCATTGGATGATAGAGGACCTGTGGTTTGTTTCAGTTTCAGAAGCAGAGCAGGACTAAATATGGTTCCTATGTGTAGGAAGCACCGTTCTTTTGTTCTGAGCACATCCAAGATTCCTGCTGTCTTAGAGACTCTAGAAAGCAAGAGCGTGCTTCTTACTCTAAAGCAGGGTGTGATAAATGGATGAGAACTCTGTTGTGTGTTTCTCTTCAGAAATGGAGTTAAATCCCAGGCTCTGAGTCTTGCTACAAGCAAGACTTCATTTCAGGTATTGGCAGTTACTACACAGCTCAAACTAACTACATCGTTCACGAAGCTCACACGTTATTCATCTTAACTGACAAGCATTGGATGATAGAGGACCTATGGTTTGTTTCAGTTTCTGAAGCAGAGTTGAACTAGATATGGCCCGTATGTGTAGGAAACACCGTTCTTTTGTTCTGAGCACACTCAAGTTTCCTGCTCTATTAGAGATTGTAGAAAGCAAGAGCGTGCTTCTTGCTCTAAAGCAGAGTGTGATCGATGGATGAGAACTCTGCTGTGTGTTTCCCTTCAGAAATGGAGTTAAATCCCAGGCGCTGTGTCTTCCTACAAGCAAGACTTCGTTTCAGGTAAGGGCAGTCACTTTTCAGCTCAAATGAACTACATCGTTCACGAAGGTAACAAGTTTCCCATCTTAACTGAAAAGCATTGGATGTTAGAGGACCAGGGCTTTGTATCAGTTTCAGAAGCAGAGTTGGACTAGATATGGTCCGTACGTGCAGGAAACACCGTTCTTATGTTCTCAGCACACTCAAGTTTCTTGCTGTCTTAGAGACTCTAGAAAGCTAGACCGTGCTTCTTGCTCTAAACCAGAGTGTGATCTATAAATGAGAACTCTGACGTGTGTTTCACTTCAGAAATGGAGTTTAATCCCAGGCTCTGAGTCTTCCTACCAGCAAGACTTCGTTTCAGTTAAGGGCAGTTGCTAACAGCTCAAACGAACTACATCGTTCACGAAGCTCACACGTTTCTCATCTTAACTGAAAAGCATTGGATGATAGAGGACCTGTGGTTTGTTTCAGTTTCAGAAGCAGAGCAGGACTAAATATGGTTCCTATGTGTAGGAAGCACCGTTCTTTTGTTCTGAGCACATCCACGTTTAGTGCTGTCTTAGAGACTCTAGAAAGCAAGAGCGTGCTTCTTACTCTAAAGCAGGGTGTGATAAATGGATGAGAACTCTGTTGTGTGTTTCTCTTCAGAAATGGAGTTAAATCCCAGGCTCTGAGTCTTGCTACAAGAAAGACTTCGTTTCAGGTATTGGCAGTTACTACACAGCTCAAACTAACTGCATCGTTCACGAAGCTCACACGTTATTCATCTTAACTGACAATCATTGGATGATAGAGGACCTATGGTTTGTTTCAGTTTCTGAAGCAGAGTTGAACTAGATATGGCCCGTATGTGTAGGAAACACCGTTCTTTTGTTCTGAGCACACTCAAGTTTCCTGCTCTATTAGAGATTGTAGAAAGCAAGAGCGTGCTTCTTGCTCTAAAGCAGAGTGTGATCGATTGATGAGAACTCTGCTGTGTGTTTCACTTCAGAAATGGAGTTAAATCCCAGGTTCTGAGTCTTCCTACAAGAAAAGTTCGTTTCAGGTAAGGGCAGTTACTTTACAGCTCAAACGAACTACATCGTTCACGAAGCTCACACGTTTCTCATCTTTACTGACAAACATTGGATGTTAGAGGACCTGTGCTTTGTATCAATTTCAGAGGCAGAGTTCTTCTAGATATGGTCCGTATGTGTAGGAAACACCATTCTTTTGTTCAGCACACTCATGGTTCCTGCTCTCTTAGATACTCTAGAAAGCAAGAGCGTGCTTCTTGCTCTAAAGCAGAGTGTGATGTATATATGAGAAGTCTGCTGTGTGTTTCACTTCAGAAATGGAGTTAAATCCCAGGCTCTGAGTCTTCCTACCGGCAAGGCTTCCTTTCAGGTAAGGGCAGTTACTAACAGCTCAAACGAACGACATCGTTCACGAAGCTCAAACGTTATTCATCTTAACTGACAAGCACTGGATGATAGAGGACCTGTGGTTTGTTTCAGTTTCAGAAGCAGAGTTGCACTAGATATGGTCCGTATGTGTATGAAACACCGTTCTTTTGATCAGAGCACACTCATGTTTCCTGCTGCATTAGAATTTCTAGAAAGCAAGAGCGTGCTTCTTGCTATAAAGCAGAGTGTGATCCATGGATGAGATCTATGCTGTGTGTTTCCCATCAGGAATGGAGATAAATTCCAGGTGCTGTGTCTTCACAAACAAGCAAGACTTCGTTTCAGGTAAGGGCAGTCACTTTTCAGCCTATACGAACTACATCGTTCACGAATGTAACAAGTTTCCCATCTTAACTGAAAAGCATTGGATGTTAGCGGAACAGGGCTTTGTATCAGTTTCAGAAGCAGAGTTGGACTAGATATGGTCCCTATGTGTAGGAAACACTGTTCTTTTGTTCTCAGCACACTCAAGTTTCTTGCTGTCTTAGAGACTCTAGAAAGCAAGAGCGTGCTTCTTGCTCTCAATCAGAGTGTGATCCATGGATGAGAACTATGCTGTGTTTTTCCCTTCAGTAATGGAGTTAAATCCCTGGCGCTGTGTCTTCCTACAAGCAAGACTTCGTTTCAGGTAAGGGCAGTCACTTTTCAGCTCAAATGAACTACATCGTTCACGAAGGCAACAAGTTTCCCATCTTAACTGAAAAGCATTGGATGTTAGAGGACCAGGGGTTTGTATCAGTTTCAGAAGGAGAGCAGTACTAAATATGGTTCCTATGTGTAGGAAGCACCGTTCTTTTGTTCTGAGCACACTCAAGTTTCCTGCTGTCTTAGAGACTCTAGTAAGCAAGAGCGTGCTTCTTACTCTAAAGCAGGTTGTGATAAATGGATGAGAACTCTGTTGTGTGTTTCTCTTCAGAAATGGAGTTAAATCCCAGGCTCTGAGTCTTGCTACAAGCAAGACTTCGTTTCAGGTATTGGCAGTTACTTCACAGCTCAAACTAACTACATCGTTCATGAAGCTCACACGTTATTCATCTTAACTGACAAGCATTGGATGATAGAGGACCTGTGGTTTGTTTCAGTTTCTGAAGCAGAGTTGAACTAGTTATGGCCCGTATGTGTAGGACACACCGTTCTTTTGTTCTGAGCACACTCGAGTTTCCTGCTCTATTAGAGATTGTAGAAAGCAAGAGCGTGCTTCTTGCTCTAAAGCAGAGTGTGATCAATGGATGAGAACTCTGCTGTGTGTTTCACTTCAGAAATGGAGTTAAATCCCAGGTTCTGAGTCTTCATACAAGAAAAGTTCGTTTCAGGTAAGGGCAGTTACTTTACAGCTCAAACGAACTACATCGTTCACGAAGCTCACACGTTTCTCATCTTTAATGACAAGCATTGGATGTTAGAGGACCTGTGCTTTGTATCAATTTCAGAGACAGAGTTCTTCTAGATATGGTCTATATGTGATGGAAACACCATTCTTTTTTTCTAAGCACACTCATGTTTCCTGCTGTTTTAGAGACTCTAGAAAGCCAGAGCGTGCTTCTTGCTCTAAAGCAGAGTATGATAATTGATGAGAACTCTGTTGTGTGTTTCTCTTCAGAACTGGAGTTAAATCCCAGCCTCTGAGTCTTCCTACAAGCAAGACTTCGTTTCAGGTAAGAGCAGTTACTTTACAGCTCAAACGAACTACATCGTTCACGAAGCTCACACGTTTCTCATCTTAACTGACAAGCACTGGATGTTTAGGACCTGTGCATTGTATCAATTTCAGAAGCAGAGTTGGACTAGATATGGTCGGTATGTGTAGGAAACACCATTCTTTTGTTCTCAGCACACTCATGTTTCCTGCTGTCTTAGAGACTCTAGAAAGCAAGAACGTGCTTCTTGCTCTAAAGCAGAGTGTGATCCATGGATGAGAACTATGCTGTGTTTTCCCTTCAGAAATGGAGATAAATCCCAGGTTCTGAGTCTTCCTACAAGAAAAGTTCGTTTCAGGTAAGGACAGTCTCTTTTCAGCTCAAACGAACTACATCGTTCACGAAGGTAACAAGTTTCCCATCTTAACTGAAAAGCATTGGATGTTAGCAGACCAGGGCTTTGTATCAGTTTCAGAATCAGAGTTGGACTAGATATGGTCCCTATGTGTAGGAAACACTGTTCTTTGGTTCTCAGCACACTCAAGTTTCTTGCTGTCTTAGAGACTCTAGAAAGCAAGAGCGTGCTTCTTGCTCTAAAGCAGAGTGTGATCTATATATGAGAACGTTGCTGTGTGTTTCACTTCAGAAATGGAGTTAAATCCCAGGCTCTGAGTCTTCCTACCAGCAAGACTTCCTTTCAAGTAACGGCAGTTACTAACAGCTCAAACGAACTACATCGTTCACGAAGCTCACACGTTTCTCATCTTAACTGACAAGCACTGGATGATAGAGGACCTGCGGTTTGTTTCAGTTTCAGAAGCAGAGTTGGACTAGATATGGTCCGTATGTGTATGAAACAACGTTCTTTAGTTCTGAGCACACTCACGTTTCCTGCAGTATTAGAGACTCTAGAAAGCAAGAGCGTGCTTCTTGCTCTAAAGCAGAGTGTGATAAATGATGAGAACTCTGTTTGTGTTTCTCTTCAGAAATGGAGTTAAATCCCAGGCTCTGAGTCTTCCTACAAGCAAGACTTTTTTTCAAGTATGGGCAGTTACTTTAAAGCTCAAACTAACTATATCGTTCACGAAGCTCACACGTTTCTCATCTTAACTGACAAGCATTGGATGTTAGAGGACCTGTGCTTTGTATCAATTTCAGAGGCAGAGTTCTTCTAGATATGGTCTGAATATGTAGGAAACCCCATTCATTTGTTCTCAGCACACTCACGATTCCTGGTGTCTTAGAGACACTAGAAAGCTAGATCGTGCTTCTTGCTCTAAAGCAGAGTGAGTTCAATGGATGACAACTCTGCTGTATGTTTCACTTCAGAAATGGAGTTAAATCCCAGGCTCTGATTCTTCCTACCAGCAAGACTTCGTTTCAGGTAAAGGCAGTTACTAAGAGCTCAAACGAACTACATCGTTCACGAAGCTCACAGGTTTCTAATCTTAACTGACAAGCACAGGATGATAGAGGACCTGTGGTTTGTTTCAGTATCAGAAGCAGAGCTGGACTAAATATAGTCCGTATGTGTAGGAAGCACCGATCTTTTGTTCTCAGCACAGTCAAGTTTCCTGCTGTAGTAGAGATTCTAGAAAGCAAGAACGTGCTTGTTTCTCTAAAGCAGAGTGTGATCCATGGATGAGAACTATGCTGTGTGTTTCCCTTCAGAAATGGAGATAAATCCCAGGCGCTGTGTCTTCCTACAAGCAAGACTTCGTTTCAGGTAAGGGCAGTCACTTTTCTTCTCAAAAGACTACATCGTTCACGAAGCTAACAAGTTTCCCATCGTAATTGACAAGCTTTGGATGTTAGAGGACCAGTGTTTTGTATCAGTTTCAGAATCAGAGTAGGAGTAGATATGGTCCGTATGTGTAGTAAACACGATAAATTTGTTCTCAGCACACTCACGTTTCCTGGTTTCTTAGAGACTCTAGAAAGCAATAGCGTGCTTCTTGCTCTAAAGCAGAGTGTGATCGATGGATGAGAACTCTGCTGTGTGTTTCACTTCAGAAATGGAGTTAAATCCCAGGTTCTGAGGCTTCCTACAAGAAAAGTTCGTTTCAGGTAAGGGCAGTTACTTTACAGCTCAAACGAACTACATCGTTCACGAAGCTCACACGTTTCTCATCTTAACTGACAAGCATTGGAAGTTAGAGGACCTGTGCTTTGTATCAATTTCAGAGGCAGAGTTCTTCTAGATATGGGCCATAGGTGTCGGAAACACCATTCTTTTTTTCTAAGCACACTCATGTTTCCGGCTGTCTTAGAGACTCTAGAAAGCAAGAGCGTGCTTCTTGCTCTAAAGCAGAGTGTGATCTATATATGAGAACTCTGCTGTGTGTTTCACTTCAGAAATGGAGTTAAATCCCAGGGTCTGAGTCTTCCTACCAGCAAGACTTCGTTTCAAGTAACGGCAGTTACTAACAGCTCAAACGAACTACATCTTCACGAAACTTACACGCTTCTCATATTAACTGACAAGCACTGGATGATAGAGGACCTGTGGTTTGTTTCAGTTTCAGAAGCAGTGTTGGACTAGATATGGTCCGTATGTGTAGGAAACACTGTTCTTTAGTTCTGAGCACACTCATGTTTCCTGCAGTGTTAGAGACTCTAGAAAGCAAGAGCGTGCTTCTTGCTCTAAAGCAGAGTGTGATAAATGATGAGAACTCTGTTGTGTGTTTCTCTTCAGAAATGGAGTTAAATCCCAGCCTCTGAGTCTTCCTACAAGCAAGACTTCGTTTCAGGTAAGAGGAGATACTTTACAGCTCAAACGAACTACATCGTTCACGAAGCTCACAAGTTTCTCATCTTAACTGACAAGCACTGGATGTTTAGGACCTGTGCATTGTATCGATTTCAGAGGCAGAGTTCTTTTAGATATGGTCGGTATGTGTAAGAAACACCATTCTTTTTTTCTCAGCACACTCATGTTTCCTGCTGTCTTAGAGACTCTAGAAAGCAAGAGCGTGCTTCTTGCTCTAAAGCAGAGTGTGATCCATGGATGAGAACTATGCTGTGTGTTTCCCTTCAGAAATGGAGATAAATCCCAGGCGCTGTGTCTTCGTAAAAGCAAGACTACGTATCGGTAAGGGCAGTCACTTTTCAGCTCAAAAGAACTACATCGTTCACGAAGGTAACAAGTTTCCCATCTTAACTGAAAAGCGTTGGATGTTAGATGACCAGGGCTTTTTATCAGTTTCAGAAGCAGAGTTGGACTGGATATGGTCTGTATGTGTAGGAAACACCATTCATTTGTTCTCATCACACTCATGTTTCCTGCTGTCTTAGAGACTCTAGAAAGCAAGAGCAAACTTCTTGCTCTAGAGCAGAGTGTGATCTATATATGAGAACTCTGTTGTGTGTTTCACTTCAGAAATGGAGTTAAATCCCAGGTTCTGAGTCTTCCTACAAGAAAAGTTCATTTCAGGTAAGGACAGTTACTTTACAGCTCAAACGAACTACATCGTTCACGAAGCTCAAACGTTTCTCATCTTAACTGACAAGCATTGGATGTTAGAGCACATGTGCTTTGTATCAATTTCAGAGGCAGAGTTCTTCTAGATATTTTCCGTATGTGTTGGAAACACCGTTCTTTTGTTCTCAGCACACTCATGTTTCCTGGGCTCTTAGAGAATCTAGAAAGCAAGAGCATGCTTCTTGCTCTAAAGCAGAGTGTGATCTATATATGAGAACTCTGCTGTGTGTTTCACTTCAGAAATGGAGTTAAATCCCAGGCTCTGAGTCTTCCTACCAGCAAGACTTCGTTTCAAGTAACGGCAGTTACTAACAGCTCAAACGAACTACATCGTTCACGAAGCTCACACGTTTCTCATCTTAACTGACAAGCACTGGATGATAGAGGACCTCTGGTTTGTTTCAGTTTCAGAAGCAGAGTTGGACTAGATATGGTCTGTATGTGTAGGAAACACTGTTCTTAAGTTCTGAGCACACTCATGTTTCCTGCAGTATTAGAGACTCTAGAAAGCAAGAGCGTGCTTCTTGCTCTAAAGCAGAGTGTGATAAATGATGAGAACTCTGTTGTGTGTTTCTCTTCAGAAATGGAGTTAAATCCCAGGCTCTGAGTCTTCCTACAAGCAAGACTTTTTTTCTGGTATGGGCAGTTACTTTAAAGCTCAAACTAACTACATCGTTCACAAAGCTCACACGTTATTCATCTTAACTGAAAAGCATTGGATGATAGAGGACCTGTGGTTTGTTTCAGTTTCAGAATCAGAGTTGGACTAGATATGGTCCGTATGTGTAGGAAACACGATAAATTTGTTCTCAGCACACTCACGTTTCCTGGTGTCTTAGAGAGTCTAGAAAGCAATAGCGTGCTTCTTGCTCTAAAGCAGAGTGTGATCGATGGATGAGAACTCTGCTGTGTCTTTCACTTCAGAAATGGAGTTAAATCCCAGGTTCTGAGTATTCCTACCAGCAAGACTTCGTTTCAAGTAAAGGCAGTTACTAACAGCTCAAATGAACTACATCGTTCACGAAGCTCACACGTTTCTCATCTTAACTGACAAGCATTGGATGTTAGAGGACCTGTGCTTTGTATCAATTTCAGAGGCAGAGTTCTTCTAGATATGGTCCATAGGTGTTGGAAACACCATTCTTTTTTTCTAAGCACACTCATGTTTCCTGCAGTGTTAGAGACTCTAGAAAGCCAGAGCGTGCTTCTTGCTCTAAAGCAGAGTGTGATAAATGATGAGAACTCTGTTGTGTGTTTCTCTTCAGAACTGGAGTTAAATCCCAGCCTCTGAGTCTTCCTACAAGCAAGACTTCGTTTCAGGTAAGAGCAGATACTTTACAGCTCAAACGAACTACATCGTTCACGAAGCTCACAAGTTTCTCATCTTAACTGACAAGCACTGGATGTTTAGGACCTGTGCATTGTATCGATTTCAGAGGCAGAGTTCTTTTAGATATGGTCGGTATGTTTAAGAAACACCATTCTTTTGTTCTCAGCACACTCATGTTTCCTGCTGTCTTAGAGACTCTAGAAAGCAAGAGCGTGCTTCTTGCTCTAAAGCAGAGTGTGATCCATGGATGAGAACTATGCTGTGTGTTTCCCTTCAGAAATGGAGATAAATCCCAGGCGCTGTGTCTACGTACAAGCAAGACTTCGTATCGGTAAGGGCAGTCACTTTTCAGCTCAAAAGAACTACATCGTTCACGAAGGTAACAAGTTTCCATTCTTAACTGAAAAGCGTTGGATGTTAGATGACCAGGGCTTTTTATCAGTTTCAGAAGCAGAGTTGGACTAGATATGGTCTGTATGTGTAGGAAACACCATTCATTTGTTCTCATCACACTCATGTTTCCTGCTGTCTTAGAGACTCTAGAAAGCAAGAGCGAACTTCTTGCTCTAGAGCAGAGTGTGATCTATATATGAGAACTTTGCTGTGTGTTTCACTTCAGAAATGGAGTTAAATCCCAGGTTCTGAGTCTTCCTACAAGAAAAGTTCGTTTCAGGTAAGGGCAGTTACTTTACAGCTCAAACGAACTACATCGTTCACGAATCTCACACGTTTCTCATCTTAACTGACAAGCATTGGATGTTAGAGGACATGTGCTTTGTATCAATTTCAGAGGCAGAGTTCTTCTAGATATTTTCCGTATGTGTAGGAAACACCGTTCTTTTGTTCTCAGCACACTCATGTTTCCTGGTCTCTTAGAGACTCTAGAAAGCAAGAGCATGCTTCTTGCTCTAAAGCAGAGTGTGATCTATATATGAGAACTCTGCTGTGTGTTTCACTTCAGAAATGGAGTTAAATCCCAGGCTCTGAGTCTTCCTACCAGCAAGACTTCGTTTCAAGTAACGGCAGTTACTAATAGCTCAAACGAACTACATCGTTCACGAAGCTCACACGTTTCTCATCTTAACTGACAAGCACTGAATGATAGAGGACCTGTGGTTTGTTTCAGTTTCAGAAGCAGAGTTGGACTAGATATGGTCCGTATGTGCATGAAACACCGTTCTTTTTTTCTGAGCACACTCACGTTTCCTGCAGTATTAGAGACTTTAGAAAGCAAGAGCGTGCTTCTTGCTCTAAAGCAGAGTGTGATAAATGATGAGAACTCTGTTGTGTGTTTCTCTTCAGAAATGGAGTTAAATCCCAGGCTCTGAGTCTTCCTACAAGAAAGACATTTTTCAGGTATGGGCAGTTACTTTAGCTCAAACTAACTACATTGTTCACGAAGCTCACACGTTATTCATCTTAACTGAAAAGCATTGGATGATAGAGTACCTGTGGTTTGTTTCACTTTCAGAAGCAGAGTTGAACTAGATATGGCCTGTATGTGTAGGAAACACCATTCTTTTGTTCTGACCACACTCAAGTTTCCTGCTGTATTAGAGATTCTAGAAAGCAAGAGCGTGCTTCTTGCTCCAAAGCAGAGTGTGATCCATGGATGAGAACTATGCTGTGTGTTTCACTTCAGAAATGGAGTTAAATCCCAGGTTCTGAGTCTTCCTACAAGAAAAGTTCGTTTCAGGTATGGGAAGTTACTTTACAGCTCAAACGAACTACATCGTTCACGAAGCTCACACGTTTCTCATCTTAACTGACAAGCATTGCATGTTAGAGGACCTGTGCTTTGTATCAATTTCAGAGGCAGAGTTCTTCTAGATATGGTCAATATGTGTTGGAAACACCATTCTTTTTTTCTAAGCACACTCATGTTTCCTGGTGTCTTAGAGACTCTAGAAAGCAGGAGCGTGCTTCTTGCTCTAAAGCAGAATGTGATAAATGATGAGAATTCTGTTGTGTGTTTCTCTTCAGAAATGGAGTTAAATCCCAGGCTCTGAGTCTTCCTATAAGCAAGACTTCGTTTCAGGTAAGAGCAGTTACTTAACAGCTCAAAGGAACTACATCGTTCATGAAGCTCACACATTTCTCATCTTAACTGACAAGCATTGGATGTTTAGGACCTGTGCATTGTATCGATTTCAGAGGCAGAGTTCTTCTAGATATGGTCCATATGTGTTGGAAACACCATTCTTTTTTTCTAAGCACACTCATGTTTCCTGCTGTCTTAGAGACTCTAGAAAGCAAGAGCGTGCTTCTTGCTCTAGAGCAGAGTGTGATCTATATATGAGAACTCTGCTGTGTGTTTCACTTCAGAAATGGAGTTAAATCCCAGGCTCTGAGTCTTCCTACCAGCAAGACTTCGTTTCAAGTAACGGCAGTTACTAACAGCTCAAACGAACTACATCGTTCACGAAGCTCACACGTTTCTCATCTTAACTGACAAGCACTGGATGATAGAGGACCTCTGGTTTGTTTCAGTTTCAGAAGCAGAGTTGGACTAGATATGGTCTGTATGTGTAGGAAACACTGTTCTTAAGTTCTGAGCACACTCATGTTTCCTGCAGTATTAGAGACTCTAGAAAGCAAGAGCGTGCTTCTTGCTCTAAAGCAGAGTGTGATAAATGATGAGAACTCTGTTGTGTGTTTCTCTTCAGAAATGGAGTTAAATCCCAGGCTCTGAGTCTTCCTACAAGCAAGACTTTTTTTCTGGTATGGGCAGTTACTTTAAAGCTCAAACTAACTACATCGTTCACAAAGCTCACACGTTATTCATCTTAACTGAAAAGCATTGGATGATAGAGGACCTGTGGTTTGTTTCAGTTTCAGAATCAGAGTTGGACTAGATATGGTCCGTATGTGTAGGAAACACGATAAATTTGTTCTCAGCACACTCACGTTTCCTGGTGTCTTAGAGAGTCTAGAAAGCAATAGCGTGCTTCTTGCTCTAAAGCAGAGTGTGATCGATGGATGAGAACTCTGCTGTGTCTTTCACTTCAGAAATGGAGTTAAATCCCAGGTTCTGAGTATTCCTACCAGCAAGACTTCGTTTCAAGTAAAGGCAGTTACTAACAGCTCAAATGAACTACATCGTTCACGAAGCTCACACGTTTCTCATCTTAACTGACAAGCATTGGATGTTAGAGGACCTGTGCTTTGTATCAATTTCAGAGGCAGAGTTCTTCTAGATATGGTCCATAGGTGTTGGAAACACCATTCTTTTTTTCTAAGCACACTCATATTTCCTGCAGTGTTAGAGACTCTAGAAAGCCAGAGCGTGCTTCTTGCTCTAAAGCAGAGTGTGATAAATGATGAGAACTCTGTTGTGTGTTTCTCTTCAGAACTGGAGTTAAATCCCAGCCTCTGAGTCTTCCTACAAGCAAGACTTCGTTTCAGGTAAGAGCAGATACTTTACAGCTCAAACGAACTACATCGTTCACGAAGCTCACAAGTTTCTCATCTTAACTGACAAGCACTGGATGTTTAGGACCTGTGCATTGTATCGATTTCAGAGGCAGAGTTCTTTTAGATATGGTCGGTATGTTTAAGAAACACCATTCTTTTGTTCTCAGCACACTCATGTTTCCTGCTGTCTTAGAGACTCTAGAAAGCAAGAGCGTGCTTCTTGCTCTAAAGCAGAGTGTGATCCATGGATGAGAACTATGCTGTGTGTTTCCCTTCAGAAATGGAGATAAATCCCAGGCGCTGTGTCTACGTACAAGCAAGACTTCGTATCGGTAAGGGCAGTCACTTTTCAGCTCAAAAGAACTACATCGTTCACGAAGGTAACAAGTTTCCATTCTTAACTGAAAAGCGTTGGATGTTAGATGACCAGGGCTTTTTATCAGTTTCAGAAGCAGAGTTGGACTAGATATGGTCTGTATGTGTAGGAAACACCATTCATTTGTTCTCATCACACTCATGTTTCCTGCTGTCTTAGAGACTCTAGAAAGCAAGAGCGAACTTCTTGCTCTAGAGCAGAGTGTGATCTATATATGAGAACTTTGCTGTGTGTTTCACTTCAGAAATGGAGTTAAATCCCAGGTTCTGAGTCTTCCTACAAGAAAAGTTCGTTTCAGGTAAGGGCAGTTACTTTACAGCTCAAACGAACTACATCGTTCACGAATCTCACACGTTTCTCATCTTAACTGACAAGCATTGGATGTTAGAGGACATGTGCTTTGTATCAATTTCAGAGGCAGAGTTCTTCTAGATATTTTCCGTATGTGTAGGAAACACCGTTCTTTTGTTCTCAGCACACTCATGTTTCCTGGTCTCTTAGAGACTCTAGAAAGCAAGAGCATGCTTCTTGCTCTAAAGCAGAGTGTGATCTATATATGAGAACTCTGCTGTGTGTTTCACTTCAGAAATGGAGTTAAATCCCAGGCTCTGAGTCTTCCTACCAGCAAGACTTCGTTTCAAGTAACGGCAGTTACTAATAGCTCAAACGAACTACATCGTTCACGAAGCTCACACGTTTCTCATCTTAACTGACAAGCACTGAATGATAGAGGACCTGTGGTTTGTTTCAGTTTCAGAAGCAGAGTTGGACTAGATATGGTCCGTATGTGCATGAAACACCGTTCTTTTTTTCTGAGCACACTCACGTTTCCTGCAGTATTAGAGACTTTAGAAAGCAAGAGCGTGCTTCTTGCTCTAAAGCAGAGTGTGATAAATGATGAGAACTCTGTTGTGTGTTTCTCTTCAGAAATGGAGTTAAATCCCAGGCTCTGAGTCTTCCTACAAGAAAGACTTTTTTTCAGGTATGGGCAGTTACTTTAGCTCAAACTAACTACATTGTTCACGAAGCTCACACGTTATTCATCTTAACTGAAAAGCATTGGATGATAGAGTACCTGTGGTTTGTTTCACTTTCAGAAGCAGAGTTGAACTAGATATGGCCTGTATGTGTAGGAAACACCATTCTTTTGTTCTGACCACACTCAAGTTTCCTGCTGTATTAGAGATCCTAGAAAGCAAGAGCGTGCTTCTTGCTCCAAAGCAGAGTGTGATCCATGGATGAGAACTATGCTGTGTGTTTCACTTCAGAAATGGAGTTAAATCCCAGGTTCTGAGTCTTCCTACAAGAAAAGTTCGTTTCAGGTATGGGAAGTTACTTTACAGCTCAAACGAACTACATCGTTCACGAAGCTCACACATTTCTCATCTTAACTGACAAGCATTGGATGTTTAGGACCTGTGCATTGTATCGATTTCAGAGGCAGAGTTCTTCTAGATATGGTCCATATGTGTTGGAAACACCATTCTTTTTTTCTAAGCACACTCATGTTTCCTGCTGTCTTAGAGACGCTAGAAAGCAAGAGCGTGCTTCTTGCTCGAGAGCAGAGTGTGATCTATATATGAGAACTCTGCTGTGTGTTTCACTTCAGAAATGGAGTTAAATCCCAGGTTCTGAGTCTTCCTACAAGAAAAGTTCGTTTCAGGTAAGGGCAGTTACTTTACAGCTCAAACGATCTACATCGTTCACAAAGCTCACACGTTTCTCATCTTAACTGACAAGCATTGGATGTTAGAGGACATGTGCTTTGTATGAATTTCAGAGGCAGAGTTCTTCTAGATATTTTTCCCGTATGTGTAGGAAACACCGTTCTTTTGTTCTCAGCACACTCATGTTTCCTGGGCTCTTTGAGACTCTAGAAAGCAAGAGCATGCTTCTTGCTCTAAAGCATAGTGTGATCTATATATGAGAACTCTGCTGTGTGTTTCACTTCGGAAATGGAGTTAAATCCCAGGCTCTGAGTCTTCCTACCAGCAAGACTTCGTTTCAAGTAACGGCAGTTACTAATAGCTCAAACGAACTACATCGTTCACGAAGCTCACACGTTTCTCATCTTAACTGACAAGCACTGAATGATAGAGGACCTGTGGTTTGTTTCAGTTTCAGAAGCAGAGTTGGACTAGATATGGTCCGTATGTGCATGAAACACCGTTCTTTTTTTCTGAGCACACTCACGTTTCCTGCAGTATTAGAGACTTTAGAAAGCAAGAGCGTGCTTCTTGCTCTAAAGCAGAGTGTGATAAATGATGAGAACTCTGTTGTGTGTTTCTCTTCAGAAATGGAGTTAAATCCCAAGCTCTGAGTATTCCTACAAGCAAGACTTTTTTTCAGGTATGGGCAGTTACTTTAAAGCTCAAACTAACTACATCGTTCACGAAGCTCACTCGTTATTCATCTTAACTGAAAAGCATTGGATGATAGAGGACCTGTGGTTTGTTTCAGTTTCAGAAGCAGAGTTGGACTAGATATGGTCCTTATGTGTAGGAAACACGATAAATTTGTTCTCAGCACACTCACGTTTCCTGGTGTCTTAGAGACTCTAGAAAGCAATAGCGTGCTTCTTGCTCTAAAGCAGAGTGTGATCGATGGATGAGAACTCTGCTGTGTGTTTCACTTCAGAAATGGAGTGAAATCCCAGGCTCTGAGTCTTCCTACAAGAAAAGTTCGTTTCAGATATGGGAAGTTACTTTACAGCTCAAACGAACTACATCGTTCACGAAGCTCACACGTTTCTCATCTTAACTGACAAGCATTGGATGTTAGAGGACATGTGCTTTGTATCAATTTCAGAGGCAGAGTTCTTCTAGATATTTTCCGTATGTGTAGGAAACACCGTTCTTTTGTTCTCAGCACACTCATGTTTCCTGGTCTCTTAGAGACTCTAGAAAGCAAGAGCATGCTTCTTGCTCTAAAGCAGAGTGTGATCTATATATGAGAACTCTGCTGTGTGTTTCACTTCAGAAATGGAGTTAAATCCCAGGCTCTGAGTCTTCCTACCAGCAAGACTTCGTTTCAAGTAACGGCAGTTACTAATAGCTCAAACGAACTACATCGTTCACGAAGCTCACACGTTTCTCATCTTAACTGACAAGCAGTGAATGATAGAGGACCTGTGGTTTGTTTCAGTTTCAGAAGCAGAGTTGGACTAGATATGTTCCGTATGTGCATGAAACACCGTTCTTTTTTTCTGAGCACACTCACGTTTCCTGCAGTATTAGAGACTTTAGAAAGCAAGAGCGTGCTTCTTGCTCTAAAGCAGAGTGTGATAAATGATGAGAACTCTGTTGTGTGTTTCTCTTCAGAAATGGAGTTAAATCCCAGGCTCTGAGTCTTCCTACAAGAAAGACTTTTTTTCAGGTATGGGCAGTTACTTTAGCTCAAACTAACTACATTGTTCACGAAGCTCACACGTTATTCATCTTAACTGAAAAGCATTGGATGATAGAGTACCTGTGGTTTGTTTCACTTTCAGAAGCAGAGTTGAACTAGATATGGCCTGTATGTGTAGGAAACACCATTCTTTTGTTCTGACCACACTCAAGTTTCCTGCTGTATTAGAGATCCTAGAAAGCAAGAGCGTGCTTCTTGCTCCAAAGCAGAGTGTGATCCATGGATGAGAACTATGCTGTGTGTTTCACTTCAGAAATGGAGTTAAATCCCAGGTTCTGAGTCTTCCTACAAGAAAAGTTCGTTTCAGGTATGGGAAGTTACTTTACAGCTCAAACGAACTACATTGTTCACGAAGCTCACACATTTCTCATCTTAACTGACAAGCATTGGATGTTTAGGACCTGTGCATTGTATCGATTTCAGAGGCAGAGTTCTTCTAGATATGGTCCATATGTGTTGGAAACACCATTCTTTTTTTCTAAGCACACTCATGTTTCCTGCTGTCTTAGAGACTCTAGAAAGCAAGAGCGTGCTTCTTGCTCGAGAGCAGAGTGTGATCTATATATGAGAACTCTGCTGTGTGTTTCACTTCAGAAATGGAGTTAAATCCCAGGTTCTGAGTCTTCCTACAAGAAAAGTTCGTTTCAGGTAAGGGCAGTTACTTTACAGCTCAAACGATCTACATCGTTCACAAAGCTCACACGTTTCTCATCTTAACTGACAAGCATTGGATGTTAGAGGACATGTGCTTTGTATGAATTTCAGAGGCAGAGTTCTTCTAGATATTTTTCCGTATGTGTAGGAAACACCGTTCTTTTGTTCTCAGCACACTCATGTTTCCTGGGCTCTTTGAGACTCTAGAAAGCAAGAGCATGCTTCTTGCTCTAAAGCATAGTGTGATCTATATATGAGAACTCTGCTGTGTGTTTCACTTCGGAAATGGAGTTAAATCCCAGGCTCTGAGTCTTCCTACCAGCAAGACTTCGTTTCAAGTAACGGCAGTTACTAACAGCTCAAATGAACTACATCGTTCACGAAGCTCACACGTTTCTCATCTTAACTGACAAGCACTGGATGATAGAGGACCTGTGGTTTGTTTCAGTTTCAGAAGCAGAGTTTAACTAGATATGGCCTGTATGTGTAGGAAACACCGTTCTTTGGTTCTGACCACACCCTAGTTTCCTGCTGTATTAGAGATTCTAGAAAGCAAGAGCGTGCTTCTTGCTCCAAAGCAGAGTGTGATCCATGGATGAGAACTATGCTGTGTGTTTCACTTCAGAAATGGAGTTAAATCCCAGGTTCTGAGTCTTCCTACAAGAAAAGTTCGTTTCAGGTATGGGAAGTTACTTTACAGCTCAAACGAACTACATCGTTCACGAAGCTCACACGTTTCTCATCTTAACTGACAAGCATTGCATGTTAGAGGACCTGTGCTTTGTATCAATTTCAGAGGCAGAGTTCTTCTAGATAAGGTCCATATGTGTTGGAAACCCCATTCATTTTTCTAGCACACTCATGTTTCCTGCTGTCTTAGAGACTCTAGAAAGCAGGAGCGTGCTTCTTGCTCTAAAGCAGAATGTGATAAATGATGAGAATTCTGTTGTGTGTTTCTCTTCAGAAATGGAGTTAAATCCCAGGCTCTGAGTCTTCCTATAAGCAAGACTTCGTTTCAGGTAAGAGCAGTTACTTAACAGCTCAAAGGAACTACATCGATCATGAAGCTCACACATTTCTCATCTTAACTGACAAGCATTGGATGTTTAGGACCTGTGCATTGTATCGATTTCAGAGGCAGAGTTCTTCTACATATTTTCCTTATGTGTAGGAAACACCATTCTTTTGTTCTCAGCACACTCATGTTTCCTGCTGTCTTAGAGACTCTAGAAAGCAAGAGCATGCTTCTTGCTCTAGAGCAGAGTGTGATCTATATATGAGAACTCTGCTGTGTGTTTCACTTCAGAAATGGAGTTAAATCCCAGGCTCTGAGTCTTCCTATAAGCAAGACTTCGTTTCAGGTAAGGGCAGTTACTTTACAGCTCAAACAAACTACATCGTTCACGAAGCTCTCACGTTTCTCATCTTAACTGACAACATTGGATGTTAGAGGACATGTGCTTTGTATCAATTTCAGAGGCAGAGTTCTTCTAGATATTTTCCTTATGTGTAGGAAACACCGTTCTTTTGTTCTCAGCACACTCATGTTTCCTGGTCTCTTAGAGACTCTAGAAAGCAAGAGCATGCTTCTTTCTCTAAAGCAGAGTGTGATCTATATATGAGAACTCTGCTGTGTGTTTCACTTCAGAAATGGAGTTAAATCCCAGGCTCTGAGTCTTCCTACCAGCAAGACTTCGTTTCAAGTAACGGCAGTTACTAACAGCTCAAAAGAACTACATCGTTCACGAAGCTCACACATTTCTCATCTTAACTGACAAGCACTGGATGATAGAGGACCTGTGGTTTGTTTCAGTTTCAGAAGCAGAGTTGGACTAGATATGGTCCGTATGTGTATGAAACACCGTTCTTTTGTTCTGAGCACACTCACGTTTCCTGCAGTATTAGAGACTCTAGAAAGCAAGAGCGTGCTTCTTGCTCTAAAGCAGAGTGTGATAAATGATGAGAACTCTGTTGTGTGTTTCTCTTCAGAAATGGAGTTAAATCCCAGGCTCTGAGTCTTCCTACAAGCAAGACTTCGTTTCAGGTAAGGGCAGTCACTTTTCTTCTCAAACGAACTACATTGTTCACGAAGCTAACAAGTTTCCCATCATAATTGACAAGCTTTGGATGTTAGAGGACCAGTGTTTTGTATCAGTTTCAGAATCAGAGTTGGACTAGATATGGTCCGTATGTGTAGGAAACACGATAAATTTGTTCTCAGCACACCCACGTTTCCTGGTGTCTTAGAGACTCTAGAAAGCAAGAGCGTGCTTCTTGCTCTAAAGCAGAGTGTGATCGATGGATGAGAACTCTGCTGTGTGTTTCACTTCAGAAATGGAGTTAAATCCCCGGTTCTGAGTCTTCCTACAAGAGAAGTTCTTTTCAGGTATGGGAAGTTACTTTACAGCTCAAACGAACTACATCGTTCACGAAGCTCACACGTTTCTCATCTTAACTGACAAGCATTGCATGTTAGAGGACCTGTGCTTTGTATCAATTTCAGAGGCAGAGTTCTTCTAGATATGGTCCATATGTGTTGGAAACACCATTCTTTTTTTCTAAGCACACTCATGTTTCCTGCTGTCTTAGAGAGTCTAGAAAGCAAGAGCGTGCTTCTTGCTCTAGAGCAGAGTGTGATCTATATATGAGAACTCTGCTGTGTGTTTCACTTCAGAAATGGAGTTAAATCCCAGGTTCTGAGTCTTCCTACAAGAAAAGTTCGTTTCAGGTAAGGGCAGTTACTTTACAGCTCAAACGAACTACATCGTTCACAAAGCTCACACGTTTCTCATCTTAACTGACAAGCATTGGATGTTAGAGGACATGTGCTTTGTATCAATATCAGAGGCAGAGTTCTTCTAGATATTTTTCCGTATGTGTAGGAAACACCGTTCTTTTGTTCTCAGCACACTCATGTTTCCTGGTCTCTTTGAGACTCTAGAAAGCAAGAGCATGCTTCTTGCTCTAAAGCATAGTGTGATCTATATATGAGATCTCTGCTGTGTGTTTCACTTCGGAAATGGAGTTAAATCCCAGGCTCTGAGTCTTCCTACCAGCAAGACTTCGTTTCAAGTAACGGCAGTTACTAACAGCTCAAATGAACTACATCGTTCACGAAGCTCACACGTTTCTCATCTTAACTGACAAGCACTGGATGATAGAGGACCTGTGGTTTGTTTCAGTTTCAGAAGCAGAGTTGGACTAGATATGGTCCGTATGTGTATGAAACACCGTTCTTTTGTTCTGAGCACACTCACGTTTCCTGCAGTATTAGAGACTCTAGAAAGCAAGAGCGTGCTTCTTGCTCTAAAGCAGAGTGTGATAAATGATGAGAACTCTGTTGTGTGTTTCTCTTCAGAAATGGAGTTAAATCCCAGGCTCTGAGTCTTCCTACAAGCAAGACTTCGTTTCAGGTAAGGGCTGACACTTTTCTTCTCAAACGAACTATATCGTTCACGAAGCTAAAAGTTTCCCATCATAATTGACAAGCTTTGGATGTTAGAGGACCAGTGTTTTGTATCAGTTTCAGAATCAGAGTTGGACTAGATATGGTCTGTATGTGTAGGAAACACGTTAAATTTGTTCTCAGCACACTCACGTTTCCTGGTTTCTTAGAGACTCTAGAAAGCAATAGCGTGCTTCTTGCTCTAAAGCAGAGTGTGATCGATGGATGAGAACTCTGCTGTGTGTTTCACTTCAGAAATGGAGTTAAATCCCCGGTTCTGAGTCTTCCTACAAGAAAAGTTCTTTTCAGGTATGGGAAGTTACTTTACAGCTCAAATGAACTACATCATTCACGAAGCTCACACGTTTCTCATCTTAACTGCCAAGCATTGCATGTTAGAGGACCTGTGCTTTGTATCAATTTCAGAGGCAGAGTTCTTCTAGATATGGTCCATATGTGTTGGAAACACCATTCTTTTTTTCTAAGCACACTCATGTTTCCTGCTGTCTTAGAGAGTCTAGAAAGCAAGAGCGTGCTTCTTGCTCTAGAGCAGAGTGTGATCTATATATGAGAACTCTGCTGTGTGTTTCACTTCAGAAATGGAGTTAAATCCCAGGTTCTGAGTCTTCCTACAAGAAAAGTTCGTTTTTGGTATGAGAAGTTACTTTACAGCTCAAACGAACTACATCGTTCACGAAGCTCACACGTTTCTCATCTTAACTGACAAGCACTGGATGATAGAGGACCTGTGGTTTGTTTCAGTTTCAGAAGCAGAGTTGGACTAGATATGGTCCGTATGTGTATGAAACACCGTTCTTTTGTTCTGAGCACACTCACGTTTCCTGCAGTATTAGAGACTCTAGAAAGCAAGAGCGTGCTTCTTGCTCTAAAGCAGAGTGTGATAAATGATGAGAACTCTGTTGTGTGTTTCTCTTCAGAAATGGAGTTAAATCCCAGGCTCTGAGTCTTCCTACAAGCAAGACTTCGTTTCAGGTAAGGGCTGTCACTTTTCTTCTCAAACGAACTATATCGTTCACGAAGCTAAAAGTTTCCCATCATAATTGACAAGCTTTGGATGTTAGAGGACCAGTGTTTTGTATCAGTTTCAGAATCAGAGTTGGACTAGATATGGTCTGTATGTGTAGGAAACACGTTAAATTTGTTCTCAGCACACTCACGTTTCCTGGTTTCTTAGAGACTCTAGAAAGCAATAGCGTGCTTCTTGCTCTAAAGCAGAGTGTGATCGATGGATGAGAACTCTGCTGTGTGTTTCACTTCAGAAATGGAGTTAAATCCCCGGTTCTGAGTCTTCCTACAAGAAAAGTTTTTTTAAGGTATGGGAATTTACTTTACAGCTCAAATGAACTACATCATTCACGAAGCTCACACGTTTCTCATCTTAACTGCCAAGCATTGCATGTTAGAGGACCTGTGCTTTGTATCAATTTCAGAGGCAGAGTTCTTCTAGATATGGTCCATATGTGTTGGAAACACCATTCTTTTTTTCTAAGCACACTCATGTTTCCTGCTGTCTTAGAGAGTCTAGAAAGCAAGAGCGTGCTTCTTGCTCTAGAGCAGAGTGTGATCTATATATGAGAACTCTGCTGTGTGTTTCACTTCAGAAATGGAGTTAAATCCCAGGTTCTGAGTCTTCCTACAAGAAAAGTTCGTTTCAGGTATGAGAAGTTACTTTACAGCTCAAACGAACTACATAGTTCACGAAGCTCACACGTTTCTCATCTTAACTGACAAGCATTGCATGTTAGAGGACCTGTGCTTTGTATCAATATCAGAGGCAGAGTTCTTCTAGATATGGTCCTTATGTGTTGGAAACACCATTCTTTTTTTCTAAGCACACTCATGTTTCCTGCTGTCTTAGAGACTCTAGAAAGCAAGAGCGTGCTTCTTGCTCTAAAGCAGAGTGTGATCTATATATGAGAACTCTGCTGTGTGTTTCACTTCAGAAATGGAGTTAAATCCCAGGCTCTGAGTCTTCCTATAAGCAAGACTTCGTTTCAGGTAAGAGCAGTTACTTAACAGCTCAAAGGAACTACATCGTTCATGAAGCTCACACGTTTCTCATCTTAACTGACAAGCATTGGATGTTTAGGACCTGTGCATTGTATCGATTTCAGAGGCAGAGTTCTTCTAGATATGGTCGGTATGTGTAGGAAACACCATTCTTTTGTTCTCAGCACACTCATGTTTCCTGCTGTCTTAGAGACTCTAGAAAGCAAGAGCATGCTTCTTGCTCTAGAGCAGAGTGTGATCTATATATGAGAACTCTGCTGTGTGTTTCACTTCAGAAATGGATTTAAATCCCAGGCTCTGAGTCTTCCTATAAGCAAGACTTCGTTTCAGGTAAGGGCAGTTACTTTACAGCTCAAACAAACTACATCGTTCACGAAGCTCTCACGTTTCTCATCTTAACTGACAAGCATTGGATGTTAGAGGACATGTGCTTTGTATCAATTTCAGAGGCAGAGTTCTTCTAGATATTTTCCTTATGTGTAGGAAACACCGTTCTTTTGTTCTCAGCACACTCATGTTTCCTGGTCTCTTAGAGACTCTAGAAAGCAAGAGCATGCTTCTTTCTCTAAAGCAGAGTGTGATCTATATATGAGAACTCTGCTGTGTGTTTCACTTCAGAAATGGAGTTAAATCCCAGGCTCTGAGTCTTCCTACCAGCAAGAGTTCGTTTCAAGTAACGGCAGTTACTAACAGCTCAAAAGAACTACATCGTTCACGAAGCTCACACATTTCTCATCTTAACTGACAAGCACTGGATGATAGAGGACCTGTGGTTTGTTTCAGTTTCAGAAGCAGAGTTGGACTAGATATGGTCCGTATGTGTATGAAACACTGTTCTTTTGTTCTGAGCACACTCACGTTTCCTGCAGTATTAGAGACTCTAGAAAGCAAGAGCGTGCTTCTTGCTCTAAAGCAGAGTGTGATAAATGATGAGAACTCTTTTGTGTGTTTCTCTTCAGAAATGGAGTTAAATCCCAGGCTCTGAGTCTTCCTACAAGCAAGACTTCGTTTCAGGTAAGGGCAGTCACTTTTCTTCTCAAACGAACTACATCCTTCACGAAGCTAACAAGTTTCCCATCATAATTGACAAGCTTTGGATGTTAGAGGACCAGTGTTTTGTATCAGTTTCAGAATCAGAGTTGGACTAGATATGGTCCGTATGTGTAGGAAACACGATAAATTTGTTCTCAGCACACTCACGTTTCCTGGTTTCTTAGAGACTCTAGAAAGCAATAGCGTGCTTCTTGCTCTAAAGCAGACTGTGATCGATGGATGAGAACTCTGCTGTGTGTTTCACTTCAGAAATGGAGTTAAATCCCCGGTTCTGAGTCTTCCTACAAGAAAAGTTCTTTTCAGGTATGGGAAGTTACTTTACAGCTCAAACGAACTACATCGTTCACGAAGCTCACACGTTTCTCATCTTAACTGCCAAGCATTGCATGTTAGAGGACCTGTGCTTTGTATCAATTTCAGAGGCAGAGTTCTTCTAGATATGGTCCATATGTGTTGGAAACACCATTCTTTTTTTCTAAGCACACTCATGTTTCCTGCTGTCTTAGAGACTCTAGAAAGCAAGAGCGTGCTTCTTGCTCTAGAGCAGAGTTTGATCTATATATGAGAACTCTGCTGTGTGTTTCACTTCAGAAATGGAGTTAAATCCCAGGTTCTGAGTCTTCCTACAAGAAAAGTACGTTTCAGGTAAGGGCAGTTACTTTACAGCTCAAACGAACTACATCGTTCACGATGCTCACACGTTTCTCATCTTAACTGACAAGCATTGGATGTTAGAGGACATGTGCTTTGTATCAATTTCAGAGGCAGATTTCTTCTAGATATATTCCGTATGTGTAGGAAACACCGTTGTTTTGTTCTCAGCACACTCATGTTTCCTGGTCTCTTTGAGACTCTAGAAAGCAAGAGCATGCTTCTTGCTCTAAAGCATAGTGTGATCTATATATGAGAACTCTGCTGTGTGTTTCACTTCGGAAATGGAGTTAAATCCCAGGCTCTGATTCTTCCTACCAGCAAGACTTCGTTTCAAGTAACAGCAGTTACTAACAGCTCAAATGAACTACATCATTCACGAAGCTCACACGTTTCTCATCTTAACTGACAAGCACTGGATGATAGAGTACCTGTGGTTTGTTTCAGTTTCAAAGCAGAGTTGGACTAGATATGGTCCGTATGTGTATGAAACACCGTTCTTTTGTTCTGAGCACACTCACGTTTCCTGCAGTATTAGAGACTCTAGAAAGCAAGAGCGTGCTTCTTGCTCTAAAGCAGAGTGTGATAAATGATGAGAACTCTGTTGTGTGTTTCTCTTCAGAAATGGAGTTAAATCCCAAGCTCTGAGTCTTCCTACAAGCAAGACTTTTTTTCAGGTATGGGCAGTTACTTTAAAGCTCAAACTAACTACATCGTTCACGAAGCTCACACGTTATTCATCTTAACTGAAAAGCATTGGATGATAGAGGACCTGTCGTTTGTTTCAGTTTCAGAAGCAGAGTTGGACTAGATATGGTCCTTATGTGTAGGAAACACGATAAATTTGTTCTCAGCACACTCACGTTTCCTGGTGTCTTAGAGACTCTAGAAAGCAATAGCGTGCTTCTTGCTCTAAAGCAGAGTGTGATCGATGGATGAGAACTCTGCTGTGTGTTTCACTTCAGAAATGGAGTGAAATCCCAGGTTCTGAGTCTTCCTACAAGAAAAGTTCGTTTCAGGTATGGGAAGTTACTTTAAAGCTCAAACGAACTACATCATTCACGAAGCTCACACGTTTCTCATCTTAACTGACAAGCATTGCATGTTAGAGGACCTGTGCTTTGTATCAATATCAGAGGCAGCGTTCTTCTAGATATGGTCCTTATGTGTTGGAAACACCATTCTTTTTTTCTAAGCACACTCATGTTTCCTGCTGTCTTAGAGACTCTAGAAAGCAAGAGCGTGCATCTTGCTCTAAAGCAGAGTGTGATAAATGATGAGAACTCTGTTGTGTGTTTCTCTTCAGAAATGGAGTTAAATCCCAGGCTCTGAGTCTTCCTACAAGCAAGACTTCGTTTCAGGTAAGAGCAGTTACTTAACAGCTCAAAAGAACTACATCGTTCACGAAGGTAACAAGTTTCCCATCTTAACTGAAAAGCGTTGGATGTTAGAGGACCAGGGCTTTGTATCAGTTTCAGAAGGAGAGTTGGACTAGATATGGTCCGTATGTGTAGGAAACACCATTCATTTGTTCTCATCACACTCATGTTTCCTGCTGTCTTAGAGACTCTAGAAAGCAAGAGCGTGCTTCTTGCTCTAGAGCAGAGTGTGATCTATATATGAGAACTCTGCTGTGTGTTTCACTTCAGAAATGGAGTTAAATCCCAGGTTCTGAGTCTTCCTACAAGAAAAGTTCGTTTCAGGTAAGGGCAGTTACTTTACAGCTCAAAGAAACTACATCGTTCACGAAGCTCACACGTTTCTCATCTTAACTGACAAGCATTGGATGTTAGAGGACATGTGCTTTGTATCAATTTCAGAGGCAGAGTTCTTCTAGATATTTTCGGTATGTGTAGGAAACACCGTTCTTTTGTTCTCAGCACACTCATGTTTCCTGGGCTCTTGGAGACTCTAGAAAGCAAGAGCATGCTTCTTGCTCTAAAGCAGAGTGTGATCTATATATGAGAACTCTGCTGTGTGTTTCACTTCAGAAATGGAGTTAAATCCCAGGCTCTGAGTCTTCCTACCAGCAAGACTTCGTGTCAAGTAACGGCAGTTACTAACAGCTCAAAAGAACTACATCGTTCACGAAGCTCACACGTTTCTCATCTTAACTGAGAAGCACTGGGTGATAGAGGACCTGTGGTTTGTTTCAGTTTCAGAAGCAGAGTTGAACTAGATATGGAACCTATGTGTAAGATACACCGTTCTTTTGTTCTGAGCACAATCAAGTTTCCTGCTGTATTAGAGATTCTAGAAAGCAAGAGCGTGCTTCTTGCTCTAAAGCAGAGTGTGATCCATGGATCTGAACTATACTGTGTGTTTCCCTTCAGAAATGGAGATAAATCCCAGGCGCTGTGTCTTCCTACAAGCAAAACTTCGTTTCAGGTAAGGGCAGTCACTTTTCTTCTCAAACGAACTACATCGTTCACGAAGCTAACAAGTTTCCCATCGTAATTGACAAGCTTTGGATGTTAGAGGACCAGTGTTTTGTATCAGTTTCAGAATCAGAGTTGGACTAGATATGGTCCGTATGTGTAGGAAACACGATAAATTTGTTCTCAGCACACTCACGTTTCCTGGTGTCTTAGAGACTCTAGAAAGCAAGAGCATGCTTCTTGCTCTTAAGCATAGTGTGATCTATATATGACAACTCTGCTGTGTGTTTCACTTCGGAAATGGAGTTAAATCCCAGGCTCTGAGTCTTCCTACCAGCAAGACTTCGTTTCAAGTAATGGCAGTTACTAACAGCTCAAATGAACTACATCATTCACGAAGCTCACACGTTTCTCATCTTAACTGACAAGCACTGGATGATAGAGGACCTGTGGTTTGTTTCAGTTTCAGAAGCAGAGTTGGACTAGATATGGTCCTTATGTGTATGAAACACCGTTCTTTTGTTCTGAGCACACTCACGTTTCCTGCAGTATTAGAGAATCTAGAAAGCAAGAGCGTGCTTCTTGCTCTAAAGCAGAGTGTGATAAATGATGAGAACTCTGTTGTGTGTTTCTCTTCAGAAATGGAGTTAAATCCCAAGCTCTGAGTCTTCCTACAAGCAAGACTTTTTTTCAGGTATGGGCAGTTACTTTAAAGCTCAAACTAACTACATCGTTCACGAAGCTCACACGTTATTCATCTTAACTGAAAAGCATTGGATGATAGAGGACCTGTGGTTTGTTTCAGTTTCAGAAGCAGAGTTGGACTAGATATGGTCCTTATGTGTAACAACAGAGTTCTCATCCATTGATCACGCTCTGCTTTAGAGCAAGTAGCATGCCCTAGCTTTCCAGATTCTCTAAGACAGCAGGAAACTTGAGTGTGCTGAGAACAAATGAATGGTGTTTCTGACACATACAGACCATATCTAGACCAACTCTGCTTCTGAAACTGATAGAAAGCACTGGTCCTCTAACATCCAGTGCATGTCAGTTAAGATGAGAAACGTGTGAGCTTTGTGAACGATGTAGTTCATTTGAGCTGAAAAGAGACTGCCCTTACCTGAAACGAAGTCTTGCTTGTAGGAGACACAGAGCATGGAACTTAACTCCATTTCTAATGGGAAACACACAGCAAAGTTCTCATCCATGGATCACACTCTGCTTTAGAGCAAGAAGCACGCACTTGCTGTCTAGAGTCTCTAACACAACAGGAAACATGAGTGTGCTGAGAACAAAAGAACAGTGGTTCCTAAACATACGGACCATATCTAGAAGAACTCTTCCTCTGAAATTGATACAAAGCACAGGTCCTGTAACATCCAATGCTTGTGAGTTAAGATGAGAAACGTGTGAGCTTCATTAACGATGTTGTTCGTTTGAGCTGTAAAGTAACTGCCCTTACTTGAAACGAAGTCTTGCTTGTAGGAAGACTCAGAGCCTGGTATTTAACTCCATTTCTGATGTGAAACACACACAGAGTTCTCATATATAGATCACACTCTGCTTTAGAGCAAAAGCACGCTCTTGCTTTCTAGAATCTCCAATACAGCAGGAAACATGAGTGTGCTCAGAACAAAAGAACAGTGTTTCTTACACATATGAGCCATATCTAGTTCAACTGTGCTTCTGAAATTGATACAAAGCACAGGTCCTCTAACATCCAATGCTTGTCAGTTAAGATGAGAAACGTGTGAGCTTCGTGAACGATGTAGTTCCTTTGAGCTGAAAAGTGACTGCCCTTACCTGAAACGAAGTCTTGCTTGTAGGAAGACACAGAGCATGAAATTTAACTCCATTTCTGATGTGAAACACACAACAGAGTTCTCATCCATTGATCACACTCTGCTTTAGTGCAAGAAGCACGCTCTTGCTTTCTAGAGTCTCTAAGACAGCCGGAAACTTGAGTGTTCTGAGAACAAAAGAATGGTGTTTCCTACACATATAGACCATATTTAGTCCAACTCTACTTCTGAAACTGATATAAAGCACTGGTCCTCTAACATCCAATGCTTGTCAGTTAAGATGAGAAGCGTGTTAGCTTCGTGAACGATGTAGTTCATTTGAGCTGAAAAGAGCCTGCGCATATCTGAAAAAAATTCTTGATTGTAGGAAGACAATGAGCCTGGGATTTAACTCCATTTCTGAAGGGAAACACACAACACAGTTCTCATCCATGGATCACACTCTGCTTTAGAGCAAGAAGCATGCTCTTGCTGTCTAGAGTCTCTAAGACAGCAGGAAACATGAGTGCACTGAAAACAAAAGAACAGTGTTTCCTACACATACGGACCATATCTAGAAGAACTCTTCCTCTGAAATTGATACAAAGCACAGGTCCTCCAACATCCAATGCTTGTCCATTAAGATGACAAACGTGTGCGCTTCATAAACGATGTAGTTCGTTTGAGCTGTAAAGTAACTGCCCTTACCTGAAACGAAGTCTTGCTTGTAGGATGACTCAGAGCCTGGGCTTTAACTCCATTTCTGAAGTGAAACACACAGCAGAGTTGTCCTCCATTGATCACACTCTGCTTTAGAGCAAGAAGCACGCTCTAGCCTTCTAGAGGCTCTAAGACTGCAGGAAACTTGAGTGTGCTGAGAACAAATGAATGGTGTTTCCTACACATACGGACCATATCTAGTCCAAATCTGCTCCTGGAACTGATACAAAGAAAAGGTCTTATGACAACAAATGCTTCTCAGTTAATATGAGAAACGTGTGAGCTTCGTGAACGATGTAGTTCGTTTGAGCTGTAAAGAGACTACCCTTACATGAAACGAAATCTTGCTTGTAGGAAGACACAGAGCCTGGAATTTAACTCCATTTCTGAAGGGAAACACACAGCATAGCAATCATCCATGGATCACACTCTGCTTTAGAACAAGAAGCACGCTCTTGCTTTCTAGAGTCTCTAAGACAGCAGGAAACATGAGTGTGCTGAGAACAAAAGAACGGTGGTTCCTACACATACGGGCCACATCTAGTTCAACTCTGCTTCTGAAACTGAAACAAACCACAGGTGCTCTATCATCCAATGCTTGTCAGTTAAGATGACAAACGTGTTAGCGTCGTGAACAATGTAGTTCTTTTGAGCTGTAAGTAACTGCCCTTACTTGAAACGAGGTCTTGCTTGTAGGAAGACTCAGAGCCTGGTATTTAACTCCATTTCAGATGTGAAATACACAACAGAGTTCTCATATATAGATCACACTCTGCTTTACAGCAAGAAGCACGCTCTTGCTTTATAGAGTCGCTAATACTGCAGGAAACGTGAGTGTGCTCAGAACAAAAGTACGGTGTTTCTTACACATATGAGCCATATCTAGTTCAACTGTGCTTTTGAAATTGATACAAAGCACAGGTCCTCTAACATCCAATGTTTTTCAGTTAAGATGAGAAACGTGTGAGCTTCGTGAATGATGTAGTTCCTTTGAGCTGAAAAGTGACTGCCCTTACGTGAAACGAAGTCTTGCTTGTAGGAAGACACAGAGCATGGAATTTAACTCCATTTCTGAAGGGAAACACACAGCATAGTTCTCATCCATGGATCACACTCTGCTTTAGAGCAAGAAGCACGCTCTTGCTTTCTAGAGTCTCTAAGACAGCAAGAAACATGAGTGTGCTGAGAACATAAGAACGGTGTTTCCTACACATACGGACCATATCTAGTCCAACTCTGCTTCGGAAACTGATATAAAGCACTGGTCCTCTAACATCCAATATTTGTCAGTTAAGATGAGAAACGTGTCAGCTTCGTTAACAATGTAGTTCGTTTGAGCTGTTAGTACTTCCCCTATCTGAAACAAAGTCTTGCTTGTAGGAGACACAAGCATGGAATTTAACTCCATTTCTAATGGGAAACACACAGCATAGTTCTCATCCATGGATCACACTCTGCTTTAGAGCAATTAGCACGCACTTGCTGTCTAGAATCTCTAAGACAGCAGGAAACATGAGTGTGCTGAGAACAAAAGAACAGTGGTTCCTACACATACGGGCCTCATCTAGTTTAACTCTGCTTCTGAAACTGAAACAAACCACAGGTGCTCTATCATCCAATGCTTGTCAGTTAAGATGACAAACGTGTTAGCGTCGTGAACGATGTAGTTCGTTTGAGCTGTTAGTAACTGCCCTTACTTGAAACGAGGTCTTGCTTGTAGGAAGACTCAGAGCCTGGTATTTAACTCCATTTCTGATGTGAAACACACAACAGAGTTCTCATATATAGATCACACTCTGCTTTACTGCAAGAAGCACGCTCTTGCTTTCTAGAGTCTCTAATACAGCAGGAAATGTGAGTGTGCTCAGAACAAAAGAACGGTGTTTCTCACACATATGAGCCATATCTAGTTCAACTGTGCTTCTGAAATTGATACAAAGCACAGGTCCTCTAACATCCAATGCTTGTCAGTTAAGATGAGAAACGTGTGAGCTTCCTGAGCGATGTAGTTCGTTTGAGCTGAAAAGTGACTACCCTTACCTGAAACGAAGTCTTGCTTGTAAGAAGACACAGAGCATGGAATTTCACTCCATTTCTGAAGGGAAACACACAGCATAGTTCTCATCCATGGATCACACTCTGCATTAAAGCAAGAAGTACGCTCTTTCTTTGAGAGTCTCTAAGACAGCAAGAAACATGAGTGTGTTGAGAACAAAAGAACGGAATTTCCTACACATACGGACCATATCTAGTCCAACTCTGCTTCTGAAACTGAAACAAATCACAGGTCCTCTATCATCCAATGCTTGTCAGTTAAGATGAGAAGCGTGTTAGCTTCGTGAACGATGTAGTTCGTTTGAGCTGAAAAGAGCCTGCGCATATCTGAAACAAATTCTTGATTGTAGAAAGACAATGAGCCTGGGATTTAACTCCATTTCTGAAGGGAAACACACAACACAGTTCTCATCCATGGATCACAATCTGCTTTAGAGCAAGAAGCATGCTCTTGCTGTCTAGAGTCTCTAAGACAGCAGGAAACATGAGTGTGCTGAAAACAAAAGAACAGTGTTTCCTACACATACGGACCATATCAAGAAGAACTCTTCCTCTGAAATTGATACAAAGCACAGGTCCTCTAACATCCAATGCTTTTCAGTTAAGATGACAAAAGTGTGAGCTTCATAAACGATGTAGTTCGTTTGAGCTGTAAGGTAACTGCCCTTACCTGAAACGAAGTCTTGCTTGTAGGATGACTCAGAGCCTGGGATTTAACACCATTTCTGAAGTGAAACACACAAGAGAGTTCTCATCCATTGATCACACTCTGCTTTAGAGCAAGAAGCACGCTCTTGATTTCTAGGGTCTTTAATACAGCAGGAAACCTGAGTGTGCTCAGAACAAAAGAACGGTTTTTCCCACACATACGGGCCATATCTAGTTCAACTCTGCTTCTGAAACTGAAAAAAACCACAGGTCCTCTAACATCCAATGCTTGTCAGTTAAGATGAGAAACGTGTGAGCTTCGTGAACGATGTAGTTCGTTTGAGCTGAAAAGTGACTGCCCTTACATGAAACGAAGTCTGGCTTGCAGGAAGACACAGAGCATGGAATTTAACTCCATTTCAGAAGGGAAACACACAGCATAGTTCTCATCCATGGATCACACTCTGCTTTAGAGCAAGAAGCACGCTCTTGCTTTCTAGAGTCTCTAAGACAGCAAGAAACATGAGTGTGCTGAGAACAAAAGAACGGTGTTTCCTACACATACGGACCATATCTAGTCCAACTCTGCTTCTGAAACTGATACAAAGCACCGGGCCTATAGCATCCAATGCTTGTCAGTTAAGATGAGAAATGTGTGAGCTTCGTTAACGATGTAGTTCGTTTCAGCTGTAAAGTAACTGCCATTACCTGAAGTGAAGTCTTGCTTGTAGGAAGACTCAGAGACAGGGATGTATCTCCTGTTCTGAAGTGAAACACACAACAGAGTTCTCATCCATTGATCACGCTCTGCTTTAGAGCAAGTAGCATGCTCTAGCTTTGCAGAGTCTCTAAGACAGCAGGAAACTTGAGTGTACTGAGAACAAATGAATGGTGTTTCCGACACATACGGACCATATCTAGTCCAACTCTGATTCTGAAACTGATACAAAGCACAGGTCCTCTAACATCCAATGCTTGTCAGTTAAGATGAGAAACGTGTGAGCTTTGTGAACGATGTAGTTCGTTTGAGCTGAAAAGAGACTGCCCTTACCTGAAACGAAATCTTGATTTTAGGAAGACACAGAGCATGGAATTTAACTCCTTTTCTGAAGTGAAACACATATCAGAGTTCTCCTATATAGATCACAATCTGCTTTAGAGCAAAAAGCACGCTCTTGCTTTCTAGAATCTCTAAGACAGCGGGAAACATGAGTGTGCTGAGAACAAAAGAATGGTGGTTCCTAAACACACGGGCCATATCTAGTTCAACTCTGCTTCTGAAACTGAAACAAACCACAGGTCCTCTATCATCCAGTGCTCTTCAGTTAAGATGAGAAACGTGTTAGCGTCGTGAACGATGTAGTTCGTTTGAGCTGTTAATAACTGCCCTTACTTGAAACGAGGTCTTGCTTGTAGGAAGACTCAGAGCCTGGTATTTAACTCCATTTATGATGTGAAATACACAACAGAGTTCTCATATATAGATCACACTCTGCTTTAGAGCAAGAAGCACGCTCTTGCTTTCTAGAGTCGCTAATACACCAGGAAACGTGAGTGTGCTCAGAAGAAAAGTACGGTGTTTCTTACACATATGAGCCATATCTAGTTCAACTGTGCTTCTGAAATTGATACAAAGCACAGGTCCTCTAACATCCAATGTTTGTCAGTTAAGATGAGAAACGTGTGAGCTTTGTGAACTATGTAGTTCCTTTGAGCTGAAAAGTGACTGCCCTTACCTGAAACGAAGTCTTGATTGTAGGAAGACACAGAGCATGGAATTTAACTCCATTTCTGAAGGGAAACACACAGCATAGTTCTCATCCATGGATCACACTCTGCTTTAGAGCAAGAAGCAGGCACTTGCTGTCTAGAGTCTCTAAGACAGCAGGAAACATGAGTGTGCTGAGAACAAAAGAATGGTGTTTCCTACACATAAGGACCATATCTAGAAGAACTCTCCCTCTGAAATTGATACAAAGCACAGGTCCTCTAACATTCAATGCTTTTCAGTTACGATGAGAAACTTGTGAGCTTCATGAACGATGTAGTTCGTTTGAGCTGTAAAGTAACTGCCCTTACCTGAAACGAAGTCTTGCTTGTAGGATGACTCAGAGCCTGGGATTTAACACCATTTCTGAAGTGAAACACACAACAGAGTTCTCATGTATAGACCACACTCTGCTTTAGAGCAAGAAGCACGCTCTTGCTTTCTAGAGTCTCTAATACAGCAGGACACACGAGTGTGCACAGAACAAAAGAACAGTGTTTCTTAAACATATGAGCCATATCTAGTTCAACTGTGCTTCTGAAATTGATACAAAGCACAGGTCCTCTAACATCCAATGCTTGTCACTTAAGATGAGAAACGTGTGAGCTTCGTGAACGATGTAGTTCCTTTGAGCTGAAAAGTGACTGCCCTTACTTGAAACGAAGGCTTCATTGTAGGAAGACTCAGAGCCTGGGATTTAACTCCATTTTTGAAGTGAAACACACAGCAGAGTTCTCATATATACATCACACTCTGCTTTAGAGCAAGAAGCATGTTCTTGCTTTCTAGAGTATCTAAGAGAGCAGGAAACATGAGTGTGCTGAGAACAAAAGAATGGTGTTTCCTACACATAAGGACCATATCTAGAAGAACTCTCCCTCTGAAATTGATTCAAAGCACAGGTCCTCTAACATACAATGCTTGTCAGTTAAGATGACAAACGTGTGAGCTTCATAAACGATGTAGTTCGTTTGAGCTGTAAAGTAACTGCCCTTACCTGAAACGAAGTCTTGCTTGTAGGATGACTCAGAGCCTGGGATTTAACACCATTTCTGAAGTAAAACACACAAGAGTGTTCTCATCCATTGATCACACTCTGCTTTAGAGCAAGAAGCACGCTCTTGCTTTCTAGAGTCTCTAATACAGCAGGAAACATGAGTGTGCACAGAACAAAAGAACAGTGTTTCTTACACATATGAGCCATATCTAGTTCAACTGTGCTTCTGAAATTGATACAAAGCACAGGTCCTCTAAAATCCAATGCTTGTCAGTTAAGAAGAGTAACGTGTGAGCTTCGTGAACGATGTAGTTCCTTTGAGCTGAAAAGTGACTGCCCTTACTTGAAACGAAGGCTTCATTGTAGGAAGACTCAGAGCCCGGGATTTAACTCCATTTCTGAAGTGAAACACAGCAGAGTTCTCATATATACATCACACTCTGCTTTAGAGCAAGAAGCATGCTCTTGCTTTTTAGAGTATCTACGAGAGCAAGAAACATGAGTGTGCTGAGAACAAAAGAATGGTGTTTCCTACACATAAGGACTATATCTAGAAGAACTCTCCCTCTGAAATTGATACAAAGCACAGGTCCTCTAACATTCAATGCTTGTCAGTTACGATGAGAAACTTGTGAGCTTCATGAACGATGTAGGTCATTTGAGCTGTAAAGTAACTGCCCTTACCTGAAACGAAGTCTTGCTTGTAGGAAGACTCAGAGACAGTGATGTAACCTCTTTTCTGAAGTGAAACACACAACAGGTCCTCTAACATCCAATGCTTATCAGTTATGATGAGAAACGTGTGAGCTCCGTGAACAATGTAGTTCGTTTGAGCTGTAGAGTAACTGCCCTTACTTGAAACGAAATCTTGCTTGTAGGAATACACAGAGCCTGGAATTTAACTCCATTTCTGAAGGGAAACACACAGCATAGTAATCATCCATAGATCACACTCTGCTTTAGAACAAGAAGCACGCTCTTGCTTTCTAGAGTCTCTAACACAGCAGGAAACTTGAGTTTGCTCGGAATAAAAGAACGGTGTTTCCTACACATACGAGCCATATCTAGGTCAATTCTGATTCTAAAACTGAAACAAACCACATGTCCTCTAACATCCAATGCTTGTCAGTTAAGATGAGAAACGTGTTAGCGTCATGAACGATGTAGTTCTTTTGAGCTGTAAAGTAACTGCCCTTACTTGAAACGAAGGCTTCATTGTAGGAAGACTCAGAGCCTGGGATTTAACTCCACTTCTGAAGTGAAACACACAACAGAGTTCTCATCCATTGATCACACTCTGCTTTAGAGCAAGAAGCATGCTCTTGCTTTCTAGAGTATCTAAGAGAGCAGGAAACATGAGTGTGCTGAGAACAAAAGAATGGTGTTTCCTACACATAAGGACCATATTTAGAAGAACTCTCCCTCTGAAATTGATACAAAGCACAGGTCCTCTAACATTCAATGCTTGTCAGTTACGATGAGAAACTTGTGAGCTTCATGAACGATGTAGTTCGTTTGAGCTGTAAAGTAACTGCCCTTACCTGAAACGAAGTCTTGCTTGTAGGAAGACTCAGAGACAGTGATGTAACCTCTTTTCTGAAGTGAAACACACAACAGAGTTCTCATCCATTGATCACACTCTGCCTTAGAGCAAGAAGCACGCTCTTGCTTTCTAGAGTCTCTAAGACAGCCGGAAACTTGAGTGTTCTGAGAACAAAAGAACGGTGTTTCCTACACATATAGACCATATTTAGTCCAACTCTACTTCTGAAACTGATATAAAGCACTGGTACTCTAACATCCAATGCTTGTCAGTTAAGATGAGAAGCGTGTTAGTTTCGTGAACGATGTCGTTCGTTTGAGCTGAAAAGAGCCTGCGCATATATGAAACAAATTCTTGATTGTAGGAAGACAATGAACCTGGGATTTAACTCCATTTCTGAAGGGAAACACACAACACAGTTCTCATCCATGGATCACACTCTGCTTTAGAGCAAGAAGCATGCTCTTGCTGTCTAGAGTCTCTAAGACAGCAGGAAACATGAGTTTGCTGGAAACAAAAGATCAGTGTTTCCTACACATACGGACCATATCTAGCAGAACTCTTCCTCTGAAATTGATACAAAGCACAGGTCCTCTAATATCCAATGCTTGTCAGTTAAGATGACAAACGTGTGCGCTTCATAAACGATGTAGTTCGTTTGAGCTGTAAAGTAACTGCCCTTACCTGAAACGAAGTCTTGCTTGTAGGATGACTCAGAGCCTGGGATTTAACACCATTTCTGAAGTGAAACACACAAGAGTGTTCTCATCCATTGATCACACTCTGCTTTAGAGCAAGAAGCACGCTCTTGCTTTCTAGAGTCTCTAATACAGCAGGAAACATGAGTGTGCACAGAACAAAAGAACAGTGTTTCTTACACATATGAGCCATATCTAGTTCAACTGTGCTTCTGAAATTGATACAAAGCACAGGTCCTCTAAAATCCAATGCTTGTCATTTAAGAAGAGTAACGTGTGAGCTTCGTGAACGATGTAGTTCCTTTGAGCTGAAAAGTGACTGCCCTTACTTGAAACGAAGGCTTAATTGTAGGAAGACTCAGAGCCTGGGATTTAACTCCACTTCTGAAGTGAAACTCACAACAGAGTTCTCATCCATTGATCACACTCAGCTTTAGAGCAAGAAGCACGCTCTTGCTTTCTAGAGTCTCTAACACAGCAGGAAACATGAGTGTGCTGAACAAAAGAACAGTGGTTCCTACACATACGCACCATATCTAGAAGAACTCTTACTCTGAAATTGATACAAAGCACAGGTCCTGTAACATCCAATGCTTGTGAGTTAATTGATACAAAGCACAGGTCATGGAACATCCAATGCTTGTGAGTTAAGATGAGAAACGTGTGAGCTTCATAAACGATGTAGTTCGTTTGAGCTGTAAAGTAACTGCCCTTACTTGAAATGAAGTCTTGCTTGTAGGAAGACTCAGAGCCTGGTATTTAACTCCATTTCTGATGTGAAACACACACAGAGTTCTCATATATAGATCACACTCTGCTTTAGAGCAAAAGCACGCTCTTGCTTTCTAGAGTCTCTAATACAGCAGGAAACATGAGTGTGCTCAGAACAAAAGAACAGTGTTTCTTACACATATGAGCCATATCTAGTTCAACTGTGATTCTAAAATTGATACAAAGCACAGGTCCTCTAACATCCAATGCTTGTCAGTTAAGATGAGAAACGTGTGAGCTTCGTGAACGATGTAGTTCCTTTGAGCTGAAAAGTGACTGCCCTTACCTGAAACGAAGTCTTGCTTGTAGGAAGACACAGAGCATGAAATTTAACTCCATTTCTGATGTGAAACACACAACAGAGTTCTCATCCATTGATCACACTCTGCTTTAGAGCAAGAAGCACGCTCTTGCTTTCTAGAGTCTCTAAGACAGCCGGAAACTTGAGTGTGCTGAGAACAAAAGAACGGTGTTTCCTACACATATAGACCATATTTAGTCCAACTCTGCTTCTGAAACTGATATAAAGCACTGGTCCTCTAACATCCAATGCTTGTCAGTTAAGATGAGAAGTGTGTTAGCTTCGTGAACGATGTAGTTCATTTGAGCTGAAAAGAGCCTGCGCATATCTGAAAAAAATTCTTGATTGTAGGAAGACAATGAGCCTGGGATTTAACTCCATTTCTGAAGGGAAACACACAACACAGTTCTCATCCATGGATCACACTCTGCTTTAGAGCAAGAAGCATGCTCTTCCTGTCTAGAGTCTCTAAGACAGCAGGAAACATGAGTGTGCAGAAAACAAAAGAACAGTGTTTCCTACACATACGGACCATATCTAGAAGAACTCTTCCTCTGAAATTGATACAAAGCACAGGTCCTCCAACTTCCAATGCTTGTCAGTTAAGATGACAAACGTGTGCGCTTCATAAACGATGTAGTTCGTTTGAGCTGTATAGTAACTGCCCTTACCTGAAACGAAGTCTTGCTTGTATAATGACTCAGAGCCTGGGCTTTAACTCCATTTCTGAAGTGAAACACACAGCAGAGTTGTCATCCATTGATCACACTCTGCTTTAGAGCAAGAAGCACGCTCTAGCCTTCTAGAGGCTCTAAGACTGCAGGAAACTTGAGTGTGCTGAGAACAAATGAATGGTGTTTCCTACACATACGGACCATATCTAGTCCAACTCTGCTACTGGAACTGATACAAAGAAAAGGTCCTATGACACCAAATGCTTCTCAGTTAATATGAGAAACGTGTGAGCTTCATGAACGATGTAGTTCGTTTGAGCTGTAAAGTGACTACCCTTACATGAAACGAAATCTTGCTTGTAGGGAGACACAGAGCCTGGAATTTAACTCCATTTCTGAAGGGAAACACACAGCATAGTAATCATCCATGGATCACACTCTGCTTTAGAACAAGAAGCACGCTCTTGCTTTCTAGAGTCTCTAACACAGCAGGAAACTTGAGTGTGCTCAGAATAAAAGAACTGTGTTTCCTACACATATGAGCCATATCTAGGCCAATTCTGATTCTAAAACTGAAACAAACCACAGGTCCTCTAACATCCAATGCTTGTCAGTTAAGATGAGAAACGTGTCAGCTTCGTTAACGATGTAGTTCGTTTGAGCTGTTAGTACTTCCCCTACCTGAAGCGAAGTCTTGCTTGTAGGAAGACTCAGAGACAGGGATGAAACTCCTGTTCTGAAGTGAAACACACAACAGAGTTCTCATCCATTGATCACGCTCTGCTTTAGAGCAAGTAGCACGCTCTTGCTTTCTGGAGTCTCTAAGACAGGAAGAAACATGAGTGTGCTGAGAACAAAAGAACGGTGTTTCCTACACATAAGGACCATATCTAGAAGAATTCTGCCTCTGAAATTGATACAAAGCACAGGTCCTCTAACATCCAATGCTTGTCAGTTAAGATGAGAAACGTGTGAGCTTCGTGAACGATGTAGTTCGTTTGAGCTGAAAAGTGACTGCCCTTACCTGAAACGAAGTCTTGCTTTTAGGAAGACACAGAGCATGGAATTTAACTCAATTTCTGAAGGAAACACACAGCATAGTTCTCATCGATGGATTACACTCTGCTTTAGAGCAAGAAGCACGCTCTTGCTTTCTAGAGCCTCTAATACAGCAGGAAACCTTAGTGTGCTCAGAACAAAAGAACGGTGTTTCCTAAACATACGGGCCATATCTAGCTCAACTCTGCTTCTGAAACTGAAACAAACCACAGGTCCTCTAACATCCAATGCTTGTCAGTAAAGATGAGAAATGTGTGAGCTTCGTGAACGATGTAGTTCGTTTGAGCTGTAAAGTAACTGCCCTTACTTGAAACGAAGTCTTCCTTGTAGGATGACTCAGAGACTGGGATTTAACACCATTTCTGAAGTGAAATACACATCAGAGTTCTCATCCATTGATCACACTCTGCTTTAGAGCAAGAAGCATGCTCTTGCTGTCTAGAGTCTCTAAGACAGCAGGAAACATGAGTGTTCTGAGAACAAAAGAACGGTGTTTCCTACACATATGGACCATATCCAGAAGAACTCTTCCTCTGAAATTGATACAAAGCACAGGTCCTCTAACATCCAATGCTTGTCAGTTAAGATGAGAAACGTGTGAGCTTCGTAAACGATGTAGTTCGTTTGAGCTGTAAAGTAACTGCCCTTACCTGAAATGAAGTCTACCTAGTAGGAAGACTCAGAGCCAGGGATTTAACTCCATTTCTGAAGTAAAACACAAAACAGAGTTCTCATCCATTTATCACGCTCTGCTTTAGAGCAAGAAGCATGCTCTAGCTCTCCAGAGTCTCTAAGACAGCAGGATACTTTAGTGTGCTGAGAACAAAAGAACAGTGTTTCCTAAACATACGGGCCATATCTAGCTCAACTCTGCTTCTGAAACTGAAACAAACCACAGGTCCTCTAACATCCAATGCTTGTCAGTAAAGATGAGAAATGTGTGAGCTTCGTGAATGATGTAGTTCGTTTGAGCTGTAAAGTAACTGCCCTTACCTGAAACGAAGTCTTGCTTGTAGGAAGACTCAGAGCCTGGGATTTAACTCCATTTCTGAAGTGAAACACACAACAGAGTTCTCATCCATTGATCACACTCTGCTTTAGAGCAAGACGCACGCTCTTGCTTTCTAGAGTCTCTACGGCAGCAGGAAACATTAGTGTGGTGAGAACAAACGAACGGTGTTTCCTACACATACGGACCATATTTAGTCCAACTCTGCTTCTTTACCTGACACAAAGCACAGGTCCTCTAACATCCAATGCTTGTCAGTTAAGATGAGAAACGTTTGAGATTCGTAACGATGTAATTCGTTAGAGCTGTAAAGTAACTGCCCTTACCTAAAACGAAGTCTAGCTTGTAGGAAGACTCAGAGCCAGGGATTTAACTCCATTTCTGAAGTAAAACACACAACAGAGTTCTCATCCATTGATCACACTCTGCTTTAGCGTAAGAAGCACGCTCTAGCTTTCCAAAGTCTCTAAGACAGCAGGAAACATTAGTGTGCTGAGAACAAATGAATGGTGTTTCCTACAAATACGGTCCATATCTAGTCCAACTCTGCTTCTGAAACTGATACAAAGCACTGGTCCTCTAACATCCAATGCTTGTCAGTTAAGATGAGAAACGTGTGGGCTTCGTGAACGATGTAGTTTCTTTGAGCTGAAAACAGAGTGCCCTTACCTGAAACGATGTCTTGCTTGTAGGAAGACACAGAGCATGGAATATAACTCCCTTTATGAAGGGAAAAAAACAGCATAGTTCTCATCCATGATTCACACTCTGCTTTAGAGCAAGAAGCACGCTCTTGCTTTCTAGAGTCTCTAATACAGCAGGAAACTTGAGTGTGCTCACAACAAAAGAACGGTTTTTCCTACGCATGCGGGCCATATCTAGTTCAAATCTGCTTCTGAAACTGAAACAAACCACAGGTCCTCTAACATCCAATGCTTGTCAGGTAAGATGAGAAACGTGTGAGATTTGTGAACGATGTAGTTCGTTTGAGCTTTAATAACTGCCCTTAACTTAAACTATGTCTTGTTTGTAGGAAGACTCAGAGCCTGGGATTTAACTCCATTTCTGAAGTGAAACACACATCAGAGTTCTAATATATAGATCACACTCTGCTTTAGAGCAAGAAGCACGCTCTTGCTTTCTAGAGTCTCTAAGACAGCAGGAAACATGAGTGTGCAGACAACAAAAGAACTCTGTTTCTTACACATACAGACCATATCTAGTTAAACTGTGCTTCTGAAACTGAAACAAACCACAGGTCCTCTTACAGCCAATGCTTGCCAGTTAAGATGAGAAACGTGTGAGCTTCGTGAATGATGTAGTTCGTATGAGCTGTAAAGTAACTGCCCTTACTTGAAACGAACTCTTCCTTATAAAAAGACTCAGAGCCTGGGCTTTAACTCCATTTCTGAAGAGAAATACACAGCAGAGTTGTCATCCATTGATCACACTCTTCTTTAGAGCAAGAAGCAAACTCTAGCATTCTAGAGTCTCTAAGACAGCAGGAAACTTGAGTGTTCTCAGAACAAAAGAACGGTGTTTCCTACACATTCAGCCCATATCTAGTTCAACTCTGCTTTTGAAAAGGAACCAAACCACAGATCCTCTATCATCCAATGCTTGTCAGTAAAGATGAGAAACTTGTGAGCTTCATGAACGATGTAGGTCATTTGAGCTGTAAAGGAACTGCCCTAACTTGAAACGAAGTCTTCCTTGTAGGAAGACTCAGAGCCTGGTATTTTACTCCATTTCTAAAGGGAAACACACATCAGAATTCTCATATGTAGATCACACTCTGCTTTAGAGCAAGAAGCACGCTCTTGCTTTCTGGAGTCTCTAAGACAGCAAGAAACATGAGTGTGCTAAGAACAAAAGAACGGTGTTTCCTACACATACGGACCTTATCTAGAAGACCTCTGCCTCTGAAATTGATACAAAGCACAGGTCCTCTAACATCCAATGCTTGTCAGTTAAGATGAGAAACGTGTGAGCTTCATGAACGATGTAGTTCTTTTGAGCTGAAAAGTGACTACCCTTACCAGAAACGAAGTTTTGCTTGTATGAAGACACAGAGCATGGAATTTAACGCCATTTCTGAAGTGAGACACACAACATATTTCTCATCCATGGACAACACTCTGCTTTACAGCAAGAAGCACGCTCTTGCTTTCCAGAGTCTCTAATACAGCAGGAAACATTAGTTTGCTCAGAACAAAAGAACGGTGTTTCCTTCCCATACGGGCCATATCTAGTTCAACTCTGCTTCTGAAACAGAAACAAAATACAGGTCCTCTATCATCCAATGCTTGTCAGTTAAGATGAGAAACGTGTGAGCTTCATGAACGATGTAGTTCGTTTGAGCTGTAAAGTAACTGCCCCTACTTGAAACGAAGTCTTCCATGTAGGAAGACTCAGAGCCTCTGATTTAAGTCCATTTCTGAAGTGAAACACACAGCAGAGTTGTCATCCATTGATCACTCTCTTCTTTAGAGCAAGAAGCACGCTCTAGCTTTCTAGAGTCTCTAAGACACCAGGAAACGTGAGTGTGCTGAGAACAAAACAACGGTGTTTCCTACACATATGGACCATATCTAATCCAACTCTGCTTCTGAAACTGATACAAAGCACTTGTCCTGTAACATCCGATGCTTGTCTTTTAAGAAGAGAAACGTGTGAGCTTCGTGTACGATGTAGTTCCTTTGAGCTGAAAAGATACTGCCCTTACCTGAAAGGAAGTCTTGCTTGTAGGAAGACACAGAGCATGGAATTTAACTCCATTTCTGAAGGGAAACACTCAACTGAGTTCCAATCCATTGATCACACTCTGCTTTAGAGCAAGAAGCACGCTCTTGCTTGCTAGAGTCTCTAAGAGAGCAGGAAACATGAGTGTGCTGAGAACAAAAGAATGGTGTTTCCTACACATACAGACTATATCTAGTCCAACTCTGCTTCTGAAACAGATACAAAGCACTGGTCCCCTAACATCCAATGCTTGTCAGTTAAGATGAGAAATGTGTGAGCTTCGTGAACAATGTAGTTCGTTTGAGCTGTAAAGTTACTGCCCTTACCTGAAACGAAGTCTAGCTTGTAGGAAGACTCAGAGCCAGTGATTTAACTCCATTTCTGAAGTAAAACACACAACAGAGTTCTCATCCATTGATCACACTCTGCTTTAGAGCAAGAAGCACGCTCTAGCTTTCCAGAGTCTCTAAGACAGCAGGAAACTTTAGTGTGCTGAGAACAAATGAATGGTGTTTCCTAAAATTACGGACCATATCTAGTCCAACTCTGCTTCTGAAACTGATACAAAGCACTGGTCCTCTAACATCCAATGCTTGTCAGTTAAGATGAGAAACATGTGAGCTTCGTGAACGATGTAGTTTCTTTGAGCTGAAAAGAGAGTGCCCTAACCAGAAAAGAAGTCTTTCTTGTAGGAAGACACAGAGCATGGAATTTAACTCCATTTCTGAAGGGAAACACACAGCATATTTCTCATCCATGATTCACACTCTGCTTTAGAGCAAGAAGCATGTTCTTGCTTTCTAGAGTCTCTAATACAGCAGGAAACATGAGTGTGCTCACAACAAAAGAACGGTTTTTCCTACACATGCGTGCCATATCTAGTTCAACTCTGCTTCTGAAACTGAAACAAACCACAGGTCCTCTAACATCCAATGCTTGTCAGTTAAGATGAGAAACGTGTGAGATTTGTGAAAGATGTAGTTCATTTGAGCTTTTAGTAACTGCCCTTAACTTAAACTATGTCTTGCTTGTAGGTTGACTCAGAGCCTGGGATTTAACTCAATTTCTGAAGTGAAAAACACATCAGAGTTCTCACATATAGATCACACTCTGCTTTAGAGCAAGAAGCACGCTCTTGCTTTCTAGAGTCCATAAGACAGCAGGAAACATGAGTGTGCTGAGAACAAAAGAATGGTGTTTCTTACACATACAGACCATATCTAGTTAACCTGTGCTTCTGAAACTGAAACAAACCACAGGTCCTCTTACATCCAATGCTTGTCAGTTAAGATGAGAAACGTGTGAGCTTCGTGAACGATGTAGTTCGTTTGAGCTGTAAAGTAAGTGCCCTTACTTGAAACGAACTCTTCCTTATAGAAAGACTCAGAGCCTGGGCTTTAACTCCATTTCTGAAGTGAAATATACAGCAGAGTTGTCATCCATTGATCACACTCTGCTTTAGAGCAAGAAGCACCCACTAGCTTTCTAGAGTCTCTAAGACAGCAGGAAACTTGAGTGTACTCAGAACAAAAGAACGGTGTTTCCTACACATACAGCCCATATCTCGTTCAACTCTGCTTTTGAAACTGAAACAAACTACAGGTCCTCTATCATCCAAAGCTTGTCAGTTAAGATGAGAAACGTGTGAGCTTTGTGAACGATGTAGTTCGTTTGAGCTGTAAAGTAACTGCCCCTACTTGAAACGAAGTCTTCCTTGTAGGAAGACTCAGAGCCTCTGATTTAAGTCCATTTCTGAAGTGAAACACACAGCAGAGTTGTCATCCATTGATCACTCTCTGCTTTAGAGCAAGAAGCACGCTCTAGCTTTCTAGAGTCTCTAAGACACCAGGAAACGTGAGTGTGCTGAGAACAAAACAACGGTGTTTCCTACACATATGGACCATATCTAATCCAACTCTGCTTCTGAAACTGATACAAAGCACTGGTCCCCTAACATCCAATGCTTGTCAGTTAAGATGAGAAATGTGTGAGCTTCGTGAACGATGTAGTTCGTTTGAGGTGTAAAGTAACTGCCCTTACCTGAAACGAAGTCTAGCTTGTAGGAAGACTCAGAGCCAGGGATTTAACTCCATTTCTGAAGTAAAACACACAGCATAGTTCTCATCTATGGATCACACTCTGCTTTAGAGCAGGAAGCACTCTCTTGCTTTCTAGAGGTTCTAATACAGCAGGAAAATTGAGTGTGCTCAGAACAATACAACGGTTTTTCCTACACATACGAGCCATATCTAGTTCACCTCTGCTTCTGAAACTTTAACAAACCACAGGTACTCTAACATCCAATGCTTGTCAGTTAAGATGAGAAATGTGTGAGATTCGTGAACGATGTAGTTCGTTTCAGTTGATAGTAACTCCCCTTACCTGAAACGAAGTCTTGCTTGTAGGAAGACTCAGAGCCTGGGCTTTAACTCCATTTCTGAAGTGAAACACACAGCAGAGTTGTCATCTATTGATCACACTCTGCTTTAGACCAAGAAGCACGCTCTAGCTTTCTAGAGTCTCCACGACAGCAGGAAACGTGAGTGTGCTGAGAACAAATGAACGGTGTTTCCTACACTTACGGACCATATTTAGTCCAACTCTGCTTCTTTAACTGACACAAAGCACTGGTCCTCTAACATAGAATGCTTGTCAGTTAAGATGAGAAACGTGTGAGCTTCGTGAATGATGTAGTTCGTTTGAGCTGAAAAGAGACTGACCTTACCTGAAACGATGTCTTGCTTGTAGGAAGACACAGAGCATGGAATATACCTCCATTTCTGAAGGGAAACACACAGCATAGTTCTCATCCACGGATCACACTCTGCTTTAGAGCAAGAAGCACGCTCTTGCTTTCTAGAGTCTCAATTACAGCAGGAAACTTGAGTGTGCTCCGAACAAAAGAATGGTTTTTCCTACACTTACGGGCCATATCTAGTTCAACTCTGCTTCTGAAACTGAAACAAACCACAGGTCCTCTAACATCCAATGCTTGTCAGTTAAGATGAGAAACGTGTGAGATTCGTGAACGATGTAGTTCGTTTGAGCTGTTAGTAAATGCCCTTACCTGAAACGAAGTCTTGCTTATAAGAAGACTCAGAGCCTGGGCTTTAACTCCATTTCTGAAGTGAAACACACAACAGAGTTCTCATCCATTGATCACACTCTGCTTTAGAACAAGAAGTATGCTCTAGCTTTCCAGAGTCTCTAAGACAGCAGGAAACTTGAGTGTGCTGAGAACAAATGCATGGTGTTTCCTACACATATGGACCATATCTAGTCCCACTGTGCTTCTGAAACTGATACAAAGCACTGGTCCCCTAACATCCAATGCTTGTCAGTTAAGATGAGAAACGTGTGAGCTTCGTGAATGATGTAGTTCTTTGAGCTGTAAAGAGACTGCCCTAACCTGAAACGAAGACTTACTTGTAGGAAGACACAGAGCATGGAATTTAACTCAATTTCTGAAGGGAAACACACAGCATAGTTCTCATCCATGGATCACACTCTGCTTTAGAGCAAGAAGCACGCACTTGCTTTCTAGAGTCTCTAATACAGCAGGAAATTTGAGTGAGCTCAGAACAAAAGAACGGTGTTAACTACACATACAGGCCATATCTAGTTCAACTATGCTTCTGAAACTGAAACAAACCACAGATCCTCCAACATCCAATGCTTGTCAGTTCAGATGAGAAACGTGTGAGATTCGTGATCGATGTATTTCGTTCGAGCTGAAAGTAATTGACCTTACCTGAAACGAAGTCTTGCTGTAGGAAAACTCAGAGCCTGGGATTTAACTCCATTTCTGAAGTGAAACACACAACAGAGTTTTCATCCATTGATCACACTCTGCTTTAGAGCAAGTATCACGCTCTTGCTTTCTAGAGTCTAATACAGGAAGAAAGTTGAGTGTGCTCAGAATTAAAGAACGGTGTTTCCTACACATACGGACAATATCTAGAAGAACTATGCCTCTGAAATTGATACAAAACTCAGGTCCTCTGACATCCAATGCTTGTCAGTTAAGATGAGAAACGTGTGAGCTATGTGAACGATGCAGTTCGTTTGAGCTGAAAAGTGACTGCCCTTACATGAAATGAAGTCTTGTTTATAGGAAGACACAGAGCATGGAATTTAACTCCATTTCTGAAGGGAAACACACAGCATAGTTCTCATCCATGAATCACACTCTGCTTTAGAGCAAGAAGCACGCTCTTGCTTTTTAGAGTCTCTAATACAGCAGGAAACATGAGTGTGCTGAGAACAGAAGAACAGTGTTTCCTACACATATGGTCCATATATAGAAGAACTCTAACTCTTAAATTGATACAAAGCACAGGTCCTCTAACATCCAATGCTTGTCAGTTAAGATGAGAAACGTGTGAGCTTTGTGACAGATGTAGTTCGTTTGAGCTGTAAAGTCACTGCCGTTACCTGAAACGATGTCTTGCTTGTAGGAAGACTCAGAGCCTGGGATTTAACTCCATTTCTGATGGGAAACACACAACTGAGTTCCAATCGATTGATTATACTCTGCTTTAGAGCAAGAAGCACGCTCTTGCTCTCTAGCGTCCCTAATACAGCAGGAAACCTGAGTGTGCTCAGAACAATACAACGGTTTTTCCTACACATACGGGCCATATCTAGTTCAACTCTGCTTCTGAAACTGAAACAAACCACAGGTCCTCTAACATCCAATGCTTGTCAGTAAAGATGAGAAATGTGAGAGCTTCCTGAACGATGTAGTTTGTTTGAGCTGTAAAGTAACTGCCCTTACTTGAAACGAAGTCTTCCTTGTAGGATGACTCAGAGACTGGGATTTAACACCATATTTGAAGTGAAATACACATCAGAGTTCTCATCCATGGATCACACTCTGCTTTAGAGCAAGAAGCATGCTCTTGTTGTCTACAGTCTCTAAGACAGCAGGAAACATGAGTGTGCTGAGAACAAAAGAACGGTGTTTCTTACACATACAGACCATATCTAGTTAAACTGTGCTTCTGAAACTGAAACAAACCACAGGTCCTCATACATCCAATGCTTGTCAGTTAAGATGAGAAACGTGTGAGCTTCGTGAACGATGTAGTTCGTTTGAGCTGTAAAGTAACTGCCCTTACTTGAAACGAACTCTTCCTTATAGAAAGACTCAGAGCCTGGGCTTTAACTACATTTCTGATGTGAAATACACAGCAGAGTTGTCATCCATTGATCACACTCTGCTTTAGAGCAAGAAGCACGCTCTAGCTTTCTAGAGTCTCTAAGACAGCAGGAACCTTTAGTGTACTCAGAACAAAAGAACGGTGTTTCCTACACATACAGCCCATATCTAGTCCAACTCTGCTTTTGAAATTGAAACAAACCACAGGTCCTCTATCATCCAATGCTTGTCAGTTAAGATGAGAAACGTGTGAGCTTCGTGAACGATGTAGTTCGTTTGCGCTGTAAAGTAACTGCCCTTACCTGAAACGAAGTCTAGCTTGTAGGAAGACTCAGAGCCAGGGATTTAACTCCATTTCTGAAGTAAAACACACAACAGTGTTCTCATCCATTGATCACACTCTGCTTTAGAGCAAGAACACGCTCTAGCTTTCCAGAGTCTCTAAGACAGCAGGAAACTTTAGTGTGCTGAGAACAAATGAATGGTGTTTCCTACAAATACGGACCATATCTAGTCAAACTCTGCTTCTGAAACTGATACAAAGCACTGGTCCTCTAACATCCAATGCTTGTCAGTTAAGATGAGAAACGTTTGAGATTCGTAACGATGTAATTCGTTAGAGCTGTAAAGTAACTGCCCTTACCTAAAACGAAGTCTAGCTTGTAGGAAGACTCAGAGCCAGGGATTTAACTCCATTTCTGAAGTAAAACACACAACAGAGTTCTCATCCATTGATCACACTCTGCTTTAGCGTAAGAAGCACGCTCTAGCTTTCCAAAGTCTCTAAGACAGCAGGAAACATTAGTGTGCTGAGAACAAATGAATGGTGTTTCCTACAAATACGGTCCATATCTAGTCCAACTCTGCTTCTGAAACTGATACAAAGCACTGGTCCTCTAACATCCAATGCTTGTCAGTTAAGATGAGAAACGTGTGGGCTTCGTGAACGATGTAGTTTCTTTGAGCTGAAAACAGAGTGCCCTTACCTGAAACGATGTCTTGCTTGTAGGAAGACACAGAGCATGGAATATAACTCCCTTTATGAAGGGAAAAAAACAGCATAGTTCTCATCCATGATTCACACTCTGCTTTAGAGCAAGAAGCACGCTCTTGCTTTCTAGAGTCTCTAATACAGCAGGAAACTTGAGTGTGCTCACAACAAAAGAACGGTTTTTCCTACGCATGCGGGCCATATCTAGTTCAAATCTGCTTCTGAAACTGAAACAAACCACAGGTCCTCTAACATCCAATGCTTGTCAGGTAAGATGAGAAACGTGTGAGATTTGTGAACGATGTAGTTCGTTTGAGCTTTAATAACTGCCCTTAACTTAAACTATGTCTTGTTTGTAGGAAGACTCAGAGCCTGGGATTTAACTCCATTTCTGAAGTGAAACACACATCAGAGTTCTAATATATAGATCACACTCTGCTTTAGAGCAAGAAGCACGCTCTTGCTTTCTAGAGTCTCTAAGACAGCAGGAAACATGAGTGTGCAGACAACAAAAGAACTCTGTTTCTTACACATACAGACCATATCTAGTTAAACTGTGCTTCTGAAACTGAAACAAACCACAGGTCCTCTTACAGCCAATGCTTGCCAGTTAAGATGAGAAACGTGTGAGCTTCGTGAATGATGTAGTTCGTATGAGCTGTAAAGTAACTGCCCTTACTTGAAACGAACTCTTCCTTATAAAAAGACTCAGAGCCTGGGCTTTAACTCCATTTCTGAAGAGAAATACACAGCAGAGTTGTCATCCATTGATCACACTCTTCTTTAGAGCAAGAAGCAAACTCTAGCTTTCTAGAGTCTCTAAGACAGCAGGAAACTTGAATGTTCTCAGAACAAAAGAACGGTGTTTCCTACACATTCAGCCCATATCTAGTTCAACTCTGCTTTTGAAAAGGAACCAAACCACAGATCCTCTATCATCCAATGCTTGTCAGTAAAGATGAGAAACTTGTGAGCTTCATGAACGATGTAGGTCATTTGAGCTGTAAAGGAACTGCCCTAACTTGAAACGAAGTCTTCCTTGTAGGAAGACTCAGAGCCTGGTATTTTACTCCATTTCTAAAGGGAAACACACATCAGAATTCTCATATGTAGATCACACTCTGCTTTAGAGCAAGAAGCACGCTCTTGCTTTCTGGAGTCTCTAAGACAGCAAGAAACATGAGTGTGCTAAGAACAAAAGAACGGTGTTTCCTACACATACGGACCTTATCTAGAAGACCTCTGCCTCTGAAATTGATACAAAGCACAGGTCCTCTAACATCCAATGCTTGTCAGTTAAGATGAGAAACGTGTGAGCTTCATGAACGATGTAGTTCTTTTGAGCTGAAAAGTGACTACCCTTACCAGAAACGAAGTTTTGCTTGTATGAAGACACAGAGCATGGAATTTAACGCCATTTCTGAAGTGAGACACACAGCATATTTCTCATCCATGGACAACACTCTGCTTTACAGCAAGAAGCACGCTCTTGCTTTCCAGAGTCTCTAATACAGCAGGAAACATTAGTTTGCTCAGAACAAAAGAACGGTGTTTCCTTCCCATACGGGCCATATCTAGTTCAACTCTGCTTCTGAAACAGAAACAAAATACAGGTCCTCTATCATCCAATGCTTGTCAGTTAAGATGAGAAACGTGTGAGCTTCATGAACGATGTAGTTCGTTTGAGCTGTAAAGTAACTGCCCCTACTTGAAACGAAGTCTTCCATGTAGGAAGACTCAGAGCCTCTGATTTAAGTCCATTTCTGAAGTGAAACACACAGCAGAGTTGTCATCCATTGATCACTCTCTTCTTTAGAGCAAGAAGCACGCTCTAGCTTTCTAGAGTCTCTAAGACACCAGGAAACGTGAGTGTGCTGAGAACAAAACAACGGTATTTCCTACACATATGGACCATATCTAATCCAACTCTGCTTCTGAAACTGATACAAAGCACTTGTCCTGTAACATCCGATGCTTGTCTTTTAAGAAGAGAAACGTGTGAGCTTCGTGTACGATGTAGTTCCTTTGAGCTGAAAAGATACTGCCCTTACCTGAAAGGAAGTCTTGCTTGTAGGAAGACACAGAGCATGGAATTTAACTCCATTTCTGAAGGGAAACACTCAACTGAGTTCCAATCCATTGATCACACTCTGCTTTAGAGCAAGAAGCACGCTCTTGCTTGCTAGAGTCTCTAAGAGAGCAGGAAACATGAGTGTGCTGAGAACAAAAGAATGGTGTTTCCTACACATACAGACTATATCTAGTCCAACTCTGCTTCTGAAACAGATACAAAGCACTGGTCCCCTAACATCCAATGCTTGTCAGTTAAGATGAGAAATGTGTGAGCTTCGTGAACAATGTAGTTCGTTTGAGCTGTAAAGTTACTGCCCTTACCTGAAACGAAGTCTAGCTTGTAGGAAGACTCAGAGCCAGTGATTTAACTCCATTTCTGAAGTAAAACACACAACAGAGTTCTCATCCATTGATCACACTCTGCTTTAGAGCAAGAAGCACGCTCTAGCTTTCCAGAGTCTCTAAGACAGCAGGAAACTTTAGTGTGCTGAGAACAAATGAATGGTGTTTCCTAAAATTACGGACCATATCTAGTCCAACTCTGCTTCTGAAACTGATACAAAGCACTGGTCCTCTAACATCCAATGCTTGTCAGTTAAGATGAGAAACATGTGAGCTTCGTGAACGATGTAGTTTCTTTGAGCTGAAAAGAGAGTGCCCTAACCAGAAAAGAAGTCTTTCTTGTAGGAAGACACAGAGCATGGAATTTAACTCCATTTCTGAAGGGAAACACACAGCATATTTCTCATCCATGATTCACACTCTGCTTTAGAGCAAGAAGCATGTTCTTGCTTTCTAGAGTCTCTAATACAGCAGGAAACATGAGTGTGCTCACAACAAAAGAACGGTTTTTCCTACACATGCGTGCCATATCTAGTTCAACTCTGCTTCTGAAACTGAAACAAACCACAGGTCCTCTAACATCCAATGCTTGTCAGTTAAGATGAGAAACGTGTGAGATTTGTGAAAGATGTAGTTCATTTGAGCTTTTAGTAACTGCCCTTAACTTAAACTATGTCTTGCTTGTAGGTTGACTCAGAGCCTGGGATTTAACTCAATTTCTGAAGTGAAAAACACATCAGAGTTCTCACATATAGATCACACTCTGCTTTAGAGCAAGAAGCACGCTCTTGCTTTCTAGAGTCCATAAGACAGCAGGAAACATGAGTGTGCTGAGAACAAAAGAATGGTGTTTCTTACACATACAGACCATATCTAGTTAACCTGTGCTTCTGAAACTGAAACAAACCACAGGTCCTCTTACATCCAATGCTTGTCAGTTAAGATGAGAAACGTGTGAGCTTCGTGAACGATGTAGTTCGTTTGAGCTGTAAAGTAAGTGCCCTTACTTGAAACGAACTCTTCCTTATAGAAAGACTCAGAGCCTGGGCTTTAACTCCATTTCTGAAGTGAAATATACAGCAGAGTTGTCATCCATTGATCACACTCTGCTTTAGAGCAAGAAGCACCCACTAGCTTTCTAGAGTCTCTAAGACAGCAGGAAACTTGAGTGTACTCAGAACAAAAGAACGGTGTTTCCTACACATACAGCCCATATCTCGTTCAACTCTGCTTTTGAAACTGAAACAAACTACAGGTCCTCTATCATCCAAAGCTTGTCAGTTAAGATGAGAAACGTGTGAGCTTTGTGAACGATGTAGTTCGTTTGAGCTGTAAAGTAACTGCCCCTACTTGAAACGAAGTCTTCCTTGTAGGAAGACTCAGAGCCTCTGATTTAAGTCCATTTCTGAAGTGAAACACACAGCAGAGTTGTCATCCATTGATCACTCTCTGCTTTAGAGCAAGAAGCACGCTCTAGCTTTCTAGAGTCTCTAAGACACCAGGAAACGTGAGTGTGCTGAGAACAAAACAACGGTGTTTCCTACACATATGGACCATATCTAATCCAACTCTGCTTCTGAAACTGATACAAAGCACTGGTCCCCTAACATCCAATGCTTGTCAGTTAAGATGAGAAATGTGTGAGCTTCGTGAACGATGTAGTTCGTTTGAGGTGTAAAGTAACTGCCCTTACCTGAAACGAAGTCTAGCTTGTAGGAAGACTCAGAGCCAGGGATTTAACTCCATTTCTGAAGTAAAACACACAGCATAGTTCTCATCTATGGATCACACTCTGCTTTAGAGCAGGAAGCACTCTCTTGCTTTCTAGAGGTTCTAATACAGCAGGAAAATTGAGTGTGCTCAGAACAATACAACGGTTTTTCCTACACATACGAGCCATATCTAGTTCACCTCTGCTTCTGAAACTTTAACAAACCACAGGTACTCTAACATCCAATGCTTGTCAGTTAAGATGAGAAATGTGTGAGATTCGTGAACGATGTAGTTCGTTTCAGTTGATAGTAACTCCCCTTACCTGAAACGAAGTCTTGCTTGTAGGAAGACTCAGAGCCTGGGCTTTAACTCCATTTCTGAAGTGAAACACACAGCAGAGTTGTCATCTATTGATCACACTCTGCTTTAGACCAAGAAGCACGCTCTAGCTTTCTAGAGTCTCCACGACAGCAGGAAACGTGAGTGTGCTGAGAACAAATGAACGGTGTTTCCTACACTTACGGACCATATTTAGTCCAACTCTGCTTCTTTAACTGACACAAAGCACTGGTCCTCTAACATAGAATGCTTGTCAGTTAAGATGAGAAACGTGTGAGCTTCGTGAATGATGTAGTTCGTTTGAGCTGAAAAGAGACTGACCTTACCTGAAACGATGTCTTGCTTGTAGGAAGACACAGAGCATGGAATATACCTCCATTTCTGAAGGGAAACACACAGCATAGTTCTCATCCACGGATCACACTCTGCTTTAGAGCAAGAAGCACGCTCTTGCTTTCTAGAGTCTCAATTACAGCAGGAAACTTGAGTGTGCTCCGAACAAAAGAATGGTTTTTCCTACACTTACGGGCCATATCTAGTTCAACTCTGCTTCTGAAACTGAAACAAACCACAGGTCCTCTAACATCCAATGCTTGTCAGTTAAGATGAGAAACGTGTGAGATTCGTGAACGATGTAGTTCGTTTGAGCTGTTAGTAAATGCCCTTACCTGAAACGAAGTCTTGCTTATAAGAAGACTCAGAGCCTGGGCTTTAACTCCATTTCTGAAGTGAAACACACAACAGAGTTCTCATCCATTGATCACACTCTGCTTTAGAACAAGAAGTATGCTCTAGCTTTCCAGAGTCTCTAAGACAGCAGGAAACTTGAGTGTGCTGAGAACAAATGCATGGTGTTTCCTACACATATGGACCATATCTAGTCCCACTGTGCTTCTGAAACTGATACAAAGCACTGGTCCCCTAACATCCAATGCTTGTCAGTTAAGATGAGAAACGTGTGAGCTTCGTGAATGATGTAGTTCTTTGAGCTGTAAAGAGACTGCCCTAACCTGAAACGAAGACTTACTTGTAGGAAGACACAGAGCATGGAATTTAACTCAATTTCTGAAGGGAAACACACAGCATAGTTCTCATCCATGGATCACACTCTGCTTTAGAGCAAGAAGCACGCACTTGCTTTCTAGAGTCTCTAATACAGCAGGAAATTTGAGTGAGCTCAGAACAAAAGAACGGTGTTAACTACACATACAGGCCATATCTAGTTCAACTATGCTTCTGAAACTGAAACAAACCACAGATCCTCCAACATCCAATGCTTGTCAGTTCAGATGAGAAACGTGTGAGATTCGTGATCGATGTATTTCGTTCGAGCTGAAAGTAATTGACCTTACCTGAAACGAAGTCTTGCTGTAGGAAAACTCAGAGCCTGGGATTTAACTCCATTTCTGAAGTGAAACACACAACAGAGTTTTCATCCATTGATCACACTCTGCTTTAGAGCAAGTATCACGCTCTTGCTTTCTAGAGTCTAATACAGGAAGAAAGTTGAGTGTGCTCAGAATTAAAGAACGGTGTTTCCTACACATACGGACAATATCTAGAAGAACTATGCCTCTGAAATTGATACAAAACTCAGGTCCTCTGACATCCAATGCTTGTCAGTTAAGATGAGAAACGTGTGAGCTATGTGAACGATGCAGTTCGTTTGAGCTGAAAAGTGACTGCCCTTACATGAAATGAAGTCTTGTTTATAGGAAGACACAGAGCATGGAATTTAACTCCATTTCTGAAGGGAAACACACAGCATAGTTCTCATCCATGAATCACACTCTGCTTTAGAGCAAGAAGCACGCTCTTGCTTTTTAGAGTCTCTAATACAGCAGGAAACATGAGTGTGCTGAGAACAGAAGAACAGTGTTTCCTACACATATGGTCCATATATAGAAGAACTCTAACTCTTAAATTGATACAAAGCACAGGTCCTCTAACATCCAATGCTTGTCAGTTAAGATGAGAAACGTGTGAGCTTTGTGACAGATGTAGTTCGTTTGAGCTGTAAAGTCACTGCCGTTACCTGAAACGATGTCTTGCTTGTAGGAAGACTCAGAGCCTGGGATTTAACTCCATTTCTGATGGGAAACACACAACTGAGTTCCAATCGATTGATTATACTCTGCTTTAGAGCAAGAAGCACGCTCTTGCTCTCTAGCGTCCCTAATACAGCAGGAAACCTGAGTGTGCTCAGAACAATACAACGGTTTTTCCTACACATACGGGCCATATCTAGTTCAACTCTGCTTCTGAAACTGAAACAAACCACAGGTCCTCTAACATCCAATGCTTGTCAGTAAAGATGAGAAATGTGAGAGCTTCCTGAACGATGTAGTTTGTTTGAGCTGTAAAGTAACTGCCCTTACTTGAAACGAAGTCTTCCTTGTAGGATGACTCAGAGACTGGGATTTAACACCATATTTGAAGTGAAATACACATCAGAGTTCTCATCCATGGATCACACTCTGCTTTAGAGCAAGAAGCATGCTCTTGTTGTCTACAGTCTCTAAGACAGCAGGAAACATGAGTGTGCTGAGAACAAAAGAACGGTGTTTCTTACACATACAGACCATATCTAGTTAAACTGTGCTTCTGAAACTGAAACAAACCACAGGTCCTCATACATCCAATGCTTGTCAGTTAAGATGAGAAACGTGTGAGCTTCGTGAACGATGTAGTTCGTTTGAGCTGTAAAGTAACTGCCCTTACTTGAAACGAACTCTTCCTTATAGAAAGACTCAGAGCCTGGGCTTTAACTACATTTCTGATGTGAAATACACAGCAGAGTTGTCATCCATTGATCACACTCTGCTTTAGAGCAAGAAGCACGCTCTAGCTTTCTAGAGTCTCTAAGACAGCAGGAACCTTTAGTGTACTCAGAACAAAAGAACGGTGTTTCCTACACATACAGCCCATATCTAGTCCAACTCTGCTTTTGAAATTGAAACAAACCACAGGTCCTCTATCATCCAATGCTTGTCAGTTAAGATGAGAAACGTGTGAGCTTCGTGAACGATGTAGTTCGTTTGCGCTGTAAAGTAACTGCCCTTACCTGAAACGAAGTCTAGCTTGTAGGAAGACTCAGAGCCAGGGATTTAACTCCATTTCTGAAGTAAAACACACAACAGTGTTCTCATCCATTGATCACACTCTGCTTTAGGGCAAGAACACGCTCTAGCTTTCCAGAGTCTCTAAGACAGCAGGAAACTTTAGTGTGCTGAGAACAAATGAATGGTGTTTCCTACAAATACGGACCATATCTAGTCAAACTCTGCTTCTGAAACTGATACAAAGCACTGGTCCTCAAACATCCAATGCTTGTCAGTTAAGATGAGAAACGTGTGAGCTTCGTGAACGATGTAGTTTCTTTGAGCTGAAAAGAGAGTGCCCTAACCTGAAACGAAGTCTTGCTTGTAGGAAGACACAGAGCATGGAATTTAACTCAATTTCTGAAGGGAAACACACAGCATAGTTCTCATCCATGATTCACACTCTGCTTTAGAGCAAGAAGCACGCTCTTGCTTTCTAGAGTCTCTAAGACAACAGGAAACTTGAGTGTGCTCACAACAAAAGATCGGTTTTTCCTACACATGCGGGCCATATCTAGTTCAACTCTGCTTCTGAAACTGAAACAAACCACAGGTCCTCTAACATCCAATGCTTGTCAGTTAAGATGAGAAACGTGTGAGATTCGTGAACGATGTAGTTCGTTTGAGCTTTTAGTAAATGCCCTTACCTTAAACTATGTCTTGCTTGTAGGAAGACTCAGAGCCTGGGATTTAACTCCATTTCTGAAGTGAAACACACAGCAGAGTTGTCATCCATTGATCACACTCTGCTTTAGAGCAAGAAGCACGCTCTAGCTTTCTAGAGTCTCTAAGACACCAGGAAACGTGAGTGTGCTGAGAACAAAACAACGGTGTTTCCTACACATATGGACCATATCTAATCCAACTCTGCTTCTGAAACTGATACAAAGCACTTGTCCTGTAACATCCGATGCTTGTCAGTTAAGAAGAGAAACGTGTGAGCTTCGTGAACGATGTAGTTCGTTTGAGCTGAAAAGAGACTGCCCTTACCTGAAAGGAAGACTTGCTTGTAGGAAGACACAGAGCATGGAATTTAACTCCATTTCTAAAGGGAAACACTCAACTGAGTTCCAATCCATTGATCACACTCTGCTTTAGAGCAAGAAGCACGCTCTTGCTTGCTAGAGTCTCTAAGACAGCAGGAAACATGAGTGTGCTGAGAACAAAAGAATGGTGTTTCCTACACATACAGACTATATCTAGTCCAACTCTGCTTCTGAAACAGATACAAAGCACTGGTCCCCTAACATCCAATGCTTGTCAGTTAAGATGAGAAATGTGTGTGCTTCGTGAACGATGTAGTTCGTATGAGCTGAAATGTAACTGCCCTTACCTGAAAGGAAGTCTTGCTTGTAGGAAGACACAGAGCATGGAATTTAACTCCATTTCTAAAGGGAAACACTCAACTGAGTTCCAATCCATTGATCACACTCTGCTTTAGAGCAAGAAGCACGCTCTAGCTTTCTAGAGTCTCTAAGACACCAGGAAATGTGAGTGTAGTGAGAACAATGCACGATGTTTCCGACACATACGGACCATATCTAGTACAACTCTGTTTCTGAAACTGATACAAAGCACTGATCCCCTAACATCCAATGCTTGTCAGTTAAGATGAGAAACGTGTGAGCTTCAGGAATGATGTAGTTCGTTTGAGCTGTAAAGTAACTGCCCTCACCTGAAAAGAAGTCTTGCTTGTAGGAAGACTCAGAGCCTGGGATTTAACTCCATTTCTGATGGGAAACACACAACTGAGTTCCAATCGATTGATTATACTCTGCTTAGAGCAAGAAGCACGCTCTTGCTTTCTAGAGTATCTACGACAGCAGGAAACGTGAGTGTGCTGAGAACAAATGAATGGTGTTTCCTACACATACGGACGATATTTAGTCCAACTCTGCTTCTTTAACTGACACGAAGCACAGGTCCTCTAACATCCAATGCTTGTCAGTTAAGATGAGAAACGTGTGAGCTTTGTGAATGATGTAGTTCGTTTGAGCTGTAAAGTAACTGCCCTTACCTGAAGCGAAGTCTTGCTTGTAGGAAGACTCAGAGCCTGAGATTTAACTCCATTTATGAAGTGAAACACACATCAGAGTTCTCATATATAGATCACACTCTGCTTTAGAGCAAGAAGCACGCTCTTGCTTTCTAGAGTCTCTAAGACAGCAGGAAACATGAGTGTGCTGGGAACAAAAGAACGGTGTTTCCTACACATACGGACCATATCTAGAAGAACTCTGCCTCTGAAATTGATACTAAGCACAGGTCCTCTAACATCCGAGGCTTGTCAGTTAAGATGAGAAACGTGTGAGCTTTGTGACAGATATAGTTCGTTTGAGCTGTAAAGTCACTGCCCTTACCTGAAACGATGTCTTGCTTGTAGGAAGACTCAGAGCCTGGGATTTAACTCCATTTCTGAAGTAAAACACACAACAGTGTTCTCATCCATTGATCACACTCTGCTTTAGAGCAAGAACACGCTCTAGCTTTCCAGAGTCTCTAAGACAGCAGGAAACTTTAGTGTGCTGAGAACAAATGAATGGTGTTTCCTACAAATACGGACCATATCTAGTCAAACTCTGCTTCTGAAACTGATACAAAGCACTGGTCCTCTAACATCCAATGCTTGTCAGTTAAGATGAGAAACGTTTGAGATTCGTAACGATGTAATTCGTTAGAGCTGTAAAGTAACTGCCCTTACCTAAAACGAAGTCTAGCTTGTAGGAAGACTCAGAGCCAGGGATTTAACTCCATTTCTGAAGTAAAACACACAACAGAGTTCTCATCCATTGATCACACTCTGCTTTAGCGTAAGAAGCACGCTCTAGCTTTCCAAAGTCTCTAAGACAGCAGGAAACATTAGTGTGCTGAGAACAAATGAATGGTGTTTCCTACAAATACGGTCCATATCTAGTCCAACTCTGCTTCTGAAACTGATACAAAGCACTGGTCCTCTAACATCCAATGCTTGTCAGTTAAGATGAGAAACGTGTGGGCTTCGTGAACGATGTAGTTTCTTTGAGCTGAAAACAGAGTGCCCTTACCTGAAACGATGTCTTGCTTGTAGGAAGACACAGAGCATGGAATATAACTCCCTTTATGAAGGGAAAAAAACAGCATAGTTCTCATCCATGATTCACACTCTGCTTTAGAGCAAGAAGCACGCTCTTGCTTTCTAGAGTCTCTAATACAGCAGGAAACTTGAGTGTGCTCACAACAAAAGAACGGTTTTTCCTACGCATGCGGGCCATATCTAGTTCAAATCTGCTTCTGAAACTGAAACAAACCACAGGTCCTCTAACATCCAATGCTTGTCAGGTAAGATGAGAAACGTGTGAGATTTGTGAACGATGTAGTTCGTTTGAGCTTTAATAACTGCCCTTAACTTAAACTATGTCTTGTTTGTAGGAAGACTCAGAGCCTGGGATTTAACTCCATTTCTGAAGTGAAACACACATCAGAGTTCTAATATATAGATCACACTCTGCTTTAGAGCAAGAAGCACGCTCTTGCTTTCTAGAGTCTCTAAGACAGCAGGAAACATGAGTGTGCAGACAACAAAAGAACTCTGTTTCTTACACATACAGACCATATCTAGTTAAACTGTGCTTCTGAAACTGAAACAAACCACAGGTCCTCTTACAGCCAATGCTTGCCAGTTAAGATGAGAAACGTGTGAGCTTCGTGAATGATGTAGTTCGTATGAGCTGTAAAGTAACTGCCCTTACTTGAAACGAACTCTTCCTTATAAAAAGACTCAGAGCCTGGGCTTTAACTCCATTTCTGAAGAGAAATACACAGCAGAGTTGTCATCCATTGATCACACTCTTCTTTAGAGCAAGAAGCAAACTCTAGCTTTCTAGAGTCTCTAAGACAGCAGGAAACTTGAATGTTCTCAGAACAAAAGAACGGTGTTTCCTACACATTCAGCCCATATCTAGTTCAACTCTGCTTTTGAAAAGGAACCAAACCACAGATCCTCTATCATCCAATGCTTGTCAGTAAAGATGAGAAACTTGTGAGCTTCATGAACGATGTAGGTCATTTGAGCTGTAAAGGAACTGCCCTAACTTGAAACGAAGTCTTCCTTGTAGGAAGACTCAGAGCCTGGTATTTTACTCCATTTCTAAAGGGAAACACACATCAGAATTCTCATATGTAGATCACACTCTGCTTTAGAGCAAGAAGCACGCTCTTGCTTTCTGGAGTCTCTAAGACAGCAAGAAACATGAGTGTGCTAAGAACAAAAGAACGGTGTTTCCTACACATACGGACCTTATCTAGAAGACCTCTGCCTCTGAAATTGATACAAAGCACAGGTCCTCTAACATCCAATGCTTGTCAGTTAAGATGAGAAACGTGTGAGCTTCATGAACGATGTAGTTCTTTTGAGCTGAAAAGTGACTACCCTTACCAGAAACGAAGTTTTGCTTGTATGAAGACACAGAGCATGGAATTTAACGCCATTTCTGAAGTGAGACACACAGCATATTTCTCATCCATGGACAACACTCTGCTTTACAGCAAGAAGCACGCTCTTGCTTTCCAGAGTCTCTAATACAGCAGGAAACATTAGTTTGCTCAGAACAAAAGAACGGTGTTTCCTTCCCATACGGGCCATATCTAGTTCAACTCTGCTTCTGAAACAGAAACAAAATACAGGTCCTCTATCATCCAATGCTTGTCAGTTAAGATGAGAAACGTGTGAGCTTCATGAACGATGTAGTTCGTTTGAGCTGTAAAGTAACTGCCCCTACTTGAAACGAAGTCTTCCATGTAGGAAGACTCAGAGCCTCTGATTTAAGTCCATTTCTGAAGTGAAACACACAGCAGAGTTGTCATCCATTGATCACTCTCTTCTTTAGAGCAAGAAGCACGCTCTAGCTTTCTAGAGTCTCTAAGACACCAGGAAACGTGAGTGTGCTGAGAACAAAACAACGGTATTTCCTACACATATGGACCATATCTAATCCAACTCTGCTTCTGAAACTGATACAAAGCACTTGTCCTGTAACATCCGATGCTTGTCTTTTAAGAAGAGAAACGTGTGAGCTTCGTGTACGATGTAGTTCCTTTGAGCTGAAAAGATACTGCCCTTACCTGAAAGGAAGTCTTGCTTGTAGGAAGACACAGAGCATGGAATTTAACTCCATTTCTGAAGGGAAACACTCAACTGAGTTCCAATCCATTGATCACACTCTGCTTTAGAGCAAGAAGCACGCTCTTGCTTGCTAGAGTCTCTAAGAGAGCAGGAAACATGAGTGTGCTGAGAACAAAAGAATGGTGTTTCCTACACATACAGACTATATCTAGTCCAACTCTGCTTCTGAAACAGATACAAAGCACTGGTCCCCTAACATCCAATGCTTGTCAGTTAAGATGAGAAATGTGTGAGCTTCGTGAACAATGTAGTTCGTTTGAGCTGTAAAGTTACTGCCCTTACCTGAAACGAAGTCTAGCTTGTAGGAAGACTCAGAGCCAGTGATTTAACTCCATTTCTGAAGTAAAACACACAACAGAGTTCTCATCCATTGATCACACTCTGCTTTAGAGCAAGAAGCACGCTCTAGCTTTCCAGAGTCTCTAAGACAGCAGGAAACTTTAGTGTGCTGAGAACAAATGAATGGTGTTTCCTAAAATTACGGACCATATCTAGTCCAACTCTGCTTCTGAAACTGATACAAAGCACTGGTCCTCTAACATCCAATGCTTGTCAGTTAAGATGAGAAACATGTGAGCTTCGTGAACGATGTAGTTTCTTTGAGCTGAAAAGAGAGTGCCCTAACCAGAAAAGAAGTCTTTCTTGTAGGAAGACACAGAGCATGGAATTTAACTCCATTTCTGAAGGGAAACACACAGCATATTTCTCATCCATGATTCACACTCTGCTTTAGAGCAAGAAGCATGTTCTTGCTTTCTAGAGTCTCTAATACAGCAGGAAACATGAGTGTGCTCACAACAAAAGAACGGTTTTTCCTACACATGCGTGCCATATCTAGTTCAACTCTGCTTCTGAAACTGAAACAAACCACAGGTCCTCTAACATCCAATGCTTGTCAGTTAAGATGAGAAACGTGTGAGATTTGTGAAAGATGTAGTTCATTTGAGCTTTTAGTAACTGCCCTTAACTTAAACTATGTCTTGCTTGTAGGTTGACTCAGAGCCTGGGATTTAACTCAATTTCTGAAGTGAAAAACACATCAGAGTTCTCACATATAGATCACACTCTGCTTTAGAGCAAGAAGCACGCTCTTGCTTTCTAGAGTCCATAAGACAGCAGGAAACATGAGTGTGCTGAGAACAAAAGAATGGTGTTTCTTACACATACAGACCATATCTAGTTAACCTGTGCTTCTGAAACTGAAACAAACCACAGGTCCTCTTACATCCAATGCTTGTCAGTTAAGATGAGAAACGTGTGAGCTTCGTGAACGATGTAGTTCGTTTGAGCTGTAAAGTAAGTGCCCTTACTTGAAACGAACTCTTCCTTATAGAAAGACTCAGAGCCTGGGCTTTAACTCCATTTCTGAAGTGAAATATACAGCAGAGTTGTCATCCATTGATCACACTCTGCTTTAGAGCAAGAAGCACCCACTAGCTTTCTAGAGTCTCTAAGACAGCAGGAAACTTGAGTGTACTCAGAACAAAAGAACGGTGTTTCCTACACATACAGCCCATATCTCGTTCAACTCTGCTTTTGAAACTGAAACAAACTACAGGTCCTCTATCATCCAAAGCTTGTCAGTTAAGATGAGAAACGTGTGAGCTTTGTGAACGATGTAGTTCGTTTGAGCTGTAAAGTAACTGCCCCTACTTGAAACGAAGTCTTCCTTGTAGGAAGACTCAGAGCCTCTGATTTAAGTCCATTTCTGAAGTGAAACACACAGCAGAGTTGTCATCCATTGATCACTCTCTGCTTTAGAGCAAGAAGCACGCTCTAGCTTTCTAGAGTCTCTAAGACACCAGGAAACGTGAGTGTGCTGAGAACAAAACAACGGTGTTTCCTACACATATGGACCATATCTAATCCAACTCTGCTTCTGAAACTGATACAAAGCACTGGTCCCCTAACATCCAATGCTTGTCAGTTAAGATGAGAAATGTGTGAGCTTCGTGAACGATGTAGTTCGTTTGAGGTGTAAAGTAACTGCCCTTACCTGAAACGAAGTCTAGCTTGTAGGAAGACTCAGAGCCAGGGATTTAACTCCATTTCTGAAGTAAAACACACAGCATAGTTCTCATCTATGGATCACACTCTGCTTTAGAGCAGGAAGCACTCTCTTGCTTTCTAGAGGTTCTAATACAGCAGGAAAATTGAGTGTGCTCAGAACAATACAACGGTTTTTCCTACACATACGAGCCATATCTAGTTCACCTCTGCTTCTGAAACTTTAACAAACCACAGGTACTCTAACATCCAATGCTTGTCAGTTAAGATGAGAAATGTGTGAGATTCGTGAACGATGTAGTTCGTTTCAGTTGATAGTAACTCCCCTTACCTGAAACGAAGTCTTGCTTGTAGGAAGACTCAGAGCCTGGGCTTTAACTCCATTTCTGAAGTGAAACACACAGCAGAGTTGTCATCTATTGATCACACTCTGCTTTAGACCAAGAAGCACGCTCTAGCTTTCTAGAGTCTCCACGACAGCAGGAAACGTGAGTGTGCTGAGAACAAATGAACGGTGTTTCCTACACTTACGGACCATATTTAGTCCAACTCTGCTTCTATAACTGACACAAAGCACTGGTCCTCTAACATAGAATGCTTGTCAGTTAAGATGAGAAACGTGTGAGCTTCGTGAATGATGTAGTTCGTTTGAGCTGAAAAGAGACTGACCTTACCTGAAACGATGTCTTGCTTGTAGGAAGACACAGAGCATGGAATATACCTCCATTTCTGAAGGGAAACACACAGCATAGTTCTCATCCACGGATCACACTCTGCTTTAGAGCAAGAAGCACGCTCTTGCTTTCTAGAGTCTCAATTACAGCAGGAAACTTGAGTGTGCTCCGAACAAAAGAATGGTTTTTCCTACACTTACGGGCCATATCTAGTTCAACTCTGCTTCTGAAACTGAAACAAACCACAGGTCCTCTAACATCCAATGCTTGTCAGTTAAGATGAGAAACGTGTGAGATTCGTGAACGATGTAGTTCGTTTGAGCTGTTAGTAAATGCCCTTACCTGAAACGAAGTCTTGCTTATAAGAAGACTCAGAGCCTGGGCTTTAACTCCATTTCTGAAGTGAAACACACAACAGAGTTCTCATCCATTGATCACACTCTGCTTTAGAACAAGAAGTATGCTCTAGCTTTCCAGAGTCTCTAAGACAGCAGGAAACTTGAGTGTGCTGAGAACAAATGCATGGTGTTTCCTACACATATGGACCATATCTAGTCCCACTGTGCTTCTGAAACTGATACAAAGCACTGGTCCCCTAACATCCAATGCTTGTCAGTTAAGATGAGAAACGTGTGAGCTTCGTGAATGATGTAGTTCTTTGAGCTGTAAAGAGACTGCCCTAACCTGAAACGAAGACTTACTTGTAGGAAGACACAGAGCATGGAATTTAACTCAATTTCTGAAGGGAAACACACAGCATAGTTCTCATCCATGGATCACACTCTGCTTTAGAGCAAGAAGCACGCACTTGCTTTCTAGAGTCTCTAATACAGCAGGAAATTTGAGTGAGCTCAGAACAAAAGAACGGTGTTAACTACACATACAGGCCATATCTAGTTCAACTATGCTTCTGAAACTGAAACAAACCACAGATCCTCCAACATCCAATGCTTGTCAGTTCAGATGAGAAACGTGTGAGATTCGTGATCGATGTATTTCGTTCGAGCTGAAAGTAATTGACCTTACCTGAAACGAAGTCTTGCTGTAGGAAAACTCAGAGCCTGGGATTTAACTCCATTTCTGAAGTGAAACACACAACAGAGTTTTCATCCATTGATCACACTCTGCTTTAGAGCAAGTATCACGCTCTTGCTTTCTAGAGTCTAATACAGGAAGAAAGTTGAGTGTGCTCAGAATTAAAGAACGGTGTTTCCTACACATACGGACAATATCTAGAAGAACTATGCCTCTGAAATTGATACAAAACTCAGGTCCTCTGACATCCAATGCTTGTCAGTTAAGATGAGAAACGTGTGAGCTATGTGAACGATGCAGTTCGTTTGAGCTGAAAAGTGACTGCCCTTACATGAAATGAAGTCTTGTTTATAGGAAGACACAGAGCATGGAATTTAACTCCATTTCTGAAGGGAAACACACAGCATAGTTCTCATCCATGAATCACACTCTGCTTTAGAGCAAGAAGCACGCTCTTGCTTTTTAGAGTCTCTAATACAGCAGGAAACATGAGTGTGCTGAGAACAGAAGAACAGTGTTTCCTACACATATGGTCCATATATAGAAGAACTCTAACTCTTAAATTGATACAAAGCACAGGTCCTCTAACATCCAATGCTTGTCAGTTAAGATGAGAAACGTGTGAGCTTTGTGACAGATGTAGTTCGTTTGAGCTGTAAAGTCACTGCCGTTACCTGAAACGATGTCTTGCTTGTAGGAAGACTCAGAGCCTGGGATTTAACTCCATTTCTGATGGGAAACACACAACTGAGTTCCAATCGATTGATTATACTCTGCTTTAGAGCAAGAAGCACGCTCTTGCTCTCTAGCGTCCCTAATACAGCAGGAAACCTGAGTGTGCTCAGAACAATACAACGGTTTTTCCTACACATACGGGCCATATCTAGTTCAACTCTGCTTCTGAAACTGAAACAAACCACAGGTCCTCTAACATCCAATGCTTGTCAGTAAAGATGAGAAATGTGAGAGCTTCCTGAACGATGTAGTTTGTTTGAGCTGTAAAGTAACTGCCCTTACTTGAAACGAAGTCTTCCTTGTAGGATGACTCAGAGACTGGGATTTAACACCATATTTGAAGTGAAATACACATCAGAGTTCTCATCCATGGATCACACTCTGCTTTAGAGCAAGAAGCATGCTCTTGTTGTCTACAGTCTCTAAGACAGCAGGAAACATGAGTGTGCTGAGAACAAAAGAACGGTGTTTCTTACACATACAGACCATATCTAGTTAAACTGTGCTTCTGAAACTGAAACAAACCACAGGTCCTCATACATCCAATGCTTGTCAGTTAAGATGAGAAACGTGTGAGCTTCGTGAACGATGTAGTTCGTTTGAGCTGTAAAGTAACTGCCCTTACTTGAAACGAACTCTTCCTTATAGAAAGACTCAGAGCCTGGGCTTTAACTACATTTCTGATGTGAAATACACAGCAGAGTTGTCATCCATTGATCACACTCTGCTTTAGAGCAAGAAGCACGCTCTAGCTTTCTAGAGTCTCTAAGACAGCAGGAACCTTTAGTGTACTCAGAACAAAAGAACGGTGTTTCCTACACATACAGCCCATATCTAGTCCAACTCTGCTTTTGAAATTGAAACAAACCACAGGTCCTCTATCATCCAATGCTTGTCAGTTAAGATGAGAAACGTGTGAGCTTCGTGAACGATGTAGTTCGTTTGCGCTGTAAAGTAACTGCCCTTACCTGAAACGAAGTCTAGCTTGTAGGAAGACTCAGAGCCAGGGATTTAACTCCATTTCTGAAGTAAAACACACAACAGTGTTCTCATCCATTGATCACACTCTGCTTTAGAGCAAGAACACGCTCTAGCTTTCCAGAGTCTCTAAGACAGCAGGAAACTTTAGTGTGCTGAGAACAAATGAATGGTGTTTCCTACAAATACGGACCATATCTAGTCAAACTCTGCTTCTGAAACTGATACAAAGCACTGGTCCTCAAACATCCAATGCTTGTCAGTTAAGATGAGAAACGTGTGAGCTTCGTGAACGATGTAGTTTCTTTGAGCTGAAAAGAGAGTGCCCTAACCTGAAACGAAGTCTTGCTTGTAGGAAGACACAGAGCATGGAATTTAACTCAATTTCTGAAGGGAAACACACAGCATAGTTCTCATCCATGATTCACACTCTGCTTTAGAGCAAGAAGCACGCTCTTGCTTTCTAGAGTCTCTAAGACAACAGGAAACTTGAGTGTGCTCACAACAAAAGATCGGTTTTTCCTACACATGCGGGCCATATCTAGTTCAACTCTGCTTCTGAAACTGAAACAAACCACAGGTCCTCTAACATCCAATGCTTGTCAGTTAAGATGAGAAACGTGTGAGATTCGTGAACGATGTAGTTCGTTTGAGCTTTTAGTAAATGCCCTTACCTTAAACTATGTCTTGCTTGTAGGAAGACTCAGAGCCTGGGATTTAACTCCATTTCTGAAGTGAAACACACAGCAGAGTTGTCATCCATTGATCACACTCTGCTTTAGAGCAAGAAGCACGCTCTAGCTTTCTAGAGTCTCTAAGACACCAGGAAACGTGAGTGTGCTGAGAACAAAACAACGGTGTTTCCTACACATATGGACCATATCTAATCCAACTCTGCTTCTGAAACTGATACAAAGCACTTGTCCTGTAACATCCGATGCTTGTCAGTTAAGAAGAGAAACGTGTGAGCTTCGTGAACGATGTAGTTCGTTTGAGCTGAAAAGAGACTGCCCTTACCTGAAAGGAAGACTTGCTTGTAGGAAGACACAGAGCATGGAATTTAACTCCATTTCTAAAGGGAAACACTCAACTGAGTTCCAATCCATTGATCACACTCTGCTTTAGAGCAAGAAGCACGCTCTTGCTTGCTAGAGTCTCTAAGACAGCAGGAAACATGAGTGTGCTGAGAACAAAAGAATGGTGTTTCCTACACATACAGACTATATCTAGTCCAACTCTGCTTCTGAAACAGATACAAAGCACTGGTCCCCTAACATCCAATGCTTGTCAGTTAAGATGAGAAATGTGTGTGCTTCGTGAACGATGTAGTTCGTATGAGCTGAAATGTAACTGCCCTTACCTGAAAGGAAGTCTTGCTTGTAGGAAGACACAGAGCATGGAATTTAACTCCATTTCTAAAGGGAAACACTCAACTGAGTTCCAATCCATTGATCACACTCTGCTTTAGAGCAAGAAGCACGCTCTAGCTTTCTAGAGTCTCTAAGACACCAGGAAATGTGAGTGTAGTGAGAACAATGCACGATGTTTCCGACACATACGGACCATATCTAGTACAACTCTGTTTCTGAAACTGATACAAAGCACTGATCCCCTAACATCCAATGCTTGTCAGTTAAGATGAGAAACGTGTGAGCTTCAGGAATGATGTAGTTCGTTTGAGCTGTAAAGTAACTGCCCTCACCTGAAAAGAAGTCTTGCTTGTAGGAAGACTCAGAGCCTGGGATTTAACTCCATTTCTGATGGGAAACACACAACTGAGTTCCAATCGATTGATTATACTCTGCTTAGAGCAAGAAGCACGCTCTTGCTTTCTAGAGTATCTACGACAGCAGGAAACGTGAGTGTGCTGAGAACAAATGAATGGTGTTTCCTACACATACGGACGATATTTAGTCCAACTCTGCTTCTTTAACTGACACGAAGCACAGGTCCTCTAACATCCAATGCTTGTCAGTTAAGATGAGAAACGTGTGAGCTTTGTGAATGATGTAGTTCGTTTGAGCTGTAAAGTAACTGCCCTTACCTGAAGCGAAGTCTTGCTTGTAGGAAGACTCAGAGCCTGAGATTTAACTCCATTTATGAAGTGAAACACACATCAGAGTTCTCATATATAGATCACACTCTGCTTTAGAGCAAGAAGCACGCTCTTGCTTTCTAGAGTCTCTAAGACAGCAGGAAACATGAGTGTGCTGGGAACAAAAGAACGGTGTTTCCTACACATACGGACCATATCTAGAAGAACTCTGCCTCTGAAATTGATACTAAGCACAGGTCCTCTAACATCCGAGGCTTGTCAGTTAAGATGAGAAACGTGTGAGCTTTGTGACAGATATAGTTCGTTTGAGCTGTAAAGTCACTGCCCTTACCTGAAACGATGTCTTGCTTGTAGGAAGACTCAGAGCCTGGGATTTAACTCCATTTCTGATGGGAAACACACAACTGAGTTCCAATCAATTGATTATACTCTGCTTTAGAGCAAGAAGCACGCTCTAGCTTTCTAGAGTCTCTACGACAGCAGGAAACTTGAGTGTGCTGAGAACAAATGCATGGTGTTTCCTACACATATGGACCATATCTAGTCCAACTGTGCTTCTGAAACTGATACAAAGCACTGGTCCTCTAACATCCAATGCTTGTCAGTTAAGATGAGAAACGTGTGAGCTTCATGAATGATGTAGTTCTTTGAGCTGTAAAGAGACTGCCCTAACCTGAAACGAAGACTTACTTGTAGGAAGACACAGAGCATGGAATTTAACTCAATTTCTGAAGGGAAACACACAGCATAGTTCTCATCCATGGATCACACTCTGCTTTAGAGCAAGAAGCACGCACTTGCTTTCTACATTCTCGAATACAGCAGGAAATTTGAGTGTGACAGAACAAAAGAACGGTGTTAACTACACATACGGGCCATATCTAGTTCAACTCTGCTTCTGAAACTGAAACAAACCACAGATCCACCAACATCCAATGCTTGTCAGTTCAGATGAGAAACGTGTGAGATTCGTGATCGATGATGTTCGTTTGAGCAGTATAGTAATTGCCCTTACCTGAAACGAAGTCTTGCTGTAGGAAAACTCAGAGCCTGGGATTTAACTCCATTTCTGTAGTGAAACACACAACAGAGTTTTCATCCATTGATCACACTCTGCTTTAGAGCAAGTATCACGCTCTTGCTTTCTAGAGTCTAATACAGGAAGAAAGTTGAGTGTGCTCAGAATTAAAGAACGGTGTTTCCTACACATACGGACCATATCTAGTCCAACTCTGCTTCTGAAACTGATACAAAGCACTGGTCCTCTAACATCCAATGCTTGTCAGTTAAGATGAGAAACGTGTGAGCTTTGTGACAGATGTAGTTCGTTTGAGCTGTAAAGTCACTGCCCTTAACTGAAACGAAGTCTTGCTTGTAGGAAGACTCAGAGCCTGGGCTTTAACTCCATTTCTGAAGTGAAACACACGTCAGAGTTCTCATATATAGATCAGACTCTGCTTTAGAGCAAGAAGCACGCTCTTGCTTTCTATAGTCTCTAAGACACCAGGAAACATGAGTGTGCTGAGAACAAAACAACGGTGTTTCCTACACATACGGACCATATCTAGTCCAACTCTGCTTCTGAAACTGATACAAAGCACTGGTCCTCTAACATCCAATGCTTGTCAGTTAAGATGAGAAACGTGTGAGCTTCGTGAACGATGTAGTTCTTTTGAGCTGTAAAGTAATTGCCCTTACCTGAAACGATGTCTTGCTGTAGGAAAACTCAGAGTCTGGGATTTAACTCCATTTCTGAAGTGAAACACACAACAGAGTTCTCATCCATTGATCACACTCTGCTTTAGAGCAAGAAGCACGCTCTTGCTTCCAAAGTCTCTATGGCAACAGGAAACTTGAGTGTGCTGAGAACAAATGAACGGTGTTTCCTACACATACGGACCATATTTAGTCCAACTCTGCTTCTTTAACTGACACAAAGCACAGGTCCTCTAACATCCAATGCTTGTCAGTTAAGATGAGAAACGTGTGAGCTTCGTGAACGATTTAGTTCTTTTGAGCTGAAAAGTGACTACCCTTACCTGAAACGAAGTCTTGCTTGTAGGAAGACACAGAGCATGGAATTTAACTCCATTTCTGAAGTGAAACACACAGCAGAGTTTTCATCCATTGATCACACTCTGCTTTAGAGCAAGAAGCACGCTCTAGCTTTCTAGAGTCTCTAAGACACCAGGAAACTTGATTGTGCTGAGAACCAAAGAATGGTATTTCCTACACATACAGACCATATCTAATCCAACTCTGCTTCTGAAACTGATACAAAGCACTGGTCCCCTAACATCCGAGGCTTGTCAGTAAAGATGAGAAACGTGTGAGCTTCGTGAACGATGTAAATCGTTTGAGCTGTAAAGTAACTGCCCTTACCTGAAACGAAGTCTTGCTTGTAGGAAGACTCAGAGCCAGGGATTTAACTCCATTTCTGAAGTGAAACACACAACAGAGTTCTCATCCATTGATCACACTCTGCTTTAGAGCAAGAAGCATGCTCTAGCTTTCCAGAGTCTCTTAGACAGCAGGAAACTTGAGTGTGCTGAGAACAAATGCATGGTGTTTCCTACACATATGGACCATATCTAGTCCAACTGTGCTTCTGAAACTGATACAAAGCACTGGTCCTCTAACATCCAATGCTTGTCAGTTAAGATGAGAAACGTGTGAGCTTCGTGAATGATGTATTTCTTTGAGCTGAAAAGAGACTGCCCTAACCTGAAACGAAGACTTACTTGTAGGAAGACACAGAGCATGGAATTTAACTCAATTTCTGAAGGGAAACACACAGCATAGTTCTCATCCATGGATCACACTCTGCTTTAGAGCAAGAAGCACGCACTTGCTTTCTACATTCTCTAATACAGCAGGAAATTTGAGTGTGCTCAGAACAAAAGAACGGTGTTAACTACACATACGGGCCATATCTAGTTCAACTCTGCTTCTGAAACTGAAACAAACCACAGATCCACCAACATCCAATGCTTGTCAATTCAGATGAGAAACGTGTGAGATTCGTGATCGATGTTGTTCGTTTGAGCAGTAAAGTAATTGCCCTTACCTGAAACGAAGTCTTCCTGTAAGAAAACTCAGAGCCTGGGATTTAACTCCATTTCTGAAGTGAAACACACAACAGAGTTTTCATCCATTGATCACACTCTGCTTTAGAGCAAGTATCACGCTCTTGCTTTCTAGAGTCTAATACAGGAAGAAAGTTGAGTGTGCTCAGAATTAAAGAACGGTGTTTCCTACACATACGGACAATATCTAGAAGAACTATGCCTCTGAAATTGATACAAAACTCAGTTCCTCTGACATCCAATGCTTGTCAGTTAAGATGAGAAACGTGTGAGCTATGTGAACGATGCAGTTCGTTTGAGCTGAAAAGTGACTGCCCTTACCTGAAACGAAGTCTTGCTTGTAGGAAGACACAGAGCATGGAATTTAACTCCATTTCTGAAGGGAAACACACAGCATAGTTCTCATCCATGGATCACACTCTGCTTTAGAGCAAGAAGCACGCTCTTGCTTTTTAGAGTCTCTAATACAGCAGGAAACATGAGTGTGCTGAGAACAGAAGAACAGTGTTTCCTACTCATATGGACCATATCTAGAAGAACTCTGCCTCTGAAATTGATACAAAGCAAAGGTCCTCTAACATCCAATGCTTGTCAGTTAAGATGAGAAACGTGTGAGCTTTGTGACAGATGTAGTTCGTTTGAGCTGTAAAGTCACTGCCGTTACCTGAAACGATGTCTTGCTTGTAGGAAGACTCAGAGCCTGGGATTTAACTCCATTTCTGATGGGAAACACACAACTGAGTTCCAATCGATTGATTATACTCTGCTTTAGAGCAAGAAGCACGCTCTAGCTTTCTAGAGTCTCTACGACAGCAGGAAACGTGAGTGTGCTGAGAACAAATGAACGGTGTTTCCTACACATACGGACGATATTTAGTCCAACTCTGCTTCTTTAACTGACACGAAGCACAGGTCCTCTAACATCCAATGCTTGTCAGTTAAGATGAGAAACGTGTGAGCTTTGTGAACGATGTAGTTCGTTTGAGCTGTAAAGTAACTGCCCTTACCTGAAACGAAGTCTAGCTTGTAGGAAGACTCAGAGCCAGGGATTTAACTCCATTTCTGAAGTGAAACACACAACAGAGTTCTCATCCATTGATCACACTCTGCTTTAGAGCAAGAAGCATGCTCTAGCTTTCCAGAGTCTCTAAGACAGCAGGAAACTTGAGTGTGCTGAGAACAAATGCATGGTGTTTCCTACACATATGGACCATATCTAGTCCAACTGTGCTTCTGAAACTGATACAAAGCACTGGTCCTCTAACATCCAATGCTTGTCAGTTAAGATGAGAAACGTGTGAGCTTCATGAATGATGTAGTTCTTTGAGCTGTAAAGAGACTGCCCTAACCTGAAACGAAGACTTACTTGTAGGAAGACACAGAGCATGGAATTTAACTCAATTTCTGAAGGGAAACACACAGCATAGTTCTCATCCATGGATCACACTCTGCTTTAGAGCAAGAAGCACGCACTTGCTTTCTAGATTCTCTAATACAGCAGGAAATTTGAGTGTGCTCAGAACAAAAGAACGGTGTTAACTACACATACGGGCCATATCTAGTTCAACTCTGCTTCTGAAACTGAAACAAACCACAGATCCACCAACATCCAATGCTTGTCAGTTCAGATGAGAAACGTGTGAGATTCGTGATCGATGTTGTTCGTTTGAGCAGTAAAGTAATTGCCCTTACCTGAAACGAAGTCTTGCTGTAGGAAAACTCAGAGCCTGGGATTTAACTCCATTTCTGAAGTGAAACACACAACAGAGTTTTCATCCATTGATCACACTCTGCTTTAGAGCAAGTATCACGCTCTTGCTTTCTAGAGTCTAATACAGGAAGAAAGTTGAGTGTGCTCAGAATTAAAGAACGGTGTTTCCTACACATACAGACAATATCTAGAAGAACTATGCCTCTGAAATTGATACAAAACTCAGTTCCTCTGACATCCAATGCTTGTCAGTTAAGATGAGAAACGTGTGAGCTTTGTGACAGATGTAGTTCGTTTGAGCTGTAAAGTCACTGCCCTTAACTGAAACGAAGTCTTGCTTGTAGGAAGACTCAGAGCCTGGGCTTTAAATCCATTTCTGAAGTGAAACACACGTCAGAGTTCTCATATATAGATCACACTCTGCTTTAGAGGAAGAAGCACGCTCTTGCTTTCTATAGTCTCTAAGACACCAGGAAACATGAGTGTGCTGAGAACAAAAGAACGGTGTTTCCTACACATACGGACCATATCTAGTCCAACTCTGCTTCTGAAACTGATACAAAGCACTGGTCCTCTAACATCCAATGCTTGTCAGTTAAGATGAGAAACGTGTGAGCTTCGTGAACGATGTAGTTCTTTTGAGCTGTAAAGTAATTGCCCTTACCTGAAACGATGTCTTGCTGTAGGAAAACTCAGAGTCTGGGATTTAACTCCATTTCTGAAGTGAAACACACAACAGAGTTCTCATCCATTGATCACACTCTGCTTTAGAGCAAGAAGCACGCTCTTGCTTCCAAAGTCTCTATGGCAACAGGAAACGTGAGTGTGCTGAGAACAAAACAACGGTGTTTCCTACACATATGGACCATATCTAATCCAACTCTGCTTCTGAAACTGATACAAAGCACTTGTCCTGTAACATCCGATGCTTGTCTTTTAAGAAGAGAAACGTGTGAGCTTCGTGAACGTTGTAGTTCGTTTGAGCTGAAAAGTGACTGCCCTTACCTGAAAGGAAGTCTTGCTTGTAGGAAGACACAGAGCATGGAATTTAACTCCATTTCTGAAGGGAAACACTCAACTGAGTTCCAATCCATTGATGACACTCTGCTTTAGAGCAAGAAGCACGCTCTTGCTTGCTAGAGTCTCTAAGACAGCAGGAAACATGAGTGTGCTGAGAACAAAAGAATGGTGTTTCCTACACATACAGACTAGATCTAGTCCAACTCTGCTTCTTAAACAGATACAAAGCACTGGTCCCCTAACATCCAATGCTTGTCAGTTAAGATGAGAAATGTGTGAGCTTCGTGAACGATGTAGTTCGTTTGAGGTATAAAGTAACTGCCCTTACCTGAAAGGAAGTCTAGCTTGTAGGAAGACTCAGAGCCAGGGATTTAACTCCATTTCTGAAGTAAAACACACAGCATAGTTCTCATCTATGGATCACACTCTGCTTTAGAGCAGGAAGCACGCTCTTGCTTTCTAGAGTCTCTAATACAGCAGGAAAATTGAGTGTGCTCAGAACAATACAACGGTTTTTCCTACACATACGAGCCATATCTAGTTCAACTCTGCTTCTGAAACTTTAACAAACCACAGGTACTCTAACATCCAATGCTTGTCAGTTAAGATGAGAAATGTGTGAGATTCGTGAACGATGTAGTTCGTTTCAGTTGATAGTAACTCCCCTTACCTGAAACGAAGTCTTACTTGTAGGAAGACTCAGAGCCTGGGCTTTAACTCCATTTCTGAAGTGAAACACACAGCAGAGTTGTCATCTATTGATCACACTCTGCTTTAGACCAAGAAGCACGCTCTAGCTTTCTAGAGTCTCCACGACAGCAGGAAACGTGTGTGTGGTGAGAACAAATGAACGGTGTTTCCTACACATACGGACCATATTTAGTCCAACTCTGCTTCTTTAACTGACACAAAGCACTGGTCCTCTAACATAGAATGCTTGTCAGTTAAGATGAGAAACGTGTGAGCTTCGTGAATGATGTAGTTCGTTTGAGCTGAAAAGAGACTGACCTTACCTGAAACGATGTCTTGCTTGTAGGAAGACACAGAGCATGTAATATAACTCCATTTCTGTAGGGAAACACACAGCATAGTTCTCATCCACAGATCACACTCTGTTTTAGAGCAAGAAGCACGCTCTTGCTTTCTAGAGTCTCAATTACAGCAGGAAACTTGAGTGTGCTCCGAACAAAAGAATGGTTTTTCCTACACTTACGGGCCATATCTAGTTCAACTCTGCTTCTGAAACTGAAACAAACCACAGGTCCTCTAACATCCAATGCTTGTCAGTTAAGATGAGAAACGTGTGAGATTCATGAACGATGTAGTTCGTTTGAGCTGTTAGTAAATGCCCTTACCTGAAACGAAGTCTTGCTTATAAGAAGACTCAGAGCCTGGGCTTTAACTCCATTTCTGAAGTGAAACACACAACAGAGTTCTCATCCATTGATCACACTCTGCTTTAGAACAAGAAGTATGCTCTAGCTTTCCAGAGTCTCTAAGACAGCAGGAAACTTGAGTGTGCTGAGAACAAATGCATGGTGTTTCCTACACATATGGACCATATCTAGTCCCACTGTGCTTCTGAAACTGATGCAAAGCACTGGTCCCCTAACATCCAATGCACGTCAGTTAAGATGAGAAACGTGTGAGCTTCGTGAATGATGTAGTTCTTTGAGCTGAAAAGAGACTGCCCTAACCTGAAACGAAGACTTACTTGTAGGAAGACACAGAGCATGTTATTTAACTCAATTTCTGAAGGGAAACACACAGCATAGTTCTCCTCCATGAATCACACTCTGCTTTAGAGCAAGAAGCACGCTCTTGCTTTTTAGAGTCTCTAATACAGCAGGAAACATGAGTGTGCTGAGAACAGAAGAACAGTGTTTCCTACTCATATGGTCCATATCTAGAAGAACTCTAACTCTGAAATTGATACAAAGCACAGGTCCTCTAACATCCAATGCTTGTCAGTTAAGATGAGAAACGTGTGAGCTTTGTGACAGATGTAGTTCGTTTGAGCTGTAAAGTCACTGCCCTTACCTGAAACGATGTCTTGCTTGTAGGAAGACTCAGAGCCTGGGATTTAACTCCATTTCTGATGGGAAACACACAACTGAGTTCCAATCGATTGATTATACTCTGCTTTAGAGCAAGAAGCACGCTCTTGCTCTCTAGCGTCCCTAATACAGCAGGAAACCTGAGTGTGCTCAGAACAATACAACGGTTTTTCCTACACATACGGGCCATATCTAGTTCAACTCTGCTTCTGAAACTGAAACAAACCACAGGTCCTCTAACATCCAATGCTTGTCAGTAAAGATGAGAAATGTGAGAGCTTCCTGAACGATGTAGTTTGTTTGAGCTGTAAAGTAACTGCCCTTACTTGAAACGAATTCTTCCTTGTAGGATGACTCAGAGACTGGGATTTAACACCATATTTGAAGTGAAATACACATCAGAGTTCTCATCCATGGATCACACTCTGCTTTAGAGCAAGAAGCATGCTCTTGTTGTCTACAGTCTCTAAGACAGCAGGAAACATGAGTGTGCTGAGAACAAAAGAACGGTGTTTCTTACACATACAGACCATATCTAGTTAAACTGTGCTTCTGAAACTGAAACAAACCACAGGTCCTCATACATCCAATGCTTGTCAGTTAAGATGAGAAACGTGTGAGCTTCGTGAACGATGTAGTTCGTTTGAGCTGTAAAGTAACTGCCCTTACTTGAAACGAACTCTTCCTTATAGAAAGACTCAGAGCCTGGGCTTTAACTACATTTCTGATGTGAAATACACAGCAGAGTTGTCATCCATTGATCACACTCTGCTTTAGAGCAAGAAGCACGCTCTAGCTTTCTAGAGTCTCTAAGACAGCAGGACACTTTAGTGTACTCAGAACAAAAGAACGGTGTTTCCTACACATACAGCCCATATCTAGTCCAACTCTGCTTTTGAAAATGAAACAAACCACAGGTCCTCTGTCATCCAATGCTTGTCAGTTAAGATGAGAAACGTGTGAGCTTCGTGAACGATGTAGTTCGTTTGCGCTGTAAAGTAACTGCCCTTACCTGAAACGAAGTCTAGCTTGTAGGAAGACTCAGAACCAGGGATTTAACTGCATTTCTGAAGTAAAACACACAACAGTGTTCTCATCCATTGATCACACTCTGCTTTAGAGCAAGAAGCACGCTCTAGCTTTCCAGAGTCTCTAAGACAGCAGGAAACTTTAGTGTGCTGAGAACAAATGAATGGTGTTTCCTACAAATACGGACCATATCTAGTCAAACTCTGCTTCTGAAACTGATACAAAGCACTGGTCCTCTAACATCCAATGCTTGTCAGTTAAGATGAGAAACGTGTGAGCTTCGTGAACGATGTAGTTTCTTTGAGCTGAAAAGAGAGTGCCCTAACCTGAAACGAAGTCTTGCTTGTAGGAAGACACAGAGCATGGAATTTAACTCCATCTCTGAAGGGAAACACACAGCATAGTTCTCATCCATGATTCAAACTCTGCTTTAGAGCAAGAAGCACGCTCTTGCTTTCTAGAGTCTCTAATACAACAGGAAACTTGAGTGTGCTCACAACAAAAGATCGGTTTTTCCTACACATGCGGGCCATATCTAGTTCAACTCTGCTTCTGAAACTGAAACAAACCACAGGTCCTCTAACATCCAATGCTTGTCAGTTAAGATGAGAAACGTGTGAGATTCGTGAACGATGTAGTTCGTTTGAGCTTTTAGTAAATGCCCTTACCTTAAACTATGTCTTGCTTGTAGGAAGACTCAGAGCCTGGGATTTAACTCCATTTCTGAAGTGAAACACACAGCAGAGTTGTCATCCATTGATCACACTCTGCTTTAGAGCAAGAAGCACGCTCTAGCTTTCTAGAGTCTCTAAGACACCAGGAAACGTGAGTGTGCTGAGAACAAAACAACGGTGTTTCCTACACATATGGACCATATCTAATCCAACTCTGCTTCTGAAACTGATACAAAGCACTTGTCCTGTAACATCCGATGCTTGTCAGTTAAGAAGAGAAACGTGTGAGCTTCGTGAACGATGTAGTTCGTTTGAGCTGAAAAGAGACTGCCCTTACCTGAAAGGAAGACTTGCTTGTAGGAAGACACAGAGCATGGAATTTAACTCCATTTCTAAAGGGAAACACTCAACTGAGTTCCAATCCATTGATCACACTCTGCTTTAGAGCAAGAAGCACGCTCTTGCTTGCTAGAGTCTCTAAGACAGCAGGAAACATGAGTGTGCTGAGAACAAAGAATGGTGTTTCCTACACATACAGACTATATCTAGTCCAACTCTGCTTCTGAAACAGATACAAAGCACTGGTCCCCTAACATCCAATGCTTGTCAGTTAAGATGAGAAATGTGTGAGCTTCATGAACGATGTAGTTCGTATGAGCTGAAATGTAACTGCCCTTACCTGAAAGGAAGTCTTGCTTGTAGGAAGACACAGAGCATGGAATTTAACTCCATTTCTAAAGGGAAACACTCAACTGAGTTCCAATCCATTGATCACACTCTGCTTTAGAGCAAGAACCACGCTCTAGCTTTCTAGAGTCTCTAAGACACCAGGAAATGTGAGTGTACTGAGAACAGTGCACGATGTTTCCGACACATTCGGACCATATCTAGTACAAATCTGTTTCTGAAACTGATACAAAGCACTGATCCCCTAACATCCAATGCTTGTCAGTTAAGATGAGAAACGTGTGAGCTTCAGGAATGATGTAGTTCGTTTGAGCTGTAAAGTAACTGCCCTCACCTGAAAAGAAGTCTTGCTTGTAGGAAGACTCAGAGCCTGGGATTTAACTCCATTTCTGATGGGAAACACACAACTGAGTTCCAATCGATTGATTATACTCTGCTTAGAGCAAGAAGCACGCTCTTGCTTTCTAGAGTATCTACGACAGCAGGAAACGTGAGTGTGCTGAGAACAAATGAACGGTGCTTCCTACACATACGTACGATATTTAGTCCAACTCTGCTTCTTTAACTGACACGAAGCACAGGTCCTCTAACATCCAATGCTTGTCAGTTAAGATGAGAAACGTGTGAGCTTCGTGAATGATGTAGTTCGTTTGAGCTGTAAAGTAACTGCCCTTACCTGAAGCGAAGTCTTGCTTGTAGGAAGACTCAGAGCCTGAGATTTAACTCCATTTATGAAGTGAAACACACATCAGAGTTCTCATATATAGATCACACTCTGCTTTAGAGCAAGAAGCACGCTCTTGCTTTCTAGAGTCTCTAAGACAGCAGGAAACATGAGTGTGCTGGGAACAAAAGAACGGTGTTTCCTACACATACGGACCATATCTAGAAGAACTCTGCCTCTGAAATTGATACTAAGCACAGGTCCTCTAACATCCGAGGCTTGTCAGTTAAGATGAGAAACGTGTGAGCTTTGTGACAGATGTAGTTCGTTTGAGCTGTAAAGTCACTGCCCTTACCTGAAACGATGTCTTGCTTGTAGGAAGACTCAGAGCCTGGGATTTAACTCCATTTCTGATGGGAAACACACAACTGAGTTCCAATCGATTGATTATACTCTGCTTTAGAGCAAGAAGCACGCTCTAGCTTTCTAGAGTCTCTACGACAGCAGGAAACATGAGTGTGCTGAGAACAAATGAATGGTGTTTCCTACACATACGGACGATATTTAGTCCAACTCTGCTTCTTTAACTGACACGAAGCACAGGTCCTCTAACATCCAATGCTTGTCAGTTAAGATGAGAAACGTGTGAGCTTTGTGAACGATGTAGTTCGTTTGAGCTGTAATGTAACTGCCCTTACCTAAAACGAAGTCTAGCTTGTAGGAAGACTCAGAGCCAGGGATTTAACTCCATTTCTGAAGTGAAACACACAACAGAGTTCTCATCCATTGATCACACTCTGCTTTAGAGCAAGAAGCATGCTCTAGCTTTCCAGAGTCTCTAAGACAGCAGGAAACTTGAGTGTGCTGAGAACAAATGCATGGTGTTTCCTACACATATGGACCATATCTAGTCCAACTGTGCTTCTGAAACTGATACAAAGCACTGGTCCTCTAACATCCAATGCTTGTCAGTTAAGATGAGAAACGTGTGAGCTTCATGAATGATGTAGTTCTTTGAGCTGTAAAGAGACTGCCCTAACCTGAAACGAAGACTTACTTGTAGGAAGACACAGAGCATGGAATTTAACTCAATTTCTGAAGGGAAACACACAGCATAGTTCTCATCCATGGATCACACTCTGCTTTAGAGCAAGAAGCACGCACTTGCTTTCTAGATTCTCTAATACAGCAGGAAATTTGAGTGTGCTCAGAACAAAAGAACGGTGTTAACTACACATACGGGCCATATCTAGTTCAACTCTGCTTCTGAAACTGAAACAAACCACAGATCCACCAACATCCAATGCTTGTCAGTTCAGATGAGAAACGTGTGAGATTCGTGATCGATGATGTTCGTTTGAGCAGTATAGTAATTGCCCTTACCTGAAACGAAGTCTTGCTGTAGGAAAACTCAGAGCCTGGGATTTAACTCCATTTCTGAAGTGAAACACACAACAGAGTTTTCATCCATTGATCACACTCTGCTTTAGAGCAAGTATCACGCTCTTGCTTTCTAGAGTCTAATACAGGAAGAAAGTTGAGTGTGCTCAGAATTAAAGAACGGTGTTTCCTACACATACGGACAATATCTAGAAGAACTATGCCTCTGAAATTGATACAAAACTCAGTTCCTCTGACATCCAATGCTTGTCAGTTAAGATGAGAAACGTGTGAGCTATGTGAACGATGCAGTTCGTTTGAGCTGAAAAGTGACTGCCCTTACCTGAAATGAAGTCTTGCTTGTAGGAAGACACAGAGCATGGAATTTAACTCCATTTCTGAAGGGAAACACACAGCATAGTTCTCATCCATGGATCACACTCTGCTTTAGAGCAAGAAGCACGCTCTTGCTTTTTAGAGTCTCTAATACAGCAGGAAACATGAGTGTGCTGAGAACAGAAGAACAGTGTTTCCTACTCATATGGACCATATCTAGAAGAACTCTGCCTCTGAAATTGATACAAAGCACAGGTCCTCTAACATACAATGCTTGTCAGTTAAGATGAGAAACGTGTGAGCTTTGTGACAGAGGTAGTTCGTTTGAGCTGTAAAGTCACTGCCCTTACCTGAAACGACGTCTTGCTTGTAGGAAGACTCAGAGCCTGGGATTTAACTCCATTTCTGAAGTGAAACACACGTCAGAGTTCTCATATATAGATCACACTCTGCTTTAGAGGAAGAAGCACGCTCTTGCTTTCTATAGTCTCTAAGACACCAGGAAACATGAGTGAGCTGAGAACAAAAGAACGGTGTTTCCTACACATACGGACCATATCTAGTCCAACTCTGCTTCTGAAACTGATACAAAGCACTGGTCCTCTAACATCCAATGCTTGTCAGTTAAGATGAGAAACGTGTGAGCTTCGTGAACGATGTAGTTCTTTTGAGCTGTAAAGTAATTGCCCTTACCTGAAACGATGTCTTGCTGTAGGAAAACTCAGAGTCTGGGATTTAACTCCATTTCTGAAGTGAAACACACAACAGAGTTCTCATCCATTGATCACTCTCTGCTTTAGAGCAAGAAGCACGCTCTTGCTTCCAAAGTCTCTATGGCAACAGGAAACTTGAGTGTGCTGAGAACAAATGAACGGTGTTTCCTACACATACGGACCATATTTAGTCCAACTCTGCTTCTTTAACTGACACAAAGCACAGGTCCTCTAACATCCAATGCTTGTCAGTTAAGATGAGAAACGTGTGAGCTTTGTGAACGATTTAGTTCTTTTGAGCTGAAAAGTGACTACCCTTACCTGAAACGAAGTCTTGCTTGTAGGAAGACACAAGCATGGAATTTAACTCCATTTCTGAAGTGAAACACACAGCAGAGTTTTCATCCATTGATCACACTCTGCTTTAGAGCAAGAAGCACGCTCTAGCTTTCTAGAGTCTCTAAGACACCAGGAAATTTGCTTGTGCTGAGAACCAAAGAATGGTATTTCCTACACGTACAGACCATATCTAATCCAACTCTGCTTCTGAAACTGATACAAAGCACTGGTCCTCTAACATCCGAGGCTTGTCAGTAAAGATGAGAAACGTGTGAGCTTCGTGAATGATGTAGATCGTTTGAGCTGTAAAGTAACTGCCCTTACCTGAAACGAAGTCTTGCTTGTAGGAAGACTCAGAGCCAGGGATTTAACTCCATTTCTGAAGTGAAACACACAACAGAGTTCTCATCCATTGATCACACTCTGCTTTAGAGCAAGAAGCATGCTCTAGCTATCCAGAGTCTCTAAGACAGCAGGAAACTTGAGTGTGCTGAGAACAAGTGCATGGTGTTTCCTACACATATGGACCATATCTAGTCCAACTGTGCTTCTGAAACTGATACAAAGCACTGGTCCTCTAACATCCAATGCTTGTCAGTTAAGATGAGAAACGTGTGAGCTTCGTGAATGATGGAGTTCTTTGAGGAGAAAAGAGACTGCCCTAACCTGAAACGAAGACTTACTTGTAGGAAGACAAAGAGCATGGAATTTAACTCAATTTCTGAAGGGAAACACACAGCATAGTTCTCATCCATGGATCACACTCTGCTTTAGAGCAAGAGGCACGCACTTGCTTTCTAGATTCTCTAATACAGCAGGAAATTTGAGTGTGCTCAGAACAAAAGAACGGTGTTAACTACACATACGGGCCATATCTAGTTCAACTCTGCTTCTGAAACTGAAACAAACCACAGATCCACCAACATCCAATGCTTGTCAGTTCAGATGAGAAACGTTTGAGATTCGTGATCGATGTTGTTCGTTTGAGCAGTAAAGTAATTGCCCTTACCTGAAACGAAGTCTTGCTGTAGGAAAACTCAGAGCCTGGGATTTAACTCCATTTCTGAAGTGAAACACACAACAGAGTTTTCATCCATTGATCACACTCTGCTTTAGAGCAAGTATCACGCTCTTGCTTTCTAGAGTCTAATACAGGAAGAAAGTTGAGTGTGCTCAGAATTAAAGAACGGTGTTTCCTACACATACGGACAATATCTAGAAGAACTATGCCTCTGAAATTGATACAAAACTCAGTTCCTCTGACATCCAATGCTTGTCAGTTAAGATGAGAAACGTGTGAGCTATGTGAAAGATGCAGTTCGTTTGAGCTGAAAAGTGACTGTCCTTACCTGAAACGAAGTCTTGCTTGTAGGAAGACACAGAGCATGGAATTTAACTCCATTTCTGAAGGGAAACACACAGCATAGTTCTCATCCATGGATCACACTCTGCTTTAGAGCAAGAAGCACGCTCTTGCTTTTTAGAGTCTCTAATACAGCAGGAAACATGAGTGTGCTGAGAACAGAAGAACAGTGTTTCCTAATCATATGGACCATATCTAGAAGAACTCTGCCTCTGAAATTGATACAAAGCACAGGTCCTCTAACATCCAATGCTTGTCAGTTAAGATGAGAAACGTGTGAGCTTTGTGACAGATGTAGTTCGTTTGAGCTGTAAAGTCACTGCCCTTACCTGAAAAGATGTCTTGCTTGTAGGAAGACTCAGAGCCTGGGATTTAACTCCATTTCTGATGGGAAACACACAACTGAGTTCCAATCGACTGATTATCCTCTGCTTTAGAGCAAGAAGCACGCTCTAGCTTTCTAGAGTCTCTACGACAGCAGGAAACGTGAGTGTGCTGAGAACAAATGAACGGTGTTTCCTACACATACGGACGATATTTAGTCCAACTCTGCTTCTTTAACTGACACGAAGCACAGGTCCTCTAACATCCAATGCTTGTCAGTTAAGATGAGAAACGTGTGAGCTTTGTGAACGATGTAGTTCGTTTGAGCTGTAAAGAGACTGCCCTAACCTGAAACGAAGACTTACTTGTAGGAAGACACAGAGCATGGAATTTAACTCAATTTCTGAAGGGAAACACACAGCATAGTTCTCATCCATGGATCACACTCTGCTTTAGAGCAAGAAGCACGCACTTGCTTTCTAGATTCTCTAATACAGCAGGAAATTTGAGTGTGCTCAGAACAAAAGAATGGTGTTAACTACACATACGGGCCATATCTAGTTCAACTCTGCTTCTGAAACTGAAACAAACCACAGATCCACCAACATCCAATGCTTGTCAGTTCAGATGAGAAACGTGTGAGATTCGTGATCGATGTTGTTCGTTTGAGCAGTAATGTAATTGCCCTTACCTGAAACGAAGTCTTGCTGTAGGAAAACTCAGAGCCTGGGATTTAACTCCATTTCTGAAGTGAAACACACAACAGAGTTTTCATCCATTGATCACACTCTGCTTTAGAGCAAGTATCACGCTCTTGCTTTCTAGAGTCTAATACAGGAAGAAAGTTGAGTGTGCTCAGAATTAAAGAACGGTGTTTCCTACACATACGGACAATATCTAGAAGAACTATGCTTCTGAAATTGATACAAAACTCAGTTCCTCTGACATCCAATGCTTGTCAGTTAAGATGAGAAACGTGTGAGCTATGTGAACGATGCAGTTCGTTTGAGCTGAAAAGTGACTGCCCTTACCTGAAAGGAAGTCTTGCTTGTAGGAAGACACAGAGCATGGAATTTAACTCCATTTCTGAAGGGAAACACACAGCATAGTTCTCATCCATGGATCACACTCTGCTTTAGAGCAAGAAGCACGCTCTTGCTTTTTAGAGTCTCTAATACAGCAGGAAACATGAGTGTGCTGAGAACAGAAGAACAGTGTTTCCACTCATATGGACCATATCTAGAAGAACTCTGCCTCTGAAATTGATACAAAGCACAGGTCCTCTAACATCCAATGCTTGTCAGTTAAGATGAGAAACGTGTGAGCTTTGTGACAGACGTAATTCGTTTGAGCTGTAAAGTCACTGCCCTTACCTGAAACGAAGTCTTGCTTGTAGGAAGACTCAGAGCCTGGGCTTTAACTCCATTTCTGAAGTGAAACACACGTCAGAGTTCTCATATATAGATCACACTCTGCTTTAGAGGAAGAAGCACGCTCTTGCTTTCTATAGTCTCTAAGACACCAGGAAACATGAGTGTGCTGAGAACAAAAGAACGGAGTTTCCTACACATACGGACCATATCTAGTCCAACTCTGCTTCTGAAACTGATACAAAGCACTGGTCCTCTAACATCCAATGCTTGTCAGTTAAGATGAGAAACATGTGAGATTCGTGAACGATGTAGTTTCTTTGAGCTGAAAAGAGACTGCCCTTACCTGAAACGAAGTCTTGCTTGTAGGAAGACACAGAGCATGGAATTTAACTCCATTTCTGAAGGGAAATACACAGCATTGTTCTCATCCATGATTCACACTCTGCTTTAGAGCAAGAAGCACGCTCTTGCTTTCTAGAGTCTCTAATACAGCAGGAAACTTGAGTGTGCTCCGAACAAAAGAACGGTGTTTCTTACACATACGGACCATATCTAGTTCAACTGTGCTTCTGAAACTGAAACAAACCACAGGTCCTCTAACTTCCAATGCTTGTCAGCTAAGATGAGAAACATGTGAGCTTCGTGAACGATGTAGTTCCTTTGAGCTGTAAAGTAACTGCCCTTACTTGAAACGAACTCTTCCTTGTAGGAAGACTCAGAGCATGGGCTTCAACTCCATTTCTGAAGTGTAACACACAGCAAAGTTCTCATCCATTGATCACACTCAGCTACATAGCAAGAAGCATGCTGTAGCTTTATAGAGTCTCTAAGACAGCAGGAAACTTGAGTATGCTCAGAACACAAGAACGGTGTTTCTTACACATACATACCATATCTAGTTCAACTGTGCTTCAGAAACTGAAACAAACCACAGGACCTCTAACATCCAATGCTTGTCAGTTAAGATGAGAAATGTGTGAGCTTCGTGAACAATGTAGTTCCTTTGAGCTGAAAAGTAGCTGCCCTTATTTGAAACGAAGTCTTCCTTGTAGGAACACTCGGAGCCTGGGCTTTAACTCCATTTCTAAAGTGAAACACACAGCAGAGTTCTCATATATAGATCAGACTTTGCTTTAGAGCAAGAAGCACGCCCTTGCTTTCTAGAGTCCCTAAGACAGCAGGAAACATGAGTGTGCTGAGAACAAAAGAACGGTGTTTCCTACACATACGGACCATATCTAGAAGAACTCTTCCTCTGAAATTGATAAAAAACACAGGTCCTCTGACATCCAATGCTTGTCAGTTAAGATGAGAAACGTGTGAGCTATGTGAACGATGCAGTTTGTTTGAGCTGAAAAGTGACTGCCCTTACCTGAAACGAAGTCTTGCTTGTAGGAAGACAAAGAGCATGGAATTTAACTCCATTTCTGAAGGGAAACACACAGCATAGTTCTCATCCATGGATCACACTCAGCTACATAGCAAGAAGCATGCTGTAGCTTTATAGAGTCTCTAAGACAGCAGGAAACTTGAGTGTGCTCAGAACAAAAGAACGGTGTTTTTTACACATACGGACCATATCTAGTTCAACTGTGCTTCTGAAACTGAAACAAAGCACAGGTCCTCTAACTTCCAATGCTTGTCAGCTAAGATGAGAAACATGTGAGCTTCGTGAACGATGTAGTTCCTTTGAACTGTAAAGTAACTGCCCTTACTTGAAACGAACTCTTCCTTGAAGGAAGACTCAGAGCATGGGCTTTAACTCCATTTCTGAAGTATAACACACAGCAAAGTTCTCATCCATTGATCACACTCAGCTACATAGCAAGAAGCATGCAGTAGCTTTATAGAGTCTCTAAGACAGCAGGAAAATTGAGTGTGCTCAGAACACAAGAACGGTGTTTCTTACACATACATACCATATCTAGTTCAACTGTGCTTCGGAAACTGAAACAAACCACAGGACCTCTAACATCCAATGCTTGTCAGTTAAGATGAGAAACGTGTGAGCTTCGTGAACAATGTAGTTCGTTTGAGCTGGAAAGTAGCTGCCCTTATTTGAAACGAAGTCTTCCTTGTAGGAACACTCAGAGCCTGGGCTTTAACTCCATTTCTGAAGTGAAACACACAGCAGAGTTCTCATATATAGATCAGACTCTGCTTTAGAGCAAGAAGCACGCCCTTGCTTTCTAGAGTCCTTAAGACAGCAGGAAACATGTGTGTGCTGAGAACAAAAGAACGGTGTTTCCTACACATACGGACCATATCTAGAAGAACTCTTCCTTTGAAATTGATACAAAACACAGGTCCTCTGACATCCAATGCTTGTCAGTTAAGATGAGAAACGTGTGAGCTATGTGAACGATGCAGTTTGTTTGAGCTGAAAAGTGACTGCCCTTACCTGAAACGAAGTCTTGCTTGTAGGAAGACACAGAGCATGGAATTTAACTCCATTTCTGAAGGGAAACACACAGCATAGTTCTCATCCATGTATAACACTCTGCTTTAGAGCAAGAAGCACGCTCTAGCTTTATAGAGTCTCTAAGACACCAGGAAATGTAAGTGTGCTGAGAACAGAAGAACAGTGTTTCCTACTCATATGGACCATATCTAGAAGTACTCTGCCTCTGAAATTGATACAAAGCACAGGTCCTCTAACATCCAATGCTTGTCAGTTAAGATGAGAAACGTGTGAGCTTCGTGAACGATGTAGTTCGTTTGAGCTGTAAAGTAACTGCCTTTACCTGAAACGAAGTCTTGCTTGTAGGAAGACACAGAGCATGGAATTTAACTCCATTTCTGAAGGGAAACACACAGCATAGTTCTCATCGATGAATCACACTCTGCTTTAGAGCAAGAAGCATGCCCTTGCTTTCTAGAGTCTCTAATACAGCAGGAAACCTTAGTGTGCTCAGAACAAAAGAACGGTGTTTCCTAAACATATGGGCCATATCTAGCTCAACTCTGCTTCTGAACCTGAAACAAACCACAGGTCCTCTAACATCCAATGCTTGTCAGTAAAGATGAGAATTGTGTGAGCTTTGTGAATGATGTAGTTCGTTTGAGCTGTAAAGTAACTGCCCTTACCTAAAACGAAGTCTTGCTTGTAGGAAGACTCAGAGCCTGGGCTTTAACTCCATTTCTGAAGTGAAACACACATCAGAGTTCTCATATATAGATCACACTCTGCTTTAGAGCAAGAAGCACGCTCTTGCTTTCTATAGTCTCTAAGACACCAGGAAACATGAGTGTGCTGAGAACAAAAGAACGGTGTTTCCTACACATACGGACCATATCTAGTCCAAATCTACTTCTGAAACTGATACAAAGCACTGGTCCTCTAACATCCAATGCTTGTCAGTTAAGATGAGAAACGTGTGAGCTTCGTGAACGATGTAGTTCGTTTGAGCTGTAAAGTCATTGCCCTTACCTGAAACGATGTCTTTAAGTAGGAAAACTCAGAGTCTGGGATTTAACTCCATTTCTGAAGTGAAACACACAACAGAGTTCTCATCCATTGATCACACTCTGCTTTAGAGCAAGAAGCATGCTCTAGCTTTCTAGAGTCTCTAAGACAGCAGGAAACTTTAGTTTGCTGAGAACAAATGAATGGTGTTTCCTACAAATACGGACCATATCTAGTCCAACTCTGCTTCTGAAACTGATACAAAGCACTGGTCCTCTAGCATCCAATGCTTATCAGTTAAGATGAGAAACATGTGAGATTCGTGAACGATGTAGTTTCTTTGAGCTGAAAAGTGACTGCCCTTACTTGAAACGAAGTCTTTCTTGTAGGAAGACACAGAGCATGGAATTTAACTCCATTTCTGAAGGGAAATACACAGCATAGTTCTCATCCATGATTCACACTCTGCTTTAGAGCAAGAAGCACGCTCTTGCTTTCTAGAGTCTCTAATACAGCAGGAAACTTGAGTGTGCTCAGAACAAAAGAACGGTGTTTCTTACACATACGGACCATATCTAGTTCAACTGTGCTTCTGAAACTGAAACAAACCACAGGTCCTCTAACTTCCAATGCTTGTCAGCTAAGATGAGAAACATGTGAGCTTCGTGAACGATGTAGTTCCTTTGAGCTGTAAAGTAACTGCCCTTACTTGAAATGAACTCTTCCTTGTAGGAAGACTCAGAGCATGGGCTTTAACTCCATTTCTGAAGTGTAACACACAGCAAAGTTCTCATCCATTGATCACACTCAGCTACATAGCAAGAAGCACGCTGTAGCTTTATAGAGTCTCTAAGACAGCAAGAAACTTGAGTGTGCTCAGAACACAAGAACGGTGTTTCTTACACATACATACCATATCTAGTTCAACTGTACTTCGGAAACTGAAACAAACCACAGGTCCTCTAACATCCAATGCTTGTCAGTTAAGATGAGAATCGTGTGAGCTTCGTGAACAATGTAGTTCGTTTGAGCTGAAAAGTAGCTGCCCTTATTGGAAACGAAGTCTTCCTTGTAGGAACACTCAGAGCCTGGGCTTTAACTCCATTTCTGAAGTGAAACACACAGCAGAGTTCTCATATATAGATCAGACTCTGCTTTAGAGCAAGAAGCACGCCCTTGCTTTCTAGAGTCCCTAAGACAGCAGGAAACATGAGTGTGCTGAGAACAAAAGAACGGTGTTTCCTACACATACGGACCATATCTAGTCCAACTCTGCTTCTGAAACTGATACAAAGCACTGGTCCTCTAACATCCAATGCTTGTCAGTTAAGATGAGAAACGTGTGAGCTTCGTGAACGATGTAGTTCTTTTGAGCTGTAAAGTAATTGCCCTTACCTGAAACGATGTCTTGCTGTAGGAAAACTCAGAGTCTGGGATTTAACTCCATTTCTGAAGTGAAACACACAACAGAGTTCTCATCCATTGATCACACTCTGCTTTAGAGCAAGAAGCACGCTCTTGCTTCCAAAGTCTCTATGGCAACAGGAAACTTGAGTGTGCTGAGAACAAATGAACGGTGTTTCCTACACATACGGACCATATTTAGTCCAACTCTGCTTCTTTAACTGACACAAAGCACAGGTCCTCTAACATCCAATGCTTGTCAGTTAAGATGAGAAACGTGTGAGCTTCGTGAACGATTTAGTTCTTTTGAGCTGAAAAGTGACTACCCTTACCTGAAACGAAGTCTTGCTTGTAGGAAGACACAGAGCATGGAATTTAACTCCATTTCTGAAGTGAAACACACAGCAGAGTTTTCATCCATTGATCACACTCTGCTTTAGAGCAAGAAGCACGCTCTAGCTTTCTAGAGTCTCTAAGACACCAGGAAACTTGATTGTGCTGAGAACCAAAGAATGGTATTTCCTACACATACAGACCATATCTAATCCAACTCTGCTTCTGAAACTGATACAAAGCACTGGTCCTCTAACATCCGAGGCTTGTCAGTAAAGATGAGAAACGTGTGAGCTTCGTGAACGATGTAAATCGTTTGAGCTGTAAAGTAACTGCCCTTACCTGAAACGAAGTCTTGCTTGTAGGAAGACTCAGAGCCAGGGATTTAACTCCATTTCTGAAGTGAAACACACAACAGAGTTCTCATCCATTGATCACACTCTGCTTTAGAGCAAGAAGCATGCTCTAGCTTTCCAGAGTCTCTAAGACAGCAGGAAACTTGAGTGTGCTGAGAACAAATGCATGGTGTTTCCTACACATATGGACCATATCTAGTCCAACTGTGCTTCTGAAACTGATACAAAGCACTGGTCCTCTAACATCCAATGCTTGTCAGTTAAGATGAGAAACGTGTGAGCTTCGTGAATGATGTATTTCTTTGAGCTGAAAAGAGACTGCCCTAACCTGAAACGAAGACTTACTTGTAGGAAGACACAGAGCATGGAATTTAACTCAATTTCTGAAGGGAAACACACAGCATAGTTCTCATCCATGGATCACACTCTGCATTAGAGCAAGAAGCACGCACTTGCTTTCTACATTCTCTAATACAGCAGGAAATTTGAGTGTGCTCAGAACAAAAGAACGGTGTTAACTACACATACGGGCCATATCTAGTTCAACTCTGCTTCTGAAACTGAAACAAACTACAGATCCACCAACATCCAATGCTTGTCAGTTCAGATGAGAAACGTGTGAGATTCGTGATCGATGTTGTTCGTTTGAGCAGTAAAGTAATTGCCCTTACCTGAAACGAAGTCTTGCTGTAAGAAAACTCAGAGCCTGGGATTTAACTCCATTTCTGAAGTGAAACACACAACAGAGTTTTCATCCATTGATCACACTCTGCTTTAGAGCAAGTATCACGCTCTTGCTTTCTAGAGTCTAATACAGGAAGAAAGTTGAGTGTGCTCAGAATTAAAGAACGGTGTTTCCTACACATACGGACAATATCTAGAAGAACTATGCCTCTGAAATTGATACAAAACTCAGTTCCTCTGACATCCAATGCTTGTCAGTTAAGATGAGAAACGTGTGAGCTATGTGAACGATGCAGTTCGTTTGAGCTGAAAAGTGACTGCCCTTACCTGAAACGAAGTCTTGCTTGTAGGAAGACACAGAGCATGGAATTTAACTCCATTTCTGAAGGGAAACACACAGCATAGTTCTCATCCATGGATCACACTCTGCTTTAGAGCAAGAAGCACGCTCTTGCTTTTTAGAGTCTCTAATACAGCAGGAAACATGAGTGTGCTGAGAACAGAAGAACAGTGTTTCCTACTCATATGGACCATATCTAGAAGAACTCTGCCTCTGAAATTGATACAAAGCACAGGTCCTCTAACATCCAATGCTTGTCAGTTAAGATGAGAAACGTGTGAGCTTTGTGACAGATGTAGTTCGTTTGAGCTGTAAAGTCACTGCCCTTACCTGAAACGATGTCTTGCTTGTAGGAAGACTCAGAGCCTGGGATTTAACTCCATTTCTGAAGTGAAACACACGTCAGAGTTCTCATATATAGATCACACTCTGCTTTAGAGGAAGAAGCACTCTCTTGCTTTCTATAGTCTCTAAGACACCAGGAAACATGAGTGTGCTGAGAACAAAAGAACGGTGTTTCCTAAACATACGGACCATATCTAGTCCAACTCTGCTTCTGAAACTGATACAAAGCACTGGTCCTCTAACATCCAATGCTTGTCAGTTAAGATGAGAAACGTGTGAGCTATGTGAACGATGCAGTTCGTTTGAGCTGAAAAGTGACTGCCCTTACCTGAAACGAAGTCTTGCTTGTAGGAAGACACAGAGCATGGAATTTAACTCCATTTCTGAAGGGAAACACACAGCATAGTTCTCATCCATGGATCACACTCTGCTTTAGAGCAAGAAGCACGCTCTTGCTTTTTAGAGTCTCTAATACAGCAGGAAACATGAGTGTGCTGAGAACAGAAGAACAGTGTTTCCTACTCATATGGACCATATCTAGAAGAACTCTGCCTCTGAAATTGATACAGAGCACAGGTCCTCTAACATCCAATGCTTGTCAGTTAAGATGAGAAACGTGTGAGCTTTGTGACAGATGTAGTTCGTTTGAGCTGTAAAGTCACTGCCCTTACCTGAAACGACGTCTTGCTTGTAGGAAGATTCAGAGCCTGGGATTTAACTCCATTTCTGAAGTGAAACACACGTCAGAGTTCTCATATATAGATCACACTCTGCTTTAGAGGAAGAAGCACGCTCTTGCTTTCTATAGTCTCTAAGACACCAGGAAACATGAGTGTGCTGAGAACAAAAGAACGGTGTTTCCTACACATACGGACCATATCTAGTCCAACTCTGCTTCTGAAACTGATACAAAGCACTGGTCCTCTAACATCCAATGCTTGTCAGTTAAGATGAGAAACGTGTGAGCTTCGTGAACGATGTAGTTCTTTTGAGCTGTAAAGTAATTGCCCTTACCTGAAACGATGTCTTGCTGTAGGAAAACTCAGAGTCTGGGATTTAACTCCATTTCTGAAGTGAAACACACAACAGAGTTCTCATCCATTGATCACACTCTGCTTTAGAGCAAGAAGCACGCTCTTGCTTCCAAAGTCTCTATGGCAACAGGAAACTTGAGTGTGCTGAGAACAAATGAACGGTGTTTCCTACACATACGGACCATATTTAGTCCAACTCTGCTTCTTTAACTGACACAAAGCACAGGTCCTCTAACATCCAATGCTTGTCAGTTAAGATGAGAAACGTGTGAGCTTTGTGAACGATTTAGTTCTTTTGAGCTGAAAAGTGACTACCCTTACCTGAAACGAAGTCTTGCTTGTAGGAAGACACAAGCATGGAATTTAACTCCATTTCTGAAGTGAAACACACAGCAGAGTTTTCATCCATTGATCACACTCTGCTTTAGAGCAAGAAGCACGCTCTAGCTTTCTAGAGTCTCTAACACACCAGGAAATTTGATTGTGCTGAGAACCAAAGAATGGTATTTCCTACACATACAGACCATATCTAATCCAACTCTGCTTCTGAAACTGATACAAAGCACTGGTCCTCTAACATCCGAGGCTTGTCAGTAAAGATGAGAAACGTGTGAGCTTCATGAATGATGTAGATCGTTTGAGCTGTAAAGTAACTGCCCTTACCTGAAACGAAGTCTTGCTTGTAGGAAGACTCAGAGCCAGGGATTTAACTCCATTTCTGAAGAGAAACACACAACACAGTTCTCATCCATGGATCACACTCTGCTTTAGAGCAAGAAGCATGCTCTAGCTTTCCAGAGTCTCTAAGACAGCAGGAAACTTGAGTGTGCTGAGAACAAGTGCATGGTGTTTCCTACACATATGGACCATATCTAGTCCAACTGTGCTTCTGAAACTGATACAAAGCACTGGTCCTCTAACATCCAATGCTTGTCAGTTAAGATGAGAAACGTGGGAGCTTCGTGAATGATGTAGTTCTTTGAGGTGAAAAGAGACTGCCCTAACCTGAAACGAAGACTTACTTGTAGGAAGACACAGAGCATGGAATTTATCTCAATTTCTGAAGGGAAACACACAGCATAGTTCTCATCCATGGATCACACTCTGCTTTAGAGCAAGAGGCACGCACTTGCTTTCTAGATTCTCTAATACAGCAGGAAATTTGAGTGTGCTCAGAACAAAAGAACGGTGTTAACTACACATACGGGCCATATCTAGTTCAACTCTGCTTCTGAAACTGAAACAAACCACAGATCCACCAACATCCATTGCTTGTCAGTTCAGATGAGAAACGTTTGAGATTCGTGATCGATGTTGTTCGTTTGAGCAGTAAAGTAATTGCCCTTACCTGAAACGAAGTCTTGCTGTAGGAAAACTCAGAGCCTGGGATTTAACTCCATTTCTGAAGTGAAACACACAACAGAGTTTTCATCCATTGATCACACTCTGCTTTAGAGCAAGTATCACGCTCTTGCTTTCTAGAGTCTAATACAGGAAGAAAGTTGAGTGTGCTCAGAATTAAAGAACGGTGTTTCCTACACATACGGACAATATCTAGAAGAACTATGCCTCTGAAATTGATACAAAACTCAGTTCCTCTGACATCCAATGCTTGTCAGTTAAGATGAGAAACGTGTGAGCTATGTGAAAGATGCAGTTCGTTTGAGCTGAAAAGTGACTGTCCTTACCTGAAACGAAGTCTTGCTTGTAGGAAGACACAGAGCATGGAATTTAACTCCATTTCTGAAGGGAAACACACAGCATAGTTCTCATCCATGGATCACACTCTGCTTTAGAGCAAGAAGGACGCTCTTGCTTTTTAGAGTCTCTAATACAGCAGGAAACATGAGTGTGCTGAGAACAGAAGAACAGTGTTTCCTAATCATATGGACCATATCTAGAAGAACTCTGCCTCTGAAATTGATACAAAGCACAGGTCCTCTAACATCCAATGCTTGTCAGTTAAGATGAGAAACGTGTGAGCTTTGTGACAGATGTAGTTCGTTTGAGCTGTAAAGTCACTGCCCTTACCTGAAAAGATGTCTTGCTTGTAGGAAGACTCAGAGCCTGGGATTTAACTCCATTTCTGATGGGAAACACACAACTGAGTTCCAATCGACTGATTATCCTCTGCTTTAGAGCAAGAAGCACGCTCTAGCTTTCTAGAGTCTCTACGACAGCAGGAAACGTGAGTGTGCTGAGAACAAATGAACGGTGTTTCCTACACATACGGACGATATTTAGTCCAACTCTGCTTCTTTAACTGACACGAAGCACAGGTCCTCTAACATCCAATGCTTGTCAGTTAAGATGAGAAACGTGTGAGCTTTGTGAACGATGTAGTTCGTTTGAGCTGTAAAGAGACTGCCCTAACCTGAAACGAAGACTTACTTGTAGGAAGACACAGAGCATGGAATTTAACTCAATTTCTGAAGGGAAACACACAGCATAGTTCTCATCCATGGATCACACTCTGCTTTAGAGCAAGAAGCACGCACTTGCTTTCTAGATTCTCTAATACAGCAGGAAATTTGAGTGTGCTCAGAACAAAAGAATGGTGTTAACTACACATACGGGCCATATCTAGTTCAACTCTGCTTCTGAAACTGAAACAAACCACAGATCCACCAACATCCAATGCTTGTCAGTTCAGATGAGAAACGTGTGAGATTCGTGATCGATGTTGTTCGTTTGAGCAGTAATGTAATTGCCCTTACCTGAAACGAAGTCTTGCTGTAGGAAAACTCAGAGCCTGGGATTTAACTCCATTTCTGAAGTGAAACACACAACAGAGTTTTCATCCATTGATCACACTCTGCTTTAGAGCAAGTATCACGCTCTTGCTTTCTAGAGTCTAATACAGGAAGAAAGTTGAGTGTGCTCAGAATTAAAGAACGGTGTTTCCTACACATACGGACAATATCTAGAAGAACTATGCCTCTGAAATTGATACAAAACTCAGTTCCTCTGACATCCAATGCTTGTCAGTTAAGATGAGAAACGTGTGAGCTATGTGAACGATGCAGTTCGTTTGAGCTGAAAAGTGACTGCCCTTACCTGAAACGAAGTCTTGCTTGTAGGAAGACTCAGAGCCTGGGCTTTAACTCCATTTCTGAAGTGAAACACACGTCAGAGTTCTCATATATAGATCACACTCTGCTTTAGAGGAAGAAGCACGCTCTTGCTTTTTAGAGTCTCTAATACAGCAGGAAACATGAGTGTGCTGAGAACAGAAGAACAGTGTTTCCACTCATATGGACCATATCTAGAAGAACTCTGCCTCTGAAATTGATACAAAGCACACGTCCTCTAACATCCAATGCTTGTCAGTTAAGATGAGAAACGTGTGAGCTTTGTGACAGACGTAATTCGTTTGAGCTGTAAAGTCACTGCCCTTACCTGAAACGAAGTCTTGCTTGTAGGAAGACTCAGAGCCTGGGCTTTAACTCCATTTCTGAAGTGAAACACACGTCAGAGTTCTCATATATAGATCACACTCTGCTTTAGAGGAAGAAGCACGCTCTTGCTTTCTATAGTCTCTAAGACACCAGGAAACATGAGTGTGCTGAGAACAAAAGAACGGAGTTTCCTACACATACGGACCATATCTAGTCCAACTCTGCTTCTGAAACTGATACAAAGCACTGGTCCTCTAACATCCAATGCTTGTCAGTTAAGATGAGAAACGTGTGAGCTTCGTGAACGATGTAGTTCGTTTGAGCTGTAAAGTCATTGCCCTTACCTGAAACGATGTCTTGAAGTAGGAAAACTCAGAGTCTGGGATTTAACTCCATTTCTGAAGTGAAACACACAACAGAGTTCTCATCCATTGATCACACTCTGCTTTAGAGCAAGAAGCATGCTCTAGCTTTCTAGAGTCTCTAAGACAGCAGGAAACTTTAGTTTGCTGAGAACAAATGAATGGTGTTTCCTACAAATACGGACCATATCTAGTCCAACTCTGCTTCTGAAACTGATACAAAGCACTGGTCCTCTAGCATCCAATGCTTATCAGTTAAGATGAGAAACATGTGAGATTCGTGAACGATGTAGTTTCTTTGAGCTGAAAAGAGACTGCCCTTACTTGAAACGAAGTCTTGCTTGTAGGAAGACACAGAGCATGGAATTTAACTCCATTTCTGAAGGGAAATACACAGCATAGTTCTCATCCATGATTCACACTCTGCTTTAGAGCAAGAAGCACGCTCTTGCTTTCTAGAGTCTCTAATACAGCAGGAAACTTGAGTGTGCTCAGAACAAAAGAACGGTGTTTCTTACACATACGGACCATATCTAGTTCAACTGTGCTTCTGAAACTGAAACAAACCACAGGTCCTCTAACTTCCAATGCTTGTCAGCTAAGATGAGAAACATGTGAACTTCGTGAACGATGTAGTTCCTTTGAGCTGTAAAGTAACTGCCCTTACTTGAAATGAACTCTTCCTTGTAGGAAGACTCAGAGCATGGGCTTTAACTCCATTTCTGAAGTGTAACACACAGCAAAGTTCTCATCCATTGATCACACTCAGCTACATAGCAAGAAGCACGCTGTAGCTTTACAGAGTCTCTAAGACAGCAAGAAACTTGAGTGTGCTCAGAACACAAGAACGGTGTTTCTTACACATACATACCATATCTAGTTCAACTGTACTTCGGAAACTGAAACAAACCACAGGTCCTCTAACATCCAATGCTTGTCAGTTAAGATGAGAAACGTGTGAGCTTCGTGAACAATGTAGTTCGTTTGAGCTGAAAAGTAGCTGCCCTTATTGGAAACGAAGTCTTCCTTGTAGGAACACTCAGAGCCTGGGCTTTAACTCCATTTCTGAAGTGAAACACACAGCAGAGTTCTCATATATAGATCAGACTCTGCTTTAGAGCAAGAAGCACGCCCTTGCTTTCTAGAGTCCCTAAGACAGCAAGAAACATGAGTGTGCTGAGAACAAAAGAACGGTGTTTCCTACACATACAGACCATATCTAGAAGAACTCTTCCTCTGAAATTGATACAAAACACAGGTCCTCTGACATCCAATGCTTGTCTGTTAAGATGAGAAACGTGTGAGCTATGTGAACGATGCAGTTTGTTTGAGCTGAAAAGTGACTGCCCTTACCTGAAACGAAGTCTTGCTTGTAGGAAGACACAGAGCATGGAATTTAACTCCATTTCTGAAGGGAAACACACAGCATAGTTCTCATCCATGGATCACACTCTGCTTTAGAGCAAGAAGCACGCTCTTGCTTTTTAGAGTCTCTAATACAGCAGGAAACATGAGTGTGCTGAGAACAGAAGAACAGTGTTTCCTACTCATATGGACCATATCTAGAAGAACTCTGCCTCTAAAATTGATACAAAACACAGGTCCTCTAACATCCATGCTTGTCAGTTAAGATGAGAAACGTGTGAGCTTTGTGACAGATGTAGTTCTTTTGAGCTGTAAAGTCACTGCCCTTACCTGAAACGATGTCTTGCTTGTAGGAAGACTCAGAGCCTGGGATTTAACTCCATTTCTGATGGGAAACACACAACTGAGTTCCAATCGATTGATTATACTCTGCTTTAGAGCAAGAAGCACGCTCTTGCTCTCTAGAGTCTCTAATACAGCAGGAAACCTGAGTGTGCTCAGAACAATACCTTTTTTTCCTACACATACAGGACATATCTAGTTCAACTCTGCTTCTGAAACTGAAACAAACCACAGGTCCTCTAACATCCAATGCTTGTCAGTTAAGATGAGAAACGTGTGAGCTTCATGAACAATGTAGTTCCTTTGAGCTGTAAAGTAATTGCCCTTACCTGAAACGAAGTCTTGCTGTAGGAAAACTCAGAGCCTAGGATTTAACTCCATTTCTGAAGTGAAACACACAACAGAGTTGTCATCCATTGATCACACTCTGCTTTAGAGCAAGAATCACACTCTTGCTTTCTAGAGTCTAATACAGGAAGAAAGTTGAGTGTGCTCAGAAGAAAAGAACGGTGTTTCCTACACATACGAACAATATCTATAGGAACTATGCCTCTGAAATTGATACAAAACACAGGTCCTCTGACATCCAATGCTTTTCAGTTAAGATGAAAAACGTGTGAGCTTCGTGAACTATGCAGTTTGTTTGAGCTGAAAAGTGACTGCCCTAACCTGAAACGAAATCTTGCTTGTAGGAAGACACAGAGTATGGAATTTAAATCCATTTCTGAAGGGAAACACACAGCATAGTTCTCATCCATGGATCACACTCTGCTTTAGAGCAAGAAGCACGCTCTTGCTTTCTAGTGTCTCTAATACAGCAGGAAACATGAGTGTGCTGAGAAAAGAAGAACAGTGTTTCCTAATCATATGGACCATATCTAGAAGAACTCTGCCTCTGAAATTGATACAAAGCACAGGTCCTCTAACATCCAATGCTAGTCCGTTAAGATGAGAAACGTGTGAGCTTTGTGACAGATGTAGTTCGTTTGAGCTGTAAGTCACTGCCCTTACCTGAAACGATGTCTTGCTTGTAGGAAGACTCAGAGCCTGGGATTTAACTCCATTTCTGAAGGGAAACACACAACTGAGTTCCAATCCATTGATCACACTCTGCTTTAGAGCAAGAAGCACGCTCTTGCTTTCTAGTGTCTCTAAGACACCATGAAACATGAGTGTGCTGAGAACAAATGAATGGTGTTTCCTACACAAACAGACCATATCTAGTACAACTCTGCTTCTGAAACTGATACAAAGCACTGGTCCCCTAACATCCAATGCTTGTCAGTTAAGATGAGAAACGTGTGAGCTTCGTGAATGATGTAGTTCGTTTGAGCTGTAAAGTAACTGCCCTTACCTGAAACGAAGTCTTGCTTGTAGGAAGACTCAGAGCCAGGGATTTAACTCCATTTCTGAAGGAAAACACACAGCATAGTTCTCATCCATGGATCACACTCTGCTTTAGAGCAAGAAGGTCGATCTTGCTTTCTAGAGTCTCTAATACAGCAGGAAACATGAGTGTGCTCAGAACAAAAGAACGGTGTTTCTTACACATACAGACCATATCTCGTTCAACTGTGCTTCTGAAACTGAAACAAACCACAGGTCCTCTAACATCCAATGCTTGTCAGGTAAGATAAGAAACGTGTGAGATTCGTGAACGATGTAGTTCCTTTGAGCTCTAAGTAACTGCCCTTACTTGAAAAGAACTCTTCCTTGTAGGAAGACACAGAGCATGGGCTTTAACTCCATTTCTGAAGTGAAACACATAGCAAAGTTGTCATCCATTGATCACACTCTGCTTTAGAGCAAGAAGCACGCTCTAGCTTTATAGAGTCTCTAAGACAGCAGGAAACTTGAGTGTGCTCAGAACACAAGAACGGTGTTTCCTACACATACAGGCCATATATAGTTCGACTCTAGTTTTGAAACTGAAACAAACCACAGGTCCTCTATCATCCACTGCTTTTCAGTTAAGATGAGAAACGTGTGAGTTTCGGGAACGATGTAGTTCGTTTGAGCTGTAAAGTAACTGCCCTTACTTGAAACGAAGTCTTCCTTGTAGGAAGACTCAGAGCCTGGGATTTAACTCCATTTCTGAAGTGAAACACACAGCAGAGTTGTCATCCATTGATCACACTCTGCTTTAGAGCAAGAAGCACGCTCTAGCTTTCTAGGGTCTCTAAGACACCAGGAAACGTGAGTGTGCTGAGAACAAAAGAACGGTGTTTCCTGCACATAGGGACCATATCTAATCCACCTCTGCTTCTGAAACTGATACAAAGCACTGGTCCTCTAACATCCGATGCTTGTCAGTTAAGATGAGAAACGTGTGAGCTTCGTGAACGATGTAGTTCATTTGAGCTGTAAAGTAACTGCCCTTACCTGAAACGAAGTCTTGCATGTAGGAGGACTCAGAGCCAGAGATTTAACTCCATTTCTGAAGGGAAACACACATCATAGTTCTCATCCATGGATCACACTCTGCTTTAGAGCAAGAAGCACACTCTTGCTTTCTAGAGTCTCTAATACAGCAGGAAACCTGAGTGTGCTCAGAATAATACAAGGGTTTTTCCTACACATACGGGCCATATCTAGTTCAACTCTGCTTCTGAAACTGAAACAAACCACAGTGCCTCTAACATCCAATGCTTGTCAGTTAAGATGAGAAACGTGTGAGCTTCGTGAACGATGTAGTTCGTTTGAGCTGTAAAGTAACTGCCCTTACTTGAAACGAACTCTTCCTTGTAGGAAGACTCAGAGCCTAGGCTTTAACTCCATTTCTGAAGTGAAACACACAGCAGAGTTGTCATCCATTGATCACACTCTGCTTTAGAGCAAGAAGCACGCTCTAGCTTTCTAGAGTCTCTAAGACAGCAGGAAATTTGAGTGTGCTCAGAACAAAGAACGGTTTTTCCGACACATACAGGCCACATCTAGTTCAATTCTGCTTTTGAAACTGAAACAAACCCCAGGTCCTCTAACATCCAATGCTTGTCAGTTAAGATGAGAAACGTGTGAGCTTCGTGAACGATGTAGTTCGTTTGTGGTGTAAAGTAACTGCCCTTACTTGAAACGAAGTCTTCCTTGTAGGAAGACAAAGAGCCTGGGATTTAACTCCATTTCTGAAGTGAAACACACAGCAGAGTTGTCATCGATTGATCACACTCTGCTTTAGAGCAAGAAGCACGCTCTAGCTTTATAGAGTCTCTAAGAGAGCAGGAAACTTGAGTGTGCTCAGAACACAAGAATGGTGTTTCCTACACATACAGGCCATATCTAGTTCAACTCTAGTTTTGAAACTGAAACAAACCCCAGGTCCTCTAACATCCAATGCTTGTCAGTTAAGATGAGAAACGTGTGAGCTTCGTGAAAGATGTAGTTCGTTTGAGCTGAAAAGACACTGCCCTTACCTGAAAGGAAGTCTTGCTTGTAGGAAGACACAGAGCATGGAATTTAACTTCATTTCTGAAGGGAAACACACAGCATAGTTCTCATCCATGGATCACACTCTGCTTTAGAGCAAGAAGCACGCTCTTGCTTTTTAGAGTCTCTAATACAGCAGGAAACATGAGTGTGCTGAGAACAGAAGAACAGTGTTTCCTACTCATATGGACCATATCTAGAAGAACTCTGCCCCTGAAATTGATACAAAGCACAGGTCCTCTAACATCCAATGCTTGTCAGTTAAGATGAGAAACGTGTGAGCTTTGTGACAGATGTAGTTCTTTTGAGATGTAAAGTCACTGCCCTTACCTGAAACGATGTCTTGCTTGTAGGAAGACTCAGAGCCTGGGATTCAACTCCATTTCTGATGGGAAACACACAACTGAGTTCCAATCGATTGATTATACTCTCCTTTAGAGAAAGAAGCTCGCTCTTGCTCTCTAGAGTCTCTAATACAGCAGGAAACCTGAGTGTGCTCAGAACAATACAACGGTTTTTCCTACACATACAGGCCATATCTAGTTCAACTCTGCTTCTGAAACTGAAACAAACCAAAGGTCCTCTAACATCCAATGCTTGTCAGTTAAGATGAGAAACGTGTGAGCTTCATGAACAATGTAGTTCCTTTGAGCTGTAAAGTAATTGCCCTTACCTGAAACGAAGTCTTGCTGTAGGAAAACTCAGAGCCTGGGATTTAACTCCATTTCTGAAGGGAAACACACAACTGAGTTCCAATCCATTGATCACACTCTGCTTTAGAGCAAGAAGCACGCTCTTGCTTTCTAGTGTCTCTAAGACACCATGAAACATGAGTGTGCTGAGAACAAATGAATGGTGTTTCCTACACAAACAGACCATATCTAGTACAACTCTGCTTCTGAAACTGATAAAAAGCACTGGTCCCCTAACATCCAATGCTTGTCAGTTAAGATGAGAAACGTGTGAGCTTCGTGAACGATGTAGTTCGTTTGAGCTGTAAAGTAACTGCCCTTACTTGAAACGAAGTCTTCCTTGTAGGAAGACTCAGAGCCTGGGATTTAACTCCATTTCTGAAGTGAAACACACAGCAGAGTTCTTATCCATTGATCACACTCTGCTTTAGAGCAAGAAGCACGCTCTAGCTTTATAGAGTCTCTAAGACACCAGGAAATGTAAGTGTGCTGAGAACAAAGTACGATGTTTCCTACACATACGGACCATATCTAATCCACCTCTGCTTCTGAAACTGATACAAAGCACTGGTCCTCTAACATCCGATGCTTGTCAGTTAAGATGAGAAACGTGTGAGCTTCGTGAACGATGTAGTTCGTTTGAGCTGAAAAGAGACTGCCCTTACCTGTAAGGAAGTCTTGCTTGTAGGAAGACACAGAGCATGGAATTTAACTCCATTTCTGATGGGAAACACACAACTGAGTTCTCATCCATTGATCACACTCTGCTTTAGAGCAAGAAGCACGCTCTTGCTTTCTAGAGTCTCTAAGACAGCATGAAACATGAGTGTGCTGAGAATAAATGAATGGTGTTTCCTAAAAATACGGACCATATCTAGTCCAACTCTGATTCTGAAACTGATACAAAGCAATGGTCCTCTAACATCCAATGTTTGTCAGTTAAGATGAGAAACGTGTGACCTTGTGAACCATGTAGTTCGTTTGAGCTGTAAAGTAACTGCCCTTACTTGAAACGAAGTCTTGCTTGTAGGAAGGCTCAGAGCCAGGGATTTAACTCCATATCTGAAGTGAAAAACACAACAGAGTTCTCATCCATTGATCACACTCGGCTTTAGAGCAAGTAGCACACTCTAGCTTTCAAGAGTCTCTAAGACAGCAGGAAACTTGAGTGTGCTGAGAACAAATGAATGCTGTTTCCTACACATACAGACCATATCTAGTCCAACTCTGCTTCTGAAACTAATACAAAGCACATGTCTTCTAACATCCAATGCTTATCAGTTAAGATGAGAAACGTGTGAGCTTTGTGAATGATGTAGTTCGTTTGAGCTGTAAAGTAACTGCCCTTACCTGAAACGAAGTCTTGCTTGTAGGAAGACACAGAGCATGGAATTTAACTCCATTTCTGAAGGGAAACATACAGCATAGTTCTCATCGATGGATCACACTCTGCTTTAGAGCAAGAAGCATGCTCTTGCTTTCTAGAGTCTCTAATACAGCAGGAAACCTTAGTGTGCTCAGAACAAAAGAACGGTGTTTCCTAAACATACGGGCCATATCTAGCTCAACTCTGCTTCTGAAACTGAAACAAACCACAGGTCCTCTAACATCCAATGCTTGTCAGTAAAGATGAGAAATGTGTGAGCTTTGTGAATGATGTAGTTCGTTTGAGCTGTAAAGTAACTGCCCTTACCTAAAACGAAGTCTTGCTTGTAGGAATACTCAGAGCCTGGGCTTTAACTCCATTTCTGAAGTGAAACACACGTCAGAGTTCTCATATATAGATCACACTCTGCTTTAGAGCAAGAAGCACGCCCTTGCTTTCTAGAGTCCCTAAGACAGCAGGAAACATGAGTGTGCTGAGAACAAAAGAACGGTGTTTCCTACACATACGGACCATATCTAGAAGAACTCTTCCTCTGAAATTGATACAAAACACAGGTCCTCTGACATCCATTGCTTGTCAGTTAAGATGAGAAACGTGTGAGCTATGTGAACGATGCAGTTTGTTTGAGCTGAAAAGTGACTGCCCTTACCTGAAACGAAGTCTTGCTTGTAGGAATACACAGAGCATGGAATTTAACTCCATTTCTGAAGGGAAACACACAGCATAGTTCTCATCCATGGATCACACTCTGCTTTAGAGCAAGAAGCACGCTCTTGCTTTTTAGAGTCTCTAATACAGCAGGAAACATGAGTGTGCTGAGAACAGAAGAACAGTGTTTCCTACTCATATGGACCATATCTAGAAGAACTCTGCCTCTAAAATTGATACAAAGCACAGGTGCTCTAACATCCAATGCTTGTCAGTTAAGATGAGAAACGTGTGAGCTTTGTGACAGATGTAGTTCTTTTGAGCTGTAAAGTCACTGCCCTTAACTGAAACGATGTCTTGCTTGTAGGAAGACTCAGAGCCTGGGATTTAACTCCATTTCTGATGGGAAACACACAACTGAGTTCCAATCGATTGATTATACTCTGCTTTAGAGCAAGAATCACGCTCTTGCTTTCTAGAGTATAATACAGGAAGAAAGTTGAGTGTGCTCAGAAGAAAAGAACGGTGTTTCCTACACATACGGACAATATCTATAGGAACTATGCCTCTGAAATTGATACAAAACACAGGTCCTCTGCATCCAATGCTTTTCAGTTAAGATGAAAAACGTGTGAGCTTCGTGAACTATGCAGTTTGTTTGAGCTGAAAAGTGACTGCCCTAACCTGAAACGAAATCTTGCTTGTAGGAAGACACAGAGTATGGAATTTAAATCCATTTCTGAAGGGAAACACACAGCATAGTTCTCATCCATTGATCACACTCTGCTTTAGAGCAAGAAGCACGCTCTTGCTTTCTAGTGTCTCTAATACAGCAGGAAACATGAGTGTGCTGAGAAAAGAAGAACAGTGTTTCCTAATCATATGGACCATATCTAGAAGAACTCTGCCTCTGAAATTGATACAAAGCACAGGTCCTCTAACATCCAATGCTAGTCCGTTAAGATGAGAAACGTGTGAGCTTTGTGACAGATGTAGTTCGTTTGAGCTGTAAGTCACTGCCCTTACCTGAAACGATGTCTTGCTTGTAGGAAGACTCAGAGCCTGGGATTTAACTCCATTTCTGAAGGGAAACACATAACTGAGTTCCAATCCATTGATCACACTCTGCTTTAGAGCAAGAAGCACGCTCTTGCTTTCTAGTGTCTCTAAGACACCATGAAACATGAGTCTGCTGAGAACAAATGAATGGTGTTTCCTACACAAACAGACCATATCTAGTACAACTCTGCTTCTGAAACTGATACAAAGCACTGGTCCCCTAACATCCAATGCTTGTCAGTTAAGATGAGAAACGTGTGAGCTTCGTGAATGATGTAGTTCGTTTGAGCTGTAAAGTAACTGCCCTTACCTGAAACGAAGTCTTGCCTGTAGGAATACTCAGAGCCAGGGATTTAACTCCATTTCTGAAGGAAAACACACAGCATAGTTCTCATCCATGGATCACACACTGCTTTAGAGCAAGAAGCACGCTCTTGCTTTCTAGAGTCTCTAGGACAGCAAGAAATTTGAGTGTGCTCAGAACAAAGAACGGTGTTTCCTACACATACAGGCCATATCTAGTTCAACTCTGCTTCTGAAACTGAAACAAACCACAGGTCCTCTAACATCCAATGCTTGTCAGTAAAGATGAGAAATGTGTGAGCTTTGTGAACGATGTAGTTCGTTTGAACTGAAAAGAGACTGCCCTTAACTGTAAGGAAGTCTTGCTTGTAGGAAGACACAGAGCATGGAATTTAACTCCATTTCTGATGGGAAACACACAACTGAGTTCTCATCCATTGATCACACTCTGCTTTAGAGCAAGAAGCATGCTCTTGCTTTCTAGATTCTCTAAGACAGCAGGAAACATGAGTATGCTGAGAATAAATGAATGGTGTTTCCTAAACATACGGACCATATCTAGTCCAACTCTGCTTCTGAAACTGATACAAAGCACTGGACCTCTAACATCCAATGTTTGTTAGTTAAGATGAGAAACGTGTGACCTTGTGAACGATGTATTTCGTTTGAGCTGTAAAGTAACTGCCCTTACTTGAAACGAAGTCTTCCTTGTAGGAAGACAAAGAGCCTGGGATTTAACTTCATTTCTGAAGTGAAACACACAGCAGAGTTGTCATCTATTGATCACACTCTGCTTTAGAGCAAGAAGCACGCTCTAGCTTTCTAGAGTCTCTAAGACAGCAGGAAATTTGAGTGTGCTCAGAACAAAGAACGGTTTTTCCTACACATACAGGCCATATCTAGTTCAACTCTGCTTTTGAAACTGAAACAAACCCCAGGTCCTCTAACATCCAATGCTTGTCAGTTAAGATAAGAAACGTGTGAGCTTCGTGAACGATGTAGTTCATTTGTGGTGTAAAGTAACTGCCCTTACTTGAAACGAAGTCTTCCTTGTAGGAAGACAAAGAGCCTGGGATTTAACTCCATTTCTGAAGTGAAACACACAGCAGAGTTGTCATCCATTGATCACACTCTACTTTAGAGCAAGAAGCACGCTCTAGCTTTATAGAGTCTCTAAGAGAGCAGGAAACTTGAGTGTGCTCAGAACACAAGAATGGTGTTTCCTACACATACAGGCCATATCTAGTTCAACTCTAGTTTTGAAACTGAAACAAACCCCAGGTCCTCTAACATCCAATGCTTGTCAGTTAAGATGAGAAACGTGTGAGCTTCGTGAACGATGTAGTTCGTTTGAGATGAAAAGACACTGCCCTTACCTGAAAGGATGTCTTGCTTGTAGGAAGACACAGAGCATGGAATTTATCTCCATTTCTGAAGGGAAACACACATCATAGTTCTCATCCATGGATCACACTCTGCTTTAGAGCAAGAAGCAGGCTCTTGCTTTCTAGAGTCTCTAATACAGCAGGAAACTTGAGTGTGCTCAGAACAATAGAACGGTTTTTCCTACACATATGGACCATATCTAGTTCATCTCTGTTTCTGAAACTTTAACAAACCACAGGTCCTCTAACATCCAATGCTTGTCAGTTAAGATGAGAAACGTGTGAGATTTGTGAACGATGTAGTTCGTTTGAGCTGTAAAGTAACTGCCCTTACTTAAAACGAACTCTTCCTTGTAGGAAGACTCAGAGCATGGGCTTTAACTCCATTTCTGAAGTGAAACACACAGCAGAGTTGTCATCCATTGATCACACTCTGCTTAGAGCAAGAAGTACGCTCTATCTTTATAGAGTCTCTAAGACAGCAGGAAACTTGAGTGTGCTCAGAACACAAAAACGGTGTTTCCTACACATACAGGCCATATCTAGTTCAACTCTAGTTTTGTAACTGAAACAAACCACAGGTCCTCTACCATCCAATGCTTGTCAGTTAAGATGAGAAACGTGTGAGCTTCGTTAACGATGTAGTTCGTTTGAGCTGTAAAGTAACTGCCCTTATTTGAAATGATGTCTTCCTTGTAGGAAGACTCAGAGCCTGGGATTTAACTCCATTTCTGAAGTGAAACACACAGCAGTGTTGTCATCCATTGATCACACTCTGCTTTAGAGCAAGAAGCACGCTCTAGCTTTCTAGAGTCTCTAAGACACCAGGAAATGTGAGTGTGCTCAGAAAAAAAAATGGTGTTTCTTACACATACGGACCATATCTTGTTCAAATGTGCTTCTGAAACTGAAACAAACCACAGGTCCCCTAACATCCAATGCTTGTCAGGTAAGATGAGAAACGTGTGAGCTTCGTGAACGATGTAGTTCGTTTGAGCTGAAAAGAGACTGCCCTTACCTGAAAGGAAGTCTTGCCTGTAGGAAGACACAGAGCATGGAATTTAACTCCATTTCTGAAGTGAAACACACAGCAGAGTACTCATCCATTGATCACACTCTGCTTTAGAGCAAGAAACTCGATCTTGCTTGCCAGAGTCTCTAAGACACCAGGAAATGTGAGTGTGCTGAGAACAAAGTACGATGTTTCCCACACATACGGACCAATCTAATCCAACTCTGCTTCTGAAACTAATACAAAGCACTGGTCCTCTAACATCCGATGCTTGCCAGTTAAGATGAGAAACGTGTGAGATTCGTGAAGGATGTAGTTCGTTTGAGCTCTTAGTAACTAACCTTACCTGAAACGAAGTCTTGCTTGTAGGAAGACTCAGAGCCTGGGATTTAACTCCATTTCTGAAGTGAAACACACAACAGAGTTCTCATCCATTGATCACACTCTGATTTAGAGCAAGAAGCTCGATCTTGCTTTCTAGAGTCTCTAATACAGCAGGAAACATGAGTGTGCTCAGAACAAAAGAACGGTGTTTCTTACACATACAGACCATATCTCGTTCAACTGTGCTTCTGAAACTGAAACAAACCACAGGTCCTCTAACATCCAATGCTTGTCAGGTAAGATAAGAAACGTGTGAGCTTCGTGAACGATGTAGTTCCTTTGAGCTGTAAGTAACTGCCCTTACTTGAGAAGAACTCTTCCTTGTAGGAAGACTCAGAGCATGGGCTTTAACTCCATTTCTGAAGTGAAACACATAGCAGAGTTGTCATCCATTGATCACACTCTGCTTTATAGCAAGAAGCACGCTCTAGCTTTATAGAGTCTCTAAGACAGCAGGAAACTTGAGTGTGCTCAGAACACAAGAACGGTGTTTCCTACACATACAGGCCATATCTAGTTCAACTCTAGTTTTGAAACTGAAACAAACCACAGGTCCTCTATCATCCAATGCTTGTCAGTTAAGATGAGAAACGGGTGAGTTTCGGGAACGATGTAGTTCGTTTGAGCTGTAAAGTAACTGCCCTTACTTGAAACGAAGTCTTCCTTGTAGGAAGACTCAGAGCCTGGGATTTAACTCCATTTCTGAAGTGAAACACACAGCAGAGTTGTCATCCATTGATCACACTCTGCTTTAGAGCAAGAAGCACGCTCTAGCTTTCTAGGGTCTCTAACACACCAGGAAACGTGAGTGTGCTGAGAACAAAAGAACGGTGTTTCCTACACATAGGGACCATATCTAATCCACCTCTGCTTCTGAAACTGATACAAAGCACTGGTCCTCTAACATCCGATGCTTGTCATTTAAGATGAGAAACGTGTGAGCTTCGTGAACGATGTAGTTCATTTGAGCTGAAAAGAGACTGCCCTTTCCTGAAAGGAAGTCTTGCTTGTGGGAAGACACAGAGCATGGAATTTAACTCCATTTCTGAAGGGAAACACACAACTGAGTTCCAATCCATGATCACACTCTGCTTTAGAGCAAGAAGCACGCTCTTGCTTTCTAGAGTCTAAGACAGCAGGAAACTTGAGTGTGCTTAGAACAATACAACGGTTTTTCCTACACATACGGGCCATATCTAGTTCAACTCTGCTTCTGAAACTGAAACAAACCACAAGTCCTCTAACATCAAATGCTTGTCAGTTAAGATGAGAAACGTGTGAGCTTCGTGAACGATGTAGTTCATTTGAGCGGTAAAGTAACTGCCCTTACCTGAAACGAAGTCTTGCATGTAGGAGGACTCAGAGCCAGAGATTTAACTCCATTTCTGAAGGGAACCACACATCATAGTTCTCATCCATGGATCACACTCTGCTTTAGAGCAAGAAGCACGCTCTTGCTTTCTAGAGTCTCTAATACAGCAGGAAACCTGAGTGTGCTCAGAATAATACAAGGGTTTTTCCTACACATACGGGCCATATCTAGTTCAACTCTGCTTCTGAAACTGAAACAAACCACAGGGCCTCTAACATCCAATGCTTGTCAGTTAAGATGAGAAACGTGTGAGCTTCGTGAACGATGTAGTTCGTTTGAGCTGTAAAGTAACTGCCCTTACTTGAAACGAACTCTTCCTTGTAGGAAGACTCAGAGCATGGGCTTTAACTCCATTTCTGAAGGGAAACACACAGCAGAGTTGTCATCCATTGACCACACTCTGCTTTAGAGCTACAAGCACGCTCTAGCTTTCTAGAGTCTCTAAGACAGCAGGAAATTTGAGTGTGCTCAGAACAAAGAACGGTTTTTCCTACACATACAGGCCATATCTAGTTCAACTCTGCTTTTGAAACTGAAACAAACCCCAGGTCCTCTAACATCCAATGCTTGTCAGTTAAGATGAGAAACGTGTGAGCTTCGTGAACGATGTAGTTCGTTTGAGCTGAAAAGACACTGCCCTTACCTGAAAGGAAGTCTTGCTTGTAGGAAGACACAGAGCATGGAATTTAACTCCATTTCTGAAGGGAAACACACAACTGAGTTCTCATCCATGGATCACACTCTGCTTTAGAGCAAGAAGCACGCTCTTGCTTTCTAGAGTCTCTAAGACAGCAGGAAACATGAGTGTGCTGAGAACAAATGAATGGTGTTTCCTAAACATACGGACCATATCTAGTCCAACTCTGCTTCTGAAACTGATACAAAGCACTGGTCCCCTAACATCCAATGGTTGTCAGTTAAGATGAGAAACGTGTGAGCTTCGTGAACGATGTAGTTCGTTTGAGCTGTAAAGTAACTGCCCTTACCTGAAATGAAATCTTGCTTGTAGGAAGACACAGAGCCAGGCATTTAACTCCATTTCTGAAGGGAAACACACATCATAGTTCTCATCCATGGATCACACTCTGCTTTAGAGCAAGAAGCAGGCTCTTGCTTTCTAGAGTCTCTAATACAGCAGGAAACTTGAGTGTGCTCAGAACAATAGAACGGTTTTTCCTACACATATGGACCATATCTAGTTCATCTCTGTTTCTGAAACTTTAACAAACCACAGGTCCTCTAACATCCAATGCTTGTCAGTTAAGATGAGAAACGTGTGAGCTTTGTGACAGATGTAGTTCTTTTGAGCTGTAAAGTTACTGCCCTTAGCTGAAACTATGTCTTGCTTGTAGGAAGACTCAGAGCCTGGGATTTAACTCCATTTCTGATGGGAAACACACAACTGAGTTCCAATCGATTGATTATACTCTGCTTTAGAGCAAGAAGCACGCTCTTGCTCTCTAGAGTCTCTAATACAGCAGGAAACCTGAGTGTGCTCAGAACAATACCTTTTTTTCCTACACATACAGGACATATCTAGTTCAACTCTGCTTCTGAAACTGAAACAAACCACAGGTCCTCTAACATCCAATGCTTGTCAGGTAAGATAAGAAACGTGTGAGCTTCGTGAACGAAGTAGTTCCTTTGAGCTGTAAGTAACTGCCCTTACTTGAAAAGAACTCTTCCTTGTAGGAAGACTCAGAGCATGGGCTTTAACTCCATTTCTGAAGTGAAACACATAGCAGAGTTGTCATCCATTGATCACACTCTGCTTTAGAGCAAGAAGCACGCTCTAGCTTTATAGAGTCTCTAAGACAGCAGGAAACATGAGTGTGCTCAGAACACAAGAACGGTGTTTCCTACACATACAGGCCATATCTAGTTCAACTCTAGTTTTGAAACTGAAACAAACCACAGGTCCTCTATCATCCAATGCTTGTCAGTTAAGATGAGAAACGGGTGAGTTTCGGGAACGATGTAGTTCGTTTGAGCTGTAAAGTAACTGCCCTTACTTGAAACGAAGTCTTCCTTGTAGGAAGACTCAGAGCCTGGGATTTAACTCTATTTCTGAAGTGAAACACACAGCAGAGTTGTCATCCATTGATCACACTCTGCTTTAGAGCAAGAAGCACGCTCTAGCTTTCTAGGGTCTCTAACACACCAGGAAACGGGAGTGTGCTGAGAACAAAAGAACGGTGTTTCCTACACATAGGGACCATATCTAATCCACCTCTGCTTCTGAAACTGATACAAAGCACTGGTCCTCTAACATCCGATGCTTGTCATTTAAGATGAGAAACGTGTGAGCTTCGTGAACGATGTAGTTCATTTGAGCTGAAAAGAGACTGCCCTTTCCTGAAAGGAAGTCTTGCTTGTGGGAAGACACAGAGCATGGAATTTAACTCCATTTCTGAAGGGAAACACACAACTGAGTTCCAATCCATGATCACACTCTGCTTTATAGCAAGAAGCACGCTCTTGCTTTCTAGAGTCTAAGACAGCAGGAAACTTGAGTGTGCTTAGAACAATACAACGGTTTTTCCTACACATACGGGCCATATCTAGTTCAACTCTGCTTCTGAAACTGAAACAAACCACAAGTCCTCTAACATCAAATGCTTGTCAGTTAAGATGAGAAACGTGTGAGCTTCGTGAACGATGTAGTTCATTTGAGCTGTAAAGTAACTGCCCTTACCTGAAACGAAGTCTTGCATGTAGGAGGACTCAGAGCCAGAGATTTAACTCCATTTCTGAAGGGAACCACACATCACAGTTCTCATCCATGGATCACACTCTGCTTTAGAGCAAGAAGCACGCTCTTGCTTTCTAGAGTCTCTAATACAGCAGGAAACCTGAGTGTGCTCAGAATAATACAAGGGTTTTTCCTACACATACGGGCCATATCTAGTTCAACTCTGCTTCTGAAACTGAAACAAACCACAGGGCCTCTAACATCCAATGCTTGTCAGTTAAGATGAGAAACGTGTGAGCTTCGTGAACGATGTAGTTCGTTTGAGCTGTAAAGTAACTGCCCTTACTTGAAACGAACTCTTCCTTGTAGGAAGACTCAGAGCCTAGGCTTTAACTCCATTTCTGAAGTGAAACACACAGCAGAGTTGTCATCCATTGACCACACTCTGCTTTAGAGCTACAAGCACGCTCTAGCTTTCTAGAGTCTCTAAGACAGCAGGAAATTTGAGTGTGCTCAGAACAAAGAACGGTTTTTCCTACACATACAGGCCATATCTAGTTCAACTCTGCTTTTGAAACTGAAACAAACCTCAGGTCCTCTAACATCCAATGCTTGTCAGTTAAGATGAGAAACGTGTGAGCTTCGTGAATGATGTAGTTCGTTTGTGGTGTAAAGTAACTGCCCTTACTTGAAACGAAGTCTTCCTTGTAGGAAGACAAAGAGCCTGGGATTTAACTCCATTTCTGTAGTGAAACACACAGCAGAGTTGTCATCCATTGATCACACTCTGCTTTAGAGCAAGAAGCACGCTCTAGCTTTATAGAGTCTCTAAGAGAGCAGGAAACTTGAGTTTGCTCAGAACACAAGAATGGTGTTTCCTACACATACAGGCCATATCTAGTTCAACTCTAGTTTTGAAACTGAAACAAACCCCAGGTCCTCTAACATCCAATGCTTGTCAGTTAAGATGAGAAACGTGTGAGCTTCGTGAACGATGTAGTTCGTTTGAGCTGAAAAGACACTGCCCTTACCTGAAAGGAAGTCTTGCTTGTAGGAAGACACAGAGCATGGAATTTAACTCCATTTCTGAAGGGAAACACACAACTGAGTTCTCATCCATGGATCACACTCTGCTTTAGAGCAAGAAGCACGCTCTTGCTTTCTAGAGTCTCTAAGACAGCAGGAAACATGAGTGTGCTGAGAACAAATGAATGGTGTTTCCTAAACATACGGACCATATCTAGTCCAACTCTGCTTCTGAAACTGATACAAAGCACTGGTCCCCTAACATCCAATGGTTGTCAGTTAAGATGAGAAACGTGTGAGCTTCGTGAATGATGTAGTTCGTTTGAGCTGTAAAGTAACTGCCCTTACCTGAAATGAAATCTTGCTTGTAGGAAGACACAGAGCCAGGCATTTAACTCCATTTCTGAAGGGAAACACACATCATAGTTCTCATCCATGGATCACACTCTGCTTTAGAGCAAGAAGCAGGCTCTTGCTTTCTAGAGTCTCTAATACAGCAGGAAACTTGAGTGTGCTCAGAACAATAGAACGGTTTTTCCTACACATATGGACCATATCTATTTCATCTCTGTTTCTGAAACTTTAACAAACCACAGGTCCTCTAACATCCAATGCTTGTCAGTTAAGATGAGAAACGTGTGAGCTTTGTGACAGATGTAGTTCTTTTGAGCTGTAAAGTCACTGCCCTTACCTGAAACGATGTCTTGCTTGTAGGAAGACTCAGAGCCTGGGATTTAACTCCATTTCTGATGGGAAACACACAACTGAGTTCCAATCGATTGATTATACTCTGCTTTAGAGCAAGAAGCACGCTCTTGCTCTCTAGAGTCTCTAATACAGCAGGAAACCTGAGTGTGCTCAGAACAATACCTTTTTTTCCTACACATACAGGACATATCTAGTTCAACTCTGCTTCTGAAACTGAAACAAACCACAGGTCCTCTAACATCCAATGCTTGTCAGTTAAGATGAGAAACGTGTGAGCTTCATGAACAATGTAGTTCCTTTGAGCTGTAAAGTAATTGCCCTTACCTGAAACGAAGTCTTGCTGTAGGAAAACTCAGAGCCTAGGATTTAGCTCCATTTCTGAAGTGAAACACACAACAGAGTTGTCATCCATTGATCACACTCTGCTTTAGAGCAAGAATCACGCTCTTGCTTTCTAGAGTATAATTCAGGAAGAAAGTTGAGTGTGCTCAGAAGAAAAGAACGGTGTTTCCTACACATACGGACAATATCTATAGGAACTATGCCTCTGAAATTGATACAAAACACAGGTCCTCTGCATCCAATGCTTTTCAGTTAAGATGAAAAACGTGTGAGCTTCGTGAACTATGCAGTTTGTTTGAGCTGAAAAGTGACTGCCCTAACCTGAAACGAAATCTTGCTTGTAGGAAGACACAGAGTATGGAATTTAAATCCATTTCTGAAGGGAAACACACAGCATAGTTCTCATCCATGGATCACACTCTGCTTTAGAGCAAGAAGCACGCTCTTGCTTTCTAGTGTCTCTAATACAGCAGGAAACATGAGTGTGCTGAGAAAAGAAGAACAGTGTTTCCTAATCATATGGACCATATCTAGAAGAACTCTGCCTCTGAAATTGATACAAAGCACAGGTCCTCTAACATCCAATGCTAGTCCGTTAAGATGAGAAACGTGTGAGCTTTGTGACAGATGTAGTTCGTTTGAGCTGTAAGTCACTGCCCTTACCTGAAACGATGTCTTGCTTGTAGGAAGACTCAGAGCCTGGGATTTAACTCCATTTCTGAAGGGAAACACACAACTGAGTTCCAATCCATTGATCACACTCTGCTTTAGAGCAAGAAGCACGCTCTTGCTTTCTAGTGTCTCTAAGACACCATGAAACATGAGTCTGCTGAGAACAAATGAATGGTGTTTCCTACACAAACAGACCATATCTAGTACAACTCTGCTTCTGAAACTGATACAAAGCACTGGTCCCCTAACATCCAATGCTTGTCAGTTAAGATGAGAAACGTGTGAGCTTCGTGAATGATGTAGTTCGTTTGAGCTGTAAAGTAACTGCCCTTACCTGAAACGAAGTCTTGCCTGTAGGAATACTCAGAGCCAGGGATTTAACTCCATTTCTGAAGGAAAACACACAGCATAGTTCTCATCCATGGATCACACACTGCTTTAGAGGAAGAAGCACGCTCTTGCTTTCTAGAGTCTCTAGGACAGCAAGAAATTTGAGTGTGCTCAGAACAAAGAACGGTGTTTCCTACACATACAGGCCATATCTAGTTCAACTCTGCTTCTGAAACTGAAACAAACCACAGGTCCTCTAACATCCAATGCTTGTCAGTAAAGATGAGAAATGTGTGAGCTTTGTGAACGATGTAGTTCGTTTGAACTGAAAAGAGACTGCCCTTAACTGTAAGGAAGTCTTGCTTGTAGGAAGACACAGAGCATGGAATTTAACTCCATTTCTGATGGGAAACACACAACTGAGTTCTCATCCATTGATCACACTCTGCTTTAGAGCAAGAAGCACGCTCTTGCTTTCTAGATTCTCTAAGACAGCAGGAAACATGAGTGTGCTGAGAATAAATGAATGGTGTTTCCTAAACATACGGACCATATCTAGTCCAACTCTGCTTCGGAAACTGATACAAAGCACTGGACCTCTAACATCCAATGTTTGTTAGTTAAGATGAGAAACGTGTGACCTTGTGAACGATGTATTTCGTTTGAGCTGTAAAGTAACTGCCCTTACTTGAAACGAAGTCTTCCTTGTAGGAAGACAAAGAGCCTGGGATTTAACTTCATTTCTGAAGTGAAACACACAGCAGAGTTGTCATCTATTGATCACACTCTGCTTTAGAGCAAGAAGCACGCTCTAGCTTTCTAGAGTCTCTAAGACAGCAGGAAATTTGAGTGTGCTCAGAACAAAGAACGGTTTTTCCTACACATACAGGCCATATCTAGTTCAACTCTGCTTTTGAAACTGAAACAAACCCCAGGTCCTCTAACATCCAATGCTTGTCAGTTAAGATGAGAAACGTGTGAGCTTCGTGAACGATGTAGTTCGTTTGAGATGAAAAGACACTGCCCTTACCTGAAAGGAAGTCTTGCTTGTAGGAAGACACAGAGCATGGAATTTATCTCCATTTCTGAAGGGAAACACACATCATAGTTCTCATCCATGGATCACACTCTGCTTTAGAGCAAGAAGCAGGCTCTTGCTTTCTAGAGTCTCTAATACAGCAGGAAACTTGAGTGTGCTCAGAACAATAGAACGGTTTTTCCTACACATATGGACCATATCTAGTTCATCTCTGTTTCTGAATCTTTAACAAACCACAGGTCCTCTAACATCCAATGCTTGTCAGTTAAGATGAGAAACGTGTGAGATTTGTGAACGATGTAGTTCGTTTGAGCTGTAAAGTAACTGCCCTTACTTAAAACGAACTCTTCCTTGTAGGAAGACTCAGAGCATGGGCTTTAACTCCATTTCTGAAGTGAAACACACAGCAGAGTTGTCATCCATTGATCACACTCTGCTTTAGAGCAAGAAGTACGCTCTATCTTTATAGAGTCTCTAAGACAGCAGGAAACTTGAGTGTGCTCAGAACACAAAAACAGTGTTTCCTACACATACAGGCCATATCTAGTTCAACTCTAGTTTTGTAACTGAAACAAACCACAGGTCCTCTATCATCCAATGCTTGTCAGTTAAGATGAGAAACGTGTGAGCTTCGTTAACGATGTAGTTCGTTTGAGCTGTAAAGTAACTGCCCTTATTTGAAATGATGTCTTCCTTGTAGGAAGACTCAGAGCCTGGGATTTAACTCCATTTCTGAAGTGAAACACACAGCAGTGTTGACATCCATTGATCACACTCTGCTTTAGAGCAAGAAGCACGCTCTAGCTTTCTAGAGTCTCTAAGACACCAGGAAATGTGAGTGTGCTCAGAAAAAAAAATGGTGTTTCTTACACATACGGACCATATCTTGTTCAAATGTGCTTCTGAAACTGAAACAAACCACAGGTCCCCTAACATCCAATGCTTGTCAGGTAAGATGAGAAACGTGTGAGCTTCGTGAACGATGTAGTTCGTTTGAGCTGAAAAGAGACTGCCCTTACCTGAAAGGAAGTCTTGCCTGTAGGAAGACACAGAGCATGGAATTTAACTCCATTTCTGAAGTGAAACACACAGCAGAGTTCTCATCCATTGATCACACTCTGCTTTAGAGCAAGAAACTCGATCTTGCTTGCTAGAGTCTCTAAGACACCAGGAAATGTGAGTGTGCTGAGAACAAAGTACGATGTTTCCCACACATACGGACCAATCTAATCCAACTCTGCTTCTGAAACTAATACAAAGCACTGGTCCTCTAACATCCGATGCTTGCCAGTTAAGATGAGAAACGTGTGAGATTCGTGAACGATGTAGTTCGTTTGAGCTCTTAGTAACTAACCTTACCTGAAACGAAGTCTTGCTTGTAGGAAGACTCAGAGCCTGGGATTTAACTCCATTTCTGAAGTGAAACACACAACAGAGTTCTCATCCATTGATCACACTCTGATTTAGAGCAAGAAGCTCGATCTTGCTTTCTAGAGTCTCTAATACAGCAGGAAACATGAGTGTGCTCAGAACAAAAGAACGGTGTTTCTTACACATACAGACCATATCTCGTTCAACTGTGCTTCTGAAACTGAAACAAACCACAGGTCCTCTAACATCCAATGCTTGTCAGGTAAGATAAGAAACGTGTGAGCTTCGTGAACGATGTAGTTCCTTTGAGCTGTAAGTAACTGCCCTTACTTGAAAAGAACTCTTCCTTGTAGGAAGACTCAGAGCATGGGCTTTAACTCCATTTCTGAAGTGAAACACATAGCAGAGTTGTCATCCATTGATCACACTCTGCTTTAGAGCAAGAAGCACGCTCTAGCTTTATAGAGTCTCTAAGACAGCAGGAAACTTGAGTGTGCTCAGAACACAAGAACGGTGTTTCCTACACATACAGGCCATATCTAGTTCAACTCTAGTTTTGAAACTGAAACAAACCACAGGTCCTCTATCATCCAATGCTTGTCAGTTAAGATGAGAAACGGGTGAGTTTCGGGAACGATGTAGTTCGTTTGAGCTGTAAAGTAACTGCCCTTACTTGAAACGAAGTCTTCCTTGTAGGAAGACTCAGAGCCTGGGATTTAACTCCATTTCTGAAGTGAAACACACAGCAGAGTTGTCATCCATTGATCACACTCTGCTTTAGAGCAAGAAGCACGCTCTAGCTTTCTAGGGTCTCTAACACACCAGGAAACGTGAGTGTGCTGAGAACAAAAGAACGGTGTTTCCTACACATAGGGACCATATCTAATCCACCTCTGCTTCTGAAACTGATACAAAGCACTGGTCCTCTAACATCCGATGCTTGTCATTTAAGATGAGAAACGTGTGAGCTTCGTGAACGATGTAGTTCATTTGAGCTGAAAAGAGACTGCCCTTTCCTGAAAGGAAGTCTTGCTTGTGGGAAGACACAGAGCATGGAATTTAACTCCATTTCTGAAGGGAAACACACAACTGAGTTCCAATCCATGATCACACTCTGCTTTAGAGCAAGAAGCACGCTCTTGCTTTCTAGAGTCTCTAAGTCAGCAGGAAACATGAGTGTGCTGAGAACAAATGAATGGTGTTTCCTAAACATACGGACCATATCTAGTCCAACTCTGCTTCTGAAACTGATACAAAGCACTGGTCCCCTAACATCCAATGGTTGTCAGTTAAGATGAGAAACGTGTGAGCTTCGTGAACGATGTAGTTCGTTTGAGCTGTAAAGTAACTGCCCTTACCTGAAATGAAATCTTGCTTGTAGGAAGACACAGAGCCAGGCATTTAACTCCATTTCTGAAGGGAAACACACATCATAGTTCTCATCCATGGATCACACTCTGCTTTAGAGCAAGAAGCAGGCTCTTGCTTTCTAGAGTCTCTAATACAGCAGGAAACTTGAGTGTGCTCAGAACAATAGAACGGTTTTTCCTACACATATGGACCATATCTAGTTCATCTCTGTTTCTGAAACTTTAACAAACCACAGGTCCTCTAACATCCAATGCTTGTCAGTTAAGATGAGAAACGTGTGAGCTTTGTGACAGATGTAGTTCGTTTGAGCTGTAAAGTAACTGCCCTTACTTAAAACGAACTCTTCCTTGTAGGAAGACTCAGAGCATGGGCTTTAACTCCATTTCTGAAGTGAAACACACAGCAGAGTTGTCATCCATTGATCACACTCTGCTTTAGAGCAAGAAGTACGCTCTATCTTTATAGAGTCTCTAAGACAGCAGGAAACTTGAGTGTGCTCAGAACACAAAAACGGTGTTTCCTACACATACAGGCCATATCTAGTTCAACTCTAGTTTTGTAACTGAAACAAACCACAGGTCCTCTATCATCCAATGCTTGTCAGTTAAGATGAGAAACGTGTGAGCTTCGTGAACGATGTAGTTCGTTTGAGCTGTAAAGTAACTGCCCTTATTTGAAATGATGTCTTCCTTGTAGGAAGACTCAGAGCCTGGGATTTAACTCCATTTCTGAAGTGAAACACACAGCAGTGTTGTCATCCATTGATCACACTCTGCTTTAGAGCAAGAAGCACGCTCTAGCTTTCTAGAGTCTCTAAGACACCAGGAAATGTGAGTGTGCTCAGAACAAAAGAATGGTGTTTCTTACACATACGGACCATATCTTGTTCAAATTTGCTTCTGAAACTGAAACAAACCACAGGTCCCCTAACATCCAATGCTTGTCAGGTAAGATGAGAAACGTGTGAGCTTCGTGAACTATGTAGTTCGTTTGAGCTGAAAAGAGACTGCCCTTACCTGAAAGGAAGTCTTGCCTGTAGGAAGACACAGAGCATGGAATTTAACTCCGTTTGTGAAAGGAATCACACAATTGTGTTCTCATCCATTGATCACACTCTCCTTTAGAGCGAGAAGCACACTCTTGCTTTCTAGAGTCTCTAATACAGCAGGAAACTTGAGTGTGCTCAGAACATTAGTTCGGTTTTTCCTACACATACGGACCATATCTAGTTCAACTCTGCTTCTGAAACTGAAACAAACCACAGGTCCCCTAACATCCAATGCTTGTCAGTTAAGATGAGAAACGTGTGAGCTTCGTGAACGATGTAGTTCGTTTGATCTGTTAGTAACACCCCTTACCAGAAATGAAGTCTTGCTTGTAGGAAGACTCAGAGCCTGGGATTTAACACCATTTGTGAAGTGAAACACACAGCAGAGTTCTCATCCATTGATCACACTCTGCTTTAGAGCAAGAAACTCGATCTTGCTTGCTAGAGTCTCTAAGACACCAGGAAATGTGAGTGTGCTGAGAACAAAGTACGATGTTTCCCACACATACGGACCAATCTAATCCAACTCTGGTTCTGAAACTGATACAAAGCACTGGTCCTCTAACATCCGATGCTTGCCAGTTAAGATGAGAAACGTGTGAGCTTCGTGAACGATGTAGTTCGTTTGAGCTGTTAGTAACTAACCTTACCTGAAACGAAGTCTTGCTTGTAGGAAGACTCAGAGCCTGGGATTTAACTCCATTTCTGAAGTGAAACACACAACAGAGTTCTCATCCATTGATCACACTCTGCTTTAGAGCAAGAAGCTCGATCTTGCTTTCTAGAGTCTCTAATACAGCAGGAAACATGAGTGTGCTCAGAACAAAAGAACGGTGTTTCTTACACATACAGACCATATCTCGTTCAACTGTGCTTCTGAAACTGAAACAAACCACAGGTCCTCTAACATCCAATGCTTGTCAGGTAAGATAAGAAACGTGTGAGCTTCGTGAACGATGTAGTTCCTTTGAGCTGTAAGTAACTGCCCTTACTTGAAAAGAACTCTTCCTTGTAGGAAGACTCAGAGCATGGGCTTTAACTCCATTTCTGAAGTGAAACACATAGCAGAGTTGTCATCCATTGATCACACTCTGCTTTAGAGCAAGAAGCACGCTCTAGCTTTATAGAGTCTCTAAGAGAGCAGGAAACTTGAGTGTGCTCAGAACACAAGAACGGTGTTTCCTACACATACAGGCCATATCTAGTTCAACTCTAGTTTTGAAACTGAAACAAACCACAGGTCCTCTATCATCCAATGCTTGTCAGTTAAGATGAGAAACGGGTGAGTTTCGGGAACGATGTAGTTCCTTTGAGCTGTAAAGTAACTGCCCTTACTTGAAACGAAGTCTTCCTTGTAGGAAGACTCAGAGCCTGGGATTTAACTCCATTTCTGAAGTGAAACACACAGCAGAGTTGTCATCCATTGATCACACTCTGCTTTAGAGCAAGAAGCACGCTCTAGCTTTCTAGGGTCTCTAACACACCAGGAAACGTGAGTGTGCTGAGAACAAAAGAACGGTGTTTCCTACACATAGGGACCATATCTAATCCACCTCTGCTTCTGAAACTGATACAAAGCACTGGTCCTCTAACATCCGATGCTTGTCATTTAAGATGAGAAACGTGTGAGCTTCGTGAACGATGTAGTTCATTTGAGCTGAAAAGAGACTGCCCTTTCCTGAAAGGAAGTCTTGCTCGTAGGAAGACTCAGAGCCAGGGATTTAACTCCATTTCTGAAGGGAAACACACAGCCTAGTTCTCATCCATGGATCACACTCTGCTTTAGAGCAAGAAGCACGCTCTTGCTTTCTAGAGTCTCTAATACAGCAGGAAACTTGAGTGTGCTCAGAACAATACAACGGTTTTTCCTACACATACGGGCCATATCTAGTTCAACTCTGCTTCTGAAACTGAAACAAACCACAAGTCCCCTAACATCAAATGCTTGTCAGTTAAGATGAGAAACGTGTGAGCTTCGTGAACGATGTAGTTCATTTGAGCTGTAAAGTAACTGCCCTTACCTGAAACGAAGTCTTGCATGTAGGAGGACTCAGAGCCAGAGATTTAACTCCATTTCTGAAGGGAAACACACAGCATAGTTCTCATCCATGGATCACACTCTGCTTTAGAGCAAGAAGCACGCTCTTGCTTTCTAGAGTCTCTAATACAGCAGGAAAATTGAGTGTGCTCACAACATTAGTTCGGTTTTTCCTACACATACGGGCCATATCTAGTTCAACTCTGCTTCAGCAACTGAAACAAACCACAGGTCCCCTAACATCCAATACTTGTCAGTTAAGATGAGAAACCTGTGAGCTTTGTGAACGATGTAGTTCGTTTGAGCTGTTAGTAACTCCCCTTACCTGAAACGAAGTCTGGCTTGTAGGAAGACTCCGAGCCTGGGATTTAACTCCATTTCTGAAGTGCAACACACAGCAGAGTTCTCATCCATTGATCACACTCTGCTTTAGAGCAAGAAACTCGATCTTGCTTGCTAGAGTCTCTAATACAGCAGGAAACTTGAGTGTGCTCAGAACACAAGAACGGTGTTTCCTACACATACAGGCCAAATCTAGTTCATATCTAGTTTTGAATCTGAAACAAACCACAGGTCCTCTATCATCCAATGGTTGTCAGTTAAAATGAGAATGGTGTGAGCTTCGTGAACGATGTAGTTCGTTTGAGCTGTAAAGTAACTGCCCTTACTTGAAACGAAATCTTCCTTGTAGGAATACTCAGAGCCTGGGATTTAACTCCATTTCTGAAGTGAAACACACAGCAGAGTTGTCATCCATTGATCACACTCTGCTTTAGAGCAAGAAGCACGCTCTAGCTTTCTACAGTCTCTAAGACACCAGGAAATGTGATTGTTCTGTGAACAAAGTACGATGTGTCCTACACATAAGGAGCATATCTAATCCAACTCTGCTTCTGAAACTGATACAAAGCACTGGTCCTCTAACATCTGATGCTTGTCAGTTAAGATGAGAAACGTGTGAGCTTCGTGAACGATGTAGTTTGTTTGAGCTGTAAAGTAACTGCCCTTACCTGAAACGAAGTCTTGCTTGTAGGAAGACTCAGAGAAAGGGATTTAACTCCATTTCTGAAGGGAAACACACAGCATAGTTCTCATCCATGGATCACACTCTGCTTTAGAGCAAGAAGCTCGATCTTGCTTTCTAGAGTCTCTAATACAGCAGGAAACTTGAGTGTGCTCAGAACAAAAGAACTGTGTTTCCTACACATACGGGCCATATCTAGTTCAACTCTGCTTCTGAAACTGAAACAAACCACAGGTCCTCTAACATCCAATGCTTGTCAGTAAAGATGAGAAATGTGTGAGCTTTGTGAACGATGTAGTTCGTTTGAACTGAAAAGAGACTGCCCTTAACTGTAAGGAAGTCTTGCTTGTAGGAAGACACAGAGCATGGAATTTAACTCCATTTCTGATGGGAAACACACAACTGAGTTCTCATCCATTGATCACACTCTGCTTTAGAGCAAGAAGCACGCTCTTGCTTTCTAGATTCTCTAAGACAGCAGGAAACATGAGTGTGCTGAGAATAAATGAATGGTGTTTCCTAAACATACGGACCATATCTAGTCCAACTCTGCTTCGGAAACTGATACAAAGCACTGGACCTCTAACATCCAATGTTTGTTAGTTAAGATGAGAAACTTGTGACCTTGTGAACGATGTATTTCGTTTGAGCTGTAAAGTAACTGCCCTTACTTGAAACGAAGTCTTCCTTGTAGGAAGACAAAGAGCCTGGGATTTAACTTCATTTCTGAAGTGAAACACACAGCAGAGTTGTCATCTATTGATCACACTCTGCTTTAGAGCAAGAAGCACGCTCTAGCTTTCTAGAGTCTCTAAGACATCAGGAAATTTGAGTGTGCTCAGAACAAAGAACGGTTTTTCCTACACATACAGGCCATATCTAGTTCAACTCTGCTTTTGAAACTGAAACAAACCCCAGGTCCTCTAACATCCAATGCTTGTCAGTTAAGATGAGAAACGTGTGAGCTTCGTGAACGATGTAGTTCGTTTGAGATGAAAAGACACTGCCCTTACCTGAAAGGAAGTCTTGCTTGTAGGAAGACACAGAGCATGGAATTTATCTCCATTTCTGAAGGGAAACACACATCATAGTTCTCATCCATGGATCACACTCTGCTTTAGAGCAAGAAGCAGGCTCTTGCTTTCTAGAGTCTCTAATACAGCAGGAAACTTGAGTGTGCTCAGAACAATAGAACGGTTTTTCCTACACATATGGACCATATCTAGTTCATCTCTGTTTCTGAAACTTTAGCAAACCACAGGTCCTCTAACATCCAATGCTTGTCAGTTAAGATGAGAAACGTGTGAGATTTGTGAACGATGTAGTTCGTTTGAGCTGTAAAGTAACTGCCCTTACTTAAAACGAACTCTTCCTTGTAGGAAGACTCAGAGCATGGGCTTTAACTCCATTTCTGAAGTGAAACACACAGCAGAGTTGTCATCCATTGATCACACTCTGCTTTAGAGCAAGAAGTACGCTCTATCTTTATAGAGTCTCTAAGACAGCAGGAAACTTGAGTGTGCTCAGAACACAAAAACAGTGTTTCCTACACATACAGGCCATATCTAGTTCAACTCTAGTTTTGTAACTGAAACAAACCACAGGTCCTCTATCATCCAATGCTTGTCAGTTAAGATGAGAAACGTGTGAGCTTCGTTAACGATGTAGTTCGTTTGAGCTGTAAAGTAACTGCCCTTATTTGAAATGATGTCTTCCTTGTAGGAAGACTCAGAGCCTGGGATTTAACTCCATTTCTGAAGTGAAACACACAGCAGTGTTGACATCCATTGATCACACTCTGCTTTAGAGCAAGAAGCACGCTCTAGCTTTCTAGAGTCTCTAAGACACCAGGAAATGTGAGTGTGCTCAGAAAAAAAAATGGTGTTTCTTACACATACGGACCATATCTTGTTCAAATGTGCTTCTGAAACTGAAACAAACCACAGGTCCCCTAACATCCAATGCTTGTCAGGTAAGATGAGAAACGTGTGAGCTTCGTGAACGATGTAGTTCGTTTGAGCTGAAAAGAGACTGCCCTTACCTGAAAGGAAGTCTTGCCTGTAGGAAGACACAGAGCATGGAATTTAACTCCATTTCTGAAGTGAAACACACAGCAGAGTTCTCATCCATTGATCACACTCTGCTTTAGAGCAAGAAACTCGATCTTGCTTGCTAGAGTCTCTAAGACACCAGGAAATGTGAGTGTGCTGAGAACAAAGTACGATGTTTCCCACACATACGGACCAATCTAATCCAACTCTGCTTCTGAAACTAATACAAAGCACTGGTCCTCTAACATCCGATGCTTGCCAGTTAAGATGAGAAACGTGTGAGATTCGTGAACGATGTAGTTCGTTTGAGCTGTTAGTAACTAACCTTACCTGAAACGAAGTCTTGCTTGTAGGAAGACTCAGAGCCTGGGATTTAACTCCATTTCTGAAGTGAAACACACAACAGAGTTCTCATCCATTGATCACACTCTGCTTTAGAGCAAGAAGCTCGATCTTGCTTTCTAGAGTCTCTAATACAGCAGGAAACATGAGTGTGCTCAGAACAAAAGAACGGTGTTTCTTACACATACAGACCATATCTCGTTCAACTGTGCTTCTGAAACTGAAACAAACCACAGGTCCTCTAACATCCAATGCTTGTCAGGTAAGATAAGAAACGTGTGAGCTTCGTGAACGATGTAGTTCCTTTGAGCTGTAAGTAACTGCCCTTACTTGAAAAGAACTCTTCCTTGTAGGAAGACTCAGAGCATGGGCTTTAACTCCATTTCTGAAGTGAAACACATAGCAGAGTTGTCATCCATTGATCACACTCTGCTTTAGAGCAAGAAGCACGCTCTAGCTTTATAGAGTCTCTAAGACAGCAGGAAACTTGAGTGTGCTCAGAACACAAGAACGGTGTTTCCTACACATACAGGCCATATCTAGTTCAACTCTAGTTTTGAAACTGAAACAAACCACAGGTCCTCTATCATCCAATGCTTGTCAGTTAAGATGAGAAACGAGTGAGTTTCGGGAACGATGTAGTTTGTTTGAGCTGTAAAGTAACTGCCCTTACTTGAAACGAAGTCTTCCTTGTAGGAAGACTCAGAGCCTGGGATTTAACTCCATTTCTGAAGTGAAACACACAGCAGAGTTGTCATCCATTGATCACACTCTGCTTTAGAGCAAGAAGCACGCTCTAGCTTTCTAGGGTCTCTAACACACCAGGAAACGTGAGTGTGCTGAGAACAAAAGAACGGTGTTTCCTACACATAGGGACCATATCTAATCCACCTCTGCTTCTGAAACTGATACAAAGCACTGGTCCTCTAACATCCGATGCTTGTCATTTAAGATGAGAAACGTGTGAGCTTCGTGAACGATGTAGTTCATTTGAGCTGAAAAGAGACTGCCCTTTCCTGAAAGGAAGTCTTGCTTGTGGGAAGACACAGAGCATGGAATTTAACTCCATTTCTGAAGGGAAACACACAACTGAGTTCCAATCCATGATCACACTCTGCTTTAGAGCAAGAAGCACGCTCTTGCTTTCTAGAGTCTCTAAGTCAGCAGGAAACATGAGTGTGCTGAGAACAAATGAATGGTGTTTCCTAAACATACGGACCATATCTAGTCCAACTCTGCTTCTGAAACTGATACAAAGCACTGGTCCCCTAACATCCAATGGTTGTCAGTTAAGATGAGAAACGTGTGAGCTTCGTGAACGATGTAGTTCGTTTGAGCTGTAAAGTAACTGCCCTTACCTGAAATGAAATCTTGCTTGTAGGAAGACACAGAGCCAGGCATTTAACTCCATTTCTGAAGGGAAACACACATCATAGTTCTCATCCATGGATCACACTCTGCTTTAGAGCAAGAAGCAGGCTCTTGCTTTCTAGAGTCTCTAATACAGCAGGAAACTTGAGTGTGCTCAGAACAATAGAACGGTTTTTCCTACACATATGGACCATATCTAGTTCATCTCTGTTTCTGAAACTTTAACAAACCACAGGTCCTCTAACATCCAATGCTTGTCAGTTAAGATGAGAAACGTGTGAGCTTTGTGACAGATGTAGTTCGTTTGAGCTGTAAAGTAACTGCCCTTACTTAAAACGAACTCTTCCTTGTAGGAAGACTCAGAGCATGGGCTTTAACTCCATTTCTGAAGTGAAACACACAGCAGAGTTGTCATCCATTGATCACACTCTGCTTTAGAGCAAGAAGTACGCTCTATCTTTATAGAGTCTCTAAGACAGCAGGAAACTTGAGTGTGCTCAGAACACAAAAACGGTGTTTCCTACACATACAGGCCATATCTAGTTCAACTCTAGTTTTGTAACTGAAACAAACCACAGGTCCTCTATCATCCAATGCTTGTCAGTTAAGATGAGAAACGTGTGAGCTTCGTGAACGATGTAGTTCGTTTGAGCTGTAAAGTAACTGCCCTTATTTGAAATGATGTCTTCCTTGTAGGAAGACTCAGAGCCTGGGATTTAACTCCATTTCTGAAGTGAAACACACAGCAGTGTTGTCATCCATTGATCACACTGTGCTTTAGAGCGAGAAGCACACTCTTGCTTTCTAGAGTCTCTAATACAGCAGGAAACTTGAGTGTGCTCAGAACATTAGTTCGGTTTTTCCTACACATACGGACCATATCTAGTTCAACTCTGCTTCTGAAACTGAAACAAACCACAGGTCCCCTAACATCCAATGCTTGTCAGTTAAGATGAGAAACGTGTGAGCTTCGTGAACGATGTAGTTCGTTTGAGCTGTTAGTAACACCCCTTACCAGAAATGAAGTCTTGCTTGTAGGAAGACTCAGAGCCTGGGATTTAACACCATTTGTGAAGTGAAACACACAGCAGAGTTCTCATCCATTGATCACACTCTGCTTTAGAGCAAGAAACTCGATCTTGCTTGCTAGAGTCTCTAAGACACCAGGAAATGTGAGTGTGCTGAGAACAAAGTACGATGTTTCCCACACATACGGACCAATCTAATCCAACTCTGGTTCTGAAACTGATACAAAGCACTGGTCCTCTAACATCCGATGCTTGCCAGTTAAGATGAGAAACGTGTGAGATTCGTGAACGATGTAGTTCGTTTGAGCTGTTAGTAACTAACCTTACCTGAAACGAAGTCTTGCTTGTAGGAAGACTCAGAGCCTGGGATTTAACTCCATTTCTGAAGTGAAACACACAACAGAGTTCTCATCCATTGATCACACTCTGCTTTAGAGCAAGAAGCTCGATCTTGCTTTCTAGAGTCTCTAATACAGCAGGAAACATGAGTGTGCTCAGAACAAAAGAACGGTGTTTCTTACACATACAGACCATATCTCGTTCAACTGTGCTTCTGAAACTGAAACAAACCACAGGTCCTCTAACATCCAATGCTTGTCAGGTAAGATAAGAAACGTGTGAGCTTCGTGAACGATGTAGTTCCTTTGAGCTGTAAGTAACTGCCCTTACTTGAAAAGAACTCTTCCTTGTAGGAAGACTCAGAGCATGGGCTTTAACTCCATTTCTGAAGTGAAACACATAGCAGAGTTGTCATCCATTGATCACACTCTGCTTTAGAGCAAGAAGCACGCTCTAGCTTTATAGAGTCTCTAAGAGAGCAGGAAACTTGAGTGTGCTCAGAACACAAGAACGGTGTTTCCTACACATACAGGCCATATCTAGTTCAACTCTAGTTTTGAAACTGAAACAAACCACAGGTCCTCTATCATCCAATGCTTGTCAGTTAAGATGAGAAACGGGTGAGTTTCGGGAACGATGTAGTTCGTTTGAGCTGTAAAGTAACTGCCCTTACTTGAAACGAAGTCTTCCTTGTAGGAAGACTCAGAGCCTGGGATTTAACTCCATTTCTGAAGTGAAACACACAGCAGAGTTGTCATCCATTGATCACACTCTGCTTTAGAGCAAGAAGCACGCTCTAGCTTTCTAGGGTCTCTAACACACCAGGAAACGTGAGTGTGCTGAGAACAAAAGAACGGTGTTTCCTACACATAGGGACCATATCTAATCCACCTCTGCTTCTGAAACTGATACAAAGCACTGGTCCTCTAACATCCGATGCTTGTCATTTAAGATGAGAAACGTGTGAGCTTCGTGAATGATGTAGTTCATTTGAGCTGAAAAGAGACTGCCCTTTCCTGAAAGGAAGTCTTGCTCGTAGGAAGACTCAGAGCCAGGGATTTAACTCCATTTCTGAAGGGAAACACACAGCCTAGTTCTCATCCATGGATCACACTCTGCTTTAAAGCAAGAAGCACGCTCTTGCTTTCTAGAGTCTCTAATACAGCAGGAAAATTGAGTGTGCTCACAACATTAGTTCGGTTTTTCCTACACATACGGGCCATATCTAGTTCAACTCTGCTTCAGCAACTGAAACAAACCACAGGTCCCCTAACATCCAATACTTGTCAGTTAAGATGAGAAACCTGTGAGGTTTGTGAACGATGTAGTTCGTTTGAGCTGTTAGTAACTCCCCTTACCTGAAACGAAGTCTGGCTTGTAGGAAGACTCCGAGCCTGGGATTTAACTCCATTTCTGAAGTGCAACACACAGCAGAGTTCTCATCCATTGATCACACTCTGCTTTAGAGCAAGAAACTCGATCTTGCTTGCTAGAGTCTCTAATACAGCAGGAAACTTGAGTGTGCTCAGAACACAAGAACGGTGTTTCCTACACATACAGGCCAAATCTAGTTCATATCTAGTTTTGAATCTGAAACAAACCACAGGTCCTCTATCATCCAATGGTTGTCAGTTAAAATGAGAATGGTGTGAGCTTCGTGAACGATGTAGTTCGTTTGAGCTGTAAAGTAACTGCCCTTACTTGAAACGAAATCTTCCTTGTAGGAATACTCAGAGCCTGGGATTTAACTCCATTTCTGAAGTGAAACACACAGCAGAGTTGTCATCCATTGATCACACTCTGCTTTAGAGCAAGAAGCACGCTCTAGCTTTCTACAGTCTCTAAGACACCAGGAAATGTGATTGTTCTGTGAACAAAGTACGATGTGTCCTACACATAAGGAGCATATCTAATCCAACTCTGCTTCTGAAACTGATACAAAGCACTGGTCCTCTAACATCTGATGCTTGTCAGTTAAGATGAGAAACGTGTGAGCTTCGTGAACGATGTAGTTTGTTTGAGCTGTAAAGTAACTGCCCTTACCTGAAACGAAGTCTTGCTTGTAGGAAGACTCAGAGAAAGGGATTTAACTCCATTTCTGAAGGGAAACACACAGCATAGTTCTCATCCATGGATCACACTCTGCTTTAGAGCAAGAAGCTCGATCTTGCTTTCTAGAGTCTCTAATACAGCAGGAAACTTGAGTGTGCTCAGAACAAAAGAACTGTGTTTCCTACACATACGGGCCATATCTAGTTCAACTCTGCTTCTGAAACTGAAACAAACCACAGGTCCTCTAACATCCAATGCTTGTCAGTAAAGATGAGAAATGTGTGAGCTTTGTGAACGATGTAGTTCGTTTGAACTGAAAAGAGACTGCCCTTAACTGTAAGGAAGTCTTGCTTGTAGGAAGACACAGAGCATGGAATTTAACTCCATTTCTGATGGGAAACACACAACTGAGTTCTCATCCATTGATCACACTCTGCTTTAGAGCAAGAAGCACGCTCTTGCTTTCTAGATTCTCTAAGACAGCAGGAAACATGAGTGTGCTGAGAATAAATGAATGGTGTTTCCTAAACATACGGACCATATCTAGTCCAACTCTGCTTCGGAAACTGATACAAAGCACTGGACCTCTAACATCCAATGTTTGTTAGTTAAGATGAGAAACGTGTGACCTTGTGAACGATGTATTTCGTTTGAGCTGTAAAGTAACTGCCCTTACTTGAAACGAAGTCTTCCTTGTAGGAAGACAAAGAGCCTGGGATTTAACTTCATTTCTGAAGTGAAACACACAGCAGAGTTGTCATCTATTGATCACACTCTGCTTTAGAGCAAGAAGCACGCTCTAGCTTTCTAGAGTCTCTAAGACAGCAGGAAATTTGAGTGTGCTCAGAACAAAGAACGGTTTTTCCTACACATACAGGCCATATCTAGTTCAACTCTGCTTTTGAAACTGAAACAAACCCCAGGTCCTCTAACATCCAATGCTTGTCAGTTAAGATGAGAAACGTGTGAGCTTCGTGAACGATGTAGTTCGTTTGAGATGAAAAGACACTGCCCTTACCTGAAAGGAAGTCTTGCTTGTAGGAAGACACAGAGCATGGAATTTATCTCCATTTCTGAAGGGAAACACACATCATAGTTCTCATCCATGGATCACACTCTGCTTTAGAACAAGAAGCAGGCTCTTGCTTTCTAGAGTCTCTAATACAGCAGGAAACTTGAGTGTGCTCAGAACAATAGAACGGTTTTTCCTACACATATGGACCATATCTAGTTCATCTCTGTTTCTGAAACTTTAACAAACCACAGGTCCTCTAACATCCAATGCTTGTCAGTTAAGATGAGAAACGTGTGAGATTTGTGAACGATGTAGTTCGTTTGAGCTGTAAAGTAACTGCCCTTACTTAAAACGAACTCTTCCTTGTAGGAAGACTCAGAGCATGGGCTTTAACTCCATTTCTGAAGTGAAACACACAGCAGAGTTGTCATCCATTGATCACACTCTGCTTTAGAGCAAGAAGTACGCTCTATCTTTATAGAGTCTCTAAGACAGCAGGAAACTTGAGTGTGCTCAGAACACAAAAACGGTGTTTCCTACACATACAGGCCATATCTAGTTCAACTCTAGTTTTGTAACTGAAACAAACCACAGGTCCTCTATCATCCAATGCTTGTCAGTTAAGATGAGAAACGTGTGAGCTTCGTTAACGATGTAGTTCGTTTGAGCTGTAAAGTAACTGCCCTTATTTGAAATGATGTCTTCCTTGTAGGAAGACTCAGAGCCTGGGATTTAACTCCATTTCTGAAGTGAAACACACAGCAGTGTTGACATCCATTGATCACACTCTGCTTTAGAGCAAGAAGCACGCTCTAGCTTTCTAGAGTCTCTAAGACACCAGGAAATGTGAGTGTGCTCAGAAAAAAAAATGGTGTTTCTTACACATACGGACCATATCTTGTTCAAATGTGCTTCTGAAACTGAAACAAACCACAGGTCCCCTAACATCCAATGCTTGTCAGGTAAGATGAGAAACGTGTGAGCTTCGTGAACGATGTAGTTCGTTTGAGCTGAAAAGAGACTGCCCTTACCTGAAAGGAAGTCTTGCCTGTAGGAAGACACAGAGCATGGAATTTAACTCCATTTCTGAAGTGAAACACACAGCAGAGTTCTCATCCATTGATCACACTCTGCTTTAGAGCAAGAAACTCGATCTTGCTTGCTAGAGTCTCTAAGACACCAGGAAATGTGAGTGTGCTGAGAACAAAGTACGATGTTTCCCACACATACGGACCAATCTAATCCAACTCTGCTTCTGAAACTAATACAAAGCACTGGTCCTCTAACATCCGATGCTTGCCAGTTAAGATGAGAAACGTGTGAGATTCGTGAACGATGTAGTTCGTTTGAGCTCTTAGTAACTAACCTTACCTGAAACGAAGTCTTGCTTGTAGGAAGACTCAGAGCCTGGGATTTAACTCCATTTCTGAAGTGAAACACACAACAGAGTTCTCATCCATTGATCACACTCTGCTTTAGAGCAAGAAGCTCGATCTTGCTTTCTAGAGTCTCTAATACAGCAGGAAACATGAGTGTGCTCAGAACAAAAGAACGGTGTTTCTTACACATACAGACCATATCTCGTTCAACTGTGCTTCTGAAACTGAAACAAACCACAGGTCCTCTAACATCCAATGCTTGTCAGGTAAGATAAGAAACGTGTGAGCTTCGTGAACGATGTAGTTCCTTTGAGCTGTAAGTAACTGCCCTTACTTGAAAAGAACTCTTCCTTGTAGGAAGACTCAGAGCATGGGCTTTAACTCCATTTCTGAAGTGAAACACATAGCAGAGTTGTCATCCATTGATCACACTCTGCTTTAGAGCAAGAAGCACGCTCTAGCTTTATAGAGTCTCTAAGAGAGCAGGAAACTTGAGTGTGCTCAGAACACAAGAACGGTGTTTCCTACACATACAGGCCATATCTAGTTCAACTCTAGTTTTGAAACTGAAACAAACCACAGGTCCTCTATCATCCAATGCTTGTCAGTTAAGATGAGAAACGGGTGAGTTTCGGGAACGATGTAGTTCCTTTGAGCTGTAAAGTAACTGCCCTTACTTGAAACGAAGTCTTCCTTGTAGGAAGACTCAGAGCCTGGGATTTAACTCCATTTCTGAAGTGAAACACACAGCAGAGTTGTCATCCATTGATCACACTCTGCTTTAGAGCAAGAAGCACGCTCTAGCTTTCTAGGGTCTCTAACACACCAGGAAACGTGAGTGTGCTGAGAACAAAAGAACGGTGTTTCCTACACATAGGGACCATATCTAATCCACCTCTGCTTCTGAAACTGATACAAAGCACTGGTCCTCTAACATCCGATGCTTGTCATTTAAGATGAGAAACGTGTGAGCTTCGTGAACGATGTAGTTCATTTGAGCTGAAAAGAGACTGCCCTTTCCTGAAAGGAAGTCTTGCTCGTAGGAAGACTCAGAGCCAGGGATTTAACTCCATTTCTGAAGGGAAACACACAGCCTAGTTCTCATCCATGGATCACACTCTGCTTTAGAGCAAGAAGCACGCTCTTGCTTTCTAGAGTCTCTAATACAGCAGGAAACTTGAGTGTGCTCAGAACAATACAACGGTTTTTCCTACACATACGGGCCATATCTAGTTCAACTCTGCTTCTGAAACTGAAACAAACCACAAGTCCCCTAACATCAAATGCTTGTCAGTTAAGATGAGAAACGTGTGAGCTTCGTGAACGATGTAGTTCATTTGAGCTGTAAAGTAACTGCCCTTACCTGAAACGAAGTCTTGCATGTAGGAGGACTCAGAGCCAGAGATTTAACTCCATTTCTGAAGGGAAACACACATCATAGTTCTCATCCATGGATCACACTCTGCTTTAGAGCAAGAAGCACGCTCTTGCTTTCTAGAGTCTCTAATACAGCAGGAAAATTGAGTGTGCTCACAACATTAGTTCGGTTTTTCCTACACATACGGGCCATATCTAGTTCAACTCTGCTTCAGCAACTGAAACAAACCACAGGTCCCCTAACATCCAATACTTGTCAGCTAAGATGAGAAACCTGTGAGCTTTGTGAACGATGTAGTTCGTTTGAGCTGTTAGTAACTCCCCTTACCTGAAACGAAGTCTGGCTTGTAGGAAGACTCCGAGCCTGGGATTTAACTCCATTTCTGAAGTGCAACACACAGCAGAGTTCTCATCCATTGATCACACTCTGCTTTAGAGCAAGAAACTCGATCTTGCTTGCTAGAGTCTCTAATACAGCAGGAAACTTGAGTGTGCTCAGAACACAAGAACGGTGTTTCCTACACATACAGGCCAAATCTAGTTCATATCTAGTTTTGAATCTGAAACAAACCACAGGTCCTCTATCATCCAATGGTTGTCAGTTAAAATGAGAATGGTGTGAGCTTCGTGAACGATGTAGTTCGTTTGAGCTGTAAAGTAACTGCCCTTACTTGAAACGAAATCTTCCTTGTAGGAATACTCAGAGCCTGGGATTTAACTCCATTTCTGAAGTGAAACACACAGCAGAGTTGTCATCCATTGATCACACTCTGCTTTAGAGCAAGAAGCACGCTCTAGCTTTCTACAGTCTCTAAGACACCAGGAAATGTGATTGTTCTGTGAACAAAGTACGATGTGTCCTACACATAAGGAGCATATCTAATCCAACTCTGCTTCTGAAACTGATACAAAGCACTGGTCCTCTAACATCTGATGCTTGTCAGTTAAGATGAGAAACGTGTGAGCTTCGTGAACGATGTAGTTTGTTTGAGCTGTAAAGTAACTGCCCTTACCTGAAACGAAGTCTTGCTTGTAGGAAGACTCAGAGAAAGGGATTTAACTCCATTTCTGAAGGGAAACACACAGCATAGTTCTCATCCATGGATCACACTCTGCTTTAGAGCAAGAAGCTCGATCTTGCTTTCTAGAGTCTCTAATACAGCAGGAAACTTGAGTGTGCTCAGAACACAAAAACGGTGTTTCCTACACATACAGGCCATATCTAGTTCAACTGTAGTTTTGTAACTGAAACAAACCACAGGTCCTCTATCATCCAATGCTTGTCAGTTAAGATGAGAAACGTGTGAGCTTCGTGAACGATGTAGTTCGTTTGAGCTGTAAAGTAACTGCCCTTATTTGAAATGATGTCTTCCTTGTAGGAAGACTCAGAGCCTGGGATTTAACTCCATTTCTGAAGTGAAACACACAGCAGAGTTGTCATCCATTGATCACACTCTGCTTTAGAGCAAGAAGCACGCTCTAGCTTTCTAGGGTCTCTAAGACACCAGGAAACGTGAGTGTGCTGAGAACAAAAGAACGGTGTTTCCTACACATAGGGACCATATCTAATCCACCTCTGCTTCTGAAACTGATACAAAGCACTGGTCCTCTAACATCTGATGCTTGTCATTTAAGATGAGAAACGTGTGAGCTTCGTGAACGATGTAGTTCGTTTGAGCTGAAAAGAGACTGCCCTTACCTGAAAGGAAGTCTTGCTTGTGGGAAGACACAGAGCATGGAATTTAACTCCATTTCTGAAGGGAAACACACAACTGAGTTCCAATCCATGATCACACTCTGCTTTAGAGCAAGAAGCACGCTCTTGCTTTCTAGAGTCTCTATGACAGCAGGAAACATGAGTGTGCTGAGAACAAATGAATGGTGTTTCCTACACATACAGACCATATCTAGTTCAACTCTGCTTTTGAAACTGAAACAAACCCCAGGTGCTCTAACATCCAATGCTTGTCAGTTAAGATGAGAAACGTGTGAGCTTCGTGAACAATGTAGTTCGTTTGTGGTGTAAAGTAACTGCCCTTACTTGAAACGAAGTCTTCCTTGTAGGAAGACAAAGAGCCTGGGATTTAACTCCATTTCTGAAGTGAAACACACAGCAGAGTTGTCATCCATTGATCACACTCTGCTTTAGAGCAAGAAGCACGCTCTAGCTTTATAGAGTCTCTAAGAGAGCAGGAAACTTGAGTGTGCTCAGAACACAAGAATGGTGTTTCCTACACATACAGGCCATATCTAGTTCAACTCTAGTTTTGAAACTGAAACAAACCCCAGGTCCTCTAACATCCAATGCTTGTCAGTTAAGATGAGAAACGTGTGAGCTTCGTGAACGTTGTAGTTCGTTTGAGCTGAAAAGACACTGCCCTTACCTGAAAGGAAGTCTTGCTTGTAGGAAGACACAGAGCATGGAATTTATCTCCATTTCTGAAGGGAAACACACAACTGAGTTCTCATCCATGGATCACACTCTGCTTTAGAGCAAGAAGCACGCTCTTGCTTTCTAGAGTCTCTAAGACAGCAGGAAACATGAGTGTGCTGAGAACAAATGAATGGTGTTTCCTAAACATACGGACCATATCTAGTCCAACTCTGCTTCTGAAACTGATACAAAGCACTGGTCCCCTAACATCCAATGCTTGTCAGTTAAGATGAGAAACGTGTGAGCTTCGTGAACGATGTAGTTCGTTTGAGCTGTAAAGTAACTGCCCTTACCTGAAATGAAATCTTGCTTGTAGGAAGACACAGAGCCAGGCATTTAACTCCATTTCTGAAGGGAAACACACATCATAGTTCTCATCCATGGATCACACTCTGCTTTAGAGCAAGAAGCAGGCTCTTGCTTTCTAGAGTCTCTAATACAGCAGGAAACTTGAGTGAGCTCAGAACAATAGAACGGTTTTTCCTACACATATGGACCATATCTAGTTCATCTCTGTTTCTGAAACTTTAACAAACCACAGGTCCTCTAACATCCAAAGCTTGTCAGTTAAGATGAGAAACGTGTGAGATTTGTGAACGATGTAGTTCGTTTGAGCTGTAAAGTAACTGCCCTTACTTGAAACGAACTCTTCCTTGTAGGAAGACTCAGAGCATGGGCTTTAACTCCATTTCTGAAGTGAAACACACAGCAGAGTTGTCATCCATTGATCACACTCTGCTTTAGAGCAAGAAGTACGCTCTAGCTTTATAGAGTCTCTAAGACAGCAGGAAACTTGAGTGTGCTCAGAACACAAAAAAGGTGTTTCCTACACATACAGGCCATATCTAGTTCAACTCTAGTTTTGTAACTGAAACAAACCACAGGTCCTCTATCATCCAATGCTTGTCAGTTAAGATGAGAAACGTGTGAGCTTCGTGAACGATGTAGTTCGTTTGTGGTGTAAAGTAACTGCCCTTACTTGAAACGAAGTCTTCCTTGTAGGAAGACAAAGAGCCTGGGATTTAACTCCATTTCTGAAGTGAAACACACAGCAGAGTTGTCATCCATTGATCACACTCTGCTTTAGAGCAAGAAGCACGCTCTAGCTTTATAGAGTCTCTAAGAGAGCAGGAAACTTGAGTGTGCTCAGAACACAAGAATGGTGTTTCCTACACATACAGGCCATATCTAGTTCAACTCTAGTTTTGAAACTGAAACAAACCCCAGGTCCTCTAACATCCAATGCTTGTCAGTTAAGATGAGAAACGTGTGAGCTTCGTGAACGTTGTAGTTCGTTTGAGCTGAAAAGACACTGCCCTTACCTGAAAGGAAGTCTTGCTTGTAGGAAGACACAGAGCATGGAATTTAACTCCATTTCTGAAGGGAAACACACAACTGAGTTCTCATCCATGGATCACACTCTGCTTTAGAGCAAGAAGCACGCTCTTGCTTTCTAGATTCTCTAAGACTGCAGGGAACATGAGTGTGCTGAGAACAAATGAATGGTGTTTCCTAAACATACGGACCATATCTAGTCCAACTCTGCTTCTGAAACTGATACAAAGCACTGGTCCCCTAACATCCAATGCTTGTCAGTTAAGATGAGAAACGTGTGAGCTTCGTGAACGATGTAGTTCGTTTGAGCTGTAAAGTAACTGCCCTTACCTGAAATGAAATCTTGCTTGTAGGAAGACACAGAGCCAGGCATTTAACTCCATTTCTGAAGGGAAACACACATCATAGTTCTCATCCATGGATCACACTCTGCTTTAGAGCAAGAAGCAGGCTCTTGCTTTCTAGAGTCTCTAATACAGCAGGAAACTTGAGTGTGCTCAAAACAATACAACGGTTTTTCCTACACATATAGACCATATATAGTTCATCTCTGTTTCTGAAACCTTAACAAACCACAGGTCCTCTAACATCCAATGCTTGTCAGTTAAGATGAGAAACGTGTGAGATTTGTGAACGATGTAGTTCGTTTGAGCTGCAGAGAAACTGCCCTTACTTGAAACGAACTCTTCCTTGTAGGAAGACTCAGAGCATGGGCTTTAACTCCATTTCTGAAGTGAAACACACAGCAGAGTTGTCATCCATTGATCACACTCTGCTTTAGAGCAAGAAGTACGCTCTAGCTTTATAGAGTCTCTAAGACAGCAGGAAACTTGAGTGTGCTCAGAACACAAAAACGGTGTTTCCTACACATACAGGCCATATCTAGTTCAACTCTAGTTTTGTAACTGAAACAAACCACAGGTCCTCTATCATCCAATGCTTGTCAGTTAAGATGAGAAACGTGTGAGCTTCGTTAACGATGTAGTTCGTTTGAGCTGTAAAGTAACTGCCCTTATTTGAAATGATGTCTTCCTTGTAGGAAGACTCAGAGCCTGGGATTTAACTCCATTTCTGAAGTGAAACACACAGCAGTGTTGTCATCCATTGATCACACTCTGCTTTAGAGCAAGAAGCACGCTCTAGCTTTCTAGAGTCTCTAAGACAGCAGGAAACATGAGTGTGCTGAGAACAAATGAATGGTGTTTCCTACACATACAGACCATATCTAGTCCAAATCTGCTTCTGAAACTGATACAAAGCACTGGTCCCCTAACATCCAATGCTTGTCAGTTAAGATGAGAAACGTGTGAGCTTCGTGAACGATGTAGTTCGTTTAAGCTGTATAGTAACTGCCCTTAACTGAAACGAAGTCTTGCTTGTAGGAAGACTCAGAGCCAGGGATTTAACTCCATTTCTGAAGGGAAACACACAGCCTAGTTCTCATCCATGGATCACACTCTGCTTTAGAGCAAGAAGCACGCTCTTGCTTTCTAGAGTCTCTAATACAGCAGGAAACTTGAGTGTGCTCAGAACAATACAACGGTATTTCCTACACATACGGGCCATATCTAGTTCAACTCTGCTTCTGAAACTGAAACAAACCACAAGTCCCCTAACATCAAATGCTTGTCAGTTAAGATGAGAAACGTGTGAGCTTCGTGAACGATGTAGTTCATTTGAGCTGTAAAGTAACTGCCCTTACCTGAAACGAAGTCTTGCATGTAGGAGGACTCAGAGCCAGAGATTTAACTCCATTTCTGAAGGGAAACACACAGCATAGTTCTCATCCATGGATCACACTCTGCTTTAGAGCAAGAAGCACGCTCTTGCTTTCTAGAGTCTCTAATACAGCAGGAAAATTGAGTGTGCTCACAACATTAGTTCGGTTTTTCCTACACATACGGGCCATATCTAGTTCAACTCTGCTTCAGCAACTGAAACAAACCACAGGTCCCCTAACATCCAATACTTGTCAGTTAAGATGAGAAACCTGTGAGCTTTGTGAACGATGTAGTTCGTTTGAGCTGTTAGTAACTCCCCTTACCTGAAACGAAGTCTGGCTTGTAGGAAGACTCCGAGCCTGGGATTTAACTCCATTTCTGAAGTGCAACACACAGCAGAGTTCTCATCCATTGATCACACTCTGCTTTAGAGCAAGAAACTCGATCTTGCTTGCTAGAGTCTCTAATACAGCAGGAAACTTGAGTGTGCTCAGAACACAAGAACGGTGTTTCCTACACATACAGGCCAAATCTAGTTCATATCTAGTTTTGAATCTGAAACAAACCACAGGTCCTCTATCATCCAATGGTTGTCAGTTAAAATGAGAATGGTGTGAGCTTCGTGAACGATGTAGTTCGTTTGAGCTGTAAAGTAACTGCCCTTACTTGAAACGAAATCTTCCTTGTAGGAATACTCAGAGCCTGGGATTTAACTCCATTTCTGAAGTGAAACACACAGCAGAGTTGTCATCCATTGATCACACTCTGCTTTAGAGCAAGAAGCACGCTCTAGCTTTCTACAGTCTCTAAGACACCAGGAAATGTGATTGTTCTGTGAACAAAGTACGATGTGTCCTACACATAAGGAGCATATCTAATCCAACTCTGCTTCTGAAACTGATACAAAGCACTGGTCCTCTAACATCTGATGCTTGTCAGTTAAGATGAGAAACGTGTGAGCTTCGTGAACGATGTAGTTTGTTTGAGCTGTAAAGTAACTGCCCTTACCTGAAACGAAGTCTTGCTTGTAGGAAGACTCAGAGAAAGGGATTTAACTCCATTTCTGAAGGGAAACACACAGCATAGTTCTCATCCATGGATCACACTCTGCTTTAGAGCAAGAAGCTCGATCTTGCTTTCTAGAGTCTCTAATACAGCAGGAAACTTGAGTGTGCTCAGAACACAAAAACGGTGTTTCCTACACATACGGGCCATATCTAGTTCAACTCTGCTTCTGAAACTGAAACAAACCACAGGTCCTCTATCATCCAATGCTTGTCAGTTAAGATGAGAAACGTGTGAGCTTCGTGAACGATGTAGTTCGTTTGAGCTGTAAAGTAACTGCCCTTATTTGAAATGATGTCTTCCTTGTAGGAAGACTCAGAGCCTGGGATTTAACTCCATTTCTGAAGTGAAACACACAGCAGAGTTGTCATCCATTGATCACACTCTGCTTTAGAGCAAGAAGCACGCTCTAGCTTTCTAGGGTCTCTAAGACACCAGGAAACGTGAGTGTGCTGAGAACAAAAGAACTTTGTTTCCTACACATAGGGACCATATCTAATCCACCTCTGCTTCTGAAACTGATACAAAGCACTGGTCCTCTAACATCTGATGCTTGTCATTTAAGATGAGAAACGTGTGAGCTTCGTGAACGATGTAGTTCGTTTGAGCTGAAAAGAGACTGCCCTTACCTGAAAGGAAGTCTTGCTTGTGGGAAGACACAGAGCATGGAATTTAACTCCATTTCTGAAGGGAAACACACAACTGAGTTCCAATCCATGATCACACTCTGCTTTAGAGCAAGAAGCACGCTCTTGCTTTCTAGAGTCTCTAAGACAGCAGGAAACATGAGTGTGCTGAGAAAAAATGAATGGTGTTTCCTACACATACAGACCATATCTAGTTCAACTCTGCTTTTGAAACTGAAACAAACCCCAGGTGCACTAACATCCAATGCTTGTCAGTTAAGATGAGAAACGTGTGAGCTTCGTGAACGATGTAGTTCGTTTGTGGAGTAAAGTAACTGCCCTTACTTGAAACGAAGTCTTCCTTGTAGGAAGACAAAGAGCCTGGGATTTAACTCCATTTCTGAAGTGAAACACACAGCAGAGTTGTCATCCATTGATCACACTCTGCTTTAGAGCAAGAATCACGCTCTAGCTTTATAGAGTCTCTAAGAGAGCAGGAAACTTGAGTGTGCTCAGAACACAAGAATGGTGTTTCCTACACATACAGGCCATATCTAGTTCAACTCTAGTTTTGAAACTGAAACAAACCCCAGGTCCTCTAACATCCAATGCTTGTCAGTTAAGATGAGAAACGTGTGAGCTTCGTGAACGTTGTAGTTCGTTTGAGCTGAAAAGACACTGCCCTTACCTGAAAGGAAGTCTTGCTTGTAGGAAGACACAAAGCATGGAATTTAACTCCATTTCTGAAGGGAAACACACAACTGAGTTCTCATCCATGGATCACACTCTGCTTTAGAGCAAGAAGCACGCTCTTGCTTTCTAGAGTCTCTAAGACAGCAGGAAACATGAGTGTGCTGAGAACAAATGAATGGTGTTTCCTAAACATACGGACCATATCTAGTCCAACTCTGCTTCTGAAACTGATACAAAGCACTGGTCCCCTAACATCCAATGCTTGTCAGTTAAGATGAGAAACGTGTGAGCTTCGTGAACGATGTAGTTCTTTTGAGCTGTAAAGTAACTGCCCTTACCTGAAATGAAATCTTGCTTGTAGGAAGACACAGAGCCAGGCATTTAACTCCATTTCTGAAGGGAAACACACATCATAGTTCCAATCCATGGATCACACTCTGCTTTAGAGCAAGAAGCAGGCTCTTGCTTTCTAGAGTCTCTAATACAGCAGGAAACTTGAGTGTGCTCAGAATAATAGAACGGTTTTTCCTACACATATGGACCATATCTAGTTCATCTCTGTTTCTGAAACTTTAACAAACCACAGGTCCTCTAACATCCAATGCTTGTCAGTTAAGATGAGAAACGTGTGAGATTTGTGAACGATGTAGTTCGTTTGAGCTGTAACGTAACTGCCCTTACTTGAAACGAACTCTTCCTTGTAGGAAGACTCAGAGCATGGGCTTTAACTCCATTTCTGAAGTGAAACACACAGCAGAGTTGTCATCCATTGATCACACTCTGCTTTAGAGCAAGAAGTACGCTCTAGCTTTATAGAGTCTCTAAGACAGCAGGAAACTTGAGTGTGCTCAGAACACAAAAACGGTGTTTCCTACACATACAGGCCATATCTAGTTCAACTCTAGTTTTGTAACTGAAACAAACCACAGGTCCTCTATCATCCAATGCTTGTCAGTTAAGATGAGAAACGCGTGAGCTTCGTTAACGATGTAGTTCGTTTGAGCTGTAAAGTAACTGCCCTTATTTGAAATGATGTCTTCCTTGTAGGAAGACTCAGAGCCTGGGATTTAACTCCATTTCTGAAGTGAAACACACAGCAGTGTTGTCATCCATTGATCACACTCTGCTTTAGAGCAAGAAGCACGCTCTAGCTTTCTAGAGTCTCTAAGACAGCAGGAAACATGAGTGTGCTGAGAACAAATGAATGGTGTTTCCTACACATACAGACCATATCTAGTCCAACTCTGCTTCTGAAACTGATACAAAGCATTGGTCCCCTAACATCCAATGCTTGTCAGTTAAGATGAGAAACGTGTGAGCTTCGTGAACGATGTAGTTCGTTTAAGCTGTAAAGTAACTGCCCTTAACTGAAACGAAGTCTTGCTTGTAGGAAGACTCAGAGCCAGGGATTTAACTCCATTTCTGAAGGGAAACACACAGCCTAGTTCTCATCCATGGATCACACTCTGCTTTAGAGCAAGAAGCACGCTCTTGCTTTCTAGAGTCTCTAATACAGCAGGAAACTTGAGTGTGCTCAGAACAATACATCGGTTTTTCCTACACATATGGGCCATATCAAGTTCAACTCTGCTTCTGAAACTGAAACAAACCACAAGTCCTCTAACATCAAATGCTTGTCAGTTAAGATGAGAAACGTGTGAGCTTCGTCAACGATGTAGTTCATTTGAGCTGTAAAGTAACTGCCCTTACCTGAAACGAAGTCTTGCATGTAGGAGGACTCAGAGCCAGAGATTTAACTCCATTTCTGAAGGGAAACACACAGCATAGTTCTCATCCATGGATCACACTCTGCTTTAGAGCAAGAAGCTCGATCTTGCTTTCTAGAGTCTCTAATACAGCAGGAAACTTGAGTGTGCTCAGAACAAAAGAACGGTGTTTCCTACACATACGGGCCATATCTAGTACAACTGTGCTTCTGAAACTGATACAAAGCACTGGTCCTCTAACATCCGATGCTTGTCAGTTAAGAAAGAAACGTGTGAGCTTCGTGAAGGATGTAGTTCGTTTGAGCTGAAAAGAGACTGCCCTTACCTGAAAGGAAGTCTTGCTTGTAGGAAGACACAGAGCATGGAATTTAACTCCATTTCTGAAGGGAAACACACAACTGTGTTCTCATCCATTGATCATACTCTGCTTTAGAGCAAGAAGCATGCTCTTGCTTTCTAGAGACTCTAAGACAGCAGGAAACATGACTGTGCTGAGAACAAATGAATGGTGTTTCCTACACATACGGACCATATCTAGTCCAACTCTGCTTCTGAAACTGATACAAAGCACTGGTCCCCTAACATCCAATGCTTGTCAGTTAAGATGAGAAACGTGTGAGCTTCGTGAACGATGTAGTTCATTTGAGCTGTAAAGAAACTGCCCTTACATGAAACGAAGTCTTGCATGTAGGAAGACTCAGAGCCTGGGATTTAACTCCATTTCTGAAGTGAAACAAACAACAGAGTTCTCATCCATTGATCACACTCTGCTTTAGAGCAAGAAGCTCGATCTTGCTTTCTAGAGTCTCTAAGACAGCAGGAAACTTGAGTGTGCTAAGAACACAAGAACGGTGTTTCCTACACATACAGGCCATATCTAGTTCAACTCTGCTTCTGAAAGTGAAACAACCACAGGTTCTCTAACATCCAATGCTTGTCAGTTGAGATGAGAAACGTGTGAGCTTCGTGAACGATGTAGTTCTTTTGAGCTGAAAAGTGACTACCCTTACCTGAAACGAAGTCTTGCTTGTAGGAAGACACAGAGCATGGAATTTAACTCCATTTCTGAAGGGAAACACACAACTGAGTTCTCATCCATGGATCACACTATGCTTTAGATCAAGAAGCACGCTCTTGCTTTCTAGAGTCTCTAAGACACCAGGAAATGTGAGTGTGCTGAGAACAAAGTACGATGTTTCCTACACATACGGACCATATCTAATCCAACTCTGCTTCTGAAACTGATACAAAGCACTGGTCCTCTAACATCCGATGCTTGTCAGTTAAGATGAGAAACGTGTGAGCTTCGTGAACGATGTAGTTTGTTTGAGCTGAAAAGAGACTGCCCTAACCTGAAAGGAAGTCTTGCTTGTAGGAAGACTCAGAGCCTGGGATTTAACTCCATTTCTGAAGTGAAACACACAACAGAGTTCTAATCCATTGATCACACTCTGCTTTAGAGCAAGAAGCTCGATCTTGCATTCTAGAGTCTCTAATACGGCAGGAAACTTGAGTGTGCTCAGAACAAAAGAACGGTGTTTCTTACACATAGGGACCATATCTAGTTCAACTGTGCTTCTGAAACTGAAACAAACCACAGGTCCTCTAACATGCAATGGTTGTCAGGTAAGATGAGAAACGTGTGAGCTTCGTGAACGATGTAGTTCCTTTGAGCTGTAAGTAACTGCCCTTACTTGAAACGAACTCTTCCTTGTAGGAAGACTCAGAGCATGGGCTTTAACTCCATTTCTGTAGTGAAACACACAGCAGAGTTGTCATCCATTGATCACACTCTGCTTTAGAGCAAGAAGCACGCTCTAGCTTTATAGAGTCTCTAAGACAGCAGGAAACTTGAGTGTGCTCAGAACACAAGAACGGTGTTTCGTACACATACAGGCCATATCTAGTTCAACTCTAGTTATGAAACTGAAACAAACCACAGGTCCTCTATCATCCAATGCTTGTCATTTAAGATGAGAAACGTGTGAGCTTCGTGAACGATGTAGTTCGTTTGAGCTGTAAAGTAACTGCCCTTACCTGAAACGAAGTCTTGCTTGTAGGAAGACTCAGAGCCAGGGATTTAACTCCATTTCTGAAGGGAAACACACAGCATAGTTCTCATCCATGGATCACACTCTGCTTTAGAGCAAGAAGCTCGATCTTGCTTTCTAGAGTCTCTAATACAAGATGAAACTTGAGTGTGCTCAGCACAAAGAACGGTGTTTCCTACACATACAGGCCATATCTAGTTCAACTGTGCTTCTGAAACTGATACAAAGCACTGGTCCTCTAACATCCGATGCTTGGCAGTTAAGATGAGAAACGTGTGAGCTTCGTGAACGATGTAGTTCGTTTGAGCTGAAAAGAGACTGCCCTTAACTGAAAGGAAGTCTTGCTTGTAGGAAGACACAGAGCATGGAATTTAACTCCATTTCTGAAGGGAAACACACAACTGTGTTCTCATCCATTGATCATACTCTGCTTTAGAGCAAGAAGCACGCTCTTGCTTTCTAGAGTCTCTAAGACAGCAGGAAACATGAGTGTGCTGAGAACAAATGAATGGTGTTTCCTAAACATACGGACCATATCTAGTCCAACTCTGCTTCTGAAACTGATACAAAGCACTGGTCCCCTAACATCCAATGCTTGTCAGTTAAGATGAGAAACGTGTGAGCTTCGTGAACGATGTAGTTCTTTTGAGCTGTAAAGTAACTGCCCTTACCTGAAATGAAATCTTGCTTGTAGGAAGACACAGAGCCAGGCATTTAACTCCATTTCTGAAGGGAAACACACATCATAGTTCCAATCCATGGATCACACTCTGCTTTAGAGCAAGAAGCAGGCTCTTGCTTTCTAGAGTCTCTAATACAGCAGGAAACTTGAGTGTGCTCAGAATAATAGAACGGTTTTTCCTACACATATGGACCATATCTAGTTCATCTCTGTTTCTGAAACTTTAACAAACCACAGGTCCTCTAACATCCAATGCTTGTCAGTTAAGATGAGAAACGTGTGAGATTTGTGAACGATGTAGTTCGTTTGAGCTGTAAAGTAACTGCCCTTACTTGAAACGAACTCTTCCTTGTAGGAAGACTCAGAGCATGGGCTTTAACTCCATTTCTGAAGTGAAACACACAGCAGAGTTGTCATCCATTGATCACACTCTGCTTTAGAGCAAGAAGTACGCTCTAGCTTTATAGAGTCTCTAAGACAGCAGGAAACTTGAGTGTGCTCAGAACACAAAAACGGTGTTTCCTACACATACAGGCCATATCTAGTTCAACTCTAGTTTTGTAACTGAAACAAACCACAGGTCCTCTATCATCCAATGCTTGTCAGTTAAGATGAGAAACGCGTGAGCTTCGTTAACGATGTAGTTCGTTTGAGCTGTAAAGTAACTGCCCTTATTTGAAATGATGTCTTCCTTGTAGGAAGACTCAGAGCCTGGGATTTAACTCCATTTCTGAAGTGAAACACACAGCAGTGTTGTCATCCATTGATCACACTCTGCTTTAGAGCAAGAAGCACGCTCTAGCTTTCTAGAGTCTCTAAGACAGCAGGAAACATGAGTGTGCTGAGAACAAATGAATGGTGTTTCCTACACATACAGACCATATCTAGTCCAACTCTGCTTCTGAAACTGATACAAAGCATTGGTCCCCTAACATCCAATGCTTGTCAGTTAAGATGAGAAACGTGTGAGCTTCGTGAACGATGTAGTTCGTTTAAGCTGTAAAGTAACTGCCCTTAACTGAAACGAAGTCTTGCTTGTAGGAAGACTCAGAGCCAGGGATTTAACTCCATTTCTGAAGGGAAACACACAGCCTAGTTCTCATCCATGGATCACACTCTGCTTTAGAGCAAGAAGCACGCTCTTGCTTTCTAGAGTCTCTAATACAGCAGGAAACTTGAGTGTGCTCAGAACAATACATCGGTTTTTCCTACACATATGGGCCATATCAAGTTCAACTCTGCTTCTGAAACTGAAACAAACCACAAGTCCTCTAACATCAAATGCTTGTCAGTTAAGATGAGAAACGTGTGAGCTTCGTCAACGATGTAGTTCATTTGAGCTGTAAAGTAACTGCCCTTACCTGAAACGAAGTCTTGCATGTAGGAGGACTCAGAGCCAGAGATTTAACTCCATTTCTGAAGGGAAACACACAGCATAGTTCTCATCCATGGATCACACTCTGCTTTAGAGCAAGAAGCTCGATCTTGCTTTCTAGAGTCTCTAATACAGCAGGAAACTTGAGTGTGCTCAGAACAAAAGAACGGTGTTTCCTACACATACGGGCCATATCTAGTACAACTGTGCTTCTGAAACTGATACAAAGCACTGGTCCTCTAACATCCGATGCTTGTCAGTTAAGAAAGAAACGTGTGAGCTTCGTGAAGGATGTAGTTCGTTTGAGCTGAAAAGAGACTGCCCTTACCTGAAAGGAAGTCTTGCTTGTAGGAAGACACAGAGCATGGAATTTAACTCCATTTCTGAAGGGAAACACACAACTGTGTTCTCATCCATTGATCATACTCTGCTTTAGAGCAAGAAGCATGCTCTTGCTTTCTAGAGACTCTAAGACAGCAGGAAACATGACTGTGCTGAGAACAAATGAATGGTGTTTCCTACACATACGGACCATATCTAGTCCAACTCTGCTTCTGAAACTGATACAAAGCACTGGTCCCCTAACATCCAATGCTTGTCAGTTAAGATGAGAAACGTGTGAGCTTCGTGAACGATGTAGTTCATTTGAGCTGTAAAGAAACTGCCCTTACATGAAACGAAGTCTTGCATGTAGGAAGACTCAGAGCCTGGGATTTAACTCCATTTCTGAAGTGAAACAAACAACAGAGTTCTCATCCATTGATCACACTCTGCTTTAGAGCAAGAAGCTCGATCTTGCTTTCTAGAGTCTCTAAGACAGCAGGAAACTTGAGTGTGCTAAGAACACAAGAACGGTGTTTCCTACACATACAGGCCATATCTAGTTCAACTCTGCTTCTGAAAGTGAAACAACCACAGGTTCTCTAACATCCAATGCTTGTCAGTTGAGATGAGAAACGTGTGAGCTTCGTGAACGATGTAGTTCTTTTGAGCTGAAAAGTGACTACCCTTACCTGAAACGAAGTCTTGCTTGTAGGAAGACACAGAGCATGGAATTTAACTCCATTTCTGAAGGGAAACACACAACTGAGTTCTCATCCATGGATCACACTATGCTTTAGATCAAGAAGCACGCTCTTGCTTTCTAGAGTCTCTAAGACACCAGGAAATGTGAGTGTGCTGAGAACAAAGTACGATGTTTCCTACACATACGGACCATATCTAATCCAACTCTGCTTCTGAAACTGATACAAAGCACTGGTCCTCTAACATCCGATGCTTGTCAGTTAAGATGAGAAACGTGTGAGCTTCGTGAACGATGTAGTTTGTTTGAGCTGAAAAGAGACTGCCCTAACCTGAAAGGAAGTCTTGCTTGTAGGAAGACTCAGAGCCTGGGATTTAACTCCATTTCTGAAGTGAAACACACAACAGAGTTCTAATCCATTGATCACACTCTGCTTTAGAGCAAGAAGCTCGATCTTGCATTCTAGAGTCTCTAATACGGCAGGAAACTTGAGTGTGCTCAGAACAAAAGAACGGTGTTTCTTACACATAGGGACCATATCTAGTTCAACTGTGCTTCTGAAACTGAAACAAACCACAGGTCCTCTAACATGCAATGGTTGTCAGGTAAGATGAGAAACGTGTGAGCTTCGTGAACGATGTAGTTCCTTTGAGCTGTAAGTAACTGCCCTTACTTGAAACGAACTCTTCCTTGTAGGAAGACTCAGAGCATGGGCTTTAACTCCATTTCTGTAGTGAAACACACAGCAGAGTTGTCATCCATTGATCACACTCTGCTTTAGAGCAAGAAGCACGCTCTAGCTTTATAGAGTCTCTAAGACAGCAGGAAACTTGAGTGTGCTCAGAACACAAGAACGGTGTTTCGTACACATACAGGCCATATCTAGTTCAACTCTAGTTATGAAACTGAAACAAACCACAGGTCCTCTATCATCCAATGCTTGTCATTTAAGATGAGAAACGTGTGAGCTTCGTGAACGATGTAGTTCGTTTGAGCTGTAAAGTAACTGCCCTTACCTGAAACGAAGTCTTGCTTGTAGGAAGACTCAGAGCCAGGGATTTAACTCCATTTCTGAAGGGAAACACACAGCATAGTTCTCATCCATGGATCACACTCTGCTTTAGAGCAAGAAGCTCGATCTTGCTTTCTAGAGTCTCTAATACAAGATGAAACTTGAGTGTGCTCAGCACAAAGAACGGTGTTTCCTACACATACAGGCCATATCTAGTTCAACTGTGCTTCTGAAACTGATACAAAGCACTGGTCCTCTAACATCCGATGCTTGGCAGTTAAGATGAGAAACGTGTGAGCTTCGTGAACGATGTAGTTCGTTTGAGCTGAAAAGAGACTGCCCTTAACTGAAAGGAAGTCTTGCTTGTAGGAAGACACAGAGCATGGAATTTAACTCCATTTCTGAAGGGAAACACACAACTGTGTTCTCATCCATTGATCATACTCTGCTTTAGAGCAAGAAGCACGCTCTTGCTTTCTAGAGTCTCTAATACAGCAGGAAACCTGAGTGTGCTCAGAATAATACAAGGGTTTTTCCTACACATACGGGCCATATCTACTTCAACTCTGCTTCTGAAACTGAAACAAACCACAGGGCCTCTAACATCCAATGCTTGTCAGTTAAGATGAGAAACGTGTGAGCTTCGTGAACGATGTAGTTCGTTTGTGGTGTAAAGTAACTGCCCTTACTTGAAACAAAGTCTTCCTTGTAGGAAGACAAAGAGCCTGGGATTTAACTCCATTTCTGAAGTGAAACACACAGCAGAGTTGTCATCCATTGATCACACTCTGCTTTAGAGCAAGAAGCACGCTCTAGCTTTATAGAGTCTCTAAGAGAGCAGGAAACTTGAGTGTGCTCAGAACACAAGAATGGTGTTTCCTACACATACAGGCCATATCTAGTTCAACTCTAGTTTGGAAACTGAAACAAACCCCAGGTCCTCTAACATCCAATGCTTGTCAGTTAAGATGAGAAACGTGTGAGCTTCGTGAACGTTGTAGTTCGTTTGAGCTGAAAAGACACTGCCCTTACCTGAAAGGAAGTCTTGCTTGTAGGAAGACACAGAGCATGGAATTTAACTCCATTTCTGAAGGGAAACACACAACTGAGTTCTCATCCATGGATCACACTCTGCTTTAGAGCAAGAAGCACGCTCTTGCTTTCTAGAGTCTCTAAGACAGCAGGAAACATGAGTGTGCTGAGAACAAATGAATGGTGTTTCCTAAACATACGGACCATATCTAGTCCAACTCTGCTTCTGAAACTGATACAAAGCACTGGTCCCCTAACATCCAATGCTTGTCAGTTAAGATGAGAAACGTGTGAGCTTCGTGAACGATGTAGTTCGTTTGAGCTGTAAAGTAACTGCCCTTACCTGAAATGAAATCTTGCTTGTAGGAAGACACAGAGCCAGGCATTTAACTCCATTTCTGAAGGGAAACACACATCATAGTTCTCATCCATGGATCACACTCTGCTTTAGAGCAAGAAGCAGGCTCTTGCTTTCTAGAGTCTCTAATACAGCAGGAAACTTGAGTGTGCTCAGAACAATAGAACGGTTTTTCCTACACATATGGACCATATCTAGTTCATCTCTGTTTCTGAAACTTTAACAAACCACAGGTCCTCTAACATCCAATGCTTGTCAGTTAAGATGAGAAACGTGTGAGATTTGTGAACGATGTAGTTCGTTTGAGCTGTAAAGTAACTGCCCTTACTTGAAACGAACTCTTCCTTGTAGGAAGACTCAGAGCATGGGCTTTAACTCCATTTCTGAAGTGAAACACACAGCAGAGTTGTCATCCATTGATCACACTCTGCTTTAGAGCAAGAAGTACGCTCTAGCTTTATGGAGTCTCTAAGACAGCAGGAAACTTGAGTGTGCTCAGAACACAAAAACGGTGTTTCCTACACATACAGGCCATATCTAGTTCAACTCTAGTTTTGTAACTGAAACAAACCACAGGTCCTCTATCATCCAATGCTTGTCAGTTAAGATGAGAAACGCGTGAGCTTCGTTAACGATGTAGTTCGTTTGAGCTGTAAAGTAACTGCCCTTATTTGAAATGATGTCTTCATTGTAAGAAGACTCAGAGCCTGGGATTTAACTCCATTTCTGAAGTGAAACACACAGCAGTGTTGTCATCCATTGATCACACTCTGCTTTAGAGCAAGAAGCACGCTCTAGCTTTCTAGAGTCTCTAAGACAGCAGGAAACATGAGTGTGCTGAGAACAAATGAATGGTGTTTCCTACACATACAGACCATATCTAGTCCAACTCTGCTTCTGAAACTGATACAAAGCATTGGTCCCCTAACATCCAATGCTTGTCAGTTAAGATGAGAAACGTGTGAGCTTCGTGAACGATGTAGTTCGTTTAAGCTGTAAAGTAACTGCCCTTAACTGAAACGAAGTCTTGCTTGTAGGAAGACTCAGAGCCAGGGATTTAACTCCATTTCTGAAGGGAAACACACAGCCTAGTTCTCATCCATGGATCACACTCTGCTTTAGAGCAAGAAGCACGCTCTTGCTTTCTAGAGTCTCTAATACAGCAGGAAACCTGAGTGTGCTCAGAATAATACAAGGGTTTTTCCTACACATACGGGCCATATCTAGTTCAACTCTGCTTCTGAAACTGAAACAAACCACAGGGCCTCTAACACCCAATGCTTGTCAGTTAAGATGAGAAACGTGTGAGCTTCGTGAACGATGTAGTTTGTTTGAGCTGAAAAGAGACTGCCCTTACCTGAAAGGAAGTCTTGCTTGTAGGAAGACTCAGAGCCAGAGATTTAACTCCATTTCTGAAGGGAAACACACATCATAGTTCTCATCCATGGATCACACTCTGCTTTAGAGCAAGAAGCACGCTCTTGCTTTCTAGAGTCTCTAATACAGCAGGAAACTTGAGTGTGCTCAGAACATTAGTTCGGTTTTTCCTACACATACGGGCCATATCTACTTCAAATCTGCTTCTGAAACTGAAACAAACCACAGGTCCCCTAACATCCAATGCTTGTCAGTTAAGATGAGAAACGTGTGAGCTTCGTGAACGATGTAGTTCCTTTGAGCTGTAAGTAACTGCCCTTACTTGAAACGAACTCTTCCTTGTAGGAAGACTCAGAGCATGGGCTTTAACTCCATTTCTGTAGTGAAACACACAGCAGAGTTGTCATCCATTGATCACACTCTGCTTTAGAGCAAGAAGCACGCTCTTGCTTTCTAGAGTCTCTAAGACAGCAGGAAACATGAGTGTGCTGAGAACAAATGAATGGTGTTTCCTAAACATACGGACCATATCTAGTCCAACTCTGCTTCTGAAACTGATACAAAGCACTGGTCCCCTAACATCCAATGCTTGTCATTTAAGATGAGAAACGTGTGAGCTTCGTGAACGATGTTGTTCGTTTGAGCTGTAAAGTAACTGCCCTTACCTGAAACGAAGTCTTGCTTGTAGGAAGACTCAGAGAAAGGGATTTAACTCCATTTCTGAAGGGAAACACACAGCATAGTTCTCATCCATGGATCACACTCTGCTTTAGAGCAAGAAGCTCGATCTTGCTTTCTAGAGTCTCTAATACAGCAGGAAACTTGAGTGTGCTCAGAACAAAAGAATGGTGTTTCCTACACATACGGGCCATATCTAGTACAACTGTGCTTCTGAAACTGATACAAAGAACTGGTCCTCTATCATCCTATGCTTGTCAGTTAAGATGAGAAACGTGTGAGCTTCGTGAACGATGTAGTTCGTTTGAGCTGAAAAGAGACTGCCCTTACGTGAAAGGAAGTCTTGCTTGTAGGAAGACACAGAGCATGGAATTTAACTCCACATCTGAAGGGAAACACACAACTGTGTTCTCATCCATTGATCATACTCTGCTTTAGAGCAAGAAGCACGCTCTTGCTTTCTAGACTCTAAGACAGCAGGAAACATGACTGTGCTGAGAACAAATGAATGGTGTTTCCTACACATACGGACCATATCTAGTCCAACTCTGCTTCTGAAACTGATACAAAGCACTGGTCCCCTAACATCCAATGCTTGTCAGTTAAGATGAGAAACGTGTGAGCTTCGTGAACGATGTAGTTCATTTGAGCTGTAAAGAAACTGCCCTTACATGAAACGAAGTCTTGCATGTAGGAAGACTCAGAGCCTGGGATTTAACTCCATTTCTGAAGTGAAACAAACAACAGAGTTCTCATCCATTGATCACACTCTGCTTTAGAGCAAGAAGCTCGATCTTGCTTTCTAGAGTCTCTAAGACAGCAGGAAACTTGAGTGTGCTAAGAACACAAGAACGGTGTTTCCTACACATACAGGCCATATCTAGTTCAACTCTGCTTCTGAAAGTGAAACAAACCACAGGTTCTCTAACATCCAATGCTTGTCAGTTAAGATGAGAAACGTGTGAGCTTCGTGAACGATGTAGTTCTTTTGAGCTGAAAAGTGACTACCCTTACCTGAAACGAAGTCTTGCTTGTAGGAAGACACAGAGCATGGAATTTAACTCCTTTTCGAAGGGAAACACACAACTGAGTTCTCATCCATGGATCACACTATGCTTTAGATCAAGAAGCACGCTCTAGCTTTCTAGAGTGTCTAAGACACCAGGAAATGTGAGTGTGCTGAGAACAAAGTACGATGTTTCCTACACATATGGACCATATCTAATCCAACTCTGCTTCTGAAACTGATAAAAAGCACTGGTCCTCTAACATACGATGCTTGTCAGTTAAGATGAGAAACGTGTGAGCTTCGTGAACGATGTAGTTTGTTTGAGCTGAAAAGAGACTGCCCTAACCTGAAAGGAAGTCTTTCTTGTAGGAAGACTCAGAGCCTGGGATTTAACTCCATTTCTGAAGTGAAACACACAACAGAGTTCTCATCCATTGATCACACTCTGCTTTAGAGCAAGAAGCTCGATCTTGCATTCTAGAGTCTCTAATAAGGCAGGAAACTTGAGTGTGCTCAGAACAAAAGAACGGTGTTTCTTACACATAGGGACCATATCTAGTTCAACTGTGCTACTGAAACTGAAACAAACCACAGGTCCTCTAACATGCAATGGTTGTCAGGTAAGATGAGAAACGTGTGAGCTTCGTGAACGATGTAGTTCCTTTGAGCTGTAAGTAACTGCCCTTACTTGAAATGAACTCTTCCTTGTAGGAAGACTCAGAGCATGGGCTTTAACTCCATTTCTGAAGTGAAACACACAGCAGAGTTGTCATCCATTGATTACACTCTGCTTTAGAGCAAGAAGTACGCTCTAGCTTTATAGAGTCTCTAAGACAGCAGGAAACTTGAGTGTGCTCAGAACACAAAAACGGTGTTTCCTACACATACAGGCCATATCTAGTTCAACTCTAGTTTTGTAACTGAAACAAACCACAGGTCCTCTATCATCCAATGCTTGTCAGTTAAGATGAGAAACGCGTGAGCTTCGTTAACGATGTAGTTCGTTTGAGCTGTAAAGTAACTGCCCTTATTTGAAATGATGTCTTCCTTGTAGGAAGACTCAGAGCCTGGGATTTAACTCCATTTCTGAAGTGAAACACACAGCAGTGTTGTCATCCATTGATCACACTCTGCTTTAGAGCAAGAAGCACGCTCTAGCTTTCTAGAGTCTCTAAGACAGCAGGAAACATGAGTGTGCTGAGAACAAATGAATGGTGTTTCCTACACATACAGACCATATCTAGTCCAACTCTGCTTCTGAAACTGATACAAAGCATTGGTCCCCTAACATCCAATGCTTGTCAGTTAAGATGAGAAATGTGTGAGCTTCGTGAACGATGTAGTTCATTTGAGCTGTAAAGTAACTGCCCGTACCTGAAACGAAGTCTTGCATGTAGGAGGACTCAGAGCAGAGATTTAACTCCATTTCTGAAGGGAAACACACATCATAGTTCTCATCAATGGATCACACTCTGCTTTAGAGCAAGAAGCACGCTCTTGCTTTCTAGAGTCTCTAATACAGCAGGAAACCTGAGTGTGCTCAGAATAATACAAGGGTTTTTCCTACACATACGGGCCATATCTAGTTCAACTCTGCTTCTGAAACTGAAACAAACCACTGGTCCTCTAACATCCGATGCTTGTCAGTTAAGATGAGAAACGTGTGAGCTTCGTGAACGATGTAGTTCGTTTGAGCTGTAAAGTAACTGCCCTTAACTGAAACGAAGTCTTGTTTGTAGGAAGACTCAGAGCCAGGGATTTAACTCCATTTCTGAAGGGAAACACACAGCCTAGTTCTCATCCATGGATCACACTCTGCTTTAGAGCAAGAAGCACGCTCTTGCTTTCTAGAGTCTCTAATACAGCAGGAAACTTGAGTGTGCTCAGAACAATACAACGGTTTTTCCTACACATACGGGCCATATCAAGTTCAACTCTGCTTCTGAAACTGAAACAAACCACAAGTCCTCTAACATCAAATGCTTGTCAGTTAAGATGAGAAACGTGTGAGCTTCGTGAACGATGTAGTTCATTTGAGCTGTAAAGTAACTGCCCTTACCTGAAACGAAGTCTTGCATGTAGGAGGACTCAGAGCCAGAGATTTAACTCCATTTCTGAAGGGAAACACACATCATAGTTCTCATCCATGGATCACACTCTGCTTTAGAGCAAGAAGCACGCTCTTGCTTTCTAGAGTCTCTAATACAGCAGGAAACCTGAGTGTGCTCAGAATAATACAAGGGTTTTTCCTACACATACGGGCCATATCTAGTTCAACTCTGCTTCTGAAACTGAAACAAACCACTGGTCCTCTAACATCCGATGCTTGTCAGTTAAGATGAGAAACGTGTGAGCTTCGTGAACGATGTAGTTTGTTTGAGCTGAAAAGAGACTGCCCTAACCTGAAAGGAAGTCTTGCATGTAGGAAGACTCAGAGCCTGGGATTTAACTCCATTTCTGAAGTGAAACACACAACAGAGTTCTCATCCATTGATCACACACTGCTTTAGAGCAAGAAGCTCGATCATGCATTCTAGAGTCTCTAATACGGCAGGAAACTTGAGTGTGCTCAGAACAAAAGAACGGTGTTTCTTACACATAGGGACCATATCTAGTTCAACTGTGCTACTGAAACTGAAACAAACCACAGGTCCTCTAACATGCAATGGTTGTCAGGTAAGATGAGAAACGTGTGAGCTTCGTGAACGATGTAGTTCCTTTGAGCTGTAAGTAACTGCCCTTACTTGAAATGAACTCTTCCTTGTAGGAAGACTCAGAGCATGGGCTTTAACTCCATTTCTGAAGTGAAACACACAGCAGAGTTGTCATCCATTGATCACACTCTGCTTTAGAGCAAGAAGTACGCTCTAGCTTTATAGAGTCTCTAAGACAGCAGGAAACTTGAGTGTGCTCAGAACACAAAAACGGTGTTTCCTACACATACAGGCCATATCTAGTTCAACTCTAGTTTTGAAACTGAAACAAACCACAGGTCCTCTATCATCCAATGCTTGTCAGTTAAGATGAGAAACGGGTGAGTTTCGGGAACGATGTAGTTCGTTTGAGCTGTAAAGTAACTGCCCTTACTTGAAACGAAGTCTTCCTTGTAGGAAGACTCAGAGCCTGGGATTTAACTCTATTTCTGAAGTGAAACACACAGCAGAGTTGTCATCCATTGATCACACTCTGCTTTAGAGCAAGAAGCACGCTCTAGCTTTCTAGGGTCTCTAACACACCAGGAAACGTGAGTGTGCTGAGAACAAAAGAACGGTGTTTCCTACACATAGGGACCATATCTAATCCACCTCTGCTTCTGAAACTGATACAAAGCACTGGTCCTCTAACATCCGATGCTTGTCATTTAAGATGAGAAACGTGTGAGCTTCGTGAACGATGTAGTTCATTTGAGCTGAAAAGAGACTGCCCTTTCCTGAAAGGAAGTCTTGCTTGTGGGAAGACACAGAGCATGGAATTTAACTCCATTTCTGAAGGGAAACACACAACTGAGTTCCAATCCATGATCACACTCTGCTTTAGAGCAAGAAGCACGCTCTTGCTTTCTAGAGTCTAAGACAGCAGGAAACTTGAGTGTGCTTAGAACAATACAACGGTTTTTCCTACACATACGGGCCATATCTAGTTCAACTCTGCTTCTGAAACTGAAACAAACCACAAGTCCTCTAACATCAAATGCTTGTCAGTTAAGATGAGAAACGTGTGAGCTTCGTGAACGATGTAGTTCATTTGAGCTGTAAAGTAACTGCCCTTACCTGAAACGAAGTCTTGCATGTAGGAGGACTCAGAGCCAGAGATTTAACTCCATTTCTGAAGGGAACCACACATCATAGTTCTCATCCATGGATCACACTCTGCTTTAGAGCAAGAAGCACGCTCTTGCTTTCTAGAGTCTCTAATACAGCAGGAAACCTGAGTGTGCTCAGAATAATACAAGGGTTTTTCCTACACATACGGGCCATATCTAGTTCAACTCTGCTTCTGAAACTGAAACAAACCACAGGGCCTCTAACATCCAATGCTTGTCAGTTAAGATGAGAAACGTGTGAGCTTTGTGAACGATGTAGTTCGTTTGAGCTGTAAAGTAACTGCCCTTACTTGAAACGAACTCTTCCTTGTAGGAAGACTCAGAGCCTTGGCTTTAACTCCATTTCTGAAGTGAAACACACAGCAGAGTTGTCATCCATTGACCACACTCTGCTTTAGAGCTACAAGCACGCTCTAGCTTTCTAGAGTCTCTAAGACAGCAGGAAATTTGAGTGTGCTCAGAACAAAGAACGGTTTTTCCTACACATACAGGCCATATCTAGTTCAACTCTGCTTCTGAAACTGAAACAAACCACAGGGCCTCTAACATCCAATGCTTGTCAGTTAAGATGAAAAACGTGTGAGCTTCGTGAACTATGCAGTTTGTTTGAGCTGAAAAGTGACTGCCCTAACCTGAAACGAAATCTTGCTTGTAGGAAGACACAGAGTATGGAATTTAAATCCATTTCTGAAGGGAAACACACAGCATAGTTCTCATCCATGGATCACACTCTGCTTTAGAGCAAGAAGCACGCTCTTGCTTTCTAGTGTCTCTAATACAGCAGGAAACATGAGTGTGCTGAGAAAAGAAGAACAGTGTTTCCTAATCATATGGACCATATCTAGAAGAACTCTGCCTCTGAAATTGATACAAAGCACAGGTCCTCTAACATCCAATGCTAGTCCGTTAAGATGAGAAACGTGTGAGCTTTGTGACAGATGTAGTTCGTTTGAGCTGTAAGTCACTGCCCTTAACTGAAACGATGTCTTGCTTGTAGGAAGACTCAGAGCCTGGGATTTAACTCCATTTCTGAAGGGAAACACACAACTGAGTTCCAATCCATTGATCACACTCTGCTTTAGAGCAAGAAGCACGCTCTTGCTTTCTAGTGTCTCTAAGACACCATGAAACATGAGTCTGCTGAGAACAAATGAATGGTGTTTCCTACACAAACAGACCATATCTAGTACAACTCTGCTTCTGAAACTGATACAAAGCACTGGTCCCCTAACATCCAATGCTTGTCAGTTAAGATGAGTAACGTGTGAGCTTCGTGAATGATGTAGTTCGTTTGAGCTGTAAAGTAACTGCCCTTACCTGAAACGAAGTCTTGCCTGTAGGAATACTCAGAGCCAGGGATTTAACTCCATTTCTGAAGGAAAACACACAGCATAGTTCTCATCCATGGATCACACACTGCTTTAGAGCAAGAAGCACGCTCTTGCTTTCTAGAGTCTCTAGGACAGCAAGAAATTTGAGTGTGCTCAGGACAAAGAACGGTGTTTCCTACACATACAGGCCATATCTAGTTCAACTCTGCTTCTGAAACTGAAACAAACCACAGGTCCTCTAACATCCAATGATTGTCAGTAAAGATGAGAAATGTGTGAGCTTTGTGAACGATGTAGTTCGTTTGAACTGAAAAGAGACTGCCCTTAACTGTAAGGAAGTCTTGCTTGTAGGAAGACACAGAGCATGGAATTTAACTCCATTTCTGATGGGAAACACACAACTGAGTTCTCATCCATTGATCACACTCTGCTTTAGAGCAAGAAGCACGCTCTTGCTTTCTAGATTCTCTAAGACAGCAGGAAACATGAGTGTGCTGAGAATAAATGAATGGTGTTTCCTAAACATACGGACCATATCTAGTCCAACTCTGCTTCGGAAACTGATACAAAGCACTGGACCTCTAACATCCAATGTTTGTTAGTTAAGATGAGAAACGTGTGACCTTGTGAACGATGTATTTCGTTTGAGCTGTAAAGTAACTGCCCTTACTTGAAACGAAGTCTTCCTTGTAGGAAGACAAAGAGCCTGGGATTTAACTTCATTTCTGAAGTGAAACACACAGCAGAGTTGTCATCTATTGATCACACTCTGCTTTAGAGCAAGAAGCACGCTCTAGCTTTCTAGAGTCTCTAAGACAGCAGGAAATTTGAGTGTGCTCAGAACAAAGAACGGTTTTTCCTACACATACAGGCCATATCTAGTTCAACTCTGCTTTTGAAACTGAAACAAACCCCAGGTCCTCTAACATCCAATGCTTGTCAGTTAAGATGAGAAACGTGTGAGCTTCGTGAACGATGTAGTTCGTTTGAGATGAAAAGACACTGCCCTTACCTGAAAGGAAGTCTTGCTTGTAGGAAGACACAGTGCATGGAATTTATCTCCATTTCTGAAGGGAAACACACATCATAGTTCTCATCCATGGATCACACTCTGCTTTAGAGCAAGAAGCAGGCTCTTGCTTTCTAGAGTCTCTAATACAGCAGGAAACTTGAGTGTGCTCAGAACAATAGAACGGTGTTTCCTACACATATGGACCATATCTAGTTCATCTCTGTTTCTGAAACTTTAACAAACCACAGGTCCTCTAACATCCAATGCTTGTCAGTTAAGATGAGAAACGTGTGAGATTTGTGAACGATGTAGTTCGTTTGAGCTGTAAAGTAACTGCCCTTACTTAAAACGAACTCTTCCTTGTAGGAAGACTCAGAGCATGGGCTTTAACTCCATTTCTGAAGTGAAACACACAGCAGAGTTGTCATCCATTGATCACACTCTGCTTTAGAGCAAGAAGTACGCTCTATGTTTATAGAGTCTCTAAGACAGCAGGAAACTTGAGTGTGCTCAGAACACAAAAACGGTGTTTCCTACACATACAGGCCATATCTAGTTCAACTCTAGTTTTGTAACTGAAACAAACCACAGGTCCTCTATCATCCAATGCTTGTCAGTTAAGATGAGAAACGTGTGAGCTTCGTTAACGATGTAGTTCGTTTGAGCTGTAAAGTAACTGCCCTTATTTGAAATGATGTCTTCCTTGTAGGAAGACTCAGAGCCTGGGATTTAACTCCATTTCTGAAGTGAAACACACAGCAGTGTTGACATCCATTGATCACACTCTGCTTTAGAGCAAGAAGCACGCTCTAGCTTTCTAGAGTCTCTAAGACACCAGGAAATGTGAGTGTGCTCAGAAAAAAAAATGGTGTTTCTTACACATACGGACCATATCTTGTTCAAATGTGCTTCTGAAACTGAAACAAACCACAGGTCCCCTAACATCCAATGCTTGTCAGGTAAGATGAGAAACGTGTGAGCTTCGTGAACGATGTAGTTCGTTTGAGCTGAAAAGAGACTGCCCTTACCTGAAAGGAAGTCTTGCCTGTAGGAAGACACAGAGCATGGAATTTAACTCCATTTCTGAAGTGAAACACACAGCAGAGTTCTCATCCATTGATCACACTCTGCTTTAGAGCAAGAAACTCGATCTTGCTTGCTAGAGTCTCTAAGACACCAGGAAATGTGAGTGTGCTGAGAACAAAGTACGATGTTTCCCACACATACGGACCAATCTAATCCAACTCTGCTTCTGAAACTAATACAAAGCACTGGTCCTCTAACATCCGATGCTTGCCAGTTAAGATGAGAAACGTGTGAGATTCGTGAACGATGTAGTTCGTTTGAGCTCTTAGTAACTAACCTTACCTGAAACGAAGTCTTGCTTGTAGGAAGACTCAGAGCCTGGGATTTAACTCCATTTCTGAAGTGAAACACACAACAGAGTTCTCATCCATTGATCACACTCTGATTTAGAGCAAGAAGCTCGATCTTGCTTTCTAGAGTCTCTAATACAGCAGGAAACATGAGTGTGCTCAGAACAAAAGAACGGTGTTTCTTACACATACAGACCATATCTCGTTCAACTGTGCTTCTGAAACTGAAACAAACCACAGGTCCTCTAACATCCAATGCTTGTCAGGTAAGATAAGAAACGTGTGAGCATCGTGAACGATGTAGTTCCTTTGAGCTGTAAGTAACTGCCCTTACTTGAAACGAATTCTTCCTTGTAGGAAGACTCAGAGCCTGGGATTTAACTCCATTTCTGAAGTGAAACACACAGCAGAGTTGTCATCCATTGATCACACTCTGCTTTAGAGCAAGAAGCACGCTCTAGCTTTCTAGGGTCTCTAACACACCAGGAAACGTGAGTGTGCTGAGAACAAAAGAACGGTGTTTCCTACACATAGGGACCATATCTAATCCACCTCTGCTTCTGAAACTGATACAAAGCACTGGTCCTCTAACATCCGATGCTTGTCATTTAAGATGAGAAACGTGTGAGCTTCGTGAACGATGTAGTTCATTTGAGCTGAAAAGAGACTGCCCTTTCCTGAAAGGAAGTCTTGCTTGTGGGAAGACACAGAGCATGGAATTTAACTCCATTTCTGAAGGGAAACACACAACTGAGTTCCAATCCATGATCACACTCTGCTTTAGAGCAAGAAGCACGCTCTTGCTTTCTAGAGTCTCTAAGTCAGCAGGAAACATGAGTGTGCTGAGAACAAATGAATGGTGTTTCCTAAACATACGGACCATATCTAGTCCAACTCTGCTTCTGAAACTGATACAAAGCACTGGTCCCCTAACATCCAATGGTTGTCAGTTAAGATGAGATACGTGTGAGCTTCGTGAACGATGTAGTTCGTTTGAGCTGTAAAGTAACTGCCCTTACCTGAAATGAAATCTTGCTTGTAGGAAGACACAGAGCCAGGCATTTAACTCCATTTCTGAAGGGAAACACACATCATAGTTCTCATCCATGGATCACACTCTGCTTTAGAGCAAGAAGCAGGCTCTTGCTTTCTAGAGTCTCTAATACAGCAGGAAACTTGAGTGTGCTCAGAACAATAGAACGGTTTTTCCTACACATATGGACCATATCTAGTTCATCTCTGTTTCTGAAACTTTAACAAACCACAGGTCCTCTAACATCCAATGCTTGTCAGTTAAGATGAGAAACGTGTGAGCTTTGTGACAGATGTAGTTCGTTTGAGCTGTAAAGTAACTGCCCTTACTTAAAACGAACTCTTCCTTGTAGGAAGACTCAGAGCATGGGCTTTAACTCCATTTCTGAAGTGAAACACACAGCAGAGTTGTCATCCATTGATCACACTCTGCTTTAGAGCAAGAAGTACGCTCTAGCTTTATAGAGTCTCTAAGACAGCAGGAAACTTGAGTGTGCTCAGAACACAAAAACGGTGTTTCCTACACATACAGGCCATATCTAGTTCAACTCTAGTTTTGTAACTGAAACAAACCACAGGTCCTCTATCATCCAATGCTTGTCAGTTAAGATGAGAAACGTGTGAGCTTCGTTAACGATGTAGTTCGTTTGAGCTGTAAAGTAACTGCCCTTATTTGAAATGATGTCTTCCTTGTAGGAAGACTCAGAGCCTGGGATTTAACTCCATTTCTGAAGTGAAACACACAGCAGTGTTGTCATCCATTGATCACACTCTGCTTTAGAGCAAGAAGCACGCTCTAGCTTTCTAGAGTCTCTAAGACACCAGGAAATGTGAGTGTGCTCAGAACAAAAGAATGGTGTTTCTTACACATACGGACCATATCTTGTTCAAATTTGCTTCTGAAACTGAAACAAACCACAGGTCCCCTAACATCCAATGCTTGTCAGTTGAGATGAGAAACGTGTGAGCTTCGTGAACTATGTAGTTCGTTTGAGCTGAAAAGAGACTGCCCTTACCTGAAAGGAAGTCTTGCCTGTAGGAAGACACAGAGCATGGAATTTAACTCCATTTGTGAAAGGAAACACACAATTGTGTTCTCATCCATTGATCACACTCTCCTTTAGAGCGAGAAGCACACTCTTGCTTTCTAGAGTCTCTAATACAGCAGGAAACTTGAGTGTGCTCAGAACATTAGTTCGGTTTTTCCTACACATACGGACCATATCTAGTTCAACTCTGCTTCTGAAACTGAAACAAACCACAGGTCCCCTAACATCCAATGCTTGTCAGTTAAGATGAGAAACGTGTGAGCTTCGTGAACGATGTAGTTCGTTTGAGCTGTTAGTAACACCCCTTACCAGAAATGAAGTCTTGCTTGTAGGAAGACTCAGAGCCTGGGATTTAACACCATTTGTGAAGTGAAACACACAGCAGAGTTCTCATCCATTGATCACACTCTGCTTTAGAGCAAGAAACTCGATCTTGCTTGCTAGAGTCTCTAAGACACCAGGAAATGTGAGTGTGCTGAGAACAAAGTACGATGTTTCCCACACATACGGACCAATCTAATCCAACTCTGGTTCTGAAACTGATACAAAGCACTGGTCCTCTAACATCCGATGCTTGCCAGTTAAGATGAGAAACGTGTGAGATTCGTGAACGATGTAGTTCGTTTGAGCTCTTAGTAACTAACCTTACCTGAAACGAAGTCTTGCTTGTAGGAAGACTCAGAGCCTGGGATTTAACTCCATTTCTGAAGTGAAACACACAACAGAGTTCTCATCCATTGATCACACTCTGCTTTAGAGCAAGAAGCTCGATCTTGCTTTCTAGAGTCTCTAATACAGCAGGAAACATGAGTGTGCTCAGAACAAAAGAACGGTGTTTCTTACACATACAGACCATATCTCGTTCAACTGTGCTTCTGAAACTGAAACAAACCACAGGTCCTCTAACATCCAATGCTTGTCAGGTAAGATAAGAAACGTGTGAGCTTCGTGAACGATGTAGTTCCTTTGAGCTGTAAGTAACTGCCCTTACTTGAAAAGAACTCTTCCTTGTAGGAAGACTCAGAGCATGGGCTTTAACTCCATTTCTGAAGTGAAACACATAGCAGAGTTGTCATCCATTGATCACACTCTGCTTTAGAGCAAGAAGCACGCTCTAGCTTTATAGAGTCTCTAAGAGAGCAGGAAACTTGAGTGTGCTCAGAACACAAGAACGGTGTTTCCTACACATACAGGCCATATCTAGTTCAACTCTAGTTTTGAAACTGAAACAAACCACAGGTCCTCTATTATCCAATGCTTGTCAGTTAAGATGAGAATCGGGTGAGTTTCGGGAACGATGTAGTTCGTTTGAGCTGTAAAGTAACTGCCCTTACTTGAAACGAAGTCTTCCTTGTAGGAAGACTCAGAGCCTGGGATTTAACTCCATTTCTGAAGTGAAACACACAGCAGAGTTGTCATCCATTGATCACACTCTGCTTTAGAGCAAGAAGCACGCTCTAGCTTTCTAGGGTCTCTAACACACCAGGAAACGTGAGTGTGCTGAGAACAAAAGAACGGTGTTTCCTACACATAGGGACCATATCTAATCCACCTCTGCTTCTGAAACTGATACAAAGCACTGGTCCTCTAACATCCGATGCTTGTCATTTAAGATGAGAAACGTGTGAGCTTCGTGAACGATGTAGTTCATTTGAGCTGAAAAGAGACTGCCCTTTCCTGAAAGGAAGTCTTGCTCGTAGGAAGACTCAGAGCCAGGGATTTAACTCCATTTCTGAAGGGAAACACACAGCCTAGTTCTCATCCATGGATCACACTCTGCTTTAGAGCAAGAAGCACGCTCTTGCTTTCTAGAGTCTCTAATACAGCAGGAAACTTGAGTGTGCTCAGAACAATACAACGGTTTTTCCTACACATACGGGCCATATCTAGTTCAACTCTGCTTCTGAAACTGAAACAAACCACAAGTCCCCTAACATCAAATGCTTGTCAGTTAAGATGAGAAACGTGTGAGCTTCGTGAACGATGTAGTTCATTTGAGCTGTAAAGTAACTGCCCTTACCTGAAACGAAGTCTTGCATGTAGGAGGACTCAGAGCCAGAGATTTAACTCCATTTCTGAAGGGAAACACACAGCATAGTTCTCATCCATGGATCACACTCTGCTTTAGAGCAAGATGCACGCTCTTGCTTTCTAGAGTCTCTAATACAGCAGGAAAATTGAGTGTGCTCACAACATTAGTTCGGTTTTTCCTACACATACGGGCCATATCTAGTTCAACTCTGCTTCAGCAACTGAAACAAACCACAGGTCCCCTAACATCCAATACTTGTCAGTTAAGATGAGAAACCTGTGAGCTTTGTGAACGATGTAGTTCGTTTGAGCTGTTAGTAACTCCCCTTACCTGAAACGAAGTCTGGCTTGTAGGAAGACTCAGAGCCTGGGATTTAACTCCATTTCTGAAGTGCAACACACAGCAGAGTTCTCATCCATTGATCACACTCTGCTTTAGAGCAAGAAACTCGATCTTGCTTGCTAGAGTCTCTAATACAGCAGGAAACTTGAGTGTGCTCAGAACACAAGAACGGTGTTTCCTACACATACAGGCCAAATCTAGTTCATATCTAGTTTTGAATCTGAAACAAACCACAGGTCCTCTATCATCCAATGGTTGTCAGTTAAAATGAGAATGGTGTGAGCTTCGTGAACGATGTAGTTCGTTTGAGCTGTAAAGTAACTGCCCTTACTTGAAACGAAATCTTCCTTGTAGGAATACTCAGAGCCTGGGATTTAACTCCATTTCTGAAGTGAAACACACAGCAGAGTTGTCATCCATTGATCACACTCTGCTTTAGAGCAAGAAGCACGCTCTAGCTTTCTACAGTCTCTAAGACACCAGGAAATGTGATTGTTCTGTGAACAAAGTACGATGTGTCCTACACATAAGGAGCATATCTAATCCAACTCTGCTTCTGAAACTGATACAAAGCACTGGTCCTCTAACATCTGATGCTTGTCAGTTAAGATGAGAAACGTGTGAGCTTCGTGAACGATGTAGTTTGTTTGAGCTGTAAAGTAACTGCCCTTACCTGAAACGAAGTCTTGCTTGTAGGAAGACTCAGAGAAAGGGATTTAACTCCATTTCTGAAGGGAAACACACAGCATAGTTCTCATCCATGGATCACACTCTGCTTTAGAGCAAGAAGCTCGATCTTGCTTTCTAGAGTCTCTAATACAGCAGGAAACTTGAGTGTGCTCAGAACACAAAAACGGTGTTTCCTACACATACAGGCCATATCTAGTTCAACTCTAGTTTTGTAACTGAAACAAACCACAGGTCCTCTATCATCCAATGCTTGTCAGTTAAGATGAGAAACGTGTGAGCTTCGTGAACGATGTAGTTCGTTTGAGCTGTAAAGTAACTGCCCTTATTTGAAATGATGTCTTCCTTGTAGGAAGACTCAGAGCCTGGGATTTAACTCCATTTCTGAAGTGAAACACACAGCAGAGTTGTCATCCATTGATCACACTCTGCTTTAGAGCAAGAAGCACGCTCTAGCTTTCTAGGGTCTCTAAGACACCAGGAAACGTGAGTGTGCTGAGAACAAAAGAACTTTGTTTCCTACACATAGGGACCATATCTAATCCACCTCTGCTTCTGAAACTGATACAAAGCACTGGTCCTCTAACATCTGATGCTTGTCATTTAAGATGAGAAATGTGTGAGCTTCGTGAACGATGTAGTTCGTTTGAGCTGAAAAGAGACTGCCCTTACCTGAAAGGAAGTCTTGCTTGTGGGAAGACACAGAGCATGGAATTTAACTCCATTTCTGAAGGGAAACACACAACTGAGTTCCAATCCATGATCACACTCTGCTTTAGAGCAAGAAGCACGCTCTTGCTTTCTAGAGTCTCTAAGACAGCAGGAAACATGAGTGTGCTGAGAACAAATGAATGGTGTTTCCTACACTTACAGACCATATCTAGTTCAACTCTGCTTTTGAAACTGAAACAAACCCCAGGTGCTCTAACATCCAATGCTTGTCAGTTAAGATGAGAAACGTGTGAGCTTCGTGAACGATGTAGTTCGTTTGTGGTGTAAAGTAACTGCCCTTACTTGAAACGAAGTCTTCCTTGTAGGAAGACAAAGAGCCTGGGATTTAACTCCATTTCTGAAGTGAAACACACAGCAGAGTTGTCATCCATTGATCACACTCTGCTTTAGAGCAAGAAGCACGCTCTAGCTTTATAGAGTCTCTAAGAGAGCAGGAAACTTGAGTGTGCTCAGAACACAAGAATGGTGTTTCCTACACATACAGGCCATATCTAGTTCAACTCTAGTTTTGAAACTGAAACAAACCCCAGGTCCTCTAACATCCAATGCTTGTCAGTTAAGATGAGAAACGTGTGAGCTTCGTGAACGTTGTAGTTCGTTTGAGCTGAAAAGACACTGCCCTTACCTGAAAGGAAGTCTTGCTTGTAGGAAGACACAGAGCATGGAATTTAACTCCATTTCTGAAGGGAAACACACAACTGAGTTCTCATCCATGGATCACACTCTGCTTTAGAGCAAGAAGCACGCTCTTGCTTTCTAGAGTCTCTAAGACAGCAGGAAACATGAGTGTGCTGAGAACAAATGAATGGTGTTTCCTAAACATACGGACCATATCTAGTCCAACTCTGCTTCTGAAACTGATACAAAGCACTGGTCCCCTAACATCCAATGCTTGTCAGTTAAGATGAGAAACGTGTGAGCTTCGTGAACGATGTAGTTCGTTTGAGCTGTAAAGTAACTGCCCTTACCTGAAATGAAATCTTGCTTGTAGGAAGACACAGAGCCAGGCATTTAACTCCATTTCTGAAGGGAAACACACATCATAGTTCTCATCCATGGATCACACTCTGCTTTAGAGCAAGAAGCAGGCTCTTGCTTTCTAGAGTCTCTAATACAGCAGGAAACTTGAGTGTGCTCAGAACAATAGAACGGTTTTTCCTACACATATGGACCATATCTAGTTCATCTCTGTTTCTGAAACTTTAACAAACCACAGGTCCTCTAACATCCAATGCTTGTCAGTTAAGATGAGAAACGTGTGAGATTTGTGAACGATGTAGTTCGTTTGAGCTGTAAAGTAACTGCCCTTACTTGAAACGAACTCTTCCTTGTAGGAAGACTCAGAGCATGGGCTTTAACTCCATTTCTGAAGTGAAACACACAGCAGAGTTGTCATCCATTGATCACACTCTGCTTTAGAGCAAGAAGTACGCTCTAGCTTTATAGAGTCTCTAAGACAGCAGGAAACTTGAGTGTGCTCAGAACACAAAAACGGTGTTTCCTACACATACAGGCCATATCTAGTTCAACTCTAGTTTTGTAACTGAAACAAACCACAGGTCCTCTATCATCCAATGCTTGTCAGTTAAGATGAGAAACGCGTGAGCTTCGTGAACGATGTAGTTCGTTTGAGCTGTAAAGTAACTGCCCTTATTTGAAATGATGTCTTCCTTGTAGGAAGACTCAGAGCCTGGGATTTAACTCCATTTCTGAAGTGAAACACACAGCAGTGTTGTCATCCATTGATCACACTCTGCTTTAGAGCAAGAAGCACGCTCTAGCTTTCTAGAGTCTCTAAGACAGCAGGAAACATGAGTGTGCTGAGAACAAATGAATGGTGTTTCCTACACATACAGACCATATCTAGTCCAACTCTGCTTCTGAAACTGATACAAAGCATTGGTCCCCTAACATCCAATGCTTGTCAATTAAGATGAGAAACGTGTGAGCTTCGTGAACGATGTAGTTCGTTTAAGCTGTAAAGTAACTGCCCTTAACTGAAACGAAGTCTTGCTTGTAGGAAGACTCAGAGCCAGGGATTTAACTCCATTTCTGAAGGGAAACACACAGCCTAGTTCTCATCAATGGATCACACTCTGCTGTAGAGCAAGAAGCACGCTCTTGCTTTCTAGAGTCTCTAATACAGCAGGAAACTTGAGTGTGCTCAGAACAATACATCGGTTGTTCCTACACATACGGGCCATATCAAGTTCAACTCTGCTTCTGAAACTGAAACAAACCACAAGTCCTCTAACATCAAATGCTTGTCAGTTAAGATGAGAAACGTGTGAGCTTCGTCAACGATGTAGTTCATTTGAGCTGTAAAGTAACTGCCCTTACCTGAAACGAAGTCTTGCATGTAGGAGGACTCAGAGCCAGAGATTTAACTCCATTTCTGAAGGGAAACACACATCATAGTTCTCATCCATGGATCACACTCTGCTTTAGAGCAAGAAGCACGCTCTTGCTTTCTAGAGTCTCTAATACAGCAGGAAACCTGAGTGTGCTCAGAATAATACAAGGGTTTTTCCTACACATACGGGCCATATCTAGTTCAACTCTGCTTCTGAAACTGAAACAAACCACAGGGCCTCTAACATCCAATGCTTGTCAGTTAAGATGAGAAACGTGTGAGCTTCGTGAACGATGTAGTTCCTTTGAGCTGTAAGTAACTGCCCTTACTTGAAATGAACTCTTCCTTGTAGGAAGACTCAGAGCATGGGATTTAACTCCATTTCTGAAGTGAAACACACAGCAGAGTTGTCATCCATTGATCACACTCTGCTTTAGAGCAAGAAGCACGCTCTAGCTTTATAGAGTCTCTAAGAGAGCAGGAAACTTGAGTGTGCTCAGAACACAAGAATGGTGTTTCCTACACATACAGGCCATATCTAGTTCAACTCTAGTTTGGAAACTGAAACAAACCCCAGGTCCTCTAACATCCAATGCTTGTCAGTTAAGATGAGAAACGTGTGAGCTTCGTGAACGTTGTAGTTCGTTTGAGCTGAAAAGACACTGCCCTTACCTGAAAGGAAGTCTTGCTTGTAGGAAGACACAGAGCATGGAATTTAACTCCATTTCTGAAGGGAAACACACAAATGAGTTCTCATCCATGGATCACACTCTGCTTTAGAGCAAGAAGCACGCTCTTGCTTTCTAGAGTCTCTAAGACAGCAGGAAACATGAGTGTGCTGAGAACAAATGAATGGTGTTTCCTAAACATACGGACCATATCTAGTCCAACTCTGCTTCTGAAACTGATACAAAGCACTGGTCCCCTAACATCCAACGCTTGTCAGTTAAGATGAGAAACGTGTGAGCTTCGTGAACGATGTAGTTCGTTTGAGCTGTAAAGTAACTGCCCTTACCTGAAATGAAATCTTGCTTGTAGGAAGACACAGAGCCAGGCATTTAACTCCATTTCTGAAGGGAAACACACATCATAGTTCTCATCCATGGATCACACTCTGCATTAGAGCAAGAAGCAGGCTCTTGCTTTCTAGAGTCTCTAATACAGCAGGAAACTTGAGTGTGCTCAGAACAATAGAACGGTTTTTCCTACACATATGGACCATATCTAGTTCATCTCTGTTTCTGAAACTTTAACAAACCACAGGTCCTCTAACATCCAATGCTTGTCAGTTAAGATGAGAAACGTGTGAGATTTGTGAACGATGTAGTTCGTTTGAGCTGTAAAGTAACTGCCCTTACTTGAAACGAACTCTTCCTTGTAGGAAGACTCAGAGCATGGGCTTTAACTCCATTTCTGAAGTGAAACACACAGCAGAGTTGTCATCCATTGATCACACTCTGCTTTAGAGCAAGAAGTACGCTCTAGCTTTATGGAGTCTCTAAGACAGCAGGAAACTTGAGTGTGCTCAGAACACAAAAACGGTGTTTCCTACACATACAGGCCATATCTAGTTCAACTCTAGTTTTGTAACTGAAACAAACCACAGGTCCTCTATCATCCAATGCTTGTCAGTTAAGATGAGAAATGTGTGAGCTTCGTTAACGATGTAGTTCGTTTGAGCTGTAAAGTAACTGCCCTTATTTGAAATGATGTCTTCATTGTAGGAAGACTCAGAGCCTGGGATTTAACTCCATTTCTGAAGTGAAACACACAGCAGTGTTGTCATCCATTGATCACACTCTGCTTTAGAGCAAGAAGCACGCTCTAGCTTTCTAGAGTCTCTAAGACAGCAGGAAACATGAGTGTGCTGAGAACAAATGAATGGTGTTTCCTACACATACAGACCATATCTAGTCCAACTCTGCTTCTGAAACTGATACAAAGCATTGGTCCCCTAACATCCAATGCTTGTCAGTTAAGATGAGAAACGTGTGAGCTTCGTGAACGATGTAGTTCATTTGAGCTGTAAAGTAACTGCCCTTACCTGAAACGAAGTCTTGCATGTAGGAGGACTCAGAGCCAGAGATTTAACTCCATTTCTGAAGGGAAACACACATCATAGTTCTCATCCATGGATCACACTCTGCTTTAGAGCAAGAAGCACGCTCTTGCTTTCTAGAGTCTCTAATACAGCAGGAAACCTGAGTGTGCTCAGAATAATACAAGGGTTTTTCCTACACATACGGGCCATATCTAGTTCAACTCTGCTTCTGAAACTGAAACAAACCACAGGGCCTCTAACATCCAATGCTTGTCAGTTAAGATGAGAAACGTGTGAGCTTCGTGAACGATGTAGTTTGTTTGAGCTGAAAAGAGACTGCCCTTACCTGAAAGGAAGTCTTGCTTGTAGGAAGACTCAGAGCCAGAGATTTAACTCCATTTCTGAAGGGAAACACACATCATAGTTCTCATCCATGGATCACACTCTGCTTTAAAGCAAGAAGCACGCTCTTGCTTTCTAGAGTCTCTAATACAGCAGGAAACTTGAGTGTGCTCAGAACATTAGTTCGGTTTTTCCTACACATACGGGCCATATCTACTTCAAATCTGCTTCTGAAACTGAAACAAACCACAGGTCCCCTAACATCCAATGCTTGTCAGTTAAGATGAGAAACGTGTGAGCTTCGTGAACGATGTAGTTCCTTTGAGCTGTAAGTAACTGCCCTTACTTGAAACGAACTCTTCCTTGTAGGAAGACTCAGAGCATGGGCTTTAACTCCATTTCTGTAGTGAAACACACAGCAGAGTTGTCATCCATTGATCACACTCTGCTTTAGAGCAAGAAGCACGCTCTTGCTTTCTAGAGTCTCTAAGACAGCAGGAAACATGAGTGTGCTGAGAACAAATGAATGGTGTTTCCTAAACATACGGACCATATCTAGTCCAACTCTGCTTCTGAAACTGATACAAAGCACTGGTCCCCTAACATCCAATGCTTGTCATTTAAGATGAGAAACGTGTGAGCTTCGTGAACGATGTAGTTCGTTTGAGCTGTAAAGTAACTGCCCTTACCTGAAACGAAGTCTTGCTTGTAGGAAGACTCAGAGAAAGGGATTTAACTCCATTTCTGAAGGGAAACACACAGCATAGTTCTCATCCATGGATCACACTCTGCTTTAGAGCAAGAAGCTCGATCTTGCTTTCTAGAGTCTCTAATACAGCAGGAAACTTGAGTGTGCTCAGAACAAAAGAATGGTGTTTCCTACACATACGGGCCATATCTAGTACAACTGTGCTTCTGAAACTGATACAAAGCACTGGTCCCCTAACATCCAACGCTTGTCAGTTAAGATGAGAAACGTGTGAGCTTCGTGAACGATGTAGTTCGTTTGAGCTGTAAAGTAACTGCCCTTACCTGAAATGAAATCTTGCTTGTAGGAAGACACAGAGCCAGGCATTTAACTCCATTTCTGAAGGGAAACACACATCATAGTTCTCATCCATGGATCACACTCTGCTTTAGAGCAAGAAGCAGGCTCTTGCTTTCTAGAGTCTCTAATACAGCAGGAAACTTGAGTGTGCTCAGAACAATAGAACGGTTTTTCCTACACATATGGACCATATCTAGTTCATCTCTGTTTCTGAAACTTTAACAAACCACAGGTCCTCTAACATCCAATGCTTGTCAGTTAAGATGAGAAACGTGTGAGATTTGTGAACGATGTAGTTCGTTTGAGCTGTAAAGTAACTGCCCTTACTTGAAACGAACTCTTCCTTGTAGGAAGACTCAGAGCATGGGCTTTAACTCCATTTCTGAAGTGAAACACACAGCAGAGTTGTCATCCATTGATCACACTCTGCTTTAGAGCAAGAAGTACGCTCTAGCTTTATGGAGTCTCTAAGACAGCAGGAAACTTGAGTGTGCTCAGAACACAAAAACGGTGTTTCCTACACATACAGGCCATATCTAGTTCAACTCTAGTTTTGTAACTGAAACAAACCACAGGTCCTCTATCATCCAATGCTTGTCAGTTAAGATGAGAAATGTGTGAGCTTCGTTAACGATGTAGTTCGTTTGAGCTGTAAAGTAACTGCCCTTATTTGAAATGATGTCTTCATTGTAGGAAGACTCAGAGCCTGGGATTTAACTCCATTTCTGAAGTGAAACACACAGCAGTGTTGTCATCCATTGATCACACTCTGCTTTAGAGCAAGAAGCACGCTCTAGCTTTCTAGAGTCTCTAAGACAGCAGGAAACATGAGTGTGCTGAGAACAAATGAATGGTGTTTCCTACACATACAGACCATATCTAGTCCAACTCTGCTTCTGAAACTGATACAAAGCATTGGTCCCCTAACATCCAATGCTTGTCAGTTAAGATGAGAAACGTGTGAGCTTCGTGAACGATGTAGTTCATTTGAGCTGTAAAGTAACTGCCCTTACCTGAAACGAAGTCTTGCATGTAGGAGGACTCAGAGCCAGAGATTTAACTCCATTTCTGAAGGGAAACACACATCATAGTTCTCATCCATGGATCACACTCTGCTTTAGAGCAAGAAGCACGCTCTTGCTTTCTAGAGTCTCTAATACAGCAGGAAACCTGAGTGTGCTCAGAATAATACAAGGGTTTTTCCTACACATACGGGCCATATCTAGTTCAACTCTGCTTCTGAAACTGAAACAAACCACAGGGCCTCTAACATCCAATGCTTGTCAGTTAAGATGAGAAACGTGTGAGCTTCGTGAACGATGTAGTTTGTTTGAGCTGAAAAGAGACTGCCCTTACCTGAAAGGAAGTCTTGCTTGTAGGAAGACTCAGAGCCAGAGATTTAACTCCATTTCTGAAGGGAAACACACATCATAGTTCTCATCCATGGATCACACTCTGCTTTAAAGCAAGAAGCACGCTCTTGCTTTCTAGAGTCTCTAATACAGCAGGAAACTTGAGTGTGCTCAGAACATTAGTTCGGTTTTTCCTACACATACGGGCCATATCTACTTCAAATCTGCTTCTGAAACTGAAACAAACCACAGGTCCCCTAACATCCAATGCTTGTCAGTTAAGATGAGAAACGTGTGAGCTTCGTGAACGATGTAGTTCCTTTGAGCTGTAAGTAACTGCCCTTACTTGAAACGAACTCTTCCTTGTAGGAAGACTCAGAGCATGGGCTTTAACTCCATTTCTGTAGTGAAACACACAGCAGAGTTGTCATCCATTGATCACACTCTGCTTTAGAGCAAGAAGCACGCTCTTGCTTTCTAGAGTCTCTAAGACAGCAGGAAACATGAGTGTGCTGAGAACAAATGAATGGTGTTTCCTAAACATACGGACCATATCTAGTCCAACTCTGCTTCTGAAACTGATACAAAGCACTGGTCCCCTAACATCCAATGCTTGTCATTTAAGATGAGAAACGTGTGAGCTTCGTGAACGATGTAGTTCGTTTGAGCTGTAAAGTAACTGCCCTTACCTGAAACGAAGTCTTGCTTGTAGGAAGACTCAGAGAAAGGGATTTAACTCCATTTCTGAAGGGAAACACACAGCATAGTTCTCATCCATGGATCACACTCTGCTTTAGAGCAAGAAGCTCGATCTTGCTTTCTAGAGTCTCTAATACAGCAGGAAACTTGAGTGTGCTCAGAACAAAAGAATGGTGTTTCCTACACATACGGGCCATATCTAGTTCAACTGTGCTTCTGAAACTGATACAAAGCACTGGTCCTCTATCATCCTATGCTTGTCAGTTAAGATGAGAAACGTGTGAGCTTCGTGAACGATGTAGTTCGTTTGAGCTGAAAAGAGACTGCCCTTACGTGAAAGGAAGTCTTGCTTGTAGGAAGACACAGAGCATGGAATTTAACTCCATTTCTGAAGGGAAACACACAACTGTGTTCTCATCCATTGATCATACTCTGCTTTAGAGCAAGAAGCACGCTCTTGCTTTCTAGACTCTAAGACAGCAGGAAACATGACTGTGCTGAGAACAAATGAATGGTGTTTCCTACACATACGGACCATATCTAGTCCAACTCTGCTTCTGAAACTGATACAAAGCACTGGTCCCCTAACATCCAATGCTTGTCAGTTAAGATGAGAAACGTGTGAGCTTCGTGAACGATGTAGTTCATTTGAGCTGTAAAGAAACTGCCCTTACATGAAACGAAGTCTTGCATGTAGGAAGACTCAGAGCCTGGGATTTAACTCCATTTCTGAAGTGAAACAAACAACAGAGTTCTCATCCATTGATCACACTCTGCTTTAGAGCAAGAAGCTCGATCTTGCTTTCTAGAGTCTCTAAGACAGCAGGAAACTTGAGTGTGCTAAGAACACAAGAACGGTGTTTCCTACACATACAGGCCATATCTAGTTCAACTCTGCTTCTGAAAGTGAAACAAACCACAGGTTCTCTAACATCCAATGCTTGTCAGTTAAGATGAGAAACGTGTGAGCTTCGTGAACGATGTAGTTCTTTTGAGCTGAAAAGTGACTACCCTTACCTGAAACGAAGTCTTGCTTGTAGGAAGACACAGAGCATGGAATTTAACTCCATTTCTGAAGGGAAACACACAACTGAGTTCTCATCCATGGATCACACTATGCTTTAGATCAAGAAGCACGCTCTAGCTTTCTAGAGTCTCTAAGACACCAGGAAATGTGAGTGTGCTGAGAACAAAGTACGATGTTTCCTACACATATGGACCATATCTAATCCAACTCTGCTTCTGAAACTGATACAAAGCACTGGTCCTCTAACATACGATGCTTGTCAGTTAAGATGAGAAACGTGTGAGCTTCGTGAACGATGTAGTTTGTTTGAGCTGAAAAGAGACTGCCCTAACCTGAAAGGAAGTCTTTCTTGTAGGAAGACTCAGAGCCTGGGATTTAACTCCATTTCTGAAGTGAAACACACAACAGAGTTCTCATCCATTGATCACACTCTGCTTTAGAGCAAGAAGCTCGATCTTGCATTCTAGAGTCTCTAATAAGGCAGGAAACTTGAGTGTGCTCAGAACAAAAGAACGGTGTTTCTTACACATAGGGACCATATCTAGTTCAACTGTGCTACTGAAACTGAAACAAACCACAGGTCCTCTAACATGCAATGGTTGTCAGGTAAGATGAGAAACGTGTGAGCTTCGTGAACGATGTAGTTCCTTTGAGCTGTAAGTAACTGCCCTTACTTGAAATGAACTCTTCCTTGTAGGAAGACTCAGAGCATGGGCTTTAACTCCATTTCTGAAGTGAAACACACAGCAGAGTTGTCATCCATTGTTCACACTCTGCTTTAGAGCAAGAAGTACGCTCTAGCTTTATAGAGTCTCTAAGACAGCAGGAAACTTGAGTGTGCTCAGAACACAAAAACGGTGTTTCCTACACATACAGGCCATATCTAGTTCAACTCTAGTTTTGTAACTGAAACAAACCACAGGTCCTCTATCATCCAATGCTTGTCAGTTAAGATGAGAAACGTGTGAGCTTCGTTAACGATGTAGTTCGTTTGAGCTGTAAAGTAACTGCCCTTATTTGAAATGATGTCTTCCTTGTAGGAAGACTCAGAGCCTGGGATTTAACTCCATTTCTGAAGTGAAACACACAGCAGTGTTGTCATCCATTGATCACACTCTGCTTTAGAGCAAGAAGCACGCTCTAGCTTTCTAGAGTCTCTAAGACAGCAGGAAACATGAGTGTGCTGAGAACAAATGAATGGTGTTTCCTACACATACAGACCATATCTAGTCCAACTCTGCTTCTGAAACTGATACAAAGCATTGGTCCCCTAACATCCAATGCTTGTCAGTTAAGATGAGAAATGTGTGAGCTTCGTGAACGATGTAGTTCGTTTAAGCTGTAAAGTAACTGCCCTTAACTGAAACGAAGTCTTGCTTGTAGGAAGACTCAGAGCCAGGGATTTAACTCCATTTCTGAAGGGAAACACACAGCCTAGTTCTCATCCATGGATCACACTCTGCTTTGGAGCAAGAAGCACGCTCTTGCTTTCTAGAGTCTCTAATACAGCAGGAAACTTGAGTGTGCTCAGAACAATACAACGGTTTTTCCTACACATACGGGCCATATCAAGTTCAACTCTGCTTCTGAAACTGAAACAAACCACAAGTCCTCTAACATCAAATGCTTGTCAGTTAAGATGAGAAACGTGTGAGCTTCGTGAACGATGTAGTTCATTTGAGCTGTAAAGTAACTGCCCTTACCTGAAACGAAGTCTTGCATGTAGGAGGACTCAGAGCCAGAGATTTAACTCCATTTCTGAAGGGAAACACACATCATAGTTCTCATCCATGGATCACACTCTGCTTTAGAGCAAGAAGCACGCTCTTGCTTTCTAGAGTCTCTAATACAGCAGGAAACCTGAGTGTGCTCAGAATAATACAAGGGTTTTTCCTACACATACGGGCCATATCTAGTTCAACTCTGCTTCTGAAACTGAAACAAACCACTGGTCCTCTAACATCCGATGCTTGTCAGTTAAGATGAGAAACGTGTGAGCTTCGTGAACGATGTAGTTTGTTTGAGCTGAAAAGAGACTGCCCTAACCTGAAAGGAAGTCTTGCTTGTAGGAAGACTCAGAGCCTGGGATTTAACTCCATTTCTGAAGTGAAACACACAACAGAGTTCTCATCCATTGATCACACACTGCTTTAGAGCAAGAAGCTCGATCTTGCATTCTAGAGTCTCTAATACGGCAGGAAACTTGAGTGTGCTCAGAACAAAAGAACGGTGTTTCTTACACATAGGGACCATATCTAGTTCAACTGTGCTACTGAAACTGAAACAAACCACAGGTCCTCTAACATGCAATGGTTGTCAGGTAAGATGAGAAACGTGTGAGCTTCGTGAACGATGTAGTTCCTTTGAGCTGTAAGTAACTGCCCTTACTTGAAATGAACTCTTCCTTGTAGGAAGACTCAGAGCATGGGCTTTAACTCCATTTCTGAAGTGAAACACACAGCAGAGTTGTCATCCATTGATCACACTCTGCTTTAGAGCAAGAAGTACGCTCTAGCTTTATAGAGTCTCTAAGACAGCAGGAAACTTGAGTGTGCTCAGAACACAAAAACGGTGTTTCCTACACATACAGGCCATATCTAGTTCAACTCTAGTTTTGTAACTGAAACAAACCACAGGTCCTCTATCATCCAATGCTTGTCAGTTAAGATGAGAAACGCGTGAGCTTCGTTAACGATGTAGTTCGTTTGAGCTGTAAAGTAACTGCCCTTATTTGAAATGATGTCTTCCTTGTAGGAAGACTCAGAGCCTGGGATTTAACTCCATTTCTGAAGTGAAACACACAGCAGTGTTGTCATCCATTGATCACACTCTGCTTTAGAGCAAGAAGCACGCTCTAGCTTTCTAGAGTCTCTAAGACAGCAGGAAACTTGAGTGTGCTCAGAACAATACAACCGTTTTTCCTACACATACGGGCCATATCAAGTTCAACTCTGCTTCTGAAACTGAAACAAACCACAAGTCCTCTAACATCAAATGCTTGTCAGTTAAGATGAGAAACGTGTGAGCTTCGTGAACGATGTAGTTCATTTGAGCTGTAAAGTAACTGCCCTTACCTGAAACGAAGTCTTGCATGTAGGAGGAATCAGAGCCAGAGATTTAACTCCATTTCTGAAGGGAAACACACATCATAGTTCTCATCCATGGATCACACTCTGCTTTAGAGCAAGAAGCACACTCTTGCTTTCTAGAGTCTCTAATACAGCAGGAAACCTGAGTGTGCTCAGAATAATACAAGGGTTTTTCCTACACATACGGGCCATATCTAGTTCAACTCTGCTTCTGAAACTGAAACAAACCACAGGGCCTCTAACATCCAATGCTTGTCAGTTAAGATGAGAAACGTGTGAGCTTCGTGAACGATGTAGTTTGTTTGAGCTGAAAAGAGACTGCCCTTACCTGAAAGGAAGTCTTGCTTGTAGGAAGACTCAGAGCCAGAGATTTAACTCCATTACTGAAGGGAAACACACATCATAGTTCTCATCCATGGATCACACTCTGCTTTAGAGCAAGAAGCACGCTCTTGCTTTCTAGAGTCTCTAATACAGCAGGAAACTTGAGTGTGCTCAGAACATTAGTTCGGTTTTTCCTACACATACGGGCCATATCTACTTCAAATCTGCTTCTGAAACTGAAACAAACCACAGGTCCCCTAACATCCAATGCTTGTCAGTTAACATGAGAAACGTGTGAGCTTCGTGAACGATGTAGTTCCTTTGAGCTGTAAGTAACTGCCCTTACTTGAAATGAACTCTTCCTTGTAGGAAGACTCAGAGCATGGTCTTTAACTCCATTTCTGTAGTGAAACACACAGCAGAGTTGTCATCCATTGATCACACTCTGCTTTAGAGCAAGAAGCACGCTCTAGCTTTATAGAGTCTCTAAGACAGCAGGAAACTTGAGTGTGCTCAGAACACAAGAACGGTGTTTCCTGCACATACAGGCCATATCTAGTTCAACTCTAGTTATGAAACTGAAACAAACCACAGGTCCTCTATCATCCAATGCTTGTCATTTAAGATGAGAAACGTGTGAGCTTCGTGAACGATGTAGTTCGTTTGAGCTGTAAAGTAACTGCCCTTACCTGAAACGAAGTCTTGCTTGTAGGAAGACTCAGAGAAAGGGATTTAACTCCATTTCTGAAGGGAAACACACAGCATAGTTCTCATCCATGGATCACACTCTGCTTTAGAGCAAGAAGCTCGATCTTGCTTTCTAGAGTCTCTAATACAGCAGGAAACTTGAGTGTGCTCAGAACAAAAGAACGGTGTTTCCTACACATACGGGCCATATCTAGTACAACTGTGCTTCTGAAACTGATACAAAGCACTGGTCCTCTAACATCCGATGCTTGTCAGTTAAGAAAGAAACGTGTGAGCTTCGTGAAGGATGTAGTTCGTTTGAGCTGAAAAGAGACTGCCCTTACCTGAAAGGAAGTCTTGCTTGTAGGAAGACACAGAGCATGGAATTTAACTCCATTTCTGAAGGGAAACACACAACTGTGTTCTCATCCATTGATCATACTCTGCTTTAGAGCAAGAAGCATGCTCTTGCTTTCTAGAGACTCTAAGACAGCAGGAAACATGAGTGTGCTGAGAACAAATGAATGGTGTTTCCTACACATACGGACCATATCTAGTCCAACTCTGCTTCTGAAACTGATACAAAGCACTGGTCCCCTAACATCCAATGCTTGTCAGTTAAGATGAGAAACGTGTGAGCTTCGTGAACGATGTAGTTCATTTGAGCTGTAAAGAAACTGCCCTTACATGAAACGAAGTCTTGCATGTAGGAAGACTCAGAGCCTGGGATTTAACTCCATTTCTGAAGTGAAACAAACAACAGAGTTCTCATCCATTGATCACACTCTGCTTTAGAGCAAGAAGCTCGATCTTGCTTTCTAGAGTCTCTAAGACAGCAGGAAACTTGAGTGTGCTAAGAACACAAGAACGGTGTTTCCTACACATACAGGCCATATCTAGTTCAACTCTGCTTCTGAAAGTGAAACAACCACAGGTTCTCTAACATCCAATGCTTGTCAGTTGAGATGAGAAACGTGTGAGCTTCGTGAACGATGTAGTTCTTTTGAGCTGAAAAGTGACTACCCTTACCTGAAACGAAGTCTTGCTTGTAGGAAGACACAGAGCATGGAATTTAACTCCATTTCTGAAGGGAAACACACAACTGAGTTCTCATCCATGGATCACACTATGCTTTAGATCAAGAAGCACGCTCTTGCTTTCTAGAGTCTCTAAGACACCAGGAAATGTGAGTGTGCTGAGAACAAAGTACGATGTTTCCTACACATACGGACCATATCTAATCCAACTCTGCTTCTGAAACTGATACAAAGCACTGGTCCTCTAACATCCGATGCTTGTCAGTTAAGATGAGAAACGTGTGAGCTTCGTGAACGATGTAGTTTGTTTGAGCTGAAAAGAGACTGCCCTAACCTGAAAGGAAGTCTTGCTTGTAGGAAGACTCAGAGCCTGGGATTTAACTCCATTTCTGAAGTGAAACACACAACAGAGTTCTAATCCATTGATCACACTCTGCTTTAGAGCAAGAAGCTCGATCTTGCATTCTAGAGTCTCTAATACGGCAGGAAACTTGAGTGTGCTCAGAACAAAAGAACGGTGTTTCTTACACATAGGGACCATATCTAGTTCAACTGTGCTTCTGAAACTGAAACAAACCACAGGTCCTCTAACATGCAATGGTTGTCAGGTAAGATGAGAAACGTGTGAGCTTCGTGAACGATGTAGTTCCTTTGAGCTGTAAGTAACTGCCCTTACTTGAAACGAACTCTTCCTTGTAGGAAGACTCAGAGCATGGGCTTTAACTCCATTTCTGTAGTGAAACACACAGCAGAGTTGTCATCCATTGATCACACTCTGCTTTAGAGCAAGAAGCACGCTCTAGCTTTATAGAGTCTCTAAGACAGCAGGAAACTTGAGTGTGCTCAGAACACAAGAACGGTGTTTCGTACACATACAGGCCATATCTAGTTCAACTCTAGTTATGAAACTGAAACAAACCACAGGTCCTCTATCATCCAATGCTTGTCATTTAAGATGAGAAACGTGTGAGCTTCGTGAACGATGTAGTTCGTTTGAGCTGTAAAGTAACTGCCCTTACCTGAAACGAAGTCTTGCTTGTAGGAAGACTCAGAGCCAGGGATTTAACTACATTTCTGAAGGGAAACACACAGCATAGTTCTCATCCATGGATCACACTCTGCTTTAGAGCAAGAAGCTCGATCTTGCTTTCTAGAGTCTCTAATACAAGATGAAACTTGAGTGTGCTCAGCACAAAGAACGGTGTTTCCTACACATACAGGCCATATCTAGTTCAACTGTGCTTCTGAAACTGATACAAAGCACTGGTCCTCTAACATCCGATGCTTGGCAGTTAAGATGAGAAACGTGTGAGCTTCGTGAACGATGTAGTTCGTTTGAGCTTAAAAGAGACTGCCCTTAACTGAAAGGAAGTCTTGCTTGTAGGAAGACACAGAGCATGGAATTTAACTCCATTTCTGAAGGGAAACACACAACTGTGTTCTCATCCATTGATCATACTCTGCTTTAGAGCAAGAAGCACGCTCTTGCTTTCTAGAGTCTCTAAGACAGCAGGAAACATGAGTGTGCTGAGAACAAATGAATGGTGTTTCCTACACATACGGACCATATCTACTCCAACTCTGCTTCTGAAACTGATACAAAGCACTGGTCCCCTAACATCCAATGCTTGTCAGTTAAGATGAGAAACGTGTGAGGTTCGTGAACGATGTAGTTCTTTTGAGCTGTAAAGTAACTGCCCTTACCTGAAACGAAGTCTTGCTTTTAGGAAGACTCAGAGCCAGAGATTTAACTCCATTTCTGAAGGAAACACACATCATAGTTCTCATCCATGGATCACACTCTGCTTTAGAGCAAGAAGCATGCTCTTGCTTTCTAGAGTCTCTAATACAGCAGGAAACTTGAGTGTGCTCAGAACATTAGTTCGGTTTTCCTAAACATACGGGCCATATCTACTTCAAATCTGCTTCTGAAACTGAAACAAACCACAGGTCCCCTAACATCCAATGCTTGTCAGTTAAGATGAGAAACGTGTGAGCTTCGTGAACGATGTAGTTCGTTTGAGCTGTTAGTAACTCCACTTACCTGAAACGAAGTCTTGCTTGTAGGAAGACTCAGAGCCTGGGATTTAACTCCATTTCTGAAGTGAAACACACAACAGAGTTCTCATCCATTGATCACACTCTGCTTTAGAGCAAGAAACTCGATCTTGCATTCTAGAGTCTCTAATACGGCAGGAAACTTGAGTGGTATCAGAACAAAAGACCGGTGTTTCTTACACATACGGACCATATCTAGTTCAACTGTGCTTCTGAAACTGATACAAACCACAGGTCCTCTAACATGCAATGCTTGTCAGGTAAGATGAGAAACGTGTGAGCTTCGTGAACGATGTAGTTCCTTTGAGCTCTAAGTAACTGCCCTTACTTGAAACGAACTCTTCCTTGTAGGAAGACTCAGAGCATGGGCTTTAACTCCAGTTCTGTAGTGAAACACACAGCAGAGTTGTCATCCATTGATCACACTCTGCTTTAGAGCAAGAAGCACGCTCTAGCTTTATAGAGTCTCTAAGACAGCAGGAAACTTGAGTGTGCTCAGAACACAAGAACGGTGTTTCCTACACATACAGGCCATATCTAGTTCAACTCTAGTTATGAAACTGAAACAAACCACAGGTCCTCTATCATCCAATGCTTGTCATTTAAGATGAGAAACGTGTGAGCTTCGTGAACAATGGAGTTTGTTTGAGCTGTAAAGTAACTGCCCTTACCTGAAACGAAGTCTTGCTTGTAGGAAGACTCAGAGCCAGGGATTTAACTCCATTTCTGAAGGGAAACACACAGCATAGTTCTCATCCATGGATCACACTCTGCTTCAGAGCAAGAAGCTCGATCTTGCATTCTAGAGTCTCTAATAAGGCAGGAAACTTGAGTGTGCTCAGAACAAAAGAACGGTGTTTCTTACACATAGGGACCATATCTAGTTCAACTGTGCTACTGAAACTGAAACAAACCACAGGTCCTCTAACATGCAATGGTTGTCAGGTAAGATGAGAAACGTGTGAGCTTCGTGAACGATGTAGTTCCTTTGAGCTGTAAGTAACTGCCCTTACTTGAAATGAACTCTTCCTTGTAGGAAGACTCAGAGCATGGGCTTTAACTCCATTTCTGAAGTGAAACACACAGCAGAGTTGTCATCCATTGTTCACACTCTGCTTTAGAGCAAGAAGTACGCTCTAGCTTTATAGAGTCTCTAAGACAGCAGGAAACTTGAGTGTGCTCAGAACACAAAAACGGTGTTTCCTACACATACAGGCCATATCTAGTTCAACTCTAGTTTTGTAACTGAAACAAACCACAGGTCCTCTATCATCCAATGCTTGTCAGTTAAGATGAGAAACGTGTGAGCTTCGTTAACGATGTAGTTCGTTTGAGCTGTAAAGTAACTGCCCTTATTTGAAATGATGTCTTCCTTGTAGGAAGACTCAGAGCCTGGGATTTAACTCCATTTCTGAAGTGAAACACACAGCAGTGTTGTCATCCATTGATCACACTCTGCTTTAGAGCAAGAAGCACGCTCTAGCTTTCTAGAGTCTCTAAGACAGCAGGAAACATGAGTGTGCTGAGAACAAATGAATGGTGTTTCCTACACATACAGACCATATCTAGTCCAACTCTGCTTCTGAAACTGATACAAAGCATTGGTCCCCTAACATCCAATGCTTGTCAGTTAAGATGAGAAATGTGTGAGCTTCGTGAACGATGTAGTTCGTTTAAGCTGTAAAGTAACTGCCCTTAACTGAAACGAAGTCTTGCTTGTAGGAAGACTCAGAGCCAGGGATTTAACTCCATTTCTGAAGGGAAACACACAGCCTAGTTCTCATCCATGGATCACACTCTGCTTTAGAGCAAGAAGCACGCTCTTGCTTTCTAGAGTCTCTAATACAGCAGGAAACTTGAGTGTGCTCAGAACAATACAACGGTTTTTCCTACACATACGGGCCATATCAAGTTCAACTCTGCTTCTGAAACTGAAACAAACCACAAGTCCTCTAACATCAAATGCTTGTCAGTTAAGATGAGAAACGTGTGAGCTTCGTGAACGATGTAGTTCATTTGAGCTGTAAAGTAACTGCCCTTACCTGAAACGAAGTCTTGCATGTAGGAGGACTCAGAGCCAGAGATTTAACTCCATTTCTGAAGGGAAACACACATCATAGTTCTCATCCATGGATCACACTCTGCTTTAGAGCAAGAAGCACGCTCTTGCTTTCTAGAGTCTCTAATACAGCAGGAAACCTGAGTGTGCTCAGAATAATACAAGGGTTTTTCCTACACATACGGGCCATATCTAGTTCAACTCTGCTTCTGAAACTGAAACAAACCACTGGTCCTCTAACATCCGATGCTTGTCAGTTAAGATGAGAAACGTGTGAGCTTCGTGAACGATGTAGTTTGTTTGAGCTGAAAAGAGACTGCCCTAACCTGAAAGGAAGTCTTGCTTGTAGGAAGACTCAGAGCCTGGGATTTAACTCCATTTCTGAAGTGAAACACACAACAGAGTTCTCATCCATTGATCACACACTGCTTTAGAGCAAGAAGCTCGATCTTGCATTCTAGAGTCTCTAATACGGCAGGAAACTTGAGTGTGCTCAGAACAAAAGAACGGTGTTTCTTACACATAGGGACCATATCTAGTTCAACTGTGCTACTGAAACTGAAACAAACCACAGGTCCTCTAACATGCAATGCTTGTCAGGTAAGATGAGAAACGTGTGAGCTTCGTGAACGATGTAGTTCCTTTGAGCTGTAAGTAACTGCCCTTACTTGAAATGAACTCTTCCTTGTAGGAAGACTCAGAGCATGGGCTTTAACTCCATTTCTGAAGTGAAACACACAGCAGAGTTGTCATCCATTGATCACACTCTGCTTTAGAGCAAGAAGTACGCTCTAGCTTTATAGAGTCTCTAAGACAGCAGGAAACTTGAGTGTGCTCAGAACACAAAAACGGTGTTTCCTACACATACAGGCCATATCTAGTTCAACTCTAGTTTTGTAACTGAAACAAACCACAGGTCCTCTATCATCCAATGCTTGTCAGTTAAGATGAGAAACGCGTGAGCTTCGTTAACGATGTAGTTCGTTTGAGCTGTAAAGTAACTGCCCTTATTTGAAATGATGTCTTCCTTGTAGGAAGACTCAGAGCCTGGGATTTAACTCCATTTCTGAAGTGAAACACACAGCAGTGTTGTCATCCATTGATCACACTCTGCTTTAGAGCAAGAAGCACGCTCTAGCTTTCTAGAGTCTCTAAGACAGCAGGAAACTTGAGTGTGCTCAGAACAATACAACCGTTTTTCCTACACATACGGGCCATATCAAGTTCAACTCTGCTTCTGAAACTGAAACAAACCACAAGTCCTCTAACATCAAATGCTTGTCAGTTAAGATGAGAAACGTGTGAGCTTCGTGAACGATGTAGTTCATTTGAGCTGTAAAGTAACTGCCCTTACCTGAAACGAAGTCTTGCATGTAGGAGGAATCAGAGCCAGAGATTTAACTCCATTTCTGAAGGGAAACACACATCATAGTTCTCATCCATGGATCACACTCTGCTTTAGAGCAAGAAGCACACTCTTGCTTTCTAGAGTCTCTAATACAGCAGGAAACCTGAGTGTGCTCAGAATAATACAAGGGTTTTTCCTACACATACGGGCCATATCTAGTTCAACTCTGCTTCTGAAACTGAAACAAACCACAGGGCCTCTAACATCCAATGCTTGTCAGTTAAGATGAGAAACGTGTGAGCTTCGTGAACGATGTAGTTTGTTTGAGCTGAAAAGAGACTGCCCTTACCTGAAAGGAAGTCTTGCTTGTAGGAAGACTCAGAGCCAGAGATTTAACTCCATTACTGAAGGGAAACACACATCATAGTTCTCATCCATGGATCACACTCTGCTTTAGAGCAAGAAGCACGCTCTTGCTTTCTAGAATCTCTAATACAGCAGGAAACTTGAGTGTGCTCAGAACATTAGTTCGGTTTTTCCTACACATACGGGCCATATCTACTTCAAATCTGCTTCTGAAACTGAAACAAACCACAGGTCCCCTAACATCCAATGCTTGTCAGTTAACATGAGAAACGTGTGAGCTTCGTGAACGATGTAGTTCCTTTGAGCTGTAAGTAACTGCCCTTACTTGAAATGAACTCTTCCTTGTAGGAAGACTCAGAGCATGGGCTTTAACTCCATTTCTGTAGTGAAACACACAGCAGAGTTGTCATCCATTGATCACACTCTGCTTTAGAGCAAGAAGCACGCTCTAGCTTTATAGAGTCTCTAAGACAGCAGGAAACTTGAGTGTGCTCAGAACACAAGAACGGTGTTTCCTGCACATACAGGCCATATCTAGTTCAACTCTAGTTATGAAACTGAAACAAACCACAGGTCCTCTATCATCCAATGCTTGTCATTTAAGATGAGAAACGTGTGAGCTTCGTGAACGATGTAGTTCGTTTGAGCTGTAAAGTAACTGCCCTTACCTGAAACGAAGTCTTGCTTGTAGGAAGACTCAGAGAAAGGGATTTAACTCCATTTCTGAAGGGAAACACACAGCATAGTTCTCATCCATGGATCACACTCTGCTTTAGAGCAAGAAGCTCGATCTTGCTTTCTAGAGTCTCTAATACAGCAGGAAACTTGAGTGTGCTCAGAACAAAAGAACGGTGTTTCCTACACATACGGGCCATATCTAGTACAACTGTGCTTCTGAAACTGATACAAAGCACTGGTCCTCTAACATCCGATGCTTGTCAGTTAAGAAAGAAACGTGTGAGCTTCGTGAAGGATGTAGTTCGTTTGAGCTGAAAAGAGACTGCCCTTACCTGAAAGGAAGTCTTGCTTGTAGGAAGACACAGAGCATGGAATTTAACTCCATTTCTGAAGGGAAACACACAACTGTGTTCTCATCCATTGATCATACTCTGCTTTAGAGCAAGAAGCATGCTCTTGCTTTCTAGAGACTCTAAGACAGCAGGAAACATGACTGTGCTGAGAACAAATGAATGGTGTTTCCTACACATACGGACCATATCTAGTCCAACTCTGCTTCTGAAACTGATACAAAGCACTGGTCCCCTAACATCCAATGCTTGTCAGTTAAGATGAGAAACGTGTGAGCTTCGTGAACGATGTAGTTCATTTGAGCTGTAAAGAAACTGCCCTTACATGAAACGAAGTCTTGCATGTAGGAAGACTCAGAGCCTGGGATTTAACTCCATTTCTGAAGTGAAACAAACAACAGAGTTCTCATCCATTGATCACACTCTGCTTTAGAGCAAGAAGCTCGATCTTGCTTTCTAGAGTCTCTAAGACAGCAGGAAACTTGAGTGTGCTAAGAACACAAGAACGGTGTTTCCTACACATACAGGCCATATCTAGTTCAACTCTGCTTCTGAAAGTGAAACAACCACAGGTTCTCTAACATCCAATGCTTGTCAGTTGAGATGATAAACGTGTGAGCTTCGTGAACGATGTAGTTCTTTTGAGCTGAAAAGTGATTACCCTTACCTGAAACGAAGTCTTGCTTGTAGGAAGACACAGAGCATGGAATTTAACTCCATTTCTGAAGGGAAACACACAACTGAGTTCTCATCCATGGATCACACTATGCTTTAGATCAAGAAGCACGCTCTTGCTTTCTAGAGTCTCTAAGACACCAGGAAATGTGAGTGTGCTGAGAACAAAGTACGATGTTTCCTACACATACGGACCATATCTAATCCAACTCTGCTTCTGAAACTGATACAAAGCACTGGTCCTCTAACATCCGATGCTTGTCAGTTAAGATGAGAAACGTGTGAGCTTCGTGAACGATGTAGTTTGTTTGAGCTGAAAAGAGACTGCCCTAACCTGAAAGGAAGTCTTGCTTGTAGGAAGACTCAGAGCCTGGGATTTAACTCCATTTCTGAAGTGAAACACACAACAGAGTTCTAATCCATTGATCACACTCTGCTTTAGAGCAAGAAGCTCGATCTTGCATTCTAGAGTCTCTAATACGGCAGGAAACTTGAGTGTGCTCAGAACAAAAGAACGGTGTTTCTTACACATAGGGACCATATCTAGTTCAACTGTGCTTCTGAAACTGAAACAAACCACAGGTCCTCTAACATGCAATGGTTGTCAGGTAAGATGAGAAACGTGTGAGCTTCGTGAACGATGTAGTTCCTTTGAGCTGTAAGTAACTGCCCTTACTTGAAACGAACTCTTCCTTGTAGGAAGACTCAGAGCATGGGCTTTAACTCCATTTCTGTAGTGAAACACACAGCAGAGTTGTCATCCATTGATCACACTCTGCTTTAGAGCAAGAAGCACGCTCTAGCTTTATAGAGTCTCTAAGACAGCAGGAAACTTGAGTGTGCTCAGAACACAAGAACGGTGTTTCGTACACATACAGGCCATATCTAGTTCAACTCTAGTTATGAAACTGAAACAAACCACAGGTCCTCTATCATCCAATGCTTGTCATTTAAGATGAGAAACGTGTGAGCTTCGTGAACGATGTAGTTCGTTTGAGCTGTAAAGTAACTGCCCTTACCTGAAACGAAGTCTTGCTTGTAGGAAGACTCAGAGCCAGGGATTTAACTCCATTTCTGAAGGGAAACACACAGCATAGTTCTCATCCATGGATCACACTCTGCTTTAGAGCAAGAAGCTCGATCTTGCTTTCTAGAGTCTCTAATACAAGATGAAACTTGAGTGTGCTCAGCACAAAGAACGGTGTTTCCTACACATACAGGCCATATCTAGTTCAACTGTGCTTCTGAAACTGATACAAAGCACTGGTCCTCTAACATCCGATGCTTGGCAGTTAAGATGAGAAACGTGTGAGCTTCGTGAACGATGTAGTTCGTTTGAGCTTAAAAGAGACTGCCCTTAACTGAAAGGAAGTCTTGCTTGTAGGAAGACACAGAGCATGGAATTTAACTCCATTTCTGAAGGGAAACACACAACTGTGTTCTCATCCATTGATCATACTCTGCTTTAGAGCAAGAAGCACGCTCTTGCTTTCTAGAGTCTCTAAGACAGCAGGAAACATGAGTGTGCTGAGAACAAATGAATGGTGTTTCCTACACATACGGACCATATCTACTCCAACTCTGCTTCTGAAACTGATACAAAGCACTGGTCCCCTAACATCCAATGCTTGTCAGTTAAGATGAGAAACGTGTGAGGTTCGTGAACGATGTAGTTCTTTTGAGCTGTAAAGTAACTGCCCTTACCTGAAACGAAGTCTTGCTTTTAGGAAGACTCAGAGCCAGAGATTTAACTCCATTTCTGAAGGAAACACACATCATAGTTCTCATCCATGGATCACACTCTGCTTTAGAGCAAGAAGCATGCTCTTGCTTTCTAGAGTCTCTAATACAGCAGGAAACTTGAGTGTGCTCAGAACATTAGTTCGGTTTTCCTAAACATACGGGCCATATCTACTTCAAATCTGCTTCTGAAACTGAAACAAACCACAGGTCCCCTAACATCCAATGCTTGTCAGTTAAGATGAGAAACGTGTGAGCTTCGTGAACGATGTAGTTCGTTTGAGCTGTTAGTAACTCCACTTACCTGAAACGAAGTCTTGCTTGTAGGAAGACTCAGAGCCTGGGATTTAACTCCATTTCTGAAGTGAAACACACAACAGAGTTCTCATCCATTGATCACACTCTGCTTTAGAGCAAGAAACTCGATCTTGCATTCTAGAGTCTCTAATACGGCAGGAAACTTGAGTGGTATCAGAACAAAAGACCGGTGTTTCTTACACATACGGACCATATCTAGTTCAACTGTGCTTCTGAAACTGATACAAACCACAGGTCCTCTAACATGCAATGCTTGTCAGGTAAGATGAGAAACGTGTGAGCTTCGTGAACGATGTAGTTCCTTTGAGCTCTAAGTAACTGCCCTTACTTGAAACGAACTCTTCCTTGTAGGAAGACTCAGAGCATGGGCTTTAACTCCAGTTCTGTAGTGAAACACACAGCAGAGTTGTCATCCATTGATCACACTCTGCTTTAGAGCAAGAAGCACGCTCTAGCTTTATAGAGTCTCTAAGACAGCAGGAAACTTGAGTGTGCTCAGAACACAAGAACGGTGTTTCCTACACATACAGGCCATATCTAGTTCAACTCTAGTTATGAAACTGAAACAAACCACAGGTCCTCTATCATCCAATGCTTGTCATTTAAGATGAGAAACGTGTGAGCTTCGTGAACAATGGAGTTTGTTTGAGCTGTAAAGTAACTGCCCTTACCTGAAACGAAGTCTTGCTTGTAGGAAGACTCAGAGCCAGGGATTTAACTACATTTCTGAAGGGAAACACACAGCATAGTTCTCATCCATGGATCACACTCTGCTTCAGAGCAAGAAGCTCGATCTTGCTTTCTAGAGTCTCTAATACAAGATGAAACTTGAGTGTGCTCAGCACAAAGAACGGTGTTTCCTACACATACGGGCCATATCTAGTTCAACTGTGCTTCTGAAACTGAAACAAAGCACTGGTCCTCTAACATCCGATGCTTGTCAGTTAAGATGAGAAACGTGTGAGCTTCGTGAACGATGTAGTTCGTTTGAGCCGAAAAGAGACTGCCCTTACCTGAAAGGAAGTGTTGCTTGTAGGAAAACACAGAGCATGGAATTTAACTCCATTTCTGAAGGGAAACACACAACTGTGTTCTCATCCATTGATCATACTCTGCTTTAGAGCAAGAAGCACGCTCTTGCTTTCTAGAGTCTCTAAGACAGCAGGAAACATGAGTGTGCTGAGAACAAATGAATGGTGTTTCCTACACATACGGGCCATATCTAGTTCAACTGTGCTTCTGAAACTGATACAAAGCACTGGCCCTCTAACATCCAATGCTTGTCAGTTAAGATGAGAAATGTGTGAGCTTCGTGAACGATGTAGTTTGTTTGGGCTCTAAAGTAACTGCCCTTACCTGAAACGAAGTCTTGCTTGTAAGAAGACTCAGAGCCAGAGATTTAACTCCATTTCTGAAGGGAAACACACATCATAGTTCTCATCCATGGATCACACTCTGCTTTAGAGCAAGTAGCACGCTCTTGCTTTCTAGAGTCTCTAATACAGCAGGAAACTTGAGTGTGCTCAGAACATTAATTCGGTTTTTGCTACACATACGGGCCATATCTAGTTCAACTCTGCTTCTGAAACTGAAACAAACCACAGGTCCCCTAACATCCAATGCTTGTCAGTTAAGATGAGAAACCTGTGAGCTTCGTGAACGATGTAGTTCGTTTGAGCTGTTAGTAACTCCCCTTACCTGAAACGAAGTCTGGCTTGTAGGAAGACTCAGAGCCTGGGATTTAACTCCATTTCTGAAGTGCAACACACAGCAGAGTTCTCATCCATTGATCACACTCTGCTTTAGAGCAAGAAACTCGATCTTGCTTGCTAGAGTCTCTAAGACAGCAGGAAACTTGAGTGTGCTCAGAACAAAAGAACGGTGTTTCTTACACATACTGACCATATCTTGTTCAACTGTGCTTCTGAAACTGAAACAAACCACAGGTCCTCTAACATGCAATGCTTGTCAGGTAAGATGAGAAACGTGTGAGCTTCGTGAACGATGTAGTTCCTTTGAGCTGTAAGTAACTGTCCTTACTTGAAATGAACTCTTCCTTGTAGGAAGACTCAGAGCCTGGGATTTAACTCCATTTCTGAAGGGAAACACACAACAGAGTTCTAATCCATTGATCACACTCTGCTTTAGAGCAAGAAGCTCGATCTTGCATTCTAGAGTCTCTAATACAGCAGGAAACTTGAGTGGGCTCAGAACAAAAGAACGGTGTTTCTTACACATACGGACCATATCTAGTTCAACTGTGCTTCTGAAACTGAAACAAACCACAGGTCCTCTAACATGCAATGCTTGTCAGGTAAGATGAGAAACGTGTGAGCTTCGTGAACGATGTAGTTCCTTTGAGCTGTAAGTAACTACCCTTACTTGAAACGAACTCTTCCTTGTAGGAAGACTCTGAGCATGGGCTTCAACTCCATTTCTGTAGTGAAACACACAGCAGAGTTGTCATCCATTCATCACACTCTGCTTTAGAGCAAGAAGCACGCTCTAGCTTTATAGAGTCTCTAAGACAGCAGGAAACTTGAGTGTGCTCAGAACACAAGAACGGTGTTTCCTACACATACAGGCCATGTCTAGTTCAACTCTGATTCTGAAAGTGAAACAAACCACAGGTTCTCTAACATCCAATGCTTGTCAGTTAAGATGAGAAACGTGTGAGCTTCGTGAACGATGTAGTTCTTTTGAGCTGAAAAGAGACTGCCCTTACCTGAAAGGAAGTCTTGCTTGTAGGAAGACTCAGAGCCTGGGATTTAACTCCATTTCTGAAGTGAAACACACAACAGAGTTCTCAACCATTGATCACACTCTGCTTTAGAGCAAGAAGCTCGATCTTGCATTCTAGAGTCTCTAATACGGCAGGAAACTTGAGTGTGCTCAGAACAAAAGAACGGTGTTTCTTACACATAGGGACCATATCTAGTTCAACTGTGCTTCTGAAACTGAAACAAACCACAGGTCCTCTAACATGCAATGCTTGTCAGGTAAGATGAGAAACGTGTGAGCTTCGTGAACGATGTAGTTCCTTTGAGCTGTAAGTAACTGCCCTTACTTGAAACGAACTCTTCCTTGTAGGAAGACTCAGAGCAAGGGCTTTAACTCCATTTCTGTAGTGAAACACACAGCAGAGTTATCATCCATTGATCACACTCTGCTTTAGAGCAAGAAGCACGCTCTAGCTTTATAGAGTCTCTAAGACAGCAGGAAACTTGAGTGTGCTCAGAACACAAGAACGGTGTTTCCTACACATACAGGCCATATCTAGTTCAACTCTAGTTATGAAACTGAAACAAACCACAGGTCCTCTATCATCCAATGCTTGTCATTTAAGATGAGAAACGTGTGAGCTTCGTGAACGATGTAGTTCGTTTGAGCTGTAAAGTAACTGCCCTTACCTGAAACGAAGTCTTGCTTGTAGGAAGACTCAGAGCCAGGGATTTAACTCCATTTCTGAAGGGAAACACACAGCAGAGTTCTCATCCATGGATCACACTCTGCTTTAGAGCAAGAAGCTCGATCTTGCTTTCTAGAGTCTCTAATACGGCAGGAAACCTGAGTGGGCTCAGAACAAAAGAACGGTGTTTCTTACACATACGGACCATATCTAGTTCAACTGTGCTTCTGAAACTGAAACAAACCACAGGTCCTCTAACATGCAATGCTTGTCAGGTAAGATGAGAAACGTGTGAGCTTCGTGAACGATGTAGTTCCTTTGAGCTGTAAGTAACTGCCCTTACTTGAAACGAACTCTTCCTTGTAGGAAGACTCAGAGCAAGGGCTTTAACTCCATTTCTGTAGTGAAACACACAGCAGAGTTGTCATCCATTGATCACACTCTGCTTTAGAGCAAGAAGCACGCTCTAGCTTTATAGAGTCTCTAAGACAGCAGGAAACTTGAGTGTGCTCAGAACACAAGAACGGTGTTTCCTACACATACAGGCCATATCTAGTTCAACTCTAGTTATGAAACTGAAACAAACCACAGGTCCTCTATCATCCAATGCTTGTCATTTAAGATGAGAAACATGTGAGCTTCGTGAACGATGTAGTTCGTTTGAGCTGTAAAGTAACTGCCCTTACCTGAAACGAAGTCTTGCTTGTAGGAAGACTCAGAGCCAGGGATTTAACTCCATTTCTGAAGGGAAACACACAGCATAGTTCTCATCCATGGATCACACTCTGCTTTAGATCAAGAAGCTCGATCTTGCTTTCTAGAGTCTCTAATACGGCAGGAAACTTGAGTGGGCTCAGAACAAAAGAACGGTGTTTCTTACACATACGGACCATATCTAGTTCAACTGTGCTTCTGAAACTGAAACAAACCACAGGTCCTCTAACATGCAATGCTTGTCAGGTAAGATGAGAAACGTGTGAGCTTCGTGAACGATGTAGTTCCTTTGAGCTGTAAGTAACTACCCTTACTTGAAACGAACTCTTCCTTGTAGGAAGACTCTGAGCATGGGCTTCAACTCCATTTCTGTAGTGAAACACACAGCAGAGTTGTCATCCATTGATCACACTCTGCTTTAGAGCAAGAAGCACGCTCTAGCTTTATAGAGTCTCTAAGACAGCAGGAAACTTGAGTGTGCTCAGAACACAAGAACGGTGTTTCCTACACATACAGGCCATATCTAGTTCAACTCTAGTTATGAAACTGAAACAAACCACAGGTCCTCTATCATCCAATGCTTGTCATTTAAGATGAGAAACGTGTGAGCTTCGTGAACGATGTAGTTCGTTTGAGCTGTAAAGTAACTGCCCTTACCTGAAACGAAGTCTTGCTTGTAGGAAGACACAGAACATGGAATTTAACTCCATTTCTGAAGGGAAACACACAACTGAGTTCTCATCCATGGATCACACTCTGCTTCAGAGCAAGAAGCACGCTCTAGCTTTATAGAGTCTCTAAGACAGCAGGAAACTTGAGTGTGCTCAGAACAAAGGAACGGTGTTTCCTACACATACGGGACATATCTAGTTCAACTGTGCTTCTGAAACTGATACAAAGCACTGGTCCTCTAACATCCGATGCTTGTCAGTTAAGATGAGAAAAGTGTGAGCTTCGTGAACGATGTAGTTCGTTTGAGCTGAAAAGAGACTGCCCTTACCTGAAAGGAAGTCTTGCTTGTAGGAAGACACAGAACATGGAATTTCACTCCATTTCTGAAGGGAAACACACAACTGTGTTCTGATCCATTGATCATACTCTGCTTTAGAGCAAGAAGCACGCTCTTGCTTTCTAGAGTCTCTAAGACAGCAGGAAACATGAGTGTGCTGAGAACAAATGAATGGTGTTTCCTACACATACGGACCATATCTAGTCCAACTCTGCTTCTGAAACTGATACAAAGCACTGGTCCCCTAACATCCAATGCTTGTCAGTTAAGATGAGAAACGTGTGAGCTTCGTGAACGATGTAGTTCTTTTGAGCTGTAAAGAAACTGCCCTTACCTGAAACGAAGTCTTGCATGTAGGAAGACTCAGAGCCTGGGATTTAACTCCATTTCTGTAGTGAAACACACAGCAGAGTTGTCATCCATTGATCACACTCTGCTTTAGAGCAAGAAGCACGCTCTAGCTTTGTAGAGTCTCTAAGACAGCAGGAAACTTGAGTGTGCTCAGAACACAAGAACGGTGTTTCCTACACATACAGGCCATATCTAGTTCAACTCTAGTTATGAAACTCAAACAAACCACAGGTCCTCTATCATCCAATGCTTGTCATTTAAGATGAGAAACGTGTGAGTTTCGTGAACGATGTAGTTCGTTTGAGCTGTAAAGTAACTGCCCTTACCTGAAACGAAGTCTTGCTTGTAGGAAGACTCAGAGCCAGGGATTTAACTCCATTTCTGAAGGGAAACACACAGCATAGTTCTCATCCATGGATCACACTCTGCTTTAGAGCAAGAAGCTCGATCTTGCTTTCTAGAGTCTCTAATACAGCAGGAAACTTGAGTGTGCTCAGAACAAAAGAACTGTGTTTCCTACACATACAGGCCATATCTAGTTCAACCTGTGCTTCTGAAACTGATACAAAACACTGGTCCTCTAACATCCGATGCTTGGCAGTTAAGATGAGAAACGTGTGAGCTTCGTGAACGATGTAGTTCGTTTGAGCTGAAAAGAGACTGCCCTTACCTGAAAGGAAGTCTTGCTTGTAGGAAGACACAGAGCATGGAATTTAACTCCATTTCTGAAGGGAAACACACAACTGTGTTCTCATCCATTGATCATACTCTGCTTTAGAGCAAGAAGCACGCTCTTGCTTTCTAGAGTCTCTAAGACAGCAGGAAACATGAGTGTGCTGAGAACAAATGAGTGGTGTTTCCTACACATACGGACCATATCTACTCCAACTCTGCTTCTGAAACTGAAACAAAGCACTGGTCCCCTAACATCCAATGCTTGTCAGTTAAGATGAGAAACGTGTGAGGTTCGTGAACGATGTAGTTCTTTTGAGCTGTAAAGTAACTGCCCTTACCTGAAACGAAGTCTTGCTTGTAGGAAGACTCAGAGCCAGAGATTTAACTCCATTTCTGAAGGGAAACACACATCATAGTTCTCATCCATGGATCACACTCTGCTTTAGAGCAAGAAGCACGCTCTTGCTTTCTAGAGTCTCTAATACAGCAGGAAACTTGAGTGTGCTCAGAACATTAGTTCGGTTTTTCCTACACATACGGGCCATATCTACTTCAAATCTGCTTCTGAAACTGAAACAAACCACAGGTCCCCTAACATCCAATGCTTGTCAGTTAAGATGAGAAACGTGTGAGCTTCGTGAACGATGTAGTTTGTTTGAGCTGTTAGTAACTCCCCTTACCTGAAACGAAGTCTTGCTTCTAGGAAGACTCAGAGCCTGGGATTTAACTCCATTTCTGAAGTGAAACAAACAACAGAGTTCTCATCCATTGATCACACTCTGCTTTAGAGCAAGAAGCTCGATCTTGCTTTCTAGAGTCTCTAAGACAGCAGGAAACTTGAGTGTGCTAAGAACACAAGAACGGTGTTTCCTACACATACAGGCCATATCTAGTTCAACTCTGATTCTGAAAGTGAAACAAACCACAGGTTCTCTAACATCCAATGCTTGTCAGTTAAGATGAGAAACGTGTGAGCTTCGTGAACGATGTAGTTCTTTTGAGCGGAAAAGTGACTACCCTTACCTGAAACGAAGTCTTGCTTGTAGGAAGACTCAGAGCCTGGCCTTCAACTCCATTTCTGAAGTGAAACACACAGCAGAATTGTCATCCATTGATCACACTCTGCTTTAGAGCAAGAAGCACGATCTTGCTTTCTAGAGTTTCTAATACAGCAGGAAACTTGAGTGTGCTCAGAACAAAAGAACGGTGTTTCTTACACATACGGACCATATCTAGTTCAACTGTGCTTCTGAAACTGAAACAAACCACAGGTCCTCTATCATCCAAAGCTTGACAGTTAAAATGAGAAACGTGTGAGCTTCGTGAACGATGTAGTTCGTTTGAGATGTAAGGTAACTGCCCTTACTTGAAAGGAAGTCTTCCTTGTAGGAAGACTCAGAGCCTGGGATTTAACTCCATTTCTGAAGTGAAACACACAGCAGAGTTGTCATCCATTGATCACACTCTGCTTTAGTTCAAGAAGCACGCTCTAGCTTTCTAGAGTCTCTAAGACACCAGGAAACGTGAGTGTGCTGAGAACAAAAGAATGGTGTTTCCTACACATATGGACCATATGTAATGCAACTCTGCTTCTGAAACTGATACAAAGCACTGTTCCTCTAACATCCGATGCTTGTCAGTTAAGATGAGAAATGTGTGAGCTTCGTGAACGATGTAGTTCGTTTGAGCTGAAAAGACACTGCCCTTACCTGAAAGGAATTCTTGCTTGTAGGAAGACCCAGAGCATGGAATTTAACTCCATTTCTGAAGGGAAACACACAACTGAGTTCTCATCCATTGATCACACTCTGCTTTAGAGCAAGAAGCAAGCTCTTGCTTTCTAGAGTCTCTAAGACAGCAGGAAACATGAGTGTGCTTAGAACAAATGAATTGTGTTTCCTACACATACGGACCATAACTAGTCCAACTCTGCTTCTGAAACTGATACAAAGCACTGGTCCCCTAACATCCAATGCTTGTCAGTTAAGATGAGAAACGTGTGAGCTTCGTGAACGATGTAGTTCGTTTGAGCTGTAAAGTAACTGCCCTTACCTGAAACTCAGTCTTGCTTGTAGGAAGAATCAGAGCCTGGGATTTACCTCCATTTCTGAAGTGAAACACACAGCAGAGTTGTCATCCATTGATCACACTCTGCTTTAGAGCAAGAAGCACGCTCTAGCTTTCTAGATCCTCTAAGACACCAGGAAACGTCAGTGTGCTGAGAACAAAAGAACGGTGTTTCCTACACATACAGAACATACCTAATCCAACTCTGCTTCTGAAACTGATACAAAGCACTGGTCCTCTAACATCCGATGCTTGTCAGTTAAGATGAGAAACGTGTGAGCTTCGTGAACGATGTAGTTCGTTTGAGCTGAAAAGAGACTGCCCTTACCTGAAAGGAATTCTTGCTTGTAGTAAGACACAGAGCATGCAATTTAACTCCATTTCTGAAGGGAAAAACACAACTGACTTCACATCCATTGATCACACTCTGCTTTAGAGCAAGAAGCATTCTCTTGCTTTCTAGAGTCTCTAAGACAGCACGAAACATGAGAGTGCTGAGAACAAATGAATGGTGTTTCCTACACATAAGGACCATATCTAGTTCATCTCTGTTTCTGAAACTTTAACAAACCAAAGGTCCTCTAACATCCAATGCTTGTCACTTAAGATGAGAAACCTGTGAGATTCGTGAACGATGTAGTTCCTTTGAGCTGTTAGTAACTCCCCTTACCTGAAACGAAGTCTTGCTTGTAGGAAAACACAGAGCCTGGGATTTAACTCCATTTCTGAAGTGAAACACACAACAGAGTTCTCATCCATTGATCACACTCTGCTTTAGAGCAAGAAGCACGATCTTGCTTTCTAGAGTCTCTAATACAGCAGGAAACTTGAGTGTGCTCAGAACAAAAGAACGGTGTTTCTTACACATACGGACCATATCTAGTTCAACTGTGCTTCTGAAACTGAAACAAACCACAGGTCCTCTATCATCCAATGCTTGTCAGTTAAGATGAGAAACGTGTGAGCTTCGTGAATGATGTAGTTCGTTTGAGCTGTAAAGTAACTGCCCTTACGTGAAACGAAGTCTTGCTTGTAGGAAGACTCAGAGCCAGAGATTTAATTTCATTTCTGAAGGGAAACACACAGCATAGTTCTCATCCATGGATCACACTCTGCTTTAGAGCAAGAAGCACGATCTTGCTTTCTAGAGCCTCTAATGGAGCAGGAAACTTGAGTGTGCTCAGAACATTAGTTCGGATTTTCCTACACATACTGGCCATATCTAGTTCAACTCTGCTTCTGAAACTGAAACAAACCACAGGTCCTCTAACATGCAATGCTTGTCAGTAAAGATGAGAAACGTGTGAGCTTCGTGAACGATGTAGTTCGTTTGAGCTGCTGAGAATCTGCCCTTACTTGAAACGAAGTCTTCCTTGTAGGAAGACAAAGAGCCTGGGATTTAACTCCATTTCTGAAGTGAAACACACAGCAGAGTTGTCATCCATTGATCACACTCTGCTTTAGAGCAAGAAGCACGCTCTAGATTTCTAGAGTCTCTAAGACACCAGGAAACGTGAGTGTGCTAAGAACAAAAGAATGGTGTTTCCTACACATATGGACCATATCTAATCCAACTCTGCTTCTGAAACTGATACAAAGCACTGTTCCTCTAACATCCGATGCTTGTCAGTTAAGATGAGAAACGTGTGAGCTTCGTGAACGAGGTAGTTCGTTTGAGCTGAAAAGACACTGCCATTACCTGAAAGGAATTCTTGCTTGTAGGAAGACCCAGAGCATGGAATTTAACTCCATTTCTGAAGGGAAACACACAACTGAGTTCTCATCCATTGATCACACTCTGCTTTCAAGCAAGAAGCAAGCTCTTGCTTTCTAGAGTCTCTAAGACAGCAGGAAACATGAGTGTGCTGAGAACAAATGAATGGTGTTTCCTACACATACGGACCATATCTAGTCCAACTCTGCTTCTGAAACTGATACAAAGCACTGGTCCCCTAACATCCAATGCTTGTCAGTTAAGATGAGAAACGTGTGAGCTTTGTGAAAGATGTAGTTCGTTTGAGCTGTAAAGTAACTGCCCTTACGTGAAACTAAGTCTTGCTTGTAGGAAGACTCAGAGCCTGGGATTTAACTCCATTTCTGAAGTGAAACACACAGCAGAGTTGTCATCCATTGATCACACTCTGCTTTAGAGCAAGAAGCACGCTCTAGGTTTCTAGAGTCTCTAAGACACCAGGAAACGTGAGTGTGCTCAGAACATTAGTTCGGATTTTCCTACACATACTGGCCATATGTAGTTCAACTCTGCTTCTGAAACTGAAACAAACCACAGGTCCTCTAACATCCAATGCTTCTCAGGTAAGATGAGAAACGTGTGAGCGTCGTGAACGATGTAGTTCCTTTGAGCTGTAAGTAACTGCCCTTACTTGAAACGAACTCTTCCTTGTAGGAAGACTCAGAGCATGGGCTTTAACTCCATTTCTGAAGTGAAACACAAAGCAGAGTTGTCATTCATTGATCACACTCTGCTTTAGACCAAGAAGCACGCTCTAGCTTTATAGAGTCTCTAAGACAGCAAGAAACTTGAGTGTGCTCAGAACACAAGAACGGTGTTTCCTACACATACAGGCCATATCTAGTTCAACTCTAGTTTTGAAACTGAAACAAACCACAGGTCCTCTATCATCCAATGCTTGTCAGTTAAGATGAGAAACGTGTGAGCTTCGTGAACGATGTAGTTCGTTTGATCTGTAAAGTAACTGCCCTTACTTGAAACGAAGTCTTCCTTGTAGGAAGACTCAGAGCCTGGGATTTAACTCCATTTCTGAAGTGAAACACACAGCAGAGTTGTCATCCATTGATCACACTCTGCTTTAGAGCACGAAGCACGCTCTAGCTTTCTAGAGTCTCTAAGACACCAGGAAATGTGAGTGTGCTGAGAACAAAGTACAATGTTTCCTACACATACGGACCATATCTAATCCAACTCTGCTTCTGAAACTGATACAAAGCACTGGTCCTCTAACATCCGATGCTTGTCAGTTAAGATGAGAAACGTGTGAGCTTCGTGAACGATGTAGTTCGTTTGAGCTGAAAAGAGACTGCCCTTACGTGAAAGGAAGTCTTGCTTGTAGGAAGACTCAGAGCCTGGGATTTAACTCCATTTCTGAAGTGAAACTCACAACAGAGTTCTCATCATTGATCACACTCTGCTTTAGAGCAAGAAGCTCGATCTTGCTTTCTAGAGTCTCTAATACAGCAGGAAACTTGAGTGTGCTCAGAACAATAGAACGGTTTTTCCTACACATACGGGCCATATATAGTTCAACTCTGCTTCTGAAACTGAAACAAACCACAGGTCCTCTAACATCCAATGCTTGTGAGAAAGATGAGAAACGTGTGAGATTTGTGAAGAATGTTGTTCGTTTGAGCTGTTACTAACTCCCCTTACCTGAAACAAAATCTTGCTTGTAGGAAGACTCAGAGGCTGTGATTTAACTCCATTTCTGAAGTGAAACACACATCAGAGTTCTCATACATAGATCACAGTCTGCTTTAGAGCAAGAAGCAAGCTCTTGCTTTCTAGAGTCTCTAAAACAGCAGGAAACATGAGTGTGCTGAGAACAAAAGAACGTTGTTTCCTACACATATGGACCATATTTAGAAGAACTCTGCCTCTGAAGTTGATACAAAGCAGAGGTCCTCTAACATCCAATGCTTGTCAGTTAAGATGAGAAACGTGTGAGCTTCGTGAACGATGTAGTTCTTTTGAGCTGAAAAGTGACTAACCTTACCTGAAACGAAGTCTTGCTTGTAGGAAGACACAGAGCATGGAATTTAACTCCATTTCTGAAGTGAAACACACAGCAGAGTTGTCATCCATTGATCACACTCTGCTTTAGAGCAAGAAGCACGCTCTAGCTTTCTAGAGTCTCTAAGACACCAAGAAACTTGAATGTGCTGAGAACAAATGAACGGTGTTTCCTACACATACGGACCATATCTAGTCCAACTCTGCTTCTGAAACTGATACAAAGCACTGGTCCTCTAACATCCAATGTTTGTCAGTTAAGATGAGAAATGTGTGACCTTGTGAACAATGTAATTCGTTTGAGCTGAAAAGAGACTGCCCTTACCTGAAACGAAGTCTTGTTTGTAGGAAGACACAGAGCATGGATTTTAACTCCATTTCTGAAGGGAAACACACAACTGAGTTCCAATCCATTGATCACACTCTGCTTTAGAGCAAGAAGCACGCTCTTGCTTTCTAGAGTCTCTAAGACACCAAGAAATTTGAGTGTGCTGAGAACAAAGGAATGGTGTTTCCTGCACATACAGACCATATCCAGTCCAACTCTGCTTCTGAAACTGATGCAAAGAACTGGTGCCCTAACATCCAAGGCTTGTCAGTTAAGATGAGAAACGTGTGAGCTTCGTGAACGATGTAGTTCGTTTGAGATGTAAAGTAACTGCCCTTACTTGAAAGTAAGTCTTCCTTGTAGGAAGACTCAGAGCCTGGGATTTAACTCCATTTCTGAAGTGAAACACACAGCAGAATTGTCATCCATTGATCACACTCTGCTTTAGAGCAAGAAGCACGCTCTAAATTTCTAGAGTCTCTAAGACACCAGGAAACGTGAGTGTGCTAAGAACAAAAGAATGGTGTTTCCTACACATATGGACCATATCTAATCCAACTCTGCTTCTGAAACTGATACAAAGCACTGTTCCTCTAACATCCCATTCTTGTCAGTTAAGATGAGAAACGTGTGAGCTTCGTGAACGAGGTAGTTCGTTTGAGCTGAAAAGACACTGCCCTTACCTGAAAGGAATTCTTGCTTGTAGGAAGACCCAGAGCGTGGAATTTAACTCCATTTCTGAAGGGAAACACACAACTGAGTTCTCATCCATTGATCACACTCTGCTTTAGAGCAAGAAGCACGCTCTAGCTTTCTAGAGTCTCTAAGACACCAGGAAACGTGAGTGTGCTCAGAACATTAGTTCGGATTTTCCTACACATACTGGCCATATGTAGTTCAACTCTGCTTCTGAAACTGAAACAAACCACAGGTCCTCTAACATCCAATGCTTCTCAGGTAAGATGAGAAACGTGTGAGCGTCGTGAACGATGTAGTTCCTTTGAGCTGTAAGTAACTGCCCTTACTTGAAACGAACTCTTCCTTTTAGGAAGACTCCGAGCATGAGCTTTAACTCCATTTCTGAAGTGAAACACAAAGCAGAGTTGTCATTCATTGATCACACTCTGCTTTAGACCAAGAAGCACGCTCTAGCTTTATAGAGTCTCTAAGACAGCAAGAAACTTGTGTGTGCTCAGAACACAAGAACGGTGTTTCCTACACATACAGGCCATATCTAGTTCAACTCTAGTTTTGAAACTGAAACAAACCACAGGTCCTCTATCATCCAATGCTTGTCAGTTAAGATGAGAAACGTGTGAGCTTCGTGAACGATGTAGTTCGTTTGATCTGTAAAGTAACTGCCCTTACTTGAAACAAAGTCTTCCTTGTAGGAAGACTCAGAGCCTGGGATTTAACTCCATTTCTGAAGTGAAACACACAGCAGAGTTGTCATCCATTGATCACACTCTGCTTTAGAGGAAGAAGCACGCTCTAGCTTTCTAGAGTCGCTAAGACACCAGGAAACGTGAGTGTGCTGAGAACAAAGGAACGGTGTTTCCTACACATAGTGACCATATCTAATCCAACTCTGCTTCTGAAACTGATACAAAGCACTGGTCCTCTAACATCCGATGCTTGTCAGTTAAGATGAGAAACGTGTGAGCTTCGTGAACGATGTAGTTCGTTTGAGCTGAAAAGAGACTGCCCTTACCTGAAATGAAGTCTTGCTTGTAGGAAGACACAGAGCATGGAATTTAACTCCATTTCTGAAGGGAAACACACAACTGAGTTCTCATCCATGGATCACACTCTGCTTTAGAGCAAGAAGCATGCTCTTGCTTTCTAGAGTCTCTAAGACAGCAGGAAACATGAGTGTGCTGAGAACAAATGAATGGTGTTTCCTACACATACGGACCATATCTAGTCCAACTCTGCTTCTGAAACTGATACAAAGCACTGGTCCCCTAACATCCAATGATTGTCAGTTAAGATGAGAATCGTGTGAGCTTCGTGAACAATGTAGCTCGTTTGAGCTGTAAAGAAACTGCCCTTACCTGAAACGAGTCTTGGATGTAGGAAGACTCAGAGCCTGGGATTTAACTCCATTTCTGAAGTGAAACACACAACAGAGTTCTCATCCATTGATCACACTCTGCTTTAGAGAAAGAAGCTCGATCTTGCATTCTAGAGTCTCTAAGACAGCAGGAAACTTGAGAGTGCTAAGAACACAAGAACGGTGTTTCCTACACATACAGGCCATATCTAGTTCAACTCTGCTTCTGAACTGAAACAAACCACAGGTTCTCTAACATCCAATGCTTGTCAGTTAAGATGAGAAACATGTGAGCTTCGTGAATGATGTAGTTCTTTTGAGCTGAAAAGTGACCACCCTTACCTGAAACGAAGTCTTGCTTGTAGGAAGACACAGAGCATGGAATTTAACTCCATTTCTGAAGTGAAACACACAGCAGAGTTGTCATCCATTGATCACACTCTGCTTTAGAGCAAGAAGCACCCTCTAGCTTTAGAGAGTCTCTAAGACAGCAGGAAACTTGAGTGTGTTCAGAACACAAGAACGGTGTTGCCTACACATACAGGCCATATCTAGTTCAACTCTAGTTTTGAAACTGAAACAAACCAGGGGTCCTCTATCATCCAATGCTTGTCAGTTAAGATGAGAAACGTGTGAGCTTCGTGAACAATGTTGTTCGTTTGAGCTGTAAAGTAACTGTCCTTACTTGAAATGAAGTCTTCCTTGTAGGAAGACTCAGACCTTGGGATTTAACTCCATTACTGAAGTGAAACACACAGCAGAGTTGTCATCCATTGATCACACTCTGCTTTAGAGCAAGAAGCACGCTCTAGCTTTATAGAGTCTCTAAGACAACAGGAAACGTGAGTGTGCTGAGAACAAAAGAACGGTGTTTCCTACACATAGGGACCATATCTAATCCAACTCTGCTTCTGAAACTGATACAAAGCACTGGTCCTCTAACATCCTATGCTTTTCAGTTAAGATGAGAAACGTGTGAGATTCGTGAAAGATGTAGTTCGTTTGAGCTTTTAGTAACTCCCCTTACCTGAAACGAAGTCTTGCTTGTAGGAAGATTCAGAGCCTGGGATTTAACTCCATTTCTGAAGTGAAACTCACAACAGAGTTCTCATCCATTGATCACACTCTGCTTTAGAGCAAGAAGCTCGATCTTGCTTTCTAGAGTCTCTAATACAGCAGGAAACTTGAGTGTGCTCAGAACAAAAGAACGGTGTTTCTTACACATACGGACCATATCTAGTTCAACTGTGCTTCTGAAACTAAACAAACCACAGATCCTCTAAAATCCAATGCTTGTCAGGTAAGATGAGAAACGTGTGAGCTTCGTGAACGATGTAGTTCGTTTGATCTGTAAAGTAACTGCCCTTACTTGAAACAAAGTCTTCCTTGTAGGAAGACTCAGAGCCTGGGATTTAACTCCATTTCTGAAGTGAAACACACAGCAGAGTTGTCATCCATTGATCACACTCTGCTTTAGAGGAAGAAGCACGCTCTAGCTTTCTAGAGTCGCTAAGACACCAGGAAACGTGAGTGTGCTGAGAACAAAGGAACGGTGTTTCCTACACATAGTGACCATATCTAATCCAACTCTGCTTCTGAAACTGATACAAAGCACTGGTCCTCTAACATCCGATGCTTGTCAGTTAAGATGAGAAACGTGTGAGCTTCGTGAACGATGTAGTTCGTTTGAGCTGAAAAGAGACTGCCCTTACCTGAAATGAAGTCTTGCTTGTAGGAAGACACAGAGCATGGAATTTAACTCCATTTCTGAAGGGAAACACACAACTGAGTTCTCATCCATGGATCACACTCTGCTTTAGAGCAAGAAGCATGCTCTTGCTTTCTAGAGTCTCTAAGACAGCAGGAAACATGAGTGTGCTGAGAACAAATGAATGGTGTTTCCTACACATACGGACCATATCTAGTCCAACTCTGCTTCTGAAACTGATACAAAGCACTGGTCCCCTAACATCCAATGATTGTCAGTTAAGATGAGAATCGTGTGAGCTTCGTGAACAATGTAGCTCGTTTGAGCTGTAAAGAAACTGCCCTTACCTGAAACGAGTCTTGGATGTAGGAAGACTCAGAGCCTGGGATTTAACTCCATTTCTGAAGTGAAACACACAACAGAGTTCTCATCCATTGATCACACTCTGCTTTAGAGAAAGAAGCTCGATCTTGCATTCTAGAGTCTCTAAGACAGCAGGAAACTTGAGAGTGCTAAGAACACAAGAACGGTGTTTCCTACACATACAGGCCATATCTAGTTCAACTCTGCTTCTGAACTGAAACAAACCACAGGTTCTCTAACATCCAATGCTTGTCAGTTAAGATGAGAAACATGTGAGCTTCGTGAATGATGTAGTTCTTTTGAGCTGAAAAGTGACCACCCTTACCTGAAACGAAGTCTTGCTTGTAGGAAGACACAGAGCATGGAATTTAACTCCATTTCTGAAGTGAAACACACAGCAGAGTTGTCATCCATTGATCACACTCTGCTTTAGAGCAAGAAGCACCCTCTAGCTTTAGAGAGTCTCTAAGACAGCAGGAAACTTGAGTGTGTTCAGAACACAAGAACGGTGTTTCCTACACATACAGGCCATATCTAGTTCAACTCTAGTTTTGAAACTGAAACAAACCAGGGGTCCTCTATCATCCAATGCTTGTCAGTTAAGATGAGAAACGTGTGAGCTTCGTGAACAATGTTGTTCGTTTGAGCTGTAAAGTAACTGTCCTTACTTGAAATGAAGTCTTCCTTGTAGGAAGACTCAGACCTTGGGATTTAACTCCATTACTGAAGTGAAACACACAGCAGAGTTGTCATCCATTGATCACACTCTGCTTTAGAGCAAGAAGCACGCTCTAGCTTTATAGAGTCTCTAAGACAACAGGAAACGTGAGTGTGCTGAGAACAAAAGAACGGTGTTTCCTACACATAGGGACCATATCTAATCCAACTCTGCTTCTGAAACTGATACAAAGCACTGGTCCTCTAACATCCTATGCTTTTCAGTTAAGATGAGAAACGTGTGAGATTCGTGAAAGATGTAGTTCGTTTGAGCTTTTAGTAACTCCCCTTACCTGAAACGAAGTCTTGCTTGTAGGAAGATTCAGAGCCTGGGATTTAACTCCATTTCTGAAGTGAAACTCACAACAGAGTTCTCATCCATTGATCACACTCTGCTTTAGAGCAAGAAGCTCGATCTTGCTTTCTAGAGTCTCTAATACAGCAGGAAACTTGAGTGTGCTCAGAACAAAAGAACGGTGTTTCTTACACATACGGACCATATCTAGTTCAACTGTGCTTCTGAAACTAAACAAACCACAGATCCTCTAAAATCCAATGCTTGTCAGGTAAGATGAGAAACGTGTGAGCTTCGTGAACGATGTAGTTCCTTTGAGCTGTAAGTAACTGCCCTTACTTGAAATGAAGTCTTACTTGTAGGAAGACTCAGAGCCAGGGATTTAACTCCATTTCTGAAGGGAAACACACAGCATAGTTCTCATCCATGGATCACACTCTGCCTTAGAACAAGAAGCACGCTCTTGCTTTCTAGAGTCTCTAAGACAGCAGGAAACATGAGTGTGCTGAGAAAAAATGAATGGTGTTTCCTACACATACGGACCATATCTACTCCAACTCTGCTTCTGAAACTGATACAAAGCACTGGTCCCCTAACATCCAATGCTTGTCATTTAAGATGATAACCGTGTGAGCTTCGTGAACGATGTTGTTTGTTTGAGCTGTAAATTAACTGCCCTTACCTGAAATGAAGTCTTGCTTGTAGGAAGACTCAGAGCAAGGGATTTAACTCCATTTCTGAAGGGAAACACACAGCATAGTTCGCATCCATGGATCACACTCTGCTTTAGAGCAAGAAGCACGCTCTTGCTTTCTAGAGTCTCTAATACAGCAGGAAATTTGAGTGTGCTCAGAACAATAGAACGGTTTTTCCTACACATACGGGCCATATCTAGTTCAACTCTGCTTCTGAAACTGAAACAAACCACAGGTCTTCTAACATCCAATGCTTGTCAGTTAAGATGAGAAACGTGTGAGCTTCGTGAACGATGTAGTTCGTTTGAGCTGTAGAGAAACTGCCCTTACTTGAAACGAACTCTTCCTTGTAGGAAGAACCAGAGCCTGGGCTTTAACTCCATTTCTGAAGTGAAACACACAGCAGAGTTGTCATCCATTGATCACACTCTGCTTTAGAGCAAGAAGCACGCTCTAGCTTCATAGAGTCTCTAAGACACCAGGAAACGTGAGTGTGCTGAGAACAAAAGAACTGTGTTTGCTACACATACGGACCATATCTAATCCAACTCTGCTTCTGAAACTGATACAAAGCACTGGTCCTCTAACATCCGATGCTTGTCAGTTAAGATGAGAAACTTGTGAGCTTCGTGAATGATGTAGTTCGTTTTAGCTGAAAAGAGACTGCCCTTACCTGAAAGGAAGTCTTGCTTGTAGGAAGACACAGAGCATGGAATTTAACTCCATTTCTGAAGGGAAACACACAACTGAGTTCTCATCCATGGATCACACTCTGCTTTAGAGCAAGAAGCATGCTCTTGCTTTCTAGAGTCTCTAAGACAGCAGGAAACATGAGTGTGCTGAGAACAAATGAATGGTGTTTCCTACACATACGGACCATATCTAGTCCAACTCTGCTTCTGAAACTGATACAAAGCACTGGTCCCCTAACATCCGATGCTTGTCAGTTAAGATGAGAAACTTGTGAGCTTCGTGAATGATGTAGTTCGTTTTAGCTGAAAAGAGACTGCCCTTACCTGAAAGGAAGTCTTGCTTGTAGGAAGACACAGAGCATGGAATTTAACTCCATTTCTGAAGGGAAACACACAACTGAGTTCTCATCCATGGATCACACTCTGCTTTAGAGCAAGAAGCATGCTCTTGCTTTCTAGAGTCTCTAAGACAGCAGGAAACATGAGTGTGCTGAGAACAAATGAATGGTGTTTCCTACACATACGGACCATATCTAGTCCAACTCTGCTTCTGAAACTGATACAAAGCACTGGTCCCCTAACATCCAATGATTGTCAGTTAAGATGAGAATCGTGTGAGCTTCGTGAACGATGTAGCTCGTTTGAGCTGTAAAGAAACTGCCCTTACCTGAAACGAAGTCTTGCATGTAGGAAGACTCAGAGCCTGGGATTTAACTCCATTTCTGAAGTGAAACACACAACAGAGTTCTAATCCATTGATCACACTCTGCTGTAGAGCAAGAAGCTCGATCTTGCTTTCTAGAGTCTCTAAGACAGCAGGAAACTTGAGTGTGCTAAGAACACAAGAACGGTGGTTCCTACACATACAGGCCATATCTAGTTCAACTCTGCTTCTGAAACTGAAACAAACCACAGGTTCTCTAACATCCAATGCTTGTCAGTTAAGATGAGAAACGTGTGAGCTTCGTGAACGATGTAGTTCTTTTGAGCTGAAAAGTGACTACCCTTACCTGAATCGAAGTCTTGCTTGTAGGAAGACACAGAGCATGGAATTTAACTCCATTTCTGAAGTGAAACGCACAGCAGAGTTGTCTTCCATTGATCACACTCTGCTTTAGAGCAAGAAGCACGCTCTAGCTTTATAGAGTCTCTAAGACAGCAGGAAACTTGAGTGTGCTCAGAACACAAGAACGGTGTTTCCTACACATACAGGCCATATCTAGTTCAACTCTAGTTTTGAAACTGAAACAAACCACAGGTCCTCTATCATCCAATGCTTGTCACTTAAGATGAGAAATGTGTGAGCTTCGTGAACGATGTAGTTCGTTTGAGCTGTAAAGTAGCTGCCCTTACTTGAAACGAAGTCTTCCTTGTAGGAAGACTCAGAGCCTGGGATTTAACTCCATTTCTGAAGTGAAACACACAGCAGAGTTGTCATCCATTGATCACACTCTGCTTTAGAGCAAGAAGCACGCTCTAGCTTTCTAGAGTCTCTAAGACACCAGGAAATGTGAGTGTGCTGAGAACAAAGTACAATGTTTCCTACACATACGGACCATATCTAATCCAACTCTGCTTCTGAAACTGATACAAAGCACTGGTCCTCTAACATCCGATGCTTGTCATTTAAGATGAGAAACGTGTGAGCTTCGTGAACGATGTAGTTCCTTTGAGCTGAAAAGAGACTGCCCTTACGTGAAAGGAAGTCATGCTTGTAGGAAGACTCAGAGCCTGGGATTTAACTCCATTTCTGAAGTGAAACTCACAACAGAGTTCTCATCATTGATCACACTCTGCTTTAGAGCAAGAAGCTCGATCTTGCTTTCTAAAGTCTCTAATACAGCAGGAAACTTGAGTGTGCTCAGAACAATAGAACGGTTTTTCCTACACATACAGGCCATATATAGTTCAACTCTGCTTCTGAAACTGAAACAAACCACAGGTCTTCTAACATCCAATGCTTGTGAGAAAGATGAGAAACGTGTGAGATTTGTCAACAATGTTGTTCTTTTGATCTGTTACTAACTCCCCTTACCTGAAACAAAATCTTGCTTGTAGGAAGACTCAGAGGCTGTGATTTAACTCCATTTCTGAAGTGAAACACACATCAGAGTTCTCATACATAGATCACACTCTGCTTTAGAGCAAGAATCAAGCTCTTGCTTTCTAGAATCTCTAAAACAGCAGGAAACATGAGTGTGCTGAGAACAAAAGAACGTTGTTTCCTACACATATGGACCATATTTAGAAGAACTCTGCCTCTGAAATTGATACAAAGCAGAGGTCCTTTAACATCCAATGCTTGTCAGTTAAGATGAGAAACGTGTGAGCTTCGTGAACGATGTAGTTCTTTTGAGCTGAAAAGTGACTAACCTTACCTGAAACGAAGTCTTGCTTGTAGGAAGACACAGAGCATGGAATTTAACTCCATTTCTGAAGTGAAACACACAGCAGAGTTGTCATCCATTGATCACACTCTGCTTTAGAGCAAGAAGCACGCTCTAGCTTTCTAGAGTCTCTAAGACACCAAGAAACTTGAATGTGCTGAGAACAAATGAACGGTGTTTCCTACACATACGGACCATATCTAGTCCAACTCTGCTTCTGAAACTGATACAAAGCACTGGTCCTCTAACATCCAATGTTTGTCAGTTAAGATGAGAAATGTGTGACCTTGTGAACAATGTAATTCGTTTGAGCTGAAAAGAGACTGCCTTTACCTGAAACGAAGTCTTGTTTGTAGGAAGATACAGAGCATGGAATTTAACTCCATTTCTGAAGGGAAACACACAACTGAGTTCCAATCCATTGATCACACTCTGCTTTAGAGCAAGAAGCACGCTCTTGCTTTCTAGAGTCTCTAAGACACCAAGAAACTTGAGTGTGCTGAGAACAAAGGAATGGTGTTTCCTGCACATACAGACCATATCCAGTCCAACTCTGCTTCTGAAACTGATACAAAGAACTGGTGCCCTAACATCCAAGGCTTGTCAGTTAAGATGAGAAACGTGTGAGCTTCGTGAACGATGTAGTTCGTTTGAGATGTAAAGTAACTGCCCTTACTTGAAAGGAAGTCTTTCTTGTAGGAAGACTCAGAGCCTGGGATTTAACTCCATTTCTGAAGTGAAACACACAGCAGAGTTGTCATCCATTGATCACACTCTGCTTTAGAGCAAGAAGCACGCTCTTGATTTCTAGAGTCTCTAAGACACCAGGAAACGTGAGTGTGCTAAGAACAAAAGAATGGTGTTTCCTACACATATGGACCATATCTAATCCAACTCTGCTTCTGAAACTGATACAAAGCACTGTTCCTCTAACATCCCATGCTTGTCAGTTAAGATGAGAAACGTGTGAGCTTCGTGAACGAGGTAGTTCGTTTGAGCTGAAAAGACACTGCCCTTACCTGAAAGGAATTCTTGCTTGTAGGAAGACCCAGAGCATGGAATTTAACTCCATTTCTGAAGGGAAACACACAACTGAGTTCTCATCCATTGATCACACTCTGCTTTCAAGCAAGAAGCAAGCTCTTGCTTTCTAGAGTCTCTAAGACAGCAGGAAACATGAGTGTGCTGAGAACATATGAATGGTGTTTCCTACACATACGGACCCTATCTAGTCCAACTCTGCTTCTGAAACTGATACAAAGCACTGGTCCCCTAACATCCAATGCTTGTCAATTAAGATGAGAAACGTGTGAGCTTTGTGAACGATATAGTTCGTTTGAGCTGTAAAGTAACTGCCCTTACGTGAAACTAAGTCTTGCTTGTAGGAAGACTCAGAACCTGGGATTTAACTCCATTTCTGAAGTGAAACACACAGCAGAGTTGTCATCCATTGATCACACTCTGCTTTAGAGCAAGAAGCACGCTCTTGCTTTCTAGAGTCTCTAATACAGCAGGAAATTTGAGTCTGCTCAGAACAATAGAACGGTTTTTCCTACACATACGGGCCATATCTAGTTCAACTCTGCTTCTGAAACTGAAACAAACCACAGGTCTTCTAACATCCAATGCTTGTCAGTTAAGATGAGAAACGTGTGAGCTTCCTGAACGATGTAGTTCGTTTGAGCTGCAGAGAAACTGCCCTTACTTGAAACGAACTCTTCCTTGTAGGAAGACCCAGAGCCTGGGCTTTAACTCCATTTCTGAAGTGAAACACACAGCAGAGTTGTCATCCATTGATCACACTCTGCTTTAGAGGAAGAAGCACGCTCTAGCTTTCTAGAGTCTCTAAGACACCAGGAAATGTGAGTGTGCTGAGAACAAAGTACAATGTTTCCTACACATACAGACCATATCTAATCCAACTCTGCTTCTGAAACTGATACAAAGCACTGGTCCTCTAACATCCGATGCTTGTCATTTAAGATGAGAAACGTGTGAGCTTCGTGAACGATGTAGTTCGTTTGAGCTGAAAAGAGACTGCCCTTACGTGAAAGGAAGTCTTGCTTGTAGGAAGACTCAGAGCCTGGGATTTAACTCCATTTCTGAAGTGAAACTCACAACAGAGTTCTCATCATTGATCACACTCTGCTTTAGAGCAAGAAGCTCGATCTTGCTTTCTAGAGTCTCTAATACAGCAGGAAACTTGAGTGTGCTCAGAACAATAGAACGGTTTTTCCTACACATACGGGCCATATATAGTTCAACTCTGCTTCTGAAACTGAAACAAACCACAGGTCCTCTAACATCCAATGCTTGTGAGAAAGATGAGAAACGTGTGAGATTTGTCAACAATGTTGTTCTTTTGATCTGTTACTAACTCCCCTTACCTGAAACAAAATCTTGCTTGTAGGAAGACTCAGAGGCTGTGATTTAACTCCATTTCTGAAGTGAAACACACATCAGAGTTCTCATACATAGATCACACTCTGCTTTAGAGCAAGAAGCAAGCTCTTGCTTTCTAGAGTCTCTAAAACAGCAGGAAACATGAGTGTGCTGAGAACAAAAGAACGTTGTTTCCTACACATATGGACCATATTTAGAAGAACTCTGCCTCTGAAATTGATACAAAGCTGAGGTCCTCTAACATCCAATGCTTGTCAGTTAAGATGAGAAACGTGTGAGCTTCGTGAACGATGTAGTTCTTTTGAGCTGAAAAGTGACTAACCTTACCTGAAACGAAGTCTTGCTTGTAGGAAGACACAGAGCATGGAATTTAACTCCATTTCTGAAGTGAAACACACAGCAGAGTTGTCATCCATTGATCACACTCTGCTTTAGAGCAAGAAGCACGCTCTAGCTTTCTAGAGTCTCTAAGACACCAAGAAACTTGAATGTGCTGAGAACAAATGAACGGTGTTTCCTACACATACGGACCATATCTAGTCCAACTCTGCTTCTGAAACTGATACAAAGCACTGGTCCTCTAACATCCAATGTTTGTCAGTTAAGATGAGAAATGTGTGACCTTGTGAACAATGTAATTCGTTTGAGCTGAAAAGAGACTGCCTTTACCTGAAACGAAGTCTTGTTTGTAGGAAGATACAGAGCATGGAATTTAACTCCATTTCTGAAGGGAAACACACAACTGAGTTCCAATCCATTGATCACACTCTGCTTTAGAGCAAGAAGCACGCTCTTGCTTTCTAGAGTCTCTAAGACACCAAGAAACTTGAGTGTGCTGAGAACAAAGGAATGGTGTTTCCTGCACATACAGACCATATCCAGTCCAACTCTGCTTCTGAAACTGATACAAAGAACTGGTGCCCTAACATCCAAGGCTTGTCAGTTAAGATGAGAAACGTGTGAGCTTCGTGAACGATGTAGTTCATTTGAGATGTAAAGTAACTGCCCTTACTTGAAAGGAAGTCTTTCTTGTAGGAAGACTCAGAGCCTGGGATTTAACTCCATTTCTGAAGTGAAACACACAGCAGAGTTGTCATCCATTGATCACACTCTGCTTTAGAGCAAGAAGCACGCTCTAGATTTCTAGAGTCTCTAAGACACCAGGAAACGTGAGTGTGCTAAGAACAAAAGAATGGTGTTTCCTACACATATGGACCATATCTAATCCAACTCTGCTTCTGAAACTGATACAAAGCACTGTTCCTCTAACATCCCATGCTTGTCAGTTAAGATGAGAAACGTGTGAGCTTCGTGAACGAGGTAGTTCGTTTGAGCTGAAAAGACACTGCCCTTACCTGAAAGGAATTCTTGCTTGTAGGAAGACCCAGAGCATGGAATTTAACTCCATTTCTGAAGGGAAACACACAACTGAGTTCTCAACCATTGATCACACTCTGCTTTCAAGCAAGAAGCAAGCTCTTGCTTTCTAGAGTCTCTAAGACAGCAGGAAACATGAGTGTGCTGAGAACAAATGAATGGTGTTTCCTACACATACGGACCATATCTAGTCCAACTCTGCTTCTGAAACTGATACAAAGCACTGGTCTCCTAACATCCAATGCTTGTCAATTAAGATGAGAAACGTGTGAGCTTTGTGAACGATATAGTTCGTTTGAGCTGTAAAGTAACTGCCATTACGTGAAACTAAGTCTTGCTTGTAGGAAGACTCAGAACCTGGGATTTAACTCCATTTCTGAAGTGAAACACACAGCAGAGTTGTCATCCATTGATCACACTCTGCTTTAGAGCAAGAAGCACGCTCTTGCTTTCTAGAGTCTCTAATACAGCAGGAAATTTGAGTGTGCTCAGAACAATAGAACGGTTTTTCCTACACATACGGGCCATATCTAGTTCAACTCTGCTTCTGAAACTGAAACAAACCACAGGTCTTCTAACATCCAATGCTTGTCAGTTAAGATGAGAAACGTGTGAGCATCGTGAACGATGTAGTTCGTTTGAGCTGCAGAGAAACTGCCCTTACTTGAAACGAACTCTTCCTTGTAGGAAGACCCAGAGCCTGGGCTTTAACTCCATTTCTGAAGTGAAACACACAGCAGAGTTGTCATCCATTGATCACACTCTGCTTTAGAGGAAGAAGCACGCTCTAGCTTTCTAGAGTCTCTAAGACACCAGGAAACGTGAGTGTGCTGAGAACAAAGGAACGGTGTTTCCTACACATAGGGACCATATCTAATCCAACTCTGCTTCTGAAACTGATACAAAGCACTGGTCCTCTAACATCCGATGCTTGTCAGTTAAGATGAGAAACGTGTGAGCTTCGTGAACGAAGTAGTTCGTTAGAGCTGAAAAGAGACTGCCCTTACCTGAAATGAAGTCTTGCTTGTAGGAAGACACAGAGCATGGAATTTAACTCCATTTCTGAAGGGAAACACACAACTGAGTTCTCATCCATGGATCACACTCTGCTTTAGAGCAAGAAGCATGCTCTTGCTTTCTAGAGTCTCTAAAACAGCAGGAAACATGAGTGTGCTGAGAACAAATGAATGGTGTTTCCTACACATACGGACCATATCTAGTCCAACTCTGCTTCTGAAACTGATACAAAGCACTGGTCCCCTAACATCCAATGATTGTCAGTTAAGATGAGAATCGTGTGAGCTTCGTGAACAATGTAGCTCGTTTGAGCTGTAAAGAAACTGCCCTTACCTGAAACGAGTCTTGGATGTAGGAAGACTCAGAGCCTGGGATTTAACTCCATTTATGAAGTGAAACACACAGCAGAGTTGTCATCCATTGATTACACTCTGCTTTAGAGCAAGAAGCACGCTCTAGCTTTATAGAGTCTCTAAGACAGCAGGAAACTTGAGTGTGCTCACAACACAAGAACGGTGTTTCCTACACATACAGGCCATATCTAGTTGAACTCTAATTTTGAAACTGAAACAAACCAGGGGTCCTCTATCATCCAATGCTTGTCAGTTAAGATGAGAAACGTGTGAGCTTCGTGAACAATGTTGTTCGTTTGAGCTGTAAAGTAACTGCCCTTACTTGAAACGAAGTCTTCCTTGTAGGAAGACTCAGAGCCTGGGATTTAACTCCATTACTGAAGTGAAACACACAGCAGAGTTGTCATCCATTGATCACACTCTGCTTTAGAGCAAGAAGCACGCTCTAGTTTTATAGAGTCTCTAAGACACCAGGAAACGTGAGTGTGCTGAGAACAAAAGAACGGTGTTTCCTACACATAGGGACCATATCTAATCCAACTCTGCTTCTGAAACTGATACAAAGCACTGGTCCTCTAACATCCGATGCTTGTCAGTTAAGATGAGAAACGTGTGAGATTCGTGAAAGATGTAGTTCGTTTGAGCTTTTAGTAACTCCCCTTACCTGAAACGAAGTCTTGCTTGTAGGAAGATTCAGAGCCTGGGATTTAACTCCATTTCTGAAGTGAAACTCACAACAGAGTTCTCATCCATTGATCACACTCTGCTTTAGAGCAAGAAGCTCGATCTTGCTTTCTAGAGTCTCTAATACAGCAGGAAACTTGAGTGTGCTCAGAACAAAAGAACGGTGTTTCTTACACATACGGACCATATCTAGTTCAACTGTGCTTCTGAAACTGAAACAAACCACAGGTCCTCTAAAATCCAATGCTTGTCAGGTAAGATGAGAAACGTGTGAGCTTCGTGAACGATGGAGTTCCTTTGAGCTGTAAGTAACTGCCCTTACTTGAAACAAACTCTTCCTTGTAGGAACACTCAGAGCATGGGCTTTAACTCCATTTCTGAAGTGAAACACACAGCAGAGTTGTCATCCATTGTTCACACTCTGCTTTAGAGCAAGAAGCACGCTCTAGCTTTATAGAGTCTCTAAGAGAGCGAGAAACTTGAGTGTGCTCAGAACACAAGAACGGTGTTTCCTACACATACAGGCCATATCTAGTTCAACTCTAGTTATGAAACTGAAACAAACGACAGGTCCTCTATCATCCAATGCTTGTCAGTTAAGATGAGAAACGTGTGAACTTCGTGAACGATGTAGTTCGTTTGAGCTGTAAAGTAACTGCCCTTACCTGAAATGAAGTCTTGCTTGTAGGAAGACTCAGAGCCAGGGATTTAACTCCATTTCTGAAGGGAAACACACAGCATAGTTCTCATCCATGGATCACACTCTGCCTTAGAACAAGAAGCACGCTCTTGCTTTCTAGAGTCTCTAAGACAGCAGGAAACATGAGTGTGCTGAGAAAAACTGAATGGTGTTTCCTACACATACGGACCATATCTACTCCAACTCTACTTCTGAAACTGATACAAAGCACTGGTCCCCTAACATCCAATGCTTGTCATTTAAGATGATAACCGTGTGAGCTTCGTGAACGATGTTGTTTGTTTGAGCTGAAAATTAACTGCCCTTACCTGAAATGAAGTCTTGCTTGTAGGAAGACTCAGAGCAAGGGATTTAACTCCATTTCTGAAAGGAAACACACAGCATAGTTCGCATCCATGGATCACACTCTGCTTTAGAGCAAGAAGCACGCTCTTGCTTTCTAGAGTCTCTAATACAGCAGGAAATTTGAGTGTGCTCAGAACAATAGAACGGTTTTTCCTACACATACGGGCCATATCTAGTTCAACTCTGCTTCTGAAACTGAAACAAACCACAGGTCTTCTAACATCCAATGCTTGTCAGTTAAGATGAGAACGGTGTGAGCTTCATGAACGTTGTAGTTCGTTTGAGCTGTAAAGTAGCTGCCCTTACTTGAAACGAAGTCTTCCTTGTAGGAAGACTCAGAGCCTGGGATTTAACTCCATTTCTGAAGTGAAACACACAACAGAGTTGTCATCCATTGATCACACTCTGCTTTAGAGCAAGAAGCACGCTCTAGCTTTCTAGAGTCTCTAAGACACCAGGAAATGTGAGTGTGCTGAGAACAAAGTACAATGTTTCCTACACATACGGACCATATCTAATCCAACTCTGCTTCTGAAACTGATACAAAGCACTGGTCCTCTAACATCCGATGCTTGTCAGTTAAGATGAGAAACGTGTGAGCTTCGTGAACGATGTAGTTCGTTTGAGCTGAAAAGAGACTGCCCTTACGTGAAAGGAAGTCTTGCTTGTAGGAAGACTCAGAGCCTGGGATTTAACTCCATTTCTGAAGTGAAACTCACAACAGAGTTCTCATCATTGATCACACTCTGCTTTAGAGCAAGAAGCTCGATCTTGCTTTCTAGAGTCTCTAATACAGCAGGAAACTTGAGTGTGCTCAGAACAATAGAACGGTTTTTCCTACACATACGGGCCATATATAGTTCAACTCTGCTTCTGAAACTGAAACAAACCACAGGTCCTCTAACATCCAATGCTTGTGAGAAAGATGAGAAACGTGTGAGATTTGTGAACAATGTTGTTCGTTTGAGCTGTTACTAACTCCCCTTACCTGAAACAAAATCTTGCTTGTAGGAAGACTCAGAGGCTGTGATTTAACTCCATTTCTGAAGTGAAACACACATCAGAGTTCTCATACATAGATCACACTCTGCTTTAGAGCAAGAAGCAAGCTCTTGCTTTCTAGAGTCTCTAAAACAGCAGGAAACATGAGTGTGCTGAGAACAAAAGAACGTTGTTTCCTACACAAATGGACCATATTTAGAATAACTCTGCCTCTGAAATTGATACAAAGCAGAGGTCCTCTAACATCCAATGCTTGTCAGTTAAGATGAGAAACGTGTGAGCTTCGTGAACGATGTAGTTCTTTTGAGCTGAAAAGTGACTAACCTTACCTGAAATGAAGTCTTGCTTGTAGGAAGACACAGAGCATGGAATTTAACTCCATTTCTGAAGTGAAACACACAGCAGAGTTGTCATCCATTGAACACACTCTGCTTTAGAGCAAGAAGCACGCTCTAGCTTTCTAGAGTCTCTAAGACACCAAGAAACTTGAATGTGCTGAGAACAAATGAACGGTGTTTCCTACACATACGGACCATATCTAGTCCAACTCTGCTTCTGAAACTGATACAAAGCACTGGTCCTCTAACATCCAATGTTTGTCAGTTAAGATGAGAAATGTGTGACCTTGTGAACAATGTAATTCGTTTGAGCTGAAAAGAGACTGCCCTTACCTGAAACGAAGTCTTGTTTGTAGGAAGACACAGAGCATGGAATTTAACTCCATTTCTGAAGGAAAACACACAACTGAGTTCCAATCCATGGATCACACTCTGCTTTAGAGCAAGAAGCACGCTCTTGCTTTCTAGAGTCTCTAATACAGCAGGAAATTTGAGTGTGCTCAGAACAATAGAACGGTTTCTCCTACACATACGGGCCATATCTAGTTCAACTCTGCTTCTGAAACTGAAACAAACCACAGGTCTTCTAACATCCAATGCTTGTCAGTTAAGATGAGAACGGTGTGAGCTTCATGAACGATGTAGTTCGTTTGAGCTGTAAAGTAGCTGCCCTTACTTGAAACGAAGTCTTCCTTGTAGGAAGACTCAGAGCCTGGGATTTAACTCCATTTCTGAAGTGAAACACACAACAGAGTTGTCATCCATTGATCACACTCTGCTTTAGAGCAAGAAGCACGCTCTAGCTTTCTAGAGTCTCTAAGACACCAGGAAATGTGAGTGTGCTGAGAACAAAGTACAATGTTTCCTACACATACGGACCATATCTAATCCAACTCTGCTTCTGAAACTGATACAAAGCACTGGTCCTCTAACATCCGATGCTTGTCAGTTAAGATGAGAAACGTGTGAGCTTCGTGAACGATGTAGTTCGTTTGAGCTGAAAAGAGACTGCCCTTACGTGAAAGGAAGTCTTGCTTGTAGGAAGACTCAGAGCCTGGGATTTAACTCCATTTCTGAAGTGAAACTCACAACAGAGTTCTCATCATTGATCACACTCTGCTTTAGAGCAAGAAGCTCGATCTTGCTTTCTAGAGTCTCTAATACAGCAGGAAACTTGAGTGTGCTCAGAACAATAGAACGGTTTTTCCTACACATACGGGCCATATATAGTTCAACTCTGCTTCTGAAACTGAAACAAACCACAGGTCCTCTAACATCCAATGCTTGTGAGAAAGATGAGAAACGTGTGAGATTTGTGAACAATGTTGTTCGTTTGAGCTGTTACTAACTCCCCTTACCTGAAACAAAATCTTGCTTGTAGGAAGACTCAGAGGCTGTGATTTAACTCCATTTCTGAAGTGAAACACACATCAGAGTTCTCATACATAGATCACACTCTGCTTTAGAGCAAGAAGCAAGCTCTTGCTTTCTAGAGTCTCTAAAACAGCAGGAAACATGAGTGTGCTGAGAACAAAAGAACGTTGTTTCCTACACAAATGGACCATATTTAGAATAACTCTGCCTCTGAAATTGATACAAAGCAGAGGTCCTCTAACATCCAATGCTTGTCAGTTAAGATGAGAAACGTGTGAGCTTCGTGAACGATGTAGTTCTTTTGAGCTGAAAAGTGACTAACCTTACCTGAAATGAAGTCTTGCTTGTAGGAAGACACAGAGCATGGAATTTAACTCCATTTCTGAAGTGAAACACACAGCAGAGTTGTCATCCATTGAACACACTCTGCTTTAGAGCAAGAAGCACGCTCTAGCTTTCTAGAGTCTCTAAGACACCAAGAAACTTGAATGTGCTGAGAACAAATGAACGGTGTTTCCTACACATACGGACCATATCTAGTCCAACTCTGCTTCTGAAACTGATACAAAGCACTGGTCCTCTAACATCCAATGTTTGTCAGTTAAGATGAGAAATGTGTGACCTTGTGAACAATGTAATTCGTTTGAGCTGAAAAGAGACTGCCCTTACCTGAAACGAAGTCTTGTTTGTAGGAAGACACAGAGCATGGAATTTAACTCCATTTCTGAAGGAAAACACACAACTGAGTTCCAATCCATGGATCACACTCTGCTTTAGAGCAAGAAGCACGCTCTTGCTTTCTAGAGTCTCTAATACAGAAGGAAATTTGAGTGTGCTCAGAACAATAGAACGGTTTCTCCTACACATACGGGCCATATCTAGTTCAACTCTGCTTCTGAAACTGAAACAAACCACAGGTCTTCTAACATCCAATGCTTGTCAGTTAAGATGAGAACGGTGTGAGCTTCATGAACGATGTAGTTCGTTTGAGCTGTAAAGTAGCTGCCCTTACTTGAAACGAAGTCTTCCTTGTAGGAAGACTCAGAGCCTGGGATTTAACTCCATTTCTGAAGTGAAACACACAACAGAGTTGTCATCCATTGATCACACTCTGCTTTAGAGCAAGAAGCACGCTCTAGCTTTCTAGAGTCTCTAAGACACCAGGAAATGTGAGTGTGCTGAGAACAAAGTACAATGTTTCCTACACATACGGACCATATCTAATCCAACTCTGCTTCTGAAACTGATACAAAGCACTGGTCCTCTAACATCCGATGCTTGTCAGTTAAGATGAGAAACGTGTGAGCTTCGTGAACGATGTAGTTCGTTTGAGCTGAAAAGAGACTGCCCTTACGTGAAAGGAAGTCTTGCTTGTAGGAAGACTCAGAGCCTGGGATTTAACTCCATTTCTGAAGTGAAACTCACAACAGAGTTCTCATCATTGATCACACTCTGCTTTAGAGCAAGAAGCTCGATCTTGCTTTCTAGAGTCTCTAATACAGCAGGAAACTTGAGTGTGCTCAGAACAATAGAACGGTTTTTCCTACACATACGGGCCATATATAGTTCAACTCTGCTTCTGAAACTGAAACAAACCACAGGTCCTCTAACATCCAATGCTTGTGAGAAAGATGAGAAACGTGTGAGATTTGTGAACAATGTTGTTCGTTTGAGCTGTTACTAACTTCCCTTACCTGAAACAAAATCTTGCTTGTAGGAAGACTCAGAGGCTGTGATTTAACTCCATTTCTGAAGTGAAACACACATCAGAGTTCTCATACATAGATCACACTCTGCTTTAGAGCAAGAAGCAAGCTCTTGCTTTCTAGAATCTCTAAAACAGCAGGAAACATGAGTGTGCTGAGAACAAAAGAACGTTGTTTCCTACACAAATGGACCATATTTAGAATAACTCTGCCTCTGAAATTGATACAAAGCAGAGGTCCTCTAACATCCAATGCTTGTCAGTTAAGATGAGAAACGTGTGAGCTTCGTGAACGATGTAGTTCTTTTGAGCTGAAAAGTGACTAACCTTACCTGAAATGAAGTCTTGCTTGTAGGAAGACACAGAGCATGGAATTTAACTCCATTTCTGAAGTGAAACACACAGCAGAGTTGTCATCCATTGATCACACTCTGCTTTAGAGCAAGAAGCACGCTCTAGCTTTCTAGAGTCTCTAAGACACCAAGAAACTTGAATGTGCTGAGAACAAATGAACGGTGTTTCCTACACATACGGACCATATCTAGTCCAACTCTGCTTCTGAAACTGATACAAAGCACTGGTCCTCTAACATCCAATGTTTGTCAGTTAAGATGAGAAATGTGTGACCTTGTGAACAATGTAATTCGTTTGAGCTGAAAAGAGACTGCCCTTACCTGAAACGAAGTCTTGTTTGTAGGAAGACACAGAGCATGGAATTTAACTCCATTTCTGAAGTGAAACTCACAATAGAGTTCTCATCATTGATCACACTCTGCTTTAGAGCAAGAAGCTCGATCTTGCTTTCTAGAGTCTCTAATACAGCAGGAAACTTGAGTGTGCTCAGAACAAAAGAACGGTGTTTCTTACACATACGGACCATATCTAGTTCAACTGTGCTTCTGAAACTAAAACAAACCACAGGTCCTCTAAATCCAATGCTTGTCAGGTAAGATGAGAAACGTGTGAGCTTCGTGAACGATGTAGTTCCTTTGAGCTGTAAGTAACTGCCCTTACTTGAAACGAACTCTTCCTTGTAGGAAGACTCAGAGCATGGGCTTTAACTCCATTTCTGAAGGGAAACACACAGCAGAGTTGTCATCCATTGATCACACTCTGCTTTAGAGCAAGAAGCACGCTCTAGCTTTATAGAGTCTCTAAGACAGCAAGAAACTTGAGTGTGCTCAGAACACAAGAACGGTGTTTCGTACACATACAGGCCATGTCTAGTTCAACTCTAGTTATGAAACTGAAACAAACCACAGGTCCTCTATCATCCAATGCTTGTCAGTTAAGATGAGAAACGTGTGAACTTCGTGAACGATGTAGTTCGTTTGAGCTGTAAAGTAACTGCCCTTACCTGAAATGACGTCTTGCTTGTAGGAAGACTCAGAGCCAGGGATTTAACTCCATTTCTGAAGGGAAACACACAGCATAGTTCTCATCCATGTATCACACTCTGCCTTAGAGCAAGAAGCTCGATCATGCTTTCTAGAGTCTCTAATACAGCAGGAAACTTGAGAGTGCTCAGAAAAAAAGAACGGTGTTTCTTACACATACAGACCATATCTAGTTCAACTGTGCTTCTGAAACTGATACAAAGCACTGGTCCTCTAACATCCAATGCTTGTCAGTTAAGATGAGAAACGTGTGAGCTTCGTGAATGATGTAATTCGTTTGAGCTGAACAGAGAGTGCCCTTACCTGAAAGGAAGTCTTGCTTGTAGGAAGACACAGAGCAAGGGATTTAACTCCATTTCTGAAGTGAAACGCACAGCAGAGTTGTCATCCATTGATCACACTCTGCTTTAGAGCAAGAAGCACGCTCTAGCTTTATAGAGTCTCTAAGACAGCAGGAAACTTGAGTGTGCTCAGAACACAAGAACGGTGTTTCCTACACATACAGGCCATATCTAGTTCAACTCTAGTTTTGAAACTGAAACAAACCACAGGTCCTCTATCATCCAATGCTTGTCAGTTAAGATGAGAACGGTGTGAGCTTCATGAACGATGTAGTTCGTTTGAGCTGTAAAGTAGCTGCCCTTACTTGAAACGAAGTGTTCCTTGTAGGAAGACTCAGAGCCTGGGATTTAACTCCATTTCTGAAGTGAAACTCACAATAGAGTTGTCATCCATTGATCACACTCTGCTTTAGAGCAAGAAACTCGATCTTGCTTTCTAGAGTCTCTAAGACACCAGGAAATGTGAGTGTGCTGAGAACAAAGTACAATGTTTCCTACACATACGGACCATATCTAATCCAACTCTGCTTCTGAAACTGATACAAAGCACTGGTCCTCTAACATCCGATGCTTGTCAGTTAAGATGAGAAACGTGTGAGCTATTGAACGATGTAGTTCGTTTGAGCTGAAAAGAGACTGCCCTTACCTGAAAGGAAGTCTTGCTTGTAGGAAGACTCTGAGCCTGGGATTTAACTCCATTTCTGAAGTGAAACTCACAATAGAGTTCTCATCATTGATCACACTCTGCTTTAGAGCAAGAAACTCGATCTTGCTTTCTAGAGTCTCTAATACAGCAGGAAACTTGAGTGTGCTCAGAACAAAAGAACGGTGTTTCTTACACATACGGACCATATCTAGTTCAACTGTGCTTCTGAACCTGAAACAAACCACAGGTCCTCTAACATCCAATGCTTGTCAGGAAAGATGAGAAACGTGTGAGCTTCGTGAACGATGTAGTTCCTTTGAGCTGTAAGTAACTGCCCTTACTTGAAACAAACTCTTCCTTGTAGGAACACTCAGAGCATGGGCTTTAACTCCATTTCTGAAGTGAAACACACAGCAGAGTTGTCATCCATTTATCACACTCTGCTTTAGAGCAAGAAGCACGCTCTAGCTTTATAGAGTCTCTAAGACAGCAAGAAACTTGAGTGTGCTCAGAACACAAGAACGGTGTTTCCTACACATACAGGCCATATCTAGTTCAACTCTAGTTATGAAACTGATCCAATCCACAGGTCCTCTATCATCCAATGCTTGTCAGTTAAGATGAGAAACGTGTGAACTTCGTGAACGATGTAGTTCGTTTGAGCTGTAAAGTAACGGCCCTTACCTGAAACGAATTCTTGCTTGTAGGAAGACTCAGAGCCAGGGATTTAACTCCATTTCTGAAGGGAAACAGACAGCATAGTTCTCATCCATGCATCACACTCTGCCTTAGAGCAAGAAGCTCGATCATGCTTTCTAGAGTCTCTAATGCAGCAGGAAACTTGAGTGTGCTCAGAAGAAAAGAACGGAGTTTCTTACACATACAGACCATATCTAGTTCAACTTTGCTTCTGAAACTGATACAAAGCACTGGTCCTCTAACATCCAATGCTTGTCAGTTAAGATGAGAAACGTGTGAGCTTCGTGAATGATGTAGTTCGTTTGAGCTGAACAGAGACTGCCCTTACCTGAAAGGAAGTCTTGCTTGTAGGAAGACACAGAGCAAGGGATTTAACTCCATTTCTGAAGGGAAACACACAGCATAGTTCTCATCCATGGATCACACTCTGCTTTAGAGCAAGAAGCACGCTCTAGCTTTCAAGAGTCTCTAAGACACCAAGAAACTTGAGTGTGCTCAGAACAATAGAACGGTTTTTCCTACATATACGAGCCATATCTAGTTCAACTCTGCTTCTGAAACTGAAACAAACCACAGGTCCTCTATCATCCAATGCTTGTCAGTTAAGATGAGAAACGTGTGAGCTTCGTGAACGATGTAGTTCGTTTGAGATGTAAAGTAACTGCCGTTATTTGAAAGGAAGTCTTCCTTGTAGGAAGACTCAGAGCCTGGGATTTAACTCCATTTCTGAAGTCAAACACACAGCAGAGTTGTCATCCATTGATCACACTCTGCTTTAGAGCAAGAAGCACGCTCTAGCTTTCTAGAGTCTCTAAGACACCAGGAAACTTGAGTGTGCTGAGAACAAAAGAACGGTGTTTCCTACACATACGGACCATATCTAATCCAACTCTGCTTCTGAAACTGATACAAAGCACTGGACCTCTAACATCCGATGCTTGTCAGTTAAGATGAGAAACGTGTGAGCTTCGTGAACGATGTAGTTCGTTTGAGCTGTAAAGTAACTGCCCTTACCTGAAATGAATTCTTGCTTGTAGGAAGACTCAGAGCCAGGGATTTAACTCCATTTCTGAAGGGAAACACACAGCATAGTTCTCATCCATGGATCACACTCTGCCTTAGAACAAGAAGCACGCTCTTGCTTTCTAGAGTCTCTAATACAGCAGGAAACATGAGTGTGCTGAGAACAAATGAATGGTGTTTCCTACACATACGGACCATATCTACTCCAACTCTGCTTCTGAAACTGATACAAAGCACAGGTCCCCTAACATCCAATGCTTGTCATTTAAGATGATAACCGTGTGAGCTTCGAGAACGATGTAGTTCGTTTGAGCTGAAAAGAGACTGCCCTTACCTGAAAGGAAGTCTTGCTTGTAGGAAGACACAGAGCATGGAATTTAACTCCATTTCTGAAGGGAAACACACAACTGAGTTCTCATCCATGGATCACACTCTGCTTTAGAGCAAGAAGCATGCTCTTGCTTTCTAGAGTCTCTAAGACAGCAGGAAACATGAGTGTGCTGAGAACACAAGAACGGTGGTTCCTACACATACAGGCCATATCTAGTTCAACTCTGCTTCTGAAACTGAAACAAACCACAGGTTCTCTAACATCCAATGCTTGTCAGTTAAGATGAGAAACGTGTGAGCTTCGTGAACGATGTAGTTCTTTTGAGCTGAAAAGTGACTACCCTTACCTGAATCGAAGTCTTGCTTGTAGGAAGACACAGAGCATGGAATTTAACTCCTATTCTGAAGTGAAACGCACAGCAGAGTTGTCATCCATTGATCACACTCTGCTTTAGAGCAAGAAGCACGCTCTAGCTTTATAGAGTCTCTAAGACAGCAGGAAACTTGAGTGTGCTCAGAACACAAGAACGGTGTTTCCTACACATACAGGCCATATCTAGTTCAACTCTAGTTTTGAAACTGAAACAAACCACAGGTCCTCTATCATCCAATGCTTGTCAGTTAAGATGAGAAAGGTGTGAGCTTCGTGAACGATGTAGTTCCTTTGAGCTGTAAAGTAGCTGCCCTTACTTGAAACGAAGTCTTCCTTGTAGGAAGACTCAGAGCCTGGGATTTAACTCCATTTCTGAAGTGAAACACACAGCAGAGTTGTCATCCATTGATCACACTCTGCTTTAGAGCAAGAAGCACGCTCTAGCTTTCTAGAGTCTCTAAGACACCAGGAAATGTGAGTGTGCTGAGAACAAAGTACAATGTTTCCTACACATACGGACCATATCTAATCCAACTCTGCTTCTGAAACTGATACAAAGCACTGGTCCTCTAACATCCGATGCTTGTCAGTTAAGATGAGAAACGTGTGAGCTTCGTGAACGATGTAGTTCGTTTGAGCTGAAAAGAGACTGCCCTTACCTGAAAGGAAGTCTTGCTTGTAGGAAGACTCAGAGCCTGGGATTTAACTCCATTTCTGAAGTGAAACTCACAACAGAGTTCTCATCATTGATCACACTCTGCTTTAGAGCAAGAAGCTCGATCTTGCTTTCTAGAGTCTCTAATACAGCAGGAAACTTGAGTGTGCTCAGAACAATAGAACGGTTTTTCCTACACATACGGGCCATATATAGTTCAACTCTGCTTCTGAAACTGAAACAAACCACAGGTCCTCTAACATCCAATGCTTGTGAGAAAGATGAGAAACGTGTGAGATTTGTGAACAATGTTGTTCGTTTGAGCTGTTACTAACTCCCCTTACCTGAAACAAAATCTTGCTTGTAGGAAGACTCAGAGGCTGTGATTTAACTCCATTTCTGAAGTGAAACACACATCAGAGTTCTCATACATAGATCACACTCTGCTTTAGAGCAAGAAGCAAGCTCTTGCTTTCTAGAGTCTCTAAAACAGCAGGAAACATGAGTGTGCTGAGAACAAAAGAACGTTGTTTCCTACACATATGGACCATATTTAGAAGAACTCTGCCTCTGAAGTTGATACAAAGCAGAGGTCCTCTAACATCCAATGCTTGTCAGTTAAGATGAGAAACGTGTGAGCTTCGTGAACGATGTAGTTCTTTTGAGCTGAAAAGTGACTAACCTTACCTGAAACGAAGTCTTGCTTGTAGGAAGACACAGAGCATGGAATTTAACTCCATTTCTGAAGTGAAACACACAGCAGAGTTGTCATCCATTGATCACACTCTGCTTTAGAGCAAGAAGCACGCTCTAGCTTTCTAGAGTCTCTAAGACACAAAGAAACTTGAATGTGCTGAGAACAAATGAACGGTGTTTCCTACACATACGGACCATATCTAGTCCAACTCTGCTTCTGAAACTGATACAAAGCACTGGTCCCCTAACATCCAATGCTTGTCAGTTAAGATGAGAAACGTGTGAGCTTTGTGAACGATGTAGTTCGTTTGAGCTGTAAAGTAACTGCCCTTACGTGAAACTAAGTCTTGCTTGTAGGAAGACTCAGAACCTGGGATTTAACTCCATTTCTGAAGTGAAACACACAGCAGAGTTGTCATCCATTGATCACACTCTGCTTTAGAGCAAGAAGCACGCTCTAGCTTTCTAGAGTCTCTAAGACACCAGGAAACGTGAGTGTGCTCAGAACATTAGTTCGGATTTTCCTACACATACTGGCCATATGTAGTTCAACTCTGCTTCTGAAACTGAAACAAACCACAGGTCCTCTAACATCCAATGCTTCTCAGGTAAGATGAGAAACGTGTGAGCGTCGTGAACGATGTAGTTCCTTTGAGCGGTAAGTAACTGCCCTTACTTGAAACGAACTCTTCCTTTTAGGAAGACTCCGAGCATGGGCTTTAACTCCATTTCTGAAGTGAAACACAAAGCAGAGTTGTCATTCATTGATCACACTCTGCTTTAGACCAAGAAGCACGCTCTAGCTTTATAGAGTCTCTAAGACACCAAGAAACTTGAGTGTGCTCAGAACACAAGAACGGTGTTTCCTACACATACAGGCCATATCTAGTTCAACTCTAGTTTTGAAACTGAAACAAACCACAGGTCCTCTATCATCCAATGCTTGTCAGTTAAGATGAGAAACGTGTGAGCTTCGTGAACGATGTAGTTCGTTTGATCTGTAAAGTAACTGCCCTTACTTGAAACAAAGTCTTCCTAGTAGGAAGACTCAGAGCCTGGGATTTAACTCCATTTCTGAAGTGAAACACACAGCAGAGTTGTCATCCATTGATCACACTCTGCTTTAGAGGAAGAAGCACGCTGTAGCTTTCTAGAGTAGCTAAGACACCAGGAAACGTGAGTGTGCTGAGAACAAAGGAACGGTGTTTCCTACACATAGTGACCATATCTAATCCAACTCTGCTTCTGAAACTGATACAAAGCACTGGTCCTCTAACATCCGATGCTTGTCAGTTAAGATGAGAAACGTGTGAGCTTCGTGAACGATGTAGTTCGTTTGAGCTGAAAAGAGACTGCCCTTACCTGAAATGAAGTCTTGCTTGTAGGAAGACACAGAGCATGGAATTTAACTCCATTTCTGAAGGGAAACACACAACTGAGTTCTCATCCATGGATCACACTCTGCTTTAGAGCAAGAAGCATGCTCTTGCTTTCTAGAGTCTCTAAGACAGCAGGAAACATGAGTGTGCTGAGAACAAATGAATGGTGTTTCCTACACATACGGACCATATCTAGTCCAACTCTGCTTCTGAAACTGATACAAAGCACTGGTCCCCTAACATCCAATGATTGTCAGTTAAGATGAGAATCGTGTGAGCTTCGTGAACAATGTAGCTCGTTTGAGCTGTAAAGAAACTGCCCTTACCTGAAACGAGTCTTGGATGTAGGAAGACTCAGAGCCTGGGATTTAACTCCATTTCTGAAGTGAAACACACAACAGAGTTCTCATCCATTGATCACACTCTGCTTTAGAGAAAGAAGCTCGATCTTGCATTCTAGAGTCTCTAAGACAGCAGGAAACTTGAGAGTGCTAAGAACACAAGAACGGTGTTTCCTACACATACAGGCCATATCTAGTTCAACTCTGCTTCTGAACTGAAACAAACCACAGGTTCTCTAACATCCAATGCTTGTCAGTTAAGATGAGAAACATGTGAGCTTCGTGAATGATGTAGTTCTTTTGAGCTGAAAAGTGACCACCCTTACCTGAAACGAAGTCTTGCTTGTAGGAAGACACAGAGCATGGAATTTAACTCCATTTCTGAAGTGAAACACACAGCAGAGTTGTCATCCATTGATCACACTCTGCTTTAGAGCAAGAAGCACGCTCTAGCTTTAGAGAGTCTCTAAGACAGCAGGAAACTTGAGTGTGCTCAGAACACAAGAACGGTGTTTCCTACACATACAGGCCATATCTAGTTCAACTCTAGTTTTGAAACTGAAACAAACCAGGGGTCCTCTATCATCCAATGCTTGTCAGTTAAGATGAGAAACGTGTGAGCTTCGTGAACAATGTTGTTCGTTTGAGCTGTAAAGTAACTGCCCTTACTTGAAATGAAGTCTTCCTTGTAGGAAGACTCAGACCCTGGGATTTAACTCCATTACTGAAGTGAAACACACAGCAGAGTTGTCATCCATTGATCACACTCTGCTTTAGAGCAAGAAGCACGCTCTAGCTTTATAGAGTCTCTAAGACAACAGGAAACGTGAGTGTGCTGAGAACAAAAGAACGGTGTTTCCTACACATAGGGACCATATCTAATCCAACTCTGCTTCTGAAACTGATACAAAGCACTGGTCCTCTAACATCCTATGCTTTTCAGTTAAGATGAGAAACGTGTGAGATTCGTGAAAGATGTAGTTCGTTTGAGCTTTTAGTAACTCCCCTTACCTGAAACGAAGTCTTGCTTGTAGGAAAATTCAGAGCCTGGGATTTAACTCCATTTCTGAAGTGAAACTCACAACAGAGTTCTCATCCATTGATCACACTCTGCTTTAGAGCAAGAAGCTCGATCTTGCTTTCTAGAGTCTCTAATACAGCAGGAAACTTGAGTGTGCTCAGAACAAAAGAACGGTGTTTCTTACACATACGGACCATATCTAGTTCAACTGTGCTTCTGAAACTAAACAAACCACAGGTCCTCTAAAATCCAATGCTTGTCAGGTAAGATGAGAAACGTGTGAGCTTCGTGAACGATGTAGTTCCTTTGAGCTGTAAGTAACTGCCCTTACTTGAAATGAAGTCTTACTTGTAGGAAGACTCAGAGCCAGGGATTTAACTCCATTTCTGAAGGGAAACACACAGCATAGTTCTCATCCATGGATCACACTCTGCCTTAGAACAAGAAGCACGCTCTTGCTTTCTAGAGTCTCTAAGACAGCAGGAAACATGAGTGTGCTGAGAAAAAATGAATGGTGTTTCCTACACATACGGACCATATCTACTCCAACTCTGCTTCTGAAACTGATACAAAGCACTGGTCCCCTAACATCCAATGCTTGTCATTTAAGATGATAACCGTGTGAGCTTCGTGAACGATGTTGTTTGTTTGAGCTGTAAATTAACTGCCCTTACCTGAAATGAAGTCTTGCTTGTAGGAAGACTCAGAGCAAGGGATTTAACTCCATTTCTGAAGGGAAACACACAGCATAGTTCGCATCCATGGATCACACTCTGCTTTAGAGCAAGAAGCACGCTCTTGCTTTCTAGAGTCTCTAATACAGCAGGAAATTTGAATGTGCTCAGAACAATAGAACGGTTTTTCCTACACATACGGGCCATATCTAGTTCAACTCTGCTTCTGAAACTGAAACAAACCACAGGTCTTCTAACATCCAATGCTTGTCAGTTAAGATGAGAAACGTGTGAGCTTCGTGAACGATGTAGTTCGTTTGAGCTGTAGAGAAACTGCCCTTACTTGAAACGAACTCTTCCTTGTAGAAAGACCCAGAGCCTGGGCTTTAACTCCATTTCTGAAGTGAAACACACAGCAGAGTTGTCATCCATTGATCACACTCTGCTTTAGAGCAAGAAGCACGCTCTAGCTTTCTAGAGTCTCTAAGACACCAGGAAACGTGAGTGTGCTGAGAACAAAAGAACTGTGTTTGCTACACATACGGACCATATCTAATCCAACTCTGCTTCTGAAACTGATACAAAGCACTGGTCCTCTAACATCCGATGCTTGTCAGTTAAGATGAGAAACTTGTGAGCTTCGTGAACGATGTAGTTCGTTTTAGCTGAAAAGAGACTGCCCTTACCTGAAAGGAAGTCTTGCTTGTAGGAAGACACAGAGCATGGAATTTAACTCCATTTCTGAAGGGAAACACACAACTGAGTTCTCATCCATGGATCACACTCTGCTTTAGAGCAAGAAGCATGCTCTTGCTTTCTAGAGTCTCTAAGACAGCACTAAACATGAGTGTGCTGAGAACAAATGAATGGTGTTTCCTACACATACGGACCATATCTAGTCCAACTCTGCTTCTGAAACTGATACAAAGCACTGGTCCCCTAACATCCAATGATTGTCAGTTAAGATGAGAATCGTGTGAGCTTCGTGAACAATGTAGCTCGTTTGAGCTGTAAAGAAACTGCCCTTACCTGAAACGAGTCTTGGATGTAGGAAGACTCAGAGCCTGGGATTTAACTCCATTTCTGAAGTGAAACACACAACAGAGTTCTCATCCATTGATCACACTCTGCTTTAGAGAAAGAAGCTCGATCTTGCATTCTAGAGTCTCTAAGACAGCAGGAAACTTGAGAGTGCTAAGAACACAAGAACGGTGTTTCCTACACATACAGGCCATATCTAGTTCAACTCTGCTTCTGAACTGAAACAAACCACAGGTTCTCTAACATCCAATGCTTGTCAGTTAAGATGAGAAACATGTGAGCTTCGTGAATGATGTAGTTCTTTTGAGCTGAAAAGTGACCACCCTTACCTGAAACGAAGTCTTGCTTGTAGGAAGACACAGAGCATGGAATTTAACTCCATTTCTGAAGTGAAACACACAGCAGAGTTGTCATCCATTGATCACACTCTGCTTTAGAGCAAGAAGCACGCTCTAGCTTTAGAGAGTCTCTAAGACAGCAGGAAACTTGAGTGTGCTCAGAACACAAGAACGGTGTTTCCTACACATACAGGCCATATCTAGTTCAACTCTAGTTTTGAAACTGAAACAAACCAGGGGTCCTCTATCATCCAATGCTTGTCAGTTAAGATGAGAAACGTGTGAGCTTCGTGAACAATGTTGTTCGTTTGAGCTGTAAAGTAACTGCCCTTACTTGAAATGAAGTCTTCCTTGTAGGAAGACTCAGACCCTGGGATTTAACTCCATTACTGAAGTGAAACACACAGCAGAGTTGTCATCCATTGATCACACTCTGCTTTAGAGCAAGAAGCACGCTCTAGCTTTATAGAGTCTCTAAGACAACAGGAAACGTGAGTGTGCTGAGAACAAAAGAACGGTGTTTCCTACACATAGGGACCATATCTAATCCAACTCTGCTTCTGAAACTGATACAAAGCACTGGTCCTCTAACATCCTATGCTTTTCAGTTAAGATGAGAAACGTGTGAGATTCGTGAAAGATGTAGTTCGTTTGAGCTTTTAGTAACTCCCCTTACCTGAAACGAAGTCTTGCTTGTAGGAAAATTCAGAGCCTGGGATTTAACTCCATTTCTGAAGTGAAACTCACAACAGAGTTCTCATCCATTGATCACACTCTGCTTTAGAGCAAGAAGCTCGATCTTGCTTTCTAGAGTCTCTAATACAGCAGGAAACTTGAGTGTGCTCAGAACAAAAGAACGGTGTTTCTTACACATACGGACCATATCTAGTTCAACTGTGCTTCTGAAACTAAACAAACCACAGGTCCTCTAAAATCCAATGCTTGTCAGGTAAGATGAGAAACGTGTGAGCTTCGTGAACGATGTAGTTCCTTTGAGCTGTAAGTAACTGCCCTTACTTGAAATGAAGTCTTACTTGTAGGAAGACTCAGAGCCAGGGATTTAACTCCATTTCTGAAGGGAAACACACAGCATAGTTCTCATCCATGGATCACACTCTGCCTTAGAACAAGAAGCACGCTCTTGCTTTCTAGAGTCTCTAAGACAGCAGGAAACATGAGTGTGCTGAGAAAAAATGAATGGTGTTTCCTACACATACGGACCATATCTACTCCAACTCTGCTTCTGAAACTGATACAAAGCACTGGTCCCCTAACATCCAATGCTTGTCATTTAAGATGATAACCGTGTGAGCTTCGTGAACGATGTTGTTTGTTTGAGCTGTAAATTAACTGCCCTTACCTGAAATGAAGTCTTGCTTGTAGGAAGACTCAGAGCAAGGGATTTAACTCCATTTCTGAAGGGAAACACACAGCATAGTTCGCATCCATGGATCACACTCTGCTTTAGAGCAAGAAGCACGCTCTTGCTTTCTAGAGTCTCTAATACAGCAGGAAATTTGAATGTGCTCAGAACAATAGAACGGTTTTTCCTACACATACGGGCCATATCTAGTTCAACTCTGCTTCTGAAACTGAAACAAACCACAGGTCTTCTAACATCCAATGCTTGTCAGTTAAGATGAGAAACGTGTGAGCTTCGTGAACGATGTAGTTCGTTTGAGCTGTAGAGAAACTGCCCTTACTTGAAACGAACTCTTCCTTGTAGAAAGACCCAGAGCCTGGGCTTTAACTCCATTTCTGAAGTGAAACACACAGCAGAGTTGTCATCCATTGATCACACTCTGCTTTAGAGCAAGAAGCACGCTCTAGCTTTCTAGAGTCTCTAAGACACCAGGAAACGTGAGTGTGCTGAGAACAAAAGAACTGTGTTTGCTACACATACGGACCATATCTAATCCAACTCTGCTTCTGAAACTGATACAAAGCACTGGTCCTCTAACATCCGATGCTTGTCAGTTAAGATGAGAAACTTGTGAGCTTCGTGAACGATGTAGTTCGTTTTAGCTGAAAAGAGACTGCCCTTACCTGAAAGGAAGTCTTGCTTGTAGGAAGACACAGAGCATGGAATTTAACTCCATTTCTGAAGGGAAACACACAACTGAGTTCTCATCCATGGATCACACTCTGCTTTAGAGCAAGAAGCATGCTCTTGCTTTCTAGAGTCTCTAAGACAGCACTAAACATGAGTGTGCTGAGAACAAATGAATGGTGTTTCCTACACATACGGACCATATCTAGTCCAACTCTGCTTCTGAAACTGATACAAAGCACTGGTCCCCTAACATCCAATGATTGTCAGTTAAGATGAGAATCGTGTGAGCTTCGTGAAGGATGTAGCTCGTTTGAGCTGTAAAGAAACTGCCCTTACCTGAAACGAAGTCTTGCATGTAGGAAGACTCAGAGCCTGGGATTTAACTCCATTTCTGAAGTGAAACACACAACAGAGTTCTAATCCATTGATCACACTCTTCTTTAGAGCAAGAAGCTCGATCTTGCTTTCTAGAGTCTCTAAGACAGCAGGAAACTTGAGTGTGCTAAGAACACAAGAACGGTGGTTCCTACACATACAGGCCATATCTAGTTCAACTCTGCTTCTGAAACTGAAACAAACCACAGGTTCTCTAACATCCAATGCTTGTCAGTTAAGATGAGAAACGTGTGAGCTTCGTGAACGATGTAGTTCTTTTGAGCTGAAAAGTGACTACCCTTACCTGAATCGAAGTCTTGCTTGTAGGAAGACACAGAGCATGGAATTTAACTCCATTTCTGAAGTGAAACGCACAGCAGAGTTGTCTTCCATTGATCACACTCTGCTTTAGAGCAAGAAGCACGCTCTAGCTTTATAGAGTCTCTAAGACAGCAGGAAACTTGAGTGTGCTCAGAACACAAGAACGTTGTTTCCTACACATACAGGCCATATCTAGTTCAACTCTAGTTTTGAAACTGAATCAAACCACAGGTCCTCTATCATCCAATGCTTGTCAGTTAAGATGAGAAATGTGTGAGCTTCGTGAACGATGTAGTTCATTTGAGCTGTAAAGTAGCTGCCCTTACTTGAAACGAAGTCTTCCTTGTAGGAAGACTCAGAGCCTGGGATTTAACTCCATTTCTGAAGTGAAACACACAGCAGAGTTGTCATCCATTGATCACACTCTGCTTTAGAGCAAGAAGCACGCTCTAGCTTTCTAGAGTCTCTAAGACACCAGGAAATATGAGTGTGCTGAGAACAAAGTACAATGTTTCCTACACATACGGACCATATCTAATCCAACTCTGCTTCTGAAACTGATACAAAGCACTGGTCCTCTAACATCCAATGCTTGTGAGAAAGATGAGAAACGTGTGAGATTTGTCAACAATGTTGTTCTTTTGATCTGTTACTAACTCCCCTTACCTGAAACAAAATCTTGCTTGTAGGAAGACTCAGAGGCTGTGATTTAACTCCATTTCTGAAGTGAAACACACATCAGAGTTCTCATACATAGATCACACTCTGCTTTAGAGCAAGAAGCAAGCTCTTGCTTTCTAGAGTCTCTAAAACAGCAGGAAACATGAGTGTGCTGAGAACAAAAGAACGTTGTTTCCTACACATATGGACCATATTTAGAAGAACTCTGCCTCTGAAATTGATACAAAGCAGAGGTCCTCTAACATCCAATGCTTGTCAGTTAAGATGAGAAAGGTGTGAGCTTCGTGAACGATGTAGTTCTTTTGAGCTGAAAAGTGACTAACCTTACCTGAAACGAAGTCTTGCTTGTAGGAAGACACAGAGCATGGAATTTAACTCCATTTCTGAAGTGAAACACACAGCAGAGTTGTCATCCATTGATCACACTCTGCTTTAGAGCAAGAAGCACGCTCTAGCTTTCTAGAGTCTCTAAGACACCAAGAAACTTGAATGTGCTGAGAACAAATGAACGGTGTTTCCTACACATACGGACCATATCTAGTCCAACTCTGCTTCTGAAACTGATACAAAGCACTGGTCCTCTAACATCCAATGTTTGTCAGTTAAGATGAGAAATGTGTGACCTTGTGAACAATGTAATTCGTTTGAGCTGAAAAGAGACTGCCCTTACCTGAAACGAAGTCTTGTTTGTAGGAAGATACAGAGCATGGAATTTAACTCCATTTCTGAAGGGAAACACACAACTGAGTTCCAATCCATTGATCACACTCTGCTTTAGAGCAAGAAGCACGCTCTTGCTTTCTAGAGTCTCTAAGACACCAAGAAACTTGAGTGTGCTGAGAACAAAGGAATGGTGTTTCCTGCACATACAGACCATATCCAGTCCAACTCTGCTTCTGAAACTGATACAAAGAACTGGTGCCCTAACATCCAAGGCTTGTCAGTTAAGATGAGAAACGTGTGAGCTTCGTGAACGATGTAGTTCGTTTGAGATGTAAAGTAACTGCCCTTACTTGAAAGGAAGTCTTTCTTGTAGGAAGACTCAGAGCCTGGGATTTACCTCCATTTCTGAAGTGAAACACACAGCAGAGTTGTCATCCATTGATCACACTCTGCTTTAGAGCAAGAAGCACGCTCTAGATTTCTAGAGTCTCTAAGACACCAGGAAACGTGAGTGTGCTAAGAACAAAAGAATTGTGTTTCCTACACATATGAACCATATCTAATCCAACTCTGCTTCTGAAACTGATACAAAGCACTGTTCCTCTAACATCCCATGCTTGTCAGTTAAGATGAGAAACGTGTGAGCTTCGTGAACGAGGTAGTTCGTTTGAGCTGAAAAGACACTGCCCTTACCTGAAAGGAATTCTTGCTTGTAGGAAGACCCAGAGCATGGAATTTAACTCCATTTCTGAAGGGAAACACACAACTGAGTTCTCATCCATTGATCACACTCTGCTTTCAAGCAAGAAGCAAGCTCTTGCTTACTAGAGTCTCTAAGACAGCAGGAAACATGAGTGTGCTGAGAACATATGAATGGTGTTTCCTACACATACGGACCCTATCTAGTCCAACTCTGCTTCTGAAACTGATACAAACCACAGGTCCTCTATCATCCAATGCTTGTCAGTTAAGATGAGAACGGTGTGAGCTTCATGAACGATGTAGTTCGTTTGAGCTGTAAAGTAGCTGCCCTTACTTGAAACGAAGTCTTCCTTGTAGGAAGACTCAGAGCCTGGGATTTAACTCCATTTCTGAAGTGAAACACACAGCAGAGTTGTCATCCATTGATCACACTCTGCTTTAGAGCAAGAAGCACGCTCTAGCTTTCTAGAGTCTCTAAGACACCAGGAAATGTGAGTGTGCTGAGAACAAAGTACAATGTTTCCTACACATACGGACCATATCTAATCCAACTCTGCTTCTGAAACTGATACAAAGCACTGGTCCTCTATCATCCAATGCTTGTCAGTTAAGATGAGAAACGTGTGAACTTCGTGAACGACGTAGTTCGTTTGAGCTGAAAAGAGACTGCCCTTACCTGAAAGGAAGTCTTGCTTGTAGGAAGACTCTGAGCCTGGGATTTAACTCCATTTCTGAAGGGAAACAGACAGCATAGTTCTCATCATTGATCACACTCTGCTTTAGAGCAAGAAACTCGATCTTGCTTTCTAGAGTCTCTAATACAGCAGGAAACTTGAGTGTGCTCAGAACAAAAGAACGGTGTTTCTTACACATACGGACCATATCTAGTTCAACTGTGCTTCTGAAACTGAAACAAACCACAGGTCCTCTAACATCCAATGCTTGTCAGGTAAGATGAGAAACGTGTGAGCTTCGTGAATGATGTAGTTCGTTTGAGCTGAACAGAGACTGCCCTTACCTGAAAGGAAGTCTTGCTTGTAGGAAGACACAGAGCAAGGGATTTAACTCCATTTCTGAAGGGAAACACACAGCATAGTTCTCATCCATGGATCACACTCTGCTTTAGAGCAAGAAGCACGCTCTAGCTTTCAAGAGTCTCTAAGACACCAAGAAACTTGAGTGTGCTCAGAACAATAGAACGGTTTTTCCTACATATACGAGCCATATCTAGTTCAACTCTGCTTCTGAAACTGAAACAAACCACAGGTCCTCTATCATCCAATGCTTGTCAGTTAAGATGAGAAACGTGTGAGCTTCGTGAACGATGTAGTTCGTTTGAGATGTAAAGTAACTGCCGTTATTTGAAAGGAAGTCTTCCTTGTAGGAAGACTCAGAGCCTGGGATTTAACTCCATTTCTGAAGTCAAACACACAGCAGAGTTGTCATCCATTGATCACACTCTGCTTTAGAGCAAGAAGCACGCTCTAGCTTTCTAGAGTCTCTAAGACACCAGGAAACTTGAGTGTGCTGAGAACAAAAGAACGGTGTTTCCTACACATACGGACCATATCTAATCCAACTCTGCTTCTGAAACTGATACAAAGCACTGGACCTCTAACACCCGATGCTTGTCAGTTAAGATGAGAAACGTGTGAGCTTCGTGAACGATGTAGTTCGTTTGAGCTGAAAAGACACTGCCCTTACCTGAAAGGAATTCTTGCTTGTAGGAAGACCCAGAGCATGGAATTTAACTCCAATTCTGAAGGGAAACACACAACTGAGTTCTCATCCATTGATCACACTCTGCTTTAGAGCAAGAAGCAAGCTCTTGCTTTCTAGAGTCTCTAAGACATCAGGAAACATGAGTGTGCTGAGAACAAATGAATGGAGTTTCCTACACATACGGACCATATCTATTCCAACTCTGCTTCTGAAACTGATACAAAGCACTGGGCCCCTAACATCCAATGCTTGTCTGTTAAGATGAGAAACGTGTGAGCTTCGTGAACGATGTAGTTCGTTTGAGCTTTTAAATAACTGCCCTTACGTGAAACGAAGTCTTTCTTGTAGGAAGACTCAGAGCCAGGGATTTAACTTCATTTCTGAAGGGAAACACACAGCATAGTTCTCATCCATGGATCACACTCTGCTTTAGAGCAAGAAGCACGCTCTTGCATTCTAGAGTCTCTAATACAGCAGGAAACTTGAGTGTGCTCAGAAAAATAGAACGGTTTTTCCTACACATACGGGCCATATATAGTTCAACTCTGCTTCTGAAACTGAAACAAACCACAGGTCCTCTAACATCCAATGCTTGTCAGAATGATGAGAAACGTGTGAGATTTGTGAACAATGTTGTTCGTTTGAGCTGTTACTAACTCCCCTTACCTGAAACAAAATCTTGCTTGTAGGAAGACTCGGAGCCTGTGATTTAACTCCATTTCTGAAGTGAAACACACATCAGAGTTCTCATACATAGATCACACTCTGCTTTAGAGCAAGAAGCAAGCTCTTGCTTTCTAGAGTCTCTAAAACAGCAGGAAACATGAGTGTGCTGAGAACAAAAGAACGTTGTTTCCTACACATATGGACCATATTTAGAAGAACTCTGCCTCTGAAATTGATACAAAGCAGAGGTCCTCTAACATCCAATGCTTGTCAGTTAAGATGAGAAACGTGTGAGCTTCGTGAACGATGTAGTTCTTTTGAGCTGAAAAGTGACTAACCTTACCTGAAACGAAGTCTTGCTTGTAGGAAGACACAGAGCATGGAATTTAACTCCATTTCTGAAGTGAAACACACAGCAGAGTTGTCATCCATTGATCACACTCTGCTTTAGAGCAAGAAGCACGCTCTTGCTTTCTAGAGCCTCTAATGCAGCAGGAAACTTGAGTGTGCTCAGAACATTAGTTCGGATTTTCCTACACATACTGGCCATATCTAGTTCAACTCTGCTTCTGAAACTGATACAAAGCACTGGTCCCCTAACATCCAATGCATGTCAGTTAAGATGAGAAACGTGTGAGCTTCGTGAACGATGTAGTTCGTTTGAGCTGTTAGTAACTTCCCTTACCTGAAACAAAGTCTTGCTTGTAGGAAGACTCAGAGCCTGGGATTTAACTCCATTTCTGAAGTGAAACACACAACAGAGTTCTCATCCATTGATCACACTCTGCTTTAGAGCAAGAAGCTCGATCTTGCTTTCTAGAGTCTCTAATACAGCAGGAAACTTGAGTGTGCTAAGAACAAAGAATGGTGTTTCTTACATATACGGACCATATGTAGTTCAACTGTGCTTCTGAAACTGAAACAAACCACAGGTCCTCTAACATCCAATGCTTGTCAGGTAAGATGAGAAACGTGTGAGCTTCGTGAACGATGTAGTTCCTTTGAGCTGTAAAGTAACTGCCCTTACTTGAAACGAACTCTTCCTTGTAGGAAGACTCAGAGCATGGGCTTTAACTCCATTTCTGAAGTGAAACACACAGCAGAGATGTCATCCATTGATCACACTCTGCTTTAGAGCAAGAAGCACGCTGTAGCTTTATAGAGTCTCTAAGACAGCAGGAAACTTGAGTGTGCTGAGAACACAAGAACGGTGTTTCCTAAACATACAGGCCATATCTAGTTCAAATCTAGTTTTGAAACTGAAACAAAGCACAGGTCCTCTATCATCCAATGCTTGTCAGTTAAGATGAGAAACGTGTGAGCTTCGTGAACAATATAGTTCGTTTGAGCTGTAAAGAAACTGCCCTTACTTGAAACAAAGTCTTCCTTGTAGGAAGACTCAGAGCCTGGGATTTAACTCCATTTCTGAAGTGAAACACACAGCAGAGTTGTCATCATTGATCACACTCTGCTTTAGAGCAAGAAGCACGCTCTAGCTTTCTAGAGTCTCTAAGACACTAGGAAAGGTGAGTGTGCTGAGAACAAAAGAACGGTGTTTCCTACACATAGGGACCATATCTAATCCATCTCTGCCTCTGAAACTGATACAAAGCACTGGTCCTCTTACATCCGATGCTTGTCAGTTAAGATGAGAAACGTGTGAGCTTCGTGAACGATGTAGTTCGTTTGAGCTGTAAAGTAGCTGCCCTTACTTGAAACGAAGTCTTCCTCGTAGGAAGACTCAGAGCCTGGGATTTAACTCCATTTCTGAAGTCAAACACACAGCAGAGTTGTCATCCATTGATCACACTCTGCTTTAGAGCAAGAAGCACGCTCTAGCTTTCTAGAGTCTCTAAGACACCAGGAAATGTGAGTGTGCTGAGAACAAAGTAAAATGTTTCCTACACATACGGACCATATCTAATCCAACACTGCTTCTGAAACTGATACAAAGCACTGGTCCTCTAACATCCGCTGCTTGTCAGTTAAGATGAGAAACGTGTGAGCTTCGTGAACGATGTAGTTCGTTTGAGCTGAAAAGAGACTGCCCTTACGTGAAAGGAAGTCTTGCTTGTAGGAAGACTCAGAGCCTGGGATTTAACTCCATTTCTGAAGTGAAACTCACAACAGAGTTCTCATCATTGATCACACTCTGCTTTAGAGCAAGAAGCTCGATCTTGCTTTCTAGATTCTCTAATACAGCAGGAAACTTGAGTGTGCTCAGAACAATAGAACGGTTTTTCCTACACATACGGCCATATATAGTTCAACTCTGCTTCTGAAACTGAAACAAACCACAGGTCCTCTAACATCCAATGCTTGTGAGAAAGATGAGAAACGTGTGAGATTTGTGAACAATGTTGTTCGTTTGAGCTGTTACTAACTCCCCTTACCTGAAACAAAGTCTTGCTTGTAGGAAGACTCAGAGCCTGGGATTTAACTCCATTTCTGAAGTGAAACACACAACAGAGTTCTCATCCATTGATCACACTCTGCTTTAGAGCAAGAAGCTCGATCTTGCTTTCTAGAGTCTCTAATACAGCAGGAAACTTGAGTGTGCTAAGAACAAAGAATGGTGTTTCTTACATATACGGACCATATGTAGTTCAACTGTGCTTCTGAAACTGAAACAAACCACAGGTCCTCTAACATCCAATGCTTGTCAGGTAAGATGAGAAACGTGTGAGCTTCGTGAACGATGTAGTTCCTTTGAGCTGTAAAGTAACTGCCCTTACTTGAAACGAACTCTTCCTTGTAGGAAGACTCAGAGCATGGGCTTTAACTCCATTTCTGAAGTGAAACACACAGCAGAGATGTCATCCATTGATCACACTCTGCTTTAGAGCAAGAAGCACGCTGTAGCTTTATAGAGTCTCTAAGACAGCAGGAAACTTGAGTGTGCTGAGAACACAAGAACGGTGTTTCCTAAACATACAGGCCATATCTAGTTCAAATCTAGTTTTGAAACTGAAACAAAGCACAGGTCCTCTATCATCCAATGCTTGTCAGTTAAGATGAGAAACGTGTGAGCTTCGTGAACAATATAGTTCGTTTGAGCTGTAAAGAAACTGCCCTTACTTGAAACAAAGTCTTCCTTGTAGGAAGACTCAGAGCCTGGGATTTAACTCCATTTCTGAAGTGAAACACACAGCAGAGTTGTCATCATTGATCACACTCTGCTTTAGAGCAAGAAGCACGCTCTAGCTTTCTAGAGTCTCTAAGACACTAGGAAACGTGAGTGTGCTGAGAACAAAAGAACGGTGTTTCCTACACATAGGGACCATATCTAATCCATCTCTGCCTCTGAAACTGATACAAAGCACTGGTCCTCTAACATCCGATGCTTGTCAGTTAAGATGAGAAACGTGTGAGCTTCGTGAACGATGTAGTTCGTTTGAGCTGTAAAGTAGCTGCCCTTACTTGAAACGAAGTCTTCCTTGTAGGAAGACTCAGAGCCTGGGATTTAACTCCATTTCTGAAGTCAAACACACAGCAGAGTTGTCATCCATTGATCACACTCTGCTTTAGAGCAAGAAGCACGCTCTAGCTTTCTAGAGTCTCTAAGACACCAGGAAATGTGAGTGTGCTGAGAACAAAGTAAAATGTTTCCTACACATACGGACCATATCTAATCCAACACTGCTTCTGAAACTGATACAAAGCACTGGTCCTCTAACATCCGCTGCTTGTCAGTTAAGATGAGAAACGTGTGAGCTTCGTGAACGATGTAGTTCGTTTGAGCTGAAAAGAGACTGCCCTTACGTGAAAGGAAGTCTTGCTTGTAGGAAGACTCAGAGCCTGGGATTTAACTCCATTTCTGAAGTGAAACTCACAACAGAGTTCTCATCATTGATCACACTCTGCTTTAGAGCAAGAAGCTCGATCTTGCTTTCTAGATTCTCTAATACAGCAGGAAACTTGAGTGTGCTCAGAACAATAGAACGGTTTTTCCTACACATACGGCCATATATAGTTCAACTCTGCTTCTGAAACTGAAACAAACCACAGGTCCTCTAACATCCAATGCTTGTGAGAAAGATGAGAAACGTGTGAGATTTGTGAACAATGTTGTTCGTTTGAGCTGTTACTAACTCCCCTTACCTGAAACAAAATCTTGCTTGTAGGAAGACTCAGAGGCTGTGATTTAACTCCATTTCTGAAGTGAAACACACATCAGAGTTCTCATACATAGATCACACTCTGCTTTAGAGCAAGAAGCAAGCTCTTGCTTTCTAGAGTCTCTCAAACAGCAGGAAACATGAGTGTGCTGAGAACAAAAGAACGTTGTTTCCTACACATATGGACCATATTTAGAAGAACTCTGCCTCTGAAATTGATACAAAGCAGAGGTCCTCTAACATCCAATGCTTGTCAGTTAAGATGAGAAACGTGTGAGCTTCGTGAACGATGTAGTTCTTTTGAGCTGAAAAGTGACTAACCTTACCTGAAACGAAGTCTTGCTTGTAGGAAGACACAGAGCATGGAATTTAACTCCATTTCTGAAGTGAAACACACAGCAGAGTTGTCATCCATTGATCACACTCTGCTTTAGACAAGAAGCACGCTCTAGCTTTCTAGAGTCTCTAAGACACCAAGAAACTTGAATGTGCTGAGAACAAATGAACGGTGTTTCCTACACATACGGACCATATCTAGTCCAACTCTGCTTCTGAAACTGATACAAAGCACTGGTCCTCTAACATCCAATGTTTGTCAGTTAAGATGAGAAATGTGTGACCTTGTGAACAATGTAATTCGTTTGAGCTGAAAAGAGACTGCCCTTACCTGAAACGAAGTCTTCTTTGTAGGAAGACACAGAGCATGGAATTTAACTCCATTTCTGAAGGGAAACACACAACTGAGTTCCAATCCATTGATCACACTCTGCTTTAGAGCAAGAAGCACGCTCTTGCTTTCTAGAGTCTCTAAGACACCAAGAAACTTGAGTGTGCTGAGACCAAAGAATGGTGTTTCCTGCACATACAGACCATATCCAGTCCAACTCTGCTTCTGAAACTGATACAAAGAACTGGTGCCCTAACATCCAAGGCTTGTCAGTTAAGATGAGCAATGTATGAGCTTCGTGAACGATGTAGTTCGTTTGAGCTGTAAAGTAACTGCCCTTACCTGAAACGAAGTCTTGCTAGTAGGAAGACTCCGAGCCAGGGATTTAACTCCATTTCAGATGGGAAACACACAGTATAGTTCTCATCCATGGATCACACTCTGCTTTAGAGCAAGAAGCACGCCCTTGCTCTCTAGAGTCACTAATACAGGAGGAAACTTGATTGTGCTCATAACAAAAGAACGGTGTTTCTTACACATACGGACCATATCTAGTTCAACTGTGCTTCTGAAACTGAAACAAACCACAGGTCCTCTAACATCCAATGCTTGTCAGGTAAGATGAGAAATGTGTGAGCTTCGTGAACGATGGAGTTCCTTTGAGCTATAAAGTAACTGCCCTTACTTGAAACGAACTCTTCCTTGTAGGAAGACTCAGAGCCTGGGCTTTAACTCCATTTCTGAAGTGAAACACACAGCAGAGTTTTCATCCATTGATCACACTCTGCTTTAGAGCAAGAAGCACGCTCTTGCTTTCTAGAGCCTCTAATGCAGCAGGAAACTTGAGTGTGCTCAGAACATTAGATCGGATTTTCCTACACATACTGGCCATATCTAGTTCAACTCTGCTTCTGAAACTGATACAAAGCACTGGTCCCCTAACATCCAATGCATGTCAGTTAAGATGAGAAACGTGTGAGCTTCGTGAACGATGTAGTTCGTTTGAGCTGTTAGTAACTTCCCTTACCTGAAACAAAGTCTTGCTTGTAGGAAGACTCAGAGCCTGGGATTTAACTCCATTTCTGAAGTGAAACACACAACAGAGTTCTCATCCATTGATCACACTCTGCTTTAGAGCAAGAAGCTCGATCTTGCTTTCTAGAGTCTCTAATACAGCAGGAAACTTGAGCTTGCTCAGAACAAAGAATGGTGTTTCTTACACATACGGACCATATCTAGGTCAACTGTGCTTCTGAAACTGAAACAAACCACAGGTCCTCTAACATCCAATGCTTGTCAGGTAAGATGAGAAACGTGTGAGCTTCGTGAACGATGTAGTTCCTTTGAGCTGTAAAGTAACTGCCCTTACTTGAAACGAACTCTTCCTTGTAGGAAGACTCAGAGCATGGGCTTTAACTCCATTTCTGAAATGAAACACACAGCAGAGTTGTCATCCATTGATCACACTCTGCTTTAGAGCAAGAAGCACGCTGTAGCTTTATAGATTCTCTAAGACAGCAGGAAACTTGAGTGTGCTGAGACCAAAGAATGGTGTTTCCTGCACATACAGACCATATCCAGTCCAACTCTGCTTCTGAAACTGATACAAAGCACTGGTCTTCTAACATCTGATGCTTGTCAGTTAAGATGAGAAATGTGTGAGCTTTGTGAACGATGTAGTTCGTTTGAGCTGAAACGAGACTGCCGTTACCTGAAAGGAAGTCTTGCTTGTAGGAAGACTCAGACCTGGGATTTAACTCCATTTCTGAAGTGAAACACACAACAGAGTTCTCATCCATTGATCACACTCTGCTTTAGAGCAAGAAGCACGATCTTGCTTTCTAGAGTCTCTAATACAGCGGGAAACTTGAGTGTGCTCAGAACAAAAGAACGGTGTTTCTGACACATACGGACCATATCTAGTTCAACTGTGCTTCTGAAACTGAAACAAACCACAGGTCCTCTAACATCCAATGCTTGTCAGGTAAGATGAGAAACGTGTGAGCTTCGTGAACGATGTAGTTCCTTTGAGCTGAAAAGTAACTGCCCTTACTTGAAACGAACTCTTCCTTGTAGGAAGACTCAGAGTATGGGCTTTAACTCCATTTCTGAAGTGAAACACACAGCAGAGTTGGCATCCATTGATCACACTCTGCTTTAGAGCAAGAAGCACGCTGTAGCTTTATAGATTCTCTAAGACAGCAGGAAACTTGAGTGTGCTGAGAACACAAGAACGGTGTTTCCTACACATACAGGCCATATCTAGTTCAAATCTAGTTTTGAAACTGAAACAAACCACAGGTCCTCTATCAACCAATGCTTGTCAGTTAAGATGAGAAACGTGTGAGCTTCGTGAACAATATAGTTCGTTTGAGCTGTAAAGTAACTGCCCTTACTTGAAACAAAGTCTTCCTTGTAGGAAGACTCAGAGCCTGGGATTTAACACCATTTCTGAAGTGAAACACACAGCAGAGTTGTCATCCATTGATCACACTCTGCTTTAGAGCAAGAAGCACGCTCTAGCTTTCTAGAGTCTCTAAGACACCAGGAAACGTGAGTGTGCTGAGAACAAAAGAACGGTGTTTCCTACACATAGGGACCATATCTAATCCATCTCTGCCTCTGAAACTGATACAAAGCACTGGTCCTCTAACATCCGATGCTTGTCAGTTAAGATGAGAAACGTGTGAGATTCGTGAACGATGTAGTTCGTTTGAGCTTTTAGTAACTCCCCTTACCTGGAACGAAGTCTTGCTTGTAGGAAGACTCAGAGCCTGGCATTTAACTCCATTTCTGAAGTGAAACACACAACAGAGTTCTCTTCCATTGATCACACTCTGCTTTAGAGCAAGAAGCACGATCTTGCTTTCTAGAGTCCCTAATACAGCAGGAAAATTGAGTGTGCTCAGAACAAAAGAACGGTGTTTCTGCACATAGGGACCATATCTAGTTCAACTGTGCTTCTGAAACTGAAACAAACCACAGGTCCTCTAACATCCAATGCTTGTCATGTAAGATGAGAAACGTGTGAGCTTCGTGAACCATGTAGGTCCTTTGAGCTGTAAGTTAACTGCCCTTACTTGAAACAAACTCTTCCTTGTAGGAAGACTCAGAGCCTGGGCTTCAACTCCATTTCTGAAGTGAAACACACAGCAGAATTGTCATCCATTGATCACACTCTGCTTTAGAGCAAGAAGCACGCTCTAGCTTTATAGAGTCTCTAAGACAGCAGGAAACTTGAGTGTGCTCAGAAGAAAAGAACGGTGTTTCCTACACATACAGGCCATATCTAGTTCAACTCTAGTTTTGAAACTGAAACAAACCAGGGGTCCGCAATCATCCAATGCTTGTCAGTTAAGATGAGAAACGTGTGAGCTTCGTGAACGATGTTGTTCGTTTGAGCTGTTAGTAACTTCCCTTACCTGAAACGAAGTCTTGCTTGTAGGAAGACTCAGAGCCTGGGATTTAACTCCATTTCTGAAGTGAAACACACAACAGAGTTCTCAGCCATTGATCACACTCTGCTTTAGAGCAAGAAGCTCGATCTTGCTTTCTAGATTCTCTAATACAGCAGGAAACTTGAGTGTGCTCAGAACAAAAGAACGGTGTTTCTTACACATACGGACCATATCTAGTTCAACTGTGCTTCAGAAACTAAAACAAACCACAGGTCCTCTAACATCCAATGCTTGTCAGTTAAGATGAGAAACGTGTGAGCTTCGTGAACGATGTAGTTCCTTTGAGCTGTAAGTAACTGCCCTTACTTGAAACGAACTCTTCCTTGTAGGAAGACTCAGAGCCTGGGATTTAACTCCATTTCTGAAGTGAAACGCACTGCAGAGTTGTCATCCATTGATCACACTCTGCTTTAGAGCAAGAAGCACGCTCTAGCATTCTAGAGTCTCTAAGACACCAGGAAACGTGATGTGCTGAGAACAACAGAACGGTGTTTCCTACACATACGGACCATATCTCATTCAAAACAGCTTCTTAAACTGATACAAAGCACTGGTCCTCTAACATCTGATGCTTGTCAGTTAAGATGAGAAACGTGTGAGCTTCGTGAACGATGTAGTTCGTTTGAGCTGAAAAGAGACTGCCATTACCTGAAAGGAGGTCTTGCTTGTAGGAAGACACAGAGCCTGGGATTTAACTCCATTTCTGAAGTGAAACACACAACAGAGTTCTCATCCATTGATCACACTCTGCTTTAGAGCAAGAAGCTCGATCTTGCTTTCTAGAGTCTCTAATACAGCAGGAAACTTGAGTGTGCTCAGAACATAGAACGGTGTTTCTTACACATACGGACCATATCTAGTTCAACTGTGCTTCTGAAACTGAAACAAACCACAGGTCCTCTAACATCCAATGCTTGTCAGGTAAGATGAGAAACGTGTGAGCTTCGTGAACGATGTAGTTCCTTTGAGCTGTAAGTAACTGCCCTTACTTGAAACGAACTCTTTCTTGTAGGAAGACTCAGAGTATGGGCTTTAACTCCATTTCTGAAGTGAAACACACAGCAGAGTTGTCATCCATGGATCACACTCTGCTTTAGAGCAAGAAGCACGCTCTAGCTTTATAGACTCTCTAAGACAGCAGGAAACTTGAGTGTGCTCACAACACAAGAACGGTGTTTCCTACACATACAGGCCATATCTAGTTCAACTCTAGATTTGAAACTAAAACAAACCACCGGTCCTCTACCTTCCAATGCTTGTCAGTTAAGATGAGAAACGTGTGAGCTTCGTGAACGATGTAGTTCGTTTGAGCTGTTAGTAACTTCCCTTACCTGAAACGAAGTCTTGCTTGTAGGAAGACTCAGAGCCTGGGATTTAACTCCATTTCTGCAGTGAAACACACAACAGAGTTGTCATCCATTGATCACACTCTGCTTTAGAGCAAGAAGCACGCTCTAGCTTTATAGAGTCTCTAAGACAGCAGGAAACTTGAGTGTGCTCAGAACACAAGAACGGTATTTCCTACACATACAGGCCATATCTAGTTCAACTCTAGATTTGAAACTGAAACAAACCACAGGTCCTCTAACATCCAATGCTTGTCAGTTAAGATGAGAAACGTGTGAGCTTTGTGAACGATGTAGTTCGTTTGAGCTGTTAGTAACTTCCCTTACCTGAAACGAAGTCTTGCTTGTAGGAAGACTCAGAGCCTGGGATTTAACTCCATTTCTGAAGTGAAACACACAACAGAGTTCTCATCCATTGATCACACTCTGCTTTAGAGCAAGAAGCTCGATCTTGCTTTCTAGAGTCTCTAATACAGCAGGAAACTTGAGTGTGCTCAGAACAAAAAAACGGTGTTTCTTACACATACGGACCATATCTAGTTCAACTGTGCTTCTGAAACTGAAACAAACCACAGGTCCTCTAACATCCAATGCTTGTCAGGTAAGATGAGAAACGTGTGAGCTTCGTGAACGATGTAGTTCCTTTGAGCTGTAAGTAACTGCCCTTACTTGAAACGAACTCTTCCTTGTGGGAAGACTCAGAGCATGGGCTTTATCTCCATTTCTGAAGTGAAACACACAGCAGAGTTGTCATCCATTGATCACACTCTGCTTTAGAGCAAGAAGCACGCTCTAGCTTTATAGAGTCTCTAAGACAGCAGGAAACTTGAGTGTGCTCAGAACACAAGAAAGTTGTTTCCTACACATACAGGCCATATCTAGATCAACTCTAGTTTTGAAACTGAAACAAACCACAGGTCCTCTATCAACCAATGCTTGTCAGTTAAGATGAGAAACGTGTGAGCTTCGTGAACGATGTTGTTCTTTTGAGCTGTTAGTAACTTCCCTTACCTGAAACGAAGTCTTGCTTGTAGGAAGACTCAGAGCCTGGGATTTAACTCCATTTCTGAAGTGAAACACACAACAGAGTTCTCAGCCATTGATCACACTCTGCTTTAGAGCAAGAAGCTCCATCTTGCTTTCTAGATTCTCTAATACAGCAGGAAACTTGAGTGTGCTCAGAACAAAAGAACGGTGTTTCTTACACATACGGACCATATCTAGTTCAACTGTGCTTCAGAAACTGAAACAAACCACAGGTCCTCTAACATCCAATGCTTGTCAGTTAAGATGAGAAACGTGTGAGCTTCGTGAACGATGTAGTTCCTTTGAGCTGTAAGTAACTGCCCTTACTTGAAACGAACTCTTCCTTGTAGGAAGACTCAGAGCCTGGGATTTAACTCAATTTCTGAAGTGAAACGCACTGCAGAGTTGTCATCCATTGATCACACTCTGCTTTAGAGCAAGAAGCACGCTCTAGCATTCTAGAGTCTCTAAGACACCAGGAAACGTGAGTGTGCTGAGAACAACAGAACGGTGTTTCCTACACATACGGACCATATCTCATTCATAACAGCTTCTTAAACTGATACAAAGCACTGGTCCTCTAACATCTGATGCTTGTCAGTTAAGATGAGAAACGTGTGAGGTTCGTGAACGATGTAGTTCGTTTGAGCTGAAAAGAGACTGCCATTACCTGAAAGGAAGTCTTGCTTGTAGGAAGACTCAGAGCCTGGGATTTAACTCCATTTCTGAAGTGAAACACACAACAGAGTTCTCATCCATTGATCACACTCTGCTTTAGAGCAAGAAGCTCGATCTTGCTTTCTAGAGTCTCTAATACAGCAGGAAACTTGAGTGTGCTCAGAACATAGAACGGTGTTTCTTACACATACGGACCATATCTAGTTCAACTGTGCTTCTGAAACTGAAACAAACCACAGGTCCTCTAACATCCAATGCTTGTCAGGTAAGATGAGAAACGTGTGAGCTTCGTGAACGATGTAGCTCCTTTGAGCTGTAAGTAACTGCCCTTACTTGAAACGAACTCTTTCTTGTAGGAAGACTCAGAGTATGGGCTTTAACTCCATTTTTGAAGTGAAACACACAGCAGAGTTGTCATCCATTGATCACAATCTTCTTTAGAGCAAGAAGCACGCTCTAGCTTTCTAGAGTCTCTAAGACACCAGGAAACATGAGTGTGCTCAGAACAAAAGAGCGGTGTTTCCTACACATAGGGACCATATCTAATCCAACTCTGCTTCTGAAACTGATACAAAGCACTGGTCCTCTAACATCTGATGCTTGTCAGTTAAGATGAGAAACGTGTGAGATTCGTGAACAATGTAGTTCGTTTGAGCTGTTACTAACTCCCCTTACCTGAAAGGAAGTCTTGCTTGTAGGAAGACTCAGAGCCTGGGATTTAACTCCATATCTGAAGTGAAACACACAACAGAGTTCTCAGCCATTGATCACACTCTGCTTTAGAGCAAGAAGCTCGATCTTGCTTTCTAGATTCTCTAATACAGCAGGAAACTTGAGTGTGCTCAGAACAAAAGAACGGTGTTTCTTACACATACGGACCATATCTAGTTCAACTGTGCTTCTGAAACTGAAACAAACCACAGGTCCTCTAACATCCAATGCTTGTCAGGTAAGATGAGAAACGTGTGAGCTTCGTGAACAATGTAGTTCCTTTGAGCTGTAAGTAACTGCCCTTACTTGAAACGAACTCTTCCTTTAGGAAGACTCAGAGCATTGGCTTTATCTCCATTTCTGAAGTGAAACACACAGCAGAGTTGTCATCCATTGATCACACTCTGCTTTAGAGCAAGAAGCACGCTCTAGGTTTATAGAGTCTCTAAGACAGCAGGAAACTTGAGTGTGCTCAGAACACAAGAACGGTGTTTTCTACACATACAGGCCATATCTATTTCAACGCTAGTTTTGAAACTGAAACAAACCACAGGACCTCTATCATCCAATGCTTGTCAGTTAAGATGAGAAACGTGTGAGCTTCGTGAACGATGTAGTTCTTTTGAGCTGTAAAGTAACGGCCCTTACTTGAAACAAAGTCTTCCTAGTAGGAAGACTCAGAGCCTGGGATTTAACTCCATTTCTGAAGTGAAACACACAGCAGAGTTGTCATCCATTGATCACACTCTGCTTTAGAACAAGAAGCACGCTCTTGCTTTCTAGAGCCTCTAATGCAGCAGGAAACTTGAGTGTGCTCAGAACATTAGTTCGGATTTTCCTACACATACTGGCCATATCTAGTTCAACTCTGCTTCTGAAACTGATACAAAGCACTGGTCCCCTAACATCCAATGCATGTCAGTTAAGATGAGAAACGTGTGAGCTTCGTGAATGATGTAGTTTATTTGAGCTGTTAGTAACTTCCCTTACCTGAAACGAAGGCTTGCTTGTAGGAAGACACAGAGCCTGGGATTTAACTCCATTTCTGAAGTGAAACACACAACAGAGTTCTCAGCCATTGATCACACTCTGCATTAGAGCAAGAAGCTCGATCTTGCTTTCTAGAGTCTCTACTACAGCAGGAAACTTGAGTGTGCTCAGAACAAAAGAACGGTGTTGCTTACACATACGGACCATATCTAGTTCAACTGTGCTTCTTAAACTGAAACAAACCACAGGTCCTCTAACATCCAATGCTTGTCAGGTAAGATGAGAAACGTGTGAGCTTTGTAAACGATGTAGTTCCTTTGAGCTGTAAGTAACTGCCCTTACTTGAAACGAACTCTTCCTTGTAGGAAGACTCAGAGCATGGGCTTTAACTCCATTTCTGAAGTGAAACACACAGCAGAGTTGTCATCCATTGATCACACTCTGCTTTAGAGCAAGAAGCACGCTCTAGCTTTCTAGAGTCTCTAAGACACCAGGAAACATGAGTGTGCTGAGAACAAAAGAACGGTGTTTCCTACACATAGGGACCATGTCTAATCCAACTCTGCATCTGAAACTGATACAAAGCACTGGTCCTCTAACATCCGATGCTTGTCAGTTAAGATGAGAAACGTGTGAGATTCGTGAACGATGTAGTTCGTTTGAGCTGTTACTAACTCCCCTTACCTGAAAGGAAGTCTGGCTTGTAGGAAGACTCAGAGCCTGGGATTTAACTCCATTTCTGAAGTGAAACACACAACAGAGTTCTAATCCATTGATCACACTCTGCTTTAGAGCAAGAAGCTCGATCTTGCTTTCTAGAGTCTCTAATACAGCAGGAAACTTGAGTGTGCTCAGAACATAGAACGGTGTTTCTTACACATACGGACCATATCTAGTTCAACTGTGCTTCTGAAACTGAAACAAACCACAGGTCCTCTAACATCCAATGCTTGTCAGGTAAGATGAGAAACGTGTGAGCTTCGTGAACGATGTAATTCCTTTGAGCTATAAAGTAACTGCCCTTACTTGAAACGAACTCTTCCTTGTAGGAAGACTCAGAGCCTAGGCTTTAACTCCATTTCTGAAGTGAAACGCACTGCAGAGTTGTCATCCATTGATCACACTCTGCTTTAGAGCAAGAAGCACGCTCTAGCATTCTAGAGTCTCTAAGACACCAGGAAACGTGAGTGTGCTGAGAACAACAGAACGGTGTTTCCTACACATACGGACCATATCTCATTCAAAACAGCTTCTTAAACTGATACAAAGCACTGGTCCTCTAACATCTGATGCTTGTCAGTTAAGATGAGAAACGTGTGAGGTTCGTGAACGATGTAGTTCGTTTGAGCTGAAAAGAGACTGCCATTACCTGAAAGGAAGTCTTGCTTGTAGGAAGACTCAGAGCCTGGGATTTAACTCCATTTCTGAAGTGAAACACACAACAGAGTTCTCATCCATTGATCACACTCTGCTTTAGAGCAAGAAGCTCGATCTTGCTTTCTAGAGTCTCTAATACAGCAGGAAACTTGAGTGTGCTCAGAACATAGAACGGTGTTTCTTACACATACGGACCATATCTAGTTCAACTGTGCTTCTGAAACTGAAACAAACCACAGGTCCTCTAACATCCAATGCTTGTCAGGTAAGATGAGAAACGTGTGAGCTTCGTGAACGATGTAGTTCCTTTGAGCTGTAAGTAACTGCCCTTACTTGAAACGAACTCTTCCTTGTGGGAAGACTCAGAGCATGGGCTTTATCTCCATTTCTGAAGTGAAACACACAGCAGAGTTGTCATCCATTGATCACACTCTGCTTTAGAGCAAGAAGCACGCTCTAGCTTTATAGAGTCTCTAAGACAGCAGGAAACTTGAGTGTGCTCAGAACACAAGAAAGTTGTTTCCTACACATACAGGCCATATCTAGATCAACTCTAGTTTTGAAACTGAAACAAACCACAGGTCCTCTATCAACTAATGCTTGTCAGTTAAGATGAGAAACGTGTGAGCTTCGTGAACGATGTTGTTCTTTTGAGCTGTTAGTAAATTCCCTTACCTGAAACGAACTCTTCCTTGTAGGAAGACTCAGAGCATGGGCTTTAACTCCATTTCTGAAATGAAACACACAGCAGAGTTGTCATCCATTGATCACACTCTGCTTTAGAGCAAGAAGCACGCTGTAGCTTTATAGATTCTCTAAGACAGCAGGAAACTTGAGTGTGCTGAGACCAAAGAATGGTGTTTCCTGCACATACAGACCATATCCAGTCCAACTCTGCTTCTGAAACTGATACAAAGCACTGGTCTTCTAACATCTGATGCTTGTCAGTTAAGATGAGAAATGTGTGAGCTTCGTGAACGATGTAGTTCGTTTGAGCTGAAACGAGACTGCCGTTACCTGAAAGGAAGTCTTGCTTGTAGGAAGACTCAGACCTGGGATTTAACTCCATTTCTGAAGTGAAACACACAACAGAGTTCTCATCCATTGATCACACTCTGCTTTAGAGCAAGAAGCACGATCTTGCTTTCTAGAGTCTCTAATACAGCGGGAAACTTGAGTGTGCTCAGAACAAAAGAACGGTGTTTCTGACACATACGGAGCATATCTAGTTCAACTGTGCTTCTGAAACTGAAACAAACCACAGGTCCTCTAACATCCAATGCTTGTCAGGTAAGATGAGAAACGTGTGAGCTTCGTGAACGATGTAGTTCCTTTGAGCTGAAAAGTAACTGCCCTTACTTGAAACGAACTCTTCCTTGTAGGAAGACTCAGAGTATGGGCTTTAACTCCATTTCTGAAGTGAAACACACAGCAGAGTTGGCATCCATTGATCACACTCTGCTTTAGAGCAAGAAGCACGCTGTAGCTTTATAGATTCTCTAAGACAGCAGGAAACTTGAGTGTGCTGAGAACACAAGAACGGTGTTTCCTACACATACAGGCCATATCTAGTTCAAATCTAGTTTTGAAACTGAAACAAACCACAGGTCCTCTATCAACCAATGCTTGTCAGTTAAGATGAGAAACGTGTGAGCTTCGTGAACAATATAGTTCGTTTGAGCTGTAAAGTAACTGCCCTTACTTGAAACAAAGTCTTCCTTGTAGGAAGACTCAGAGCCTGGGATTTAACACCATTTCTGAAGTGAAACACACAGCAGAGTTGTCATCCATTGATCACACTCTGCTTTAGAGCAAGAAGCACGCTCTAGCTTTCTAGAGTCTCTAAGACACCAGGAAACGTGAGTGTGCTGAGAACAAAAGAACGGTGTTTCCTACACATAGGGACCATATCTAATCCATCTCTGCCTCTGAAACTGATACAAAGCACTGGTCCTCTAACATCCGATGCTTGTCAGTTAAGATGAGAAACGTGTGAGATTCGTGAACGATGTAGTTCGTTTGAGCTTTTAGTAACTCCCCTTACCTGGAACGAAGTCTTGCTTGTAGGAAGACTCAGAGCCTGGCATTTAACTCCATTTCTGAAGTGAAACACACAACAGAGTTCTCTTCCATTGATCACACTCTGCTTTAGAGCAAGAAGCACGATCTTGCTTTCTAGAGTCCCTAATACAGCAGGAAAATTGAGTGTGCTCAGAACAAAAGAACGGTGTTTCTGCACATAGGGACCATATCTAGTTCAACTGTGCTTCTGAAACTGAAACAAACCACAGGTCCTCTAACATCCAATGCTTGTCATGTAAGATGAGAAACGTGTGAGCTTCGTGAACCATGTAGGTCCTTTGAGCTGTAAGTTAACTGCCCTTACTTGAAACAAACTCTTCCTTGTAGGAAGACTCAGAGCCTGGGCTTCAACTCCATTTCTGAAGTGAAACACACAGCAGAATTGTCATCCATTGATCACACTCTGCTTTAGAGCAAGAAGCACGCTCTAGCTTTATAGAGTCTCTAAGACAGCAGGAAACTTGAGTGTGCTCAGAAGAAAAGAACGGTGTTTCCTACACATACAGGCCATATCTAGTTCAACTCTAGTTTTGAAACTGAAACAAACCAGGGGTCCGCAATCATCCAATGCTTGTCAGTTAAGATGAGAAACGTGTGAGCTTCGTGAACGATGTTGTTCGTTTGAGCTGTTAGTAACTTCCCTTACCTGAAACGAAGTCTTGCTTGTAGGAAGACTCAGAGCCTGGGATTTAACTCCATTTCTGAAGTGAAACACACAACAGAGTTCTCAGCCATTGATCACACTCTGCTTTAGAGCAAGAAGCTCGATCTTGCTTTCTAGATTCTCTAATACAGCAGGAAACTTGAGTGTGCTCAGAACAAAAGAACGGTGTTTCTTACACATACGGACCATATCTAGTTCAACTGTGCTTCAGAAACTAAAACAAACCACAGGTCCTCTAACATCCAATGCTTGTCAGTTAAGATGAGAAACGTGTGAGCTTCGTGAACGATGTAGTTCCTTTGAGCTGTAAGTAACTGCCCTTACTTGAAACGAACTCTTCCTTGTAGGAAGACTCAGAGCCTGGGATTTAACTCCATTTCTGAAGTGAAACGCACTGCAGAGTTGTCATCCATTGATCACACTCTGCTTTAGAGCAAGAAGCACGCTCTAGCATTCTAGAGTCTCTAAGACACCAGGAAACGTGATGTGCTGAGAACAACAGAACGGTGTTTCCTACACATACGGACCATATCTCATTCAAAACAGCTTCTTAAACTGATACAAAGCACTGGTCCTCTAACATCTGATGCTTGTCAGTTAAGATGAGAAACGTGTGAGCTTCGTGAACGATGTAGTTCGTTTGAGCTGAAAAGAGACTGCCATTACCTGAAAGGAGGTCTTGCTTGTAGGAAGACACAGAGCCTGGGATTTAACTCCATTTCTGAAGTGAAACACACAACAGAGTTCTCATCCATTGATCACACTCTGCTTTAGAGCAAGAAGCTCGATCTTGCTTTCTAGAGTCTCTAATACAGCAGGAAACTTGAGTGTGCTCAGAACATAGAACGGTGTTTCTTACACATACGGACCATATCTAGTTCAACTGTGCTTCTGAAACTGAAACAAACCACAGGTCCTCTAACATCCAATGCTTGTCAGGTAAGATGAGAAACGTGTGAGCTTCGTGAACGATGTAGTTCCTTTGAGCTGTAAGTAACTGCCCTTACTTGAAACGAACTCTTTCTTGTAGGAAGACTCAGAGTATGGGCTTTAACTCCATTTCTGAAGTGAAACACACAGCAGAGTTGTCATCCATGGATCACACTCTGCTTTAGAGCAAGAAGCACGCTCTAGCTTTATAGACTCTCTAAGACAGCAGGAAACTTGAGTGTGCTCAGAACACAAGAAAGTTGTTTCCTACACATACAGGCCATATCTAGATCAACTCTAGTTTTGAAACTGAAACAAACCACAGGTCCTCTATCAACTAATGCTTGTCAGTTAAGATGAGAAACGTGTGAGCTTCGTGAACGATGTTGTTCTTTTGAGCTGTTAGTAACTTCCCTTACCTGAAACGAACTCTTCCTTGTAGGAAGACTCAGAGCATGGGCTTTAACTCCATTTCTGAAATGAAACACACAGCAGAGTTGTCATCCATTGATCACACTCTGCTTTAGAGCAAGAAGCACGCTGTAGCTTTATAGATTCTCTAAGACAGCAGGAAACTTGAGTGTGCTGAGACCAAAGAATGGTGTTTCCTGCACATACAGACCATATCCAGTCCAACTCTGCTTCTGAAACTGATACAAAGCACTGGTCTTCTAACATCTGATGCTTGTCAGTTAAGATGAGAAATGTGTGAGCTTCGTGAACGATGTAGTTCGTTTGAGCTGAAACGAGACTGCCGTTACCTGAAAGGAAGTCTTGCTTGTAGGAAGACTCAGACCTGGGATTTAACTCCATTTCTGAAGTGAAACACACAACAGAGTTCTCATCCATTGATCACACTCTGCTTTAGAGCAAGAAGCACGATCTTGCTTTCTAGAGTCTCTAATACAGCGGGAAACTTGAGTGTGCTCAGAACAAAAGAACGGTGTTTCTGACACATACGGACCATATCTAGTTCAACTGTGCTTCTGAAACTGAAACAAACCACAGGTCCTCTAACATCCAATGCTTGTCAGGTAAGATGAGAAACGTGTGAGCTTCGTGAACGATGTAGTTCCTTTGAGCTGAAAAGTAACTGCCCTTACTTGAATCGAACTCTTCCTTGTAGGAAGACTCAGAGTATGGGCTTTAACTCCATTTCTGAAGTGAAACACACAGCAGAGTTGGCATCCATTGATCACACTCTGCTTTAGAGCAAGAAGCACGCTGTAGCTTTATAGATTCTCTAAGACAGCAGGAAACTTGAGTGTGCTGAGAACACAACAACGGTGTTTCCTACACATACAGGCCATATCTAGTTCAAATCTAGTTTTGAAACTGAAACAAACCACAGGTCCTCTATCAACCAATGCTTGTCAGTTAAGATGAGAAACGTGTGAGCTTCGTGAACAATATAGTTCGTTTGAGCTGTAAAGTAACTGCCCTTACTTGAAACAAAGTCTTCCTTGTAGGAAGACTCAGAGCCTGGGATTTAACACCATTTCTGAAGTGAAACACACAGCAGAGTTGTCATCCATTGATCACACTCTGCTTTAGAGCAAGAAGCACGCTCTAGCTTTCTAGAGTCTCTAAGACACCAGGAAACGTGAGTGTGCTGAGAACAAAAGAACGGTGTTTCCTACACATAGGGACCATATCTAATCCATCTCTGCCTCTGAAACTGATACAAAGCACTGGTCCTCTAACATCCGATGCTTGTCAGTTAAGATGAGAAACGTGTGAGATTCGTGAACGATGTAGTTCGTTTGAGCTTTTAGTAACTCCCCTTACCTGGAACGAAGTCTTGCTTGTAGGAAGACTCAGAGCCTGGCATTTAACTCCATTTCTGAAGTGAAACACACAACAGAGTTCTCTTCCATTGATCACACTCTGCTTTAGAGCAAGAAGCACGATCTTGCTTTCTAGAGTCCCTAATACAGCAGGAAAATTGAGTGTGCTCAGAACAAAAGAACGGTGTTTCTGCACATAGGGACCATATCTAGTTCAACTGTGCTTCTGAAACTGAAACAAACCACAGGTCCTCTAACATCCAATGCTTGTCATGTAAGATGAGAAACGTGTGAGCTTCGTGAACCATGTAGGTCCTTTGAGCTGTAAGTTAACTGCCCTTACTTGAAACAAACTCTTCCTTGTAGGAAGACTCAGAGCCTGGGCTTCAACTCCATTTCTGAAGTGAAACACACAGCAGAGTTGTCATCCATTGATCACACTCTGCTTTAGAGCAAGAAGCACGCTCTAGCTTTATAGAGTCTCTAAGACAGCAGGAAACTTGAGTGTGCTCAGAAGAAAAGAACGGTGTTTCCTACACATACAGGCCATATCTAGTTCAACTCTAGTTTTGAAACTGAAACAAACCAGGGGTCCGCAATCATCCAATGCTTGTCAGTTAAGATGAGAAACGTGTGAGCTTCGTGAACGATGTTGTTCGTTTGAGCTGTTAGTAACTTCCCTTACCTGAAACGAAGTCTTGCTTGTAGGAAGACTCAGAGCCTGGGATTTAACTCCATTTCTGAAGTGAAACACACAACAGAGTTCTCAGCCATTGATCACACTCTGCTTTAGAGCAAGAAGCTCGATCTTGCTTTCTAGATTCTCTAATACAGCAGGAAACTTGAGTGTGCTCAGAACAAAAGAACGGTGTTTCTTACACATACGGACCATATCTAGTTCAACTGTGCTTCAGAAACTAAAACAAACCACAGGTCCTCTAACATCCAATGCTTGTCAGTTAAGATGAGAAACGTGTGAGCTTCGTGAACGATGTAGTTCCTTTGAGCTGTAAGTAACTGCCCTTACTTGAAACGAACTCTTCCTTGTAGGAAGACTCAGAGCCTGGGATTTAACTCCATTTCTGAAGTGAAACGCACTGCAGAGTTGTCATCCATTGATCACACTCTGCTTTAGAGCAAGAAGCACGCTCTAGCATTCTAGAGTCTCTAAGACACCAGGAAACGTGATGTGCTGAGAACAACAGAACGGTGTTTCCTACACATACGGACCATATCTCATTCAAAACAGCTTCTTAAACTGATACAAAGCACTGGTCCTCTAACATCTGATGCTTGTCAGTTAAGATGAGAAACGTGTGAGCTTCGTGAACGATGTAGTTCGTTTGAGCTGAAAAGAGACTGCCATTACCTGAAAGGAGGTCTTGCTTGTAGGAAGACACAGAGCCTGGGATTTAACTCCATTTCTGAAGTGAAACACACAACAGAGTTCTCATCCATTGATCACACTCTGCTTTAGAGCAAGAAGCTCGATCTTGCTTTCTAGAGTCTCTAATACAGCAGGAAACTTGAGTGTGCTCAGAACATAGAACGGTGTTTCTTACACATACGGACCATATCTAGTTCAACTGTGCTTCTGAAACTGAAACAAACCACAGGTCCTCTAACATCCAATGCTTGTCAGGTAAGATGAGAAACGTGTGAGCTTCGTGAACGATGTAGTTCCTTTGAGCTGTAAGTAACTGCCCTTACTTGAAACGAACTCTTTCTTGTAGGAAGACTCAGAGTATGGGCTTTAACTCCATTTCTGAAGTGAAACACACAGCAGAGTTGTCATCCATGGATCACACTCTGCTTTAGAGCAAGAAGCACGCTCTAGCTTTATAGACTCTCTAAGACAGCAGGAAACTTGAGTGTGCTCACAACACAAGAACGGTGTTTCCTACACATACAGGCCATATCTAGTTCAACTCTAGATTTGAAACTAAAACAAACCACCGGTCCTCTACCTTCCAATGCTTGTCAGTTAAGATGAGAAACGTGTGAGCTTCGTGAACGATGTAGTTCGTTTGAGCTGTTAGTAACTTCCCTTACCTGAAACGAAGTCTTGCTTGTAGGAAGACTCAGAGCCTGGGATTTAACTCCATTTCTGCAGTGAAACACACAACAGAGTTGTCATCCATTGATCACACTCTGCTTTAGAGCAAGAAGCACGCTCTAGCTTTATAGAGTCTCTAAGACAGCAGGAAACTTGAGTGTGCTCAGAACACAAGAACGGTATTTCCTACACATACAGGCCATATCTAGTTCAACTCTAGATTTGAAACTGAAACAAACCACAGGTCCTCTAACATCCAATGCTTGTCAGTTAAGATGAGAAACGTGTGAGCTTTGTGAACGATGTAGTTCGTTTGAGCTGTTAGTAACTTCCCTTACCTGAAACGAAGTCTTGCTTGTAGGAAGACTCAGAGCCTGGGATTTAACTCCATTTCTGAAGTGAAACACACAACAGAGTTCTCATCCATTGATCACACTCTGCTTTAGAGCAAGAAGCTCGATCTTGCTTTCTAGAGTCTCTAATACAGCAGGAAACTTGAGTGTGCTCAGAACAAAAAAACGGTGTTTCTTACACATACGGACCATATCTAGTTCAACTGTGCTTCTGAAACTGAAACAAACCACAGGTCCTCTAACATCCAATGCTTGTCAGGTAAGATGAGAAACGTGTGAGCTTCGTGAACGATGTAGTTCCTTTGAGCTGTAAGTAACTGCCCTTACTTGAAACGAACTCTTCCTTGTGGGAAGACTCAGAGCATGGGCTTTATCTCCATTTCTGAAGTGAAACACACAGCAGAGTTGTCATCCATTGATCACACTCTGCTTTAGAGCAAGAAGCACGCTCTAGCTTTATAGAGTCTCTAAGACAGCAGGAAACTTGAGTGTGCTCAGAACACAAGAAAGTTGTTTCCTACACATACAGGCCATATCTAGATCAACTCTAGTTTTGAAACTGAAACAAACCACAGGTCCTCTATCAACCAATGCTTGTCAGTTAAGATGAGAAACGTGTGAGCTTCGTGAACGATGTTGTTCTTTTGAGCTGTTAGTAACTTCCCTTACCTGAAACGAAGTCTTGCTTGTAGGAAGACTCAGAGCCTGGGATTTAACTCCATTTCTGAAGTGAAACACACAACAGAGTTCTCAGCCATTGATCACACTCTGCTTTAGAGCAAGAAGCTCCATCTTGCTTTCTAGATTCTCTAATACAGCAGGAAACTTGAGTGTGCTCAGAACAAAAGAACGGTGTTTCTTACACATACGGACCATATCTAGTTCAACTGTGCTTCAGAAACTGAAACAAACCACAGGTCCTCTAACATCCAATGCTTGTCAGTTAAGATGAGAAACGTGTGAGCTTCGTGAACGATGTAGTTCCTTTGAGCTGTAAGTAACTGCCCTTACTTGAAACGAACTCTTCCTTGTAGGAAGACTCAGAGCCTGGGATTTAACTCAATTTCTGAAGTGAAACGCACTGCAGAGTTGTCATCCATTGATCACACTCTGCTTTAGAGCAAGAAGCACGCTCTAGCATTCTAGAGTCTCTAAGACACCAGGAAACGTGAGTGTGCTGAGAACAACAGAACGGTGTTTCCTACACATACGGACCATATCTCATTCATAACAGCTTCTTAAACTGATACAAAGCACTGGTCCTCTAACATCTGATGCTTGTCAGTTAAGATGAGAAACGTGTGAGGTTCGTGAACGATGTAGTTCGTTTGAGCTGAAAAGAGACTGCCATTACCTGAAAGGAAGTCTTGCTTGTAGGAAGACTCAGAGCCTGGGATTTAACTCCATTTCTGAAGTGAAACACACAACAGAGTTCTCATCCATTGATCACACTCTGCTTTAGAGCAAGAAGCTCGATCTTGCTTTCTAGAGTCTCTAATACAGCAGGAAACTTGAGTGTGCTCAGAACATAGAACGGTGTTTCTTACACATACGGACCATATCTAGTTCAACTGTGCTTCTGAAACTGAAAAAACCACAGGTCCTCTAACATCCAATGCTTGTCAGGTAAGATGAGAAACGTGTGAGCTTCGTGAACGATGTAGTTCTTTTGAGCTGTAAAGTAACGGCCCTTACTTGAAACAAAATCTTCCTAGTAGGAAGACTCAGAGCCTGGGATTTAACTCCATTTCTGAAGTGAAACACACAGCAGAGTTGTCATCCATTGATCACACTCTGCTTTAGAACAAGAAGCACGCTCTTGCTTTCTAGAGCCTCTAATGCAGCAGGAAACTTGAGTGTGCTCAGAACATTAGTTCGGATTTTCCTACACATACTGGCCATATCTAGTTCAACTCTGCTTCTGAAACTGATACAAAGCACTGGTCCCCTAACATCCAATGCATGTCAGTTAAGATGAGAAACGTGTGAGCTTCGTGAATGATGTAGTTTATTTGAGCTGTTAGTAACTTCCCTTACCTGAAACGAAGGCTTGCTTGTAGGAAGACACAGAGCCTGGGATTTAACTCCATTTCTGAAGTGAAACACACAACAGAGTTCTCAGCCATTGATCACACTCTGCATTAGAGCAAGAAGCTCGATCTTGCTTTCTAGAGTCTCTACTACAGCAGGAAACTTGAGTGTGCTCAGAACAAAAGAACGGTGTTGCTTACACATACGGACCATATCTAGTTCAACTGTGCTTCTTAAACTGAAACAAACCACAGGTCCTCTAACATCCAATGCTTGTCAGGTAAGATGAGAAACGTGTGAGCTTCGTAAACGATGTAGTTCCTTTGAGCTGTAAGTAACTGCCCTTACTTGAAACGAACTCTTCCTTGTAGGAAGACTCAGAGCATGGGCTTTAACTCCATTTCTGAAGTGAAACACACAGCAGAGTTGTCATCCATTGATCACACTCTGCTTTAGAGCAAGAAGCACGCTCTAGCTTTCTAGAGTCTCTAAGACACCAGGAAACATGAGTGTGCTGAGAACAAAAGAACGGTGTTTCCTACACATAGGGACCATGTCTAATCCAACTCTGCATCTGAAACTGATACAAAGCACTGGTCCTCTAACATCCGATGCTTGTCAGTTAAGATGAGAAACGTGTGAGATTCGTGAACGATGTAGATCGTTTGAGCTGTTACTAACTCCCCTTACCTGAAAGGAAGTCTGGCTTGTAGGAAGACTCAGAGCCTGGGATTTAACTCCATTTCTGAAGTGAAACACACAACAGAGTTCTAATCCATTGATCACACTCTGCTTTAGAGCAAGAAGCTCGATCTTGCTTTCTAGAGTCTCTAATACAGCAGGAAACTTGAGTGTGCTCAGAACATAGAACGGTGTTTCTTACACATACGGACCATATCTAGTTCAACTGTGCTTCTGAAACTGAAACAAACCACAGGTCCTCTAACATCCAATGCTTGTCAGGTAAGATGAGAAACGTGTGAGCTTCGTGAACGATGTAGTTCTTTTGAGCTGTAAGTAACTGCCCTTACTTGAAACGAACTCTTTCTTGTAGGAAGACTCAGAGTATGGGCTTTAACTCCATTTCTGAAGTGAAACACACAGCAGAGTTGTCATCCATTGATCACAATCTTCTTTAGAGCAAGAAGCACGCTCTAGCTTTCTAGAGTCTCTAAGACACCAGGAAACATGAGTGTGCTCAGAACAAAAGAGCGGTGTTTCCTACACATAGGGACCATATCTAATCCAACTCTGCTTCTGAAACTGATACAAAGCACTGGTCCTCTAACATCTGATGCTTGTCAGTTAAGATGAGAAACGTGTGAGATTCGTGAACGATGTAGTTCGTTTGAGCTGTTACTAACTCCCCTTACCTGAAAGGAAGTCTTGCTTGTAGGAAGACTCAGAGCCTGGGATTTAACTCCATATCTGAAGTGAAACACACAACAGAGTTCTCAGCCATTGATCACACTCTGCTTTAGAGCAAGAAGCTCGATCTTGCTTTCTAGATTCTCTAATACAGCAGGAAACTTGAGTGTGCTCAGAACAAAAGAACGGTGTTTCTTACACATACGGACCATATCTAGTTCAACTGTGCTTCTGAAACTGAAACAAACCACAGGTCCTCTAACATCCAATGCTTGTCAGGTAAGATGAGAAACGTGTGAGCTTCGTGAACGATGTAGTTCCTTTGAGCTGTAAGTAACTGCCCTTACTTGAAACGAACAATTCCTTTAGGAAGACTCAGAGCATTGGCTTTAACTCCATTTCTGAAGTGAAACACACAGCAGAGTTGTCATCCATTGATCACACTCTGCTTTAGAGCAAGACGCACGCTCTAGCTTTATAGAGTCTCTAAGACAGCAGGAAACTTGAGTGTGCTCAGAACACAAGAACGGTGTTTCCTACACATACAGGCCATATCTATTTCAACGCTAGTTTTGAAACTGAAACAAACCACAGGACCTCTATCATCCAATGCTTGTCAGTTAAGATGAGAAACGTGTGAGCTTCGTGAACGATGTAGTTCTTTTGAGCTGTAAAGTAACGGCCCTTACTTGAAAAAAAGTCTTCCTAGTAGGAAGACTCAGAGCCTGGGATTTAACTCCATTTCTGAAGTGAAACACACAGCAGAGTTGTCATCCATTGATCACACTCTGCTTTAGAACAAGAAGCACGCTCTTGCTTTCTAGAGCCTCTAATGCAGCAGGAAACTTGAGTGTGCTCAGAACATTAGTTCGGATTTTCCTACACATACTGGCCATATCTAGTTCAACTCTGCTTCTGAAACTGATACAAAGCACTGGTCCCCTAACATCCAATGAATGTCAGTTAAGATGAGAAACGTGTGAGCTTCGTGAATGATGTAGATTATTTGAGCTGTTAGTATCTTCCCTTACCTGAAACGAAGTCTTGCTTGTAGGAAGACACAGAGCCTGGGATTTAACTCCCTTTCTGAAGTGAAACACACAACAGAGTTCTCAGCCATTGATCACACTCTGCATTAGAGCAAGAAGCTCGATCTTGCTTTCTAGAGTCTCTACTACAGCAGGAAACTTGAGTGTGCTCAGAACAAAAGAACGGTGTTGCTTACACATACGGACCATATCTAGTTCAACTGTGCTTCTTAAACTGAAACAAACCACAGGTCCTCTAACATCCAATGCTTGTCAGGTAAGATGAGAAACGTGTGAGCTTCGTGAACGATGTAGTTCCTTTGAGCTGTAAGTAACTGCCCTTACTTGAAACGAACTCTTCCTTGTAGGAAGACTCAGAGCATGGGCTTTAACTCCATTTCTGAAGTGAAACACACAGCAGAGTTGTCATCCATTGATCACACTCTGCTTTAGAGCAAGAAGCACGCTCTAGCTTTCTAGAGTCTCTAAGACACCAGGAAACATGAGTGTGCTGAGAACAAAAGAACGGTGTTTCCTACACATAGGGACCATGTCTAATCCAACTCTGCATCTGAAACTGATACAAAGCACTGGTCCTCTAACATCCGATGCTTGTCAGTTAAGATGAGAAACCTGTGAGATTCGTGAACGATGTAGTTCGTTTGAGCTGTTACTAACTCCCCTTACCTGAAAGGAAGTCTGGCTTGTAGGAAGACTCAGAGCCTGGGATTTAACTCCATTTCTGAAGTGAAACACACAACAGAGTTCTCATCCATTGATCACACTCTGCTTTAGAGCAAGAAGCACGATCTTGCTTTCTAGATTCTCTAATACAGCTTGAAACATGAGTGTGCTCAGAACAAAAGAACGGTGTTTCTTACACATACGGACCATATCTAGTTCAACTGTGCTTCTGAAACTGAAACAAACCACAGGTCCTCTAACATCCAATGCTTGTCAGGTAAGATGAGAAACGTGTGAGCTTCGTGAACGATGTAATTCCTTTGAGCTATAAAGTAACTGCCCTTACTTGAAACGAACTCTTCCTTGTAGGAAGACTCAGAGCCTGGGCTTTAACTCCATTTCTGAAGTGAAACGCACTGCAGAGTTGTCATCCATTGATCACACTCTGCTTTAGAGCAAGAAGCACGCTCTAGCATTCTAGAGTCTCTAAGACACCAGGAAACGTGAGTGTGCTGAGAACAACAGAACGGTGTTTCCTACACATACGGACCATATCTCATTCAAAACAGCTTCTTAAACTGATACAAAGCACTGGTCCTCTAACATCTGATGCTTGTCAGTTAAGATGAGAAACGTGTGAGGTTCGTGAACGATGTAGTTCGTTTGAGCTGAAAAGAGACTGCCATTACCTGAAAGGAAGTCTTGCTTGTAGGAAGACTCAGAGCCTGGGATTTAACTCCATTTTTGAAGTGAAACACACAACAGAGTTCTCATCCATTGATCACACTCTGCTTTAGAGCAAGAAGCTCGATCTTGCTTTCTAGAGTCTCTAATACAGCAGGAAACTTGAGTGTGCTCAGAACATAGAACGGTGTTTCTTACACATACGGACCATATCTAGTTCAACTGTGCTTCTGAAACTGAAACAAACCACAGGTCCTCTAACATCCAATGCTTGTCAGGTAAGATGAGAAACGTGTGAGCTTCGTGAACGATGTAGTTCCTTTGAGCTGTAAGTAACTGCCCTTACTTGAAACGAACTCTTCCTTGTGGGAAGACTCAGAGCATGGGCTTTATCTCCATTTCTGAAGTGAAACACACAGCAGAGTTGTCATCCATTGATCACACTCTGCTTTAGAGCAAGAAGCACGCTCTAGCTTTATAGAGTCTCTAAGACAGCAGGAAACTTGAGTGTGCTCAGAACACAAGAAAGTTGTTTCCTACACATACAGGCCATATCTAGATCAACTCTAGTTTTGAAACTGAAACAAACCACAGGTCCTCTATCAACTAATGCTTGTCAGTTAAGATGAGAAACGTGTGAGCTTCGTGAACGATGTTGTTCTTTTGAGCTGTTAGTAACTTCCCTTACCTGAAACGAAGTCTTGCTTGTAGGAAGACTCAGAGCCTGGGATTTAACTCCATTTCTGAAGTGAAACACACAACAGAGTTCTCAGCCATTGATCACACTCTGCTTTAGAGCAAGAAGCTCCATCTTGCTTTCTAGATTCTCTAATACAGCAGGAAACTTGAGTGTGCTCAGAACAAAAGAACGGTGTTTCTTACACATACGGACCATATCTAGTTCAACTGTGCTTCAGAAACTGAAACAAACCACAGGTCCTCTAACATCCAATGCTTGTCAGTTAAGATGAGAAACGTGTGAGCTTCGTGAACGATGTAGTTCCTTTGAGCTGTAAGTAACTGCCCTTACTTGAAACGAACTCTTCCTTGTAGGAAGACTCAGAGCCTGGGATTTAACTCAATTTCTGAAGTGAAACGCACTGCAGAGTTGTCATCCATTGATCACACTCTGCTTTAGAGCAAGAAGCACGCTCTAGCATTCTAGAGTCTCTAAGACACCAGGAAACGTGAGTGTGCTGAGAACAACAGAACGGTGTTTCCTACACATATGGACCATATCTCATTCATAACAGCTTCTTAAACTGATACAAAGCACTGGTCCTCTAACATCTGATGCTTGTCAGTTAAGATGAGAAACGTGTGAGGTTCGTGAACGATGTAGTTCGTTTGAGCTGAAAAGAGACTGCCATTACCTGAAAGGAAGTCTTGCTTGTAGGAAGACTCAGAGCCTGGGATTTAACTCCATTTCTGAAGTGAAACACACAACAGAGTTCTCATCCATTGATCACACTCTGCTTTAGAGCAAGAAGCTCGATCTTGCTTTCTAGTCTCTAATACAGCAGGAAACTTGAGTGTGCTCAGAACATAGAACGGTGTTTCTTACACATACGGACCATATCTAGTTCAACTGTGCTTCTGAAACTGAAACAAACCACAGGTCCTCTAACATCCAATGCTTGTCAGGTAAGATGAGAAACGTGTGAGCTTCGTGAACGATGTAGCTCCTTTGAGCTGTAAGTAACTGCCCTTACTTGAAACGAACTCTTTCTTGTAGGAAGACTCAGAGTATGGGCTTTAACTCCATTTCTGAAGTGAAACACACAGCAGAGTTGTCATCCATTGATCACAATCTTCTTTAGAGCAAGAAGCACGCTCTAGCTTTCTAGAGTCTCTAAGACACCAGGAAACATGAGTGTGCTCAGAACAAAAGAGCGGTGTTTCCTACACATAGGGACCATATCTAATCCAACTCTGCTTCTGAAACTGATACAAAGCACTGGTCCTCTAACATCTGATGCTTGTCAGTTAAGATGAGAAACGTGTGAGATTCGTGAACAATGTAGTTCGTTTGAGCTGTTACTAACTCCCCTTACCTGAAAGGAAGTCTTGCTTGTAGGAAGACTCAGAGCCTGGGATTTAACTCCATATCTGAAGTGAAACACACAACAGAGTTCTCAGCCATTGATCACACTCTGCTTTAGAGCAAGAAGCTCGATCTTGCTTTCTAGATTCTCTAATACAGCAGGAAACTTGAGTGTGCTCAGAACAAAAGAACGGTGTTTCTTACACATATGGACCATATCTAGTTCAACTGTGCTTCTGAAACTTAAACAAACCACAGGTCCTCTAACATCCAATGCTTGTCAGGTAAGATGAGAAACGTGTGAGCTTCGTGAACAATGTAGTTCCTTTGAGCTGTAAGTAACTGCCCTTACTTGAAACGAACTCTTCCTTTAGGAAGACTCAGAGCATTGGCTTTAACTCCATTTCTGAAGTGAAACACACAGCAGAGTTGTCATCCATTGATCACACTCTGCTTTAGAGCAAGAAGCACGCTCTAGGTTTATAGAGTCTCTAAGACAGCAGGAAACTTGAGTGTGCTCAGAACACAAGAACGGTGTTTTCTACACATACAGGCCATATCTATTTCAACGCTAGTTTTGAAACTGAAACAAACCACAGGACCTCTATCATCCAATGCTTGTCATTTAAGATGAGAAACGTGTGAGCTTCGTGAATGATGTAGTTTATTTGAGCTGTTAGTAACTTCCCTTACCTGAAACGAAGGCTTGCTTGTAGGAAGACACAGAGCCTGGGATTTAACTCCATTTCTGAAGTGAAACACACAACAGAGTTCTCAGCCATTGATCACACTCTGCATTAGAGCAAGAAGCTCGATCTTGCTTTCTAGAGTCTCTACTACAGCAGGAAACTTGAGTGTGCTCAGAACAAAAGAACGGTGTTGCTTACACATACGGACCTTATCTAGTTCAACTGTGCTTCTTAAACTGAAACAAACCACAGGTCCTCTAACATCCAATGCTTGTCAGGTAAGATGAGAAACGTGTGAGCTTCGTAAACGATGTAGTTCCTTTGAGCTGTAAGTAACTGCCCTTACTTGAAACGAACTCTTCCTTGTAGGAAGACTCAGAGCATGGGCTTTAACTCCATTTCTGAAGTGAAACACACAGCAGAGTTGTCATCCATTGATCACACTCTGCTTTAGAGCAAGAAGCACGCTCTAGCTTTCTAGAGTCTCTAAGACACCAGGAAACATGAGTGTGCTGAGAACAAAAGAACGGTGTTTCCTACACATAGGGACCATGTCTAATCCAACTCTGCATCTGAAACTGATACAAAGCACTGGTCCTCTAACATCCGATGCTTGTCAGTTAAGATGAGAAACCTGTGAGATTCGTGAACGATGTAGTTCGTTTGAGCTGTTACTAACTCCCCTTACCTGAAAGGAAGTCTGGCTTGTAGGAAGACTCAGAGCCTGGGATTTAACTCCATTTCTGAAGTGAAACACACAACAGAGTTCTCATCCATTGATCACACTCTGCTTTAGAGCAAGAAGCACGATCTTGCTTTCTAGATTCTCTAATACAGCTTGAAACATGAGTGTGCTCAGAACAAAAGAACGGTGTTTCTTACACATACGGACCATATCTAGTTCAACTGTGCTTCTGAAACTGAAACAAACCACAGGTCCTCTAACATCCAATGCTTGTCAGGTAAGATGAGAAACGTGTGAGCTTCGTGAACGATGTAATTCCTTTGAGCTATAAAGTAACTGCCCTTACTTGAAACGAACTCTTCCTTGTAGGAAGACTCAGAGCCTGGGCTTTAACTCCATTTCTGAAGTGAAACGCACTGCAGAGTTGTCATCCATTGATCACACTCTGCTTTAGAGCAAGAAGCACGCTCTAGCATTCTAGAGTCTCTAAGACACCAGGAAACGTGAGTGTGCTGAGAACAACAGAACGGTGTTTCCTACACATACGGACCATATCTCATTCAAAACAGCTTCTTAAACTGATACAAAGCACTGGTCCTCTAACATCTGATGCTTGTCAGTTAAGATGAGAAACGTGTGAGGTTCGTGAACGATGTAGTTCGTTTGAGCTGAAAAGAGACTGCCATTACCTGAAAGGAAGTCTTGCTTGTAGGAAGACTCAGAGCCTGGGATTTAACTCCATTTTTGAAGTGAAACACACAACAGAGTTCTCATCCATTGATCACACTCTGCTTTAGAGCAAGAAGCTCGATCTTGCTTTCTAGAGTCTCTAATACAGCAGGAAACTTGAGTGTGCTCAGAACATAGAACGGTGTTTCTTACACATACGGACCATATCTAGTTCAACTGTGCTTCTGAAACTGAAACAAACCACAGGTCCTCTAACATCCAATGCTTGTCAGGTAAGATGAGAAACGTGTGAGCTTCGTGAACGATGTAGTTCCTTTGAGCTGTAAGTAACTGCCCTTACTTGAAACGAACTCTTCCTTGTGGGAAGACTCAGAGCATGGGCTTTATCTCCATTTCTGAAGTGAAACACACAGCAGAGTTGTCATCCATTGATCACACTCTGCTTTAGAGCAAGAAGCACGCTCTAGCTTTATAGAGTCTCTAAGACAGCAGGAAACTTGAGTGTGCTCAGAACACAAGAAAGTTGTTTCCTACACATACAGGCCATATCTAGATCAACTCTAGTTTTGAAACTGAAACAAACCACAGGTCCTCTATCAACTAATGCTTGTCAGTTAAGATGAGAAACGTGTGAGCTTCGTGAACGATGTTGTTCTTTTGAGCTGTTAGTAACTTCCCTTACCTGAAACGAAGTCTTGCTTGTAGGAAGACTCAGAGCCTGGGATTTAACTCCATTTCTGAAGTGAAACACACAACAGAGTTCTCATCCATTGATCACACTCTGCTTTAGAGCAAGAAGCTCGATCTTGCTTTCTAGTCTCTAATACAGCAGGAAACTTGAGTGTGCTCAGAACATAGAACGGTGTTTCTTACACATACGGACCATATCTAGTTCAACTGTGCTTCTGAAACTGAAACAAACCACAGGTCCTCTAACATCCAATGCTTGTCAGGTAAGATGAGAAACGTGTGAGCTTCGTGAACGATGTAGCTCCTTTGAGCTGTAAGTAACTGCCCTTACTTGAAACGAACTCTTTCTTGTAGGAAGACTCAGAGTATGGGCTTTAACTCCATTTCTGAAGTGAAACACACAGCAGAGTTGTCATCCATTGATCACAATCTTCTTTAGAGCAAGAAGCACGCTCTAGCTTTCTAGAGTCTCTAAGACACCAGGAAACATGAGTGTGCTCAGAACTAAAGAGCGGTGTTTCCTACACATAGGGACCATATCTAATCCAACTCTGCTTCTGAAACTGATACAAAGCACTGGTCCTCTAACATCTGATGCTTGTCAGTTAAGATGAGAAACGTGTGAGATTCGTGAACAATGTAGTTCCTTTGAGCTGTAAGTAACTGCCCTTACTTGAAACGAACTCTTCCTTTAGGAAGACTCAGAGCATTGGCTTTAACTCCATTTCTGAAGTGAAACACACAGCAGAGTTGTCATCCATTGATCACACTCTGCTTTAGAGCAAGAAGCACGCTCTAGGTTTATAGAGTCTCTAAGACAGCAGGAAACTTGAGTGTGCTCAGAACACAAGAACGGTGTTTTCTACACATACAGGCCATATCTATTTCAACGCTAGTTTTGAAACTGAAACAAACCACAGGACCTCTATCATCCAATGCTTGTCATTTAAGATGAGAAACGTGTGAGCTTCGTGAATGATGTAGTTTATTTGAGCTGTTAGTAACTTCCCTTACCTGAAACGAAGGCTTGCTTGTAGGAAGACACAGAGCCTGGGATTTAACTCCATTTCTGAAGTGAAACACACAACAGAGTTCTCAGCCATTGATCACACTCTGCATTAGAGCAAGAAGCTCGATCTTGCTTTCTAGAGTCTCTACTACAGCAGGAAACTTGAGTGTGCTCAGAACAAAAGAACGGTGTTGCTTACACATACGGACCTTATCTAGTTCAACTGTGCTTCTTAAACTGAAACAAACCACAGGTCCTCTAACATCCAATGCTTGTCAGGTAAGATGAGAAACGTGTGAGCTTCGTAAACGATGTAGTTCCTTTGAGCTGTAAGTAACTGCCCTTACTTGAAACGAACTCTTCCTTGTAGGAAGACTCAGAGCATGGGCTTTAACTCCATTTCTGAAGTGAAACACACAGCAGAGTTGTCATCCATTGATCACACTCTGCTTTAGAGCAAGAAGCACGCTCTAGCTTTCTAGAGTCTCTAAGACACCAGGAAACATGAGTGTGCTGAGAACAAAAGAACGGTGTTTCCTACACATAGGGACCATGTCTAATCCAACTCTGCATCTGAAACTGATACAAAGCACTGGTCCTCTAACATCCGATGCTTGTCAGTTAAGATGAGAAACGTGTGAGATTCGTGAACGATGTAGTTCGTTTGAGCTGTTACTAACTCCCCTTACCTGAAAGGAAGTCTGGCTTGTAGGAAGACTCAGAGCCTGGGATTTAACTCCATTTCTGAAGTGAAACACACAACAGAGTTCTAATCCATTGATCACACTCTGCTTTAGAGCAAGAAGCTCGATCTTGCTTTCTAGAGTCTCTAATACAGCAGGAAACTTGAGTGTGCTCAGAACATAGAACGGTGTTTCTTACACATACGGACCATATCTAGTTCAACTGTGCTTCTGAAACTGAAACAAACCACAGGTCCTCTAACATCCAATGCTTGTCAGGTAAGATGAGAAACGTGTGAGCTTCGTTAACGATGTAGTTCTTTTGAGCTGTAAGTAACTGCCCTTACTTGAAACGAACTCTTTCTTGTAGGAAGACTCAGAGTATGGGCTTTAACTCCATTTCTGAAGTGAAACACACAGCAGAGTTGTCATCCATTGATCACAATCTTCTTTAGAGCAAGAAGCACGCTCTAGCTTTCTAGAGTCTCTAAGACACCAGGAAACATGAGTGTGCTCAGAACAAGAGAGCGGTGTTTCCTACACATAGGGACCATATCTAATCCAACTCTGCTTCTGAAACTGATACAAAGCACTGGTCCTCTAACATCTGATGATTGTCAGTTAAGATGAGAAACGTGTGAGATTCGTGAACGATGTAGTTCGTTTGAGCTGTTACTAACTCCCCTTACCTGAAAGGAAGTCTTGCTTGTAGGAAGACTCAGAGCCTGGGATTTAACTCCATATCTGAAGTGAAACACACAACAGAGTTCTCAGCCATTGATCACACTCTGCTTTAGAGCAAGAAGCTCGATCTTGCTTTCTAGATTCTCTAATACAGCAGGAAACTTGAGTGTGCTCAGAACAAAAGAACGGTGTTTCTTACACATACGGACCATATCTAGTTCAACTGTGCTTCTGAAACTGAAACAAACCACAGGTCCTCTAACATCCAATGCTTGTCAGGTAAGATGAGAAACGTGTGAGCTTCGTGAACGATGTAGTTCCTTTGAGCTGTAGGTAACTGCCCTTACTTGAAACGAACAATTCCTTTAGGAAGACTCAGAACATTGGCTTTAACTCCATTTCTGAAGTGAAACACACAGCAGAGTTGTCATCCATTGATCACACTCTGCTTTAGAGCAAGACGCACGCTCTAGCTTTATAGAGTCTCTAAGACAGCAGGAAACTTGAGTGTGCTCAGAACACAAGAACGGTGTTTCCTACACATACAGGCCATATCTATTTCAACGCTAGTTTTGAAACTGAAACAAACCACAGGACCTCTATCATCCAATGCTTGTCAGTTAAGATGAGAAACGTGTGAGCTTCGTGAACGATGTAGTTCTTTTGAGCTGTAAAGTAACGGCCCTTACTTGAAAAAAAGTCTTCCTAGTAGGAAGACTCAGAGCCTGGGATTTAACTCCATTTCTGAAGTGAAACACACAGCAGAGTTGTCATCCATTGATCACACTCTGCTTTAGAACAAGAAGCACGCTCTTGCTTTCTAGAGCCTCTAATGCAGCAGGAAACTTGAGTGTGCTCAGAACATTAGTTCGGATTTTCCTACACATACTGGCCATATCTAGTTCAACTCTGCTTCTGAAACTGATACAAAGCACTGGTCCCCTAACATCCAATGCATGTCAGTTAAGATGAGAAACGTGTGAGCTTCGTGAATGATGTAGTTTATTTGAGCTGTTAGTAACTTCCTTTACCTGAAACGAAGTCTTGCTTGTAGGAAGACACAGAGCCTGGGATTTAACTCCCTTTCTGAAGTGAAACACACAACAGAGTTCTCAGCCATTGATCACACTCTGCATTAGAGCAAGAAGCTCGATCTTGCTTTCTAGAGTCTCTACTACAGCAGGAAACTTGAGTGTGCTCAGAACAAAAGAACGGTGTTGCTTACACATACGGACCATATCTAGTTCAACTGTGCTTCTTAAACTGAAACAAACCACAGGTCCTCTAACATCCAATGCTTGTCAGGTAAGATGAGAAACGTGTGAGCTTCGTGAACGATGTAGTTCCTTTGAGCTGTAAGTAACTGCCCTTACTTGAAACGAACTCTTCCTTGTAGGAAGACTCAGAGCATGGGCTTTAACTCCATTTCTGAAGTGAAACACACAGCAGAGTTGTCATCCATTGATCACACTCTGCTTTAGAGCAAGAAGCACGCTCTAGCTTTCTAGAGTCTCTAAGACACCAGGAAACATGAGTGTGCTGAGAACAAAAGAACGGTGTTTCCTACACATAGGGACCATGTCTAATCCAACTCTGCATCTGAAACTGATACAAAGCACTGGTCCTCTAACATCCGATGCTTGTCAGTTAAGATGAGAAACCTGTGAGATTCGTGAACGATGTAGTTCGTTTGAGCTGTTACTAACTCCCCTTACCTGAAAGGAAGTCTGGCTTGTAGGAAGACTCAGAGCCTGGGATTTAACTCCATTTCTGAAGTGAAACACACAACAGAGTTCTCATCCATTGATCACACTCTGCTTTAGAGCAAGAAGCACGATCTTGCTTTCTAGATTCTCTAATACAGCTTGAAACATGAGTGTGCTCAGAACAAAAGAACGGTGTTTCTTACACATACGGACCATATCTAGTTCAACTGTGCTTCTGAAACTGAAACAAACCACAGGTCCTCTAACATCCAATGCTTGTCAGGTAAGATGAGAAACGTGTGAGCTTCGTAAACGATGTAATTCCTTTGAGCTATAAAGTAACTGCCCTTACTTGAAACGAACTCTTCCTTGTAGGAAGACTCAGAGCCTGGGCTTTAACTCCATTTCTGAAGTGAAACACACAGCAGAGTTGTCATCCATTGATCACACTCTGCTTTAGAACAAGAAGCACGCTCTTGGTTTCTAGAGCCTCTAATGCAACAGGAAACTTGAGTGTGCTCAGAACATTAGTTCAGTGTTTCCTACACATACTGACCATATTTAGTTCAACTCTGCTTCTGAAACTGATACAAAGCACTGGTCCCCTAACATCAAATGCATGTCAGTTAAGATGAGAAACATGTGAGCTTCGTGAACGATGTAGTTCGTTTGAGCTGTTAGTAACTTCCCTTACCTGAAACGAAGTCTTGCTTGTAGGAAGACTCAGAGCCTGGGATTTAACTCCATTTCTGAAGTGAAACACACAACAGAGTTCTCATCCATTGATCACGCTCTGATTTAGAGCAAGAAGCTCGATCTTGCTTTCTAGAGTCTCTAATACAGCAGGAAACTTGAGTGTGCTCAGAACAAAAGAACGGTGTTTCTTACAAATACGGACCATATCTAGTTCAACTGTGCTTCTGAAACTGAAACAAACCACAGGTCCTCTAACATTCAATGCTTGTCAGGTAAGATGAGAAACGTGTGAGCTTCGTGAACGATGTAGTTTCTTTGAGCTGTAAGTAACTGCCCTTACTTGAAACGAACTCTTCCTTGTAGGAAGACTCAGAGCATGGGCTTTAACTCCATTTCTGAAGTGAAACACACAGCAGAGTTGTCATCCATTGATCACACTCTGCTTTAGAGCAAGAAGCACGCTCTTGCTTAATAGAGTCTCTAAGACAGCAGGAAACTCGAGTGTGCTCAGAACACAAGAACGGTGTTTCCTACACATACAGGCCATATCTAGTTCAACTCTAGTTTTGAAACTGAAACAAACCACAGGTCCTCTATCATCCAATGCTTGTCAGTTAAGATGAGAAACATGTGAGCTTCATGAACGATGTAGTTCTTTTGAGCTGTAAAGTAACTGCCCTTACTTGAAACAAAGTCTTCCTTGTAGGAAGACTCAGAGCCTGGGATTTAACACCATTTCTGAAGTGAAACACACAGCAGAGTTGTCATCCATTGATCACACTCTGCTTTAGAGAAGAAGCACGCTCTAGCTTTCTAGAGTCTCTAAGACACCAGGAAACGTGAGTGTGCTGAGAACAAAAGAACGGTGTTTCCTACACATAGGGACCATATCTAATCCATCTCTGCCTCTGAAACTGATACCAAGCACTGGTCCTCTAACATCCGATGCTTGTCAGTTAAGATGAGAAACGTGTGAGATTCGTGAACGATGTAGTTCGTTTGAGCTTTTAGTAACTCCCCTTACCTGGAACGAAGTCTTGCTTGTAGGAAGACTCAGAGCCTGGCATTTAACTCCATTTCTGAAGTGAAACACACAACAGAGTTCTCTTCCATTGATCACACTCTGCTTTAGAGCAAGAAGCACGATCTTGCTTTCTAGAGTCCCTAATACAGCAGGAAACTTGAGTGTGCTCAGAACAAAAGAACGGTGTTTCTGCACATAGGGACCATATCTAGTTCAACTGTGCTTCTGAAACTGAAACAAACCACAGGTCCTCTAACATCCAATGCTTGTCATGTAAGATGAGAAACGTGTGAGCTTCGTGAACCATGTAGGTCCTTTGAGCTGTAAGTTAACTGCCCTTACTTGAAACAAACTCTTCCTTGTAGGAAGACTCAGAGCCTGGGCTTCAACTGAATTTCTGAAGTGAAACACACAGCAGAATTGTCATCCATTGATCACACTCTGCTTTAGAGCAAGAAGCACGCTCTAGCTTTATAGAGTCTCTAAGACAGCAGGAAACTTGATTGTGCTCAGAAGAAAAGAACGGTGTTTCCTACACATACAGGCCATATCTAGTTCAACTCTAGTTTTGAAACTGAAACAAACCAGGGGTCCGCAATCATCCAATGCTTGTCAGTTAAGATGAGAAACGTGTGAGCTTCGTGAACAATGTTGTTCGTTTGAGCTGTAAAGTAACTGCCCTTACTTGAAACGAAGTCTTCCTTGTAGGAAGACTCAGAGCCTGGGATTTAACTCCATTTCTGAAGTGAAACACACAGCAGAGTTGTCATCCATTGATCACACTCTGCTTTAGAGCAAGAAGCACGCTCTAGCTTTATAGAGTCTCTAAGACACCAGGAAACGTGAGTGTGCTGAGAACAACAGAACGGTGTTTCCTACACATACGGACCATATCTCATTCAAAACAGCTTCTTAAACTGATACAAAGCACTGGTCCTCTAACATCTGATGCTTGTCAGTTAAGATGCGAAACGTGTGAGCTTCGTGAACGATGTAGTTCGTTTGAGCTGAAAAGAGACTGCCATTACCTGAAAGGAGGTCTTTCTTGTAGGAAGACTCAGAGCCTGGGATTTAAGTCCATTTCTGAAGTGAAACACACAACAGAGTTCTCATCCATTGATCACACTCTGCTTTCGAGCAAGAAGCTCGATCTTGCTTTCTAGAGTCTCTAATACAGCAGGAAACTTGAGTGTGCTCAGAACATAGAACGGTGTTTCTTACACATACGGACCATATCTAGTTCAACTGTGCTTCTGAAACTGAAACAAACCACAGGTCCTCTAAAATCCAATGCTTGTCAGGTAAGATGAGAAACGTGTGAGCTTCGTGAACGATGTAGTTCCTTTGAGCTGTAAGTAACTGCCCTTACTTGAAACGAACTCTTTCTTGTAGGAAGACTCAGAGTATGGGCTTTAACTCCATTTCTGAAGTGAAACACACAGCAGAGTTGTAATCCATGGATCACACTCTGCTTTAGAGCAAGAAGCACGCTCTAGCTTTATAGAGTCTCTAAGACAGCAGGAAACTTGAGTGTGCTCAGAACACAAGAACGGTGTTTCCTACACATACAGGCCATATCTAGTTCAACTCTAGATTTGAAACTAAAACAAACCACCGGTCCTCTAACTTCCAATGCTTGTCAGTTAAGATGAGAAACGTGTGAGCTTCGTGAACGATGTAGTTCGTTTGAGCTGTTAGTAACTTCCCTTACCTGAAACGAAGTCTTGCTTGTAGGAAGACTCAGAGCCTGGGATTTAACTCCATTTCTGAAGTGAAACACACAACAGAGTTCTCATCCATTGATCACACTCTGCTTTAGAGCAAGAAGCTCGATCTTGCTTTCTAGAGTCTCTAATACAGCAGGAAAGTTGAGTGTGCTCAGAACAAAAAAACGGTGTTTCTTACACATACGGACCATATCTAGTTCAACTGTGCTTCTGAAACTGAAACAAACCACAGGTCCTCTAACATCCAATGCTTGTCAGGTAAGATGAGAAACGTGTGAGCTTCGTGAACGATGTAGTTCCTTTGAGCTGTAAGTAACTGCCCTTACTTGAAACGAACTCTTCCTTGTGGGAAGACTCAGAGCATGGGCTTTATCTCCATTTCTGAAGTGAAACACACAGCAGAGTTGTCATCCATTGATCACACTCTGCTTTAGAGCAAGAAGCACGCTCTAGCTTTATAGAGTCTCTAAGACAGCAGGAAAATTGAGTGTGCTAAGAACACAACAAAGTTGTTTCCTACACATACAGGCCATATCTAGATCAACTCTAGTTTTGAAACTGAAACAAACCACAGGTCCTCTATCAACCAATGCTTGTCAGTTAAGATGAGAAACGTGTGAGCTTCGTGAACGATGTTGTTCTTTTGAGCTGTTAGTAACTTCCCTTACCTGAAACGAAGTCTTGCTTGTAGGAAGACTCAGAGCCTGGGATTTAACTCCATTTCTGAAGTGAAACACACAACAGAGTTCTCAGCCATTGATCACACTCTGCTTTAGAGCAAGAAGCTCGATCTTGCTTTCTAGATTCTCTAATACAGCAGGAAACTTGAGTGTGCTCAGAACAAAAGAACGGTGTTTCTTACACATACGGACCATATCTAGTTCAACTGTGCTTCAGAAACTAAAACAAACCACAGGTCCTCTAACATCCAATGCTTGTCAGTTAAGATGAGAAACGTGTGAGCTTCGTGAACGATGTAGTTCCTTTGAGCTGTAAGTAACTGCCCTTACTTGAAACGAACTCTTCCTTGTAGGAAGACTCAGAGCCTGGGCTTTAACTCCATTTCTGAAGTGAAACGCCCTGCAGAGTTGTCATCCATTGATCACACTCTGCTTTAGAGCAAGAAGCACGCTCTAGCATTCTAGATTCTCTAAGACACCAGGAAACGTGAGTGTGCTGAGAACAACAGAACGGTTTTTCCTACACATACGGACCATATCTCATTCAAAACAGCTTCTTAAACTGATACAAAGCACTGGTCCTCTAACATCTGATGCTTGTCAGTTAAGATGAGAAACGTGTGAGCTTCGTGAACGATGTAGTTCGTTTGAGCTGAAAAGAGACTGCCATTACCTGAAAGGAGGTCTTGCTTGTAGGAAGACTCAGAGCCTGGGATTTAACTCCATTTCTGAAGTGAAACACACAACAGAGTTCTCATCCATTGATCACACTCTGCTTTAGAGCATGAAGCTCGATCTTGCTTTCTAGAGTCTCTAATACAGCAGGAAACTTGAGTGTGCTCAGAACATAGAACGGTGTTTCTTACACATACGGACCATATCTAGTTCAACTGTGCTTCTGAAACTGAAACAAACCACAGGTCCTCTAAAATCCAATGCTTGTCAGGTAAGATGAGAAACGTGTGAGCTTCGTGAACGATGTAGTTCCTTTGAGCTGTAAGTAACTGCCCTTACTTGAAACGAACTCTTTCTTGTAGGAAGACTCAGAGTATGGGCTTTAACTCCATTTCTGAAGTGAAACACACAGCAGAGTTGTCACCATGGATCACACTCTGCTTTAGAGCAAGAAGCACGCTCTAGCTTTATAGAGTCTCTAAGACAGCAGGAAACTTGAGTGTGCTCAGAACACAAGAACGGTGTTTCCTACACATACAGGCCATATCTAGTTCAACTCTAGATTTGAAACTAAAACAAACCACCGGTCCTCTAACTTCCAATGCTTGTCAGTTAAGATGAGAAACGTGTGAGCTTTGTGAACGATGTAGTTCGTTTGAGCTGTTAGTAACTTCCCTTACCTGAAACGAAGTCTTGCTTGTAGGAAGACTCAGAGCCTGGGATTTAACTCCATTTCTGAAGTAAAACACACAACAGAGTTGTCATCCATTGATCACACTCTGCTTTAGAGCAAGAAGCACGCTCTAGCTTTATAGAGTCTCTAAGACAGCAGGAAACTTGAGTGTGCTCAGAACACAAGAACGGTATTTCCTACACATACAGGCCATATCTAGTTCAACTCTAGATTTGAAACTGAAACAAACCACAGGTCCTCTAACATCCAATGCTTGTCAGTTAAGATGAGAAACGTGTGAGCTTCGTGAACGATGTAGTTCGTTTGAGCTGTTAGTAACTTCCCTTACCTGAAACGAAGTCTTGCTTGTAGGAAGACTCAGAGCCTGGGATTTAACTCCATTTCTGAAGTGAAACACACAACAGAGTTCTCATCCATTGATCACACTCTGCTTTAGAGCAAGAAGCTCGATCTTGCTTTCTAGAGTCTCTAATACAGCAGGAAACTTGAGTGTGCTCAGAACAAAAAAACGGTGTTTCTTACACATACGGACCATATCTAGTTCAACTGTGCTTCTGAAACTGAAACAAACCACAGGTCCTCTAACATCCAATGCTTGTCAGGTAAGATGAGAAACGTGTGAGCTTCGTGAACGATGTAGTTCCTTTGAGCTGTAAGTAACTGTCCTTACTTGAAACGAACTCTTCCTTGTGGGAAGACTCAGAGCATGGGCTTTATCTCCATTTCTGAAGTGAAACACACAGCAGAGTTGTCATCCATTGATCACACTCTGCTTTAGAGCAAGAAGCACGCTCTAGCTTTATAGAGTCTCTAAGACAGCAGGAAACTTGAGTGTGCTCAGAACACAAGAAAGTTGTTTCCTACACATACAGGCCATATCTAGATCAACTCTAGTTTTGAAACTGAAACAAACCACAGGTCCTCTATCAACCAATGCTTGTCAGTTAAGATGAGAAACGTGTGAGCTTCGTGAACGATGTTGTTCTTTTGAGCTGTTAGTAACTTCCCTTACCTGAAACGAAGTCTTGCTTGTAGGAAGACTCAAAGCCTGGGATTTAACTCCATTTCTGAAGTGAAACACACAACAGAGTTCTCAGCCATTGATCACACTCTGCTTTAGAGCAAGAAGCTCGATCTTGCTTTCTAGATTCTCTAATACAGCAGGAAACTTGAGTGTGCTCAGAACAAAAGAACGGTGTTTCTTACACATACGGACCATATCTAGTTCAACTGTGCTTCAGAAACTAAAACAAACCACAGGTCCTCTAACATCCAATGCTTGTCAGTTAAGATGAGAAACGTGTGAGCTTCGTGAACGATGTAGTTCCTTTGAGCTGTAAGTAACTGCCCTTACTTGAAACGAACTCTTCCTTGTAGGAAGACTCAGAGCCTGGGCTTTAACTCCATTTCTGAAGTGAAACGCACTGCAGAGTTGTCATCCATTGATCACACTCTGCTTTAGAGCAAGAAGCACGCTCTAGCATTCTAGAGTCTCTAAGACACCAGGAAACGTGAGTATGCTGAGAACAACAGAACGGTTTTTCCTACACATACGGACCATATCTCATTCAAAACAGCTTCTTAAACTGATACAAAGCACTGGTCCTCTAACATCTGATGCTTGTCAGTTAAGATGAGAAACGTGTGAGCTTCGTGAACGATGTAGTTCGTTTGAGCTGAAAAGAGACTGCCATTACCTGAAAGGAGGTCTTGCTTGTAGGAAGACTCAGAGCCTGGGATTTAACTCCATTTCTGAAGTGAAACACACAACAGAGTTCTCAGCCATTGATCACACTCTGCATTAGAGCAAGAAGCTCGATCTTGCTTTCTAGAGTCTCTACTACAGCAGGAAACTTGAGTGTGCTCAGAACAAAAGAACGGTGTTGCTTACACATACGGACCATATCTAGTTCAACTGTGCTTCTTAAACTGAAACAAACCACAAGTCCTCTAACATCCAATGCTTGTCAGGTAAGATGAGAAACGTGTGAGCTTCGTAAACGATGTAGTTCCTTTGAGCTGTAAGTAACTGCCCTTACTTGAAACGAACTCTTCCTTGTAGGAAGACTCAGAGCATGGGCTTTAACTCCATTTCTGAAGTGAAACACACAGCAGCGTTGTCATCCATTGATCACACTCTGCTTTAGAGCAAGAAGCATGCTCTAGCTTTCTAGAGTCTCTAAGACACCAGGAAACATGAGTGTGCTGAGAACAAAAGAACGGTGTTTCCTACACATAGGGACCATGTCTAATCCAACTCTCCATCTGAAACTGATACAAAGCACTGGTCCTCTAACATCCGATGCTTGTCAGTTAAGATGAGAAACGTGTGAGATTCGTGAACGATGTAGTTCGTTTGAGCTGTTACTAACTCCCCTTACCTGAAAGGAAGTCTGGCTTGTAGGAAGACTCAGAGCCTGGGATTTAACTCCATTTCTGAAGTGAAACACACAACAGAGTTCTCATCCATTGATCACACTCTGCTTTAGAGCAAGAAGCACGATCTTGCTTTCTAGATTCTCTAATACAGCTTGAAACATGAGTGTGCTCAGAACAAAAGAACGGTGTTTCTTACACATACGGACCATATCTAGTTCAACTGTGCTTCTGAAACTGAAACAAACCACAGGTCCTCTAACATCCAATGCTTGTCAGGTAAGATGAGAAACGTGTGAGCTTCGTGAACGATGTAATTCCTTTGAGCTATAAAGTAACTGCCCTTACTTGAAACGAACTCTTCCTTGTAGGAAGACTCAGAGCCTGGGCTTTAACTCCATTTCTGAAGTGAAACGCACTGCAGAGTTGTCATCCATTGATCACACTCTGCTTTAGAGCAAGAAGCACGCTCTAGCATTCTAGAGTCTCTAAGACACCAGGAAACGTGAGTGTGCTGAGAACAACAGAACGGTGTTTCCTACACATACGGACCATATCTCATTCAAAACAGCTTCTTAAACTGATACAAAGCACTGGTCCTCTAACATCTGATGCTTGTCAGTTAAGATGAGAAACGTGTGAGGTTCGTGAACGATGTAGTTCGTTTGAGCTGAAATGAGACTGCCATTACCTGAAAGGAAGTCTTGCTTGTAGGAAGACTCAGAGCCTGGGATTTAACTCCATTTCTGAAGTGAAACACACAACAGAGTTCTCATCCATTGATCACACTCTGCTTTAGAGCAAGAAGCTCGATCTTGCTTTCTAGAGTCTCTAATACAGCAGGAAACTTGAGTGTGCTCAGAACATAGAACGGTGTTTCTTACACATACGGACCATATCTAGTTCAACTGTGCTTCTGAAACTGAAACAAACCACAGGTCCTCTAACATCCAATGCTTGTCAGGTAAGATGAGAAACGTGTGAGCTTCGTGAACGATGTAGTTCCTTTGAGCTGTAAGTAACTGCCCTTACTTGAAACGAACTCTTTCTTGTAGGAAGACTCAGAGTATGGGCTTTAACTCCATTTCTGAAGTGAAACACACAGCAGAGTTGTCATCCATTGATCACAATCTTCTTTAGAGCAAGAAGCACGCTCTAGCTTTCTAGCGTCTCTAAGACACCAGGAAACATGAGTGTGCTCAGAACAAAAGAGCGGTGTTTCCTACACATAGGGACCATATCTAATCCAACTCTGCTTCTGAAACTGATACAAAGCACTGGTCCTCTAACAGCTGATGCTTGTCAGTTAAGATGAGAAACGTGTGAGATTCGTGAACGATGTAGTTCGTTTGAGCTGTTACTAACTCCCCTTACCTGAAAGGAAGTCTTGCTTGTAGGAAGACTCAGAGCCTGGGATTTAACTCCATATCTGAAGTGAAACACACAACAGAGTTCTCAGCCATTGATCACACTCTGCTTTAGAGCAAGAAGCTCGATCTTGCTTTCTAGATTCTCTAATACAGCAGGAAACTTGAGTGTGCTCAGAACAAAAGAACGGTGTTTCTTACACATACGGACCATATCTAGTTCAACTGTGCTTCTGAAACTGAAACAAACCACAGGTCCTCTAACATCCAATGCTTGTCAGGTAAGATGAGAAACGTGTGAGCTTCGTGAACGATGTAGTTCCTTTGAGCTGTAAGTAACTGCCCTTACTTGAAACGAACACTTCCTTTAGGAAGACTCAGAGCATTGGTTTTAACTCCATTTCTGAAGTGAAACACACAGCAGAGTTGTCATCCATTGATCACACTCTGCTTTAGAGCAAGACGCACGCTCTAGCTTTATAGAGTCTCTAAGACAGCAGGAAACTTGAGTGTGCTCAGAACACAAGAACGGTGTTTCCTACACATACAGGCCATATCTATTTCAACGCTAGTTTTGAAACTGAAACAAACCACAGGACCTCTATCATCCAATGCTTGTCAGTTAAGATGAGAAACGTGTGAGCTTCGTGAACGATGTAGTTCTTTTGAGCTGTAAAGTAACGGCCCTTACTTGAAACAAAGTCTTCCTAGTAGGAAGACTCAGAGCCTGGGATTTAACTCCATTTCTGAAGTGAAACACACAGCAGAGTTGTCATCCATTGATCACACTCTGCTTTAGAACAAGAAGCACGCTCTTGCTTTCTAGAGCCTCTAATGCAGCAGGAAACTTGAGTGTGCTCAGAACATTAGTTCGGATTTTCCTACACATACTGGCCATATCTAGTTCAACTCTGCTTCTGAAACTGATACAAAGCACTGGTCCCCTAACATCAAATGCATGTCAGTTAAGATGAGAAACATGTGAGCTTCGTGAATGATGTAGTTTATTTGAGCTGTTAGTAACTTCCCTTACCTGAAACGAAGTCTTGCTTGTAGGAAGACACAGAGCCTGGGATTTAACTCCCTTTCTGAAGTGAAACACACAACAGAGTTCTCAGCCATTGATCACACTCTGCATTAGAGCAAGAAGCTCGATCTTGCTTTCTAGATTCTCTACTACAGCAGGAAACTTGAGTGTGCTCAGAACAAAAGAACGGTGTTGCTTACACATACGGACCATATCTAGTTCAACTGTGCTTCTTAAACTGAAACAAACCACAGGTCCTCTAACATCCAATGCTTGTCAGGTAAGATGAGAAACGTGTGAGCTTCGTGAACGATGTAGTTCCTTTGAGCTGTAAGTAACTGCCCTTACTTGAAACGAACTCTTCCTTGTAGGAAGACTCAGAGCATGGGCTTTAACTCCATTTCTGAAGTGAAACACACAGCAGAGTTGTCATCCATTGATCACACTCTGCTTTAGAGCAAGAAGCACGCTCTAGCTTTCTAGAGTCTCTAAGACACCAGGAAACATGAGTGTGCTGAGAACAAAAGAACGGTGTTTCCTACACATAGGGACCATGTCTAATCCAACTCTGCATCTGAAACTGATACAAAGCCCTGGTCCTCTAACATCCGATGCTTGTCAGTTAAGATGAGAAACGTGTGAGATTCGTGAACGATGTAGTTCGTTTGAGCTGTTACTAACTCCCCTTACCTGAAAGGAAGTCTGGCTTGTAGGAAGACTCAGAGCCTGGGATTTAACTCCATTTCTGAAGTGAAACACACAACAGAGTTCTCATCCATTGATCACACTCTGCTTTAGAGCAAGAAGCACGATCTTGCTTTCTAGATTCTCTAATACAGCTTGAAACATGAGTGTGCTCAGAACAAAAGAACGGTGTTTCTTACACATACGGACCATATCTAGTTCAACTGTGCTTCTGAAACTGAAACAAACCACAGGTCCTCTAACATCCAATGCTTGTCAGGTAAGATGAGAAACGTGTGAGCTTCGTGAACGATGTAATTCCTTTGAGCTATAAAGTAACTGCCCTTACTTGAAACGAACTCTTCCTTGTAGGAAGACTCAGAGCCTGGGCTTTAACTCCATTTCTGAAGTGAAACACACAGCAGAGTTGTCATCCATTGATCACACTCTGCTTTAGAACAAGAAGCACGCTCTTGCTTTCTAGAGCCTCTAATGCAACAGGAAACTTGAGTGTGCTCAGAACATTAGTTCAGTTTTTCCTACACATACTGACCATATTTAGTTCAACTCTGCTTCTGAAACTGATACAAAGCACTGGTCCCCTAACATCAAATGCATGTCAGTTAAGATGAGAAACATGTGAGCTTCGTGAACGATGTAGTTCGTTTGAGCTGTTAGTAACTTCCCTTACCTGAAACGAAGTCTTGCTTGTAGGAAGACTCAGAGCCTGGGATTTAACTCCATTTCTGAAGTGAAACACACAACAGAGTTCTCATCCATTGATCACGCTCTGATTTAGAGCAAGAAGCTCGATCTTGCTTTCTAGAGTCTCTAATACAGCAGGAAACTTGAGTGTGCTCAGAACAAAAGAACGGTGTTTCTTACAAATACGGACCATATCTAGTTCAACTGTGCTTCTGAAACTGAAACAAACCACAGGTCCTCTAACATTCAATGCTTGTCAGGTAAGATGAGAAACGTGTGAGCTTCGTGAACGATGTAGTTTCTTTGAGCTGTAAGTAACTGCCCTTACTTGAAACGAACTCTTCCTTGTAGGAAGACTCAGAGCATGGGCTTTAACTCCATTTCTGAAGTGAAACACACAGCAGAGTTGTCATCCATTGATCACACTCTGCTTTAGAGCAAGAAGCACGCTCTTGCTTAATAGAGTCTCTAAGACATCAGGAAACTTGAGTGTGCTCAGAACACAAGAACGGTGTTTCCTACACATACAGGCCATATCTAGTTCAACTCTAGTTTTGAAACTGAAACAAACCACAGATCCTCTATCATCCAATGCTTGTCAGTTAAGATGAGAAACATGTGAACTTCATGAACGATGTAGTTCTTTTGAGCTGTAAAGTAACTGCCCTTACTTGAAACAAAGTCTTCCTTGTAGGAAGATTCAGAGCCGGGTATTTAACTCCATTTCTGAAGTGAAACACACAGCAGAGTTGTCATCCATTGATCACACTCTGCTTTAGAGCAAGAAGCACGCTCTAGCTTTCTAGAGTCTCTAAGACACCAGGAAACGTGAGTGTGCTGAGAACAAAAGAACGGTGTTTCCTACACATAGGGACCATATCTAATCCAACTCTGCTTCTGAAACTGATAAAAAGCACTGGTCCTCTAACATCCGATGCTTGTCAGTTAAGATGAGAAACGTGTGAGCTTTGTGAACGATGTAGTTCGTTTGAGCTGTTAGTAACTACCCTTACCTGAAACGAAGTCTTGCTTTTAGGAAGACTCAGAGCCTGGGATTTAACTCCATTTCTGAAGTGAAACACACAACAGAGTTCTCATTCATTGATCACACTCTGCTTTAGAGCAAGAAGCACGATCTTACTTTCTAGAGTCTCTAATACAGCAGGAAACTTGTGTGTGCTCAGAACAAAAGAACGGTGTTTCTTACACATACGGACCTATCTAGTTCAACTGTGCTTCTGAAACTGAAACAAACCACAGGTCTTCTAACATCCAATGCTTGTCAGGTAAGATGAGAAACGTGTGAGCTTCGTGAACCATGTGGTTCCTTTGTGCTATACGTTAACTGCCCTTACTTGAAACAAACTCTTCCTTGTAGGAAAACTCAGAGCCTGGGCTTTAACTCCATTTCTGAAGTGAAACACACAGCAGAGTTGTCATCCATTGATCACACTCTCCTTTAGAGCAAGACGCACGCTCTAGCTTTATAGAGACTCTAAGACAGCAGGAAACTTGAGTGTGCTCAGAACACAAGAACGGTGTTTCCTACACAAACAGGCCATATCTATTTCAACGCTAGTTTTGAAACTGAAACAAACCACAGGACCTCTATCATCCAATGCTTGTCAGTTAAGATGAGAAACGTGTGAGCTTCGTGAACGATGTAGTTCTTTTGAGCTGTAAAGTAACGGCCCTTACTTGAAACAAAGTCTTCCTAGTAGGAAGACTCAGAGCCTGGGATTTAACTCCATTTCTGAAGTGAAACACACAGCAGAGTTGTCATCCATTGATCACACTCTGCTTTAGAACAAGAAGCACGCTCTTGCTTTCTAGAGCCTCTAATGCAGCAGGAAACTTGAGTGTGCTCAGAACATTTGTTCGGATTTTCCTACACATACTGGCCATATCTAGTTCAACTCTGCTTCTGAAACTGATACAAAGCACTGGTCCCCTAACATCAAATGCATGTCAGTTAAGATGAGAAACGTGTGAGCTTCGTGAATGATGTTGTTTATTTGAGCTGTTAGTAACTTCCCTTACCTGAAACGAAGTCTTGCTTGTAGGAAGACACAGAGCCTGGGATTTAACTCCCTTTCTGAAGTGAAACACACAACAGAGTTCTCAGCCATTGATCACACTCTGCATTAGAGCAAGAAGCTCGATCTTGCTTTCTAGAGTCTCTACTACAGCAGGAAACTTGAGTGTGCTCAGAACAAAAGAACGGTGTTGCTTACACATACGGACCATATCTAGTTCAACTGTGCTTCTTAAACTGAAACAAACGACAGGTCCTCTAACATCCAATGCTTGTCAGGTAAGATGAGAAACGTGTGAGCTTCGTGAACGATGTAGTTCCTTTGAGCTGTAAGTAACTGCCCTTACTTGAAACGAACTCTTCCTTGTAGGAAGACTCAGAGCATGGGCTTTAACTCCATTTCTGAAGTGAAACACACAGCAGAGTTGTCATCCATTGATCACACTCTGCTTTAGAGCAAGAAGCACGCTCTAGCTTTCTAGAGTCTCTAAGACACCAGGAAACATGTGTGTGATGAGAACAAAAGAACGGTGTTTCCTACACATAGGGACCATGTCTAATCCAACTCTGCATCTGAAACTGATACAAAGCACTTGTCCTCTAACATCCGATGCTTGTCAGTTAAGATGAGAAACGTGTGAGATTCGTGAACGATGTAGTTCGTTTGAGCTGTTACTAACTCCCCTTACCTGAAAGGAAGTCTGGCTTGTAGGAAGACTCAGAGCCTGGGATTTAACTCCATTTCTGAAGTGAAACACACAACAGAGTTCTCATCCATTGATCACACTCTGCTTTAGAGCAAGAAGCACGATCTTGCTTTCTAGATTCTCTAATACAGCTTGAAACATGAGTGTGCTCAGAACAAAAGAACGGTGTTTCTTACACATACGGACCATATATAGTTCAACTGTGCTTCTGAAACTGAAACAAACCACAGGTCCTCTAACATCCAATGCTTGTCAGGTAAGATGAGAAACGTGTGAGCTTCGTAAACGATGTAATTCCTTTGAGCTATAAAGTAACTGCCCTTACTTGAAACGAACTCTTCCTTGTAGGAAGACTCAGAGCCTGGGCTTTAACTCCATTTCTGAAGTGAAACACACAGCAGAGTTGTCATCCATTGATCACACTCTGCTTTAGAACAAGAAGCACGCTCTTGCTTTCTAGAGCCTCTAATGCAACAGGAAACTTGAGTGTGCTCAGAACATTAGTTCAGTTTTTCCTACACATACTGACCATATTTAGTTCAACTCTGCTTCTGAAACTGATACAAAGCACTGGTCCCCTAACATCAAATGCATGTCAGTTAAGATGAGAAACATGTGAGCTTCGTGAACGATGTAGTTCGTTTGAGCTGTTAGTAACTTCCCTTACCTGAAACGAAGTCTTGCTTGTAGGAAGACTCAGAGCCTGGGATTTAACTCCATTTCTGAAGTGAAACACACAACAGAGTTCTCATCCATTGATCACGCTCTGATTTAGAGCAAGAAGCTCGATCTTGCTTTCTAGAGTCTCTAATACAGCAGGAAACATGAGTGTGCTCAGAACAAAAGAACGGTGTTTCTTACAAATACGGACCATATCTAGTTCAACTGTGCTTCTGAAACTGAAACAAACCACAGGTCCTCTAACATTCAATGCTTGTCAGGTAAGATGAGAAACGTGTGAGCTTCGTGAACGATGTAGTTTCTTTGAGCTGTAAGTAACTGCCCTTACTTGAAACGAACTCTTCCTTGTAGGAAGACTCAGAGCATGGGCTTTAACTCCATTTCTGAAGTGAAACACACAGCAGAGTTGTCATCCATTGATCACACTCTGCTTTAGAGCAAGAAGCACGCTCTTGCTTAATAGAGTCTCTAAGACAGCAGGAAACTTGAGTGTGCTCAGAACACAAGAACGGTGTTTCCTACACATACAGGCCATATCTAGTTCAACTCTAGTTTTGAAACTGAAACAAACCACAGGTCCTCTATCATCCAATGCTTGTCAGTTAAGATGAGAAACATGTGAGCTTCATGAACGATGTAGTTCTTTTGAGCTGTAAAGTAACTGCCCTTACTTGAAACAAAGTCTTCCTTGTAGGAAGATTCAGAGCCGGGTATTTAACTCCATTTCTGAAGTGAAACACACAGCAGAGTTGTCATCCATTGATCACACTCTGCTTTAGAGCAAGAAGCACGCTCTAGCTTTCTAGAGTCTCTAAGACACCAGGAAACGTGAGTGTGCTGAGAACAAAAGAACGGTGTTTCCTACACATAGGGACCATATCTAATCCAACTCTGCTTCTGAAACTGATACAAAGCACTGGTCCTCTAACATCCGATGCTTGTCAGTTAAGATGAGAAACGTGTGAGCTTCGTGAACGATGTAGTTCGTTTGAGCTGTTAGTAACTACCCTTACCTGAAACGAAGTCTTGCTTTTAGGAAGACTCAGAGCCTGGGATTTAACTCCATTTCTGAAGTGAAACACACAACAGAGTTCTCATTCATTGATCACACTCTGCTTTAGAGCAAGAAGCACGATCTTACTTTCTAGAGTCTCTAATACAGCAGGAAACTTGTGTGTGCTCAGAACAAAAGAACGGTGTTTCTTACACATACGGACCTATCTAGTTCAACTGTGCTTCTGAAACTGAAACAAACCACAGGTCTTCTAACATCCAATGCTTGGCAGGTAAGATGAGAAACGTGTGAGCTTCGTGAACCATGTGGTTCCTTTGTGCTATACGTTAACTGCCCTTACTTGAAACAAACTCTTCCTTGTAGGAAAACTCAGAGCCTGGGCTTTAACTCCATTTCTGAAGTGAAACACACAGCAGAACTGTCATCCATTGATCACACTTGGCTTTAGAGCAAGAAGCACGCTCTAGCTTTATAGAGTCTCTAAGACAGCAGGAAATTTGAGTGTGCTCAGAAGAAAAGAACGGTGTTTCCTACACATACAGGCCACATCTAGTTCAACTCTAGTTTTGAAACTGAAAAAAACCAGGGGTCCTCTATCATCCAATGCTTGTCAGTTAAGATGAGAAACGTGTGAGATTCGTGAACGATGTCGTTCGTTTGAGCTGTTAGTAACTCCCCTTACCTGAAACGAAGTCTTGCTTTTATGAAGACTCAGAGCCTGGGATTTAACTCCATTTCTGAAGTGAAACACACAACAGAATTCTCATCCATTGATCACACTCTGCTTAAGAGCAAGAAGCACGCTCTAGCTTTCTAGAGCCTCTAAGAAACAAGGAAACGTGAGTGTGCTGAGAACAAACGAACGGTGTTTCCTACACATATGGACCATATTTAGAAGAACTCTGCCTATGAAATTGATACAAAGCACAGGTCCTCTAACATCCAATGCTTGTCAGTTAAGATGAGAAACATGTGAGCTTCGTGAACGATGTAGTTCTTTTGAGCTGAAAAGAGACTGCCCTTACCTGAAACGAAGTCTTGTTTGTAGGAAGACACAGAGCATGGAATTTAACTCCATTTCTGAAGGGAAACACACAACTGAGTTCCAATCCATTGATCACACTCTGCTTTAGAGCAAGAAGCACGCTATTGCTTTCTAGAATCTCTAAGACAGCAGGAAACATGAGTGTGCTGAGAACAAATGAATGGTGTTTCCTACACATACAGACAATATCTAGTCCAACTCTGCTTCTGAAACTGATACAAAGCACTGGTACCCTAACATCCAATGCTTGTCAGTTAAGATGAGAAACGTGTGAGCTTCGTGAACGATGTAGTTCGTTTGAGCTGTAAAGTAACTGCCCTTACCTGAAACGAAGTCTTGTTTGTAGGAAGACACAGAGCATGGAATTTAACTCCATTTCTGAAGGGAAACACACAACTGAGGTCCGATCCATGGATCACACTCTGCTTTAGAGCAAGAAGCACGCTCTTGCTTTCTAGAGTCTCTAATACAGCAGGAAACTTGAGTGTGCTCAGAACAATAGCACGGTTTTTCCTACACATACGGGCCATATCTAGTTCAAATCTGCTTCTTAAACTGAAACAAACCACAGTTCCTCTAACATCCAATGCTTGTCAGTTAAGATGAGAAACGTGTGAGCTTCGTGAACGATGTAGTTCGTTTGAGCTGTAAAGTAACTGCCCTTACTTGAAACGAACTCTTCCTTGTAGGAAGACTCAGAGCCTGGGATTTAACTCCATTTCTGAAGTGAAACAAACAGCAGAGTTGCCATACATTGATCACACTCTGCTTTAGAGCAAGAAGCACGCTCTAGCTTTCTAGAGCCTCTAAGAAACAAGGAAACGTGAGTGTGCTGTGAACAAAAGAACGGTGTTTACTACATATACGGACCATATCTAATCCAACTCTGCTTCTGAAAATGATACAAAGCACTGGTCCTCTAACATCCGATGCTTGTCAGTTAAGATGAGAACCGTGTGAGCTTCGTGAACAATGTAGTTTGTTTGAGCTGTAAAGTAACTGCCCTTACCTGAAACGAAGTCTTGCTTGTAGGAAGACTCAGAGCCAGGGATTTAACTCCATTTCTGAAGGGAAACACACAGCATAGTTCTCATCCATGGATCACACTCTGCTTTACAGCAAGAAGCACGCTCTTGCTTTCTAGAGTCTCTAATACAGCAGGAAACTTGAGTGTGCTCAGAACAATAGAACGGTTTTTCCTACACATACGGGCCATATCTAGTTCAACTCTGCTTCTGACACTGAAACAAACCACAGGTCCTCTAACATCCAATGCTTGTCAGTTAAGATGAGAAACGTGTGAGCTTCGTGAACGATGTAGTTCGTTTGAGCTGTAAAGTAACTGCCCTTACCTGAAACGAAGTCTTGCTTGTATGAAGACTCAGAGCCAGGGATATAACTCCATTTCTGAAGGGAAATACACAGCATAGTTCTCATCCATGGATCACACTCTGCTTTAGAGCAAGAAGCACGCTCTAGCTTTATAGAGTCTCTAAGACAAAAGGAAACATGAGTGTGCTCAGAAGAAAAGAACGGTGTTTCCTACACATACAGGCCATATCTAGTTCAACTCTAGTTTTGAAACTGAAACAAACCACAGGTCCTCTATCATCCAAAGCTTGTCAGTAAAGATGAGAAACATGTGAGCTTCGTGAACGATGTTGTTCGTTTGAGCTCTAAAGTAACTGCCCTTACTTGAAACAAAGTCTTCCTTTTAGGAAGACTCAGAGCCTGGGATTTAACTCCATTTCTGAAGTGAAACACACATCAGAGTTATCATACATAGATCACACTCTGCTTTAGAGCAAGAAGCACCTTCTTGCTTTCTAGAGTCTCTAAGACAGCAGGAAACATGAGTGTGCTGAGAACAAATGAACGTTGTTTCCTACACATATGGACCATATTTAGAAGAACTCTGCCTCTGAAATTGATACAAAGCACAGGTCCTCTAACATCCAAAGCTTGTCAGTTAAGATGAGAAACGTGTGAGCTTCGTGAACGATGTAGTATTTTTGAGCTGAAAAGTGACTACCCTTACCTGAAACGAAGTCTTGCTTGTAGGAAGACACAGAGCATGTAATTTAACTCCATTTCTGAAGTGAAACACACAGCAGAGTTGTTATTCATTGATCACACTCTGCTTTAGAGCAAGAAGCACGCTCTAGTTTTCTAGAGTCTCTGAGACACCAAGAAACTTGCGTGTGCTGAGAACCACTTAATGGTGTTTCCTACACATACAGACCATATCTAGTTCATCTCTGTTTCTGAAACTGATACAAACCACAGGTCCTCTAACATCCAATGTTTGTCAGTTAAGATGAGAAACATGTGAGCTTCGTGAACGATGTAGTTTTTTGAGCTGTAAAGTAACTGCCCTTACCTGAAATGAAGTCTTTCTTGTAGGAAGACTCAGAGCCAGGGATTTAACTCCATTTCTGAAGGGAAACACACAGCATAGTTCTCATCCAAGGATCACACTCTGGTTTAGAGCAAGAAGCACACTCTTACTTTCTAGAGTCTCTAATACAGCAGGAAACTTCAGTGTGCTCAGAACAATAGAACGGTTTTTCCTACACATATGGGCCATATCTAGTTCAACTCTGCTTCTGAAACTGAAACAAACCACAGGTACTCGAACATCCAATGCTTGTCAGTTAAGATGAGAAACGTGTGAGCTTCGTGAATGATGTAGTTCGTTTGAGCTGTAAAGTAACTGCCCTTACTTGAAACGAACTCTTCCTTGTAGGAAGAATCAGAGCCTGGGCTTTAACTCCATGTCTGAAGTGAAACACACAGCAGAGTTGTCATCCATTGATCACACTCTGCTTTAGAGCTAGAAGAACGCTCTAGCTTTCTAGAGTCTCTAAGACAACAGGTAATTTGAGTGTGCTCAGAACAAGGAACGGTGTCTCCTACACATACAGGCCATATCTAGTTCAACTCTGCTTTTGAAACTGAAATAAATCACAGGTCTTCTATCATCCAATGCTTGTCAGTTAAGATGAGAAACGTGTGAGCTTCGTGAACGATGTAGTTCTTTTAAGCTGTAAAGTAACTGCCCTTACTTGAAACGAAGTCTTCCTTGTAGGAAGACTGAGAGCCTGGGATTTAACTCCATTTCTGAAGTGAAACACACATCAGAGTTCTCATACATAGATCACACTCTGCTTTAGAGCAAGAAGCACGCTCTTGCTTTCTAGAGTCTCTAAGACAGCAGGAAACATGAGTGGGCTGAGAACAAAAGAACGTTGTTTCCTACACATATGGACCATATTTAGAAAAACTCTGCCTCTGAAATTGATACAAAGCACAGGTCCTCTAACATCCAATGTTTGTCAGTTAAGATGAGAAACGTGTGGCCTTGTGAACGATGTAGTTCGTTTGAGCTGAAAAGAGACAGCCCTTACCTGAAACGTTGTCTTGTTTGCAGGAAGACACAGAGCATGGAATTTAACTCCATTTCTGAAGGGAAACACACAACTGAGTTCCAATCCATTGATCACACTCTGCTTTAGAGCAAGAAGCACGCTCTTGCTTTCTAGAATCTCTAAGACAGCAGGAAACATGAGTGTGCTGAGAACAAATGAATGGTGTTTCCTACACATACAGACAATATCTAGTCCAACTCTGCTTCTGAAACTGATACAAAGCACTGGTCCCCTAACATCCAATGCTTGTCAGTTAAGATGAGAAACGTGTGAGATTCGTGAACGATGTAGTTCATTTGAGCTGTAAAGTAACTGCCCTTACTTGAAACGAACTCTTCCTTGTAGGAAGACTCAGAGCCTGGGCTTTAACTCCATTTCTGAAGTGAAACACACAGCAGAGTTGTCATCCATTGATCACACTCTGCTTTAGAGCTACAATCACGCTCTATCTTTATAGAGTCTCTAGACAGCAGGAAATTTGAGTGTGCTCAGAACAAGGAACGGTGTTCCCTCCCATACAGGCCATATCTAGTTCAACTCTGCTTTTGAAACTGAAATAAACCACAGGTCCTCTATCATCCAATGCTTGTCAGTTAAGATGAGAAACGTGTGAGCTTCGTGAACGATGTAGTTCGTTTGAGCTGAAAAGAGACTGCCCTTACCTGAAAGGAAGTCTTGCTTGTTGGAAGACACAGAGCATGGAATTTAACTCCATTTCTGAAGGGAAACACGCAACTGAGTTCTCATCCATTGATCACACTCTGCTTTAGAGCAAGAAGAACGCTCTTGCTTTCTAGACTCTCTAAGACAGCAGGAAACATGAGTGTGCTCAGAACAAATGAATGGTGTTTCCTACACATAAGGACCATATCTAGTCCAACTCTGCTTCTGAAACTGATACAAAGCACTGGTCCCCTAACATCCAATGCTTGTCAGTTAAGATGAGAACCGTGTGAGCTTCGTGAACAATGTAGTTTGTTTGAGCTGTAATTTAACTGCCCTTGCCTGAAATGAAGTCTTGCTTGTAGGAAGACTCAGAGCCAGGGATTTAACTCCATTTCTGAAGGGAAACACACAGCATAGTTCTCATCCATGGATCACACTCTGCTTTAGAGCAAGAAGCACGCTCTTGCTTTCTAGAGTCTCTAATACAGCACAAACTTGAGTGTGCTCAGAACAATAGAACGGTTTTTCCTACACATACAGGCCATATCTAGTTTAACTCTGCTTCTGAAACTGAAACAAACCACAGGTCCTCTAACATCCAATGCTTGTCAGTTAAGATGAGAAACGTGTGAGCTTCGTGAACGATGTAGTTCTTTTGAGCTGAAAAGTGACTACCCTTAACTGAAACGAAGTCTTGCTTGTAAGAAGACACAGAGCATGGAATTTAACTCCATTTCGGAAGTGAAACACACAACAGAGTTCTCATCCATTGATCACACTCTGCTTTAGAGCAAGAAGCACGCTCTAGCTTTCTAGAGTCTCTGAGACACCAAGAAACTTGCGTGTGCTGAGAACAAATGAATATTGTTTCCTACACATACGGACCATATCAAGTCCAACTCTGCTTCTGAAACTGATACTAAGCACTGGTCCTCTAACATCCAATGTTTGTGAGTTAAGATGAGAAACGTGTGGCCTTGTGAACGATGTATTTCCTTTGAGCTGAAAAGAGACTGCCCTTACCTGAAACGTTGTCTTGTTTGCAGGAAGACACAGAGCATGGAATTTAACTCCATTTCTGAAGGGAAACACACAACTGAGTTCCAATCCATTGATCACACTCTGCTTTAGAGCAAGAAGAACGCTCTTGCATTCTAGAATCTCTAAGACAGCAGGAAACATGAGTGTGCTGAGAACAAATGAATGGTGTTTCCTACACATACAGACAATATCTAGTCCAACTCTGCTTCTGAAACTGATACAAAGCACTGGTCCCCTAACATCCAATGCTTGTCAGTTAAGATGAGAAACGTGTGAGCTTCGTGAACGATGTAGTTCGTTTTTGCTGGAAAGTAACTGCCCTTACCTGAAACGAAGTCTTGCTTGTATGAAGACTCAGAGCCAAGGATTTAACTCCATTTCTGAAGTGAAACACACAACAGAGTTCTCAACCATTGATCACACTCTGCATTAGAGCAAGAAGCACGATCTTGCTTTCTAGAGTCTCTAATACAGCAGGAAACTTGAATGTGCTCAGAACAAAAGAACGGTGTTTCTTACACATACGGACCATATCTAGTTCAACTGTGCTTCTGAAACTGAAACAAACCACAGGTCCTCTAACATCCAATGCTTGTCAGGTAAGAGGAGAAACATGTGAGCTTCGTGAACGATGTAGTTCCTTTGAGATGTAAATTAACAGCCCATACTTGAAACAAACTCTTCCTTGTAGGAAGACTCAGAGCGTGGGCTTTAACTCCATTTCTGAAGTGAAACACACAGCAGAATTGTCATCCATTGATCACACTCTGCTTTAGAGCAAGAAGCACGCTCTAGCTTTATAGAGTCTCTAAGACAAAAGGAAATTGAGTGTGCTCAGAAGAAAAGAACGGTGTTTCCTACACATACAGGCCATATCTAGTTCAACTCTAGTTTTGAAACTGAAACAAACCACAGGTCCTCTATCATCCAAAGCTTGCAAGTAAAGATGAGAAACATGTGAGCTTCGTGAACGATGTTGTTCGTTTGAGCTGTAAAGTAACTGCCCTTACTTGAAACGAGGTCTTCCTTGTAGGAAGACTCAGAGCCTGGGATTTAACTCCATTTCTGAAGTGAAACAAACATCAGAGTTCTCATACATAGATCACACTCTGCTTTAGAGCAAGAAGCACGATCTTGCTTTCTAGAGTCTCTAATACAGCAGGAAACTTGAATGTGCTCAGAACAAAAGAACGGTGTTTCTTACACATACGGACCATATCTAGTTCAACTGTGCTTCTGAAACTGAAACAAACCACAGGTCCTCTAACATCCAATGCTTGTCAGTTAAGATGAGAAACGTGTGAGCTTCGTGAACGATGTAGTTTTTTTGACCTGAAAAGTGACTACCCTTACCTGAAACGAAGTATTGCTTGTAGGAAGACACAGAGCATGGAATTTAACTCCATTTCGGAAGTGAAACACACAGCAGAGTTGTCATCCATTGATCACACTCTGCTTTAGAGCAAGAAGCACGCTCTAGCTTTCTAGAGTCTCTGAGACACCAAGAAACTTGCATGTGCTGAGAACAAATTAATGGTGTTTCCTACACATACGGACCATATCTAGATCATCTCTGTTTCTGAAACTGATACAAACCACAGGTCCTCTAACATCCAATGCTTGTCAGTTAAGATGAGAAACATGTGAGCTTCGTGATCGATGTAGTTTGTTTGAGGTGTAAAGTAACTGCCCTTACATGAAATGAAGTGTTTCTTGTAGGAAGACTCAGATCCAGGGATTTAACTCCATTTCTGAAGGGAAACACAGCATAGTTCTCATCCAAGGATCACACTCTGCTTTAGAGCAAGAAGCACGATCTTGCTTTCTAGAGCCTCTAAGACACCAGGTAACGTGAGTGTCCTGAGAACAAAAGAACGGTGTTTCCTACACATACGGACCATATCTAATCCAACTCGGCTTCTGAAAATGATACAAAGCACTGGTCCTGTAACATCCGATGCTTGTTATTTAAGATGAGAAACGTGTGAGCTTCGTGAACGATGTAGTTCGTTTGAGCAGAAAAGAGACTGCCCTTACCTGAAAGGAAGTCTTGCTTGTAGGAAGACAAAGAGCATGGAATTTAACTCCATTTCTGAAGGGAAACACACAACTGAGTTCTCATCCATTGATCACACTCTGCTTTAGAGCAAGAAGACGGTCTTGCATTCTAGAGTCTCTAATACAGCAGGAAACTTGAGTGTGCTCAGAACATTAGTTCGGTTTTTCCTACACATACGGGCCATATCTAGTTCAACTCTGCTTCTGAAACTGAAACAAACCACAGGTCCTCTATCATCCGATGCTTGTCAGTTAAGATGAGAAATGTGTGAGATTCGTGAACGATGTAGTTCGTTTGAGCTGTTAGTAACTGCCCTTACCTGAAACGAAGTCTTGCTTGTAGGAAGACTCAGAGCCTGGGATTTAACTCCATTTCTGAAGTGAAACAAACATCAGAGTTCTCATACATAGATCACACTCTGCTTTAGAGCAAGCAGCACGCTCTTGCTTTCTAGAGTCTCTAAAACAGCATGAAACTTGTGTGTGCTGAGAAAAAAAGAATGGTGTTTCCTACACATACGGACCATATCTAGAAGAACTCTGCCTCTGAAATTGATACAGAGCCCAGTTCCTCTAACATCCAATGCTTGTCAGTTATGATGAGAAACGTGTGATCTTCCTGAGCGATGTGGATCGTTTGAGCTGTAAAGTAACTGCCCTTACCTGAAATGAAGTCTTGCTTGTTGGAAGACTCAGATCCTGGGATTTAACTCCATTTCTGAAGTGAAACACACAACTGAGTTCTCATCCATTGATCACACTCTGCTTTAGAGCAAGAAGCACGCTCTAGCTTTAAAGAGTCTCTAAGACAGCAGGAAACTTGAGTGTGCTGAGAACAAAAGAACGGTGTTTCCTACACATGCGGACCATATCTAGTCCAACTCTGCTTCTGAAACTCCTACAAAACACTGGTCCTCTAACATCCAATGCTTGTCAGTTAAGATGAGAAACGTGTGAGCTTCATGAACTATGTAGTTCGTTTGAGCTGAAAAGTGACTGCCCTTACCTGAAACAAATTCTTGCTTGTAGGAAGACACAGCGCCTGGGATTTAACTCCATTTCTGAAGGGAAACACACAGCAGAGTTCTCATATATACATCACACTCTGCTTTAGAGCAAGAAGCACGCTCTTGCTTTCTAGAGTATCTAAGAGAGCAGGGAACATGAGTGTGCTGAGAACAAAAGAATGGTGTTTCCTACACATACAGACCATATGTAGAAGTACTCTGCCTCTGAAATTGATACTAAGCACAGGTCCTCTAACATCCAATGCTTGTCAGTTATGATGAGAAATGTGTGAGCTTCATGAACGATGTAGTTGGTTTGAGCTGTAAAATAACTGCCCTTATCTGAAACGAAGTCTTGCTTGTAGGAAGATTCAGAGCCTGGGATTTAACTCCATTTCTGAAGTGAAACACACAACAGAGTTCTCATCCATTGATCACACTCTGCATTAGAGCAAGAAGCATGCTCTTGCTTTTTAGAGTCTCTAAGACAGCAAGAAACTTGAGTGTGCTGAGAACAAAAGAACGGTGTTTCGTACACATACGGACCATATCTAGTCCAACTCTGCTTCTGAAACTGATACAAAACACTGGTCCTCTAACATCCAATGCTTGTCAGTTAAGATGGGAAACTTGTTAGCTTCGTGAACGATGTAGTTCGTTTGAGCTGAAAAGTGCCTGCCCTTAATTGAAACGAAGTCTTGCTTGTAGGAAGACACAGTGACTGGCATTTATGTCCATTTCTGAAGGGAAACACACAGCATAGTTCTCATCCATGGATCACACTCTGCTTTAGAGCAAGATGCACGCTCTTGCTTTCTAGAATCTCTAATTATGCTGGAAACTTGAGTGTGCTCAGAACAAAAGAACGGTGTTTCCTACACATACGGGCCATATCTAGTTCAAATCTGCTTCTGAAACTGAAACAAACCACAGGTCCTCTATCATCCAATGCTTGTCAGTTAAGATGAGAAACGTGTGAGCTTCGTGAACGATGTAGTTCGTTTGAGCTGTTAGTAACTGCCCTTACCTGAAACGAACTTTTCTTGTCGGAAGACTCAGAGCCTGGGATTTAACTCCCTTTCTGAAGTGAAAGACACAGCAGAGTTCTCATCCATAGATCACACTCTGCTTTAGAGCAAGAAGCACGCTCTAGCTTTCTAGATTCTCTAAGACAGCAGGAAACTTGAGTGTGCTCAGAACATTAGTTCGGTTTTTCCTACACATACGGGCCATATCTAGTTCAACTCTGCTTCTGAAACTGAAACAAACCACAGGTCCTCTATCATCCGATGCTTGTCAGTTAAGATGAGAAACGTGTGAGATTCGTGAACGATGTAGTTCGTTTGAGCTGTTAGTAACTCCCCTTACCTGAAACGAAGTCTTGCTTGTAGGAAGACTCAGAGCCTGGGATTTAACTCCATTTCTGAAGTGAAACAAACATCAGAGTTCTCATACATAGATCACACTCTGCTTTAGAGCAAGCAGCACGCTCTTGCTTTCTAGAGTCTCTAAAACAGCAGGAAACATGTGTGTGCTGAGAAAAAAAGAATGGTGTTTCCTACACATACGGAAAATATCTAGAAGAACTCTGCCTCTGAAATTGATACAGAGCCCAGTTCCTCTAACATCCAATGCTTGTCAGTTATGATGAGAAACGTGTGATCTTCCTGAGCGATGTGGATCGTTTGAGCTGTAAAGTAACTGCCCTTACCTGAAACGAAGTCTTGCTTGTAGGAAGACTCAGATCCTGGGATTTAACTCCATTTCTGAAGTGAAACACACAACTGAGTTCTCATCCATTGATCACACTCTGCTTTAGAGCAAGAAGCACGCTCTAGCTTTATAGAGTCTCTAAGACAGCAGGAAACTTGAGTGTGCTGAGAACAAAAGAACGGTGTTTCCTACACATGCGGACCATATCTAGTCCAACTCTGCTTCTGAAACTGATACAAAACACTGGTCCTCTAACATCCAATGCTTGTCAGTTAAGATGAGAAACTTGTTAGCTTCGTGAACGATGTAGTTCGTTTGAGCTGAAAAGTGCCTGCCCTTAATTGAAACGAAGTCTTGCTTGTAGGAAGACACAGTGACTGGCATTTATGGCCATTTCTGAAGGGAAACACACAGCATAGTTCTCATCCATGGATCACACTCTGCTTTAGAGCAAGATGCACGCTCTTGCTTTCTAGAATCTCTAATTACACTGGAAACTTGAGTGTGCTCAGAACAAAAGAACGGTGTTTCCTACACATACGGGCCATATCTAGTTCAACTCTGCTTCTGAAACTGAAACAAACCACAGGTCCTCTATCATCCAATGCTTGTCAGTTAAGATGAGAAACGTGTGAGCTTCGTGAACGATGTAGTTCGTTTGAGCTGTTAGTAACTGCCCTTACCTGAAACGAACTTTTCTTGTCGGAAGACTCAGAGCCTGGGATTTAACTCCATTTCTGAAGTGAAAGACAAAGCAGAGTTCTCATCCATAGATCACACTCTGCTTTAGAGCAAGAAGCACGCTCTTGCTTTCTATTGTCTCTAAGACAGCAGGAAATGTGAGTGTCCTGAGAACAAAACTACAGAGTTTCCTACACTTACGGACCATATCTAGTCCAACTCTGCTTCTGAAACTGATACAAAGCACTGGTCCTCTAACATCCAATGCTTGTCAGTTAAGATGGGAAACTTGTTAGCTTCGTGAACGATGTAGTTCGTTTGAGCTGAAAAGTGACTGCCCTTACCTAAAACGAAGTCTTACTTGTAGGAAGACACAGCGCATGGGATTTAACTCCATTTCTGAAGGCAAACACACAGCATAGTACTCATCCATGGATCACACTCTGCTTTAGAGCAAGAAGCATGCTCTTGCTTTCTAGAGTCTCCAATAGAACAGGAAACGTGAGTGTGCTCAGAACAAAAGAACGGCGTTTGTTACACATACGGACCATATCTAGTTGAACTGTGATTATGAAACTCAAACAAACCACAGGTCCTCTAACATCCAGTGCTTGTCAGTTAAGATGAGAAACATGCGAGCTTCGTGAACGATGTAGTTCGTTTAAGCTGAAAATTGACTGCCCTTACCTGAAACGAAGTCTTGCTTGTAGGAAGACACAGAGCATGGAATTAACTCCATTTCTGAAGGGAAAGACACAGCATAGTTCTCATCCATGGATCACACTCAGCTTTAGAGCAAGAAGCACGCTCTTGCTTTCTAGAGTCTCTAAGACAGCAGGAAACATGAGTGTGCTGAGAACAGAAGAATGGTGTGTCCTACACATACGGACCATATCTAGAAGAACTCTCCCTCTGAAATTGATACAAAGCCCAGTTCCTCTAACATCCAATGCTTGTCAGTTATGATGAGAAACGTGTGATCTTCCTGAGCGATGTGGATCGTTTGAGCTGTAAAGTAACTGCCCTTACCTGAAACGAAGTCTTGCTTGTAGGAAGACTCAGATCCTGGGATTTAACTCCATTTCTGAAGTGAAACACACAACTGAGTTCTCATCCATTGATCACACTCTGCTTTAGAGCAAGAAGCACGCTCTAGCTTTATAGAGTCTCTAAGACAGCAGGAAACTTGAGTGTGCTGAGAACAAAAGAACGGTGTTTCCTACACATGCGGACCATATCTAGTCCAACTCTGCTTCTGAAACTGATACAAAACACTGGTCCTCTAACATCCAATGCTTGTCAGTTAAGATGAGAAACTTGTTAGCTTCGTGAACGATGTAGTTCGTTTGAGCTGAAAAGTGCCTGCCCTTAATTGAAACGAAGTCTTGCTTGTAGGAAGACACAGTGACTGGCATTTATGTCCATTTCTGAAGGGAAACACACAGCATAGTTCTCATCCATGGATCACACTCTGCTTTAGAGCAAGATGCACGCTCTTGCTTTCTAGAATCTCTAATTACACTGGAAACTTGAGTGTGCTCAGAACAAAAGAACGGTGTTTCCTACACATACGGGCCATATCTAGTTCAACTCTGCTTCTGAAACTGAAACAAACCACAGGTCCTCTATCATCCAATGCTTGTCAGTTAAGATGAGAAACGTGTGAGCTTCGTGAACGATGTAGTTCGTTTGAGCTGTTAGTAACTGCCCTTACCTGAAACGAACTTTTCTTGTCGGAAGACTCAGAGCCTGGGATTTAACTCCATTTCTGAAGTGAAAGACAAAGCAGAGTTCTCATCCATAGATCACACTCTGCTTTAGAGCAAGAAGCACGCTCTTGCTTTCTATTGTCTCTAAGACAGCAGGAAATGTGAGTGTCCTGAGAACAAAACTACAGAGTTTCCTACACTTACGGACCATATCTAGTCCAACTCTGCTTCTGAAACTGATACAAAGCACTGGTCCTCTAACATCCAATGCTTGTCAGTTAAGATGGGAAACTTGTTAGCTTCGTGAACGATGTAGTTCGTTTGAGCTGAAAAGTGACTGCCCTTACCTAAAACGAAGTCTTACTTGTAGGAAGACACAGCGCATGGGATTTAACTCCATTTCTGAAGGCAAACACACAGCATAGTACTCATCCATGGATCACACTCTGCTTTAGAGCAAGAAGCATGCTCTTGCTTTCTAGAGTCTCCAATAGAACAGGAAACGTGAGTGTGCTCAGAACAAAAGAACGGCGTTTGTTACACATACGGACCATATCTAGTTGAACTGTGATTATGAAACTCAAACAAACCACAGGTCCTCTAACATCCAGTGCTTGTCAGTTAAGATGAGAAACATGCGAGCTTCGTGAACGATGTAGTTCGTTTAAGCTGAAAATTGACTGCCCTTACCTGAAACGAAGTCTTGCTTGTAGGAAGACACAGAGCATGGAATTAACTCCATTTCTGAAGGGAAAGACACAGCATAGTTCTCATCCATGGATCACACTCAGCTTTAGAGCAAGAAGCACGCTCTTGCTTTCTAGAGTCTCTAAGACAGCAGGAAACATGAGTGTGCTGAGAACAGAAGAATGGTGTGTCCTACACATACGGACCATATCTAGAAGAACTCTCCCTCTGAAATTGATACAAAGCCCAGTTCCTCTAACATCCAATGCTTGTCAGTTATGATGAGAAACGTGTGATCTTCCTGAGCGATGTGGATCGTTTGAGCTGTAAAGTAACTGCCCTTACCTGAAACGAAGTCTTGCTTGTAGGAAGACTCAGATCCTGGGATTTAACTCCATTTCTGAAGTGAAACACACAACTGAGTTCTCATCCATTGATCACACTCTGCTTTAGAGCAAGAAGCACGCTCTAGCTTTATAGAGTCTCTAAGACAGCAGGAAACTTGAGTGTGCTGAGAACAAAAGAACGGTGTTTCCTACACATGCGGACCATATCTAGTCCAACTCTGCTTCTGAAACTGATACAAAACACTGGTCCTCTAACATCCAATGCTTGTCAGTTAAGATGAGAAACTTGTTAGCTTCGTGAACGATGTAGTTCGTTTGAGCTGAAAAGTGCCTGCCCTTAATTGAAACGAAGTCTTGCTTGTAGGAAGACACAGTGACTGGCATTTATGTCCATTTCTGAAGGGAAACACACAGCATAGTTCTCATCCATGGATCACACTCTGCTTTAGAGCAAGATGCACGCTCTTGCTTTCTAGAATCTCTAATTACACTGGAAACTTGAGTGTGCTCAGAACAAAAGAACGGTGTTTCCTACACATACGGGCCATATCTAGTTCAACTCTGCTTCTGAAACTGAAACAAACCACAGGTCCTCTATCATCCAATGCTTGTCAGTTAAGATGAGAAACGTGTGAGCTTCGTGAACGATGTAGTTCGTTTGAGCTGTTAGTAACTGCCCTTACCTGAAACGAACTTTTCTTGTCGGAAGACTCAGAGCCTGGGATTTAACTCCATTTCTGAAGTGAAAGACAAAGCAGAGTTCTCATCCATAGATCACACTCTGCTTTAGAGCAAGAAGCACGCTCTTGCTTTCTATTGTCTCTAAGACAGCAGGAAATGTGAGTGTCCTGAGAACAAAACTACAGAGTTTCCTACACTTACGGACCATATCTAGTCCAACTCTGCTTCTGAAACTGATACAAAGCACTGGTCCTCTAACATCCAATGCTTGTCAGTTAAGATGGGAAACTTGTTAGCTTCGTGAACGATGTAGTTCGTTTGAGCTGAAAAGTGACTGCCCTTACCTAAAACGAAGTCTTACTTGTAGGAAGACACAGCGCATGGGATTTAACTCCATTTCTGAAGGCAAACACACAGCATAGTACTCATCCATGGATCACACTCTGCTTTAGAGCAAGAAGCATGCTCTTGCTTTCTAGAGTCTCCAATAGAACAGGAAACGTGAGTGTGCTCAGAACAAAAGAACGGCGTTTGTTACACATACGGACCATATCTAGTTGAACTGTGATTATGAAACTCAAACAAACCACAGGTCCTCTAACATCCAGTGCTTGTCAGTTAAGATGAGAAACATGCGAGCTTCGTGAACGATGTAGTTCGTTTAAGCTGAAAATTGACTGCCCTTACCTGAAACGAAGTCTTGCTTGTAGGAAGACACAGAGCATGGAATTAACTCCATTTCTGAAGGGAAAGACACAGCATAGTTCTCATCCATGGATCACACTCAGCTTTAGAGCAAGAAGCACGCTCTTGCTTTCTAGAGTCTCTAAGACAGCAGGAAACATGAGTGTGCTGAGAACAGAAGAATGGTGTGTCCTACACATACGGACCATATCTAGAAGAACTCTCCCTCTGAAATTGATACAAAGCCCAGTTCCTCTAACATCCAATGCTTGTCAGTTATGATGAGAAACGTGTGAGCTTCATGAGCGATGCAGTTCGTTTGAGCTGTAAAGTAACTGCCCTTACCTGAAACGAAGTCTGGCTTGTAGGAAGACTCAGAGCCTGGGATTTAACTCCATTTCTGAAGAGAAACACACAACAGAGTTCTCATCCATTGATCACACTCTGCTTTAGAGCAAGAAGCACGCTCTAGCTTTCTAGAGTCTCTAATACAGCAAGAAACTTGAGTGTGCTCAGAACATTAGAACGGTTTTTCCTAAACATACGGGCCATATCTAGTTCAACTCTGCTTCTGAAACTGAAACAAACCACAGGTCCTCTATCATCCAATGCTTGTCAGTTAAGATGAGAAACGTGTGAGATTGTGAATGATGTCGTTCGTTTGAGCTGTTAGTAACTCCCCTTACCTGAAACGAAGTCTTGCTTGTAGGAAGACTCAGAGCCTGGGATTTAACTCCATTTCTGAAGTGAAACACACATCAGAGTTCTCATACATAGATCACACTCTGCTTTAGAGCAAGAAGTACGCTCTTGTTTTCTAGAGTCTCTAAGACAGCAGGAAACATGAGTGTGCTGAGAACAAAAGAACGTTGTTTCCTACACATATGGACCATATTTAGAAAAAATCTGCCTCTGAAATTGATACAAAGCAATGGTCCCCAAACATGCAATGCTTGTCAGTTAAGATAAGAAACGTTTGAGCTTCATGAGCGATGTACATCATTTGAGCTGTAAAGTAACTGCCCTTACCGGAAACGAAGTCTTGCTTGTAGGAAGACTCAGATCCTGGGATTTAACTCCATTTCTGAAGTGAAACACACAACTGAGTTCTCATCCATTGATCACACTCTGCTTTAGAGCAAGAAGCACGCTCTAGCTTTATAGAGTCTCTAAGACAGCAGGAAACTTGAGTGTGCTGAGAACAAAGAACGGTGTTTCCTACACATGCGGACCATATCTAGTCCAACTCTGCTTCTGAAACTGATACAAAACACTGGTCCTCTAACATCCAATGCTTGTCAGTTAAGATGAGAAACTTGTTAGCTTCGTGAACGATGTAGTTCGTTTGAGCTGAAAAGTGCCTGCCCTTAATTGAAACGAAGTCTTGCTTGTAGGAAGACACAGTGACTGGCATTTATGTCCATTTCTGAAGGGAAACACACAGCATAGTTCTCATCCATGGATCACACTCTGCTTTAGAGCAAGATGCACGCTCTTGCTTTCTAGAATCTCTAATTACACTGGAAACTTGAGTGTGCTCAGAACAAAAGAACGGTGTTTCCTACACATACGGGCCATATCTAGTTCAACTCTGCTTCTGAAACTGAAACAAACCACAGGTCCTCTATCATCCAATGCTTGTCAGTTAAGATGAGAAACGTGTGAGCTTCGTGAACGATGTAGTTCGTTTGAGCTGTTAGTAACTGCCCTTACCTGAAACGAACTTTTCTTGTCGGAAGACTCAGAGCCTGGGATTTAACTCCATTTCTGAAGTGAAAGACAAAGCAGAGTTCTCATCCATAGATCACACTCTGCTTTAGAGCAAGAAGCACGCTCTTGCTTTCTATTGTCTCTAAGACAGCAGGAAATGTGAGTGTCCTGAGAACAAAACTACAGAGTTTCCTACACTTACGGACCATATCTAGTCCAACTCTGCTTCTGAAACTGATACAAAGCACTGGTCCTCTAACATCCAATGCTTGTCAGTTAAGATGGGAAACTTGTTAGCTTCGTGAACGATGTAGTTCGTTTGAGCTGAAAAGTGACTGCCCTTACCTAAAACGAAGTCTTACTTGTAGGAAGACACAGCGCATGGGATTTAACTCCATTTCTGAAGGCAAACACACAGCATAGTACTCATCCATGGATCACACTCTGCTTTAGAGCAAGAAGCATGCTCTTGCTTTCTAGAGTCTCCAATAGAACAGGAAACGTGAGTGTGCTCAGAACAAAAGAACGGCGTTTGTTACACATACGGACCATATCTAGTTGAACTGTGATTATGAAACTCAAACAAACCACAGGTCCTCTAACATCCAGTGCTTGTCAGTTAAGATGAGAAACATGCGAGCTTCGTGAACGATGTAGTTCGTTTAAGCTGAAAATTGACTGCCCTTACCTGAAACGAAGTCTTGCTTGTAGGAAGACACAGAGCATGGAATTAACTCCATTTCTGAAGGGAAAGACACAGCATAGTTCTCATCCATGGATCACACTCAGCTTTAGAGCAAGAAGCACGCTCTTGCTTTCTAGAGTCTCTAAGACAGCAGGAAACATGAGTGTGCTGAGAACAGAAGAATGGTGTGTCCTACACATACGGACCATATCTAGAAGAACTCTCCCTCTGAAATTGATACAAAGCCCAGTTCCTCTAACATCCAATGCTTGTCAGTTATGATGAGAAACGTGTGAGCTTCATGAGCGATGCAGTTCGTTTGAGCTGTAAAGTAACTGCCCTTACCTGAAACGAAGTCTGGCTTGTAGGAAGACTCAGAGCCTGGGATTTAACTCCATTTCTGAAGAGAAACACACAACAGAGTTCTCATCCATTGATCACACTCTGCTTTAGAGCAAGAAGCACGCTCTAGCTTTCTAGAGTCTCTAATACAGCAAGAAACTTGAGTGTGCTCAGAACATTAGAACGGTTTTTCCTAAACATACGGGCCATATCTAGTTCAACTCTGCTTCTGAAACTGAAACAAACCACAGGTCCTCTATCATCCAATGCTTGTCAGTTAAGATGAGAAACGTGTGAGATTGTGAATGATGTCGTTCGTTTGAGCTGTTAGTAACTCCCCTTACCTGAAACGAAGTCTTGCTTGTAGGAAGACTCAGAGCCTGGGATTTAACTCCATTTCTGAAGTGAAACACACATCAGAGTTCTCATACATAGATCACACTCTGCTTTAGAGCAAGAAGTACGCTCTTGTTTTCTAGAGTCTCTAAGACAGCAGGAAACATGAGTGTGCTGAGAACAAAAGAACGTTGTTTCCTACACATATGGACCATATTTAGAAAAAATCTGCCTCTGAAATTGATACAAAGCAATGGTCCCCAAACATGCAATGCTTGTCAGTTAAGATAAGAAACGTTTGAGCTTCATGAGCGATGTACATCATTTGAGCTGTAAAGTAACTGCCCTTACCGGAAACGAAGTCTTGCTTGTAGGAAGACTCAGATCCTGGGATTTAACTCCATTTCTGAAGTGAAACACACAACTGAGTTCTCATCCATTGATCACACTCTGCTTTAGAGCAAGAAGCACGCTCTAGCTTTATAGAGTCTCTAAGACAGCAGGAAACTTGAGTGTGCTGAGAACAAAGAACGGTGTTTCCTACACATGCGGACCATATCTAGTCCAACTCTGCTTCTGAAACTGATACAAAACACTGGTCCTCTAACATCCAATGCTTGTCAGTTAAGATGAGAAACTTGTTAGCTTCGTGAACGATGTAGTTCGTTTGAGCTGAAAAGTGCCTGCCCTTAATTGAAACGAAGTCTTGCTTGTAGGAAGACACAGTGACTGGCATTTATGTCCATTTCTGAAGGGAAACACACAGCATAGTTCTCATCCATGGATCACACTCTGCTTTAGAGCAAGATGCACGCTCTTGCTTTCTAGAATCTCTAATTACACTGGAAACTTGAGTGTGCTCAGAACAAAAGAACGGTGTTTCCTACACATACGGGCCATATCTAGTTCAACTCTGCTTCTGAAACTGAAACAAACCACAGGTCCTCTATCATCCAATGCTTGTCAGTTAAGATGAGAAACGTGTGAGCTTCGTGAACGATGTAGTTCGTTTGAGCTGTTAGTAACTGCCCTTACCTGAAACGAACTTTTCTTGTCGGAAGACTCAGAGCCTGGGATTTAACTCCATTTCTGAAGTGAAAGACAAAGCAGAGTTCTCATCCATAGATCACACTCTGCTTTAGAGCAAGAAGCACGCTCTTGCTTTCTATTGTCTCTAAGACAGCAGGAAATGTGAGTGTCCTGAGAACAAAACTACAGAGTTTCCTACACTTACGGACCATATCTAGTCCAACTCTGCTTCTGAAACTGATACAAAGCACTGGTCCTCTAACATCCAATGCTTGTCAGTTAAGATGGGAAACTTGTTAGCTTCGTGAACGATGTAGTTCGTTTGAGCTGAAAAGTGACTGCCCTTACCTAAAACGAACTTTACTTGTCGGAAGACTCAGAGCCTGGGATTTAACTCCATTTCTGAAGGCAAACACACAGCATAGTACTCATCGATGGATCACACTCTGCTTTAGAGCAAGAAGCACGCTCTTGCTTTCTAGAGTCTCTAATAGAACAGGAAACGTGAGTGTGCTCAGAACAAAAGAACGGCGTTTGTTACACATACGGACCATATCTAGTTGAACTGTGATTATGAAACTCAAACAAACCACAGGTCCTCTAACATCCAGTGCTTGTCAGTTAAGATGAGAAACATGCGAGCTTCGTGAACGATGTAGTTCGTTTAAGCTGAAAATTGACTGCCCTTCCCTGAAACGAAGTCTTGCTTGTAGGAAGACAGAGAGCATGGAATTAACTCCATTTCTGAAGGGAAAGACACAGCATAGTTCTCATCCATGGATCACACTCAGCTTTAGAGCAAGAAGCATGCTCTTGCTTTCTAGAGTCTCTAAAACAGCAGGAAACATGAGTGTGCTGAGAACAGAAGAATGGTGTGTCCTACACATACGGACCATATCTAGAAGACCTCTCCCTCTGAAATTGATACAAAGCCCAGTTCCTCTAACATCCAATGCTTGTCAGTTATGATGAGAAACGTGTGAGCTTCATGAGCGATGCAGTTCGTTTGAGCTGTAAAGTTACTGCCCTTATCTGAAACGAAGTCTGGCTTGTAGGAAGACTCAGAGCCTGGGATTTAACTCCATTTCTGAAGAGAAACACACAACAGAGTTCTCATCCATTGATCACACTCTGCTTTAGAGCAAGAAGCACGCTGTAGCTTTCTAGAGTCTCTAATACAGCAAGAAACTTGAGTGTGCTCAGAACATTAGAACGGTTTTTCCTAAACATATGGGCCATATCTAGTTCAACTCTGCTTCTGAAACTGAAACAAACCACAGGTCCTCTATCATCCAATGCTTGTCAGTTAAGATGAGAAACGTGTGAGATTGTGAACGATGTCGTTCGTTTGAGCTGTTAGTAACTCCCCTTACCTGAAACGAAGTCTTGCTTGTAGGAAGACTCAGAGCCTGGGATTTAACTCCATTTCTGAAGTGAAACACACATCAGAGTTCTCATACATAGATCACACTCTGCTTTAGAGCAAGAAGCACGCTCTTGTTTTCTAGAGTCTCTAAGACAGCAGGAAACATGAGTGTGCTGAGAACAAAAGAACGTTGTTTCCTACACATATGGACCATATTTAGAAAAAATCTGCCTCTGAAATTGATACAAGGCAATGGTCCCCAAACATGCAATGCTTGTCAGTTAAGATAAGAAACGTTTGAGCTTCATGAGCGATGTACATCATTTGAGCTGTAAAGTAACTGCCCTTACCTGAAACGAAGTCTTGCTTGTAGGAAGACTCAGATCCTGGGATTTAACTCCATTTCTGAAGTGAAACACACAACAGAGTTCTCATCCATTGATCACACTCTGCTTTAGAGCAAGAAGCATGCTCCTGCTTTCAAGAGTCTCTAAGACAGCAAGAAACTTGAGTGTGCTGAGAACAAAAGAACGGTGCTTCCTACACATCCGGACCATATCTAGTCCAACTCTACTTCTGAAACTGATACAAAACACTGGTCCTCTAACATCCAATGCTTGTCAGATAAGATGGGAAACTTGTTAGCTTCGTGAACGATGTAGTTCGTTTGAGCTGAAAAGTGACTGCCCTTAATTGAAACTAAGTCTTGCTTGTAGGAAGACACAGCGACTGGCATTTATGTCCATTTCTGAAGTGAAACACACAGCAGAGTTGTCATCCATTGATCACACTCTGCTTTATAGCTACAATCACGCTCTATCTTTATAGAGTCTCTAGACAGCAGGAAATTTGAGTGTGCTCAGAACAAGGAACGGTGTTCCCTCCCATACAGGCCATATCTAGTTCAACTCTGCTTTTGAAACTGAAATAAACCACAGGTCCTCTATCATCCAATGCTTGTCAGTTAAGATGAGAAACGTGTGAGCTTCGTGAACGATGTAGTTCGTTTGAGCTGAAAAGAGACTGCCCTTACCTGAAAGGAAGTCTTGCTTGTTGGAAGACACAGATCATGGAATTTAACTCCATTTCTGAAGGGAAACACGCAATTGAGTTCTCATCCATTGATCACACTCTGCTTTACAGCAAGAAGCACGCTCTTGCTTTCTAGAGTCTCTAAGACAGCAGGAAAAATGAGTGTGCTCAGAACAAATGAATGGTGTTTCCTACACATACGGACCATATCTAGTCCAACTCTGCTTCTGAAACTGATACAAAGCACTGGTCCCCTAACATCCAATGCTTGTCAGTTAAGATGAGAACCGTGTGAGCTTCGTGAATAATGTAGTTTGTTTGAGCTGTAATTTAACTGCCCTTACCTGAACGAAGTCTTGCTTGTAGGAAGACTCAGAGCCAGGGTTTTAACTCCATTTCTGAAGGGAAACACACAGCATAGTTCTCATCCATGGATCACACTCTGCTTTAGAGCAAGAAGCACGCTCTTGCTTTCTAGAGTCTCTAATACAGCACAAACTTGAGTGTGCTCAGAACAATAGAACGGTTTTTCCTACACATACAGGCCATATCTAGTTTAACTCTGCTTCTGGAACTGAAACAAACCACAGGTCCTCTAACATCCAATGCTTGTCAGTTAAGATGAGAAACGTGTGAGCTTCGTGAACGATGTAGTTCTTTTGAGCTGAAAAGTGACTACCCTTACCTGAAACGAAGTCTTGCTTGTAAGAAGACACAGAGCATGGAATTTAACTCCATTTCTGAAGGGAAACACACAGCAGAGTTGTCATCCATTGATCACACTCTGCTTTAGAGCAAGAAGCACGATCTAGTTTTCTAGAGTCTCTGAGACACCAAGAAACTTGCGTGTGCTGAGAACAAATGAATATTGTTTCCTACACATACGGACCATATCAAGTCCAACTCTGCTTCTGAAACTGATACTAAGCACTGGTCCTCTAACATCCAATGTTTGTGAGTTAAGATGAGAAACGTGTGGCCTTGTGAACGATGTATTTCCTTTGAGCTGAAAAGAGACTGCCCTTACCTGAAACGTTGTCTTGTTTGCAGGAAGACACAGAGCATGGAATTTAACTCCATTTCTGAAGGGAAACACACAACTGAGTTCCAATCCATTGATCACACTCTGCTTTAGAGCAAGAAGAACGCTCTTGCTTTCTAGAATCTCTAAGACAGCAGGAAACATGAGTGTGCTGAGAACAAATGAATGGTGTTTCCTACACATACAGACAATATCTAGTCCAACTCTGCTTCTGAAACTGATACAAAGCACTGGTCCCCTAACATCCAATGCTTGTCAGTTAAGATGAGAAACGTGTGAGCTTCGTGAACGATGTAGTTCGTTTTTGCTGGAAAGTAACTGCCCTTACCTGAAACGAAGTCTTGCTTGTATGAAGACTCAGAGCCAAGGATTTAACTCCATTTCTGAAGTGAAACACACAACAGAGTTCTCAACCATTGATCACACTCTGCATTAGGTCAAGAAGCACGATCTTGCTTTCTAGAGTCTCTAATACAGCAGGAAACTTGAATGTGCTCAGAACAAAAGAACGGTGTTTCTTACACATACGGACCCTATCTAGTTCAACTGTGCTTCTGAAACTGAAACAAACCACAGGTCCTCTAACATCCAATGCTTGTCAGGTAAGAGGAGAAACATGTGAGCTTCGTGAACGATGTAGTTCCTTTGAGATGTAAAGTAACAGCCCATACTTGAAACAAACTCTTCCTTGTAGGAAGACTCAGAGCCTGGGCTTTAACTCCATTTCTGAAGTGAAACACACAGCAGAATTGTCATCCATTGATCACACTCTGCTTTAGAGCAAGAAGCACTCTCTAGCTTTATAGAGTCTCTAAGACAAAAGGAAATTGAGTGTGCTCAGAAGAAAAGAACGGTGTTTCCTACACATACAGGCCATATCTAGTTCAACTCTAGTTTTGAAACTGAAACAAACCACAGGTCCTCTATCATCCAAAGCTTGTCAGTAAAGATGAGAAACATGTGAGCTTCGTGAACGATGTTGTTCGTTTGAGCTGTAAAGTAACTGCCCTTACTTGAAACGAGGTCTTCCTTGTAGGAAGACTCAGAGCCTGGGATTTAACTCCATTTCTGAAGTGAAACAAACATCAGAGTTCTCATACATAGATCACACTCTGCTTTAGAGCAAGAAGCACGCTCTTGCTTTCTAGAGTCTCTAATAGAACAGGAAACGTGAGTGTGCTCAGAACAAAAGAACGGCGTTTGTTACACATACGGACCATATCTAGTTGAACTGTGATTATGAAACTCAAACAAACCACAGGTCCTCTAACATCCAGTGCTTGTCAGTTAAGATGAGAAACATGCGAGCTTCGTGAACGATGTAGTTCGTTTAAGCTGAAAATTGACTGCCCTTCCCTGAAACGAAGTCTTGCTTGTAGGAAGACAGAGAGCATGGAATTAACTCCATTTCTGAAGGGAAAGACACAGCATAGTTCTCATCCATGGATCACACTCAGCTTTAGAGCAAGAAGCATGCTCTTGCTTTCTAGAGTCTCTAAAACAGCAGGAAACATGAGTGTGCTGAGAACAGAAGAATGGTGTGTCCTACACATACGGACCATATCTAGAAGACCTCTCCCTCTGAAATTGATACAAAGCCCAGTTCCTCTAACATCCAATGCTTGTCAGTTATGATGAGAAACGTGTGAGCTTCATGAGCGATGCAGTTCGTTTGAGCTGTAAAGTTACTGCCCTTATCTGAAACGAAGTCTGGCTTGTAGGAAGACTCAGAGCCTGGGATTTAACTCCATTTCTGAAGAGAAACACACAACAGAGTTCTCATCCATTGATCACACTCTGCTTTAGAGCAAGAAGCACGCTGTAGCTTTCTAGAGTCTCTAATACAGCAAGAAACTTGAGTGTGCTCAGAACATTAGAACGGTTTTTCCTAAACATATGGGCCATATCTAGTTCAACTCTGCTTCTGAAACTGAAACAAACCACAGGTCCTCTATCATCCAATGCTTGTCAGTTAAGATGAGAAACGTGTGAGATTGTGAACGATGTCGTTCGTTTGAGCTGTTAGTAACTCCCCTTACCTGAAACGAAGTCTTGCTTGTAGGAAGACTCAGAGCCTGGGATTTAACTCCATTTCTGAAGTGAAACACACATCAGAGTTCTCATACATAGATCACACTCTGCTTTAGAGCAAGAAGCACGCTCTTGTTTTCTAGAGTCTCTAAGACAGCAGGAAACATGAGTGTGCTGAGAACAAAAGAACGTTGTTTCCTACACATATGGACCATATTTAGAAAAAATCTGCCTCTGAAATTGATACAAGGCAATGGTCCCCAAACATGCAATGCTTGTCAGTTAAGATAAGAAACGTTTGAGCTTCATGAGCGATGTACATCATTTGAGCTGTAAAGTAACTGCCCTTACCTGAAACGAAGTCTTGCTTGTAGGAAGACTCAGATCCTGGGATTTAACTCCATTTCTGAAGTGAAACACACAACAGAGTTCTCATCCATTGATCACACTCTGCTTTAGAGCAAGAAGCATGCTCCTGCTTTCAAGAGTCTCTAAGACAGCAAGAAACTTGAGTGTGCTGAGAACAAAAGAACGGTGCTTCCTACACATCCGGACCATATCTAGTCCAACTCTACTTCTGAAACTGATACAAAACACTGGTCCTCTAACATCCAATGCTTGTCAGATAAGATGGGAAACTTGTTAGCTTCGTGAACGATGTAGTTCGTTTGAGCTGAAAAGTGACTGCCCTTAATTGAAACTAAGTCTTGCTTGTAGGAAGACACAGCGACTGGCATTTATGTCCATTTCTGAAGTGAAACACACAGCAGAGTTGTCATCCATTGATCACACTCTGCTTTATAGCTACAATCACGCTCTATCTTTATAGAGTCTCTAGACAGCAGGAAATTTGAGTGTGCTCAGAACAAGGAACGGTGTTCCCTCCCATACAGGCCATATCTAGTTCAACTCTGCTTTTGAAACTGAAATAAACCACAGGTCCTCTATCATCCAATGCTTGTCAGTTAAGATGAGAAACGTGTGAGCTTCGTGAACGATGTAGTTCGTTTGAGCTGAAAAGAGACTGCCCTTACCTGAAAGGAAGTCTTGCTTGTTGGAAGACACAGATCATGGAATTTAACTCCATTTCTGAAGGGAAACACGCAATTGAGTTCTCATCCATTGATCACACTCTGCTTTACAGCAAGAAGCACGCTCTTGCTTTCTAGAGTCTCTAAGACAGCAGGAAAAATGAGTGTGCTCAGAACAAATGAATGGTGTTTCCTACACATACGGACCATATCTAGTCCAACTCTGCTTCTGAAACTGATACAAAGCACTGGTCCCCTAACATCCAATGCTTGTCAGTTAAGATGAGAACCGTGTGAGCTTCGTGAATAATGTAGTTTGTTTGAGCTGTAATTTAACTGCCCTTACCTGAACGAAGTCTTGCTTGTAGGAAGACTCAGAGCCAGGGATTTAACTCCATTTCTGAAGGGAAACACACAGCATAGTTCTCATCCATGGATCACACTCTGCTTTAGAGCAAGAAGCACGCTCTTGCTTTCTAGAGTCTCTAATACAGCACAAACTTGAGTGTGCTCAGAACAATAGAACGGTTTTTCCTACACATACAGGCCATATCTAGTTTAACTCTGCTTCTGGAACTGAAACAAACCACAGGTCCTCTAACATCCAATGCTTGTCAGTTAAGATGAGAAACGTGTGAGCTTCGTGAACGATGTAGTTCTTTTGAGCTGAAAAGTGACTACCCTTACCTGAAACGAAGTCTTGCTTGTAAGAAGACACAGAGCATGGAATTTAACTCCATTTCTGAAGGGAAACACACAGCAGAGTTGTCATCCATTGATCACACTCTGCTTTAGAGCAAGAAGCACGATCTAGTTTTCTAGAGTCTCTGAGACACCAAGAAACTTGCGTGTGCTGAGAACAAATGAATATTGTTTCCTACACATACGGACCATATCAAGTCCAACTCTGCTTCTGAAACTGATACTAAGCACTGGTCCTCTAACATCCAATGTTTGTGAGTTAAGATGAGAAACGTGTGGCCTTGTGAACGATGTATTTCCTTTGAGCTGAAAAGAGACTGCCCTTACCTGAAACGTTGTCTTGTTTGCAGGAAGACACAGAGCATGGAATTTAACTCCATTTCTGAAGGGAAACACACAACTGAGTTCCAATCCATTGATCACACTCTGCTTTAGAGCAAGAAGAACGCTCTTGCTTTCTAGAATCTCTAAGACAGCAGGAAACATGAGTGTGCTGAGAACAAATGAATGGTGTTTCCTACACATACAGACAATATCTAGTCCAACTCTGCTTCTGAAACTGATACAAAGCACTGGTCCCCTAACATCCAATGCTTGTCAGTTAAGATGAGAAACGTGTGAGCTTCGTGAACGATGTAGTTCGTTTTTGCTGGAAAGTAACTGCCCTTACCTGAAACGAAGTCTTGCTTGTATGAAGACTCAGAGCCAAGGATTTAACTCCATTTCTGAAGTGAAACACACAACAGAGTTCTCAACCATTGATCACACTCTGCATTAGGTCAAGAAGCACGATCTTGCTTTCTAGAGTCTCTAATACAGCAGGAAACTTGAATGTGCTCAGAACAAAAGAACGGTGTTTCTTACACATACGGACCCTATCTAGTTCAACTGTGCTTCTGAAACTGAAACAAACCACAGGTCCTCTAACATCCAATGCTTGTCAGGTAAGAGGAGAAACATGTGAGCTTCGTGAACGATGTAGTTCCTTTGAGATGTAAAGTAACAGCCCATACTTGAAACAAACTCTTCCTTGTAGGAAGACTCAGAGCCTGGGCTTTAACTCCATTTCTGAAGTGAAACACACAGCAGAATTGTCATCCATTGATCACACTCTGCTTTAGAGCAAGAAGCACTCTCTAGCTTTATAGAGTCTCTAAGACAAAAGGAAATTGAGTGTGCTCAGAAGAAAAGAACGGTGTTTCCTACACATACAGGCCATATCTAGTTCAACTCTAGTTTTGAAACTGAAACAAACCACAGGTCCTCTATCATCCAAAGCTTGTCAGTAAAGATGAGAAACATGTGAGCTTCGTGAACGATGTTGTTCGTTTGAGCTGTAAAGTAACTGCCCTTACTTGAAACGAGGTCTTCCTTGTAGGAAGACTCAGAGCCTGGGATTTAACTCCATTTCTGAAGTGAAACAAACATCAGAGTTCTCATACATAGATCACACTCTGCTTTAGAGCAAGAAGCACGCTCTTGCTTTCTAGAGTCTCTAAGACAGCAGGAAACATGAGTGTGCTGAGAACAAAAGAATGGTGTTTCCAACACATAAGGACCATATCTAGAAGAACTCTGCCTCTGATATTGATACAAAGCACAGGTCCTCTAACATCCAATGCTTGTCAGTTAAGATGAGAAACGTGTGAGCTTCGTGAACGATGTAGTTTTTTTGACCTGAAAAGTGACTACCCTTACCTGAAAAGAAGTCTTGCTTGTAGGAAGACACAGAGCATGGAATTTAACTCCATTTCGAAAGTGAAACACACAGCAGAGTTGTCATCCATTGATCACACTCTGCTTTAGAGCAAGAAGCACGCTCTAGCTTTCTAGAGTCTCTGAGACACCAAGAAACTTGCGTGTGCTGAGAACAAATTAATGGAGTTTCCTACACATACGGACCATATCTAGATCATCTCTGTTTCTGAAACTGATACAAACCACAGGTCCTCTAACATCCAATGCTTGTCACTTAAGATGAGAAACATGTGAGCTTTGTGATCGATGTAGTTTGTTTGAGGTGTAAAGTAACTGCCCTTACATGAAACGAAGTGTTTCTTGTAGGAAGACTCAGAGCCAGGGATTTAACTCCATTTCTGAAGGGAAACACAGCATAGTTCTCATCCAAGGATCACACTCTGCTTTAGAGCAAGAAGCACACTCTTGCTTTCTAGAGTCTCTAATACAGCAGGAAACTTCAGTGTGCTCAGAACAATAGAACGGTTTTTCCTACACATATGGGCCATATCTAGTTCAACTCTGCTTCTGAAACTGAAACAAACCACAGGTCCTCGAACATCCAATGCTTGTCAGTTAAGATGAGAAAAGTGTGAGCTTCGTGAATGATGTAGTTCGTTTGAGCTGTAAAGTAACTGCCCTTACTTGAAACGAACTCTTCCTTGTAGGAAGACTCAGAGCCTGGGCTTTAACTCCATGTCTGAAGTGAAACACACAGCAGAGTTGTCATCCATTGATCACACTCTGCTTTAGAGCTAGAAGCACGCTCTAGCTTTCTAGAGTCTCTAAGACAGCAGGAAATTTGAGTGTGCTCAGAACAAGGAACGGTGTTTCCTACACATACAGGCCATATCTAGTTCAACTCTGCTTTTGAAACTGAAATAAACCACAAGTCCTCTATCATCCAATGCTTGTCAGTTAAGATGAGAAACGTGTGAGCTTCGTGAACGATGTAGTTCTTTTAAGCTGTAAAGTAACTGCCCTTACTTGAAACGAAGTCTTCCTTGTAGGAAGACTCAGAGCCTGGGATTTAACTCCATTTCTGAAGTGATACACACAGCAGAGTTGTCATACATTGATCACACTCTGCTTTAGAGCAAGAAGCACGATCTTGCTTTCTAGAGCCTCTAAGACACCAGGTAACGTGAGTGTCCTGAGAACAAAAGAACGGTGTTTCCTACACATACGGACCATATCTAATCCAACTCGGCTTCTGAAACTGATACAAAGCACTGGTCCTGTAACATCCGATGCTTGTTAGTTAAGATTAGAAACGTGTGAGCTTCGTGAACGATGTAGTTCGTTTGAGCAGAAAAGAGACTGCCCTTACCTGAAAGGAAATCTTGCTTGTAGGAAGACAAAGAGCATGGAATTTAACTCCATTTCTGAAGGGAAACACACAACTGAGTTCTCATCCATTGAGTACACTCTGCTTTAGAGCAAGAAGCACGCTCTTGCATTCTAGAGTCTCTAATACAGCAGGAAACTTGAGTGTGCTCAGAACATTAGTTCGGTTTTTCCTACACATACGGGCCATATCTAGTTCAACACTGCTTCTGAAACTGAAAAAAAAACCACAGGTCCTCTATCATCCAATGCTTGTCAGTTAAGATGAGAAACGTGTGAGATTCGTGAACGATGTAGTTCGTTTGAGCTGTTAGTAACTCCCCTTACCTGAAACGAAGTCTTGCTTGTAGGAAGACTCAGAGCCTGGGATTTAACTCCATTTCTGAAGTGAAACATACATCAGAGTTCTCATACATAGATCACACTCTGCTTTAGAGCAAGCAGCACGCTCTTGCTTTCTAGAGTATCTAAGAGAGCAGGGAACATGAGTGTGCTGAGAACAAAAGAATGGTGTTTCCTACACATACAGACCATATGTAGAAGAACTCTGCCTCTGAAATTGATACAAAGCACAGGTCCTCTAACATCCAATGCTTGTCAGTTATGATGAGAAATGTGTGAGCTTCATGAACGATGTAGTTCGTTTGAGCTGTAAAGTAACTGCCCTTACCTGAAACGAAGTCTTGCTTGTAGGAAGATTCAAAGCCTGGGATTTAACTCCATTTCTGAAGTGAAACACACAACAGAGTTCTCATCCATTGATCACACTCTGCATTAGAGCAAGAAGCATGCTCTTGCTTTTTAGAGTCTCTAAGACAGCAAGAAACTTGAGTGTGCTGAGAACAAAAGAACGGTGTTTCGTACACATACGGACCATATCTAGTCCAACTCTGCTTCTGAAACTGATACAAAACACTGGTCCTCTAACATCCAATGCTTGTCAGTTAAGATGGGAAACTTGTTAGCTTCGTGAACGATGTAGTTCGTTTGAGCTGAAAAGTGCCTGCTCTTAATTGAAACGAAGTCTTGCTTGTAGGAAGACACAGTGACTGGCATTTATGTCCATTTCTGAAGGGAAACACACAGCATAGTTCTCATCCATGGATCACACTCTGCTTTAGAGCAAGATGCACGCTCTTGCTTTCTAGAATCTCTAATTACGCTGGAAACTTGAGTGTGCTCAGAACAAAAGAACGGTGTTTCCTACACATACGGGCCATATCTAGTTCAACTCTGCTTCTGAAACTGAAACAAACCACAGGTCCTCTATCATCCAATGCTTGTCAGTTAAGATGAGAAACGTGTGAGCTTCGTGAACGATGTAGTTCGTTTGAGCTGTTAGTAACTGCCCTTACCTGAAACGAACTTTTCTTGTCGGAAGACTCAGAGCCTGGGATTTAACTCCATTTCTGAAGTGAAAGACACATCAGAGTTCTCATACATAGATCACACTCTGCTTTAGAGCAAGCAGCACGCTCTTGCTTTCTAGAGTATCTAAGAGAGCAGGGAACATGAGTGTCCTGAGAACAAAAGAACAGTGTTTCCTACACATACGGACCATATCTAATCCAACTCGGCTTCTGAAACTGATACAAAGCACTGGTCCTGTAACATCCGATGCTTGTTAGTTAAGATGAGAAACGTGTGAGCTTCGTGAACGATGTAGTTCGTTTGAGCTGAAAAGAGACTGCCCTTACCTGAAACGAAGTCTTGCTTGTAGGAAGACAAAGAGCATGGAATTTAACTCCATTTCTGAAGGGAAACACACAACTGAGTTCTCATCCATTGATCACACTCTGCTTTAGAGCAAGAAGCACGCTCTAGCTTTATAGAGTCTCTAAGACAGCAGGAAACTTGAGTGTGCTGAGAACAAAAGAACGGTGTTTCCTACACATGCGGACCATATCGAGTCCAACTCTGCTTCTGAAACTGATACAAAACACTGATCCTCTAACATCCAATGCTTGTCAGTTAAGATGAGAAACTTGTTAGCTTCGTGAACGATGTAGTTCGTTTGAGCTGAAAAGTGCCTGCCCTTAATTGAAACGAAGTCTTGCTTGTAGGAAGACACAGTGACTGGCATTTATGTCCATTTCTGAAGGGAAACACACAGCATAGTTCTCATCCATGGATCACACTCTGCTTTAGAGCAAGATGCACGCTCTTGCTTTCTAGAATCTCTAATTACACTGGAAACTTGAGTGTGCTCAGAACAAAAGAACGGTGTTTCCTACACATACGGGCCATATCTAGTTCAACTCTGCTTCTGAAACTGAAACAAACCACAGGTCCTCTAACATCCAATGCTTGTCAGGTAAGATGAGAAACGTGTGAGCTTCGTGAACGATGTAGTTCGTTTGAGCTGTTAGTAACTGCCCTTACCTGAAACGAACTTTTCTTGTCGGAAGACTCAGAGCCTGGGATTTAACTCCATTTCTGAAGTGAAAGACACAGCATAGTTCTCATCCATGGATCACACTCAGCTTTAGAGCAAGAAGCACGCTCTTGCTTTCTAGAGTCTCTAAGACAGCAGGAAACATGAGTGTGCTGAGAACAGAAGAATGGTGTGTCCTACACATACGGACCATATCTAGAAGAACTCTCCCTCTGAAATTGATACAAAGCCCAGTTCCTCTAACATCCAATGCTTGTCAGTTATGATGAGAAACGTGTGATCTTCATGAGCGATGCAGTTCGTTTGAGCTGTAAAGTAACTGCCCTTACCTGAAACGAAGTCTGGCTTGTAGGAAGACTCAGAGCCTGGGATTTAACTCCATTTCTGAAGAGAAACACACAACAGAGTTCTCATCCATTGATCACCCTCTGCTTTAGAGCAAGAAGCACGCTCTAGCTTTCTAGAGTCTCTAATACAGCAAGAAACTTGAGTGTGCTCAGAACATTAGAACGGTTTTTCCTAAACATACGGGCCATATCTAGTTCAACTCTGCTTCTGAAACTGAAACAAACCACAGGTCCTCTATCATCCAATGCTTGTCAGTTAAGATGAGAAACGTGTGAGATTGTGAATGATGTCGTTCGTTTGAGCTGTTAGTAACTCCCCTTACCTGAAACGAAGTCTTGCTTGTAGGAAGACCCAGAGCCTGGGATTTAACTCCATTTCTGAAGTGAAACACACATCAGAGTTCTCATACATAGATCACACTCTGCTTTAGAGCAAGAAGCACGCTCTTGTTTTCTAGAGTCTCTAAGACAGCAGGAAACATGAGTGTGCTGAGAACAAAAGAACGTTGTTTCCTACACATATGGACCATATTTAGAAAAAATCTGCCTCTGAAATTGATACAAAGCAATGGTCCCCAAACATGCAATGCTTGTCAGTTAAGATAAGAAACGTTTGAGCTTCATGAGCGATGTACATCATTTGAGCTGTAAAGTAACTGCCCTTACCGGAAACGAAGTCTTGCTTGTAGGAAGACTCAGATCCTGGGATTTAACTCCATTTCTGAAGTGAAACACACAACTGAGTTCTCATCCATTGATCACACTCTGCTTTAGAGCAAGAAGCACGCTCTAGCTTTATAGAGTCTCTAAGACAGCAGGAAACTTGAGTGTGCTGAGAACAAAGAACGGTGTTTCCTACACATGCGGACCATATCTAGTCCAACTCTGCTTCTGAAACTGATACAAAACACTAGTCCTCTAACATCCAATGCTTGTCAGTTAAGATGAGAAACTTGTTAGCTTCGTGAACGATGTAGTTCGTTTGAGCTGAAAAGTGCCTGCCCTTAATTGAAACGAAGTCTTGCTTGTAGGAAGACACAGTGACTGGCATTTATGTCCATTTCTGAAGGGAAACACACAGCATAGTTCTCATCCATGGATCACACTCTGCTTTAGAGCAAGATGCACGCTCTTGCTTTCTAGAATCTCTAATTACACTGGAAACTTGAGTGTGCTCAGAACAAAAGAACGGTGTTTCCTACACATACGGGCCATATCTAGTTCAACTCTGCTTCTGAAACTGAAACAAACCACAGGTCCTCTATCATCCAATGCTTGTCAGTTAAGATGAGAAACGTGTGAGCTTCGTGAACGATGTAGTTCGTTTGAGCTGTTAGTAACTGCCCTTACCTGAAACGAACTTTTCTTGTCGGAAGACTCAGAGCCTGGGATTTAACTCCATTTCTGAAGTGAAAGACAAAGCAGAGTTCTCATCCATAGATCACACTCTGCTTTAGAGCAAGAAGCACGCTCTTGCTTTCTATTGTCTCTAAGACAGCAGGAAATGTGAGTGTCCTGAGAACAAAACTACAGAGTTTCCTACACTTACGGACCATATCTAGTCCAACTCTGCTTCTGAAACTGATACAAAGCACTGGTCCTCTAACATCCAATGCTTGTCAGTTAAGATGGGAAACTTGTTAGCTTCGTGAACGATGTAGTTCGTTTGAGCTGAAAAGTGACTGCCCTTACCTAAAACGAAGTCTTACTTGTAGGAAGACACAGCGCATGGGATTTAACTCCATTTCTGAAGGCAAACACACAGCATAGTACTCATCCATGGATCACACTCTGCTTTAGAGCAAGAAGCATGCTCTTGCTTTCTAGAGTCTCCAATAGAACAGGAAACGTGAGTGTGCTCAGAACAAAAGAACGGCGTTTGTTACACATACGGACCATATCTAGTTGAACTGTGATTATGAAACTCAAACAAACCACAGGTCCTCTAACATCCAGTGCTTGTCAGTTAAGATGAGAAACATGCGAGCTTCGTGAACGATGTAGTTCGTTTAAGCTGAAAATTGACTGCCCTTACCTGAAACGAAGTCTTGCTTGTAGGAAGACACAGAGCATGGAATTAACTCCATTTCTGAAGGGAAAGACACAGCATAGTTCTCATCCATGGATCACACTCAGCTTTAGAGCAAGAAGCACGCTCTTGCTTTCTAGAGTCTCTAAGACAGCAGGAAACATGAGTGTGCTGAGAACAGAAGAATGGTGTGTCCTACACATACGGACCATATCTAGAAGAACTCTCCCTCTGAAATTGATACAAAGCCCAGTTCCTCTAACATCCAATGCTTGTCAGTTATGATGAGAAACGTGTGAGCTTCATGAGCGATGCAGTTCGTTTGAGCTGTAAAGTAACTGCCCTTACCTGAAACGAAGTCTGGCTTGTAGGAAGACTCAGAGCCTGGGATTTAACTCCATTTCTGAAGAGAAACACACAACAGAGTTCTCATCCATTGATCACACTCTGCTTTAGAGCAAGAAGCACGCTCTAGCTTTCTAGAGTCTCTAATACAGCAAGAAACTTGAGTGTGCTCAGAACATTAGAACGGTTTTTCCTAAACATACGGGCCATATCTAGTTCAACTCTGCTTCTGAAACTGAAACAAACCACAGGTCCTCTATCATCCAATGCTTGTCAGTTAAGATGAGAAACGTGTGAGATTGTGAATGATGTCGTTCGTTTGAGCTGTTAGTAACTCCCCTTACCTGAAACGAAGTCTTGCTTGTAGGAAGACTCAGAGCCTGGGATTTAACTCCATTTCTGAAGTGAAACACACATCAGAGTTCTCATACATAGATCACACTCTGCTTTAGAGCAAGAAGTACGCTCTTGTTTTCTAGAGTCTCTAAGACAGCAGGAAACATGAGTGTGCTGAGAACAAAAGAACGTTGTTTCCTACACATATGGACCATATTTAGAAAAAATCTGCCTCTGAAATTGATACAAAGCAATGGTCCCCAAACATGCAATGCTTGTCAGTTAAGATAAGAAACGTTTGAGCTTCATGAGCGATGTACATCATTTGAGCTGTAAAGTAACTGCCCTTACCTGAATCGAAGTCTTGCTTTTAGGAAGACTCAGATCCTGGGATTTAACTCCATTTCTGAAGTGAAACACACAACAGAGTTCTCATCCATTGATCACCCTCTGCCTTAGAGCAAGAAGCATGCTCCTGCTTTCAAGAGTCTCTAAGACAGCAAGAAACTTGAGTGTGCTGAGAACAAAAGAACGGTGCTTCCTACACATAGGGACCATATCTAGTCCAACTCTGCTTCTGAAACTGATATAAAGCATTGACCCTCTAACATCCAATGCTTGTCAGTTAAGATGAGAAACGTGTGAGCTCTGTATACGATGTAGTTAGTTTTAGCATAAAAGTGACTGTCCTTACCTGAAACGAAGTCTTGCTTGTAGGAAGACTCAGAGCCTGGGATTTAACTGCATTTCTAAAGGCAAACACACAGCATAGTTCTCATCCATGGATCACACTCTGCTTTAGAGCGAGAAGCACGCTCTTGCTTTCTAGAGTCTCTAAGACAGCAGGAAACGTGAGTGTGCTGAGAACAAAAGAACGGAGTTTCCTAAACATACGGACTATATCTAGTCCAAATCTGCTTCTGAAACTGTTACAAAGCACTGACCCTCTAACATCCAATGCTTGTTAGTTAAGATGGGAAACGTGTGAGCTTCATGAACGATGTAGTTGTTTGAGCAGAAAAGTGACTGCCTTACCTGAATTGAAGTCTTGCTTGTAGGAAGACTCAGAGCCTGGGATTTAACTCCATTTCTGAAGGCAAACACACAGCATAGTTCTCATCCATGGATCACACTCTGCTTTAGAGCGAGAAGCACGCTCTTGCTTTCTAGAGTCTCTAAGACAGCAGGAAACCTGAGTGTGCTGAGAACAAAAGAACGGTGTTTCCTACACATACAGACCATATATAGTCCAACTCTGCTTCATAAACTGATACAAAGCACTGGTCCTCTAACATCCAATGCTTGTCAGTTAAGATGAGAAACGTGTGAGCTTCTGGAACGATGTAGTTCGTTTGAGCAGAAAAGTGACTGCCCTTACCTGAAACGAAGTCTTGCTTGGAGGAAGACTCAGAGCCTGGGATTTAACTCCATTTCTGAAGTGAAACACACAGCGTAGTTCTCATCTATGGATCACACTCTGCTTTAGAGCAAGAAGCATACTCTTGCTTTCTAGAGTCTCAAAGACAGCAGGAAATCTGAGTGTGCCCAGAACAAAAGAACGGTGTTTCCTACACATACGGACTATATGTAGTCCAAAACTTCTTCTGAAACAGATACAATACACTGGTCCTCTAATATCCAATGCTTGTCAGTTAAGATGATAAACGTGTGTGCTTCGTGAAAGATGTAGTTCGTTTGAGCAGAAAAGTGACTGCCCTTACCTGAAACGAAGTCTTGCTTGAAGGGAGACTCAGAGCCAGGGATTTAACTCCTTTTCTGAAGTGAAACACACAGCATAGTTTTCATCCATGCATCACACTCTGCTTTAGAACAGGAAGCACACTCTTGCTTTCTAGAGTCTCTAAGACAGCAGGAAACGTGATTTTGCTGAGAACAAAAGAACAGTGTTTCCTACACATACGGACATTATATAGTCCAACTCTGCTTCTGAAACTGATACAAAGGACGGGTCCTCTAATATCCAATGCTTGTCTGTTAAGGTGAGAAACTTGTGAGCTTTGTGAACGATGTAGTTCGTTTGAGCTGAAAAGTAACTGCCCTTACATGAAACGAAGTCTTGCTTGTAGGAAGACTCAGAGCCTGGGATTTAACTCCATTTCTGAAGGCAAACACACAGCATAGTTCTCATCCATGGATCACACTCTGCTTTAGAGCGAGAAGCACGCTCTTGCTTTCTAGAGTCTCTAAGACAGCAGGAAACGTGAGTGTGCTGAGAACAAAAGAACGTTGTTTTCTACACATAGGGACCATATCTAGTCCAATTCTGCTTCTGAAACTGATACAAAGCACTGGTCCTCTAACCTCCAATGCTTGTCAGTTAAGATGAGAAACGTGTGAGCTTCTGGAACGATGTAGTTCGTTTGAGCAGAAAAGTGACTGCCCTTACCTGAAACGATGTCTTGCTTGGAGGAAGACTCAGAGCCTGGGATTTAACTCCATTTCTGAAGTGAAACACACAGCGTAGTTCTCATCCATGGATCACACTCTGCTTTAGAGCGAGAAGCACACTCTTGCTTTCTAGATTCTCTAAGACACAGGGAATCTGAGTGTGCCCAGAACAAAAGAACGGTGTTTCCTACACATACGGACTATAAGTAGTCCAAAACTTCTTCTGAAACTGATAGAATGCACTGGTCCTCTAACATCCAATGCTTGTCAGTTAAGATGAGAAACGTGTGAGCTTCGTGAAAGATGTAGTTCGGTTGAGCAGAAAAGTGACTGCCCTTACCTGAAATGAAGTCTTGCTTGTAGGGAGACTCAGAGCCTGGGATTTAACTCGTTTTCTGATGTGAAACACACAGCATAGTTTTCATCCATGGATCACACTCTGCTTTAGAATGAGAAGCACGCTCTTGCTTAATAGAGTCTCTAAGAAAGCAGGAAACGTGAGTGTGCTGAGAACAAAAGAACGGTGTTTCCTACACATACGGACCATATATAGTCCAACTCTGCTTCTGAAACTGATACAAAGCACTGTTCCTCTAACATCCAATGTTTGTCAGTTAAGATGAGAAATGTGTGAGCTTTGTGAATGATGTAGTTCCTTTAAACTGAAAAGTGACTACCCTTACCTGAAATGAAGTCTTGCTTGTAGGAAGACACAGAGCCTGGGGTTTAACTCCATTTCTGAAGGGAAACACACAGCATAGTATTCATCCATGGATCACACTGTGGTTAGAGCAAGAAGCACACTCTTGCTTTCTAGAGTCTCTAAGACAGCAGGAAATTTGAGTGTGCCCAGAACAATAGAACAGTGTTTCCTACACATTTGGACCATATCCAGTCCAAATCTGCTTCTGAACCTGATATAAAGCATTGACCCTCTAACATCCAATGCTTGTCAGTTAAGATGAGAAACGTGTGAGCTCTGTATACGATGTAGTTCGTTTTAGCATAAAAGTGACTGTCCTTACCTGAAACGAAGTCTTGCTTGTAGGAAGACTCAGAGCCTGGGATTTAACTGCATTTCTAAAGGCAAACACACAGCATAGTTCTCATCCATGGATCACATTCTGCTTTTGAGCGAGAAGCACGCTCTTGCTTTCTAGAGTCTCTAAGACAGCAGGAAACGTGAGTGTGCTGAGAACAAAAGAACGGAGTTTCCTAAACATACAGACTATATCTAGTCCAAATCTGCTTCTGAAACTGTTACAAAGCACTGACCCTCTAACATCCAATGCTTGTTAGTTAAGATGGGAAACGTGTGAGCTTCATGAACCATGTAGTTGTTTGAGCAGAAAAGAGACTGCCTTACCTGAATTGAAGTCTTGCTTGTAGGAAGACTCAGAGCCTGGGATTTAACTCCATTTCTGAAGGCAAACACACAGCATAGTTCTCATCCATGGATCACACTCTGCTTTAGAGCGAGAAGCACGCTCTTGCTTTCTAGAGTCTCTAAGACAGCAGGAAACCTGAGTGTGCTGAGAACAAAAGAACGGTGTTTCCTACACATACAGACCATATATAGTCCAACTCTGCTTCTTAAACTGATACAAAGCACTGGTCCTCTAACATCCAATGCTTGTCAGTTAAGATGAGAAACGTGTGAGCTTCTGGAACGATGTAGTTCGTTTGAGCAGAAAAGTGACTGCCCTTACCTGAAACGAAGTCTTGCTTGGAGGAAGACTCAGAGCCTGGGATTTAACTCCATTTCAGAAGAAAAACACACAGCAGTGTAATCATCCATTGATCACACTCTGCTTTATAACAAGAAGCACGCTCTTGCTTTCTAGAATCTCTAAGAGAGCAGGAAACGTGATTTTGCTGAGAAAAAAAAAGAACGGTGTTTCCTACACATACAGACCATATCTAGTTCAACTCTGCTTCTGAAACTGATACAAAGCACTGGTCCTCTAACATCCAATGCTTGTCAGTTAAGATGAGAAACGTGTGAGCTTTGTGAATGATGTAGTTCCATTGAACCTAAAAGTGACTGCCCTTACCTGAAACGAAGTCTTGCTTATAGTAAGACACAGAGCCTGGGATTTAACTCCATTTCTGAAGTGAAACACACAGCAGTGTTCCCATCCATTGATGACACTCTGCTTTAGAACAAGATGCACGCTCTTGCTTTCTAGAGTCTCTAAGACAGCAGGAAACGTGAGTGTGCTGAGAAAAAAAGAACGGTGTTTCCTACACATAGGGACCATATCTATTCCAACTCTGCTTCTTAAACTGATACAAAGCACTGGTCCTCTAACATCCAATGCTTGTCTATTAAGATGAGAAACGTGTGAGCTTCTGGAACAATGTAGTTCGTTTGAGCTGAAAAGTGACTGCCCTTACCTGAAACGAAGTCTTGTTGTAGGAAGACTCAGAGCATGGGATTTAACTCCATTTCTGAAGTGAAACACACAGCGTAGTTCTCATCCATGGATCACACTCTGCTTTAGAGCAAGAAGCACGCTCTTGCTTTCTAGATTCTCTAAGACAGCAGGAAACGTGAGTGTGCTGAGAACAAAAGAACGGTGTTTCCTACAAATACAGACTATAAGTAGTCCAAAACTTCTTCTGAAACTGATAGAATGCACTGGTCTTCTAACATCCAATGCTTGTCAGTTAAGATGAGAAACGTGTGAGCTTCGTGAAAGTTGTAGTGCGTTTGAGCAGAAAAGTGACTGCCCTTACCTGAAAAGAAGTCTTGCTTGTAGGGAGACTCAGAGCCTGGGATTTAACTCCTTTTCTGAAGTGAAACACACAGCATAGTTTTCATCCATGGATCACACTCTGCTTTAGAACGAGAAGCACGCTCTTGCTTTCTAGAGTCTCTAAGACAGCAGGAAACGTGAGTGTGCTGAGAACAAAAGAACGGTGTTTCCTATACATACAGACCATATCTAGTCCATATCTGCTTCTTAAACTGAAACAAAGCACTGGTCCTCTAACATCCAATGCTTGTCTGTTAAGATGAGAAACGTGTGAGCTTTGTGAATGATATAGTTCCTTTGAACTGAAAAGTGACTGCCCTTACCCGAAAAGAAGTCTTGCTTGTAGGAAGACACAGAGCCTGGGATTTAAGTCCGTTTCTGAATTGAAACACACAGCATAGTTCTCATCCATGGATCACGCTCTGCTTTAGAGCGAGAATCACACGCTTGCTTTCTAGAGTCTCTAATACAACAGGAAATCTGAGTGTGCCCAGAACAAAAGTACGGTGTTTCCTACACATACGGACCATATGTAGTCCAAATCTGCTTCTGAAACTGATACAAAGCACTGACCTTCTAACATCCAATGCTTGTCAGTTAAGATGGGAAACGTGTGAGCTTCATGAACGATGTAGTTCGTTTGAGCAGAAAAGTGACTGCCCTTACCTGAATTGAAGTCTTGCTTGTAGGAAGACTCAGAGCCTGGGATTTAACTCCATTTCTGAAGTGAAACACACAGCAGTGTTCTCATCCATTGATGACCCTCTGCTTTAGAACAAGAAGCATGCTCTTGTTTTCTAGAGTCTCTAAGACAGCAGGAAACGTGAGTGTGCTGAGAACAAAAGAACGGTGTTTCGTACACATACGGACCATATCTAGTCCAACTTTGCTTCTTAAACTGATACAAAGCACTGGTCCTCTAACATCCAATGCTTGTCTGTTAAGATGAGAAATATGTGAGCTCAGTGAACGATGTAGTTCGTTTGAGCTGAAAAGTGACTGCCCTTACCTTAAACGAAGTCTTGCTTGTAGGAAGACACAGAGACTGGGATTTAACTCCATTTCTGAAGGGAAACACACAGCATAGTATTCATCCATGGATCACACTGTGGTTAGAGCGAGAAGCACACTCTTGCTTTCTAGAGTCTCTAAGACAGCAGGAAATATGAGTGTGCCCAGAACAATAGAACGGTGTTTCCTACACATTTGGACCATATCCAGTCCAAATATGCTTCTGAAACTGATATAAAGCATTGACCCTCTAACATCCAATGCTTGTCAGTTAAGATGAGAAACGTGTGAGCTCTGTGAACGATGTAGTTCGTTTGAGCAGAAAAGTTACTGTCCTTACCTGAAACGAAGTCTTGCTTGTAGGGAGACTCAGAGACTGGGATTTAACTCCATTTCTGAAGGCAAACACACAGCATAGTTCTCATCCATGGATCACACTCTGCTTTAGAGCGAGAAGCACGCTCTTGCTTTCTAGAGTCTCTAAGAGAGCAGGAAACGTGAGTGTGCTGAGAACAAAAGAACGGTGTTTCCTACACATACGGACCATATCTAGTCCAACTCATCTTCTGAAACTGATACAAAGACCTGGTCCTCTAACATCCAATGCTTGTCAGTTAAGATGGGAAACGTGTGAGCTTCAAGAACGATGTAGTTCGTTTGAGCAAAAAAGTGACTGCCCTTACCTTACGAAGTCTTGCTTGTACGAAGACTCAGAGCCTGGGATTTAACTCCATTTCTGAATTGAAACACACAGCAGTGTTCTCATCCATTGATCACACTCTGCTTTAGAATAAGAAGCACGCTCTTGCTTTTTAGAGTCTCTAAGACAGGAGGAAACGTGATTTTGCTGAGAACAAATGAACGGAGTTTCCTACACATACGGACCATATCTAGTCCAAATCTGCTTCTGAAACTGATACAAATCACTGACCCTCTAATATCCAATGCTTGTCAGTTAAGATGGGAAACGTGTGAGCTTCATGAACCATGTAGTTCGTTTGAGCTGAAAAGTGACTGCCCTTACCTGAAACGAAGTCTTGCTTGTAGGAAGACTCAGAGCCTGGGATTTAACTCCATTTCTGAAGGCAAACACACAGCATAGTTCTCATCCATGGATCACACTCTGCTTTAGAGCGAGAAGCACGCTCTTGCTTTCTAGAGTCTCTAAGACAGCAGGAAACGTGAGTGTGCTGAGAACAAAAGAACGGTGTTTCCTACACATAGGGACCATATCTAGTCCAACTCTGCTTCTGAAACTGATACAAAGCACTGGTCCTCTAACCTCCAATGCTTGTCAGTTAAGATGAGAAACGTGTGAGCTTCTGGAACGATGTAGTTCGTTTGAGCAGAAAAGTGACTGCCCTTACCTGAAACGATGTCTTGCTTGGAGGAGGACTCAGAGCCTGGGATTTAACTCCATTTCTGAAGTGAAACACACAGCGTAGTTCTCATCCATGGATCACACTCTGCTTTAGAGCGAGAAGCACACTCTTGCTTTCTAGATTCTCTAAGACACAGGAAATCTGAGTGTGCCCAGAACAAAAGAACGGTGTTTCCTACACATACGGACTATAAGTAGTCCAAAACTTCTTCTGAAACTGATAGAATGCACTATCCTCTAACATCCAATGCTTGTCAGTTAAGATGAGAAACGTGTGAGCTTCGTGAAAGATGTAGTTCGTTTGAGCAGAATAGTGACTGCCCTTACCTGAAACGAAGTCTTGCTTGTAGGGAGACTCAGAGCCTGGGATTTAACTCGTTTTCTGATGTGAAACACACAGCATAGTTTTCATCCATGGATCACACTCAGCTTTAGAATGAGAAGCACGATCTTGCTTAATAGAGTCTCTAAGAAAGCAGGAAACGTGAGTGTGCTGAAACAAAAGAACGGTGTTTCCTACACATACGGACCATATCTAGTCCAACTCTGCTTCTGAAACTGATACAAAGCACTGTTCCTCTAACATCCAATGTTTGTCAGTTAAGATGAGAAAGTGTGAGCTTTGTGAATGATGTAGTTCCTTTAAACTGAAAAGTGACTACCCTTACCTGAAACGAAGTCTTGCCTGTAGGAAGACACAGAGCCTGGGATTTAACTCCATTTCTGAAGGGAAACACACAGCATAGTATTCATCCATGGATCACACTGTGGTTAGAGCGAGAAGCACACTCTTGCTTTCTAGAGTCTCTAAGACACCAGGAAATTTGAGTGTGCCAAGAACAATAGAACGGTGTTTCCTACACATATGGACCATATCCAGTCCAAATCTGCTTCTGAAACTGATATAAAGCATTGACCCTCTAACATCCAATGCTTGTCAGTTAAGATGAGAAACGTGTGAGCTCTGTATACGATGTAGTTCGTTTTAGCATAAAAGTGACTGTCCTTACCTGAAACGAAGTCTTGCTTGTAGGAAGACTCAGAGCCTGGGATTTAACTGCATTTCTAAAGGCAAACACACAGCATAGTTCTCATCCATGGATCACACTCTGCTTTAGAGCGAGAAGCACGCTCTTGCTTTCTAGAGTCTCTAAGACAGCAGGAAACGTGAGTGTGCTGAGAACAAAAGAACGGAGTTTCCTAAACATACGGACTATATCTAGTCCAAATCTGCTTCTGAAACTGTTACAAAGCACTGACCCTCTAACATCCAATGCTTGTTAGTTAAGATGGGAAACGTGTGAGCTTCATGAACGATGTAGTTGTTTGAGCAGAAAAGTGACTGCCTTACCTGAATTGAAGTCTTGCTTGTAGGAAGACTCAGAGCCTGGGATTTAACTCCATTTCTGAAGGCAAACACACAGCATAGTTCTCATCCATGGATCACACTCTGCTTTAGAGCGAGAAGCACGCTCTTGCTTTCTAGAGTCTCTAAGACAGCAGGAAACCTGAGTGTGCTGAGAACAAAAGAACGGTGTTTCCTACACATACAGACCATATATAGTCCAACTCTGCTTCATAAACTGATACAAAGCACTGGTCCTCTAACATCCAATGCTTGTCAGTTAAGATGAGAAACGTGTGAGCTTCTGGAACGATGTAGTTCGTTTGAGCAGAAAAGTGACTGCCCTTACCTGAAACGAAGTCTTGCTTGGAGGAAGACTCAGAGCCTGGGATTTAACTCCATTTCTGAAGTGAAACACACAGCGTAGTTCTCATCTATGGATCACACTCTGCTTTAGAGCAAGAAGCATACTCTTGCTTTCTAGAGTCTCAAAGACAGCAGGAAATCTGAGTGTGCCCAGAACAAAAGAACGGTGTTTCCTACACATACGGACTATATGTAGTCCAAAACTTCTTCTGAAACAGATAGAATACACTGGTCCTCTAATATCCAATGCTTGTCAGTTAAGATGAGAAACGTGTGTGCTTCGTGAAAGATGTAGTTCGTTTGAGCAGAAAAGTGACTGCCCTTACCTGAAACGAAGTCTTGCTTGAAGGGAGACTCAGAGCCAGGGATTTAACTCCTTTTCTGAAGTGAAACACACAGCATAGTTTTCATCCATGCATCACACTCTGCTTTAGAACAGGAAGCACACTCTTGCTTTCTAGAGTCTCTAAGACAGCAGGAAACGTGATTTTGCTGAGAACAAAAGAACAGTGTTTCCTACACATACGGACATTATATAGTCCAACTCTGCTTCTGAAACTGATACAAAGGACGGGTCCTCTAATATCCAATGCTTGTCTGTTAAGGTGAGAAACTTGTGAGCTTCGTGAACGATGTAGTTCGTTTGAGCTGAAAAGTAACTGCCCTTACCTGAAACGAAGTCTTGCTTGTAGGAAGACTCAGAGCCTGGGATTTAACTCCACTTCTGAAGGCAAACACACAGCATAGTTCTCATCCATGGATCACACTCTGCTTTAGAGCGAGAAGCACGCTCTTGCTTTCTAGAATCTCTAAGACAGCAGGAAACGTGAGTGTGCTGACAACAAAAGAACGGTGTTTCAACATACGGACCATATCTAGTCCAAATCTGCTTCTTAAACTGATACAAAGCAATGATCCTCTAACATCCAATGCTTGTCTCTTAAGATGAGAAACGTGTGAGCTTCATGAACGATGTAGTTCGTTTGAGCATAAAATTGACTGCCCTTACCTGAATTGAAGTCTTGCCTGTAGGAAGACTCAGAGCCTGGGATTTAAATCCATTTCTGAAGAAAAACACACAGCAGTGTAATCATCCATTGATCACACTCTGCTTTATAACAAGAAGCACGCTCTTGCTTTCTAGAGTCTCTAAGACAGCAGGAAACGTGAGTGTGCTGAGAACAAAGAACGTTGTTTCCTACATACGGACCATATCTAGTCCAACTCTGCTTCTGAAACTGATACAAAGCACTGGTCCTCTAACATCCAATGTTTGTCAGTTAAGATGAGAAACGTGTGAGCTTTTTGAATGATGTAGTTCGTTTGAGCTGAAAAGTGACTGCCCTTACCTGAAACGAAGTCTTGCTTGTAGGAAGACACAGAGCCTGGGATTTAACTCCATTTCTAAAGGGAAACAGACAGCATAGTATTCATCCATGGATCACACTCTGGTTAGAGTGAGAAGCACACTCTTGCTTTCTAGAGTCTCTAAGACAGCAGGAAATCTGAGTGTGCCCAGAACAATAGAACGGTGTTTCATACACATATGGACCATATCCAGTCCAAAGCTGCTTTTGAAACTGCTACAAAGCACTGGTCCTCTAACATCCAATGTTTGTCAGTTAAGATGAGAAATGTGTGGGCTTTGTGAATGATGTAGTTCCTTTGAACGGAAAAGTGACTGCCCTTACCTGAAACGAAGTCTTGCTTGTAGGAAGACACAGAGCCTGGGATTTAACTCCATTTCTGAAGGGAAACACACACCATAGTTCTCATCCATGGATCACACTCTGCTTTAGAGCGAGAAGCATGCACTTGCTTTTATAGTCTCTAATATAGCAGGTAATCTGAGTGTGCCCAGAACTAAAGAACGGTGTTTCCTACATATACAGACCATAAGTAGTCCAAATCTGCTTCTGAAACTGATACAAAGCACTGACCCTCTAACATCCAATGCTTGTCAGTTAAGATGAGAAACGTGTGAGCTTCGTGAACGATGTAGTTCGTTTGAGCAGAAAAGTGACTGCCCTTACCTGAATCGAAGTCTTGCTTGTAGGAAGACTCAGAGCCTGGGATTTAACTCCATTTCTGAAGTGAAACACAGCAGTGTAATCATCCATTGATCACACTCTGCTTTAGAACAAGAAGCATGCGCTTGCTTTCTAGAGTCTCTAAGACAGCAGGAAACGTGAGTGTGCTGAGAACAAAAGAACGGTGTTTCCTACACATACGGACCATATCTAGTCCAACTCTGCTTCTTAAACTGATACAAAGCACTGGTCCTCTAACATCCAATGCTTGTCTGTTAAGATGAGAAATGTGTGAGCTCAGTGAACGATGTAGTTCGTTTGAGCTGAAAAGTGACTGCCCTTACCTTAAATGAAGTCTTGCTTGTAGTAAGACACAGAGCCTGGAATTTAACTCCATTTCTTAAGAGAAACACACAGCATAGTTCTCATCCATGGATCACACTCTGTTTTAGAGCGAGAAGCACGCTCTTGCTTTTAGAGTCTATAATATAGCAGGAAATCTGAGTGTGCCCAGAACAAAAGAACGGTGTTGCCTACATATACGGACTATATGTAGTCCAAATCTTCTTTTGAAACTGATACAATGCACTGGTCCTCTAACATCCAATGCTTGTCAGTTAAGATGAGAATCGTGTGATCTTCGTTAATGATGTAGTTCGTTTGAGCAGAAAAGTGACTGCCCTTACCTGAAATGAAGTCTTGCTTGTCGGAAGACTCAGAGCCTGGGATTTAACTCCATTTCTGAAGTGAAACACACAGCAGTGTTCTCATCCATGGATGACACTCTGCTTTAGAACTAGAAGCACGCTCTTGCTTTCTAGAGTCTCTAAGACAGCAGGAAACATGAGTGTGCTGAGAACAAAAGAACGATGTTTACTACACATAGGGACCATATCTAGTCCAACTCTGCTTCTGAAACTCATACAAAGCACTGGTCCTCTAACATCCAATGCTTGTCAGTAAAGATGGGAAACGTGTGAGCTTCATGAACGATGTAGTTCGTTTGAGGAGAAAAGTGACTGCCCTTACCTTAAATGAAGTCTTGCTTGTAGGAAGACTCAGAGCCTGGGATTTAACTCCATTTCTGAATTGAAACACACAGCAGTGTTCTCATCCATTGATCACACTCTGCTTTAGAACAAGAAGCAGGCTCTTGCTTTCTAGAGTCTCTAAGACAGCAGGAAACGTGAGTGTGCTGAGAACAAAAGAACGTTGTTTCCTATACATACGGACCATATCTAGTCCAACTCTGCTTCTGAAACTGATACAAAGCACTGGTCCTCTAACATCCAATGTTTGACAGTTAAGATGAGAAACGTGTGGGCTTTGTGAATGATGTAGTTCCTTTGAACTGAAAAGTGACTGCCCTTACCTGAAACGAAGTCTTGCTTGTAGGAAGACACAGAGCCTGGGATTTAACTCCATTTCTGAAGGGAAACACACACCATAGTTCTCATCCATGGATCACACTCTGCTTTAGAGCGAGAAGCATGCACTTGCTTTTATAGTCTCTAATATAGCAGGTAACCTGAGTGTGCCCAGAACTAAAGAACGGTGTTTCCTACATATACAGACCATAAGTAGTCCAAATCTGCTTCTGAAACTGATACAAAGCACTGACCCTCTAACATCCAATGCTTGTCAGTTAAGATGAGAAACGTGTGAGCTTCGTGAACGATGTAGTTCGTTTGAGCAGAAAAGTGACTGCCCTTACCTGAATCGAAGTCTTGCTTGTAGGAAGACTCAGAGCCTGGGATTTAACTCCATTTCTGAAGTGAAACACAGCAGTGTAATCATCCATTGATCACACTCTGCTTTAGAACAAGAAGCATGCTCTTGCTTTCTAGAGTCTCTAAGACAGCAGGAAACGTGAGTGTGCTGAGAATAAAAGAACGGTGTTTCCTACACATAAGGACCATATCTAGTCCAACTCTGCTTCTTAAACTGATACAAACCAGTGGTCCTCTAACATCCAATGCTTGTCTGTTAAGATGAGAAATGTGTGAGCTCAGTGAACGATGTAGTTCGTTTGAGCTGAAAAGTGACTGCCCTTACCTGAATTGAAGTCTTGCTTGTAGGAAGACACAGAGATTGGGATTTAACTCCATTTCTGAAGGGAAACACACAGCATAGTTCTCATCCATGGATCACAATCTGCTTTAGAGCGAGAAGCACGCTCTTTCTTTCTAGAGTCTCTAACACAGCAGGAAACGTGAGTGTGCTGAGAAAAAAAGAACGGTGTTTCCTACACATACGGACCATATCTAGTCCAACTCTGCGTCTGAATCTCATACAAAGCACTGGTCCTCTAACATCCAATGCTTGTCAGTTAAGATGGGAAAGGTGTGAGCTTCATGAACGATGTAGTTAGTTTGAGCAGAAAAGTGACTGCCCTTACCTTAAACGAAGTCTTGCTTGTAGGAAGACTCAGAGCCTGGGATTTAACTCCATTTCTGAAGTGAAACACACAGCAGTGTTCTCATCCATTGATGACACTCTGCTTTAGAAAAAGAAGCACGCTCTTGCTTTCTAGAGTCTCTAAGACAGGAGGAAACGTGAGTGTGCTGAGAACAAAAGAACGGTGTTTCCTACACATACGGACCATATCTAGTCCAACTCTGCTTCTGAAACTGATACAAAGCACTGACAAACTAACATCCAAAGATTGTCAGTTAAGATGGGAAACGTGTGAGCTTCATGAATGATGTAGTTCGTTTGAGCAGAAAAGTGACTGCCCTTACCTGATTTGAAGTCTTGCTTGTAGGAAGACTCAGAGCCTGGGATTTAACTCCATTTCTGAAGTAAAGCACACAGCAGTGTAATCATCCATTGATCACACTCTGCTTTAGAACAAGAAGCATGCTCTTGCTTTCTAGAGACTCTAAGACAGCAGGAAACGTGATTTTGCTGAGAACAAAAGAACGGTGTTTCCTACACATACGGACATTATATAGTCCAACGCTGCTTCTGAAACTGATGCAAAGCAATGGTCCTGTAACATCCAATGCTTGTCTGTTAAGGTGAGAAACGTGTGAGCTTCTGGAACGATGTAGTTCGTTTGAGCTGAAAACTGACTGCCCTTACCTGAAACGAAGTCTTGCTTGGAGGAAGACTCAGAGCCTGGGATTTAACTCCATTTCTGAAGTGAAACACACAGCGTAGTTCTCATCCATGGATCACACTCTGCTTTAGAGCAAGAAGCACACTCTTGCTTTCTAGAGTCTCTAAGACAGAAGGAAATCTGAGTGTGCCCAGAACAAAAGAACGGTGTTTCCTACACATACGGACTATATGTAGTCCAAAACTTCTTCTGAATCTCATACAATGCACTGGTCCTCTAACATCCAATGTTTGTCAGTTAAGATGATAATCGTGTGATCTTCGTTAACGATGTAGTTCGTTTGAGCAGAAAAGTGACTGCCCTTGCCTGAAATGAAGTCTTGCTTGTAGGAAGACTCAGAGCCTGTGATTTAACTCCATTTCTGAAGTGAAACACACAGCAGTGTTCCCATCCATTGATGACCCTCTGCTTTAGAACAAGAAGCACGCTCTTGCTTTCTAGAGTCTCTAAGACAGCAGGAAACGTGAGTGTGCTGAGAACAAAAGAACGGTGTTTCATACACATACGGACCATATCTAGTCCAACTTTGCTTCTTAAACTGATACAAAGCACTGGTCCTCTAACATCCAATGCTTGTCTGTTAAGATGAGAAATGTGTGAGCTCAGTGAACGATGTAGTTCGTTTGAGCTGAAAAGTGACTGCCCTTACCTGAAACGAAGTCTTGCTTGTAGGAAGACACAGAGATTGGGATTTAACTCCATTTCTGAAGGGAAACACACAGCATAGTTCTCATCCATGGATCACAATCTGCTTTAGAGCGAGAAGCACGCTCTTGCTTTCTAGAGTCTCTAACACAGCAGGAAACGTGAGTGTGCTGAGAAAAAAAGAACGGTGTTTCCTACACATATGGACATTATATAGTCCAACGCTGCTTCTGAAACTGATGCAAAGCAATGGTCCTGTAACATCCAATGCTTGTCTGTTAAGGTGAGAAACGTGTGAGCTTCTGGAACGATGTAGTTCGTTTGAGCTGAAAACTGACTGCCCTTACCTGAAACGAAGTCTTGCTTGGAGGAAGACTCAGAGCCTGGGATTTAACTCCATTTCTGAAGTGAAACACACAGCGTAGTTCTCATCCATGGATCACACTCTGCTTTAGAGCAAGAAGCACACTCTTGCTTTCTAGAGTCTCTAAGACAGAAGGAAATCTGAGTGTGCCCAGAACAAAAGAACGGTGTTTCCTACACATACGGACTATATGTAGTCCAAAACTTCTTCTGAATCTCATACAATGCACTGGTCCTCTAACATCCAATGTTTGTCAGTTAAGATGATAATCGTGTGATCTTCGTTAACGATGTAGTTCGTTTGAACAGAAAAGTGACTGCCCTTGCCTGAAATGAAGTCTTGCTTGTAGGAAGACTCAGAGCCTGGGATTTAACTCCATTTCTGAAGTGAAACACACAGCAGTGTTCTCATCCATTGATGACCCTCTGCTTTAGAACAAGAAGCACGCTCTTGCTTTCTAGAGTCTCTAAGACAGCAGGAAACGTGAGTGTGCTGAGAACAAAAGAACGGTGTTTCGTACACATACGGACCATATCTAGTCCAACTTTGCTTCTTAAACTGATATAAAGCACTGGTCCTCTAACATCCAATGCTTGTCAGTTAAGATGAGAAACGTGTGAGCTTCGTGAAAGATGTAGTTCGTTTGAGCAGAAAAGTGACTGCCCTTACCTGAAATGAAGTCTTGCTTGTAGGGAGACTCAGAGCCTGGGATTTAACTCCTTTTCTGATGTGAAACACACAGCATAGTTTTCATCCATGGATCACACTCTGCTTTAGAATGAGAAGCACGCTCTTGCTTAATAGAGTCTCTGAGAAAGCAGGAAATGTGAGTGTGCTGAGAACAAAAGAAAGGTGTTTCCTACACATACGGACCATATCTAGTCCAACTCTTCTTCTGAAACTGATACAAAGCACTGTTCCTCTAACATCCAATGTTTGTCAGTTAAGATGAGAAATGTGTGAGCTTTGTGAATGATGCAGTTCCTTTAAACTGAAAAGTGACTACCCTTACCTGAAACGAAGTCTTGCTTGTAGGAAGACACAGAGCCTGGGATTTAACTCCATTTCTGAAGGGAAACACACAGCATAGTACTCATCCATGGATCACACTGTGGTTAGAGCAAGAAGCACACTCTTGCTTTCTAGAGTCTCTAAGACAGCAGGAAATTTGAGTGTGCCCAGAACAATAGAACGGTGTTTCCTACACATATGGACCATAAACAGTCCAAATCTGCTTCTGAAACTGATATAAAGCATTGACCTTCTAACATCCAATGATTGTCAGTTAAGATGAGAAACGTGTGAGCTCTGTATACGATGTAGTTCGTTTGAGCATAAAAGTGACTGTCCTTACCTGAAACGAAGTCTTGCTTGTAGGAAGACTCAGAGCCTGGGATTTAACTGCATTTCTAAAGGCAAACACACAGCATAGTTCTCATCCATGGATCACACTCTGCTTTAGAGCGAGAAGCACGCTCTTGCTTTCTAGAGTCTCTAAGACAGCAGGAAACGTGAGTGTGCTGAGAACAAAAGAACGGAGTTTCCTATACATACGGACTATATCTAGTCCAAATCTGCTTCTGAAACTGTTACAAAGCACTGACCCTCTAACTTCCAATGCTTGTTAGTTAAGATGGGAAACGTGTGAGCTTCATGAACGATGTAGTTGTTTGAGCAGGAAAGTGACTGCCTTACCTGAATTGAAGTCTTGCTTGTAGGAAGACTCAGAGCCTGGGATTTAACTCCATTTCTGAAGGCAAACACACAGCATAGTTCTCATCCATGGATCACACTCTGCTTTAGAGCGAGAAGCACGCTCTTGCTTTCTAGAGCCTCTAAGAGAGCAGGAAACCTGAGTGTGCTGAGAACAAAAGAACGGTGTTTCCTACACATACAGACCATATATAGTCCAACTCTGCTTCTTAAACTGATACAAAGCACTGGTCCTCTAACATCCAATGCTTGTCAGTTAAGATGAGAAACGTGTGAGCTTCTGGAACAATGTAGTTCGTTTGAGCAGAAAAGTGACTGCCCTTACCTGAAATGAAGTCTTGCTTGGAGGAAGACTCTGAGCCTGGGATTTAACTCCATTTCTGAAGTGAAACACACAGCGTAGTTCTCATCTATGGATCACACTCTGCTTTAGAGCAAGAAGCATACTCTTGCTTTCTAGAGTCTCAAAGACAGCAGGAAATCTGAGTGTGCCCAGAACAAAAGAACGGTGTTTCCTACACATACGGACTATATGTAGTCCAAAACTTCTTCTGAAACAGATAGAATACACTGGTCCTCTAACATCCAATGCTTGTCAGTTAAGATGAGAAACGTGTGTGCTTCGTGAAAGATGTAGTTCGTTTGAGCAGAAAAGTGACTGCCCTTACCTGAAACGAAGTCTTGCTTGTAGGGAGACTCAGAGCCAGGTATTTAACTCCTTTTCTGAAGTGAAACACACAGCATAGTTTTCATCCATGCATCACACTCTGCTTTAGAACAAGAAGCACACTCTTGCTTTCTAGAGTCTCTAAGACAGCAAGAAACGTGATTTTGCTGAGAACAAAAGAACGGTGTTTCCTACACATACGGACATTATATAGTCCAACTCTGCTTCTGAAACTGATACAAAGGACTGGTCCTCTAATATCCAATGCTTGTCTGTTAAGGTGAGAAACTTGTGAGCTTCGTGAACGATGTAGTTCGTTTGAGCTGAAAAGTAACTGCCCTTACCTGAAACGAAGTCTTGCTTGTAGGAAGACTCAGAGCCTGGGATTTAACTCCATTTCTGAAGGCAAACACACAGCATAGTTCTCATCCATGGATCACACTCTGCTTTAGAGCGAGAAGCACGCTCTTGCTTTCTAGAGTCTCTAACACAGCAGGAAACGTGAGTGTGCTGACAACAAATGAATGGTGTTTCCCACACATACGGACCATATCTAGTCCAAATCTGCTTCTTAAACTGATACAAAGCAATGATCCTCTAACATCCAATGCTTGTCTCTTAAGATGAGAAACGTGTGAGCTTCATGAACGATGTAGTTCGTTTGAGCAGAAAAGTGACTGCCCTTACCTGAAACGAAGTCTTGCTTATACTAAGACACAGAGCCTGGGATTTAACTCCATTTCTGAAGTGAAACACACAGCAGTGTTCCCATCCATTGATGACACTCTGCTTTAGAACAAGATGCACGCTCTTGCTTTCTAGAGTCTCTAAGACAGCAGGAAACGTGAGTGTGCTGAGAACAAAAGAATGGTGTTTCCTACACATACGGACCATATGTAGTCCAAATCTGCTTCTGAAACTGATACAAAGCACTGACTTTCTAACATCCAATGCTTGTCAGTTAAGATGGGAAAGGTGTGAGCTTCATGAACGATGTAGTTCGTTTGAGCAGAAAAGTGACTGCCCTTACCTGAATTGAAGTCTTGCTTGTAGGAAGACTCAGAGCCTGGGATTTAACTCCATTTCTGAAGTAAAACACACAGCAGTGTAATCATCCATTGATCACACTCTGCTTTAGAACAAGAAGCACGCTCTTGCTTTCTAGAGTCTCTAAGACAACAGGAAACGTGATTTTGCTGAGAACAAAAGAACGGTGTTTCCTACACATACAGACATTATATAGTCCAACTCTGCTTCTTAAACTGATACAAAGCACTGGTCCTCTAACATCCAATGCTTGTCTGTTAAGATGAGAAATGTGTGAGCTCAGTGAACGATGTAGTTCGTTTGAGCTGAAAATTGACTGCCCTTACCTGAAACGAAGTCTTGCTTGTAGGAAGACACAGAGATTGGGATTTAACTCCATTTCTGAAGGGAAACACACAGCATAGTTCTCATCCATGGATCACAATCTGCTTTAGAGCGAGAAGCACGCTCTTGCTTTCTAGAGTCTCTAACACAGCAGGAAACGTGAGTGTGCTGAGAAAAAAAGAACGGTGTTTCCTACACATACGGACCATATCTAGTCCAACTCTGCTTCTTAAACTGATACAAAGCACTGGTCCTCTAACATCCAATGCTTGTCAGTTAAGATGAGAAACGTGTGAGCTTCTGGAATGATGTAGTTCGTTTGAGCAGAAAAGTGACTGCCCTTACCTGAAACGAAGTCTTGCTTGTAGGAAGACTCAGAGCCTGGGATTGAACTCCATTTCTGAAGTGAAACACACAGCGTAGTTCTCATCCATGGATCACACTCTGCTTTAGAGCAAGAAGCACACTCTTGCTTTCTAGATTCTCTAAGACAGCAGGAAATCTGAGTGTGCCCAGAACAAAAGAACGGTGTTTCCTACACATACGGACTATAAGCAGTCCAAAACTTCTTCTGAAACTGATAGAATGCACTGGTCCTCTAACATCCAATGCTTGTCATTTAAGATGAGAAACGTGTGAGCTTCGTGAAAGATGTAGTTCGTTTGAGCTGAAAAGTGACTGCCCTTACCTGAAACGAAGTCTTGCTTGTAGGAAGACTCAGAGCCTGGGATTTAACTCCATTTCTGAAGGCAAACACACAGCATAGTTCTCATCCATGGATCACACTCTGCTTTAGAGCGAGAAGCACGCTCTTGCTTTCTAGAGTCTCTAAGACAGCAGGAAACGTGAGTGTGCTGAGAACAAAAGAACGGTGTTTCCTACACATACGGACCATATCTAGTCCAACTCTGCTTCTGAAACTGATACAAAGCACTGACAAACTAACATCCAAAGATTGTCAGTTAAGATGGGAAACGTGTGAGCTTCATGAATGATGTAGTTCGTTTGAGCAGAAAAGTGACTGCCCTTACCTGATTTGAAGTCTTGCTTGTAGGAAGACTCAGAGCCTGGGATTTAACTCCATTTCTGAAGTAAAGCACACAGCAGTGTAATCATCCATTGATCACACTCTGCTTTAGAACAAGAACCACACTCTTGCTTTCTAGAGACTCTAAGACAGCAGGAAACGTGATTTTGCTGAGAACAAAAGAACGGTGTTTCCTACACATACGGACATTATATAGTCCAACGCTGCTTCTGAAACTGATGCAAAGCAATGGTCCTGTAACATCCAATGCTTGTCTGTTAAGGTGAGAAACGTGTGAGCTTCTGGAACGATGTAGTTCGTTTGAGCTGAAAACTGACTGCCCTTACCTGAAACGAAGTCTTGCTTGGAGGAAGACTCAGAGCCTGGGATTTAACTCCATTTCTGAAGTGAAACACACAGCGTAGTTCTCATCCATGGATCACACTCTGCTTTAGAGCAAGAAGCACACTCTTGCTTTCTAGAGTCTCTAAGACAGAAGGAAATCTGAGTGTGCCCAGAACAAAAGAACGGTGTTTCCTACACATGCGGACTATATGTAGTCCAAAACTTCTTCTGAATCTCATAAAATGCACTGGTCCTCTAACATCCAATGTTTGTCAGTTAAGATGATAATCGTGTGATCTTCGTTAACGATGTAGTTCGTTTGAGCAGAAAAGTGACTGCCCTTGCCTGAAATGAAGTCTTGCTTGTAGGAAGACTCAGAGCCTGGGATTTAACTCCATTTCTGAAGTGAAACACACAGCAGTGTTCTCATCCATTGATGACCCTCTGCTTTAGAACAAGAAGCACGCTCTTGCTTTCTAGAGTCTCTAAGACAGCAGGAAACGTGAGTGTGCTGAGAACAAAAGAACGGTGTTTCGTACACATACGGACCATATCTAGTCCAACTTTGCTTCTTAAACTGATATAAAGCACTGGTCCTCTAACATCCAATGCTTGTCAGTTAAGATGAGAAACGTGTGAGCTTCGTGAAAGATGTAGTTCGTTTGAGCAGAAAAGTGACTGCCCTTACCTGAAATGAAGTCTTGCTTGTAGGGAGACTCAGAGCCTGGGATTTAACTCCTTTTCTGATGTGAAACACACAGCATAGTTTTCATCCATGGATCACACTCTGCTTTAGAATGAGAAGCACGCTCTTGCTTAATAGAGTCTCTGAGAAAGCAGGAAATGTGAGTGTGCTGAGAACAAAAGAAAGGTGTTTCCTACACATACGGACCATATCTAGTCCAACTCTGCTTCTGAAACTGATACAAAGCACTGTTCCTCTAACATCCAATGTTTGTCAGTTAAGATGAGAAATGTGTGAGCTTTGTGAATGATGCAGTTCCTTTAAACTGAAAAGTGACTACCCTTACCTGAAACGAAGTCTTGCTTGTAGGAAGACACAGAGCCTGGGATTTAACTCCATTTCTGAAGGGAAACACACAGCATAGTACTCATCCATGGATCACACTGTGGTTAGAGCAAGAAGCACACTCTTGCTTTCTAGAGTCTCTAAGACAGCAGGAAATTTGAGTGTTCCCAGAACAATAGAACGGTGTTTCCTACACATATGGACCATAAACAGTCCAAATCTGCTTCTGAAACTGATATAAAGCATTGACCTTCTAACATCCAATGATTGTCAGTTAAGATGAGAAACATGTGAGCTCTGTATACGATGTAGTTCGTTTGAGCATAAAAGTGACTGTCCTTACCTGAAACGAAGTCTTGCTTGTAGGAAGACTCAGAGCCTGGGATTTAACTGCATTTCTAAAGGCAAACACACAGCATAGTTCTCATCCATGGATCACACTCTGCTTTAGAGCGAGAAGCACGCTCTTGCTTTCTAGAGTCTCTAAGACAGCAGGAAACGTGAGTGTGCTGAGAACAAAAGAACGGAGTTTCCTACACATACGGACTATATCTAGTCCAAATCTGCTTCTGAAACTGTTACAAAGCACTGACCCTCTAACTTCCAATGCTTGTTAGTTAAGATGGGAAACGTGTGAGCTTCATGAACGATGTAGTTGTTTGAGCAGGAAAGTGACTGCCTTACCTGAATTGAAGTCTTGCTTGTAGGAAGACTCAGAGCCTGGGATTTAACTCCATTTCTGAAGGCAAACACACAGCATAGTTCTCATCCATGGATCACACTCTGCTTTAGAGCGAGAAGCACGCTCTTGCTTTCTAGAGTCTCTAAGAGAGCAGGAAACCTGAGTGTGCTGAGAACAAAAGAACGGTGTTTCCTACACATACAGACCATATATAGTCCAACTCTGCTTCTTAAACTGATACAAAGCACTGGTCCTCTAACATCCAATGCTTGTCAGTTAAGATGAGAAACGTGTGAGCTTCTGGAACAATGTAGTTCGTTTGAGCAGAAAAGTGACTGCCCTTACCTGAAATGAAGTCTTGCTTGGAGGAAGACTCTGAGCCTGGGATTTAACTCCATTTCTGAAGTGAAACACACAGCGTAGTTCTCATCTATGGATCACACTCTGCTTTAGAGCAAGAAGAATACTCTTGCTTTCTAGAGTCTCAAAGACAGCAGGAAATCTGAGTGTGCCCAGAACAAAAGAACGGTGTTTCCTACACATACGGACTATATGTAGTCCAAAACTTCTTCTGAAACAGATAGAATACACTGGTCCTCTAACATCCAATGCTTGTCAGTTAAGATGAGAAACGTGTGTGCTTCGTGAAAGATGTAGTTCATTTGAGCAGAAAAGTGACTGCCCTTACCTGAAACGAAGTCTTGCTTGTAGGGAGACTCAGAGCCAGGTATTTAACTCCTTTTCTGAAGTGAAACACACAGCATAGTTTTCATCCATGCATCACACTCTGCTTTAGAACAAGAAGCACACTCTTGCTTTCTAGAGTCTCTAAGACAGCAAGAAACGTGATTTTGCTGAGAACAAAAGAACGGTGTTTCCTACACATACGGACATTATATAGTCCAACTCTGCTTCTGAAACTGATACAAAGGACTGGTCCTCTAATATCCAATGCTTGTCTGTTAAGGTGAGAAACTTGTGAGCTTCGTGAACGATGTAGTTCGTTTGAGCTGAAAAGTAACTGCCCTTACCTGAAACGAAGTCTTGCTTGTAGGAAGACTCAGAGCCTGGGATTTAACTCCATTTCTGAAGGCAAACACACAGCATAGTTCTCATCCATGGATCACACTCTGCTTTAGAGCGAGAAGCACGCTCTTGCTTTCTAGAGTCTCTAAGACAGCAGGAAACGTGAGTGTGCTGACAACAAATGAATTGTGTTTCCCACACATACGGACCATATCTAGTCCAAATCTGCTTCTTAAACTGATACAAAGCAATGATCCTCTAACATCCAATGCTTGTCTCTTAAGATGAGAAACGTGTGAGCTTCATGAACGATGTAGTTCGTTTGAGCAGAAAAGTGACTGCCCTTACCTGAAACGAAGTCTTGCTTATACTAAGACACAGAGCCTGGGATTTAACTCCATTTCTGAAGTGAAACACACAGCAGTGTTCCCATCCATTGATGACACTCTGCTTTAGAACAAGATGCACGCTCTTGCTTTCTAGAGTCTCTAAGACAGCAGGAAACGTGAGTGTGCTGAGAACAAAAGAACGGTGTTTCCTACACATACGGACCATATGTAGTCCAAATCTGCTTCTGAAACTGATACAAAGCACTGACTTTCTAACATCCAATGCTTGTCAGTTAAGATGGGAAACGTGTGAGCTTCATGAACGATGTAGTTCGTTTGAGCAGAAAAGTGACTGCCCTTACCTGAATTGAAGTCTTGCTTGTAGGAAGACTCAGAGCCTGGGATTTAACTCCATTTCTGAAGTAAAACACACAGCAGTGTAATCATCCATTGATCACACTCTGCTTTAGAACAAGAAGCACGCTCTTGCTTTCTAGAGTCTCTAAGACAACAGGAAACGTGATTTTGCTGAGAACAAAAGAACGGTGTTTCCTACACATACAGACATTATTTAGTCCAACTCTGCTTCTTAAACTGATACAAAGCACTGGTCCTCTAACATCCAATGCTTGTCTGTTAAGATGAGAAACGTGTGAGCTTCGTGAACGATGTAGTTCTTTTGAGCTGAAAAGTGACTGCCCTTACCTGAAACTAAGTCTTGCCTGTAGGAAGACACAGAGCAAGGGATTTAACTCCATTTTTGAAGGGAAACACACAGCATAGTTCTCATCCATGGATCACACTCTGCATTAGAGCGGGAAGTATGCTCTTGCTTTCTAAAGTCTCTAAGACAGCAGAAAATCTGAGTGTGCCCAGAACAAAAGAACGGTGTTTCCTACACATACGGACTATATGTAGTCCAAAACTTCTTCTGAAACTGATACAATGCACTGGTCCTCTAACATCCAATGTTTGTCAGTTAAGATGATAATCGTGTGATCTTCGTTAACGATGTAGTTCGTTTGAGCTGAAAAGTGACTGCCCTTACCTGAAACGAAGTCTTGCTTGTAGGAAGACACAGAGATTGGGATTTAACTCCATTTCTGAAGGGAAACACACAGCATAGTTCTCATCCATGGATCACAATCTGCTTTAGAGCGAGAAGCACGCTCTTGCTTTCTAGAGTCTCTAACACAGCTGGAAACGTGAGTGTGCTGAGAAAAAAAGAACGGTGTTTCCTACACATACGGACCATATCTAGTCCAACTCTGCTTCTTAAACTGATACAAAGCACTGGTCCTCTAACATCCAATGCTTGTCAGTTAAGATGAGAAACGTGTGAGCTTCTGGAATGATGTAGTTCGTTTGAGCAGAAAAGTGACTGCCCTTACCTGAAACGAATTCTTGCTTGTAGGAAGACTCAGAGCCTGGGATTTAACTCCATTTCTGAAGTGAAACACACAGCGTAGTTCTCATCCATGGATCACACTCTGCTTTAGAGCAAGAAGCACACTCTTGCTTTCTAGATTCTCTAAGACAGCAGGAAATCTGAGTGTGCCCAGAACAAAAGAACGGTGTTTCCTACACATACGGACTATAAGCAGTCCAAAACTTCTTCTGAAACTGATAGAATGCACTGGTCCTCTAACATCCAATGCTTGTCAGTTAAGATGAGAAACGTGTGAGCTTCGTGAAAGATGTAGTTCGTTTGAGCAGAAAAGTGACTGCCTTACGTGAATTGAAGTCTTGCTTGTAGGAAGACTCAGAGCCTGGGATTTAACTCCATTTCTGAAGGCAAACACACAGCATAGTTCTCATCCAATGATCACACTCTGCTTTAGAGCGAGAAGCACGCTCTTGCTTTCTAGAGTCTCTAAGACAGCAGGAAACGTGAGTGTGCTGAGAACAAAAGAACGGTGTTTCCTACACATACAGACCATATATAGTCCAACTCTGCTTCTGAAACTGATACAAAGCACTGGTCCTCTAACATCCAATGCTTGTCAGTTAAGATGAGAAACGTGTGAGCTTCGTGAAAGATGTAGTTCGTTTGAGCAGAAAAGTGACTGCCCTTACCTGAAACGAAGTCTTGCTTGTAGGGAGACTCAGAGCCTGGGATTTAACTCCTTTTCTGATGTGAAACACACAGCATAGTTTTCATCCATGGATCACACTCTGCTTTAGAATGAGAAGCACGCTCTTGCTTAATAGAGTCTCTAAGAAAGCAGGAAACGTGAGTGTGCTGAGAACAAAAGAACGGGGTTTCCTACACATACGGACCATATCTAGTCCAACTCTGCTTCTGAAACTGATACAAAGCACTGGTCCTCTAACATCCAATGTTTGTCAGTTAAGATGAGAAATGTGTGAGCTTTGTGAATGATGTAGTTCCTTTAAACTGAAAAGAGACTACCCTTACCTGAAACGAATTCTTGCTTGTAGGAAGACACAGAGCCTGGGATTTAACTCCATTTCTGAAGGGAAACACACAGCATAGTATTCATCCATGGATCACACTGTGGTTAGAGCGAGAAGCACACTCTTGCTTTCTAGAGTCTCTAAGACAGCAAGAAATTTGAGTGTGCCCAGAACAAGAGAACGGTGTTTCCTACACATATGGACCATATCCAGTCCAAATCTGCTTCTGAAACTGATATAAAGCATTGACCCTCTAACATCCAATGCTTGTCAGTTAAGATGAGAAACGTGTGAGCTCTGTATACGATGTAGTTCGTTTGAGCATAAAAGTGACTGTCCTTACCTGAAACGAAGTCTTGCTTGTAGGAAGACTCAGAGCCTGGGATTTAACTGCATTTCTAAAGGCAAACACACAGCATAGTTCTCATCCATGGATCACACTCTGCTTTAGAGCGAGAAGCACGCTCTTGCTTTCTAGAGTCTCTAAGACAGCAGGAAACGTGAGTGTGCTGAGAACAAAAGAACGGAGTTTCCTACACATACGGACTATATCTAGTCCAAATCTGCATCTGAAACTGTTACAAAGCACTGACCCTCTAACATCCAATGCTTGTTAGTTAAGATGGGAAACGTGTGAGCTTCATGAACGATGTAGTTGTTTGAGCAGAAAAGTGACTGCCTTACCTGAATTGAAGTCTTGCTTGTAGGAAGACTCAGAGCCTGGGATTTAACTCCATTTCTGAAGGCAAACACACAGCATAGTTCTCATCCATGGATCACACTCTGCTTTAGAGCGAGAAGCACGCTCTTGCTTTCTAGAGTCTCTAAGACAGCAGGAAACGTGAGTGTGCTGAGAACAAAAGAACGGTGTTTCCTACACATACAGACCATATATAGTCCAACTCTGCTTCTGAAACTGATACAAAGCACTGGTCCTCTAACATCCAATGCTTGTCAGTTAAGATGAGAAACGTGTGAGCTTCTGAAACAATGTAGTTTGTTTGAGCAGAAAAGTGACTGCCCTTACCTGAAACGAAGTCTTGCTTGGAGGAAGACTCAGAGCCTGGGATTTAACTCCATTTCTGAAGTGAAACACAAGCTTAGTTCTCATCTATGGATCACACTCTGCTTTAGAGCAAGAAGCATACTCTTGCTTTCTAGAGTCTCAAAGACAGCAGGAAATCTGAGTGTGCCCAGAACAAAAGAACGGTGTTTCCTACACATACGGACTATATGTAGTCCAAAACTTCTTCTGAAACAAATAGAATACACTGGTCCTCTAACATCCAATGCTTGTCAGTTAAGATGAGAAACGTGTGTGCTTCGTGAAAGATGTAGTTCGTTTGAGCAGAAAAGTGACTGCCCTTACCTGAAACGAAGTCTTGCTTTTAGGGAGACTCAGAGCCAGGGATTTAACTCCTTTTCTGAAGTGAAACACACAGCATAGTTTTCATCCATGCATCACACTCTGCTTTAGAACAAGAAGCACACTCTTGCTTTATAGAGTCTCTAAGAGAGCAGAAAACGTGATTTTGCTGAGAACAAAAGAACGGTGTTTCCTACACATACGGACATTATATAGTCCAACTCTGCTTCTGAAACTGATACAAAGGACTGGTCTTCTAATATCCAATGCTTGTCTGTTAAGGTGAGAAAATTGTGAGCTTCGTGAACGATGTAGTTCGTTTGAGCTGAAAAGTGACTGCCCTTACCTGAAACGAAGTCTTGCTTGTAGGAAGACTCAGAGCCTGGGATTTAACTCCATTTCTGAAGGCAAACACACAGCATAGTTCTCATCCATGGATCACACTCTGCTTTAGAGCGAGAAGCACACTCTTGCTTTCTAGATTCTCTAAGACAGCAGGAAATCTGAGTGTGCCCAGAACAAAAGAACGGTGTTTCCTACACATACGGACTATAAGTAGTCCAAAACTTCTTCTGAAACTGATAGAATGCACTGGTCCTCTAACATCCAATGCTTGTCAGTTAAGATGAGAAACGTGTGAGCTTTGTGAAAGATGTAGTTCGTTTGAGCAGAAAAGTGACTGCCCTTACCTGAAACGAACTCTTGCTTGTAGGGAGACTCAGAGCCTGGGATTTAACTCCTTTTCTGATGTGAAACACACAGCATAGTTTTCATCCATGGATCACACTCTGCTTTAGAATGAGAAGCACGCTCTTGCTTAATAGAGTCTCTAAGAAAGCAGGAAACGTGAGTGTGCTGAGAACAAAAGAACGGGGTTTCCTACACATACGGACCATATCTAGTCCAACTCTGCTTCTGAAACTGATACAAAGCACTGGTCCTCTAACATCCAATGTTTGTCAGTTAAGATGAGAAATGTGTGAGCTTTGTGAATGATGTAGTTCCTTTAAACTGAAAAGAGACTACCCTTACCTGAAACGAATTCTTGCTTGTAGGAAGACACAGAGCATGGGATTTAACTCCATTTCTGAAGGGAAACACACAGCATAGTATTCATCCATGGATCACACTGTGGTTAGAGCGAGAAGCACACTCTTGCTTTCTAGAGTCTCTAAGACAGCAAGAAATTTGAGTGTGCCCAGAACAAGAGAACGGTGTTTCCTACACATATGGACCATATCCAGTCCAAATCTGCTTCTGAAACTGATATAAAGCATTGACCCTCTAACATCCAATGCTTGTCAGTTAAGATGAGAAACGTGTGAGCTCTGTATACGATGTAGTTCGTTTGAGCATAAAAGTGACTGTCCTTACCTGAAACGAAGTCTTGCTTGTAGGAAGACTCAGAGCCTGGGATTTAACTGCATTTCTAAAGGCAAACACACAGCATAGTTCTCATCCATGGATCACACTCTGCTTTAGAGCGAGAAGCACGCTCTTGCTTTCTAGAGTCTCTAAGACAGCAGGAAACGTGAGTGTGCTGAGAACAAAAGAACGGAGTTTCCTACACATACGGACTATATCTAGTCCAAATCTGCTTCTGAAACTGTTACAAAGCACTGACCCTCTAACATCCAATGCTTGTTAGTTAAGATGGGAAACGTGTGAGCTTCATGAACGATGTAGTTGTTTGAGCAGAAAAGTGACTGCCTTACCTGAATTGAAGTCTTGCTTGTAGGAAGACTCAGAGCCTGGGATTTAACTCCATTTCTGAAGGCAAACACACAGCATAGTTCTCATCCATGGATCACACTCTGCTTTAGAGCGAGAAGCACGCTCTTGCTTTCTAGAGTCTCTAAGACAGCAGGAAACGTGAGTGTGCTGAGAACAAAAGAACGGTGTTTCCTACACATACAGACCATATATAGTCCAACTCTGCTTCTGAAACTGATACAAAGCACTGGTCCTCTAACATCCAATGCTTGTCAGTTAAGATGAGAAATGTGTGAGCTTCTGAAACAATGTAGTTTGTTTGAGCAGAAAAGTGACTGCCCTTACCTGAAACGAAGTCTTGCTTGGAGGAAGACTCAGAGCCTGGGATTTAACTCCATTTCTGAAGTGAAACACAAGCTTAGTTCTCATCTATGGATCACACTCTGCTTTAGAGCAAGAAGCATACTCTTGCTTTCTAGAGTCTCAAAGACAGCAGGAAATCTGAGTGTGCCCAGAACAAAAGAACGGTGTTTCCTACACATACGGACTATATGTAGTCCAAAACTTCTTCTGAAACAGATAGAATACACTGGTCCTCTAACATCCAATGCTTGTCAGTTAAGATGAGAAACGTGTGTGCTTCGTGAAAGATGTAGTTCGTTTGAGCAGAAAAGTGACTGCCCTTACCTGAAACGAAGTCTTGCTTTTAGGGAGACTCAGAGCCAGGGATTTAACTCCTTTTCTGAAGTGAAACACACAGCATAGTTTTCATCCATGCATCACACTCTGCTTTAGAACAAGAAGCACACTCTTGCTTTATAGAGTCTCTAAGAGAGCAGGAAACGTGATTTTGCTGAGAACAAAAGAACGGTGTTTCCTACACATACGGACATTATATAGTCCAACTCTGCTTCTGAAACTGATACAAAGGACTGGTCCTCTAATATCCAATGCTTGTCTGTTAAGGTGAGAAAATTGTGAGCTTCGTGAACGATGTAGTTCGTTTGAGCTGAAAAGTGACTGCCCTTACCTGAAACGAAGTCTTGCTTGTAGGAAGACTCAGAGCCTGGGATTTAACTCCATTTCTGAAGGCAAACACACAGCATAGTTCTCATCCATGGATCACACTCTGCTTTAGAGCGAGAAGCACGCTCTTGCTTTCTAGAGTCTCTAAGACAGCAGGAAACGTGAGTGTGCTGAGAACAAAAGAACGGTGTTTCCTACACATACGGACCATATCTAGTCCAACTCTGCTTCTGAAACTGATACAAAGCACTGGTCCTCTAACATCCAATGCTTGTCAGTTAAGATGAGAAACGTGTGAGCTTCTGGAACGATGTAGTTCGTTTGAGCAGAAAAGTGACTGCCCTTACCTGAAATGATGTCTTGCTTGGAGGAAGACTCAGAGCCTGGGATTTAACTCCATTTCTGAAGTGAAACACACAGCGTAGTTCTCATCCATGGATCACACTCTGCTTTAGAGCAAGAAGCACACTCTTGCTTTCTAGATTCTCTAAGACAGCAGGAAATCTGAGTGTGCCCAGAACAAAAGAACGGTGTTTCCTACACATACGGACTATAAGTAGTCCAAAACTTCTTCTGAAACTGATAGAATGCACTGGTCCTCTAACATCCAATGCTTGTCAGTTAAGATGAGAAACGTGTGAGCTTCGTGAAAGATGTAGTCCGTTTGAGCAGAAAAGTGACTGCCCTTACCTGAAACAAAGTCTTTCTTGTAGGGAGACTCAGAGCCTGGGATTTAACTCCTTTTCTGATGTGAAACACACAGCATAGTTTTCATCCATGGATCACACTCTGCTTTAGAATGAGAAGCACGCTCTTGCTTAATAGAGTCTCTAAGACAGCAGGAAACGTGAGTGTGCTGAGAACAAAAGAACGGTGTTTCCTACACATACGGACCATATCTAGTCCAACTCATCTTCTGAAACTGATACAAAGACCTGGTCCTCTAACATCCAATGCTTGTCAGTTAAGATGGGAAACGTGTGAGCTTCATGAAGGATGTAGTTCATTTGAGCAAAAAAGTGACTGCCCTTACCTGAAACTAAGTCTTGCCTGTAGGAAGACACAGAGCAAGGGATTTAACTCCATTTTTGAAGGGAAACACACAGCATAGTTCTCATCCATGGATCACACTCTGCTTTAGAGCGAGAAGTATGCTCTTGCTTTCTAAAGTCTCTAAGACAGCAGAAAATCTGAGTGTGCCCAGACCAAAGAACGGTGTTTCCTACACATACGGACTATATGTAGTCCAAAACTTCTTCTGAAACTGATACTATGCACTGGTCCTCTAACATCCAATGTTTGTCAGTTAAGATGATAATCGTGTGATCTTCGTTAACGATGTAGTTCGTTTGAGCAGAAATGTGACTGCCCTTGCCTGAAATGAAGTCTTGCTTGTAGGAAGACTCAGAGCCTGGGATTTAACTCCATTTCGGAAGTGAAACGCACAGCAGTGTTCTCATCCATTGATGACCCTCTCCTTTAGAACAAGAAGCACACTCTTGCTTTCTAGAGTCTCTAAGACAGCAGGAAACGTGAGTGTGCTGAGAACAAAAGAACGGTGTTTCCTACACATACGGACCATATCTAGTCCAACTTTGCTTCTTAAACTGATACAAAGCACTGGTCTTCTAACATCCAATGCTTGTCTGTTAAGATGAGAAATGTGTGAGCTCAGTGAACGATGTAGTTCGTTTGAGCTGAAAAGTGACTGCCCTTACCTGAAACGAAGTCTTGCTTGTAGGAAGACACAGAGATTGGGATTTAACTCCATTTCAGAAGGAAAACACACAGCATAGTTCTCATCCATGGATCACAATCTGCTTTAGAGCGAGAAGCACGCTCTTGCTTTCTAGAGTCTCTAACAAAGCAGGAAACGTGAGTGTGCTGAGAAAAAAAGAACGGTGTTTCCTACACATACGGACCATATCTAGTCCAACTCTGCTTCTGAAACTGATACAAAGCACTGGTCCTCTAACATCCAATGTTTGTCAGTTAAGATGAGAAACGTGTGAGCATTGTGAATGATATAGTTCCTTTGAACTGAAAAGTGACAACCCTTACCTGAAACGAAGTCGTGCTTGTAGTAAGACACAGAGACTGGGATTTAACTCCATTTCTGAAGGGAAACACACAGCATAGTATTCATCCATGGATCACACTGTGGTTAGAGCGAGAAGCACACTCTTCCTTTCTAGATTCTCTAAGACAGCAGGAAATTTGAGTGTGCCCAGAACAATAGAACGGTGTTTCCTACATATTTGGACCATATCCAGTCCAAATATGCTTCGGAAACTGATATAAAGCATTGACCCTCTAACATCCAATGCTTGTCAGTTAAGATGAGAAACGTGTGAGCTCTGTGAACGATGTAGTTCCGTTGAGCAGAAAAGTTACTGTCCTTACCTGAAACGAAGTCTTGCTTGTAGGAAGACTCAGAGCCTGGGATTTAACTCCATTTCTGAAGGCAAACACACAGCATAGTTCTCATGCATGGATCCCACTCTGCTTTAGAGCGAGAAGCACGCTATTGCTTTCTAGAGTCTCTAAGACAGGAGGAAACTTGAGTGTGCTGAGAACAAAAGAACGGTGTTTCCTACACATACGGACCATATCTAGTCCAACTCATCTTCTGAAACTGATACAAAGCACTGGTCCTCTAACATCCAATGTTTGTCAGTTAAGATGAGAAATGTGTGAGCTTTGTGAATGATGTAGTTCCTTTAAACTGAAAAGTGACTACCCTTACCTGAAACGAAGTCTTGCTTGTAGGAAGACACAGAGCCTGGGATTTAACTCCATTTCTAAGGGAAACACACAGCATAGTATTCATCCATGGATAACACTCTGCTTTAGAGCAAGAAGTACACTCTTGCTTTCTGGAATCCCTAAGAGAGCAGGAAATCTGAGTGTGCTGAGAACAACAGAAAGGTGTTTCCTACACATACGGACTATAAGCAGTCCAAAACTTCTTCTGAAACTGATAGAATGCACTGGTCCTCTAACATCCAATGCTTGTCAGTTAAGATGAGAAACGTGTGAGCTTCGTGAAAGATGTAGTTCGTTTGAGCAGAAAATTGACTGTCCTTACCTTAAACGAGTCTTGCTTGTAGGGAGACTCAGAGCCTGGGATTTAACTCCTTTTCTGATGTGAAACACACAGCATAGTTTTCATCCATGGATCACACTCTGCTTTAGAATGAGAAGCATGCTCTTGCTTAATAGAGTCTCTAAGAAAGCAGGAAACGTGAGTGTGCTGAGAACAAAAGAACGGGGTTTCCTACACATACGGACCATATCTAGTCCAACTCTGCTTCTGAAACTGATACAAAGCACTGGTCCTCTAACATCCAATGTTTGTCAGTTAAGATGAGAAATGTGTGAGCTTTGTGAATGATGTAGTTCCTTTAAACTGAAAAGTGACTACCCTTACCTGAAACGAAGTCTTGCTTGTAGGAAGACACAGAGCCTGGGATTTAACTCCATTTCTGAAGGGAAACACACAGCATAGTATTCATCCATGGATCACACTGTGGTTAGAGCGAGAAGCACACTCTTCCTTTCTAGATTCTCTAAGACAGCAGGAAATTTGAGTGTGCCCAGAACAATAGAACGGTGTTCCTACACATTTGGACCATATCCAGTCCAAATATGCTTCTGAAACTGATATAAAGCATTGACCCTCTAACATCCAATGCTTGTCAGTTAAGATGGGAAACGTGTGAGCTCTGTGAACGATGTAGTTCCGTTGAGCAGAAAAGTTACTGTCCTTACCTGAAATGAAGTCTTGCTTGTAGGAAGACTCAGAGCCTGGGATTTAACTCCATTTCTGAAGGCAAACACACAGCATAGTTCTCATGCATGGATCCCACTCTGCTTTAGAGCGAGAAGCACGCTATTGCTTTCTAGAGTCTCTAAGACAGCAGGAAACGTGAGTGTGCTGAGAACAAAAGAACGGTGTTTCCTACACATACGGACCATATCTAGTCCAAATCTGCTTCTGAAACTCATACAAAGACCTGGTCCTCTAACATCCAATGCTTGTCAGTTAAGATGGGAAACGTGTGAGCTTCATGAAGGATGTAGTTCGTTTGAGCAAAAAAGTGACTGCCCTTACCTTAAACGAAGTCTTGCTTGTACGAAGACTCAGAGCCTGGGATTTAACTCCATTTCTGAATTGAAACACACAGCAGTGTTCTCATCCATTGATCACACTCTGCTTTAGAATAAGAAGCACGCTCTTGCTTTTTAGAGTCTCTAAGACAGGAGGAAACGTGATTTTGCTGAGAACAAAAGAACGGAGTTTCCTACACATACGGACCATATCTAGTCCAAATCTGCTTCTGAAACTGATACAAAGGACTGGTCCTCTAATATCCAATGCTTGTCTGTTAAGGTGAGAAACTTGTGAGCTTCGTGAACGATGTAGTTCGTTTGAGCTGAAAAGTAACTGCCCTTACCTGAAACGAAGTCTTGCTTGTAGGAAGACTCAGAGCCTGGGATTTAACTCCATTTCTGAAGGCAAACACACAGCATAGTTCTCATCCATGGATCACACTCTGCTTTAGAGCGAGAAGCACGCTCTTGCTTTCTAGAGTCTCTAACACAGCAGGAAACGTGAGTGTGCTGACAACAAATGAATGGTGTTTCCCACACATACGGACCATATCTAGTCCAAATCTGCTTCTTAAACTGATACAAAGCAATGATCCTCTAACATCCAATGCTTGTCTCTTAAGATGAGAAACGTGTGAGCTTCATGAACGATGTAGTTCGTTTGAGCAGAAAAGTGACTGCCCTTACCTGAAACGAAGTCTTGCTTATACTAAGACACAGAGCCTGGGATTTAACTCCATTTCTGAAGTGAAACACACAGCAGTGTTCCCATCCATTGATGACACTCTGCTTTAGAACAAGATGCACGCTCTTGCTTTCTAGAGTCTCTAAGACAGCAGGAAACGTGAGTGTGCTGAGAACAAAAGAATGGTGTTTCCTACACATACGGACCATATGTAGTCCAAATCTGCTTCTGAAACTGATACAAAGCACTGACTTTCTAACATCCAATGCTTGTCAGTTAAGATGGGAAAGGTGTGAGCTTCATGAACGATGTAGTTCGTTTGAGCAGAAAAGTGACTGCCCTTACCTGAATTGAAGTCTTGCTTGTAGGAAGACTCAGAGCCTGGGATTTAACTCCATTTCTGAAGTAAAACACACAGCAGTGTAATCATCCATTGATCACACTCTGCTTTAGAACAAGAAGCACGCTCTTGCTTTCTAGAGTCTCTAAGACAACAGGAAACGTGATTTTGCTGAGAACAAAAGAACGGTGTTTCCTACACATACAGACATTATATAGTCCAACTCTGCTTCTTAAACTGATACAAAGCACTGGTCCTCTAACATCCAATGCTTGTCTGTTAAGATGAGAAATGTGTGAGCTCAGTGAACGATGTAGTTCGTTTGAGCTGAAAATTGACTGCCCTTACCTGAAACGAAGTCTTGCTTGTAGGAAGACACAGAGATTGGGATTTAACTCCATTTCTGAAGGGAAACACACAGCATAGTTCTCATCCATGGATCACAATCTGCTTTAGAGCGAGAAGCACGCTCTTGCTTTCTAGAGTCTCTAACACAGCAGGAAACGTGAGTGTGCTGAGAAAAAAAGAACGGTGTTTCCTACACATACGGACCATATCTAGTCCAACTCTGCTTCTTAAACTGATACAAAGCACTGGTCCTCTAACATCCAATGCTTGTCAGTTAAGATGAGAAACGTGTGAGCTTCTGGAATGATGTAGTTCGTTTGAGCAGAAAAGTGACTGCCCTTACCTGAAACGAAGTCTTGCTTGTAGGAAGACTCAGAGCCTGGGATTGAACTCCATTTCTGAAGTGAAACACACAGCGTAGTTCTCATCCATGGATCACACTCTGCTTTAGAGCAAGAAGCACACTCTTGCTTTCTAGATTCTCTAAGACAGCAGGAAATCTGAGTGTGCCCAGAACAAAAGAACGGTGTTTCCTACACATACGGACTATAAGCAGTCCAAAACTTCTTCTGAAACTGATAGAATGCACTGGTCCTCTAACATCCAATGCTTGTCATTTAAGATGAGAAACGTGTGAGCTTCGTGAAAGATGTAGTTCGTTTGAGCTGAAAAGTGACTGCCCTTACCTGAAACGAAGTCTTGCTTGTAGGAAGACTCAGAGCCTGGGATTTAACTCCATTTCTGAAGGCAAACACACAGCATAGTTCTCATCCATGGATCACACTCTGCTTTAGAGCGAGAAGCACGCTCTTGCTTTCTAGAGTCTCTAAGACAGCAGGAAACGTGAGTGTGCTGAGAACAAAAGAACGGTGTTTCCTACACATACGGACCATATCTAGTCCAACTCTGCTTCTGAAACTGATACAAAGCACTGACAAACTAACATCCAAAGATTGTCAGTTAAGATGGGAAACGTGTGAGCTTCATGAATGATGTAGTTCGTTTGAGCAGAAAAGTGACTGCCCTTACCTGATTTGAAGTCTTGCTTGTAGGAAGACTCAGAGCCTGGGATTTAACTCCATTTCTGAAGTAAAGCACACAGCAGTGTAATCATCCATTGATCACACTCTGCTTTAGAACAAGAACCACACTCTTGCTTTCTAGAGACTCTAAGACAGCAGGAAACGTGATTTTGCTGAGAACAAAAGAACGGTGTTTCCTACACATACGGACATTATATAGTCCAACGCTGCTTCTGAAACTGATGCAAAGCAATGGTCCTGTAACATCCAATGCTTGTCTGTTAAGGTGAGAAACGTGTGAGCTTCTGGAACGATGTAGTTCGTTTGAGCTGAAAACTGACTGCCCTTACCTGAAACGAAGTCTTGCTTGGAGGAAGACTCAGAGCCTGGGATTTAACTCCATTTCTGAAGTGAAACACACAGCGTAGTTCTCATCCATGGATCACACTCTGCTTTAGAGCAAGAAGCACACTCTTGCTTTCTAGAGTCTCTAAGACAGAAGGAAATCTGAGTGTGCCCAGAACAAAAGAACGGTGTTTCCTACACATGCGGACTATATGTAGTCCAAAACTTCTTCTGAATCTCATAAAATGCACTGGTCCTCTAACATCCAATGTTTGTCAGTTAAGATGATAATCGTGTGATCTTCGTTAACGATGTAGTTCGTTTGAGCAGAAAAGTGACTGCCCTTGCCTGAAATGAAGTCTTGCTTGTAGGAAGACTCAGAGCCTGGGATTTAACTCCATTTCTGAAGTGAAACACACAGCAGTGTTCTCATCCATTGATGACCCTCTGCTTTAGAACAAGAAGCACGCTCTTGCTTTCTAGAGTCTCTAAGACAGCAGGAAACGTGAGTGTGCTGAGAACAAAAGAACGGTGTTTCGTACACATACGGACCATATCTAGTCCAACTTTGCTTCTTAAACTGATATAAAGCACTGGTCCTCTAACATCCAATGCTTGTCAGTTAAGATGAGAAACGTGTGAGCTTCGTGAAAGATGTAGTTCGTTTGAGCAGAAAAGTGACTGCCCTTACCTGAAATGAAGTCTTGCTTGTAGGGAGACTCAGAGCCTGGGATTTAACTCCTTTTCTGATGTGAAACACACAGCATAGTTTTCATCCATGGATCACACTCTGCTTTAGAATGAGAAGCACGCTCTTGCTTAATAGAGTCTCTGAGAAAGCAGGAAATGTGAGTGTGCTGAGAACAAAAGAAAGGTGTTTCCTACACATACGGACCATATCTAGTCCAACTCTGCTTCTGAAACTGATACAAAGCACTGTTCCTCTAACATCCAATGTTTGTCAGTTAAGATGAGAAATGTGTGAGCTTTGTGAATGATGCAGTTCCTTTAAACTGAAAAGTGACTACCCTTACCTGAAACGAAGTCTTGCTTGTAGGAAGACACAGAGCCTGGGATTTAACTCCATTTCTGAAGGGAAACACACAGCATAGTACTCATCCATGGATCACACTGTGGTTAGAGCAAGAAGCACACTCTTGCTTTCTAGAGTCTCTAAGACAGCAGGAAATTTGAGTGTTCCCAGAACAATAGAACGGTGTTTCCTACACATATGGACCATAAACAGTCCAAATCTGCTTCTGAAACTGATATAAAGCATTGACCTTCTAACATCCAATGATTGTCAGTTAAGATGAGAAACATGTGAGCTCTGTATACGATGTAGTTCGTTTGAGCATAAAAGTGACTGTCCTTACCTGAAACGAAGTCTTGCTTGTAGGAAGACTCAGAGCCTGGGATTTAACTGCATTTCTAAAGGCAAACACACAGCATAGTTCTCATCCATGGATCACACTCTGCTTTAGAGCGAGAAGCACGCTCTTGCTTTCTAGAGTCTCTAAGACAGCAGGAAACGTGAGTGTGCTGAGAACAAAAGAACGGAGTTTCCTACACATACGGACTATATCTAGTCCAAATCTGCTTCTGAAACTGTTACAAAGCACTGACCCTCTAACTTCCAATGCTTGTTAGTTAAGATGGGAAACGTGTGAGCTTCATGAACGATGTAGTTGTTTGAGCAGGAAAGTGACTGCCTTACCTGAATTGAAGTCTTGCTTGTAGGAAGACTCAGAGCCTGGGATTTAACTCCATTTCTGAAGGCAAACACACAGCATAGTTCTCATCCATGGATCACACTCTGCTTTAGAGCGAGAAGCACGCTCTTGCTTTCTAGAGTCTCTAAGAGAGCAGGAAACCTGAGTGTGCTGAGAACAAAAGAACGGTGTTTCCTACACATACAGACCATATATAGTCCAACTCTGCTTCTTAAACTGATACAAAGCACTGGTCCTCTAACATCCAATGCTTGTCAGTTAAGATGAGAAACGTGTGAGCTTCTGGAACAATGTAGTTCGTTTGAGCAGAAAAGTGACTGCCCTTACCTGAAATGAAGTCTTGCTTGGAGGAAGACTCTGAGCCTGGGATTTAACTCCATTTCTGAAGTGAAACACACAGCGTAGTTCTCATCTATGGATCACACTCTGCTTTAGAGCAAGAAGAATACTCTTGCTTTCTAGAGTCTCAAAGACAGCAGGAAATCTGAGTGTGCCCAGAACAAAAGAACGGTGTTTCCTACACATACGGACTATATGTAGTCCAAAACTTCTTCTGAAACAGATAGAATACACTGGTCCTCTAACATCCAATGCTTGTCAGTTAAGATGAGAAACGTGTGTGCTTCGTGAAAGATGTAGTTCATTTGAGCAGAAAAGTGACTGCCCTTACCTGAAACGAAGTCTTGCTTGTAGGGAGACTCAGAGCCAGGTATTTAACTCCTTTTCTGAAGTGAAACACACAGCATAGTTTTCATCCATGCATCACACTCTGCTTTAGAACAAGAAGCACACTCTTGCTTTCTAGAGTCTCTAAGACAGCAAGAAACGTGATTTTGCTGAGAACAAAAGAACGGTGTTTCCTACACATACGGACATTATATAGTCCAACTCTGCTTCTGAAACTGATACAAAGGACTGGTCCTCTAATATCCAATGCTTGTCTGTTAAGGTGAGAAACTTGTGAGCTTCGTGAACGATGTAGTTCGTTTGAGCTGAAAAGTAACTGCCCTTACCTGAAACGAAGTCTTGCTTGTAGGAAGACTCAGAGCCTGGGATTTAACTCCATTTCTGAAGGCAAACACACAGCATAGTTCTCATCCATGGATCACACTCTGCTTTAGAGCGAGAAGCACGCTCTTGCTTTCTAGAGTCTCTAAGACAGCAGGAAACGTGAGTGTGCTGACAACAAATGAATTGTGTTTCCCACACATACGGACCATATCTAGTCCAAATCTGCTTCTTAAACTGATACAAAGCAATGATCCTCTAACATCCAATGCTTGTCTCTTAAGATGAGAAACGTGTGAGCTTCATGAACGATGTAGTTCGTTTGAGCAGAAAAGTGACTGCCCTTACCTGAAACGAAGTCTTGCTTATACTAAGACACAGAGCCTGGGATTTAACTCCATTTCTGAAGTGAAACACACAGCAGTGTTCCCATCCATTGATGACACTCTGCTTTAGAACAAGATGCACGCTCTTGCTTTCTAGAGTCTCTAAGACAGCAGGAAACGTGAGTGTGCTGAGAACAAAAGAACGGTGTTTCCTACACATACGGACCATATGTAGTCCAAATCTGCTTCTGAAACTGATACAAAGCACTGACTTTCTAACATCCAATGCTTGTCAGTTAAGATGGGAAACGTGTGAGCTTCATGAACGATGTAGTTCGTTTGAGCAGAAAAGTGACTGCCCTTACCTGAATTGAAGTCTTGCTTGTAGGAAGACTCAGAGCCTGGGATTTAACTCCATTTCTGAAGTAAAACACACAGCAGTGTAATCATCCATTGATCACACTCTGCTTTAGAACAAGAAGCACGCTCTTGCTTTCTAGAGTCTCTAAGACAACAGGAAACGTGATTTTGCTGAGAACAAAAGAACGGTGTTTCCTACACATACAGACATTATTTAGTCCAACTCTGCTTCTTAAACTGATACAAAGCACTGGTCCTCTAACATCCAATGCTTGTCTGTTAAGATGAGAAACGTGTGAGCTTCGTGAACGATGTAGTTCTTTTGAGCTGAAAAGTGACTGCCCTTACCTGAAACTAAGTCTTGCCTGTAGGAAGACACAGAGCAAGGGATTTAACTCCATTTTTGAAGGGAAACACACAGCATAGTTCTCATCCATGGATCACACTCTGCATTAGAGCGGGAAGTATGCTCTTGCTTTCTAAAGTCTCTAAGACAGCAGAAAATCTGAGTGTGCCCAGAACAAAAGAACGGTGTTTCCTACACATACGGACTATATGTAGTCCAAAACTTCTTCTGAAACTGATACAATGCACTGGTCCTCTAACATCCAATGTTTGTCAGTTAAGATGATAATCGTGTGATCTTCGTTAACGATGTAGTTCGTTTGAGCTGAAAAGTGACTGCCCTTACCTGAAACGAAGTCTTGCTTGTAGGAAGACACAGAGATTGGGATTTAACTCCATTTCTGAAGGGAAACACACAGCATAGTTCTCATCCATGGATCACAATCTGCTTTAGAGCGAGAAGCACGCTCTTGCTTTCTAGAGTCTCTAACACAGCTGGAAACGTGAGTGTGCTGAGAAAAAAAGAACGGTGTTTCCTACACATACGGACCATATCTAGTCCAACTCTGCTTCTTAAACTGATACAAAGCACTGGTCCTCTAACATCCAATGCTTGTCAGTTAAGATGAGAAACGTGTGAGCTTCTGGAATGATGTAGTTCGTTTGAGCAGAAAAGTGACTGCCCTTACCTGAAACGAATTCTTGCTTGTAGGAAGACTCAGAGCCTGGGATTTAACTCCATTTCTGAAGTGAAACACACAGCGTAGTTCTCATCCATGGATCACACTCTGCTTTAGAGCAAGAAGCACACTCTTGCTTTCTAGATTCTCTAAGACAGCAGGAAATCTGAGTGTGCCCAGAACAAAAGAACGGTGTTTCCTACACATACGGACTATAAGCAGTCCAAAACTTCTTCTGAAACTGATAGAATGCACTGGTCCTCTAACATCCAATGCTTGTCAGTTAAGATGAGAAACGTGTGAGCTTCGTGAAAGATGTAGTTCGTTTGAGCAGAAAAGTGACTGCCTTACGTGAATTGAAGTCTTGCTTGTAGGAAGACTCAGAGCCTGGGATTTAACTCCATTTCTGAAGGCAAACACACAGCATAGTTCTCATCCATGGATCACACTCTGCTTTAGAGCGAGAAGCACGCTCTTGCTTTCTAGAGTCTCTAAGACAGCAGGAAACGTGAGTGTGCTGAGAACAAAAGAACGGTGTTTCCTACACATACAGACCATATATAGTCCAACTCTGCTTCTGAAACTGATACAAAGCACTGGTCCTCTAACATCCAATGCTTGTCAGTTAAGATGAGAAACGTGTGAGCTTCGTGAAAGATGTAGTTCGTTTGAGCAGAAAAGTGACTGCCCTTACCTGAAACGAAGTCTTGCTTGTAGGGAGACTCAGAGCCTGGGATTTAACTCCTTTTCTGATGTGAAACACACAGCATAGTTTTCATCCATGGATCACACTCTGCTTTAGAATGAGAAGCACGCTCTTGCTTAATAGAGTCTCTAAGAAAGCAGGAAACGTGAGTGTGCTGAGAACAAAAGAACGGGGTTTCCTACACATACGGACCATATCTAGTCCAACTCTGCTTCTGAAACTGATACAAAGCACTGGTCCTCTAACATCCAATGTTTGTCAGTTAAGATGAGAAATGTGTGAGCTTTGTGAATGATGTAGTTCCTTTAAACTGAAAAGAGACTACCCTTACCTGAAACGAATTCTTGCTTGTAGGAAGACACAGAGCCTGGGATTTAACTCCATTTCTGAAGGGAAACACACAGCATAGTATTCATCCATGGATCACACTGTGGTTAGAGCGAGAAGCACACTCTTGCTTTCTAGAGTCTCTAAGACAGCAAGAAATTTGAGTGTGCCCAGAACAAGAGAACGGTGTTTCCTACACATATGGACCATATCCAGTCCAAATCTGCTTCTGAAACTGATATAAAGCATTGACCCTCTAACATCCAATGCTTGTCAGTTAAGATGAGAAACGTGTGAGCTCTGTATACGATGTAGTTCGTTTGAGCATAAAAGTGACTGTCCTTACCTGAAACGAAGTCTTGCTTGTAGGAAGACTCAGAGCCTGGGATTTAACTGCATTTCTAAAGGCAAACACACAGCATAGTTCTCATCCATGGATCACACTCTGCTTTAGAGCGAGAAGCACGCTCTTGCTTTCTAGAGTCTCTAAGACAGCAGGAAACGTGAGTGTGCTGAGAACAAAAGAACGGAGTTTCCTACACATACGGACTATATCTAGTCCAAATCTGCATCTGAAACTGTTACAAAGCACTGACCCTCTAACATCCAATGCTTGTTAGTTAAGATGGGAAACGTGTGAGCTTCATGAACGATGTAGTTGTTTGAGCAGAAAAGTGACTGCCTTACCTGAATTGAAGTCTTGCTTGTAGGAAGACTCAGAGCCTGGGATTTAACTCCATTTCTGAAGGCAAACACACAGCATAGTTCTCATCCATGGATCACACTCTGCTTTAGAGCGAGAAGCACGCTCTTGCTTTCTAGAGTCTCTAAGACAGCAGGAAACGTGAGTGTGCTGAGAACAAAAGAACGGTGTTTCCTACACATACAGACCATATATAGTCCAACTCTGCTTCTGAAACTGATACAAAGCACTGGTCCTCTAACATCCAATGCTTGTCAGTTAAGATGAGAAACGTGTGAGCTTCTGAAACAATGTAGTTTGTTTGAGCAGAAAAGTGACTGCCCTTACCTGAAACGAAGTCTTGCTTGGAGGAAGACTCAGAGCCTGGGATTTAACTCCATTTCTGAAGTGAAACACAAGCTTAGTTCTCATCTATGGATCACACTCTGCTTTAGAGCAAGAAGCATACTCTTGCTTTCTAGAGTCTCAAAGACAGCAGGAAATCTGAGTGTGCCCAGAACAAAAGAACGGTGTTTCCTACACATACGGACTATATGTAGTCCAAAACTTCTTCTGAAACAAATAGAATACACTGGTCCTCTAACATCCAATGCTTGTCAGTTAAGATGAGAAACGTGTGTGCTTCGTGAAAGATGTAGTTCGTTTGAGCAGAAAAGTGACTGCCCTTACCTGAAACGAAGTCTTGCTTTTAGGGAGACTCAGAGCCAGGGATTTAACTCCTTTTCTGAAGTGAAACACACAGCATAGTTTTCATCCATGCATCACACTCTGCTTTAGAACAAGAAGCACACTCTTGCTTTATAGAGTCTCTAAGAGAGCAGAAAACGTGATTTTGCTGAGAACAAAAGAACGGTGTTTCCTACACATACGGACATTATATAGTCCAACTCTGCTTCTGAAACTGATACAAAGGACTGGTCTTCTAATATCCAATGCTTGTCTGTTAAGGTGAGAAAATTGTGAGCTTCGTGAACGATGTAGTTCGTTTGAGCTGAAAAGTGACTGCCCTTACCTGAAACGAAGTCTTGCTTGTAGGAAGACTCAGAGCCTGGGATTTAACTCCATTTCTGAAGGCAAACACACAGCATAGTTCTCATCCATGGATCACACTCTGCTTTAGAGCGAGAAGCACACTCTTGCTTTCTAGATTCTCTAAGACAGCAGGAAATCTGAGTGTGCCCAGAACAAAAGAACGGTGTTTCCTACACATACGGACTATAAGTAGTCCAAAACTTCTTCTGAAACTGATAGAATGCACTGGTCCTCTAACATCCAATGCTTGTCAGTTAAGATGAGAAACGTGTGAGCTTTGTGAAAGATGTAGTTCGTTTGAGCAGAAAAGTGACTGCCCTTACCTGAAACGAACTCTTGCTTGTAGGGAGACTCAGAGCCTGGGATTTAACTCCTTTTCTGATGTGAAACACACAGCATAGTTTTCATCCATGGATCACACTCTGCTTTAGAATGAGAAGCACGCTCTTGCTTAATAGAGTCTCTAAGAAAGCAGGAAACGTGAGTGTGCTGAGAACAAAAGAACGGGGTTTCCTACACATACGGACCATATCTAGTCCAACTCTGCTTCTGAAACTGATACAAAGCACTGGTCCTCTAACATCCAATGTTTGTCAGTTAAGATGAGAAATGTGTGAGCTTTGTGAATGATGTAGTTCCTTTAAACTGAAAAGAGACTACCCTTACCTGAAACGAATTCTTGCTTGTAGGAAGACACAGAGCATGGGATTTAACTCCATTTCTGAAGGGAAACACACAGCATAGTATTCATCCATGGATCACACTGTGGTTAGAGCGAGAAGCACACTCTTGCTTTCTAGAGTCTCTAAGACAGCAAGAAATTTGAGTGTGCCCAGAACAAGAGAACGGTGTTTCCTACACATATGGACCATATCCAGTCCAAATCTGCTTCTGAAACTGATATAAAGCATTGACCCTCTAACATCCAATGCTTGTCAGTTAAGATGAGAAACGTGTGAGCTCTGTATACGATGTAGTTCGTTTGAGCATAAAAGTGACTGTCCTTACCTGAAACGAAGTCTTGCTTGTAGGAAGACTCAGAGCCTGGGATTTAACTGCATTTCTAAAGGCAAACACACAGCATAGTTCTCATCCATGGATCACACTCTGCTTTAGAGCGAGAAGCACGCTCTTGCTTTCTAGAGTCTCTAAGACAGCAGGAAACGTGAGTGTGCTGAGAACAAAAGAACGGAGTTTCCTACACATACGGACTATATCTAGTCCAAATCTGCTTCTGAAACTGTTACAAAGCACTGACCCTCTAACATCCAATGCTTGTTAGTTAAGATGGGAAACGTGTGAGCTTCATGAACGATGTAGTTGTTTGAGCAGAAAAGTGACTGCCTTACCTGAATTGAAGTCTTGCTTGTAGGAAGACTCAGAGCCTGGGATTTAACTCCATTTCTGAAGGCAAACACACAGCATAGTTCTCATCCATGGATCACACTCTGCTTTAGAGCGAGAAGCACGCTCTTGCTTTCTAGAGTCTCTAAGACAGCAGGAAACGTGAGTGTGCTGAGAACAAAAGAACGGTGTTTCCTACACATACAGACCATATATAGTCCAACTCTGCTTCTGAAACTGATACAAAGCACTGGTCCTCTAACATCCAATGCTTGTCAGTTAAGATGAGAAATGTGTGAGCTTCTGAAACAATGTAGTTTGTTTGAGCAGAAAAGTGACTGCCCTTACCTGAAACGAAGTCTTGCTTGGAGGAAGACTCAGAGCCTGGGATTTAACTCCATTTCTGAAGTGAAACACAAGCTTAGTTCTCATCTATGGATCACACTCTGCTTTAGAGCAAGAAGCATACTCTTGCTTTCTAGAGTCTCAAAGACAGCAGGAAATCTGAGTGTGCCCAGAACAAAAGAACGGTGTTTCCTACACATACGGACTATATGTAGTCCAAAACTTCTTCTGAAACAGATAGAATACACTGGTCCTCTAACATCCAATGCTTGTCAGTTAAGATGAGAAACGTGTGTGCTTCGTGAAAGATGTAGTTCGTTTGAGCAGAAAAGTGACTGCCCTTACCTGAAACGAAGTCTTGCTTTTAGGGAGACTCAGAGCCAGGGATTTAACTCCTTTTCTGAAGTGAAACACACAGCATAGTTTTCATCCATGCATCACACTCTGCTTTAGAACAAGAAGCACACTCTTGCTTTATAGAGTCTCTAAGAGAGCAGGAAACGTGATTTTGCTGAGAACAAAAGAACGGTGTTTCCTACACATACGGACATTATATAGTCCAACTCTGCTTCTGAAACTGATACAAAGGACTGGTCCTCTAATATCCAATGCTTGTCTGTTAAGGTGAGAAAATTGTGAGCTTCGTGAACGATGTAGTTCGTTTGAGCTGAAAAGTGACTGCCCTTACCTGAAACGAAGTCTTGCTTGTAGGAAGACTCAGAGCCTGGGATTTAACTCCATTTCTGAAGGCAAACACACAGCATAGTTCTCATCCATGGATCACACTCTGCTTTAGAGCGAGAAGCACGCTCTTGCTTTCTAGAGTCTCTAAGACAGCAGGAAACGTGAGTGTGCTGAGAACAAAAGAACGGTGTTTCCTACACATACGGACCATATCTAGTCCAACTCTGCTTCTGAAACTGATACAAAGCACTGGTCCTCTAACATCCAATGCTTGTCAGTTAAGATGAGAAACGTGTGAGCTTCTGGAACGATGTAGTTCGTTTGAGCAGAAAAGTGACTGCCCTTACCTGAAATGATGTCTTGCTTGGAGGAAGACTCAGAGCCTGGGATTTAACTCCATTTCTGAAGTGAAACACACAGCGTAGTTCTCATCCATGGATCACACTCTGCTTTAGAGCAAGAAGCACACTCTTGCTTTCTAGATTCTCTAAGACAGCAGGAAATCTGAGTGTGCCCAGAACAAAAGAACGGTGTTTCCTACACATACGGACTATAAGTAGTCCAAAACTTCTTCTGAAACTGATAGAATGCACTGGTCCTCTAACATCCAATGCTTGTCAGTTAAGATGAGAAACGTGTGAGCTTCGTGAAAGATGTAGTCCGTTTGAGCAGAAAAGTGACTGCCCTTACCTGAAACAAAGTCTTTCTTGTAGGGAGACTCAGAGCCTGGGATTTAACTCCTTTTCTGATGTGAAACACACAGCATAGTTTTCATCCATGGATCACACTCTGCTTTAGAATGAGAAGCACGCTCTTGCTTAATAGAGTCTCTAAGACAGCAGGAAACGTGAGTGTGCTGAGAACAAAAGAACGGTGTTTCCTACACATACGGACCATATCTAGTCCAACTCATCTTCTGAAACTGATACAAAGACCTGGTCCTCTAACATCCAATGCTTGTCAGTTAAGATGGGAAACGTGTGAGCTTCATGAAGGATGTAGTTCATTTGAGCAAAAAAGTGACTGCCCTTACCTGAAACTAAGTCTTGCCTGTAGGAAGACACAGAGCAAGGGATTTAACTCCATTTTTGAAGGGAAACACACAGCATAGTTCTCATCCATGGATCACACTCTGCTTTAGAGCGAGAAGTATGCTCTTGCTTTCTAAAGTCTCTAAGACAGCAGAAAATCTGAGTGTGCCCAGACCAAAGAACGGTGTTTCCTACACATACGGACTATATGTAGTCCAAAACTTCTTCTGAAACTGATACTATGCACTGGTCCTCTAACATCCAATGTTTGTCAGTTAAGATGATAATCGTGTGATCTTCGTTAACGATGTAGTTCGTTTGAGCAGAAATGTGACTGCCCTTGCCTGAAATGAAGTCTTGCTTGTAGGAAGACTCAGAGCCTGGGATTTAACTCCATTTCGGAAGTGAAACGCACAGCAGTGTTCTCATCCATTGATGACCCTCTCCTTTAGAACAAGAAGCACACTCTTGCTTTCTAGAGTCTCTAAGACAGCAGGAAACGTGAGTGTGCTGAGAACAAAAGAACGGTGTTTCCTACACATACGGACCATATCTAGTCCAACTTTGCTTCTTAAACTGATACAAAGCACTGGTCTTCTAACATCCAATGCTTGTCTGTTAAGATGAGAAATGTGTGAGCTCAGTGAACGATGTAGTTCGTTTGAGCTGAAAAGTGACTGCCCTTACCTGAAACGAAGTCTTGCTTGTAGGAAGACACAGAGATTGGGATTTAACTCCATTTCAGAAGGAAAACACACAGCATAGTTCTCATCCATGGATCACAATCTGCTTTAGAGCGAGAAGCACGCTCTTGCTTTCTAGAGTCTCTAACAAAGCAGGAAACGTGAGTGTGCTGAGAAAAAAAGAACGGTGTTTCCTACACATACGGACCATATCTAGTCCAACTCTGCTTCTGAAACTGATACAAAGCACTGGTCCTCTAACATCCAATGTTTGTCAGTTAAGATGAGAAACGTGTGAGCATTGTGAATGATATAGTTCCTTTGAACTGAAAAGTGACAACCCTTACCTGAAACGAAGTCGTGCTTGTAGTAAGACACAGAGACTGGGATTTAACTCCATTTCTGAAGGGAAACACACAGCATAGTATTCATCCATGGATCACACTGTGGTTAGAGCGAGAAGCACACTCTTCCTTTCTAGATTCTCTAAGACAGCAGGAAATTTGAGTGTGCCCAGAACAATAGAACGGTGTTTCCTACATATTTGGACCATATCCAGTCCAAATATGCTTCGGAAACTGATATAAAGCATTGACCCTCTAACATCCAATGCTTGTCAGTTAAGATGAGAAACGTGTGAGCTCTGTGAACGATGTAGTTCCGTTGAGCAGAAAAGTTACTGTCCTTACCTGAAACGAAGTCTTGCTTGTAGGAAGACTCAGAGCCTGGGATTTAACTCCATTTCTGAAGGCAAACACACAGCATAGTTCTCATGCATGGATCCCACTCTGCTTTAGAGCGAGAAGCACGCTATTGCTTTCTAGAGTCTCTAAGACAGGAGGAAACTTGAGTGTGCTGAGAACAAAAGAACGGTGTTTCCTACACATACGGACCATATCTAGTCCAACTCATCTTCTGAAACTGATACAAAGCACTGGTCCTCTAACATCCAATGTTTGTCAGTTAAGATGAGAAATGTGTGAGCTTTGTGAATGATGTAGTTCCTTTAAACTGAAAAGTGACTACCCTTACCTGAAACGAAGTCTTGCTTGTAGGAAGACACAGAGCCTGGGATTTAACTCCATTTCTAAGGGAAACACACAGCATAGTATTCATCCATGGATAACACTCTGCTTTAGAGCAAGAAGTACACTCTTGCTTTCTGGAATCCCTAAGAGAGCAGGAAATCTGAGTGTGCTGAGAACAACAGAAAGGTGTTTCCTACACATACGGACTATAAGCAGTCCAAAACTTCTTCTGAAACTGATAGAATGCACTGGTCCTCTAACATCCAATGCTTGTCAGTTAAGATGAGAAACGTGTGAGCTTCGTGAAAGATGTAGTTCGTTTGAGCAGAAAATTGACTGTCCTTACCTTAAACGAGTCTTGCTTGTAGGGAGACTCAGAGCCTGGGATTTAACTCCTTTTCTGATGTGAAACACACAGCATAGTTTTCATCCATGGATCACACTCTGCTTTAGAATGAGAAGCATGCTCTTGCTTAATAGAGTCTCTAAGAAAGCAGGAAACGTGAGTGTGCTGAGAACAAAAGAACGGGGTTTCCTACACATACGGACCATATCTAGTCCAACTCTGCTTCTGAAACTGATACAAAGCACTGGTCCTCTAACATCCAATGTTTGTCAGTTAAGATGAGAAATGTGTGAGCTTTGTGAATGATGTAGTTCCTTTAAACTGAAAAGTGACTACCCTTACCTGAAACGAAGTCTTGCTTGTAGGAAGACACAGAGCCTGGGATTTAACTCCATTTCTGAAGGGAAACACACAGCATAGTATTCATCCATGGATCACACTGTGGTTAGAGCGAGAAGCACACTCTTCCTTTCTAGATTCTCTAAGACAGCAGGAAATTTGAGTGTGCCCAGAACAATAGAACGGTGTTCCTACACATTTGGACCATATCCAGTCCAAATATGCTTCTGAAACTGATATAAAGCATTGACCCTCTAACATCCAATGCTTGTCAGTTAAGATGGGAAACGTGTGAGCTCTGTGAACGATGTAGTTCCGTTGAGCAGAAAAGTTACTGTCCTTACCTGAAATGAAGTCTTGCTTGTAGGAAGACTCAGAGCCTGGGATTTAACTCCATTTCTGAAGGCAAACACACAGCATAGTTCTCATGCATGGATCCCACTCTGCTTTAGAGCGAGAAGCACGCTATTGCTTTCTAGAGTCTCTAAGACAGCAGGAAACGTGAGTGTGCTGAGAACAAAAGAACGGTGTTTCCTACACATACGGACCATATCTAGTCCAAATCTGCTTCTGAAACTCATACAAAGACCTGGTCCTCTAACATCCAATGCTTGTCAGTTAAGATGGGAAACGTGTGAGCTTCATGAAGGATGTAGTTCGTTTGAGCAAAAAAGTGACTGCCCTTACCTTAAACGAAGTCTTGCTTGTACGAAGACTCAGAGCCTGGGATTTAACTCCATTTCTGAATTGAAACACACAGCAGTGTTCTCATCCATTGATCACACTCTGCTTTAGAATAAGAAGCACGCTCTTGCTTTTTAGAGTCTCTAAGACAGGAGGAAACGTGATTTTGCTGAGAACAAAAGAACGGAGTTTCCTACACATACGGACCATATCTAGTCCAAATCTGCTTCTGAAACTGATACAAATCACTGACCCTCTAACATCCAATGCTTGTCAGTTAAGATGGGAAACGTGTGAGCTTCATGAACGATGTAGTTCGTTTGAGCTGAAAAGTGACTGCCCTTACCTGAAACGAAGTCTTGCTTGTAGGAAGACTCAGAGCCTGGGATTTAACTCCATTTCTGAAGGCAAACACACAGCATAGTTCTCATCCATGGATCACACTCTGCTTTAGAGCGAGAAGCATGCTCTTGCTTTCTAGAGTCTCTAAGACAGCAGGAAACATGAGTGTGCTGAGAACAAAAGAACGGTGTTTCCTACACATACGGACCATATCTAGTCCAACTCTGCTTCTGAAACTGATACAAAGCACTGGTCCTCTAACATCCAATGCTTGTCAGTTAAGATGAGAAACGTGTGAGCTTCTGGAACGATGTAGTTCGTTTGAGCAGAAAAGTGACTGCCCTTACCTGAAACGAATTCTTGCTTGTAGGAAGACTCAGAGCCTGGGATTTAACTCCATTTCTGAAGTGAAACACACAGCGTAGTTCTCATCCATGGATCACACTCTGCTTTAGAGCAAGAAGCACACTCTTGCTTTCTAGATTCTCTAAGACAGCAGGAAATCTGAGTGTGCCCAGAACAAAAGAACGGAGTTTCCTACACATACGGACTATAAGCAGTCCAAAACTTCTTCTGAAACTGATAGAATGCACTGGTCCTCTAACATCCAATGCTTGTCAGTTAAGATGAGAAACGTGTGAGCTTCGTGAAAGATGTAGTTCGTTTGAGCAGAAAAGTGACTGCCCTTACCTGAAACGAAGTCTTGCTTGTAGGGAGACTCAGAGCCTGGGATTTAACTCCTTTTCTGATGTGAAACACACAGCATAGTTTTCATCCATGGATCACACTCTGCTTTAGAATGAGAAGCACCCTCTTGCTTAATAGAGTCTCTAAGAAAGCAGGAAACGTGAGTGTGCTGAGAACAAAAGAACGGTGTTTCCTACACATACGGACCATATCTAGTCCAACTCTGCTTCTGAAACTGATACAAAGCACTGGTCCTCTAACATCCAATGTTTGTCAGTTAAGATGAGAAATGTGTGAGCTTTGTGAATGATGTAGTTCCTTTAAACTGAAAAGTGACTACCCTAACCTGAAACGAAGTCTTGCTTGTAGGAAGACACAGAGCCTGGGATTTAACTCCATTTCTGAAGGGAAACACACAGCATAGTATTCATCCATGGATCACACTGTGGTTAGAGCCAGAAGCACACTCTTGCTTTCTAGACTCTCTAAGACAGCAGGAAATTTGAGTGTGCCCAGAACAATAGAACGGTGTTTCCTACACATATGGACCATATCCAGTCCAAATCTGCTTCTGAAACTGATATAAAGCATTGACCCTCTAACATCCAATGCTTGTCAGTTAAGATGAGAAACGTGTGAGCTCTGTATACGATGTAGTTCGTTTGAGCATAAAAGTGACTGTCCTTACCTGAAATGAAGTCTTGCTTGTAGGGAGACTCAGAGCCTGGGATTTAACTCCTTTTCTGATGTGAAACACACAGCATAGTTTTCATCCATGGATCACACTCTGCTTTAGAATGAGAAGCATGCTCTTGCTTAATAGAGTCTCTAAGAAAGCAGGAAACGTCAGTGTGCTGAGAACAAAAGAACGGGGTTTCCTACACATACGGACCATATCTAGTCCAACTCTGCTTCTGAAACTGATACAAAGCACTGGTCCTCTAACATCCAATGTTTGTCAGTTAAGATGAGAAATGTGTGAGCTTTGTGAATGATGTAGTTCCTTTAAACTGAAAAGTGACTACCCTTACCTGAAACGAAGTCTTGCTTGTAGGAAGACACAGAGCCTGGGATTTAACTCCATTTCTGAAGGGAAACACACAGCATAGTATTCATCCATGGATCACACTCTGCTTTAGAGCAAGAAGCACACTCTTGCTTTCTGGATTCTCTAAGAGAGCAGGAAATCTGAGTGTGCTAAGAACAACAGAAAGGTGTTTCCTACACATACGGACTATAAGCAGTCCAAAACTTCTTCTGAAACTGATAGAATGCACTGGTCCTCTAACATCCAATGCTTGTCAGTTAAGATGAGAAACGTGTGAGCTTCGTGAAAGATGTAGTTCGTTTGAGCAGAAAAGTGACTGTCCTTACCTGAAACGAGTCTTAATTGTAGGGAGACTCAGAGCCTGGGATTTAACTCCTTTTCTGATGTGAAACACACAGCATAGTTTTCATCCATGGATCACACTCTGCTTTAGAATGAGAAGCACGCTCTTGCTTAATAGAGTCTCTAAGAAAGCAGGAAACGTGAGTGTGCTGAGAACAAAAGAACGGTGTTTCCTACACATACGGACCATATCTAGTCCAACTCTGCTTCTGAAACTGATACAAAGCACTGGTCCTCTAACATCCAATGTTTGTCAGTTAAGATGAGAAATGTGTGAGCTTTGTGAATGATGTAGTTCCTTTAAACTGAAAAGTGACTACCCTTACCTGAAACGAAGTCTTGCTTGTAGGAAGACACAGAGCCTGGGATTTAACTCCATTTCTGAAGGCAAACACACAGCATAGTATTCATCCATGGATCACACTGTGGTTAGAGCGAGAAGCACACTCTTCCTTTCTAGATTCTCTAAGACAGCAGGAAATTTGAGTGTGCCCAGAACCATAGAACGGTGTTTCCTACACATTTGGACCATATCCAGTCCAAATATGCTTCTGAAACTGATATAAAGCATTGACCCTCTAACATCCAATGCTTGTCAGTTAAGATGTGAAACGTGTGAGCTCTGTGAACGATGTAGTTCCGTTGAGCAGAAAAGTTACTGTCCTTACCTGAAACGAAGTCTTGCTTGTAGGAAGACTCAGAGCCTGGGATTTAACTCCATTTCTGAAGGCAAACACACAGCATAGTTCTCATGCATGGATCCCACTCTGCTTTAGAGCGAGAAGCACGCTATTGCTTTCTAGAGTCTCTAAGACAGCAGGAAACGTGAGTGTGCTGAGAACAAAAGAACGGTGTTTCCTAAACATACGGACCATATCTAGTCCAACTCATCTTCTGAAACTGATACAAAGACCTGGTCCTCTAACATCCAATGCTTGTCAGTTAAGATGGGAAACGTGTGAGCTTCATGAAGGATGTAGTTCGTTTGAGCAAAAAAGTGACTGCCCTTACCTTAAACGAAGTCTTGCTTGTACGAAGACTCAGAGCCTGGGATTTAACTCCATTTCTGAATTGAAACACACAGCAGTGTTCTCATCCATTGATCACACTCTGCTTTAGAATAAGAAGCACGCTCTTGCTTTTTAGAGTCTCTAAGACAGGAGGAAACGTGATTTTGCTGAGAACAAAAGAACGGAGTTTCCTACACATACGGACCATATCTAGTCCAAATCTGCTTCTGAAACTGATACAAATCACTGACCCTCTAACATCCAATGCTTGTCAGTTAAGATGGGAAACGTGTGAGCTTCATGAACGATGTAGTTCGTTTGAGCTGAAAAGTGACTGCCCTTACCTGAAACGAATTCTTGCTTGTAGGAAGACTCAGAGCCTGGGATTTAACTCCATTTCTGAAGTGAAACATACAGCGTAGTTCTCATCCATGGATCACACTCTGCTTTAGAGCAAGAAGCACACTCTTGCTTTCTAGATTCTCTAAGACAGCAGGAAATCTGAGTGTGCCCAGAACAAAAGAACGGTGTTTCCTACACATACGGACTATAAGCAGTCCAAAACTTCTTCTGAAACTGATAGAATGCACTGGTCCTCTAACATCCAATGCTTGTCAGTTAAGATGAGAAACGTGTGAGCTTCGTGAAAGATGTAGTTCGTTTGAGCAGAAAAGTGACTGCCCTTACCTGAAACGAAGTCTTGCTTGTAGGGAGACTCAGAGCCTGGGATTTAACTCCTTTTCTGATGTGAAACACACAGCATAGTTTTCATCCATGGATCACACTCTGCTTTAGAATGAGAAGCACGCTCTTGCTTAATAGAGTCTCTAAGAAAGCAGGAAACGTGAGTGTGCTGAGAACAAAAGAACGGGGTTTCCTACACATACGGACCATATCTAGTCCAACTCTGCTTCTGAAACTGATAAAAAGCACTGGTCCTCTAACATCCAATGTTTGTCAGTTAAGATGAGAAATGTGTGAGCTTTGTGAATGATGTAGTTCCTTTAAACTGAAAAGTGACTACCCTTACCTGAAACGAAGTCTTGCTTGTAGGAAGACACAGAGCCTGGGATTTAACTCCATTTCTGAAGGGAAACACACAGCATAGTATTCATCCATGGATCACACTGTGGTTAGAGCCAGAAGCACACTCTTGCTTTCTAGAGTCTCTAAGACAGCAGGAAATTTGAGTGTGCCCAGAACAATAGAACGGGGTTTCCTACACATACGGACCATATCTAGTCCAACTCTGCTTCTGAAACTGTTACAAAGCACTGACCCTCTAACATCCAATGCTTGTTAGTTAAGATGGGAAACGTGTGAGCTTCATGAACGATGTAGTTGTTTGAGCAGAAAAGTGACTGCCTTACCTGAATTGAAGTCTTGCTTGTAGGAAGACTCAGAGCCTGGGATTTAACTCCATTTCTGAAGGCAAACACACAGCATAGTTCTCATCCATGGATCACACTCTGCTTTAGAGCGAGAAGCACGCTCTTGCTTTCTAGAGTCTCTAAGACAGCAGGAAACGTGAGTGTGCTGAGAACAAAAGAACGGTGTTTCCTACACATACGGACCATATCTAGTCCAACTCTGCTTCTGAAACTGATACAAAGCACTGGTCCTCTAACATCCAATGCTTGTCAGTTAAGATGAGAAACGTGTGAGCTTCTGGAACGATGTAGTTCGTTTGAGCAGAAAAGTGACTGCCCTTACCTGAAATGATGTCTTGCTTGGAGGAAGACTCAGAGCCTGGGATTTAACTCCATTTCTGAAGTGAAACACACAGCGTAGTTCTCATCCATGGATCACACTCTGCTTTAGAGCAAGAAGCACACTCTTGCTTTCTAGATTCTCTAAGACAGCAGGAAATCTGAGTGTGCCCAGAACAAAAGAACGGTGTTTCCTACACATACGGACTATAAGTAGTCCAAAACTTCTTCTGAAACTGATAGAATGCACTGGTCCTCTAACATCCAATGCTTGTCAGTTAAGATGAGAAACGTGTGAGCTTCGTGAAAGATGTAGTTCGTTTGAGCAGAAAAGTGACTGCCCTTACCTGAAACAAAGTCTTTCTTGTAGGGAGACTCAGAGCCTGGGATTTAACTCCTTTTCTGATGTGAAACACACAGCATAGTTTTCATCCATGGATCACACTCTGCTTTAGAATGAGAAGCACGCTCTTGCTTAATAGAGTCTCTAAGACAGCAGGAAACGTGAGTGTGCTGAGAACAAAAGAACGGTGTTTCCTACACATACGGACCATATCTAGTCCAACTCATCTTCTGAAACTGATACAAAGACCTGGTCATCTAACATCCAATGCTTGTCAGTTAAGATGGGAAACGTGTGAGCTTCATGAAGGATGTAGTTCATTTGAGCAAAAAAGTGACTGCCCTTACCTGAAACTAAGTCTTGCCTGTAGGAAGACACAGAGCAAGGGATTTAACTCCATTTTTGAAGGGAAACACACAGCATAGTTCTCATCCATGGATCACACTCTGCTTTAGAGCGAGAAGTATGCTCTTGCTTTCTAAAGTCTCTAAGACAGCAGAAAATCTGAGTGTGCCCAGACCAAAGAACGGTGTTTCCTACACATACGGACTATATGTAGTCCAAAACTTCTTCTGAAACTGATACTATGCACTGGTCCTCTAACATCCAATGTTTGTCAGTTAAGATGATAATCGTGTGATCTTCGTTAACGATGTAGTTCGTTTGAGCAGAAATGTGACTGCCCTTGCCTGAAATGAAGTCTTGCTTGTAGGAAGACTCAGAGCCTGGGATTTAACTCCATTTCGGAAGTGAAACGCACAGCAGTGTTCTCATCCATTGATGACCCTCTCCTTTAGAACAAGAAGCACACTCTTGCTTTCTAGAGTCTCTAAGACAGCAGGAAACGTGAGTGTGCTGAGAACAAAAGAACGGTGTTTCCTACACATACGGACCATATCTAGTCCAACTTTGCTTCTTAAACTGATACAAAGCACTGGTCTTCTAACATCCAATGCTTGTCTGTTAAGATGAGAAATGTGTGAGCTCAGTGAACGATGTAGTTCGTTTGAGCTGAAAAGTGACTGCCCTTACCTGAAACGAAGTCTTGCTTGTAGGAAGACACAGAGATTGGGATTTAACTCCATTTCAGAAGGAAAACACACAGCATAGTTCTCATCCATGGATCACAATCTGCTTTAGAGCGAGAAGCACGCTCTTGCTTTCTAGAGTCTCTAACAAAGCAGGAAACGTGAGTGTGCTGAGAAAAAAAGAACGGTGTTTCCTACACATACGGACCATATCTAGTCCAACTCTGCTTCTGAAACTGATACAAAGCACTGGTCCTCTAACATCCAATGTTTGTCAGTTAAGATGAGAAACGTGTGAGCATTGTGAATGATATAGTTCCTTTGAACTGAAAAGTGACAACCCTTACCTGAAACGAAGTCGTGCTTGTAGTAAGACACAGAGACTGGGATTTAACTCCATTTCTGAAGGGAAACACACAGCATAGTATTCATCCATGGATCACACTGTGGTTAGAGCGAGAAGCACACTCTTCCTTTCTAGATTCTCTAAGACAGCAGGAAATTTGAGTGTGCCCAGAACAATAGAACGGTGTTTCCTACATATTTGGACCATATCCAGTCCAAATATGCTTCGGAAACTGATATAAAGCATTGACCCTCTAACATCCAATGCTTGTCAGTTAAGATGAGAAACGTGTGAGCTCTGTATACGATGTAGTTCGTTTGAGCATAAAAGTGACTGTCCTTACCTGAAATGAAGTCTTGCTTGTAGGGAGACTCAGAGCCTGGGATTTAACTCCTTTTCTGATGTGAAACACACAGCATAGTTTTCATCCATGGATCACACTCTGCTTTAGAATGAGAAGCATGCTCTTGCTTAATAGAGTCTCTAAGAAAGCAGGAAACGTCAGTGTGCTGAGAACAAAAGAACGGGGTTTCCTACACATACGGACCATATCTAGTCCAACTCTGCTTCTGAAACTGATACAAAGCACTGGTCCTCTAACATCCAATGTTTGTCAGTTAAGATGAGAAATGTGTGAGCTTTGTGAATGATGTAGTTCCTTTAAACTGAAAAGTGACTACCCTTACCTGAAACGAAGTCTTGCTTGTAGGAAGACACAGAGCCTGGGATTTAACTCCATTTCTGAAGGGAAACACACAGCATAGTATTCATCCATGGATCACACTCTGCTTTAGAGCAAGAAGCACACTCTTGCTTTCTGGATTCTCTAAGAGAGCAGGAAATCTGAGTGTGCTAAGAACAACAGAAAGGTGTTTCCTACACATACGGACTATAAGCAGTCCAAAACTTCTTCTGAAACTGATAGAATGCACTGGTCCTCTAACATCCAATGCTTGTCAGTTAAGATGAGAAACGTGTGAGCTTCGTGAAAGATGTAGTTCGTTTGAGCAGAAAAGTGACTGTCCTTACCTGAAACGAGTCTTAATTGTAGGGAGACTCAGAGCCTGGGATTTAACTCCTTTTCTGATGTGAAACACACAGCATAGTTTTCATCCATGGATCACACTCTGCTTTAGAATGAGAAGCACGCTCTTGCTTAATAGAGTCTCTAAGAAAGCAGGAAACGTGAGTGTGCTGAGAACAAAAGAACGGTGTTTCCTACACATACGGACCATATCTAGTCCAACTCTGCTTCTGAAACTGATACAAAGCACTGGTCCTCTAACATCCAATGTTTGTCAGTTAAGATGAGAAATGTGTGAGCTTTGTGAATGATGTAGTTCCTTTAAACTGAAAAGTGACTACCCTTACCTGAAACGAAGTCTTGCTTGTAGGAAGACACAGAGCCTGGGATTTAACTCCATTTCTGAAGGCAAACACACAGCATAGTATTCATCCATGGATCACACTGTGGTTAGAGCGAGAAGCACACTCTTCCTTTCTAGATTCTCTAAGACAGCAGGAAATTTGAGTGTGCCCAGAACCATAGAACGGTGTTTCCTACACATTTGGACCATATCCAGTCCAAATATGCTTCTGAAACTGATATAAAGCATTGACCCTCTAACATCCAATGCTTGTCAGTTAAGATGTGAAACGTGTGAGCTCTGTGAACGATGTAGTTCCGTTGAGCAGAAAAGTTACTGTCCTTACCTGAAACGAAGTCTTGCTTGTAGGAAGACTCAGAGCCTGGGATTTAACTCCATTTCTGAAGGCAAACACACAGCATAGTTCTCATGCATGGATCCCACTCTGCTTTAGAGCGAGAAGCACGCTATTGCTTTCTAGAGTCTCTAAGACAGCAGGAAACGTGAGTGTGCTGAGAACAAAAGAACGGTGTTTCCTAAACATACGGACCATATCTAGTCCAACTCATCTTCTGAAACTGATACAAAGACCTGGTCCTCTAACATCCAATGCTTGTCAGTTAAGATGGGAAACGTGTGAGCTTCATGAAGGATGTAGTTCGTTTGAGCAAAAAAGTGACTGCCCTTACCTTAAACGAAGTCTTGCTTGTACGAAGACTCAGAGCCTGGGATTTAACTCCATTTCTGAATTGAAACACACAGCAGTGTTCTCATCCATTGATCACACTCTGCTTTAGAATAAGAAGCACGCTCTTGCTTTTTAGAGTCTCTAAGACAGGAGGAAACGTGATTTTGCTGAGAACAAAAGAACGGAGTTTCCTACACATACGGACCATATCTAGTCCAAATCTGCTTCTGAAACTGATACAAATCACTGACCCTCTAACATCCAATGCTTGTCAGTTAAGATGGGAAACGTGTGAGCTTCATGAACGATGTAGTTCGTTTGAGCTGAAAAGTGACTGCCCTTACCTGAAACGAATTCTTGCTTGTAGGAAGACTCAGAGCCTGGGATTTAACTCCATTTCTGAAGTGAAACATACAGCGTAGTTCTCATCCATGGATCACACTCTGCTTTAGAGCAAGAAGCACACTCTTGCTTTCTAGATTCTCTAAGACAGCAGGAAATCTGAGTGTGCCCAGAACAAAAGAACGGTGTTTCCTACACATACGGACTATAAGCAGTCCAAAACTTCTTCTGAAACTGATAGAATGCACTGGTCCTCTAACATCCAATGCTTGTCAGTTAAGATGAGAAACGTGTGAGCTTCGTGAAAGATGTAGTTCGTTTGAGCAGAAAAGTGACTGCCCTTACCTGAAACGAAGTCTTGCTTGTAGGGAGACTCAGAGCCTGGGATTTAACTCCTTTTCTGATGTGAAACACACAGCATAGTTTTCATCCATGGATCACACTCTGCTTTAGAATGAGAAGCACGCTCTTGCTTAATAGAGTCTCTAAGAAAGCAGGAAACGTGAGTGTGCTGAGAACAAAAGAACGGGGTTTCCTACACATACGGACCATATCTAGTCCAACTCTGCTTCTGAAACTGATAAAAAGCACTGGTCCTCTAACATCCAATGTTTGTCAGTTAAGATGAGAAATGTGTGAGCTTTGTGAATGATGTAGTTCCTTTAAACTGAAAAGTGACTACCCTTACCTGAAACGAAGTCTTGCTTGTAGGAAGACACAGAGCCTGGGATTTAACTCCATTTCTGAAGGGAAACACACAGCATAGTATTCATCCATGGATCACACTGTGGTTAGAGCCAGAAGCACACTCTTGCTTTCTAGAGTCTCTAAGACAGCAGGAAATTTGAGTGTGCCCAGAACAATAGAACGGGGTTTCCTACACATACGGACCATATCTAGTCCAACTCTGCTTCTGAAACTGTTACAAAGCACTGACCCTCTAACATCCAATGCTTGTTAGTTAAGATGGGAAACGTGTGAGCTTCATGAACGATGTAGTTGTTTGAGCAGAAAAGTGACTGCCTTACCTGAATTGAAGTCTTGCTTGTAGGAAGACTCAGAGCCTGGGATTTAACTCCATTTCTGAAGGCAAACACACAGCATAGTTCTCATCCATGGATCACACTCTGCTTTAGAGCGAGAAGCACGCTCTTGCTTTCTAGAGTCTCTAAGACAGCAGGAAACGTGAGTGTGCTGAGAACAAAAGAACGGTGTTTCCTACACATACGGACCATATCTAGTCCAACTCTGCTTCTGAAACTGATACAAAGCACTGGTCCTCTAACATCCAATGCTTGTCAGTTAAGATGAGAAACGTGTGAGCTTCTGGAACGATGTAGTTCGTTTGAGCAGAAAAGTGACTGCCCTTACCTGAAATGATGTCTTGCTTGGAGGAAGACTCAGAGCCTGGGATTTAACTCCATTTCTGAAGTGAAACACACAGCGTAGTTCTCATCCATGGATCACACTCTGCTTTAGAGCAAGAAGCACACTCTTGCTTTCTAGATTCTCTAAGACAGCAGGAAATCTGAGTGTGCCCAGAACAAAAGAACGGTGTTTCCTACACATACGGACTATAAGTAGTCCAAAACTTCTTCTGAAACTGATAGAATGCACTGGTCCTCTAACATCCAATGCTTGTCAGTTAAGATGAGAAACGTGTGAGCTTCGTGAAAGATGTAGTTCGTTTGAGCAGAAAAGTGACTGCCCTTACCTGAAACAAAGTCTTTCTTGTAGGGAGACTCAGAGCCTGGGATTTAACTCCTTTTCTGATGTGAAACACACAGCATAGTTTTCATCCATGGATCACACTCTGCTTTAGAATGAGAAGCACGCTCTTGCTTAATAGAGTCTCTAAGACAGCAGGAAACGTGAGTGTGCTGAGAACAAAAGAACGGTGTTTCCTACACATACGGACCATATCTAGTCCAACTCATCTTCTGAAACTGATACAAAGACCTGGTCATCTAACATCCAATGCTTGTCAGTTAAGATGGGAAACGTGTGAGCTTCATGAAGGATGTAGTTCATTTGAGCAAAAAAGTGACTGCCCTTACCTGAAACTAAGTCTTGCCTGTAGGAAGACACAGAGCAAGGGATTTAACTCCATTTTTGAAGGGAAACACACAGCATAGTTCTCATCCATGGATCACACTCTGCTTTAGAGCGAGAAGTATGCTCTTGCTTTCTAAAGTCTCTAAGACAGCAGAAAATCTGAGTGTGCCCAGACCAAAGAACGGTGTTTCCTACACATACGGACTATATGTAGTCCAAAACTTCTTCTGAAACTGATACTATGCACTGGTCCTCTAACATCCAATGTTTGTCAGTTAAGATGATAATCGTGTGATCTTCGTTAACGATGTAGTTCGTTTGAGCAGAAATGTGACTGCCCTTGCCTGAAATGAAGTCTTGCTTGTAGGAAGACTCAGAGCCTGGGATTTAACTCCATTTCGGAAGTGAAACGCACAGCAGTGTTCTCATCCATTGATGACCCTCTCCTTTAGAACAAGAAGCACACTCTTGCTTTCTAGAGTCTCTAAGACAGCAGGAAACGTGAGTGTGCTGAGAACAAAAGAACGGTGTTTCCTACACATACGGACCATATCTAGTCCAACTTTGCTTCTTAAACTGATACAAAGCACTGGTCTTCTAAAATCCAATGCTTGTCTGTTAAGATGAGAAATGTGTGAGCTCAGTGAACGATGTAGTTCGTTTGAGCTGAAAAGTGACTGCCCTTACCTGAAACGAAGTCTTGCTTGTAGGAAGACACAGAGATTGGGATTTAACTCCATTTCAGAAGGAAAACACACAGCATAGTTCTCATCCATGGATCACAATCTGCTTTAGAGCGAGAAGCACGCTCTTGCTTTCTAGAGTCTCTAACAAAGCAGGAAACGTGAGTGTGCTGAGAAAAAAATAACGGTGTTTCCTACACATACGGACCATATCTAGTCCAACTCTGCTTCTGAAACTGATACAAAGCACTGGTCCTCTAACATCCAATGTTTGTCAGTTAAGATGAGAAACGTGTGAGCATTGTGAATGATATAGTTCCTTTGAACTGAAAAGTGACAACCCTTACCTGAAACGAAGTCGTGCTTGTAGTAAGACACAGAGACTGGGATTTAACTCCATTTCTGAAGGGAAACACACAGCATAGTATTCATCCATGGATCACACTGTGGTTAGAGCGAGAAGCACACTCTTCCTTTCTAGATTCTCTAAGACAGCAGGAAATTTGAGTGTGCCCAGAACAATAGAACGGTGTTTCCTACATATTTGGACCATATCCAGTCCAAATATGCTTCGGAAACTGATATAAAGCATTGACCCTCTAACATCCAATGCTTGTCAGTTAAGATGAGAAACGTGTGAGCTCTGTGAACGATGTAGTTCCGTTGAGCAGAAAAGTTACTGTCCTTACCTGAAACGAAGTCTTGCTTGTAGGAAGACTCAGAGCCTGGGATTTAACTCCATTTCTGAAGGCAAACACACAGCATAGTTCTCATGCATGGATCCCACTCTGCTTTAGAGCGAGAAGCACGCTCTTGCTTTCTAGAGTCTCTAAGACAGGAGGAAACTTGAGTGTGCTGAGAACAAAAGAACGGTGTTTCCTACACATACGGACCATATCTAGTCCAACTCATCTTCTGAAACTGATACAAAGCACTGGTCCTCTAACATCCAATGTTTGTCAGTTAAGATGAGAAATGTGTGAGCTTTGTGAATGATGTAGTTCCTTTAAACTGAAAAGTGACTACCCTTACCTGAAACGAAGTCTTGCTTGTAGGAAGACACAGAGCCTGGGATTTAACTCCATTTCTAAGGGAAACACACAGCATAGTATTCATCCATGGATAACACTCTGCTTTAGAGCAAGAAGTACACTCTTGCTTTCTGGAATCCCTAAGAGAGCAGGAAATCTGAGTGTGCTGAGAACAACAGAAAGGTGTTTCCTACACATACGGACTATAAGCAGTCCAAAACTTCTTCTGAAACTGATAGAATGCACTGGTCCTCTAACATCCAATGCTTGTCAGTTAAGATGAGAAACGTGTGAGCTTCGTGAAAGATGTAGTTCGTTTGAGCAGAAAATTGACTGTCCTTACCTTAAACGAGTCTTGCTTGTAGGGAGACTCAGAGCCTGGGATTTAACTCCTTTTCTGATGTGAAACACACAGCATAGTTTTCATCCATGGATCACACTCTGCTTTAGAATGAGAAGCATGCTCTTGCTTAATAGAGTCTCTAAGAAAGCAGGAAACGTGAGTGTGCTGAGAACAAAAGAACGGGGTTTCCTACACATACGGACCATATCTAGTCCAACTCTGCTTCTGAAACTGATACAAAGCACTGGTCCTCTAACATCCAATGTTTGTCAGTTAAGATGAGAAATGTGTGAGCTTTGTGAATGATGTAGTTCCTTTAAACTGAAAAGTGACTACCCTTACCTGAAACGAAGTCTTGCTTGTAGGAAGACACAGAGCCTGGGATTTAACTCCATTTCTGAAGGGAAACACACAGCATAGTATTCATCCATGGATCACACTGTGGTTAGAGCGAGAAGCACACTCTTCCTTTCTAGATTCTCTAAGACAGCAGGAAATTTGAGTGTGCCCAGAACAATAGAACGGTGTTCCTACACATTTGGACCATATCCAGTCCAAATATGCTTCTGAAACTGATATAAAGCATTGACCCTCTAACATCCAATGCTTGTCAGTTAAGATGGGAAACGTGTGAGCTCTGTGAACGATGTAGTTCCGTTGAGCAGAAAAGTTACTGTCCTTACCTGAAATGAAGTCTTGCTTGTAGGAAGACTCAGAGCCTGGGATTTAACTCCATTTCTGAAGGCAAACACACAGCATAGTTCTCATGCATGGATCCCACTCTGCTTTAGAGCGAGAAGCACGCTATTGCTTTCTAGAGTCTCTAAGACAGCAGGAAACGTGAGTGTGCTGAGAACAAAAGAACGGTGTTTCCTACACATACGGACCATATCTAGTCCAAATCTGCTTCTGAAACTCATACAAAGACCTGGTCCTCTAACATCCAATGCTTGTCAGTTAAGATGGGAAACGTGTGAGCTTCATGAAGGATGTAGTTCGTTTGAGCAAAAAAGTGACTGCCCTTACCTTAAACGAAGTCTTGCTTGTACGAAGACTCAGAGCCTGGGATTTAACTCCATTTCTGAATTGAAACACACAGCAGTGTTCTCATCCATTGATCACACTCTGCTTTAGAATAAGAAGCACGCTCTTGCTTTTTAGAGTCTCTAAGACAGGAGGAAACGTGATTTTGCTGAGAACAAAAGAACGGAGTTTCCTACACATACGGACCATATCTAGTCCAAATCTGCTTCTGAAACTGATACAAATCACTGACCCTCTAACATCCAATGCTTGTCAGTTAAGATGGGAAACGTGTGAGCTTCATGAACGATGTAGTTCGTTTGAGCTGAAAAGTGACTGCCCTTACCTGAAACGAAGTCTTGCTTGTAGGAAGACTCAGAGCCTGGGATTTAACTCCATTTCTGAAGGCAAACACACAGCATAGTTCTCATCCATGGATCACACTCTGCTTTAGAGCGAGAAGCATGCTCTTGCTTTCTAGAGTCTCTAAGACAGCAGGAAACATGAGTGTGCTGAGAACAAAAGAACGGTGTTTCCTACACATACGGACCATATCTAGTCCAACTCTGCTTCTGAAACTGATACAAAGCACTGGTCCTCTAACATCCAATGCTTGTCAGTTAAGATGAGAAACGTGTGAGCTTCTGGAACGATGTAGTTCGTTTGAGCAGAAAAGTGACTGCCCTTACCTGAAACGAATTCTTGCTTGTAGGAAGACTCAGAGCCTGGGATTTAACTCCATTTCTGAAGTGAAACACACAGCGTAGTTCTCATCCATGGATCACACTCTGCTTTAGAGCAAGAAGCACACTCTTGCTTTCTAGATTCTCTAAGACAGCAGGAAATCTGAGTGTGCCCAGAACAAAAGAACGGAGTTTCCTACACATACGGACTATAAGCAGTCCAAAACTTCTTCTGAAACTGATAGAATGCACTGGTCCTCTAACATCCAATGCTTGTCAGTTAAGATGAGAAACGTGTGAGCTTCGTGAAAGATGTAGTTCGTTTGAGCAGAAAAGTGACTGCCCTTACCTGAAACGAAGTCTTGCTTGTAGGGAGACTCAGAGCCTGGGATTTAACTCCTTTTCTGATGTGAAACACACAGCATAGTTTTCATCCATGGATCACACTCTGCTTTAGAATGAGAAGCACCCTCTTGCTTAATAGAGTCTCTAAGAAAGCAGGAAACGTGAGTGTGCTGAGAACAAAAGAACGGTGTTTCCTACACATACGGACCATATCTAGTCCAACTCTGCTTCTGAAACTGATACAAAGCACTGGTCCTCTAACATCCAATGTTTGTCAGTTAAGATGAGAAATGTGTGAGCTTTGTGAATGATGTAGTTCCTTTAAACTGAAAAGTGACTACCCTAACCTGAAACGAAGTCTTGCTTGTAGGAAGACACAGAGCCTGGGATTTAACTCCATTTCTGAAGGGAAACACACAGCATAGTATTCATCCATGGATCACACTGTGGTTAGAGCCAGAAGCACACTCTTGCTTTCTAGACTCTCTAAGACAGCAGGAAATTTGAGTGTGCCCAGAACAATAGAACGGTGTTTCCTACACATATGGACCATATCCAGTCCAAATCTGCTTCTGAAACTGATATAAAGCATTGACCCTCTAACATCCAATGCTTGTCAGTTAAGATGAGAAACGTGTGAGCTCTGTATACGATGTAGTTCGTTTGAGCATAAAAGTGACTGTCCTTACCTGAAATGAAGTCTTGCTTGTAGGGAGACTCAGAGCCTGGGATTTAACTCCTTTTCTGATGTGAAACACACAGCATAGTTTTCATCCATGGATCACACTCTGCTTTAGAATGAGAAGCATGCTCTTGCTTAATAGAGTCTCTAAGAAAGCAGGAAACGTCAGTGTGCTGAGAACAAAAGAACGGGGTTTCCTACACATACGGACCATATCTAGTCCAACTCTGCTTCTGAAACTGATACAAAGCACTGGTCCTCTAACATCCAATGTTTGTCAGTTAAGATGAGAAATGTGTGAGCTTTGTGAATGATGTAGTTCCTTTAAACTGAAAAGTGACTACCCTTACCTGAAACGAAGTCTTGCTTGTAGGAAGACACAGAGCCTGGGATTTAACTCCATTTCTGAAGGGAAACACACAGCATAGTATTCATCCATGGATCACACTCTGCTTTAGAGCAAGAAGCACACTCTTGCTTTCTGGATTCTCTAAGAGAGCAGGAAATCTGAGTGTGCTAAGAACAACAGAAAGGTGTTTCCTACACATACGGACTATAAGCAGTCCAAAACTTCTTCTGAAACTGATAGAATGCACTGGTCCTCTAACATCCAATGCTTGTCAGTTAAGATGAGAAACGTGTGAGCTTCGTGAAAGATGTAGTTCGTTTGAGCAGAAAAGTGACTGTCCTTACCTGAAACGAGTCTTAATTGTAGGGAGACTCAGAGCCTGGGATTTAACTCCTTTTCTGATGTGAAACACACAGCATAGTTTTCATCCATGGATCACACTCTGCTTTAGAATGAGAAGCACGCTCTTGCTTAATAGAGTCTCTAAGAAAGCAGGAAACGTGAGTGTGCTGAGAACAAAAGAACGGTGTTTCCTACACATACGGACCATATCTAGTCCAACTCTGCTTCTGAAACTGATACAAAGCACTGGTCCTCTAACATCCAATGTTTGTCAGTTAAGATGAGAAATGTGTGAGCTTTGTGAATGATGTAGTTCCTTTAAACTGAAAAGTGACTACCCTTACCTGAAACGAAGTCTTGCTTGTAGGAAGACACAGAGCCTGGGATTTAACTCCATTTCTGAAGGCAAACACACAGCATAGTATTCATCCATGGATCACACTGTGGTTAGAGCGAGAAGCACACTCTTCCTTTCTAGATTCTCTAAGACAGCAGGAAATTTGAGTGTGCCCAGAACCATAGAACGGTGTTTCCTACACATTTGGACCATATCCAGTCCAAATATGCTTCTGAAACTGATATAAAGCATTGACCCTCTAACATCCAATGCTTGTCAGTTAAGATGTGAAACGTGTGAGCTCTGTGAACGATGTAGTTCCGTTGAGCAGAAAAGTTACTGTCCTTACCTGAAACGAAGTCTTGCTTGTAGGAAGACTCAGAGCCTGGGATTTAACTCCATTTCTGAAGGCAAACACACAGCATAGTTCTCATGCATGGATCCCACTCTGCTTTAGAGCGAGAAGCACGCTATTGCTTTCTAGAGTCTCTAAGACAGCAGGAAACGTGAGTGTGCTGAGAACAAAAGAACGGTGTTTCCTAAACATACGGACCATATCTAGTCCAACTCATCTTCTGAAACTGATACAAAGACCTGGTCCTCTAACATCCAATGCTTGTCAGTTAAGATGGGAAACGTGTGAGCTTCATGAAGGATGTAGTTCGTTTGAGCAAAAAAGTGACTGCCCTTACCTTAAACGAAGTCTTGCTTGTACGAAGACTCAGAGCCTGGGATTTAACTCCATTTCTGAATTGAAACACACAGCAGTGTTCTCATCCATTGATCACACTCTGCTTTAGAATAAGAAGCACGCTCTTGCTTTTTAGAGTCTCTAAGACAGGAGGAAACGTGATTTTGCTGAGAACAAAAGAACGGAGTTTCCTACACATACGGACCATATCTAGTCCAAATCTGCTTCTGAAACTGATACAAATCACTGACCCTCTAACATCCAATGCTTGTCAGTTAAGATGGGAAACGTGTGAGCTTCATGAACGATGTAGTTCGTTTGAGCTGAAAAGTGACTGCCCTTACCTGAAACGAATTCTTGCTTGTAGGAAGACTCAGAGCCTGGGATTTAACTCCATTTCTGAAGTGAAACATACAGCGTAGTTCTCATCCATGGATCACACTCTGCTTTAGAGCAAGAAGCACACTCTTGCTTTCTAGATTCTCTAAGACATCAGGAAATCTGAGTGTGCCCAGAACAAAAGAACGGTGTTTCCTACACATACGGACTATAAGCAGTCCAAAACTTCTTCTGAAACTGATAGAATGCACTGGTCCTCTAACATCCAATGCTTGTCAGTTAAGATGAGAAACGTGTGAGCTTCGTGAAAGATGTAGTTCGTTTGAGCAGAAAAGTGACTGCCCTTACCTGAAACGAAGTCTTGCTTGTAGGGAGACTCAGAGCCTGGGATTTAACTCCTTTTCTGATGTGAAACACACAGCATAGTTTTCATCCATGGATCACACTCTGCTTTAGAATGAGAAGCACGCTCTTGCTTAATAGAGTCTCTAAGAAAGCAGGAAACGTGAGTGTGCTGAGAACAAAAGAACGGGGTTTCCTACACATACGGACCATATCTAGTCCAACTCTGCTTCTGAAACTGATAAAAAGCACTGGTCCTCTAACATCCAATGTTTGTCAGTTAAGATGAGAAATGTGTGAGCTTTGTGAATGATGTAGTTCCTTTAAACTGAAAAGTGACTACCCTTACCTGAAACGAAGTCTTGCTTGTAGGAAGACACAGAGCCTGGGATTTAACTCCATTTCTGAAGGGAAACACACAGCATAGTATTCATCCATGGATCACACTGTGGTTAGAGCCAGAAGCACACTCTTGCTTTCTAGAGTCTCTAAGACAGCAGGAAATTTGAGTGTGCCCAGAACAATAGAACGGTGTTTCCTACACATATGGACCATATCCAGTCCAAATCTGCTTCTGAAACTGATATAAAGCATTGACCCTCTAACATCCAATGCTTGTCAGTTAAGATGAGAAACGTGTGAGCTCTGTATACGATGTAGTTCGTTTGAGCATAAAAGTGACTGTCCTTACCTGAAACGAAGTCTTGCTTGTAGGAAGACTCAGAGCCTGGGATTTAACTGCATTTCTAAAGGCAAACACACAGCATAGTTCTCATCCATGGATCACACTCTGCTTTAGAGCGAGAAGCACGCTCTTGCTTTCTTGAGTCTCTAAGACAGCAGGAAACGTGAGTGTGCTGAGAACAAAAGAACGGAGTTTCCTACACATACAGACTATATCTAGTCCAAATCTGCTTCTGAAACTGTTACAAAGCACTGACCCTCTAACATCCAATGCTTGTTAGTTAAGATGGGAAACGTGTGAGCTTCATGAACGATGTAGTTGTTTGAGCAGAAAAGTGACTGCCTTACCTGAATTGAAGTCTTGCTTGTAGGAAGACTCAGAGCCTGGGATTTAACTCCATTTCTGAAGGCAAACACACAGCATAGTTCTCATCCATGGATCACACTCTGCTTTAGAGCGAGAAGCACGCTCTTGCTTTCTAGAGTCTCTAAGACAGCAGGAAACCTGAGTGTGCTGAGAACAAAAGAACGGTGTTTCCTACACATACAGACCATATCTAGTCCAACTCTGCTTCTTAAACTGATACAAAGCACTGGTCCTCTAACATCCAATGCTTGTCAGTTAAGATGAGAAACGTGTGAGCTTCTGAAACGATGTAGTTCGTTTGAGCAGAAAAGTGACTGCCCTTACCTGAAACGAAGTCTTGCTTGGAGGAAGACTCAGAGCCTGGGATTTAACTCCATTTCTGAAGTGAAACACACAGCATAGTTCTAATCCATGGATCACACTCTGCTTTAGAGCGAGAAGCATGCTCTTGCTTTCTAGAGTCTCTAAGACAGCAGGAAACGTGAGTGTGCTGAGAACAAAAGAACGGTGTTTCCTACACATACGGACCATATCTAGTCCAACTCTGTTTCTGAAACTGATACAAAGCACTGGTCCTCTAACATCCAATGCTTGTCAGTTAAGATGAGAAACGTGTGAGCTTCTGGAACGATGTAGTTCGTTTGAGCAGAAAAGTGACTGCCCTTACCTGAAACGAATTCTTGCTTGTAGGAAGACTCAGAACCTGGGATTTAACTCCATTTCTGAAGTGAAACACACAGCATAGTTCTCATCCATGGATCACACTCTGCTTTAGAGCAAGAAGCACACTCTTGCTTTCTAGATTCTCTAAGACAGCAGGAAATCTGAGTGTGCCCAGAACAAAAGAACGGAGTTTCCTACACATATGGACTATAAGCAGTCCAAAACTTCTTCTGAAACTGATAGAATGCACTGGTCCTCTAACATCCAATGCTTGTCAGTTAAGATGAGAAACGTGTGAGCTTCGTGAAAGATGTAGTTCGTTTGAGCAGAAAAGTGACTGCCCTTACCTGAAACGAAGTCTTGCTTGTAGGGAGACTCAGAGCCTGGGATTTAACTCCTTTTCTGATGTGAAACACACAGCATAGTTTTCATCCATGGATCACACTCTGCTTTAGAATGAGAAGCACCCTCTTGCTTAATAGAGTCTCTAAGAAAGCAGGAAACGTGAGTGTGCTGAGAACAAAAGAACGGTGTTTCCTACACATACGGACCATATCTAGTCCAACTCTGCTTCTGAAACTGATACAAAGCACTGGGCCTCTAACATCCAATGTTTGTCAGTTAAGATGAGAAATGTGTGAGCTTTGTGAATGATGTAGTTCCTTTAAACTGAAAAGTGACTACCCTAACCTGAAACGAAGTCTTGCTTGTAGGAAGACACAGAGCCTGGGATTTAACTCCATTTCTGAAGGCAAACACACAGCATAGTATTCATCCATGGATCACACTGTGGTTAGAGCCAGAAGCACACTCTTGCTTTCTAGACTCTCTAAGACAGCAGGAAATTTGAGTGTGCCCAGAACAATAGAACGGTGTTTCCTACACATATGGACCATATCCAGTCCAAATCTGCTTCTGAAACTGATATAAAGCATTGACCCTCTAACATCCAATGCTTGTCAGTTAAGATGAGAAACGTGTGAGCTCTGTATACGATGTAGTTCGTTTGAGCATAAAAGTGACTGTCCTTACCTGAAACGAAGTCTTGCTTGTAGGGAGACTCAGAGCCTGGGATTTAACTCCATTTCTGAAGGCAAACACACAGCATAGTTCTCATCCATGGATCACACTCTGCTTTAGAGCGAGAAGCATGCTCTTGCTTTCTAGAGTCTCTAAGACAGCAGGAAACGTGAGTGTGCTGAGAAAAAAAGAACGGTGTTTCCTACACATACGGACCATATCTAGTCCAACTCTGCTTCTGAAACTGATACAAAGCACTGGTCCTCTAACATCCAATGCTTGTCAGTTAAGATGAGAAACGTGTGAGCTTCTGGAACGATGTAGTTCGTTTGAGCAGAAAAGTGACTGCCCTTACCTGAAACGAATTCTTGCTTGTAGGAAGACTCAGAGCCTGGGATTTAACTCCATTTCTGAAGTGAAACATACAGCGTAGTTCTCATCCATGGATCACACTCTGCTTTAGAGCAAGAAGCACACTCTTGCTTTCTAGATTCTCTAAGACAGCAGGAAATCTGAGTGTGCCCAGAACAAAAGAACGGTGTTTCCTACACATACGGACTATAAGCAGTCCAAAACTTCTTCTGAAACTGATAGAATGCACTGGTCCTCTAACATCCAATGCTTGTCAGTTAAGATGAGAAACGTGTGAGCTTCGTGAAAGATGTAGTTCGTTTGAGCAGAAAAGTGACTGTCCTTACCTGAAACGAGTCTTAATTGTAGGGAGACTCAGAGCCTGGGATTTAACTCCTTTTCTGATGTGAAACACACAGCATAGTTTTCATCCATGGATCACACTCTGCTTTAGAATGAGAAGCACGCTCTTGCTTAATAGAGTCTCTAAGAAAGCAGGAAACGTGAGTGTGCTGAGAACAAAAGAACGGGGTTTCCTACACATACGGACCATATCTCGTCCAACTCTGCTTCTGAAACTGATACAAAGCACTGGTCCTCTAACATCCAATGCTTGTCAGTTAAGATGAGAAACGTGTGAGCTTCGTGAAAGATGTAGTTCGTTTGAGCAGAAAAGTGACTGCCCTTACCTGAAACGAAGTCTTGCTTGTAGGGAGACTCAGAGCCTGGGATTTAACTCCTTTTCTGATGTGAAACACACAGCATAGTTTTCATCCATGGATCACACTCTGCTTTAGAATGAGAAGCACCCTCTTGCTTAATAGAGTCTCTAAGAAAGCAGGAAACGTGAGTGTGCTGAGAACAAAAGAACGGTGTTTCCTACACATACGGACCATATCTAGTCCAACTCTGCTTCTGAAACTGATACAAAGCACTGGTCCTCTAACATCCAATGTTTGTCAGTTAAGATGAGAAATGTGTGAGCTTTGTGAATGATGTAGTTCCTTTAAACTGAAAAGTGACTACCCTAACCTGAAACGAAGTCTTGCTTGTAGGAAGACACAGAGCCTGGGATTTAACTCCATTTCTGAAGGCAAACACACAGCATAGTATTCATCCATGGATCACACTGTGGTTAGAGCCAGAAGCACACTCTTGCTTTCTAGACTCTCTAAGACAGCAGGAAATTTGAGTGTGCCCAGAACAATAGAACGGTGTTTCCTACACATATGGACCATATCCAGTCCAAATCTGCTTCTGAAACTGATATAAAGCATTGACCCTCTAACATCCAATGCTTGTCAGTTAAGATGAGAAACGTGTGAGCTCTGTATACGATGTAGTTCGTTTGAGCATAAAAGTGACTGTCCTTACCTGAAACGAAGTCTTGCTTGTAGGGAGACTCAGAGCCTGGGATTTAACTCCATTTCTGAAGGCAAACACACAGCATAGTTCTCATCCATGGATCACACTCTGCTTTAGAGCGAGAAGCATGCTCTTGCTTTCTAGAGTCTCTAAGACAGCAGGAAACGTGAGTGTGCTGAGAAAAAAAGAACGGTGTTTCCTACACATACGGACCAAATCTAGTCCAACTCTGCTTCTGAAACTGATACAAAGCACTGGTCCTCTAACATCCAATGCTTGTCAGTTAAGATGAGAAACGTGTGAGCTTCTGGAACGATGTAGTTCGTTTGAGCAGAAAAGTGACTGCCCTTACCTGAAACGAATTCTTGCTTGTAGGAAGACTCAGAGCCTGGGATTTAACTCCATTTCTGAAGTGAAACATACAGCGTAGTTCTCATCCATGGATCACACTCTGCTTTAGAGCAAGAAGCACACTCTTGCTTTCTAGATTCTCTAAGACAGCAGGAAATCTGAGTGTGCCCAGAACAAAAGAACGGTGTTTCCTACACATACGGACTATAAGCAGTCCAAAACTTCTTCTGAAACTGATAGAATGCACTGGTCCTCTAACATCCAATGCTTGTCAGTTAAGATGAGAAACGTGTGAGCTTCGTGAAAGATGTAGTTCGTTTGAGCAGAAAAGTGACTGTCCTTACCTGAAACGAGTCTTAATTGTAGGGAGACTCAGAGCCTGGGATTTAACTCCTTTTCTGATGTGAAACACACAGCATAGTTTTCATCCATGGATCACACTCTGCTTTAGAATGAGAAGCACGCTCTTGCTTAATAGAGTCTCTAAGAAAGCAGGAAACGTGAGTGTGCTGAGAACAAAAGAACGGGGTTTCCTACACATACGGACCATATCTCGTCCAACTCTGCTTCTGAAACTGATACAAAGCACTGGTCCTCTAACATCCAATGTTTGTCAGTTAAGATGAGAAATGTGTGAGCTTTGTGAATGATGTAGTTCCTTTAAACTGAAAAGTGACTACCCTTACCTGAAACGAAGTCTTGCTTGTAGGAAGACACAGAGCCTGGGATTTAACTCCATTTCTGAAGGCAAACACACAGCATAGTATTCATCCATGGATCACACTGTGGTTAGAGCGAGAAGCACACTCTTCCTTTCTAGATTCTCTAAGACAGCAGGAAATTTGAGTGTGCCCAGAACCATAGAACGGTGTTTCCTACACATTTGGACCATATCCAGTCCAAATATGCTTCTGAAACTGATATAAAGCATTGACCCTCTAACATCCAATGCTTGTCAGTTAAGATGTGAAACGTGTGAGCTCTGTGAACGATGTAGTTCCGTTGAGCAGAAAAGTTACTGTCCTTACCTGAAACAAAGTCTTGCTTGTAGGAAGACTCAGAGCCTGGGATTTAACTCCATTTCTGAAGGCAAACACACAGCATAGTTCTCATGCATGGATCCCACTCTGCTTTAGAGCGAGAAGCACGCTATTGCTTTCTAGAGTCTCTAAGACAGCAGGAAACGTGAGTGTGCTGAGAACAAAAGAACGGTGTTTCCTAAACATACGGACCATATCTAGTCCAACTCATCTTCTGAAACTGATACAAAGACCTGGTCCTCTAACATCCAATGCTTGTCAGTTAAGATGGGAAACGTGTGAGCTTCATGAAGGATGTAGTTCGTTTGAGCAAAAAAGTGACTGCCCTTACCTTAAACGAAGTCTTGCTTGTACGAAGACTCAGAGCCTGGGATTTAACTCCATTTCTGAATTGAAACACACAGCAGTGTTCTCATCCATTGATCACACTCTGCTTTAGAATAAGAAGCACGCTCTTGCTTTTTAGAGTCTCTAAGACAGGAGGAAACGTGATTTTGCTGAGAACAAAAGAACGGAGTTTCCTACACATACGGACCATATCTAGTCCAAATCTGCTTCTGAAACTGATACAAATCACTGACCCTCTAACATCCAATGCTTGTCAGTTAAGATGGGAAACGTGTGAGCTTCATGAACGATGTAGTTCGTTTGAGCTGAAAAGTGACTGCCCTTACCTGAAACGAAGTCTTGCTTGTAGGAAGACTCAGAGCCTGGGATTTAACTCCATTTCTGAAGGCAAACACACAGCATAGTTCTCATCCATGGATCACACTCTGCTTTAGAGCGAGAAGCATGCTCTTGCTTTCTAGAGTCTCTAAGACAGCAGGAAACGTGAGTGTGCTGAGAAAAAAAGAACGGTGTTTCCTACACATACGGACCATATCTAGTCCAACTCTGCTTCTTAAACTGATACAAAGCACTGGTCCTCTAACATCCAATGCTTGTCAGTTAAGATGAGAAACGTGTGAGCTTCTGGAACGATGTAGTTCGTTTGAGCAGAAAAGTGACTGCCCTTACCTGAAACGAATTCTTGCTTGTAGGAAGACTCAGAGCCTGGGATTTAACTCCATTTCTGAAGTGAAACATACAGCGTAGTTCTCATCCATGGATCACACTCTGCTTTAGAGCAAGAAGCACACTCTTGCTTTCTAGATTCTCTAAGACAGCAGGAAATCTGAGTGTGCCCAGAACAAAAGAACGGTGTTTCCTACACATACGGACTATAAGCAGTCCAAAACTTCTTCTGAAACTGATAGAATGCACTGGTCCTCTAACATCCAATGCTTGTCAGTTAAGATGAGAAACGTGTGAGCTTCGTGAAAGATGTAGTTCGTTTGAGCAGAAAAGTGACTGTCCTTACCTGAAACGATTCTTAATTGTAGGGAGACTCAGAGCCTGGGATTTAACTCCTTTTCTGATGTGAAACACACAGCATAGTTTTCATCCATGGATCACACTCTGCTTTAGAATGAGAAGCACGCTCTTGCTTAATAGAGTCTCTAAGAAAGCAGGAAACGTGAGTGTGCTGAGAACAAAAGAACGGGGTTTCCTACACATACGGACCATATCTAGTCCAACTCTGCTTCTGAAACTGATACAAAGCACTGGTCCTCTAACATCCAATGTTTGTCAGTTAAGATGAGAAATGTGTGAGCTTTGTGAATGATGTAGTTCCTTTAAACTGAAAAGTGACTACCCTTACCTGAAACGAAGTCTTGCTTGTAGGAAGACACAGAGCCTGGGATTTAACTCCATTTCTGAAGGCAAACACACAGCATAGTATTCATCCATGGATCACACTGTGGTTAGAGCGAGAAGCACACTCTTCCTTTCTAGATTCTCTAAGACAGCAGGAAATTTGAGTGTGCCCAGAACCATAGAACGGTGTTTCCTACACATTTGGACCATATCCAGTCCAAATATGCTTCTGAAACTGATATAAAGCATTGACCCTCTAACATCCAATGCTTGTCAGTTAAGATGTGAAACGTGTGAGCTCTGTGAACGATGTAGTTCCGTTGAGCAGAAAAGTTACTGTCCTTACCTGAAACGAAGTCTTGCTTGTAGGAAGACTCAGAGCCTGGGATTTAACTCCATTTCTGAAGGCAAACACACAGCATAGTTCTCATGCATGGATCCCACTCTGCTTTAGAGCGAGAAGCACGCTATTGCTTTCTAGAGTCTCTAAGACAGCAGGAAACGTGAGTGTGCTGAGAACAAAAGAACGGTGTTTCCTAAACATACGGACCATATCTAGTCCAACTCATCTTCTGAAACTGATACAAAGACCTGGTCCTCTAACATCCAATGCTTGTCAGTTAAGATGGGAAACGTGTGAGCTTCATGAAGGATGTAGTTCGTTTGAGCAAAAAAGTGACTGCCCTTACCTTAAACGAAGTCTTGCTTGTACGAAGACTCAGAGCCTGGGATTTAACTCCATTTCTGAATTGAAACACACAGCAGTGTTCTCATCCATTGATCACACTCTGCTTTAGAATAAGAAGCACGCTCTTGCTTTTTAGAGTCTCTAAGACAGGAGGAAACGTGATTTTGCTGAGAACAAAAGAACGGAGTTTCCTACACATACGGACCATATCTAGTCCAAATCTGCTTCTGAAACTGATACAAATCACTGACCCTCTAACATCCAATGCTTGTCAGTTAAGATGGGAAACGTGTGAGCTTCATGAACGATGTAGTTCGTTTGAGCTGAAAAGTGACTGCCCTTACCTGAAACGAAGTCTTGCTTGTAGGAAGACTCAGAGCCTGGGATTTAACTCCATTTCTGAAGGCAAACACACAGCATAGTTCTCATCCATGGATCACACTCTGCTTTAGAGCGAGAAGCATGCTCTTGCTTTCTAGAGTCTCTAAGACAGCAGGAAACGTGAGTGTGCTGAGAAAAAAAGAACGGTGTTTCCTACACATACGGACCATATCTAGTCCAACTCTGCTTCTGAAACTGATACAAAGCACTGGTCCTCTAACATCCAATGCTTGTCAGTTAAGATGAGAAACGTGTGAGCTTCTGGAACGATGTAGTTCGTTTGAGCAGAAAAGTGACTGCCCTTACCTGAAACGAATTCTTGCTTGTAGGAAGACTCAGAGCCTGGGATTTAACTCCATTTCTGAAGTGAAACATACAGCGTAGTTCTCATCCATGGATCACACTCTGCTTTAGAGCAAGAAGCACACTCTTGCTTTCTAGATTCTCTAAGACAGCAGGAAATCTGAGTGTGCCCAGAACAAAAGAACGGTGTTTCCTACACATACGGACTATAAGCAGTCCAAAACTTCTTCTGAAACTGATAGAATGCACTGGTCCTCTAACATCCAATGCTTGTCAGTTAAGATGAGAAACGTGTGAGCTTCGTGAAAGATGTAGTTCGTTTGAGCAGAAAAGTGACTGCCCTTACCTGAAACGAAGTCTTGCTTGTAGGGAGACTCAGAGCCTGGGATTTAACTCCTTTTCTGATGTGAAACACACAGCATAGTTTTCATCCATGGATCACACTCTGCTTTAGAATGAGAAGCACGCTCTTGCTTAATAGAGTCTCTAAGAAAGCAGGAAACGTGAGTGTGCTGAGAACAAAAGAACGGGGTTTCCTACACATACGGACCATATCTAGTCCAACTCTGCTTCTGAAACTGATAAAAAGCACTGGTCCTCTAACATCCAATGTTTGTCAGTTAAGATGAGAAATGTGTGAGCTTTGTGAATGATGTAGTTCCTTTAAACTGAAAAGTGACTACCCTTACCTGAAACGAAGTCTTGCTTGTAGGAAGACACAGAGCCTGGGATTTAACTCCATTTCTGAAGGGAAACACACAGCATAGTATTCATCCATGGATCACACTGTGGTTAGAGCCAGAAGCACACTCTTGCTTTCTAGAGTCTCTAAGACAGCAGGAAATTTGAGTGTGCCCAGAACAATAGAACGGTGTTTCCTACACATATGGACCATATCCAGTCCAAATCTGCTTCTGAAACTGATATAAAGCATTGACCTTCTAACATCCAATGCTTGTCAGTTAAGATGAGAAACGTGTGAGCTCTGTATACGATGTAGTTCGTTTGAGCATAAAAGTGACTGTCCTTACCTGAAACGAAGTCTTGCTTGTAGGAAGACTCAGAGCCTGGGATTTAACTGCATTTCTAAAGGCAAACACACAGCATAGTTCTCATCCATGGCTCACACTCTGCTTTAGAGCGAGAAGCACGCTCTTGCTTTCTAGAGTCTCTAAGACAGCAGGAAACGTGAGTGTGCTGAGAACAAAAGAACGGAGTTTCCTACACATACAGACTATATCCAGTCCAAATCTGCTTCTGAAACTGTTACAAAGCACTGACCCTCTAACATCCAATGCTTGTTAGTTAAGATGGGAAACGTGTGAGCTTCATGAACGATGTAGTTGTTTGAGCAGAAAAGTGACTGCCTTACCTGAATTGAAGTCTAGCTTGTAGGAAGACTCAGAGCCTGGGATTTAACTCCATTTCTGAAGGCAAACACACAGCATAGTTCTCATCCATGGATCACACTCTGCTTTAGAGCGAGAAGCACGCTCTTGCTTTCTAGAGTCTCTAAGACAGCAGGAAACCTGAGTGTGCTGAGAACAAAAGAACGGTGTTTCCTACACATACAGACCATATCTAGTCCAACTCTGCTTCTTAAACTGATACAAAGCACTGGTCCTCTAACATCCAATGCTTGTCAGTTAAGATGAGAAACGTGTGAGCTTCTGAAACGATGTAGTTCGTTTGAGCAGAAAAGTGACTGCCCTTACCTGAAACGAAGTCTTGCTTGGAGGAAGACTCAGAGCCTGGGATTTAACTCCATTTCTGAAGTGAAACACACAGCATAGTTCTCATGCATGGATCACACTCTGCTTTAGAGCGAGAAGCATGCTCTTGCTTTCTAGAGTCTCTAAGACAGCAGGAAACGTGAGTGTGCTGAGAACAAAAGAACGGTGTTTCCTACACAAACGGACCATATCTAGTCCAACTCTGTTTCTGAAACTGATAGAAAGCACTGGTCCACTAACATCCAATGCTTGTCAGTTAAGATGAGAAACGTGTGAGCTTCTGGAACGATGTATTTCGTTTGAGCAGAAAAGTGACTGCCCTTACCTGAAACGAATTCTTGCTTGTAGGAAGACTCAGAGCCTGGGATTTAACTCCATTTCTGAAGTGAAACATACAGCATAGTTCTCATCCATGGATCACACTCTGCTTTAGAGCAAGAAGCACACTCTTGCTTTCTAGATTCTCTAAGACAGCAGGAAATCTGAGTGTGCCCAGAACAAAAGAACGGTGTTTCCTACACATACGGACTATAAGCAGTCCAAAACTTCTTCTGAAACTGATAGAATGCACTGGTCCTCTAACATCCAATGCTTGTCAGTTAAGATGAGAAACGTGTGAGCTTCGTGAAAGATGTAGTTCGTTTGAGCAGAAAAGTGACTGCCCTTACCTGAAACGAAGTCTTGCTTGTAGGGAGACTCAGAGCCTGGGATTTAACTCCTTTTCTGATGTGAAACACACAGCATAGTTTTCATCCATGGATCACACTCTGCTTTAGAATGAGAAGCACGCTCTTGCTTAATAGAGTCTCTAAGAAAGCAGGAAACGTGAGTGTGCTGAGAACAAAAGAACGGGGTTTCCTACACATACGGACCATATCTAGTCCAACTCTGCTTCTGAAACTGATAAAAAGCACTGGTCCTCTAACATCCAATGTTTGTCAGTTAAGATGAGAAATGTGTGAGCTTTGAGAATGATGTAGTTCCTTTAAACTGAAAAGTGACTACCCTTACCTGAAACGAAGTCTTGCTTGTAGGAAGACACAGAGCCTGGGATTTAACTCCATTTCTGAAGGGAAACACACAGCATAGTATTCATCCATGGATCACACTGTGGTTAGAGCCAGAAGCACACTCTTGCTTTTAGAGTCTCTAAGACAGCAGGAAATTTGAGTGTGCCCAGAAAAATAGAACGGTGTTTCCTACACATATGGACCATATCCAGTCCAAATCTGCTTCTGAAACTGATATAAAGCATTGACCCTCTAACATCCAATGCTTGTCAGTTAAGATGAGAAACGTGTGAGCTCTGTATACGATGTAGTTCGTTTGAGCATAAAAGTGACTGTCCTTACCTGAAACGCAGTCTTGCTTGTAGGAAGACTCAGAGCCTGGGATTTAACTGCATTTCTAAAGGCAAACACACAGCATAGTTCTCATCCATGGATCACACTCTGCTTTAGAGCGAGAAGCACGCTCTTGCTTTCTAGAGTCTCTAAGACAGCAGGAAACGTGAGTGTGCTGAGAACAAAAGAACGGAGTTTCCTACACATACGGACTATATCTAGTCCAAATCTGCTTCTGAAACTGTTACAAAGCACTGACCCTCTAACATCCAATGCTTGTTAGTTAAGATGGGAAACGTGTGAGCTTCATGAACGATGTAGTTGTTTGAGCAGAAAAGTGACTGCCTTACCTGAATTGAAGTCTTGCTTGTAGGAAGACTCATAGCCTGGGATTTAACTCCATTTCTGAAGGCAAACACACAGCATAGTTCTCATCCATGGATCACACTCTGCTTTAGAGCGAGAAGCACGCTCTTGCTTTCTAGAGTCTCTAAGACAGCAGGAAACATGAGTGTGCTGAGAACAAAAGAACGGTGTTTCCTACACATACGGACCATATCTAGTCCAACTCTGCTTCTGAAACTGATACAAAGCACTGGTCCTCTAACATCCAATGCTTGTCAGTTAAGATGAGAAACGTGTGAGCTTCTGGAACGATGTAGTTCGTTTAAGCAGAAAAGTGACTGCCCTTACCTGAAACGAATTCTTGCTTGTAGGAAGACTCAGAGCCTGGGATTTAACTCCATTTCTGAAGTGAAACACACAGCGTAGTTCTCATCCATGGATCACACTCTGCTTTAGAGCAAGAAGCACACTCTTGCTTTCTAGATTCTCTAAGACAGCAGGAAATCTGAGTGTGCCCAGAACAAAAGAACGGAGTTTCCTACACATACGGACTATAAGCAGTCCAAAACTTCTTCTGAAACTGATAGAATGCACTGGTCCTCTAACATCCAATGCTTGTCAGTTAAGATGAGAAACGTGTGAGCTTCGTGAAAGATGTAGTTCGTTTGAGCAGAAAAGTGACTGCCCTTACCTGAAACGAAGTCTTGCTTGTAGGGAGACTCAGAGCCTGGGATTTAACTCCTTTTCTGATGTGAAACACACAGCATAGTTTTCATCCATGGATCACACTCTGCTTTAGAATGAGAAGCACCCTCTTGCTTAATAGAGTCTCTAAGAAAGCAGGAAACGTGAGTGTGCTGAGAACAAAAGAACGGTGTTTCCTACACATACGGACCATATCTAGTCCAACTCTGCTTCTGAAACTGATACAAAGCACTGGTCCTCTAACATCCAATGTTTGTCAGTTAAGATGAGAAATGTGTGAGCTTTGTGAATGATGTAGTTCCTTTAAACTGAAAAGTGACTACCCTAACCTGAAACGAAGTCTTGCTTGTAGGAAGACACAGAGCCTGGGATTTAACTCCATTTCTGAAGGGAAACACACAGCATAGTATTCATCCATGGATCACACTGTGGTTAGAGCCAGAAGCACACTCTTGCTTTCTAGACTCTCTAAGACAGCAGGAAATTTGAGTGTGCCCAGAACAATAGAACGGTGTTTCCTACACATATGGACCATATCCAGTCCAAATCTGCTTCTGAAACTGATATAAAGCATTGACCCTCTAACATCCAATGCTTGTCAGTTAAGATGAGAAACGTGTGAGCTCTGTATACGATGTAGTTCGTTTGAGCATAAAAGTGACTGTCCTTACCTGAAATGAAGTCTTGCTTGTAGGGAGACTCAGAGCCTGGGATTTAACTCCTTTTCTGATGTGAAACACACAGCATAGTTTTCATCCATGGATCACACTCTGCTTTAGAATGAGAAGCATGCTCTTGCTTAATAGAGTCTCTAAGAAAGCAGGAAACGTCAGTGTGCTGAGAACAAAAGAACGGGGTTTCCTACACATACGGACCATATCTAGTCCAACTCTGCTTCTGAAACTGATACAAAGCACTGGTCCTCTAACATCCAATGTTTGTCAGTTAAGATGAGAAATGTGTGAGCTTTGTGAATGATGTAGTTCCTTTAAACTGAAAAGTGACTACCCTTACCTGAAACGAAGTCTTGCTTGTAGGAAGACACAGAGCCTGGGATTTAACTCCATTTCTGAAGGGAAACACACAGCATAGTATTCATCCATGGATCACACTCTGCTTTAGAGCAAGAAGCACACTCTTGCTTTCTGGATTCTCTAAGAGAGCAGGAAATCTGAGTGTGCTAAGAACAACAGAAAGGTGTTTCCTACACATACGGACTATAAGCAGTCCAAAACTTCTTCTGAAACTGATAGAATGCACTGGTCCTCTAACATCCAATGCTTGTCAGTTAAGATGAGAAACGTGTGAGCTTCGTGAAAGATGTAGTTCGTTTGAGCAGAAAAGTGACTGTCCTTACCTGAAACGAGTCTTAATTGTAGGGAGACTCAGAGCCTGGGATTTAACTCCTTTTCTGATGTGAAACACACAGCATAGTTTTCATCCATGGATCACACTCTGCTTTAGAATGAGAAGCACGCTCTTGCTTAATAGAGTCTCTAAGAAAGCAGGAAACGTGAGTGTGCTGAGAACAAAAGAACGGTGTTTCCTACACATACGGACCATATCTAGTCCAACTCTGCTTCTGAAACTGATACAAAGCACTGGTCCTCTAACATCCAATGTTTGTCAGTTAAGATGAGAAATGTGTGAGCTTTGTGAATGATGTAGTTCCTTTAAACTGAAAAGTGACTACCCTTACCTGAAACGAAGTCTTGCTTGTAGGAAGACACAGAGCCTGGGATTTAACTCCATTTCTGAAGGCAAACACACAGCATAGTATTCATCCATGGATCACACTGTGGTTAGAGCGAGAAGCACACTCTTCCTTTCTAGATTCTCTAAGACAGCAGGAAATTTGAGTGTGCCCAGAACCATAGAACGGTGTTTCCTACACATTTGGACCATATCCAGTCCAAATATGCTTCTGAAACTGATATAAAGCATTGACCCTCTAACATCCAATGCTTGTCAGTTAAGATGTGAAACGTGTGAGCTCTGTGAACGATGTAGTTCCGTTGAGCAGAAAAGTTACTGTCCTTACCTGAAACGAAGTCTTGCTTGTAGGAAGACTCAGAGCCTGGGATTTAACTCCATTTCTGAAGGCAAACACACAGCATAGTTCTCATGCATGGATCCCACTCTGCTTTAGAGCGAGAAGCACGCTATTGCTTTCTAGAGTCTCTAAGACAGCAGGAAACGTGAGTGTGCTGAGAACAAAAGAACGGAGTTTCCTACACATACGGACCATATCTAGTCCAAATCTGCTTCTGAAACTGATACAAATCACTGACCCTCTAACATCCAATGCTTGTCAGTTAAGATGGGAAACGTGTGAGCTTCATGAACGATGTAGTTCGTTTGAGCTGAAAAGTGACTGCCCTTACCTGAAACGAATTCTTGCTTGTAGGAAGACTCAGAGCCTGGGATTTAACTCCATTTCTGAAGTGAAACATACAGCGTAGTTCTCATCCATGGATCACACTCTGCTTTAGAGCAAGAAGCACACTCTTGCTTTCTAGATTCTCTAAGACAGGAGGAAATCTGAGTGTGCCCAGAACAAAAGAACGGTGTTTCCTACACATACGGACTATAAGCAGTCCAAAACTTCTTCTGAAACTGATAGAATGCACTGGTCCTCTAACATCCAATGCTTGTCAGTTAAGATGAGAAACGTGTGAGCTTCGTGAAAGATGTAGTTCGTTTGAGCAGAAAAGTGACTGCCCTTACCTGAAACGAAGTCTTGCTTGTAGGGAGACTCAGAGCCTGGGATTTAACTCCTTTTCTGATGTGAAACACACAGCATAGTTTTCATCCATGGATCACACTCTGCTTTAGAATGAGAAGCACGCTCTTGCTTAATAGAGTCTCTAAGAAAGCAGGAAACGTGAGTGTGCTGAGAACAAAAGAACGGGGTTTCCTACACATACGGACCATATCTAGTCCAACTCTGCTTCTGAAACTGATAAAAAGCACTGGTCCTCTAACATCCAATGTTTGTCAGTTAAGATGAGAAATGTGTGAGCTTTGTGAATGATGTAGTTCCTTTAAACTGAAAAGTGACTACCCTTACCTGAAACGAAGTCTTGCTTGTAGGAAGACACAGAGCCTGGGATTTAACTCCATTTCTGAAGGGAAACACACAGCATAGTATTCATCCATGGATCACACTGTGGTTAGAGCCAGAAGCACACTCTTGCTTTCTAGAGTCTCTAAGACAGCAGGAAATTTGAGTGTGCCCAGAACAATAGAACGGTGTTTCCTACACATATGGACCATATCCAGTCCAAATCTGCTTCTGAAACTGATATAAAGCATTGACCCTCTAACATCCAATGCTTGTCAGTTAAGATGAGAAACGTGTGAGCTCTGTATACGATGTAGTTCGTTTGAGCATAAAAGTGACTGTCCTTACCTGAAACGAAGTCTTGCTTGTAGGAAGACTCAGAGCCTGGGATTTAACTGCATTTCTAAAGGCAAACACACAGCATAGTTCTCATCCATGGATCACACTCTGCTTTAGAGCGAGAAGCACGCTCTTGCTTTCTAGAGTCTCTAAGACAGCAGGAAACGTCAGTGTGCTGAGAACAAAAGAACGGGGTTTCCTACACATATGGACCATATCCAGTCCAAATCTGCTTCTGAAACTGATATAAAGCATTGACCCTCTAACATCCAATGCTTGTCAGTTAAGATGAGAAACGTGTGAGCTCTGTATACGATGTAGTTCGTTTGAGCATAAAAGTGACTGTCCTTACCTGAAATGAAGTCTTGCTTGTAGGGAGACTCAGAGCCTGGGATTTAACTCCTTTTCTGATGTGAAACACACAGCATAGTTTTCATCCATGGATCACACTCTGCTTTAGAATGAGAAGCATGCTCTTGCTTAATAGAGTCTCTAAGAAAGCAGGAAACGTCAGTGTGCTGAGAACAAAAGAACGGGGTTTCCTACACATACGGACCATATCTAGTCCAACTCTGCTTCTGAAACTGATACAAAGCACTGGTCCTCTAACATCCAATGTTTGTCAGTTAAGATGAGAAATGTGTGAGCTTTGTGAATGATGTAGTTCCTTTAAACTGAAAAGTGACTACCCTTACCTGAAACGAAGTCTTGCTTGTAGGAAGACACAGAGCCTGGGATTTAACTCCATTTCTGAAGGGAAACACACAGCATAGTATTCATCCATGGATCACACTCTGCTTTAGAGCAAGAAGCACACTCTTGCTTTCTGGATTCTCTAAGAGAGCAGGAATTCTGAGTGTGCTAAGAACAACAGAAAGGTGTTTCCTACACATACGGACTATAAGCAGTCCAAAACTTCTTCTGAAACTGATAGAATGCACTGGTCCTCTAACATCCAATGCTTGTCAGTTAAGATGAGAAACGTGTGAGCTTCGTGAAAGATGTAGTTCGTTTGAGCAGAAAAGTGACTGTCCTTACCTGAAACGAGTCTTAATTGTAGGGAGACTCAGAGCCTGGGATTTAACTCCTTTTCTGATGTGAAACACACAGCATAGTTTTCATCCATGGATCACACTCTGCTTTAGAATGAGAAGCACGCTCTTGCTTAATAGAGTCTCTAAGAAAGCAGGAAACGTGAGTGTGCTGAGAACAAAAGAACGGTGTTTCCTACACATACGGACCATATCTAGTCCAACTCTGCTTCTGAAACTGATACAAAGCACTGGTCCTCTAACATCCAATGTTTGTCAGTTAAGATGAGAAATGTGTGAGCTTTGTGAATGATGTAGTTCCTTTAAACTGAAAAGTGACTACCCTTACCTGAAACGAAGTCTTGCTTGTAGGAAGACACAGAGCCTGGGATTTAACTCCATTTCTGAAGGCAAACACACAGCATAGTATTCATCCATGGATCACACTGTGGTTAGAGCGAGAAGCACACTCTTCCTTTCTAGATTCTCTAAGACAGCAGGAAATTTGAGTGTGCCCAGAACCATAGAACGGTGTTTCCTACACATTTGGACCATATCCAGTCCAAATATGCTTCTGAAACTGATATAAAGCATTGACCCTCTAACATCCAATGCTTGTCAGTTAAGATGTGAAACGTGTGAGCTCTGTGAACGATGTAGTTCCGTTGAGCAGAAAAGTTACTGTCCTTACCTGAAACGAAGTCTTGCTTGTAGGAAGACTCAGAGCCTGGGATTTAACTCCATTTCTGAAGGCAAACACACAGCATAGTTCTCATGCATGGATCCCACTCTGCTTTAGAGCGAGAAGCACGCTATTGCTTTCTAGAGTCTCTAAGACAGCAGGAAACGTGAGTGTGCTGAGAACAAAAGAACGGAGTTTCCTACACATACGGACCATATCTAGTCCAAATCTGCTTCTGAAACTGATACAAATCACTGACCCTCTAACATCCAATGCTTGTCAGTTAAGATGGGAAACGTGTGAGCTTCATGAACGATGTAGTTCGTTTGAGCTGAAAAGTGACTGCCCTTACCTGAAACGAATTCTTGCTTGTAGGAAGACTCAGAGCCTGGGATTTAACTCCATTTCTGAAGTGAAACATACAGCGTAGTTCTCATCCATGGATCACACTCTGCTTTAGAGCAAGAAGCACACTCTTGCTTTCTAGATTCTCTAAGACAGGAGGAAATCTGAGTGTGCCCAGAACAAAAGAACGGTGTTTCCTACACATACGGACTATAAGCAGTCCAAAACTTCTTCTGAAACTGATAGAATGCACTGGTCCTCTAACATCCAATGCTTGTCAGTTAAGATGAGAAACGTGTGAGCTTCGTGAAAGATGTAGTTCGTTTGAGCAGAAAAGTGACTGCCCTTACCTGAAACGAAGTCTTGCTTGTAGGGAGACTCAGAGCCTGGGATTTAACTCCTTTTCTGATGTGAAACACACAGCATAGTTTTCATCCATGGATCACACTCTGCTTTAGAATGAGAAGCACGCTCTTGCTTAATAGAGTCTCTAAGAAAGCAGGAAACGTGAGTGTGCTGAGAACAAAAGAACGGGGTTTCCTACACATACGGACCATATCTAGTCCAACTCTGCTTCTGAAACTGATAAAAAGCACTGGTCCTCTAACATCCAATGTTTGTCAGTTAAGATGAGAAATGTGTGAGCTTTGTGAATGATGTAGTTCCTTTAAACTGAAAAGTGACTACCCTTACCTGAAACGAAGTCTTGCTTGTAGGAAGACACAGAGCCTGGGATTTAACTCCATTTCTGAAGGGAAACACACAGCATAGTATTCATCCATGGATCACACTGTGGTTAGAGCCAGAAGCACACTCTTGCTTTCTAGAGTCTCTAAGACAGCAGGAAATTTGAGTGTGCCCAGAACAATAGAACGGTGTTTCCTACACATATGGACCATATCCAGTCCAAATCTGCTTCTGAAACTGATATAAAGCATTGACCCTCTAACATCCAATGCTTGTCAGTTAAGATGAGAAACGTGTGAGCTCTGTATACGATGTAGTTCGTTTGAGCATAAAAGTGACTGTCCTTACCTGAAACGAAGTCTTGCTTGTAGGAAGACTCAGAGCCTGGGATTTAACTGCATTTCTAAAGGCAAACACACAGCATAGTTCTCATCCATGGATCACACTCTGCTTTAGAGCGAGAAGCACGCTCTTGCTTTCTAGAGTCTCTAAGACAGCAGGAAACGTGAGTGTGCTGAGAACAAAAGAACGGAGTTTCCTACACATACAGACTATATCTAGTCCAAATCTGCTTCTGAAACTGTTACAAAGCACTGACCCTCTAACATCCAATGCTTGTTAGTTAAGATGGGAAACGTGTGAGCTTCATGAACGATGTAGTTGTTTGAGCAGAAAAGTGACTGCCTTACCTGAATTGAAGTCTTGCTTGTAGGAAGACTCAGAGCCTGGGATTTAACTCCATTTCTGAAGGCAAACACACAGCATAGTTCTCATCCATGGATCACACTCTGCTTTAGAGCGAGAAGCACGCTCTTGCTTTCTAGAGTCTCTAAGACAGCAGGAAACCTGAGTGTGCTGAGAACAAAAGAACGGTGTTTCCTACACATACAGACCATATCTAGTCCAACTCTGCTTCTTAAACTGATACAAAGCACTGGTCCTCTAACATCCAATGCTTGTCAGTTAAGATGAGAAACGTGTGAGCTTCTGAAACGATGTAGTTCGTTTGAGCAGAAAAGTGACTGCCCTTACCTGAAACGAAGTCTTGCTTGGAGGAAGACTCAGAGCCTGGGATTTAACTCCATTTCTGAAGTGAAACACACAGCATAGTTCTAATCCATGGATCACACTCTGCTTTAGAGCGAGAAGCATGCTCTTGCTTTCTAGAGTCTCTAAGACAGCAGGAAACGTGAGTGTGCTGAGAACAAAAGAACGGTGTTTCCTACACATACGGACCATATCTAGTCCAACTCTGTTTCTGAAACTGATACAAAGCACTGGTCCTCTAACATCCAATGCTTGTCAGTTAAGATGAGAAACGTGTGAGCTTCTGGAACGATGTAGTTCGTTTGAGCAGAAAAGTGACTGCCCTTACCTGAAACGAATTCTTGCTTGTAGGAAGACTCAGAGCCTGGGATTTAACTCCATTTCTGAAGTGAAACATACAGCATAGTTCTCATCCATGGATCACACTCTGCTTTAGAGCAAGAAGCACACTCTTGCTTTCTAGATTCTCTAAGACAGCAGGAAATCTGAGTGTGCCCAGAACAAAAGAACGGAGTTTCCTACACATATGGACTATAAGCAGTCCAAAACTTCTTCTGAAACTGATAGAATGCACTGGTCCTCTAACATCCAATGCTTGTCAGTTAAGATGAGAAACGTGTGAGCTTCGTGAAAGATGTAGTTCGTTTGAGCAGAAAAGTGACTGCCCTTACCTGAAACGAAGTCTTGCTTGTAGGGAGACTCAGAGCCTGGGATTTAACTCCTTTTCTGATGTGAAACACACAGCATAGTTTTCATCCATGGATCACACTCTGCTTTAGAATGAGAAGCACCCTCTTGCTTAATAGAGTCTCTAAGAAAGCAGGAAACGTGAGTGTGCTGAGAACAAAAGAACGGTGTTTCCTACACATACGGACGATATCTAGTCCAACTCTGCTTCTGAAACTGATACAAAGCACTGGTCATCTAACATCCAATGTTTGTCAGTTAAGATGAGAAATGTGTGAGCTTTGTGAATGATGTAGTTCCTTTAAACTGAAAAGTGACTACCCTAACCTGAAACGAAGTCTTGCTTGTAGGAAGACACAGAGCCTGGGATTTAACTCCATTTCTGAAGGCAAACACACAGCATAGTATTCATCCATGGATCACACTGTGGTTAGAGCCAGAAGCACACTCTTGCTTTCTAGACTCTCTAAGACAGCAGGAAATTTGAGTGTGCCCAGAACAATAGAACGGTGTTTCCTACACATATGGACCATATCCAGTCCAAATCTGCTTCTGAAACTGATATAAAGCATTGACCCTCTAACATCCAATGCTTGTCAGTTAAGATGAGAAACGTGTGAGCTCTGTATACGATGTAGTTCGTTTGAGCATAAAAGTGACTGTCCTTACCTGAAACGAAGTCTTGCTTGTAGGGAGACTCAGAGCCTGGGATTTAACTCCATTTCTGAAGGCAAACACACAGCATAGTTCTCATCCATGGATCACACTCTGCTTTAGAGCGAGAAGCATGCTCTTGCTTTCTAGAGTCTCTAAGACAGCAGGAAACGTGAGTGTGCTGAGAAAAAAAGAACGGTGTTTCCTACACATACGGACCATATCTAGTCCAACTCTGCTTCTGAAACTGATACAAAGCACTGGTCCTCTAACATCCAATGCTTGTCAGTTAAGATGAGAAACGTGTGAGCTTCTGGAACGATGTAGTTCGTTTGAGCAGAAAAGTGACTGCCCTTACCTGAAACGAATTCTTGCTTGTAGGAAGACTCAGAGCCTGGGATTTAACTCCATTTCTGAAGTGAAACATACAGCGTAGTTCTCATCCATGGATCACACTCTGCTTTAGAGCAAGAAGCACACTCTTGCTTTCTAGATTCTCTAAGACAGCAGGAAATCTGAGTGTGCCCAGAACAAAAGAACGGTGTTTCCTACACATACGGACTATAAGCAGTCCAAAACTTCTTCTGAAACAGATAGAATGCACTGGTCCTCTAACATCCAATGCTTGTCAGTTAAGATGAGAAACGTGTGAGCTTCGTGAAAGATGTAGTTCGTTTGAGCAGAAAAGTGACTGTCCTTACCTGAAACGAGTCTTAATTGTAGGGAGACTCAGAGCCTGGGATTTAACTCCTTTTCTGATGTGAAACACACAGCATAGTTTTCATCCATGGATCACACTCTGCTTTAGAATGAGAAGCACGCTCTTGCTTAATAGAGTCTCTAAGAAAGCAGGAAACGTGAGTGTGCTGAGAACAAAAGAACGGGGTTTCCTACACATACGGACCATATCTCGTCCAACTCTGCTTCTGAAACTGATACAAAGCACTGGTCCTCTAACATCCAATGCTTGTCAGTTAAGATGAGAAACGTGTGAGCTTCGTGAAAGATGTAGTTCGTTTGAGCAGAAAAGTGACTGCCCTTACCTGAAACGAAGTCTTGCTTGTAGGAAGACTCAGAGCCTGGGATTTAACTCCATTTCTGAAGGCAAACACACAGCATAGTTCTCATCCATGGATCACACTCTGCTTTAGAGCGAGAAGCACGCTCTTGCTTTCTAGAGTCTCTAAGACAGCAGGAAACCTGAGTGTGCTGAGAACAAAAGAACGGTGTTTCCTACACATACAGACCATATCTAGTCCAACTCTGCTTCTTAAACTGATACAAAGCACTGGTCCTCTAACATCCAATGCTTGTCAGTTAAGATGAGAAACGTGTGAGCTTCTGAAACGATGTAGTTCGTTTGAGCAGAAAAGTGACTGCCCTTACCTGAAACGAAGTCTTGCTTGGAGGAAGACTCAGAGCCTGGGATTTAACTCCATTTCTGAAGTGAAACACACAGCATAGTTCTAATCCATGGATCACACTCTGCTTTAGAGCGAGAAGCATGCTCTTGCTTTCTAGAGTCTCTAAGACAGCAGGAAACGTGAGTGTGCTGAGAACAAAAGAACGGTGTTTCCTACACATACGGACCATATCTAGTCCAACTCTGTTTCTGAAACTGATACAAAGCACTGGTCCTCTAACATCCAATGCTTGTCAGTTAAGATGAGAAACGTGTGAGCTTCTGGAACGATGTAGTTCGTTTGAGCAGAAAAGTGACTGCCCTTACCTGAAACGAATTCTTGCTTGTAGGAAGACTCAGAGCCTGGGATTTAACTCCATTTCTGAAATGAAACATACAGCATAGTTCTCATCCATGGATCACACTCTGCTTTAGAGCAAGAAGCACACTCTTGCTTTCTAGATTCTCTAAGACAGCAGGAAATCTGAGTGTGCCCAGAACAAAAGAACGGAGTTTCCTACACATATGGACTATAAGCAGTCCAAAACTTCTTCTGAAACTGATAGAATGCACTGGTCCTCTAACATCCAATGCTTGTCAGTTAAGATGAGAAACGTGTGAGCTTCGTGAAAGATGTAGTTCGTTTGAGCAGAAAAGTGACTGCCCTTACCTGAAACGAAGTCTTGCTTGTAGGGAGACTCAGAGCCTGGGATTTAACTCCTTTTCTGATGTGAAACACACAGCATAGTTTTCATCCATGGATCACACTCTGCTTTAGAATGAGAAGCACCCTCTTGCTTAATAGAGTCTCTAAGAAAGCAGGAAACGTGAGTGTGCTGAGAACAAAAGAACGGTGTTTCCTACACATACGGACCATATCTAGTCCAACTCTGCTTCTGAAACTGATACAAAGCACTGGTCCTCTAACATCCAATGTTTGTCAGTTAAGATGAGAAATGTGTGAGCTTTGTGAATGATGTAGTTCCTTTAAACTGAAAAGTGACTACCCTAACCTGAAACGAAGTCTTGCTTGTAGGAAGACACAGAGCCTGGGATTTAACTCCATTTCTGAAGGCAAACACACAGCATAGTATTCATCCATGGATCACACTGTGGTTAGAGCCAGAAGCACACTCTTGCTTTCTAGACTCTCTAAGACAGCAGGAAATTTGAGTGTGCCCAGAACAATAGAACGGTGTTTCCTACACATATGGACCATATCCAGTCCAAATCTGCTTCTGAAACTGATATAAAGCATTGACCCTCTAACATCCAATGCTTGTCAGTTAAGATGAGAAACGTGTGAGCTCTGTATACGATGTAGTTCGTTTGAGCATAAAAGTGACTGTCCTTACCTGAAACGAAGTCTTGCTTGTAGGGAGACTCAGAGCCTGGGATTTAACTCCATTTCTGAAGGCAAACACACAGCATAGTTCTCATCCATGGATCACACTCTGCTTTAGAGCGAGAAGCATGCTCTTGCTTTCTAGAGTCTCTAAGACAGCAGGAAACGTGAGTGTGCTGAGAAAAAAAGAACGGTGTTTCCTACACATACGGACCATATCTAGTCCAACTCTGCTTCTGAAACTGATACAAAGCACTGGTCCTCTAACATCCAATGCTTGTCAGTTAAGATGAGAAACGTGTGAGCTTCTGGAACGATGTAGTTCGTTTGAGCAGAAAAGTGACTGCCCTTACCTGAAACGAATTCTTGCTTGTAGGAAGACTCAGAGCCTGGGATTTAACTCCATTTCTGAAGTGAAACATACAGCGTAGTTCTCATCCATGGATCACACTCTGCTTTAGAGCAAGAAGCACACTCTTGCTTTCTAGATTCTCTAAGACAGCAGGAAATCTGAGTGTGCCCAGAACAAAAGAACGGTGTTTCCTACACATACGGACTATAAGCAGTCCAAAACTTCTTCTGAAACAGATAGAATGCACTGGTCCTCTAACATCCAATGCTTGTCAGTTAAGATGAGAAACGTGTGAGCTTCGTGAAAGATGTAGTTCGTTTGAGCAGAAAAGTGACTGTCCTTACCTGAAACGAGTCTTAATTGTAGGGAGACTCAGAGCCTGGGATTTAACTCCTTTTCTGATGTGAAACACACAGCATAGTTTTCATCCATGGATCACACTCTGCTTTAGAATGAGAAGCACGCTCTTGCTTAATAGAGTCTCTAAGAAAGCAGGAAACGTGAGTGTGCTGAGAACAAAAGAACGGGGTTTCCTACACATACGGACCATATCTCGTCCAACTCTGCTTCTGAAACTGATACAAAGCACTGGTCCTCTAACATCCAATGCTTGTCAGTTAAGATGAGAAACGTGTGAGCTTCGTGAAAGATGTAGTTCGTTTGAGCAGAAAAGTGACTGCCCTTACCTGAAACGAAGTCTTGCTTGTAGGAAGACTCAGAGCCTGGGATTTAACTCCATTTCTGAAGGCAAACACACAGCATAGTTCTCATCCATGGATCACACTCTGCTTTAGAGCGAGAAGCACGCTCTTGCTTTCTAGAGTCTCTAAGACAGCAGGAAACCTGAGTGTGCTGAGAACAAAAGAACGGTGTTTCCTACACATACAGACCATATCTAGTCCAACTCTGCTTCTTAAACTGATACAAAGCACTGGTCCTCTAACATCCAATGCTTGTCAGTTAAGATGAGAAACGTGTGAGCTTCTGAAACGATGTAGTTCGTTTGAGCAGAAAAGTGACTGCCCTTACCTGAAACGAAGTCTTGCTTGGAGGAAGACTCAGAGCCTGGGATTTAACTCCATTTCTGAAGTGAAACACACAGCATAGTTCTAATCCATGGATCACACTCTGCTTTAGAGCGAGAAGCATGCTCTTGCTTTCTAGAGTCTCTAAGACAGCAGGAAACGTGAGTGTGCTGAGAACAAAAGAACGGTGTTTCCTACACATACGGACCATATCTAGTCCAACTCTGTTTCTGAAACTGATACAAAGCACTGGTCCTCTAACATCCAATGCTTGTCAGTTAAGATGAGAAACGTGTGAGCTTCTGGAACGATGTAGTTCGTTTGAGCAGAAAAGTGACTGCCCTTACCTGAAACGAATTCTTGCTTGTAGGAAGACTCAGAGCCTGGGATTTAACTCCATTTCTGAAATGAAACATACAGCATAGTTCTCATCCATGGATCACACTCTGCTTTAGAGCAAGAAGCACACTCTTGCTTTCTAGATTCTCTAAGACAGCAGGAAATCTGAGTGTGCCCAGAACAAAAGAACGGAGTTTCCTACACATATGGACTATAAGCAGTCCAAAACTTCTTCTGAAACTGATAGAATGCACTGGTCCTCTAACATCCAATGCTTGTCAGTTAAGATGAGAAACGTGTGAGCTTCGTGAAAGATGTAGTTCGTTTGAGCAGAAAAGTGACTGCCCTTACCTGAAACGAAGTCTTGCTTGTAGGGAGACTCAGAGCCTGGGATTTAACTCCTTTTCTGATGTGAAACACACAGCATAGTTTTCATCCATGGATCACACTCTGCTTTAGAATGAGAAGCACCCTCTTGCTTAATAGAGTCTCTAAGAAAGCAGGAAACGTGAGTGTGCTGAGAACAAAAGAACGGTGTTTCCTACACATACGGACCATATCTAGTCCAACTCTGCTTCTGAAACTGATACAAAGCACTGGTCCTCTAACATCCAATGTTTGTCAGTTAAGATGAGAAATGTGTGAGCTTTGTGAATGATGTAGTTCCTTTAAACTGAAAAGTGACTACCCTAACCTGAAACGAAGTCTTGCTTGTAGGAAGACACAGAGCCTGGGATTTAACTCCATTTCTGAAGGCAAACACACAGCATAGTATTCATCCATGGATCACACTGTGGTTAGAGCCAGAAGCACACTCTTGCTTTCTAGACTCTCTAAGACAGCAGGAAATTTGAGTGTGCCCAGAACAATAGAACGGTGTTTCCTACACATATGGACCATATCCAGTCCAAATCTGCTTCTGAAACTGATATAAAGCATTGACCCTCTAACATCCAATGCTTGTCAGTTAAGATGAGAAACGTGTGAGCTCTGTATACGATGTAGTTCGTTTGAGCATAAAAGTGACTGTCCTTACCTGAAACGAAGTCTTGCTTGTAGGGAGACTCAGAGCCTGGGATTTAACTCCATTTCTGAAGGCAAACACACAGCATAGTTCTCATCCATGGATCACACTCTGCTTTAGAGCGAGAAGCATGCTCTTGCTTTCTAGAGTCTCTAAGACAGCAGGAAACGTGAGTGTGCTGAGAAAAAAAGAACGGTGTTTCCTACACATACGGACCATATCTAGTCCAACTCTGCTTCTGAAACTGATACAAAGCACTGGTCCTCTAACATCCAATGCTTGTCAGTTAAGATGAGAAACGTGTGAGCTTCTGGAACGATGTAGTTCGTTTGAGCAGAAAAGTGACTGCCCTTACCTGAAACGAATTCTTGCTTGTAGGAAGACTCAGAGCCTGGGATTTAACTCCATTTCTGAAGTGAAACATACAGCGTAGTTCTCATCCATGGATCACACTCTGCTTTAGAGCAAGAAGCACACTCTTGCTTTCTAGATTCTCTAAGACAGCAGGAAATCTGAGTGTGCCCAGAACAAAAGAACGGTGTTTCCTACACATACGGACTATAAGCAGTCCAAAACTTCTTCTGAAACTGATAGAATGCACTGGTCCTCTAACATCCAATGCTTGTCAGTTAAGATGAGAAACGTGTGAGCTTCGTGAAAGATGTAGTTCGTTTGAGCAGAAAAGTGACTGTCCTTACCTGAAACGAGTCTTAATTGTAGGGAGACTCAGAGCCTGGGATTTAACTCCTTTTCTGATGTGAAACACACAGCATAGTTTTCATCCATGGATCACACTCTGCTTTAGAATGAGAAGCACGCTCTTGCTTAATAGAGTCTCTAAGAAAGCAGGAAACGTGAGTGTGCTGAGAACAAAAGAACGGGGTTTCCTACACATACGGACCATATCTCGTCCAACTCTGCTTCTGAAACTGATACAAAGCACTGGTCCTCTAACATCCAATGCTTGTCAGTTAAGATGAGAAACGTGTGAGCTTCGTGAAAGATGTAGTTCGTTTGAGCAGAAAAGTGACTGCCCTTACCTGAAACGAAGTCTTGCTTGTAGGGAGACTCAGAGCCTGGGATTTAACTCCTTTTCTGATGTGAAACACACAGCATAGTTTTCATCCATGGATCACACTCTGCTTTAGAATGAGAAGCACCCTCTTGCTTAATAGAGTCTCTAAGAAAGCAGGAAACGTGAGTGTGCTGAGAACAAAAGAACGGTGTTTCCTACACATACGGACCATATCTAGTCCAACTCTGCTTCTGAAACTGATACAAAGCACTGGTCCTCTAACATCCAATGTTTGTCAGTTAAGATGAGAAATGTGTGAGCTTTGTGAATGATGTAGTTCCTTTAAACTGAAAAGTGACTACCCTAACCTGAAACGAAGTCTTGCTTGTAGGAAGACACAGAGCCTGGGATTTAACTCCATTTCTGAAGGCAAACACACAGCATAGTATTCATCCATGGATCACACTGTGGTTAGAGCCAGAAGCACACTCTTGCTTTCTAGACTCTCTAAGACAGCAGGAAATTTGAGTGTGCCCAGAACAATAGAACGGTGTTTCCTACACATATGGACCATATCCAGTCCAAATCTGCTTCTGAAACTGATATAAAGCATTGACCCTCTAACATCCAATGCTTGTCAGTTAAGATGAGAAACGTGTGAGCTCTGTATACGATGTAGTTCGTTTGAGCATAAAAGTGACTGTCCTTACCTGAAACGAAGTCTTGCTTGTAGGGAGACTCAGAGCCTGGGATTTAACTCCATTTCTGAAGGCAAACACACAGCATAGTTCTCATCCATGGATCACACTCTGCTTTAGAGCGAGAAGCATGCTCTTGCTTTCTAGAGTCTCTAAGACAGCAGGAAACGTGAGTGTGCTGAGAAAAAAAGAACGGTGTTTCCTACACATACGGACCATATCTAGTCCAACTCTGCTTCTGAAACTGATACAAAGCACTGGTCCTCTAACATCCAATGCTTGTCAGTTAAGATGAGAAACGTGTGAGCTTCTGGAACGATGTAGTTCGTTTGAGCAGAAAAGTGACTGCCCTTACCTGAAACGAATTCTTGCTTGTAGGAAGACTCAGAGCCTGGGATTTAACTCCATTTCTGAAGTGAAACATACAGCGTAGTTCTCATCCATGGATCACACTCTGCTTTAGAGCAAGAAGCACACTCTTGCTTTCTAGATTCTCTAAGACAGCAGGAAATCTGAGTGTGCCCAGAACAAAAGAACGGTGTTTCCTACACATACGGACTATAAGCAGTCCAAAACTTCTTCTGAAACTGATAGAATGCACTGGTCCTCTAACATCCAATGCTTGTCAGTTAAGATGAGAAACGTGTGAGCTTCGTGAAAGATGTAGTTCGTTTGAGCAGAAAAGTGACTGTCCTTACCTGAAACGAGTCTTAATTGTAGGGAGACTCAGAGCCTGGGATTTAACTCCTTTTCTGATGTGAAACACACAGCATAGTTTTCATCCATGGATCACACTCTGCTTTAGAATGAGAAGCACGCTCTTGCTTAATAGAGTCTCTAAGAAAGCAGGAAACGTGAGTGTGCTGAGAACAAAAGAACGGGGTTTCCTACACATACGGACCATATCTCGTCCAACTCTGCTTCTGAAACTGATACAAAGCACTGGTCCTCTAACATCCAATGTTTGTCAGTTAAGATGAGAAATGTGTGAGCTTTGTGAATGATGTAGTTCCTTTAAACTGAAAAGTGACTACCCTTACCTGAAACGAAGTCTTGCTTGTAGGAAGACACAGAGCCTGGGATTTAACTCCATTTCTGAAGGCAAACACACAGCATAGTATTCATCCATGGATCACACTGTGGTTAGAGCGAGAAGCACACTCTTCCTTTCTAGATTCTCTAAGACAGCAGGAAATTTGAGTGTGCCCAGAACCATAGAACGGTGTTTCCTACACATTTGGACCATATCCAGTCCAAATATGCTTCTGAAACTGATATAAAGCATTGACCCTCTAACATCCAATGCTTGTCAGTTAAGATGTGAAACGTGTGAGCTCTGTGAACGATGTAGTTCCGTTGAGCAGAAAAGTTACTGTCCTTACCTGAAACGAAGTCTTGCTTGTAGGAAGACTCAGAGCCTGGGATTTAACTCCATTTCTGAAGGCAAACACACAGCATAGTTCTCATGCATGGATCCCACTCTGCTTTAGAGCGAGAAGCACGCTATTGCTTTCTAGAGTCTCTAAGACAGCAGGAAACGTGAGTGTGCTGAGAACAAAAGAACGGTGTTTCCTAAACATACGGACCATATCTAGTCCAACTCATCTTCTGAAACTGATACAAAGACCTGGTCCTCTAACATCCAATGCTTGTCAGTTAAGATGGGAAACGTGTGAGCTTCATGAAGGATGTAGTTCGTTTGAGCAAAAAAGTGACTGCCCTTACCTTAAACGAAGTCTTGCTTGTACGAAGACTCAGAGCCTGGGATTTAACTCCATTTCTGAATTGAAACACACAGCAGTGTTCTCATCCATTGATCACACTCTGCTTTAGAATAAGAAGCACGCTCTTGCTTTTTAGAGTCTCTAAGACAGGAGGAAACGTGATTTTGCTGAGAACAAAAGAACGGAGTTTCCTACACATACGGACCATATCTAGTCCAAATCTGCTTCTGAAACTGATACAAATCACTGACCCTCTAACATCCAATGCTTGTCAGTTAAGATGGGAAACGTGTGAGCTTCATGAACGATGTAGTTCGTTTGAGCTGAAAAGTGACTGCCCTTACCTGAAACGAAGTCTTGCTTGTAGGAAGACTCAGAGCCTGGGATTTAACTCCATTTCTGAAGGCAAACACACAGCATAGTTCTCATCCATGGATCACACTCTGCTTTAGAGCGAGAAGCATGCTCTTGCTTTCTAGAGTCTCTAAGACAGCAGGAAACGTGAGTGTGCTGAGAAAAAAAGAACGGTGTTTCCTACACATACGGACCATATCTAGTCCAACTCTGCTTCTGAAACTGATACAAAGCACTGGTCCTCTAACATCCAATGCTTGTCAGTTAAGATGAGAAACGTGTGAGCTTCTGGAACGATGTAGTTCGTTTGAGCAGAAAAGTGACTGCCCTTACCTGAAACGAATTCTTGCTTGTAGGAAGACTCAGAGCCTGGGATTTAACTCCATTTCTGAAGTGAAACATACAGCGTAGTTCTCATCCATGGATCACACTCTGCTTTAGAGCAAGAAGCACACTCTTGCTTTCTAGATTCTCTAAGACAGCAGGAAATCTGAGTGTGCCCAGAACAAAAGAACGGTGTTTCCTACACATACGGACTATAAGCAGTCCAAAACTTCTTCTGAAACTGATAGAATGCACTGGTCCTCTAACATCCAATGCTTGTCAGTTAAGATGAGAAACGTGTGAGCTTCGTGAAAGATGTAGTTCGTTTGAGCAGAAAAGTGACTGTCCTTACCTGAAACGATTCTTAATTGTAGGGAGACTCAGAGCCTGGGATTTAACTCCTTTTCTGATGTGAAACACACAGCATAGTTTTCATCCATGGATCACACTCTGCTTTAGAATGAGAAGCACGCTCTTGCTTAATAGAGTCTCTAAGAAAGCAGGAAACGTGAGTGTGCTGAGAACAAAAGAACGGGGTTTCCTACACATACGGACCATATCTAGTCCAACTCTGCTTCTGAAACTGATACAAAGCACTGGTCCTCTAACATCCAATGTTTGTCAGTTAAGATGAGAAATGTGTGAGCTTTGTGAATGATGTAGTTCCTTTAAACTGAAAAGTGACTACCCTTACCTGAAACGAAGTCTTGCTTGTAGGAAGACACAGAGCCTGGGATTTAACTCCATTTCTGAAGGCAAACACACAGCATAGTATTCATCCATGGATCACACTGTGGTTAGAGCGAGAAGCACACTCTTCCTTTCTAGATTCTCTAAGACAGCAGGAAATTTGAGTGTGCCCAGAACCATAGAACTGTGTTTCCTACACATTTGGACCATATCCAGTCCAAATATGCTTCTGAAACTGATATAAAGCATTGACCCTCTAACATCCAATGCTTGTCAGTTAAGATGTGAAACGTGTGAGCTCTGTGAACGATGTAGTTCCGTTGAGCAGAAAAGTTACTGTCCTTACCTGAAACGAAGTCTTGCTTGTAGGAAGACTCAGAGCCTGGGATTTAACTCCATTTCTGAAGGCAAACACACAGCATAGTTCTCATGCATGGATCCCACTCTGCTTTAGAGCGAGAAGCACGCTATTGCTTTCTAGAGTCTCTAAGACAGCAGGAAACGTGAGTGTGCTGAGAACAAAAGAACGGTGTTTCCTAAACATACGGACCATATCTAGTCCAACTCATCTTCTGAAACTGATACAAAGACCTGGTCCTCTAACATCCAATGCTTGTCAGTTAAGATGGGAAACGTGTGAGCTTCATGAAGGATGTAGTTCGTTTGAGCAAAAAAGTGACTGCCCTTACCTTAAACGAAGTCTTGCTTGTACGAAGACTCAGAGCCTGGGATTTAACTCCATTTCTGAATTGAAACACACAGCAGTGTTCTCATCCATTGATCACACTCTGCTTTAGAATAAGAAGCACGCTCTTGCTTTTTAGAGTCTCTAAGACAGGAGGAAACGTGATTTTGCTGAGAACAAAAGAACGGAGTTTCCTACACATACGGACCATATCTAGTCCAAATCTGCTTCTGAAACTGATACAAATCACTGACCCTCTAACATCCAATGCTTGTCAGTTAAGATGGGAAACGTGTGAGCTTCATGAACGATGTAGTTCGTTTGAGCTGAAAAGTGACTGCCCTTACCTGAAACGAAGTCTTGCTTGTAGGAAGACTCAGAGCCTGGGATTTAACTCCATTTCTGAAGGCAAACACACAGCATAGTTCTCATCCATGGATCACACTCTGCTTTAGAGCGAGAAGCATGCTCTTGCTTTCTAGAGTCTCTAAGACAGCAGGAAACGTGAGTGTGCTGAGAAAAAAAGAACGGTGTTTCCTACACATACGGACCATATCTAGTCCAACTCTGCTTCTGAAACTGATACAAAGCACTGGTCCTCTAACATCCAATGCTTGTCAGTTAAGATGAGAAACGTGTGAGCTTCTGGAACGATGTAGTTCGTTTGAGCAGAAAAGTGACTGCCCTTACCTGAAACGAATTCTTGCTTGTAGGAAGACTCAGAGCCTGGGATTTAACTCCATTTCTGAAGTGAAACATACAGCGTAGTTCTCATCCATGGATCACACTCTGCTTTAGAGCAAGAAGCACACTCTTGCTTTCTAGATTCTCTAAGACAGCAGGAAATCTGAGTGTGCCCAGAACAAAAGAACGGTGTTTCCTACACATACGGACTATAAGCAGTCCAAAACTTCTTCTGAAACTGATAGAATGCACTGGTCCTCTAACATCCAATGCTTGTCAGTTAAGATGAGAAACGTGTGAGCTTCGTGAAAGATGTAGTTCGTTTGAGCAGAAAAGTGACTGCCCTTACCTGAAACGAAGTCTTGCTTGTAGGGAGACTCAGAGCCTGGGATTTAACTCCTTTTCTGATGTGAAACACACAGCATAGTTTTCATCCATGGATCACACTCTGCTTTAGAATGAGAAGCACGCTCTTGCTTAATAGAGTCTCTAAGAAAGCAGGAAACGTGAGTGTGCTGAGAACAAAAGAACGGGGTTTCCTACACATACGGACCATATCTAGTCCAACTCTGCTTCTGAAACTGATAAAAAGCACTGGTCCTCTAACATCCAATGTTTGTCAGTTAAGATGAGAAATGTGTGAGCTTTGTGAATGATGTAGTTCCTTTAAACTGAAAAGTGACTACCCTTACCTGAAACGAAGTCTTGCTTGTAGGAAGACACAGAGCCTGGGATTTAACTCCATTTCTGAAGGGAAACACACAGCATAGTATTCATCCATGGATCACACTGTGGTTAGAGCCAGAAGCACACTCTTGCTTTCTAGAGTCTCTAAGACAGCAGGAAATTTGAGTGTGCCCAGAACAATAGAACGGTGTTTCCTACACATATGGACCATATCCAGTCCAAATCTGCTTCTGAAACTGATATAAAGCATTGACCCTCTAACATCCAATGCTTGTCAGTTAAGATGAGAAACGTGTGAGCTCTGTATACGATGTAGTTCGTTTGAGCATAAAAGTGACTGTCCTTACCTGAAACGAAGTCTTGCTTGTAGGAAGACTCAGAGCCTGGGATTTAACTGCATTTCTAAAGGCAAACACACAGCATAGTTCTCATCCATGGCTCACACTCTGCTTTAGAGCGAGAAGCACGCTCTTGCTTTCTAGAGTCTCTAAGACAGCAGGAAACGTGAGTGTGCTGAGAACAAAAGAACGGAGTTTCCTACACATACAGACTATATCCAGTCCAAATCTGCTTCTGAAACTGTTACAAAGCACTGACCCTCTAACATCCAATGCTTGTTAGTTAAGATGGGAAACGTGTGAGCTTCATGAACGATGTAGTTGTTTGAGCAGAAAAGTGACTGCCTTACCTGAATTGAAGTCTAGCTTGTAGGAAGACTCAGAGCCTGGGATTTAACTCCATTTCTGAAGGCAAACACACAGCATAGTTCTCATCCATGGATCACACTCTGCTTTAGAGCGAGAAGCACGCTCTTGCTTTCTAGAGTCTCTAAGACAGCAGGAAACCTGAGTGTGCTGAGAACAAAAGAACGGTGTTTCCTACACATACAGACCATATCTAGTCCAACTCTGCTTCTTAAACTGATACAAAGCACTGGTCCTCTAACATCCAATGCTTGTCAGTTAAGATGAGAAACGTGTGAGCTTCTGAAACGATGTAGTTCGTTTGAGCAGAAAAGTGACTGCCCTTACCTGAAACGAAGTCTTGCTTGGAGGAAGACTCAGAGCCTGGGATTTAACTCCATTTCTGAAGTGAAACACACAGCATAGTTCTCATGCATGGATCACACTCTGCTTTAGAGCGAGAAGCATGCTCTTGCTTTCTAGAGTCTCTAAGACAGCAGGAAACGTGAGTGTGCTGAGAACAAAAGAACGGTGTTTCCTACACAAACGGACCATATCTAGTCCAACTCTGTTTCTGAAACTGATAGAAAGCACTGGTCCACTAACATCCAATGCTTGTCAGTTAAGATGAGAAACGTGTGAGCTTCTGGAACGATGTATTTCGTTTGAGCAGAAAAGTGACTGCCCTTACCTGAAACGAATTCTTGCTTGTAGGAAGACTCAGAGCCTGGGATTTAACTCCATTTCTGAAGTGAAGCATACAGCATAGTTCTCATCCATGGATCACACTCTGCTTTAGAGCAAGAAGCACACTCTTGCTTTCTAGATTCTCTAAGACAGCAGGAAATCTGAGTGTGCCCAGAACAAAAGAACGGTGTTTCCTACACATACGGACTATAAGCAGTCCAAAACTTCTTCTGAAACTGATAGAATGCACTGGTCCTCTAACATCCAATGCTTGTCAGTTAAGATGAGAAACGTGTGAGCTTCGTGAAAGATGTAGTTCGTTTGAGCAGAAAAGTGACTGCCCTTACCTGAAACGAAGTCTTGCTTGTAGGGAGACTCAGAGCCTGGGATTTAACTCCTTTTCTGATGTGAAACACACAGCATAGTTTTCATCCATGGATCACACTCTGCTTTAGAATGAGAAGCACGCTCTTGCTTAATAGAGTCTCTAAGAAAGCAGGAAACGTGAGTGTGCTGAGAACAAAAGAACGGGGTTTCCTACACATACGGACCATATCTAGTCCAACTCTGCTTCTGAAACTGATAAAAAGCACTGGTCCTCTAACATCCAATGTTTGTCAGTTAAGATGAGAAATGTGTGAGCTTTGAGAATGATGTAGTTCCTTTAAACTGAAAAGTGACTACCCTTACCTGAAACGAAGTCTTGCTTGTAGGAAGACACAGAGCCTGGGATTTAACTCCATTTCTGAAGGGAAACACACAGCATAGTATTCATCCATGGATCACACTGTGGTTAGAGCCAGAAGCACACTCTTGCTTTTAAAGTCTCTAAGACAGCAGGAAATTTGAGTGTGCCCAGAAAAATAGAACGGTGTTTCCTACACATATGGACCATATCCAGTCCAAATCTGCTTCTGAAACTGATATAAAGCATTGACCCTCTAACATCCAATGCTTGTCAGTTAAGATGAGAAACGTGTGAGCTCTGTATACGATGTAGTTCGTTTGAGCATAAAAGTGACTGTCCTTACCTGAAACGCAGTCTTGCTTGTAGGAAGACTCAGAGCCTGGGATTTAACTGCATTTCTAAAGGCAAACACACAGCATAGTTCTCATCCATGGATCACACTCTGCTTTAGAGCGAGAAGCACGCTCTTGCTTTCTAGAGTCTCTAAGACAGCAGGAAACGTGAGTGTGCTGAGAACAAAAGAACGGAGTTTCCTACACATACGGACTATATCTAGTCCAAATCTGCTTCTGAAACTGTTACAAAGCACTGACCCTCTAACATCCAATGCTTGTTAGTTAAGATGGGAAACGTGTGAGCTTCATGAACGATGTAGTTGTTTGAGCAGAAAAGTGACTGCCTTACCTGAATTGAAGTCTTGCTTGTAGGAAGACTCATAGCCTGGGATTTAACTCCATTTCTGAAGGCAAACACACAGCATAGTTCTCATCCATGGATCACACTCTGCTTTAGAGCGAGAAGCACGCTCTTGCTTTCTAGAGTCTCTAAGACAGCAGGAAACCTGAGTGTGCTGAGAACAAAAGAACGGTGTTTCCTACACATACAGACCATATATAGTCCAACTCTGCTTCTTAAACTGATAGAAAGCACTGGTCCTCTAACATCCAATGCTTGTCAGTTAAGATGAGAAACGTGTGAGCTTCTGAAACGATGTAGTTCGTTTGAGCAGAAAAGTGACTGCCCTTACCTGAAACGAAGTCTTGCTTGTAGGAAGACTCAGAGCCTGGGATTTAACTCCATTTCTGAAGTGAAACACAGAGCGTAGTTCTCATCTATGGATCACACTCTGCTTTAGAGCAAGAAGGATACTCTTGCTTTCTAGAGTCTCAAAGACAGCAGGAAATCTGAGTGTGCCCAGAACAAAAGAACGGTGTTTCCTACACATACGGACTATAAGTAGTCCAAAACTTCTTCTGAAACTGATAGAATGCACTGGTCCTCTAACATCCAATGCTTGTCAGTTAAGATGAGAAACGTGTGAGCTTCGTGAAAGATGTAGTTCGTTTGAGCAGAAAAGTGACTGCCCTTACCTGAAACGAAGTCTTGCTTGTAGGGAGACTCAGAGCCTGGGATTTAACTCCTTTTCTGATGTGAAACACACAGCATAGTTTTCATCCATGGATCACACTCTGCTTTAGAATGAGAAGCATGCTCTTGCTTAATAGAGTCTCTAAGAAAGCAGGAAACGTGAGTGTGCTGAGAACAAAAGAACGGGGTTTCCTACACATACGGACCATATCTAGACCAACTCTGCTTCTGAAACTGATACAAAGCACTGGTCCTCTAACATCCAATGTTTGTCAGTTAAGATGAGAAATGTGTGAGCTTTGTGAATGATGTAGTTCCTTTAAACTAAAAAGTGACTACCCTTACCTGAAACGAAGTCTTGCTTGTAGGAAGACACAGAGCCTGGGATTTAACTCCATTTCTGAAGGGAAACACACAGCATAGTATTCATCCATGGATCACACTGTGGTTAGAGCGAGAAGCACACTCTTGCTTTCTAGTGTCTCTAAGACAGCAGGAAATTTGAGTGTGCCCAGAACAATAGAACGGTGTTTCCTACACATATGGACCATATCCAGTCCAAATCTGCTTCTGAAACTGATACAATGCACTGGTCCTCTAACATCCAATGCTTGTCAGTTAAGATGGGAAACGTGTGAGCCTCATGAACGATGTAGTTCGTTTGAGGAGAAAAGTGACTGCCCTTACCTTAAATGAAGTCTTGCTTGTAGGAAGACTCAGAGCCTGGGATTTAACTCCATTTCTGAATTTAAACACACAGCAGTGTTCTCATCCATGGATCACACTCTGCTTTAGAATGAGAAGCATGCTCTTGCTTAATAGAGTCTCTAAGACAGCAGGAAACGTGAGTGTGCTGAGAACAAAAGAACGTTGTTTCCTACACATACGGACCATATCTAGTCCAACTCTGCTTCTGAAACTGATACAAAGCACTGGTCCTCTAACATCCAATGTTTGTCAGTTAAGATGAGAAACGTGTAAGCTTTTTGAATGATGTAGTTCGTTTGAGCTGAAAAGTGACTGCCCTTACCTGAAACGAAGTCTTGCTTGTAGGAAGACACAGAGCCTGGGATTTAACTCCTTTTCTAAAGGGAAACACACAGCATAGTATTCATCCATGGATCACACTCTGGTTAGAGCGAGAAGCACACTCTTGCTTTCTAGAGTCTCTAAGACAGCAGGAAATCTGAGTGTGCCCAGAACAATAGAACGGTGTTTCCTACACATATGGACCATATCCAGTCCAAATCTGCTTCTGAAACTGATACAAAGCACTGGTCCTCTAACATCCAATGTTTGTCAGTTAAGATGAGAAACGTGTGGGCTTTGTGAATGATGTAGTTCCTTTGAACTGAAAAGTGACTGCCCTTACCTGAAACGAAGTCTTGCTTGTAGGAAGACTCAGAGCCTGGGATTTAACTCCATTTCTGAAGTGAAACACACAGCAGTGTTCTCATCCATGGATGACACTCTGCTTTAGAACTAGAAGCACGCTCTTGCTTTCTAGATTCTCTAAGACAGCAGGAAACATGAGTGTGCTGAGAACAAAAGAACGGTGTTTACTAAACATAGGGACCATATCTAGTCCAACTCTGCTTCTGAAACTCATACAAAGCACTGGTCCTCTAACATCCAATGTTTGTCAGTTAAGATGAGAAACGTGTGGGCTTTGTGAATGATGTAGTTTCTTTGAACTGAAAAGTGACTGCCCTTACCTGAAACGAAGTCTTGCTTGTAGGAAGACACAGAGCCTGGGATTTAACTCCATTTCTGAAGGGAAACACACACCATAGTTCTCATCCATGGATCACAATCTGCTTTAGAGCGAGAAGCACGCTCTTGCTTTCTAGAGTCTCTAACACAGCAGGAAACGTGAGTGTGCTGAGAAAAAAAGAACGGTGTTTCCTACACATACGGACCATATCTAGTCCAACTCTGCGTCTGAATCTCATACAAAGCACTGGTCCTCTAACATCCAATGCTTGTCAGTTAAGATGGGAAACGTGTGTGCTTCATGAACGATGTAGTTTGTTTGAGCAATAAGTGACTGCCCTTACCTTAAACGAAGTCTTGCTTGTACAAAGACTCAGAGCCTGGGATTTAACTCCATTTCTGATTTGAAACACACAGCAGTGTTCTCATCCATTGATCACACTCTGCTTTAGAACAAGAAGCACGCTCTTGCTTTTTAGAGTCTCTAAGACAGGAGGAAACGTGATTTTGCTGAGAACAAAAGAACGGAGTTTCCCACACATATGGACCATATCTAGTCCAACTCTGCTTCTGAAACTGATACAAAGCACTGGTCCTCTAACATCCAATGCTTGTCTGTTAATATGAGAAACGTGTGAGCTCCGTGAATGATGTAATTCGTTTGAGCTGAAAAGTGACTGCCCTTACCTGAAACGAAGTCTTGCTTGTAGGAAGACACAGAGCCTGGGAATTAACTCCATTTCTGAAGGGAAACACACAGCATAGTTCTCATCCATTCAACACACTCTGCTTTAGAGCGAGAAGCACGCTCTTGCTTTCTAGAGTCTCTAAGACAGCAGGAAACGTGAGTGTGCTGAGAACAAAAGAACGGTGTTTCCTACACATACGGACCATATCTAGTCCAACTCTGTTTCTGAAACTGATACAAAGCACTGGTCCTCTAACATCCAATGCTTGTCAGTTAAGATGAGAAACGTGTGAGCTTCTGGAACGATGTAGTTCGTTTGAGCAGAAAAGTGACTGCCCTTACCTGAAACGAATTCTTGCTTGTAGGAAGACTCAGAGCCTGGGATTTAACTCCATTTCTGAAGTGAAACATACAGCATAGTTCTCATCCATGGATCACACTCTGCTTTAGAGCAAGAAGCACACTCTTGCTTTCTAGATTCTCTAAGACAGCAGGAAATCTGAGTGTGCCCAGAACAAAAGAACGGTGTTTCCTACACATACGGACTATAAGCAGTCCAAAACTTCTTCTGAAACTGATAGAATGCACTGGTCCTCTAACATCCAATGCTTGTCAGTTAAGATGAGAAACGTGTGAGCTTCGTGAAAGATGTAGTTCGTTTGAGCAGAAAAGTGACTGCCCTTACCTGAAACGAAGTCTTGCTTGTAGGGAGACTCAGAGCCTGGGATTTAACTCCTTTTCTGATGTGAAACACACAGCATAGTTTTCATCCATGGATCACACTCTGCTTTAGAATGAGAAGCACGCTCTTGCTTAATAGAGTCTCTAAGAAAGCAGGAAACGTGAGTGTGCTGAGAACAAAAGAACGGGGTTTCCTACACATACGGACCATATCTAGTCCAACTCTGCTTCTGAAACTGATAAAAAGCACTGGTCCTCTAACATCCAATGTTTGTCAGTTAAGATGAGAAATGTGTGAGCTTTGAGAATGATGTAGTTCCTTTAAACTGAAAAGTGACTACCCTTACCTGAAACGAAGTCTTGCTTGTAGGAAGACACAGAGCCTGGGATTTAACTCCATTTCTGAAGGGAAACACACAGCATAGTATTCATCCATGGATCACACTGTGGTTAGAGCCAGAAGCACACTCTTGCTTTTAGAGTCTCTAAGACAGCAGGAAATTTGAGTGTGCCCAGAACAATAGAACGGTGTTTCCTACACATATGGACCATATCCAGTCCAAATCTGCTTCTGAAACTGATATAAAGCATTGACCCTCTAACATCCAATGCTTGTCAGTTAAGATGAGAAACGTGTGAGCTCTGTATACGATGTAGTTCGTTTGAGCATAAAAGTGACTGTCCTTACCTGAAACGCAGTCTTGCTTGTAGGAAGACTCAGAGCCTGGGATTTAACTGCATTTCTAAAGGCAAACACACAGCATAGTTCTCATCCATGGATCACACTCTGCTTTAGAGCGAGAAGCACGCTCTTGCTTTCTAGAGTCTCTAAGACAGCAGGAAACGTGAGTGTGCTGAGAACAAAAGAACGGAGTTTCCTACACATACGGACTATATCTAGTCCAAATCTGCTTCTGAAACTGTTACAAAGCACTGACCCTCTAACATCCAATGCTTGTTAGTTAAGATGGGAAACGTGTGAGCTTCATGAACGATGTAGTTGTTTGAGCAGAAAAGTGACTGCCTTACCTGAATTGAAGTCTTGCTTGTAGGAAGACTCATAGCCTGGGATTTAACTCCATTTCTGAAGGCAAACACACAGCATAGTTCTCATCCATGGATCACACTCTGCTTTAGAGCGAGAAGCACGCTCTTGCTTTCTAGAGTCTATAATATAGCAGGATATCTGAGTGTGCCCTGAACAAAAGAACGGTGTTGCCTACATATACGGACCATATGTAGCCCAACTCTGCTTCTGAAACTGATACAATGCACTGGTCCTCTAACATCCAATGCTTGTCAGTTAAGATGAGAATCGTGTGATCTTCGTTAATGATGTAGTTCGTTTGAGCAGAAAAGTGACTGCCCTTACCTGAAATGAAGTCTTGCTTGTCGGAAGACTCAGAGCCTGGGATTTAACTCCATTTCTGAAGTGAAACACACAGCAGTGTTCTGATCCATGGATGACACTCTGCTTTAGAACAAGAAGCACGCTCTTGCTTTCTAGAGTCTCTAAGACAGCAGGAAACATGAGTGTGCTGAGAACAAAAGAACGGTGTTTACTACACATAGGGACCATATCTAGTCCAACTCTGCTTCTGAAACTCATACAAAGCACTGGTCCTCTAACATCCAATGCTTGTCAGTTAAGATGGGAAACGTGTGAGCTTCATGAACGATGTAGTTCGTTTGAGGAGAAAAGTGACTGCCCTTAACTTAAATGAAGTCTTGCTTGTAGGAAGACTCAGAGCCTGGGATTTAACTCCATTTCTGAATTTAAACACACAGCAGTGTTCTCATCCATGGATCACACTCTGCTTTAGAATGAGAAGCATGCTCTTGCTTAATAGAGTCTCTAAGACAGCAGGAAACGTGAGTGTGCTGAGAACAAAAGAACGTCGTTTCCTACACATACGGACCATATCTAGTCCAACTCTGCTTCTGAAACTGATACAAAGCACTGGTCCTCTAACATCCAATGTTTGTCAGTTAAGATGAGAAACGTGTAGGCTTTTTGAATGATGTAGTTCGTTTGAGCTGAAAAGTGACTGCCCTTACCTGAAACGAAGTCTTGCTTGTAGGAAGACACAGAGCCTGGGATTTAACTCCTTTTCTAAAGGGAAACACACAGCATAGTATTCATCCATGGATCACACTCTGGTTAGAGCGAGAAGCACATTCTTGCTTTCTAGAGTCTCTAAGAAAGCAGGAAATCTGAGTGTGCCCAGAACAATAGAACGGTGTTTCCTACACATATGGACCATATCCAGTCTAAATCTGCTTCTGAAACTGATACAAAGCACTAGTCCTCTAACATCCAATGTTTGTCAGTTAAGATGAGAAACGTGTGGGCTTTGTGAATGATGTAGTTCCTTTGAACTGAAAAGTGACTGCCCTTACCTGAAACGAAGTCTTGCTTGTAGGAAGACTCAGAGCCTGGGATTTAACTCCATTTCTGAAGTGAAACACACAGCAGTGTTCTCATCCATGGATGACACTCTGCTTTAGAACTAGAAGCACGCTCTTGCTTTCTAGATTCTCTAAGACAGCAGGAAACATGAGTGTGCTGAGAACAAAAGAACGGTGTTTACTACACATAGGGACCATATCTAGTCCAACTCTGCTTCTGAAACTCATACAAAGCACTGGTCCTCTAACATCCAATGTTTGTCAGTTAAGATGAGAAACATGTGGGCTTTGTGAATGATGTAGTTTCTTTGAACTGAAAAGTGACTGCCCTTACCTGAAACGAAGTCTTGCTTGTAGGAAGACACAGAGCCTGGGATTTAACTCCATTTCTGAAGGGAAACACACACCATAGTTCTCATCCATGGATCACACTCTGCTTTAGAGCGAGAAGCATGCACTTGCTTTTATAGTCTCTAATATAGCAGGTAATCTGAGTGTGCCCAGAACTAAAGAACGGTGTTTCCTACATATACAGACCATAAGTAGTCCAAATCGGCTTCTGAAACTGATACAAAGCACTGACCCTCTAACATCCAATGCTTGTCACCTAAGATGAGAAACGTGTGAGCTTCGTGAACGATGTAGTTCGTTTGAGCAGAAAAGTGACTGCCCTTACCTGAATCGAAGTCTTGCTTGTAGGAAGACACAGAGATTGGGATTTAACTCCATTTCTGAAGGGAAACACACAGCATAGTTCTCATCCATGGATCACAATCTGCTTTAGAGCGAGAAGCACGCTCTTGCTTTCTAGAGTCTCTAACACAGCAGGAAACGTGAGTGTCCTGAGAACAAAATAACGGTGTTTCCTACACATACGGACCATATCTAGTCCAACTCTGCGTCTGAATCTCATACAAAGCACTGGTCCTCTAACATCCAATGCTTGTCAGTTAAGATGGGAAACGTGTGAGCTTCATGAACGATGTAGTTTGTTTGAGCAATAAGTGACTGCCCTTACCTTAAACGAAGTCTTGCTTGTACAAAGACTCAGAACCTGGGATTTAACACCATTTCTGAATTGAAACACACAGCAGTGTTCTCATCCATTGATCACACTCTGCTTTAGAACAAGAAGCACGCTCTTGCTT